>JAIOJX010000004.1:153777872-155186622 GCA_022376925.1 Tragulus kanchil
GAGAGGAAGCCAGAGCCCAGATCTGAAGGCCGCGCTCTCCCGCGCCAGGCTCCCGAGCCTGTGTCCACACCCGCGCTCAGGCCCCTGGCATGTTCGGGCCGGTGCCGCTGCTTCCTCCCGCAGCGCCTCCTCCAGCCTTTAAATAACTCGCTTTTGGACCCAATTCTTGATCTTCTATTAGACAACATGCTTAAAATAGCTTTAATCAGCATGTAATGCAAACCCCTGCTGGACGAGGCTGTGGAGGATGCCGCGGCCGGGCTGCTAACAGGCTCCGCCCCAGACGTCTGCCACGTGAACCGCCACGTGAACGGATTGCATAGATGCAGAGAAAGGGCCCTGCAGAGGCCCGCGGCCACCACAGCAAAAGTTACGACCTTAAAAAAAAAAATGAAGCCTGTTTACGATTAGAGAGAGCTCTGAACATAATCCTCTCCCGGATGCGTCTCCGCTGATACACACGCGTTAGTTTTACGGAGAAGACGTGCTTTGCACCTTGTAACAGGTGCGCTTTGAAGGCCCCCGGTGAAACATACTGCATCATGGGTGAGGGAAGAAATGCAGCTAATCCCGATTATCAAAAGCTAGTCTCCAGCGCACTCCAGTGCAGCACGCTAACGGGGCCCAGGCGTCCTCAGAGGCGAGCCGAGGGGCTGCCTGCGCCCCTCAGCGCGCGGCCAGGCGGCCCAGCGCAGCTCACAGACTCGTCTCCTCGCACACTCTGACGGGGATGTTGTAGTGCCGGTCGTCCTCGGCGATCAGGGTCACCACCGGCCAGTCCCTGGGGGGGTCGGTGGGGTAGACCGTGATGAACTCCTCGGTGCTGTACTTGGAGAGCCGGTACACCTGGATGGTGTGGCGCACGGCATAGGCGAGGAGGAACATCTCGACCTGCGGGAAGAGCGGACGCTGAAGGAGGCGGCTCGCCTCCCGCCCCTGCGCTGGCGTCCCCACCGGGCACAGCAGGCGCAGCCCCCCCGTCCTCCTCCCCGGCCCAGCCCCAGTCCTGCCACAGGTGCGGCCTGTAGTCAAGCGCATCGCCAAGAAGGCATCCTATGTCTAGTCAGGGACACCTGTCCAGACTATACAAAGAACACCTCACAGCTTGACAATAAAACAGCAAACAGCCGGGCTTCCCTGGTAGCTCAGTGGTGAAGAGTTTGCCTGCCAATGCAGGAGACACGGGCTCAACCCCTGATCTGGGAGGATCCCATATGCCCCGGAGCAACTGAGTCCGTGAGCCACAACTACTGAAGCCCATGTGCCCTAGAGCCCGAGTTCCGTAACAAGAGAAGTGACCGCAACAAGAAGCCTGCTCACCTCAACTAGAGAGCGGCCCCCACTCCCTGCAACTAGAGAAGAGCCTGTGGCAGCAATAAAAACCCAGAATAGCCAAAAATAAATAAAATAAAAAAGCAAACAACCAATCTAAAAACTGGGCAAAGGACTTGAATAGAATAGATGCTTCTCCAAAGATGACATGCAAATACCACTAAGTACATGTATATTTAACTTCTATGCAGAGCCCTCAATACACGCAAAAGATGTCAGAGAAAGGGCGACCCCCCTTAAAAAAAAAATGAAGCCTGTTTACGATTAGAGAGAGCTCTGAACATAATCCTCTCCCGGATGCGTCTCCGCTGATACACACGTTAGTTTTACGGAGAAGACGTGCTTTGCACCTTGTAACAGGTGCGCTTTGAAGGCCCCCGGTGAAACATACTGCATCATGGGTGAGGGAAGAAATGCAGCTAATCCCGATTATCAAAAGCTAGTCTCCAGCGCACTCCAGTGCAGCACGCTAACGGGGCCCAGGCGTCCTCAGAGGCGAGCCGAGGGGCTGCCTGCGCCCCTCAGCGCGCGGCCAGGCGGCCCAGCGCAGCTCACAGACTCGTCTCCTCGCACACTCTGACGGGGATGTTGTAGTGCCGGTCGTCCTCGGCGATCAGGGTCACCACCGGCCAGTCCCTGGGGGGGTCGGTGGGGTAGACCGTGATGAACTCCTCGGTGCTGTACTTGGAGAGCCGGTACACCTGGATGGTGTGGCGCACGGCATAGGCGAGGAGGAACATCTCGACCTGCGGGAAGAGCGGACGCTGAAGGAGGCGGCTCGCCTCCCGCCCCTGCGCTGGCGTCCCCACCGGGCACAGCAGGCGCAGCCCCCCCGTCCTCCTCCCCGGCCCAGCCCCAGTCCTGCCACAGGTGCGGCCTGTAGTCAAGCGCATCGCCAAGAAGGCATCCTATGTCTAGTCAGGGACACCTGTCCAGACTATACAAAGAACACCTCACAGCTTGACAATAAAACAGCAAACAGCCGGGCTTCCCTGGTAGCTCAGTGGTGAAGAGTTTGCCTGCCAATGCAGGAGACACGGGCTCAACCCCTGATCTGGGAGGATCCCATATGCCCCGGAGCAACTGAGTCCGTGAGCCACAACTACTGAAGCCCATGTGCCCTAGAGCCCGAGTTCCGTAACAAGAGAAGTGACCGCAACAAGAAGCCTGCTCACCTCAACTAGAGAGCGGCCCCCACTCCCTGCAACTAGAGAAGAGCCTGTGGCAGCAATAAAAACCCAGAATAGCCAAAAATAAATAAAATAAAATAAAAAAGCAAACAACCAATCTAAAAACTGGGCAAAGGACTTGAATAGAATAGATGCTTCTCCAAAGATGACATGCAAATACCACTAAGTACATGTATATTTAACTTCTATGCAGAGCACATCATGCAAAATGCTGGCCTGGATGAAGCACAAACTGGAGTCAAGACTGCCAGGAGAATTATCAATGACCTCAGGTGTGCAGATGACACCATCCTTATGGCGGAAAGGAAAGAGGAACTAAAGAGCCTCTTGATGAAGGTGAAAGAGGAGAGCGAAAAAGCTGGCCTAAAACTCAACATTCAAAAAGCGAAGACCAGGGCATCTGGGCCTATCACTTCATGGCAAACAGATGGGCAAACAATGGAACGTGACAGACTTTATTTTCTTGGGCTCCAAAATCACTGTGGATGGTGACTGCAGCCATGAAATTAAAAGACGCTTGCTCCTTGGAAGAAAGCAAACCTAGACAGCGTATTCAAAAGCACTTTGCCAACAAAAGTCTGTAGAGTCAAAGCTAAGTTTTCCCAGTAGTCATGCATGGATGTGAGAGTTAGACCATAAAGAAGGCTGAACACTGAAGAATGATGCCTTTGAACTGTGATGCTGGAAAAACTCTTGACAGTCCCTTGGACAGCAAGAAGATCAAGCCAGCTGATTTCCTGAAGGAAATCACCCCTGAATAGTCATTGGAAGGAACAATGCTGAAGCTGAAGCTCCAATACTCTGGCCACCTGATGGGAAGAGCTGGCCTGCTGGCAAAGACCTGATGCTGGTGAAAGAGGAGGCAGGAGAAGGGGACAACAGAGGACGAGATGGTTGGATGGCATCACTGAGTCAACGGACATGACTCTGAGCAAGCTCCGAGGGAGGGTGAGTAACAGGGAAGCCTGGCGTTCTGCAGGCCATGGAATCGCAGAGCTGAGCCACAACTACTGAAGCCCATGTGCCCTAGAGCCCGAGTTCCGAAAAGAGAAGTGAGCAACAATGCTCACCTCAACTAGAGAGCCCCCACTCCCTGCAACTAGAGAAGAGCCTGTGGCAGCAATAAACCCAGAATAGCCAAAAATAAATAAAATAAAATAAAAAAGCAAACAACCAATCTAAAAACTGGGCAAAGGACTTGAATAGAATAGATGCTTCTCCAAAGATGACATGCAAATACCACTAAGTACATGTATATTTAACTTCTATGCAGAGCACATCATGCAAAATGCTGGCCTGGATGAAGCACAAACTGGAGTCAAGACTGCCAGGAGAATTATCAATGACCTCAGGTGTGCAGATGACACCATCCTTATGGCGGAAAGGAAAGAGGAACTAAAGAGCCTCTTGATGAAGGTGAAAGAGGAGAGCGAAAAAGCTGGCCTAAAACTCAACATTCAAAAAGCGAAGACCATGGCATCTGGTCCTATCACTTCATGGCAAACAGATGGGCAAACAATGGAACGTGACAGACTTTATTTTCTTGGGCTCCAAAATCACTGTGGATGGTGACTGCAGCCATGAAATTAAAAGACGCTTGCTCCTTGGAAGAAAGCAAACCTAGACAGCGTATTCAAAAGCACTTTGCCAACAAAAGTCTGTAGAGTCAAAGCTAAGTTTTCCCAGTAGTCATGCATGGATGTGAGAGTTAGACCATAAAGAAGGCTGAACACTGAAGAATGATGCCTTTGAACTGTGATGCTGGAAAAACTCTTGACAGTCCCTTGGACAGCAAGAAGATCAAGCCAGCTGATTTCCTGAAGGAAATCACCCCTGAATAGTCATTGGAAGGAACAATGCTGAAGCTGAAGCTCCAATACTCTGGCCACCTGATGGGAAGAGCTGGCCTGCTGGCAAAGACCTGATGCTGGTGAAAGAGGAGGCAGGAGAAGGGGACAACAGAGGACGAGATGGTTGGATGGCATCACTGAGTCAACGGACATGACTCTGAGCAAGCTCCGAGGGAGGGTGAGTAACAGGGAAGCCTGGCGTTCTGCAGGCCATGGAATCGCAGAGCTGGACATGACTGAGCAACTGCACTGACCGGGCCAAGCTGCTAGGGGACTGCAAATCCAACCCACGGGGAGACACCACCTCTCACCCCTGAAATGGCTACAACCAGACAGACCGACCGTCACGGGCAGCAACTGCCTCACAGGCACCAGGCCTTCCTTCAGGGGAAGGACACTGTCTTGGAACCTGCCACAGGTGACGGTCACACAACACGGCAAACGTACCGACGGTGACTGAGCGGTACAGTTTAAAATGGTTAAACTTTGGTGTGATATAAGCCTCACCTCAGTTTAAAAAAAGGCGTGGTGAGGATGCGAAGCAATGGGACGCTGAACCTCTGGGGGTGGGGAAGCAGAGTACAGCTGCTTTTAAAGAGCTTGGCAGGTCCTCAAAGCTTTAAACAAAGAATTACCATGTGGCCCAGTAATTCCACTCCTAGGTACTACCGCATACCCAAGACAATTACAAACATACGTGCCACAGAAAACCTGTAAATGATATTCACAGCAGGATTATTCACCATCATCAGAAACAACCCAAACTGATGTATAAAATGTGATCTATCCGTACAATGATTATCTGTCAATAAAAAGGAATGCAGTATTGATGCATGCTGCTATATATACTGATGAATCTTGAAGACATTAGGCTCAGTGAAAGAAGCCAGTCACAAAAGACTACATATTATAAAATGTCATTTATAAGAAATACCCGTACGTCTGTAACTACTAAGAATGCATGGATGTGAGAG
The DNA here is from genome assembly GCA_022376925.1 of Tragulus kanchil. Classification (NCBI taxonomy): domain Eukaryota; kingdom Metazoa; phylum Chordata; class Mammalia; order Artiodactyla; family Tragulidae; genus Tragulus; species Tragulus kanchil. Next base: position 153,783,219 of record JAIOJX010000004.1, read on the forward strand.
TTAGACCATAAAGAAGGCTGAACACTGAAGAATGATGCCTTTGAACTGTGATGCTGGAAAAACTCTTGACAGTCCCTTGGACAGCAAGAAGATCAAGCCAGCTGATTTCCTGAAGGAAATCACCCCTGAATAGTCATTGGAAGGAACAATGCTGAAGCTGAAGCTCCAATACTCTGGCCACCTGATGGGAAGAGCTGGCCTGCTGGCAAAGACCTGATGCTGGTGAAAGAGGAGGCAGGAGAAGGGGACAACAGAGGACGAGATGGTTGGATGGCATCACTGAGTCAACGGACATGACTCTGAGCAAGCTCCGAGGGAGGGTGAGTAACAGGGAAGCCTGGCGTTCTGCAGGCCATGGAATCGCAGAGCTGGACATGACTGAGCAACTGCACTGACCGGGCCAAGCTGCTAGGGGACTGCAAATCCAACCCACGGGGAGACACCACCTCTCACCCCTGAAATGGCTACAACCAGACAGACCGACCGTCACGGGCAGCAACTGCCTCACAGGCACCAGGCCTTCCTTCAGGGGAAGGACACTGTCTTGGAACCTGCCACAGGTGACGGTCACACAACACGGCAAACGTACCGACGGTGACTGAGCGGTACAGTTTAAAATGGTTAAACTTTGGTGTGATATAAGCCTCACCTCAGTTTAAAAAAAGGCGTGGTGAGGATGCGAAGCAATGGGACGCTGAACCTCTGGGGGTGGGGAAGCAGAGTACAGCTGCTTTTAAAGAGCTTGGCAGGTCCTCAAAGCTTTAAACAAAGAATTACCATGTGGCCCAGTAATTCCACTCCTAGGTACTACCGCATACCCAAGACAATTACAAACATACGTGCCACAGAAAACCTGTAAATGATATTCACAGCAGGATTATTCACCATCATCAGAAACAACCCAAACTGATGTATAAAATGTGATCTATCCGTACAATGATTATCTGTCAATAAAAAGGAATGCAGTATTGATGCATGCTGCTATATATACTGATGAATCTTGAAGACATTAGGCTCAGTGAAAGAAGCCAGTCACAAAAGACTACATATTATAAAATGTCATTTATAAGAAATACCCAGAATAGGCAAGTCTGTAACATCAGAAAGTGACTGAGTGGTTGCGTAGGGCTGGAGAAAGGGGAATGAGGGTATGGGGTTTCCTTTAGGAGCAATAAAAATGGTCTAAAATTAGACTCTGTGATGGTTGCAAAACTCCACGAACACACTCAGCTCCGCCGAGTTACACACTCCAAAAGGGTCAAGTTTCTGATAAGTACATCAGATTTCAACAAAACCACTATTTAAAAATGTTACAGCAGACTTGTGGGGATTCAGAAAGGGCTAACCTCAGTCTAATACGCACACTATGCTCTACCAGGAAGAGCATGCTGTTTTTTCTTTTTACAGAGTTCTGTTGTTTACTGCCAAATATCAGCACGAATCAGCCACAGGTAAACATATTTCCTCCCTCTTGAACTTCCCTCCCAGTCCCACCCCTCTAGATTGTTACAGAGCCCCTGTTTGAGTTCCCTTAGTCTTACAGCAGATTCCCATTATCTAATTTACATATGGTAATGGAGGTTTCTGGGTTACTCTTCCCTTACGCGGGCATCTCATCCGTTCCTCCCTCCCCCCAACGTCCGGAAGGCTGTTTTATGTCCGCCTCTCCAGGGCTGCCCTGAGTACATATTCATCAGCACCATTCTTCTAGATTCCACACGTGTGTCAGTACACGGTACTTACCTCTCTCTGACAAACATCACTCTGTGTAATAGGCTCTAGGTTCATCCACCTCATCAGAACTGATTCATATGCATTGCATTTCTTTTTACGGCTGAGAAATATTCTATTGTATGTATGTATCACAGCTTCTTTATCTAATCATCTGCTGATGGACACATAGGTTGTTTCCATGTTCTAGCTACTGAAAATTGTGCCACAATGAACAATTGGGTACTTGTGTCTTTTTCAATTTTGGTTTCTTCGGGGCATAGGCCTAGTAGAGGAATTGCCAGGTCATATGGTGGTTTTATTCTCTCTCTCTCTCTCTCTCTCTCTGTGTGTGTGTGTGTGTGCGTGTTTTAATTTGGCCTCTTTTATTGGTTTTTTAATTTATTTATTTTCATTCATCTTCACTCTTCGGCCTGTGTGGGCCTCGCATCACAGTGGCCTCTCTTGTTGCAGAGCACCAGCTCTGGGCACATGCACCCCAGACCACTGGCTCACAACTGGACACACCGGTCCAGCTGCTCCGCGGCACGTGGGATCCTCCCAGGCCAGGGATCAAATTGGTGCCCCCTGCACTGCAAGGCGGACTCTACCCACTCGACCACCAGGGAAGCCCTATTCCTAGCTTTTTTAAGGAATCTCCATACTGTCTTCCATCGTGGCTGTATCAATTCACACTCCCACCAACAGTACAAGAGGTTCCCTTTTCTCCACTCTCTCCCCAGCATTTATTGTTTGTACTCTTTTTGATGATGGCCATTCTGACTGGTGTGAGGTGATATCTCACTGTAGTTCTGGTTTGCATTTCTCTAATAATGAGCAATGTTGAGCATCTTTTCATGTGTTTGTTGGTCACCTGTGGGTCTTCTTTGGAAAGTCTACCAGGGATATTAATGCAAGCTACCTGCAGAGGTTCAGGAGACCTAAGCAACTTAACTTTGAGTACAGATAACCTTTTAAAAGTTATCTTTAATTCTGGCTGACCCAGTGGTGACTGCCGTCTTTGCTCTTTCCGGTATAACCAGGGCAAGGCGGGCTCCGAGCCAGCCGTGTCCACAGGGAGGTGGCACTCTGGACGGAGAGCCTTTATACTTCTCTTGTGGTTGGCCAGTCCACTAAAGAAGGCCTCAGGCTGTTCAGAGCAACTAATGAGCCCATCAAAGAAAGACAGCTGAGTGCGGGGAGTCCACAGCTGACCCACAGGACCGCACTGCCCTGGGTCTCGGGGTGGAACTCCAAACTCAGCACAGCTGTGCAAGACCCATGAGCAGGCCGGCTCTCCTGGCTGGAGTGACTCCTCTTCTAGGTTTAAAGGAGGCTACCTAACATGGTAACAGCAGCCAAGACCAAACAAGCCCCTTCAGAGGCCTCTTCCCAGGGCCTGGTTCATCCGCAGCTTGCCGGAGACAGAGGTTCTGGCACCGCCCACCACACAGCAGGACAAAGCCCAGGCAGAGACCACCAAAGCAGGTTCACCTCTGAGGGGCGGGATGGGGCGGGAGGTGGGAGGGAGGTTCACGAGGGAATGGACAATATACGCCTATGGCTGACTCATGCGGACACAGGGCAAAAGCCATCGCAATATTATAAAGCAATTATCCTCCAATTAAAAATAAATAAATAAAAATAGGTTCACAATTCTTGGGCACACCTCACTTGAATGTGGGAAGAGCTACGTGACTTGCTTCTAACAAACAGAATACAGTGCAAGTGACGGTGGGTGCCTCTCGAGATTAGATGACAGAAGGCACGGGAGCTGCCTCCTGGACCACGTCATGAGAGAAGCCGAGCCGTGTCAGGAGGGCACTCAGCAGCCCTGTGGAAAGCACGCACACAGCGAGGACCTGAGCCCTCCCACGGACCACCAGTGAGCAGCTGAGGCTCCTGCCGCCAGCCAGGGCAGTGAGCCGTGCTAGAAGTGGACCCTCCAGCCCCAGTCAGGCCCTGAACAAGACTCAACAGCAACCTCCCAAGACCCTGAGCCAGAGCAAACAAAGGAGCCCTGCTCCTGAGCTCCTGACCCACACACTCGGAGACCAGGCCTGATGGCAGATGCTGATGCTCTACGCATGCACGTTCAGTCACGTCAGCCAAATCTGACTCTGTGTGATCCTACGGACTGCAGCCAGTCAGGCCCCTCTGTCCATGGGATTCTCCAGGCAAGGATACTGGAGTGAGCTGCTGTGTCCTCCTCCAGGGGATCTGCCCAACCCAGGAGTCGAACTGGGGCCTCCTGCACTACCCGCACGGTAGGCAGATTCTTTAAAAAACCCCCCCTTTTTGGAGTCCACTATGAAAGGCCCATAAAGGACAGCTGAGTGCGGGAGTCCACAGCTGACCCACAGGACCGCACTGCCCTGGGTCTCGGGGTGGAACTCCAAACTCAGCACAGCTGTGCAAGACCCATGAGCAGGCCGGCTCTCCTGGCTGGAGTGACTCCTCTTCTAGGTTTAAAGGAGGCTACCTAACATGGTAACAGCAGCCAAGACCAAACAAGCCCCTTCAGAGGCCTCTTCCCAGGGCCTGGTTCATCCGCAGCTTGCCGGAGACAGAGGTTCTGGCACCGCCCACCACACAGCAGGACAAAGCCCAGGCAGAGACCACCAAAGCAGGTTCACCTCTGAGGGGCGGGATGGGGCGGGAGGTGGGAGGGAGGTTCACGAGGGAATGGACAATATACGTCTATGGCTGACTCATGCGGACACAGGGCAAAAGCCATCGCAATATTATAAAGCAATTATCCTCCAATTAAAAATAAATAAATAAAAATAGGTTCACAATTCTTGGGCACACCTCACTTGAATGTGGGAAGAGCTACGTGACTTGCTTCTAACAAACAGAATACAGTGCAAGTGACGGTGGGTGCCTCTCGAGATTAGATGACAGAAGGCACGGGAGCTGCCTCCTGGACCACGTCATGAGAGAAGCCGAGCCGTGTCAGGAGGGCACTCAGCAGCCCTGTGGAAAGCACGCACACAGCGAGGACCTGAGCCCTCCCACGGACCACCAGTGAGCAGCTGAGGCTCCTGCCGCCAGCCAGGGCAGTGAGCCGTGCTAGAAGTGGACCCTCCAGCCCCAGTCAGGCCCTGAACAAGACTCAACAGCAACCTCCCAAGACCCTGAGCCAGAGCAAACAAAGGAGCCCTGCTCCTGAGCTCCTGACCCACACACTCGGAGACCAGGCCTGATGGCAGATGCTGATGCTCTACGCATGCACGTTCAGTCACGTCAGCCAAATCTGACTCTGTGTGATCCTACGGACTGCAGCCAGTCAGGCCCCTCTGTCCATGGGATTCTCCAGGCAAGGATACTGGAGTGAGCTGCTGTGTCCTCCTCCAGGGGATCTGCCCAACCCAGGAGTCGAACTGGGGCCTCCTGCACTACCCGCACGGTAGGCAGATTCTTTACCGCTGAGCCACCCCATGGCTAATACACTCCCAACGGTGCCACTCACCTGTTCTAGGCCTCCAGTGTGCCCCACCTGGTTCAGATGGTTCCGCAGCAGCTGTCCAGGGTCACTGGACGTATCCCGGGCAAAGAGAAGCACGGAGAAGAACGGTACCTCCCTCCCCTTCTCTTGATCGTCATAGAGTTCAATGGCTCTGTTTAGCATGAGAAATTTTACAGCTTCATAGAGGCTGTACTCCTCCTCTTCGTTCGTGAACAGTTCGTCACAGGCCATCTGCCTTGCCTCTGCAGTTCTCAGTTCAGCCAGGCCTGTCCACTGTAATGAGAGAGTTATACATAATAATTAAACTGCTCCAAAAGTCCCTGGTGAAACCCCGTACACTGTGAGCACAAAATTATTTTCAGACTAGGCAGGCGACCATAGGTCATGTACCAATGCTTCACGTTCAAGCTTCCAGCTCAAACAATTGTACTCCTTGGACCACACACATTCCTTACTCAGTTTTTCTCCCAGGAATATGAAACAAAAGCATACTGCACTAAGGAGACGCTTGAGGGCCACGGAATGGGAATTTCAACTCCCTTATCTTTCCCGGCAAAGACATGGAACCAGTCTATGAAAAATACCTGAAGGAGAGCTAACATGCGTCTGCGAGGCCTGGTGTGACGATGTCTTGAAGCAGAGCTAAAATGACCCCTCCCCGTAAGGGGCCTGCGGCAGCTGGTCCCACCCGGAAGCACCAGGCCAGTCTTCCAAGGCGAGCATGGGCCAGGGAGACCGTGGTGTCTCCTGAACATGTTTACTAAACTCACCCTTCTAACCTCTTAAAAATATACTTGAGCTTCAAATGCATAAATCCATTCAGGACACTCTTACTGACCCCTGATTAAAAATAAATGAGAGTATCAGGTATTCGAGGTGAGGGGAGTGACAGGATGAGCTGGTTAGGGAGCATCACCGACTCGATGGACCGGAGAATGACCAGGCCCGGGAGACAGGGAAGGACAGGGGGCCTGGCGTGCTGTCGTCCACGAGGGCACGGAGTCAGACTTAGTGACTGGACAACCATCAGGCATTCAGCTAACACAGGCAAGCTCTTTAAGTGCAAGAGAAAACCCTATAAATACATGTGCTTTTAAGTTAAGAGTCTGTGAGTAAGGGATGCCAACATAAAATGAATCCTCATGTGCAACCAGGAACTACTGCTCCCCTGGAAAACCATTACTTTTTGAAATTCAAGAGTAGCTTTTCACGGTGAGGACTGAACCACGGGACTCGCTCCAGGACCAGGGCTGGAAGCCGGAACGTCTCCCAGCTTCCAGGAGGAGCCCGAGCCGGCAGGCGAGAGCGCGGCGCGGGGGCCACGGCCGGGATGGAACGCAGGCCTCCCCGCCAAGCAGCCGCCGGCCTCTGCGGGGCCTTCGTCTCCCGTCTGTAAGGGGACAGTGACCACGCCCTGCTGGCCGTGAGAATTATGTAATATCGAAAACTCTAGTGTGCAGCCTGGCGTGCACATGAGGGGTTCACAGTGCTGGCTCAAGATTATTAATGAATAATTTCAGTATTATAGATTGGATCGCTTAAACATTCCCTCAACTCACGATCCAGTTACAGCAGACCCACCTGAGAAAGCAATCTCTCAAGAACTTAAGAAGCGTTGAAACGGACAGCCGCCAGTGGCTGGGCTGAAGGGCCCCCTGCTCTCCCTCTCGGCCAGGGCTCTGCGCTTCGCCCGCTGCTGGCCCCGGCGCCTCAGGCCTCCAGCCCCCAACCCTGCGCTCGGCTGCAACAGGCAACAAGAAGGACCCCCTCTTCTCCTCCTGCTCCCGAATCTTCATCGCTAGTCCTTCTTTGACAGTGTTACTTCCCAGGACACTCGTCTGGCTTTTATAAATAAAAACTAGGCTCCAGGAAGTCAGGGCCTTCCTGACTCAACAGAACATTCCCCAAAAGCCTCTCAGGTGCCTTGCGCAGTGGCCGGCACGAGCTGCAAAGGAGTGACCAGGACAGTCTCTCCTGAGGCCGCAGGTCTCCCGGGGCCAGCAGACCGCGGTGCAGGGCACAGACCGACCCCGGGGGTGCGCACCGGGAGGAGTCGTGAGAGCTGACACCTCGTCAGGCCCTCCTCCTCCATCTGAGAAGCCGGGAGACCGAGCAGGCCCGGCCAGGGCTCCCGCGGAGCAGAGCCCGCAGGCTGTCCAGAGGCCAGCGCCCGCGGGGCCCGCAGCGCGCCCCCGACCCACGAAAGACCGTGGGGCGCCGCAGCGGGGGCGTTTCATGACCGGATCCCTGGGACTCAGGCGACCAAGTTCCTCCTCACACTTCCGCTCCAGAGAAACCTCAGGACAGTTTCTGAACGGTAAGTTACTAATTCTACCGCCCTGGAAAATCATTGTAAAAGAAGACAGGTCAAGTAAATATGGACAGAATCTTAAAGCATGAACATAATCAGGAAGAATTTACTAAGTGAGACTTCAATCACTGACAGACTGTACGGACCGAATGACGTCCCCGAGACTCGTCAGGATGACGCAGGAGAAAAGACGACACTTGTAAGGCTTCCTTCAGACAAATTTAAATGTGCCATCTCCTCTGAGAACACATGATGTCGACATCTCTTCATGTTACCAAACGCCTCAGAGGAAGAGTCTGTGTTCGATCAGAACTATTTTGCCTAAAAACCAGCCCAGAGCAAGTGGTAACCCACTGTTGCTGCTGTTCAGTCGCTCAATCACGTCCAACCTTTGAGCCCTGGGCTGCCGCCCCCCGGCCCCTCTGTCCACGGACTCTCCAGGCAAGAACACCGGGGTGGGCGGCCGTGCCCTCCTCCCGGGGGTCTTCCTGACCCGGGATCAAAGCCAGGCCTCCCGTGTCTCCTGCACGGGCAGGTGGAAAAGCACCGCAGCGCCCCCTGGGGAGCCCGCGACCCGCCAAGTGAGGAGCAGGACGTGGTGTGCGGGGCAGTGCTGATCTGGAGCTTATCAGACAGAGAAAACTACAAGGTCCAAACCTTCTTCTTCAGCAAGGCGAGGGACTCCTTGATTTTCTCAACCAGATCCTTGCTCTTCCCCTCAAATTTCAGTCCCAGCTTCCACTGCTTGATCCAGCTGTATTTGCTTATGAGTTTTTCTGGTAACTAGAGCATCAAGAAATAGAGAGAAAAAGCATGTTAGCAATCCACACTGGCCATCGCATGACCCAAGCTGAGAGACACAGCATCACCCAGAAGACTGAGCCGTTTCGAGAGTTAATTCCTGCACATCAGTCTGGGTTGAGGATGGAGGACCAAAATCTGGAAGTCAGGAATTCAGAAACGGCCACCCGGAGGAGGGCAGCCAGAGGACACAGCAGTCTGGGTTGAGACCCAAGGGCACGTGCCACTGTGCGGGCTCCGGGCACGGCCAGGGACGCCACAGCCTGTGAGGGGACAGAAGGCAGCGCCCACCCAGGTCTTGGCATAAACCACCCAGCGTTTGGGTCCATGAGATGGTCCAGGATACAGAAAACCCTGCTCCTTCCCTGGCCAGGAAGATGAAACCTGATCCCCGGTATTTACATTAACATCATAATTTTAATATTAAAAAGAAACAATATGGTCTCCAGACTCGTCAGGATGACGCAGGAGAAAAGACGACACTTGTAAGGCTTCCTTCAGACAAATTTAAATGTGCCATCTCCTCTGAGAACACATGATGTCGACATCTCTTCATGTTACCAAACGCCTCAGAGGAAGAGTCTGTGTTCGATCAGAACTATTTTGCCTAAAAACCAGCCCAGAGCAAGTGGTAACCCACTGTTGCTGCTGTTCAGTCGCTCAATCACGTCCAACCTTTGAGCCCTGGGCTGCCGCCCCCCGGCCCCTCTGTCCACGGACTCTCCAGGCAAGAACACCGGGGTGGGCGGCCGTGCCCTCCTCCCGGGGGTCTTCCTGACCCGGGATCAAAGCCAGGCCTCCCGTGTCTCCTGCACGGGCAGGTGGAAAAGCACCGCAGCGCCCCCTGGGGAGCCCGCGACCCGCCAAGTGAGGAGCAGGACGTGGTGTGCGGGGCAGTGCTGATCTGGAGCTTATCAGACAGAGAAAACTACAAGGTCCAAACCTTCTTCTTCAGCAAGGCGAGGGACTCCTTGATTTTCTCAACCAGATCCTTGCTCTTCCCCTCAAATTTCAGTCCCAGCTTCCACTGCTTGATCCAGCTGTATTTGCTTATGAGTTTTTCTGGTAACTAGAGCATCAAGAAATAGAGAGAAAAAGCATGTTAGCAATCCACACTGGCCATCGCATGACCCAAGCTGAGAGACACAGCATCACCCAGAAGACTGAGCCGTTTCGAGAGTTAATTCCTGCACATCAGTCTGGGTTGAGGATGGAGGACCAAAATCTGGAAGTCAGGAATTCAGAAACGGCCACCCGGAGGAGGGCAGCCAGAGGACACAGCAGTCTGGGTTGAGACCCAAGGGCACGTGCCACTGTGCGGGCTCCGGGCACGGCCAGGGACGCTCACAGCCTGTGAGGGGACAGAAGGCAGCGCCCACCCAGGTCTTGGCATAAACCACCCAGCGTTTGGGTCCATGAGATGGTCCAGGATACAGAAAACCCTGCTCCTTCCCTGGCCAGGAAGATGAAACCTGATCCCCGGTATTTACATTAACATCATAATTTTAATATTAAAAAGAAACAATATGGTCTCCAGTTTAACTTACCTAATCAGTGTAGTAAGATTAAAAAGAAAGATACAACTGAGAATAAGGGATAAGCAGAGACACGGGAGGTGGGACGGCCTGGCTCTTCAGAGAACAGACAGCTAAGCTATGACCCTGCTTCCTTGTGTTCTTCCTGGAGTGTCTGCTAGTTTGTCTCCCCCTCAGCAGTGGAATCTGGAGTCTGAAAGGCAAGCTGGGACAAAACTCGGCCCTGGTCAGGGGAACCTGCACTCTCCTGGAGCCCCGGGTGAGCCAGGAGGGCCCCGGCACCAGGCTGGGCGGAGGCGCGCCCTTCACGGCCGTGAGGTGCAGACGGGGAAACAGTCTGCCTCCACGTCAGGAGACCCTTAGAGACACGAACTCCCGCCTGGAACCTGAGGCCATACGTTCAGTTCTCCTGACTCTAAGACTCTAAAGCCCCTTCACCAATGGTACCTAACTCAGTGTGACCGCCTCCATCTACCGCAATCGCGGGGAACCGAGGTGGTTCCATCTCTCCAAAGAGACCAGACCACAGCAGGGATTAAACTCCTCTTCCGGGAGCTACCCCATGGATGGGCATCTACACTCGCTCGTTACTGGGGGAGGGGCTGCAAACTCATCTTCGGATGACGACAAACAACCCAAACCAAGAGCAGCCGGAGCCGGCGCCACGCCCACGCTGTCGTGGGCTCAGCAGCCTGTGGGCAGTTCATCTGCAAACCTTCGGCTAGGTTCTCTGGTTTGTCACGCGAACCTAAAATGCCCTCCAGTGGTAACAAGCTGAAATGACAACCGGGCACAAAGACGTGCGAAGCGCAGAGAACCCTGGCCACACAGACGGGAGCTGGGAGGCGGGTGGAGGGAAGCCAGGAGAGCACGGGAGCATCGCATCGCGGGACACCTGCAGCTGCCTAACCAGCACGCACAGCGCTCGAGGGCTCCAGGGACCCCAAAGACCCAAGGGCACAGAGGCCCGCTCGGAAGTCTGTTTCCTCACTCCCTCCACACGTGGACCACGCTGTCGCTACGGTGCTTGCCCAGGGCTGTGGGCTTCTGGGGGACGTGGGGAAGCCCCAACACGGAGGTGTGCGAAGAAACTACGAGGAAAGAATAATGGAGCTGAAATCCTTCACTCAGATAAAAACAAGAGTATAACTCTGAATGTGTATGAGGGTCATGAGACATTCAACACACATACGAAATCATTCTTCCGCAGTACACACACAGACTGGACTTGTTAGAGTAAAGGAGATTTAAGGAAGAAAAAACATTAAAAACAAAAACAATGACAGGAAATACTTAATACAGTAGGCAGTTAGCTTGGTATAATTTCATTCGTGACTGAAATTTTATAAAAGCCTGTTTTCTCAAGCAAATGTCCGTAATTCTTGAAATCGGCACCATGATTAAAAAAATGAAATGAAAGTCCCGCAGTCATGTCTGACTCTTTGAGACCCACAGATGAGTCAAGGAATTCTCCAGACAAGAGTGCTGGAGTGGCTAGCCTGTCCCTTCTCCAGGAGATCTTCTCGACCCAGGAACCGAACCGGGATCTCCTGCACTGCAGGCGGATTCGTTACCAGCTGGGCTAAAGGGGCAGCAAATCATGAAAACGTGTCACTTCGCCAACCGCCTCAGCAGATGAGTTTTGAGACAGTCTGTCCCACTAAGGCAGCGCTGTCACAGGTCCTCCCCGACAGACACTCTAAAACTTACTGAACCAAAAGACCCGGCCCAAGGACACGACCTCCTGAGGCCCGGCGCTGCCCCATTTTAAGAAAAGCCAGACCAAGCCACACCCAAGGTCAGGGTCACGGTCAGGTGCCCCGACGACAGCCACACACAGACCGGGCGGCAGCGGAACGACCCACGCTGTCGTGGGCTCAGCAGCCTGTGGGCAGTTCATCTGCAAACCTTCGGCTAGGTTCTCTGGTTTGTCACGCGAACCTAAAATGCCCTCCAGTGGTAACAAGCTGAAATGACAACCGGGCACAAAGACGTGCGAAGCGCAGAGAACCCTGGCCACACAGACGGGAGCTGGGAGGCGGGTGGAGGGAAGCCAGGAGAGCACGGGAGCATCGCATCGCGGGACACCTGCAGCTGCCTAACCAGCACGCACAGCGCTCGAGGGCTCCAGGGACCCCAAAGACCCAAGGGCACAGAGGCCCGCTCGGAAGTCTGTTTCCTCACTCCCTCCACACGTGGACCACGCTGTCGCTACGGTGCTTGCCCAGGGCTGTGGGCTTCTGGGGGACGTGGGGAAGCCCCAACACGGAGGTGTGCGAAGAAACTACGAGGAAAGAATAATGGAGCTGAAATCCTTCACTCAGATAAAAACAAGAGTATAACTCTGAATGTGTATGAGGGTCATGAGACATTCAACACACATACGAAATCATTCTTCCGCAGTACACACACAGACTGGACTTGTTAGAGTAAAGGAGATTTAAGGAAGAAAAAACATTAAAAACAAAAACAATGACAGGAAATACTTAATACAGTAGGCAGTTAGCTTGGTATAATTTCATTCGTGACTGAAATTTTATAAAAGCCTGTTTTCTCAAGCAAATGTCCGTAATTCTTGAAATCGGCACCATGATTAAAAAAATGAAATGAAAGTCCCGCAGTCATGTCTGACTCTTTGAGACCCACAGATGAGTCAAGGAATTCTCCAGACAAGAGTGCTGGAGTGGCTAGCCTGTCCCTTCTCCAGGAGATCTTCTCGACCCAGGAACCGAACCGGGATCTCCTGCACTGCAGGCGGATTCGTTACCAGCTGGGCTAAAGGGGCAGCAAATCATGAAAACGTGTCACTTCGCCAACCGCCTCAGCAGATGAGTTTTGAGACAGTCTGTCCCACTAAGGCAGCGCTGTCACAGGTCCTCCCCGACAGACACTCTAAAACTTACTGAACCAAAAGACCCGGCCCCGAAGGACACGACCTCCTGGAGGCCCGGGCGCTGCCCCATTTTAAGAAAAGCCAGACCAAGCCACACCCAAGGTCAGGGTCACGGTCAGGTGCCCCGACGACAGCCACACACAGAGACCGGCTGGACGGCAGCGGACACAACACACGAGGAGCCCAGGCCCGACGCCACGGGAGGAGGGCGGCCGAACCGTCCAGGCGGGCCGCAAGCAGCAAGGCCGGGGCCGGAGGAGCCGCGGCGCGGGCAGCTGGCTGGCTATTCTTTCTAAATCCAGCAGTGTACCCGTGTCCACCCCAAGCTCCCAACTATCCTTATTATAAAACAGGCTTCCTCACCACTGGCCGCCACACACCTGTGGGCTGCTACTGGGCCTGAGAGCCTTTAAAATGCGGACTTTTCCTCTTGTAAGCTGCTGGTGAAGCAGATCTCCCACTGCTGGCATTTGGGGTTTTGTTTCAAGACAAGCGCGAGATTTCCAATTTTCCTCCAACTAATGTCATCCTCTGAGTTCTGCCCAATCACGCCCGCTCACTGAACTCTCCGGGGTGGTCTCTCATCCAGCCGCTCGTGACTCGGCTGATGTGTGTCACGGACACACAACACACCGATCAGGTGACTGCCTGGGGTGTCGACCGTCGGACTGCATTCTAAGACCCGAACGGGGACCCGCCGTGGGGCACACCCCAGCCCTGAGCCCCTCCAGGGAGCCTCCCCCAGCTGACTGCAACCGTCTCTCTCGTGGTGCTGCAGCTGAGTGCTGAGTGCCTGAAACGGACCCAGAACCCCAGAGATGCACCTTCAGAAACCCAGCAGGCTCTCCAACAGCACCACACACAGCCCACTGGGCAGGGGCTCCAACACGGAGGCCAAACTGCCCTGAGTGCTCCGTGCGAACCCCGAACACCACCTCTCTAATTCATCTGAGGCGCGAACACAGATTGTATCATCTTCCTCTTCTGGAAATAACAATGGCCTCTGGGTGCTCCACTGTGCGCCGTCGTCCCAGCCGCAGCACACTGGACGAGCCCGCGCTGACCCCGCGCTGACCCCGCGCTGCGGACGCGTCAGCACGCAGCACCGAGCAGAGAAGGCACGTCGCGCTCACAGAAACGGCGGGCACGGCGCAGACCCGCGCCTGCGGCGGCAGCGTACCAGCGTGAGCTCCGGGTCCTGCAGCCAGGGCGGCAGCGCCGCGGGCTGGCTCATGGCCTGGAAGAGCGTGGCCCGCAGCGCGCAGTAGTTGTCGCCGCGCACTCGCCGGATGGAGGTGAATTTCTGAGACACCTCCTCGTAGCCCTGCGGGGAAACAACAAAGAATTCAAACCGCTGTTACTGATTTCAGAGAGTGGGGAGAACTTTACTCCTGTGGAAAACACGCGCACCCCACCCCCGAGAAATGGAGCTGGCTGAGTCCTCCCTGCAGGATATCTCATTTCCTTTTTTACTAGTCAAAAGAAATGAACACGTGTTCACATGGTACAAAAGATCAGCACACGCCGCAGACGCAGCATACCCATCGCACGCAGCAGCGCACCCCACAAAACGCTAGCCACCCCGGCGCGCGCGGTCGTCGTCCCTTTCTGAGCAACTGCTGCAACGCACGCTCATAACCAGCGATCTGAAAGGCTTACCCTGCACTTAAGTTGCCCATAAACTCTTTAATGAAGAGACAGGAAAGAAAAGAGAGATGTACGCGGCTTCCGTGTCTAATCGCTCAGTCCTGTCCGACCCCGTGCAGCCCCATGGCCTGTAGCCCACCAGGCTGCTCTGTCCGTGGGATTCTCCAGGCAAGAAGACTGCAGCGGGCTGCCATTTCTTACTCAAGGGCATCTTCCTGGTCCCGGGATTGAACCCGTGTCTCTTCTTTACCACTCTGCCACCTGACTAATGTCTCCATATCAAGAATAATAACATCTCCGTGTCCCAAATTTCCATCAAATACACAAAACCTATATGCTTGGGGCTGCCTACATAAATTTTCTTCAATCTGAGTGCTCCGTGCGAACCCCGAACACCACCTCTCTAATTCATCTGAGGCGCGAACACAGATTGTATCATCTTCCTCTTCTGGAAATAACAATGGCCTCTGGGTGCTCCACTGTGCGCCGTCGTCCCAGCCGCAGCACACTGGACGAGCCCGCGCTGACCCCGCGCTGACCCCGCGCTGCGGACGCGTCAGCACGCAGCACCGAGCAGAGAAGGCACGTCGCGCTCACAGAAACGGCGGGCACGGCGCAGACCCGCGCCTGCGGCGGCAGCGTACCAGCGTGAGCTCCGGGTCCTGCAGCCAGGGCGGCAGCGCCGCGGGCTGGCTCATGGCCTGGAAGAGCGTGGCCCGCAGCGCGCAGTAGTTGTCGCCGCGCACTCGCCGGATGGAGGTGAATTTCTGAGACACCTCCTCGTAGCCCTGCGGGGAAACAACAAAGAATTCAAACCGCTGTTACTGATTTCAGAGAGTGGGGAGAACTTTACTCCTGTGGAAAACACGCGCACCCCACCCCCGAGAAATGGAGCTGGCTGAGTCCTCCCTGCAGGATATCTCATTTCCTTTTTTACTAGTCAAAAGAAATGAACACGTGTTCACATGGTACAAAAGATCAGCACACGCCGCAGACGCAGCATACCCATCGCACGCAGCAGCGCACCCCACAAAACGCTAGCCACCCCGGCGCGCGCGGTCGTCGTCCCTTTCTGAGCAACTGCTGCAACGCACGCTCATAACCAGCGATCTGAAAGGCTTACCCTGCACTTAAGTTGCCCATAAACTCTTTAATGAAGAGACAGGAAAGAAAAGAGAGATGTACGCGGCTTCCGTGTCTAATCGCTCAGTCCTGTCCGACCCCGTGCAGCCCCATGGCCTGTAGCCCACCAGGCTGCTCTGTCCGTGGGATTCTCCAGGCAAGAAGACTGCAGCGGGCTGCCATTTCTTACTCAAGGGCATCTTCCTGGTCCCGGGATTGAACCCGTGTCTCTTCTTTACCACTCTGCCACCTGACTAATGTCTCCATATCAAGAATAATAACATCTCCGTGTCCCAAATTTCCATCAAATACACAAAAACCTATATGCTTGGGGCTGCCTACATAAATTCTGTTACTTTTTTTTTAATGTGGATTTAAGTGACATTATTATTCAGCCTGGAAGTGAAACAAGGAAATGAAAATGCTCGGTGACGTGCTCGGTCAACTCAAACACAGCCATCCAAATGGACCCCTTTGAGCACACTCCCCTTAAAGGACGCCCTAAAACCCCAGCGAGCTGTCCTCCGCTGGACGCGGCTCTGCGTCCAGATTCCGCTGGCTTTCCCCCTCGCTCCCGAGCCAGCAGAGTCCACCACGTGCCCTGCTCCTGCTCAGCAGCCCCTCGAGCCCCTGCGCCCCCGCCCCCTCCCCAACAGAGGAAGACCCCCGTCCTCCTGGGGTGGGCACCACCTAGACGCTCAGCCTGGGTCCAAGCACTGGACCCTGTCATTGGTTGTTTCCAAGGCGCAAGTCACAGGATGATGTTCCCAGTGGATATGAAAGTGTTCTTTCCAATAATAAAATTCTGAGTTGCATTTTTATTCAGAGGCCCAACCACTGCAGCACAAGGGCCCATCAGGGAGACTCGGGCCTCCTCGTATGTGCCTCTTCCCTACAGCGAGGCCCCAGCCACCCCAAACACTAGTTCAACAGCAACTGAACCTCAAACGCATAAATCACTCGTGGATCACGCAGGACTGTAGTCCATATTGAGTGAAACAGTCACACAGAAAAGTGGGCCCGAACAGTCCAAACCTGCGCCGTGTAAAAGGGTCAACTGCAGTAGCAAACCTCAGCCTACAAAGGAAGGCTGGATTCAGGACACATCTGAGGGGGAACCGAGACGGCGCGCCGCCTGCCAGCTGTGCAGCGGGAGCGGGGACCCGCCCAGCCACAGCCACAGCCACAGCCACAGCCTGGGAGGCAGCACGACCTGAGAGCCGCCCATCCGCGCGGCGAGGCTGCGAGGAGGCGGGGCCCGGGAGGCCTTAAACAGAGGAAGGAGCCCCGGGTCCCTCCGCTTAGGACGCGCAGAGGAGCCCAGGCCCCTAGGACTGAGGATGTGAAAACACACCCGAGTGGGGACAGCAAATCTGTGTCACCCGAGGCTGTCACCTCACCAGGCAGAAAAATGCTGCTCCCAAATGCCCCCAGGAGGACAGCCCACGGCTGCCCAGCTCCGAGCAACAGAGCCATTTACACGGCTTCCACAGAAATCAGGTTACTGAGTAACGGGCTGATGATTCTCTGTTTACGCTCTCACTCCCTTTGTCTCTGGAGCCTGTTTCCTCGTCTCTAAAATCAGAGCACCAACCGTCACGCGGTCTAACGAGAGCTCTCGCGACGCACGTCTAAGCAGACAAAAGGACAGCAGAGAACAACCTATGGGAGACGACGGAGAACTCGAGATGCCCGTGTCCAGGCGTCGTACCTTTTTCATACACGTTGCTTTCTGCGTATTTCCCCTCCACTCTTTCTTGCAGTAGTCCATGATATCCATTTCAGGAGCTACACTTAACATTGGTTGTTTCAAGGCGCAAGTCACAGGATGATGTTCCCAGTGGATATGAAAGTGTTCTTTCCAATAATAAAATTCTGAGTTGCATTTTTATTCAGAGGCCCAACCACTGCAGCACAAGGGCCCATCAGGGAGACTCGGGCCTCCTCGTATGTGCCTCTTCCCTACAGCGAGGCCCCAGCCACCCCAAACACTAGTTCAACAGCAACTGAACCTCAAACGCATAAATCACTCGTGGATCACGCAGGACTGTAGTCCATATTGAGTGAAACAGTCACACAGAAAAGTGGGCCCGAACAGTCCAAACCTGCGCCGTGTAAAAGGGTCAACTGCAGTAGCAAACCTCAGCCTACAAAGGAAGGCTGGATTCAGGACACATCTGAGGGGGAACCGAGACGGCGCGCCGCCTGCCAGCTGTGCAGCGGGAGCGGGGACCCGCCCAGCCACAGCCACAGCCACAGCCACAGCCTGGGAGGCAGCACGACCTGAGAGCCGCCCATCCGCGCGGCGAGGCTGCGAGGAGGCGGGGCCCGGGAGGCCTTAAACAGAGGAAGGAGCCCGGGTCCCTCCGCTTAGGACGCGCAGAGGAGCCCAGGCCCCTAGGACTGAGGATGTGAAAACACACCCGAGTGGGGACAGCAAATCTGTGTCACCGAGGCTGTCACATCACCAGGCAGAAAAATGCTGCTCCCAAATGCCCCCAGGAGGACAGCCCACGGCTGCCCAGCTCCGAGCAACAGAGCCATTTACACGGCTTCCACAGAAATCAGGTTACTGAGTAACGGGCTGATGATTCTCTGTTTACGCTCTCACTCCCTTTGTCTCTGGAGCCTGTTTCCTCGTCTCTAAAATCAGAGCACCAACCGTCACGCGGTCTAACGAGAGCTCTCGCGACGCACGTCTAAGCAGACAAAAGGACAGCAGAGAACAACCTATGGGAGACGACGGAGAACTCGAGATGCCCGTGTCCAGGCGTCGTACCTTTTTCATACACGTTGCTTTCTGCGTATTTCCCCTCCACTCTTTCTTGCAGTAGTCCATGATATCCATTTCAGGAGCTACACTTAATCTAGGTTCTGTTAAAGAATAAAAAAAAGGGAGTAGGGAGGGGAAGATAATGAAACACAGCTTAATCAGAATAATAACACTGCTTTGCCTGAGTGTCATTAACACTTTCTCGCTCACTGCAGTCCCCTCAAATCCAGAAACCCCGCCACTGCCGACTGCCCGACCCAGACCGCCGTCACCTCCCTCCCAGAGGACCACAGGGGTCTCCACCGACCTCCCTAGCTCCCGGCCCTACCTGCCCCTCTCCGCCCGGCAGCCAGAGTGGCGCATTTAAAACCTCAGTGAGAGGCTCCCCGCCACTGCTGGCTCCAGGGCTCCCGTCACACTGCCTACGAGGCCCCGAGCCCCGGCCCCACAGCCTCTCGGCCTCAGCTCCCGCCGCGCCCCGCACTGACGGCGCCTGCCCACCGGCGAGGCACCTGCTCCCCACTCTCCGTGGGTCTCTGCTCACCTCTGACACGGACGCCAGCATCAACCCGTCTCTCACACACGCACCCCCACCGTGTCCCTCTGTCCTCACGTGGTCGTGCTTTTCTTGTGGCACCAATCAACAACTGACATCTCTCTTTTTCTGCGCCCCACCTCCCTCACCCTGACACACCCCCCCAACACACGAGCTCCCTGGGCAGGGGCCTGCTGTGCCTCAGCTGGGCCCTCGGCACCTGCACCCACACTGACCTAGGTGTCCGTGAATAACGTTCAAATTAAACATGCTGCAGTCTCAGGAGAAGACAATATAATAATTTGTCATTTTTTTTACATCCATTATACAAAGAGATAACATCTCTATTACAGGAGCATCTGCAATCATGTTTATTTCATTATGTCCCGCTTTGACCCCAAAAGGCTATACACTGTTAATAATCAGTCAGAAAATAAGGGAGCACTCAATGTCAGCTGAACCACAGACCTGGTCTGGCTTTAATAACACAACCCCCCAAATTAGATATAACTGATGATCAGACATATGATACAATTTAAAAAAGGCCTTTACACTTTCCTTGTTTAACAAGTGAGGTCTGGGGTTGCACTTTGTGGCTTACCATATGCACACACATGCGCATGTCTGTGTGTTTTAGGAAGAAAGAGGTAAATTCCCAGGCATATCAAAGTAAATGTTAGCAAAGAAATCAGGATGTAAACACAGAAGTGCCTCACGGCGTATTTACTCAGGAGGAAGTTGTACATAAAGATGCCACAGTCAACTCGCTTCAGCAAACGCTTACTGGGCGTCTAATAGGTGCCAAGCACTGAGCTAGGCACTGGGGGACATAAGACGATAAAGGCCCAGACTGCGTCCTGGATGGGTTTACAGACGACTGACGAGGACCGGAGCTCAGGCACTCAGCGCGCAAGGGGTGGCGGGCGGGGCGACGGGCGGAGGCGCCCGAGAGGAGGCCCGAGCCCTTCCACAGCTCAAGGAAACCAACGGGCCCAAGGCACAAAATGTGAGAACTGCCTACGGTAAAAGCTTCATGATAAATCCTTTCATAAGGAAAGTAAACTTTTTCTGGTTGGAGAAAATGACACATACACAGATAACAGATACATTTATCTGAGGCAGAAGTCGGGCCTGGCTTGAAGGGGAGCCAAACCTGGAGCATAAAGCCCCGAGGCCACGAACACCCCAGCGGCAGAGCCACTCTCGAATAAGGAGCAGTTGCTGTTTAAAGTCAAACAGCACCTTGCGAGTGTCTATTTGCCGGAAGGAAGAGTTCCCTTTTATCGCCTTCCTCCTCACCTCCCCACAAAGCCGAGGAGCTACACATGTCCAGAGCCGAGGCCACTTACTGGGACACGTCCTGCCTCGAGGCAGGGCAGCTTCCACTTGGGAAGGGCCCCCGAGAACAAAGTCCACCCCGCCGCTCGCCTCCTCTTTCCTGTGCACACCACGGGAAGACCCGCGCCCTCGCAGGCGACAGGTGCCAGCCTGGGACTGGGGGAGGCAGCAGGAGGCCGACCGGGCTCAGAGGCTGGGCCCAGGCCGCGGTGCTCTGCTGACTCAGGGGTCTGCGTGAGGCGGGGAGGGTGGGAAACGGGCTCCTGCCCCGCTGCTCGCATCAGCAGCACGCCCAGTCCACCCTGCTGGTCTCCAGGAGGAGCCGGGCCGCCCCAGGCCGGGCGCTGGGGACGCGGGACCGCCTGAGCCTGACCTCTAGCGGCTGACGGCCCACAACAGCCCCGTTCTACTCAAGTGCACCCAACAGGCTGCTTACTGCTCCAGGAATGCACTTTCTCATGTCCAAAAAAACTCCTCCAAAAACAAATTAAACACACACACACACAAAACACAAAGGGGAAGCTGAAAATCAGAGTAGCCACCAGAAGCTGAAATAATCAAGAGGTTTGTTCCTTAACCACCATATGGTGACCGAGACGAGGACTCAGACCCTCGGAGGATGGGAAGGTAAAACTGAACCCCTCCAGAACGCTGGGCCGCTCAGTCAAGAGGCCAGGGCAAGAATCCCTAACTGCTTCTCCAACGGGCCAGAGAGTAAACAACGTCGCCTTTAAGGATCTAAGGTCTCTGCCGTCTACTCAACTTATTATAAGTGAAGATACCCACGCACGATGTGTAAACGAAGGCGCTCCAATAAAACCTTATTTACAAAACCAGGTGGCGTATCAAACTCAGCCAGGAAGCTAATGTGTGCTGAGCCCCGGGCCAGGTTACTACTGGGAGAACACGAGAAAGCCTCTGTCTCGGCCGGGCTCTGACCTGGGAGAGAGGCCCTGAGAACGCACACCACAGGCCGGCTCCCACACGGGGCCGGGGCATGTCCTCACGCTAGCTGTGAGACCCTGGGAACTCAAATCCAGACATTCACCTGAAGCGGCCCAAGGCCGCTGACTCCCCGGGCGGGCGGCAGAAACAAGGCCAGACTCTCTCACCCTCAAGCCAGGCTGCACACTCCACAGATCCGCAAAAGCTGAGCGTAGACCCACGCTGAAGAAACAAGAAACAAGCAAAACCAGCACTGGCATAATTAGACCTGTAGGCCCCAAAGAGCATGTTTAAAGTGCTTAAAGGAATACAAGAAGGAACAGAAACATGAGCGAAGAGCAACACATAATCAAAAAAGAGGGAAAAACAGAGCTTTTCCAAAAAAGAAAGAAAGAGAAAACATAAGGAGCTATCCAGGATGCAACAGAAGCGAGAAGTCAGAAAATGTTTGAAAGGGGGTATAACTGAGGGCCCTCAATGACTGAATAAGAGCTAGCAAACACGTGATCAGAGCTCTGGAAGGAGGAAACAAAACAGGAAAAAGGCAACATTCAGAGAGGTAGTGGCTGAGAATTCTCCCGAACTGATGGAAACTGATCCCAAAGTGAAGTCAGTCAGTCATGTCCAACTTTTTGCCCCACATGGACGAGCCATGGAATTCTCCAGACAAGAACGCGGGAGTGGTAGCTTTTCCCTTCTCCAGGGGATTTTCCCAGTCCAGGGATCGAACGCAGGTCTCCCTCACTGCGGGTAGATTCTTGGCCATCTAAGCCACCAGGGAAGTTCAGGAATTCTAGAGTGGGTAGCCTATCCCTTCCCCAAGGGATCTTCCTGACCCAGGAATAGAACTGGGGTCTCCTGCACTGCAGGCAGATTATTTACCAGTTGAGCTACAAGGGCATCCCTAAAAATCCCAAACAAAAGTCTCTTGAGGATTTTTTTTTTTTTTACTCCCAAACAAAATGTTAAAAAAGAAAATCCTCGAGAACACTGTAGGACACTAAAGAGAAGAGACAGAGACAGATTACCAAGGATCCGACTGACTGCCGTATTTTCAAACAAAAGCCAGAAGACAGTGGAATCAAATCTTCAAGGAAATTAGAGAAAACAAATAGTCACCTGGGGTTACAGAGCAGAATAAAGGCATTTTCACACAATCAGAGTAGCTCATCACAGGCCTGTCTACAGGACGCTATTTCAGAAAGGGCAATGAACCTAGAAGAACCGCGAGGCAGGGTGCGCAGGGCTCCAGGTTGACCTCAGACCAGAGCTGGAGGCGACAAGGCCCTGAACAGCGAGAACACCCGAGGCCAGAAGAGAGCCCCAGCCGGGCGCCTGCAGAGTCAGCCCCACGGCAGGAGGGCCCCGAGGCCCCGCAGGGACCCCCGGGGGCTGAGGCGGCGCGCTCTCCCTGGGGCCGGGCGGCTAGGCTCTGAATCCGAGGGGAAGGGGGTGTGACTGCCGCCGGGGATCTGAAAACCCCGCGGGTCACAGGGGACCGGAGCCCACTGGCTGGACCACAACAGAGGACACCCTCTCTGGCTTCCCCGGGGAGGAGCTCCACCAGCTGCCGGTGAGAAAGACTCGAAAACTGAGACCTCACGTGGCATCTTCTGTTTCTAATTACGCATCTACCACTTTGTTACCCATAGGAAATGGGAGCTGGTTCTTAAGCCAGAGCACCACACGAGTGGCGTGCAAGAAAATGCCACATGTGAATCGCCTGTGTCGCTGCTCGGTGGTCAGTCGTGTCCGACCCTTTGTGACTCCACGGAGAGCGACACGCCAGGTCTGCCCGTCCTCCAGCATATGCCCGAGTTTCCTCACACTCACGTCCATGGATTCGGTGGTGCCGTCCAGCCGTCTCGCTCTGTGCCACCCCCCTTCTCCTTCCGCCCTCAGTCTGCAGGCCTGTGGCCTGTCCCCACAGCGAGCGCCCTCCCTGCCTCCTGCCCGGGCGAGCTGAAGAGGAAGGCGCTGCTTCTCCAGCCACAGGCGGGCCAGCGTGGCCTCCGTGGAGGCTGGTCCGAGCAGCCACGGGCGGATGGATCCCGAGGGACGGGCAGAGCCGGCACAACTGGGTGTGGACGTGACGCCATGAGGTGACGGGAGACTGAGCGCTGTCCATCCACGACCTCGTAAGTCCTTTCTTGTAAGTCAATCAAATTCACATGGCCTTCTGCACGCAAAGACCTGGAGAGCCAGCCTCTCAGTAAGTCCTTCCACTTGAAATGAAAAATGCACTTCACACCCAACTCTCCCTTTACAAATATAAGGAAGTCAAGAGCTGAGGGACAGTGGCGTCAAGAGCCAAGACAAATTCTCACGGGTGCAAAAACGAAATCAGAATGCAAAGAATGCAGGGAAAGCACTGTCCTCAAAGTTTAAAACTTCAGGAAAGAGTCCTCCCCAAACACACCCTCAGCAAAATGAATAATCCAACGCAGATAAGGCCAAGTGCCTGAGAGTGCTTCCAAGGACTTCTCTCTTCCGAGGAAGTCCGTTTCAGTATTTTACGAAAATGGACGTGCTGACAGAACTGCATTTTCTACTACAGACAGTAAAAACTCAACAAAGAAAACCGTTCCAAACATACCTGCGGACCCTCTTTCGTGTGTAAGTAATTCTTTCTCCTTCTCTATTTCATCCGCCGCGCGGTACATGTCCTCCTCGCTGAAATCACACCAAATCAGACATTTCAGAAATTTGTGACATTTTCCCTCTTATCACAACACGCAGCTGCTTTCCAAACGTGTAAGACACGCCAAGTCTAACTTGTTCCCCTTACAGGATAACAGTCTGATAAAATGTGGGTCTCTTCCCTTAGACTCATGTTTCCAGCATTCTAATTCAGACTCTTGCACTGGGAGTGAGACATTTTACACCACTCCACTGGCCATTTCAGCTGTGAAGTCTTGAATGCCTCAACCTTAGATGTGCGTAAGCCTCTTAGCAGGCGTCCTATCAGTGGAGCTGGCCGGGACTCCTCGCGTTCTGAGGGTGGCGACGGTGCTGAAAGCAGTCCATAGGGGTGCAGGCCGGCTGCCGACTGGGGCCGTCACGAGCGAATTGTACAAGAGCTCCTGTACAAAGAAGGATGGAGGTCACCTTCCCACAGCTGCACCAGCTCCCGGAGGCACGCCTGCTCCACGACCCCACACAAAAGCCGCTCCCAGTCCTCTGCTGAGCGCGTGCCCACCACCTCCCATGCCCTCTCTAGGACACTCTCTAGGACATACACAGCAGCTCCCGCAAGAGTCTCCAGGCTCCTTCAGTGAGCCAGCAAGAACCTACTAGGTCCTGGAAAGAAAACCCCACTGGCTGCTCGCCGGGAGGGAAAATGGGATTCCGAGTTCTAAGACACCTCCTTCCCCCTTGGGAGACACTACAGGGATAAGACACCGGGGCACCACCCTATCTTGGCCGAAACCAGGGAATGGGGGAAAGCTCAAACCACCCAAAAGTGGAAGGCGGCACAGCAAGGGGCAGCCTCGAGGCCTGTGGAGGGCACCTGCTGGTGGGGAGACCAGCCCACTCTGCAGGGCCCACAAAGGTCAGGAACTGAGGTATCGAGTACTTTGGGGGAATACAGGAGAACCCCCATTCCCAATACTCCCCACAACAGCACACTCCACTCCTCATGCCAGACAGAAGGCTCCGGGCACCGTGGGACATAGGAAGAAGGAGTTCCTCAGGAACTAAGTGAACGATCCTCACTCGCTTGACTTCCTGAGCTCCCAGAGCCTCGTGCACGGCGGAGCAGCCGGGGCAAAGAGGAAGAGAGGCAGCAAGAGACAGATGAAGACGGGCCACTGAGAGGCACCGACGGAGGTGGGACCAACACACCCTCCACCCCTGCAACCCTTCAATGGCTCCCAAATAAGCAAGGAAGTCTAAATCTGGACCCACCCCGCCACCCGAGCCTGTACTGTCTGCCCAACACACAGCACGCCTCAGTCCCAAGCCCTGACCGACGCAGCCCTGCTGTTACACCTGCGACCGGCCCCGCCGACGCCCCCGCGCGCACGGCTCGCCGCCCACACCCCCGGGCACAGGCTGAGCGGCGGCCTGACTGCAGCATGCCACGGCGGGAGGCAGACTGCAGGGGCTTAGCCATCCTCACCCCAGCCCTCGTCAACCGTGGGCGGGCCTCACTGCGGAACTAAAGGGACCACACTTCTCAGCCCCTAAATTTACCCACCAGTAAAAACGACAGAGTCCTCGCCTCAAGAGATGGCTAGGAACCCAGACGCACAAATACTCAGTGGGCAGAAAAGCCAGCTAGCCTTCTCCTGCCCATCCATTCGTGCAGAGCAGGGACAGACAATTCACCCAATGATCACTTCTTATTCCGCTTTCCCTCTTCTTCTCTCTTCATGAAGTGATGGGGGGAGGGGGGGTGCCTGTCTTTTTGGTGTTGCCGAGGGGGCTGAGGGCACACGTCAGGGAAAAGGTACTTTCCATGCGCTCTAACCCCAGTGAGGTCTCAAGTAAATGGTGTGAGGTCACCCATGGAGCCCGTGCCAGGGTTAAAAGCAAACAGAAACCAGATTCACAGGGACTATACATCAAACGCTTAAAATAAAAAGTGACTAAATGTGTTAGTTCTTCTTTCAGTAGCTTGATGCTCTCTTTCAGCCCCCTTCCTAGCTTTATCAAACAGGAGAAATTCAGATCCTATAAAACTGGCATTCAGGGCTTCCCTGGTGGTCCAGTGGGTGGAGAGTCCGCCTTGCAGTGCAAGGGGCACCGGTTCGATCCCTGGCCCGAGAAGATCTCACTTGCCACAGAGTGGCTGGACCGGTGTGTCCAATTACAAGCCAGTGCTCTGGAGCGCACGTGCCCGGAGCTAGCGGTCTGCAATAAGAGAGGCCACTGCAAAGGCAGGCCCACACAGGCCGAAAGAATAAAGACAGATCAAGAATAAATACATTAAAAAATCAGGGCTTCCCCTGGTGGTCCAGTGGATAAGGACACCGCCTGGCAGTGCAAGGGGCGCCGGTTCAATCCCTGGCCTGGGAAGATCCCACGTGCTGCGGAGCGGCTGGACTGATGTGTCCAATTACCGAGCAGGAGCTCTGGAGCGCATGCGCCCAGAGCCGGCGCTCTGCAACAACAGACGCCACCGCGATGGAAGGCCCACAGGAGCCAAAGAACAAAGATGGATGAAAATAGAGAAATGAAAGATCGTAGAAGTGGCCCGCCCTCTCCCCTCCCTTCCCAACCCGACCCCTGCCCAAAAATAAATAAATAAATAAATCTTTAAAAAAAAAAAAAAAAGAAAAGAAAAAAACTACAAAAAAAAAAAAATCAATAAAAAGAGGCCAAAATTTTTTAAAAATTCTTTAAAAACTCAGCATTTAAGTAAATTGTTTTCATAATATTGTTATCCCAAGCATGTCTTTGGGGACGCCACTTCCCTAATCTTGGCCTCAGCTTTCTCACCTTCAAAACGAGAAGACCGGATAAGATCTAAATGATCTACACAGTTCCTCTTCCAGGTCTTAGTTCTAACTGACTATGAAGCTACTCACACTTCAAGCGAATTCGGTGGCCGTGGGCAGGCGCAACTGCCTCCACTCTTGTCTCCTTCCTTTCTTGTCTGCAAAATAATCGAAGTGGACGGCCACACCAGCGCCCAGAAGAGGCTCTCTAATCTAGCAGCCTTCTGCACAGCGCAAATATGAACTCCCCCAAAGACCAGCAGCAGAGGAGGAGCAAGACGTCTACCAAGAACTCAATACAGCGGGAAGACAGACACATGGTGATTCAAGGCACACAGAGGAGGCACAGCAGGAACGGATGGACGGGAGCCCAGAGCACACGCAGATGACTTCAGCCACGCTGGACCTCATTCGGACACTGCGCACGAATGTCTGCTGGCCTTCACGGCCACCAAGGACATGGAGTCAGGGACATCTGCTCCTCCGTCAAGGCCACCAGGGAAGCTGTCGTCTGGCTTTTCAGGCCACTGTATTTCCTTAGGAAGAGGATCAGTCGTAGGTTCAAGCACTAAAGCTCAATCAATATGGCCAGAAAATAAGACATTTAACAGCTCAAATGAAATACTCCTCCAACATAATAAAGACCACCAACTACAAAGAGATGCATGAAAGCAAGCAAAATTGAGATAACTTAAGAAAATATTTTGCTCGATAAACTTTTGCTTTAGCTTTTTTAAGTATAACAAAGAAATTGCTATTTTTTCAAATTATGATTATTATTTTTAAATTTTTGGCCTCTTTCATTGAATTTTTATTTATTTATCTTCATCCATCTTCACTCCTCAGCCTGTGTGGGTCTCCCATTGCAGTGGCCTCTCCCGTTGCAAAGCACCGGCTCTGGGCATGTGCGCTCCAGAGCGCCAGCTTGTATTTGGACACACTGGTCCAGCTGCTCCGCTGCACGTGGGATCTTCCCAGGCCAGGGATCAAACCAGTGCCCCTTGCACTGCAAGGTGGACTCTGCCCACTGGGTCACTGTTTTCATAATATTGTTATCCCAAGCATGTCTTTGGGGACGCCACTTCCTAATCTTGGCCTCAGCTTTCTCACCTTCAAAACGAGAAGACCGGATAAGATCTAAATGATCTACACAGTTCCTCTTCCAGGTCTTAGTTCTAACTGACTATGAAGCTACTCACACTTCAAGCGAATTCGGTGGCCGTGGGCAGGCGCAACTGCCTCCACTCTTGTCTCCTTCCTTTCTTGTCTGCAAAATAATCGAAGTGGACGGCCACACCAGCGCCCAGAAGAGGCTCTCTAATCTAGCAGCCTTCTGCACAGCGCAAATATGAACTCCCCCAAAGACCAGCAGCAGAGGAGGAGCAAGACGTCTACCAAGAACTCAATACAGCGGGAAGACAGACACATGGTGATTCAAGGCACACAGAGGAGGCACAGCAGGAACGGATGGACGGGAGCCCAGAGCACACGCAGATGACTTCAGCCACGCTGGACCTCATTCGGACACTGCGCACGAATGTCTGCTGGCCTTCACGGCCACCAAGGACATGGAGTCAGGGACATCTGCTCCTCCGTCAAGGCCACCAGGGAAGCTGTCGTCTGGCTTTTCAGGCCACTGTATTTCCTTAGGAAGAGGATCAGTCGTAGGTTCAAGCACTAAAGCTCAATCAATATGGCCAGAAAATAAGACATTTAACAGCTCAAATGAAATACTCCTCCAACATAATAAAGACCACCAACTACAAAGAGATGCATGAAAGCAAGCAAAATTGAGATAACTTAAGAAAATATTTTGCTCGATAAACTTTTGCTTTAGCTTTTTTAAGTATAACAAAGAAATTGCTATTTTTTCAAATTATGATTATTATTTTTAAATTTTTGGCCTCTTTCATTGAATTTTTATTTATTTATCTTCATCCATCTTCACTCCTCAGCCTGTGTGGGTCTCCCATTGCAGTGGCCTCTCCCGTTGCAAAGCACCGGCTCTGGGCATGTGCGCTCCAGAGCGCCAGCTTGTATTTGGACACACTGGTCCAGCTGCTCCGCTGCACGTGGGATCTTCCCAGGCCAGGGATCAAACCAGTGCCCCTTGCACTGCAAGGTGGACTCTGCCCACTGGGTCACTAGAGAAGCCCGAAACTGCTATTTTTAATGACAAAAAAATTATATTTAAAGTCAGGAATCTGAAATAATGAGGGGTTTAAATTTTTGTTTGGGAAAGGAAGACTGGCCAACAATGAAAGGAAAGGGGCTATTATCTGATAAGATCCTCGGTGCTGACCAGTTTCAGAAATTTAGCAATCTTTGTGTGTATCGAGCTGGCATTGGGATGAGGCGTGTTCACGGTTTCGCACAGAGAGACCATAGACGTGCATCCACTCGAAACGATCACCATAGCAAAAAATTCCTTCCAGGAAACACAATGATCGCTAGAAAAGCAGTGAAGAAAAGTAAAACTCTTCACTGTGGCTGGATTTCTCAAGGACCATGGTCACACGAGTCATACTCAACTACTCAGTTGTGCTAAATTTTAAAACCAAAAATGCTAATAATTCCTACTTAGAAAATTGTTAGTTTAGCACCATAACAGTAAAGGGTGTGTTTTCAAGCTCCCCTTTTATCTTAGAGATGAAATACTTTACTCTTAATTTTTAAGGCAATACACCCCATTGAGTAGGTTATAGGACACTGTCTGTGAAATTATAACCTTCCTCTTGCTCTGTTCAAAGACCTGGATAATAATAAATGCTTGAAACTTAATTTAAAAGTGCTAACTACATTTAGAGAAAATTATACTATTCCCCCAAACAAAAGCTATAACATCAGCTAAAAACACAGAACTCAGGGAAGAAGACATTTCTGTGAAAGCAATGTTTCAATTTCTGATACAAGTAAACACAGACTAGGAAAAAAAAGTCCATGCCAACAGACATGCAAAGCTAACAAGCCAGCATTCTAATCACGCACCATCACGGACACTTGCGCCAGGTTTCCCCCAGCCATCTAAGAGCCCCGAGCTGAGGACGACTTTGTCAAGCTCTCTGGACACGAGCGCCGCAGGTGACGCTGAAGGCGGCCTGTCCTAGAGGCCTCGCGGCCCGGGCAGCACAGGTAGACAGCGTCAGCCGCCGGCCCCGGCGCCGTCCCGCCAGGCACAGGAAGCGCAGAGACCACTCTGTCCGCCTCTCTCCACCTCTCAGGGCTGCCTGAGGAGCGAACCCCACATCAAATGCAGGAAAGTACCGGCGCCCGGGCCAAAATTCTACCTCCCTTCTGCAAGTGGACTTTCCGTGACTGGCTTGCGCTCCTCCACGGGGCTCCCCGAGGTCTCTGGGGACAGCCTCGCCCCTCGAAACATGAGGCTTCTCAGGGGCATCCCAGCTCGGCAGCAGGCTGGGGGGTGGGCCAGGAGGGTGTGGCTGTCACCCTCAGAGACAGCACCCCGGAGCTGCCGAGGTGCCAGGTGGGTGAGAAAACACACTCACTCGACAGCACGCTTAGCAACACCCAAGAGCAAGGCTTCACCGGTGCTTATCTGCAGCCCTTCTGAGAATCCACGGCTTTCCTCCAAACCAGAAGACATAAACACACAGATCACTTTGCCTTCAATTTCAGAGGGACACGGAGGCCCATCACGCTCCCCTCAACACACCGTCAGCCTGCAGACCCCAGACTCAAAGCCTGTCCCCTCTCAGGCACGTAGAAAGGACCATGGAGTAGGCTCACTTCTCGATGCCCAAAGCACGCCTAGCCCGGCCATCAGCCATACCCCTGGGCCATCCTGGCCCTCAAGGACGGTGGTCTTGGCTTAGCTGAGAGGAAGAAAAGTGAGGAGCCGGCCTGGGTTTCAACTGTACATGAGGAGAGCAGGAGATGGAGGGTACTGGAGACCTGCTGACGGGAGGGAGAAGTTTCCAAGAGTCAACTGCATCTGGTCTGACCTCACACTTCCTCAAAAAGGGACCGAAGTCATCTTGTGAGCCATCCTTGGGGCCTGTCCAGGAGATGCCAGCCAACCACAGCTCTCAAGCGAACACAGAAGGAAAGGAAAGGAAAGAGACACAGAACGTGGCTCATCCGTATGATCTTCATGTCTGTCTTCCTCTCTATTTCCCCCCCATGGCAAAAAGCAGTGAGCTTAGTCATGAGGACTCGGTATCCTACAGGACAGTCTAGGAAATGAGCTAAAACCTCCCCTACCCATCACTAACCCTTACCTCCGCATCACACTCTGAATCTAAACAGGCAGCAAAAGTTGAGCTGTGACTTGTAGTCATAATCTCTACCCACTGAATGAATTAAAATGACTCTGCAGGATCTCTCAAAACATCTGCCTTTCATGAGGTTTTGTATTTGCAGGTGCAAGCGCTTTACTCAACTCCTGTGCAGATAAAACTGAACTCTCTGGGTGGGAAGAAGGGACCAGGCTCTAGTGACAGAAAAACACAAGGTTAAGAAACTATCCTAGGACCGAGTTCAGGCATTCCTCTATGTACTTACATCTACACTCCACTATCGGGCTGCACACAGCATCATGTAAGAAGGGCACATGTTATGCTGCAAAATAGGTAACCGACAAGGCTTCTATGACGCAGTACCATTTCTCTAGCCCTTCAGAAAAGGTCACAGAACAGTGATAAGCCCCCCGCGCCTATCATAAACAGGAAAGCCCACAAGGTGAGATGTGATGTTCAGAAGCTGACATTTGAAGTTCTCTTCGCCTCCTTTCCTTTGCTCCCCCTTGCTCTCATAGGAGAGTTAAAAGAGAAGGAGGTCATCAAAGACAACAAAAATAGCAAGAAAAAGAAATTAAGCTACTATATAAGAGGCAAATTGGAACATCTATTCCAGAAAATAAAGTGAAGCTTGCAGTAATTGTTAAGTCATGCCTCTGTGCCTATTTTTGCTGAAGAAGCCAGAAAGATGTGCGCAGAGGTCCCTGCAGGGGCATCAGAGAAGCTACGCCCTGCACCTCCCCTGCCACGCCGCACCTATCAGGTCTGCAGCTCAGCTTGCTAACGTGTGAAGAACCTGGTCTGGGCTTTTTCCGTTCCTTTCCGCTCCTCATCTGAAGCTCTTCCAACAGCAGACAGAAGAGACGCCTGCGCTGCAGAGCCTGCGCGCCAGGAAAAGGCTCCCTTCGCACCATGACCCGTCTTCCCCGTTGCTCAGCGTCTGGGACGTGCGGTGCTTAGCTGCGCAGTCCTGTCCGACTCTCTGCAGCCCCGTGGAATGTAGCCCACCAGGCTCCTCTGTTCATGGGGCAAGAACACTCAAGTGGGCTGCCACTTCCTTCTCCAGAGGATCTTCCCGACCCAGGAACTGAGCTGGGGTCTCCTGCATCGCAGGTGGATTCTTCACCCTCTGAGCCACCAGGAAGTCTTCTGGGAACCAGAGCAGAATCCAGCAGAAAAACTTGCCAAATCACTCTGTATATTTTGGGAGTTAATCCAGCAGATAAAAACTCCAGAGGTTCAGGCATTCCTCTAGTGTGGAAGAAGGGACCAGGCTCTAGTGACAGAAAAACACAAGGTTAAGAAACTATCCTAGGACCGAGTTCAGGCATTCCTCTATGTACTTACATCTACACTCCACTATCGGGCTGCACACAGCATCATGTAAGAAGGGCACATGTTATGCTGCAAAATAGGTAACCGACAAGGCTTCTATGACGCAGTACCATTTCTCTAGCCCTTCAGAAAAGGTCACAGAACAGTGATAAGCCCCCCGCGCCTATCATAAACAGGAAAGCCCACAAGGTGAGATGTGATGTTCAGAAGCTGACATTTGAAGTTCTCTTCGCCTCCTTTCCTTTGCTCCCCCTTGCTCTCATAGGAGAGTTAAAAGAGAAGGAGGTCATCAAAGACAACAAAAATAGCAAGAAAAAGAAATTAAGCTACTATATAAGAGGCAAATTGGAACATCTATTCCAGAAAATAAAGTGAAGCTTGCAGTAATTGTTAAGTCATGCCTCTGTGCCTATTTTTGCTGAAGAAGCCAGAAAGATGTGCGCAGAGGTCCCTGCAGGGGCATCAGAGAAGCTACGCCCTGCACCTCCCCTGCCACGCCGCACCTATCAGGTCTGCAGCTCAGCTTGCTAACGTGTGAAGAACCTGGTCTGGGCTTTTTCCGTTCCTTTCCGCTCCTCATCTGAAGCTCTTCCAACAGCAGACAGAAGAGACGCCTGCGCTGCAGAGCCTGCGCGCCAGGAAAAGGCTCCCTTCGCACCATGACCCGTCTTCCCCGTTGCTCAGCGTCTGGGACGTGCGGTGCTTAGCTGCGCAGTCCTGTCCGACTCTCTGCAGCCCCGTGGAATGTAGCCCACCAGGCTCCTCTGTTCATGGGGCAAGAACACTCAAGTGGGCTGCCACTTCCTTCTCCAGAGGATCTTCCCGACCCAGGAACTGAGCTGGGGTCTCCTGCATCGCAGGTGGATTCTTCACCCTCTGAGCCACCAGGGAAGTCTTCTGGGAACCAGAGCAGAATCCAGCAGAAAAACTTGCCAAATCACTCTGTATATTTTGGGGACCCTGTTTCAAAGTCTGTGTGTCTCCCAGGGTGGGTGGGGCGTGAAGCGACTGAGAGCGAGACGCAGCATCTGAGGGCTAGGACCCCAGGTGGGGGCACAGCTCCGACCCCCTAGGCACAAGCAATGGAGCAGCGGTCAGGCTGGCAGGAGCAGGCAGGAACCAGCATGCGCCGGGAAGAGGCCGGGACAAAGACCACCCCACGTGATCAGACGCAGAGGCTGAGCAGGGTTCAACCAGAGAGCAACATGGCAGCCACCGGTCACAGTGCTCCCACACGGGCCTGCACCGGGCTTTCAGCTTAAAAATAGAAGGCTCCTATTTAAAAGCCAAGGGAGGGGCTTCCCTGGGCGCCGGTTCGAGCCCTGGCCTGGGAAGATCCCACGTGCCGCGGAACGGCTGGACCCATGTGTCCAATTACCGAGCCGGAGCTCTGGAGCGCATGCGTCCAGAGCCGGCGCTCTGCAACAGCAGACGCCACCCCGATGGGAGGCCCACAGGAGCCAAAGAACAAAGACGGATGAAAATAGAGAAATGAAAGACCAACAGAAGTGGCCCGCCCGCTCCCCTCCCTCCCCAACCCGACCCCCGCCCAAAATAAATAAATAAATAAATGAATAAAAAATAAAAGCCAAGGGAATTCCCTGGCAGTCCAGTGGTGAAGAGTTGGGTGTTCTCGCAGCCAGGGCCCAGGGTTCGACTCCTGGTCAGGGAACTAATATCCCACAAACCTTGTGGCATGGCCCAAAGTCAATCAACCCATCAAAATAAAACATCTGGATGCAATTTTAAACAATAAAATAGGGGACTTCTCTGAGGGTCCAGTGGTTGAGACCATGTTTCCACTGCAGGGAGTAAGGGCTTCCATTCCACTAAGATCCCACATGCCGCGCTGTGGTGTGGCCAGAGCAAAACACATAAATCAAACAGAAACGAAAAATCAGGGCATTTGAAACAAAAGTCAGACTCTTTGGATTCTTTAACAGAAAATCCGACAACTACAGTCTGGCGTTTAGAGGACCCTACCCCCATCAGACTCCACTCTCCATGCTCTACACTTGGCCAGCCTCATTCAGGTGACCGGGCTGGTTCCAGGGGCAGGAGTCTGAGACCAACAGCTCTCCATCTTTCCCAGGGGCCAGTAAGTGCAGATGACACTTCCAAGGGGCTTGGGTGCTCAACGAGAGTATCACCATCCAGGATCAACCACCATGCAAGCCATAATTACCATAACACGTTATCTGCACTAATAGTCCCCCACCCAGAACCACCCCATCCTTTTTCAGGAAATGGGGGTGGGAGTGGAACTGCACTTTCCGGCCAATCTGTCAAACTGGCTTTCTGAGT
Source organism: Tragulus kanchil (assembly GCA_022376925.1). NCBI lineage: Eukaryota > Metazoa > Chordata > Mammalia > Artiodactyla > Tragulidae > Tragulus > Tragulus kanchil. Next base: position 153,817,637 of record JAIOJX010000004.1, read on the forward strand.
GTTTTCCTCAATTGTGGAATTCCAAAGTATGGGACTGAAACTTGGAAGTTCTGAAAAGTTTCAGCTTTTAGTTTATATTCTGCTTCCACCTCAGCCCCCAGGCCCTCGCAGAAACGATAAACTCTTGGGATTTACGCCTCCTTCTTTACAGCTCAATAAAGAATTGATCTAACCAGCACTGTCTTTCCTATTTAAAAATACAGGGAGTGTGGGGACATTTAGACAAGCAGCTGGCAGCCAAAGCAAGTGGGTCAGACTCCGTCCAAAGTCTATCCAACAGGTGGGATCAAGCAGAGACTTGTCTTCCAAGAACAAACACGTCGCGCGGTTGTGACATGAACAGCCTTATTTCCTTCCAGCCAAAGGCTGGAGGAAAGAGTTAACGGCACTGAGTTACAAGAGTATACGCTTCTGCAGTTTGTTTCCCAAGCTTCTGGAGTTTTAACTGTAGAGCTATGCAGATTCAAAAAAGGGACGTGGGGGCACTGGATAACCAGAATTTTTAAGATGCATCTGGATGCAATTTTAAACAATAAAATAGGGACTTCTCTGAGGGTCCAGTGGTTGAGACCATGTTTCCACTGCAGGGAGTAAGGGCTTCCATTCCACTAAGATCCCACATGCCGCTGTGGTGTGGGCAGAGCAAAACACATAAATCAAACAGAAACGAAAAATCAGGGCATTTGAAACAAAAGTCAGACTCTTTGGATTCTTTAACAGAAAATCCGACAACTACAGTCTGGCGTTTAGAGGACCCTACCCCCATCAGACTCCACTCTCCATGCTCTACACTTGGCCAGCCTCATTCAGGTGACCGGGCTGGTTCCAGGGGCAGGAGTCTGAGACCAACAGCTCTCCATCTTTCCCAGGGGCCAGTAAGTGCAGATGACACTTCCAAGGGGCTTGGGTGCTCAACGAGAGTATCACCATCCAGGATCAACCACCATGCAAGCCATAATTACCATAACACGTTATCTGCACTAATAGTCCCCCACCCAGAACCACCCCATCCTTTTTCAGGAAATGGGGGTGGGAGTGGAACTGCACTTTCCGGCCAATCTGTCAAACTGGCTTTCTGAGTGTTTTCCTCAATTGTGGAATTCCAAAGTATGGGACTGAAACTTGGAAGTTCTGAAAAGTTTCAGCTTTCGAGTTTATATTCTGCTTCCACCTCAGCCCCCAGGCCCTCGCAGAAACGATAAACTCTTGGGATTTACGCCTCCTTCTTTACAGCTCAATAAAGAATTGATCTAACCAGCACTGTCTTTCCTATTTAAAAATACAGGGAGTGTGGGGACATTTAGACAAGCAGCTGGCAGCCAAAGCAAGTGGGTCAGACTCCGTCCAAAGTCTATCCAACAGGTGGGATCAAGCAGAGACTTGTCTTCCAAGAACAAACACGTCGCGCGGTTGTGACATGAACAGCCTTATTTCCTTCCAGCCAAAGGCTGGAGGAAAGAGTTAACGGCACTGAGTTACAAGAGTATACGCTTCTGCAGTTTGTTTCCCAAGCTTCTGGAGTTTTAACTGTAGAGCTATGCAGATTCAAAAAAGGGACGTGGGGGCACTGGATAACCAGAATTTTTAAGATGCGTCTTGCGGAAAAACTTTTGCAACTGGACACTGGATACAAGTGTCTCCCAACTCCTCTGTTACCGAGGACCCTACTTAGGAGTGAAGGTGCAAAGGGCCCCGGTCGGTTACTCCCGCCACCCCATCCCCATCCCCCACCCTCGGGCTCCCGGAGGGTTCGAGCCCGGCGGCGCCTCCCGCCCCTGGCGCGCGCCCCGCACTCACTGCTCGGCCGGGGACCGCATCGCGGCCCGCGGCTGCCCGCCGCCCGCAGACTTCCCGCCCTCCGGCGCCGCGGCCCCCGCCTCCCATGCCGGCTTCTCGGCGCAGCTAGCGGCCGGCCAGGCTCCGGGCTGGGGCATCGTCCCCCGACTCATGGGGCCGCCGCAGCCGGCGCCGCCGCAGAGGTCCGGCCGGCCGCCTCCCAGCGATCCGGAGCCCCACCCGTCGGGGAGCCCGGCCGTAGCAGCCACCGCCGCTCCACTCCCGCCGGCGGCCGACCGTGCCCAGGACGCTTCCGCGCGCGTCACCAGCGACCGCCCCGCGGCCTCTGACCCGCGGCGAGGGGGCGTGGCCTGCAGCGGCCGGGAACCCAGCCACGCCCAGCCTGCGCCTGCGCGGACGGAAGGCGAGCGAGGACCGCCCACCGGAAGCGCCCCCGCGCGGGCTCCGCCCCTCGCCCGCAGGCGTCCGGCCCCCGGTTCGAGTGGGGACTGCTCCTGTTTCCGCATCTGCAGCCGAGAGGGCGAGGAAGCCCTGGACTGGCTGCGGGACGCGTCCTCGTGGGGAGAAGGCAGGCCGGTCTGGGGCGCGACAGGCGCAACCGTGTTTCGGCGCCTTGCAGGGTCGCCCTGGGCTCGGGGCGTCGCCCTCCGCGGTCGGGGTTTCCTGTGCTGTCCAGCGAGGGCCGCGGGCCGCGGGCCACGGGCGTGATGAACGGCTTGCCCGGCCGCCCCCAGGGGCAGTTTCGTCCCCACCTGTCCCCGAGCCGGGATCCCGGCCGGCCCTGGGGTCGGGCACGTCGCTCCAGGGCTGGGAGTTACGAGCTGAGGGCGACAAGTGGGAAGTGGTTTCACCCGACAGGTGAGCCGGCGCAGCGCAGTGCCTGTGCTTGGTCTACAGGCTTTCAGTGGGGAATTTAAGAGGAGCAAGGGGAAACTGTAAACAGACTTCAAAGATCTGAAAGCAAAAATGGCTCATCGGTGTAGAGGGAATAGTGGAGAAGCCGCTAAATAGGAGCAGCAGCCGTGGGTGCGACGGGCAGAGAGCGCAGGGCTGAAGTATGGAGAAAGGGAAGGGCTTAGCCGGCAAATAGCCTCCTACAAAGAGTCCCCGGGACAGAACGGGTTCATAAAGAGGTTTTATTGAATCATGAGCCTGTAAGATGGGTGCTGGAGACCAGATCTTGAAAAGTCTTATTCAGCTAACTTGGGACCGCGGCCCCGCCTCCCATGCCGGCTTCTCGGCGCAGCTAGCGGCCGGCCAGGCTCCGGGCTGGGGCATCGTCCCCCGACTCATGGGGCCGCCGCAGCCGGCGCCGCCGCAGAGGTCCGGCCGGCCGCCTCCCAGCGATCCGGAGCCCCACCCGTCGGGGAGCCCGGCCGTAGCAGCCACCGCCGCTCCACTCCCGCCGGCGGCCGACCGTGCCCAGGACGCTTCCGCGCGCGTCACCAGCGACCGCCCCGCGGCCTCTGACCCGCGGCGAGGGGGCGTGGCCTGCAGCGGCCGGGAACCCAGCCACGCCCAGCCTGCGCCTGCGCGGACGGAAGGCGAGCGAGGACCGCCCACCGGAAGCGCCCCCGCGCGGGCTCCGCCCCTCGCCCGCAGGCGTCCGGCCCCCGGTTCGAGTGGGGACTGCTCCTGTTTCCGCATCTGCAGCCGAGAGGGCGAGGAAGCCCTGGACTGGCTGCGGGACGCGTCCTCGTGGGGAGAAGGCAGGCCGGTCTGGGGCGCGACAGGCGCAACCGTGTTTCGGCGCCTTGCAGGGTCGCCCTGGGCTCGGGGCGTCGCCCTCCGCGGTCGGGGTTTCCTGTGCTGTCCAGCGAGGGCCGCGGGCCGCGGGCCACGGGCGTGATGAACGGCTTGCCCGGCCGCCCCCAGGGGCAGTTTCGTCCCCACCTGTCCCCGAGCCGGGATCCCGGCCGGCCCTGGGGTCGGGCACGTCGCTCCAGGGCTGGGAGTTACGAGCTGAGGGCGACAAGTGGGAAGTGGTTTCACCCGACAGGTGAGCCGGCGCAGCGCAGTGCCTGTGCTTGGTCTACAGGCTTTCAGTGGGGAATTTAAGAGGAGCAAGGGGAAACTGTAAACAGACTTCAAAGATCTGAAAGCAAAAATGGCTCATCGGTGTAGAGGGAATAGTGGAGAAGCCGCTAAATAGGAGCAGCAGCCGTGGGTGCGACGGGCAGAGAGCGCAGGGCTGAAGTATGGAGAAAGGGAAGGGCTTAGCCGGCAAATAGCCTCCTACAAAGAGTCCCCGGGACAGAACGGGTTCATAAAGAGGTTTTATTGAATCATGAGCCTGTAAGATGGGTGCTGGAGACCAGATCTTGAAAAGTCTTATTCAGCTAACTTGGGACTTTGTGTTTGATCCACCTCAAAAGATCAGAAGGGGGCTTCCCTGGTGGTCCAGTGGGTAAAGAGTCTGCCTTGCAGTGCAAGGGGCGCCAGTTCAATTCCTGGCCGGGGAAGATCCCACGTGCAGCGGAGCAGCTGGACCGGTGTGTCCAATTAGGAGCCAGTGCTCTGCAAGGAGAGAGGCCACTGCGATAGGAGGCCCACATAGGTCAAAGAATAAAATATGGATGAAAATAAATAGAAAAATAAAAGAGGTCCGATGAGGAAAAAATAGTTAAAAAAAAAAAATCAAACAGAAGGAAGGGATTTATTTTGAAAGAGCCATTTGTCTGTCGTTAAGAGAAAAGACTGGAAAAGGGCAAGACATCGAGTTGGGATACAAAGTCTTAAGTAGTAGGTATCAAAGGGAGCCCTGGACGGAAAGAATACTTGCATTTTAGGAACTGTGGTGGGGTTTCCCGTTTAATTTTATGTAAAAACATAATAAACACAGATGCTTAAAAATGCATAATGTCCAAAAGAACATACAGTTAAATTTTGTGTGGCTATTAAGGGATTGTAGCTGGGTGACTAGTGACCCCTGAAAGTCATTCTCCTACTGGAACCACAATGTGACCTTATTTGGAAACAGGTTCTTTGCAGCTGTAATCGGGTAAAATGAAGTCATGCCGGCGGCTGGCGGGCACGTCGCTCCAGGGCTGGGAGTTACGAGCTGAGGGCGACAAGTGGGAAGTGGTTTCACCCGACAGGTGAGCCGGCGCAGCGCAGTGCCTGTGCTTGGTCTACAGGCTTTCAGTGGGGAATTTAAGAGGAGCAAGGGGAAACTGTAAACAGACTTCAAAGATCTGAAAGCAAAAATGGCTCATCGGTGTAGAGGGAATAGTGGAGAAGCCGCTAAATAGGAGCAGCAGCCGTGGGTGCGACGGGCAGAGAGCGCAGGGCTGAAGTATGGAGAAAGGGAAGGGCTTAGCCGGCAAATAGCCTCCTACAAAGAGTCCCCGGGACAGAACGGGTTCATAAAGAGGTTTTATTGAATCATGAGCCTGTAAGATGGGTGCTGGAGACCAGATCTTGAAAAGTCTTATTCAGCTAACTTGGGACTTTGTGTTTGATCCACCTCAAAAGATCAGAAGGGGCTTCCATGGTGGTCCAGTGGGTAAAGAGTCTGCCTTGCAGTGCAAGGGGCGCCAGTTCAATTCCTGGCCGGGGAAGATCCCACGTGCAGCGGAGCAGCTGGACCGGTGTGTCCAATTAGGAGCCAGTGCTCTGCAAGGAGAGAGGCCACTGCGATAGGAGGCCCACATAGGTCAAAGAATAAAATATGGATGAAAATAAATAGAAAAATAAAAGAGGTCCGATGAGGAAAAAATAGTTAAAAAAAAAAAATCAAACAGAAGGAAGGGATTTATTTTGAAAGAGCCATTTGTCTGTCGTTAAGAGAAAAGACTGGAAAAGGGCAAGACATCGAGTTGGGATACAAAGTCTTAAGTAGTAGGTATCAAAGGGAGCCCTGGACGGAAAGAATACTTGCATTTTAGGAACTGTGGTGGGGTTTCCCGTTTAATTTTATGTAAAAACATAATAAACACAGATGCTTAAAAATGCATAATGTCCAAAAGAACATACAGTTAAATTTTGTGTGGCTATTAAGGGATTGTAGCTGGGTGACTAGTGACCCCTGAAAGTCATTCTCCTACTGGAACCACAATGTGACCTTATTTGGAAACAGGTTCTTTGCAGCTGTAATCGGGTAAAATGAAGTCATGCTGGATTCGAGTGAGTCTGAAATCATATGTCTGGTCTCCTTACATAAGTGGAAAGGATGCAGAGAAAGGAATTAGGACATGTGGAGGTGGAGATTAGAGTGTGTCCGAAATCATATGTCTGGTCTCCTTACATAAGTGGAGAGGATGCAGAGGAAGGAATTAGGACATGTGAAGATGGAGATTGAAGTGAGGTAGCCAGAAGCCAAAAAATGCCAGGAGCTGCTAAAGTAACGAGGAAAAGGCTAAGAAAGTTTATTCCAAAGAGCCTTCAGAAAAAGTACGATCCTGCTGACAACTTGATTTCATGTGTCTAGTCTCAAGAACGGTGAGAGGATCAGTTGTTGTTGTTTTAAGACTCTCCATTTGTGACATGTTGTGGTAACAGCCCTAGGAAACTAACACAGGGATGAAGATGAAGGATTATAAAATAACACCAGGCCACATGTAGTGAGAGGAGCTGACACATTTTAGCTTAGATGTATTTTACGTCAAAGAGAAAAAGCATAACCATTTGATTGATTGCTGAGTATGTCTCTTCATGTTAGGCCTGTGGAACCAAGAAAATAACCACAAAATAGCCCCAAGCTGGGTTTTGGAGCCCAGTGGACCCACAGTGAGAAAGAACTGAGTGAAATGTAGATTGCCTGGTTTCTTCCTCCTGCCCTCAAAGTGCCTACGCTAGATGAAGTTTAAGTGCTAGATCTGCCCGGGATGCTGTGGAGAAAGATACCTAAAGTTGTCACAAGATTAGAATCTTAGAGTTGATGCATCCCGTAAGACTTTCTCACCTGTCTCACGAAGATCCAGAGGACATTACCCTTCAACCTGACTATGAGAAATACTTGGTGAAATGAGTCCCATCACCCTCAAGGAGATCTACAATTGCTCCTCTCTCTATTCAGATAGATCTTACAATGGAACCTGTTATTAAACTGGAATTCCTAAATGCAGCAGGGATGATAGGATCTCAGGGTGCTAGAGAGGAACCAATGTGGTTACTATAATGGCCAGCAGAGCCGAAGCAGGCATCAGGATTATCTGACCCACAGAGGCCTGTAGTATTGGCTCATTGATGCTGGTGTCCCTAGAAAAGAATACATAATTACTAAATAAATACACGATTAGTAAATCCTTTTTTGGTCTTTATAAGCAGAAATGTTCTAAGTGTCTGAATAGAAAACGTAACTTGTGTCACCAAAACAGAAACTCACAGCCCCTCAGTCAGCTCCTAGACTAGAGCCAGTCTACATACCCAGAACTTTTTGAATGAAGGAGAGGCCAGACCTTCTGAAGGAATGATCCTATTTCATTGCCAAAACATTAACATTGTAGTGTTAATTCTTTCCCTAGTCTTTCCCAAAGGGTCCTATAACCATCTTACAAGAGAGAGTGTGCATTGGGAGAAAAGAACTAGGCTTCGGGGGGCTTAGTAGGCAATGACTTTGACCAGACATTAATTCAAGGAAACCCAACAGCATCATTGGATCTACCAATCAGAGTAGGGGATTGTGAAGATCAAGGGATCCGTGGAATTTTAGCTCGGGCTCATCTTACACAAAGCCCAGTGGGTCCCTGAACACATCCTGCAGGTATTGTCCCAGTTCCAGCATGCATAAAAAATAGACATGCTCAGCAACTGGCAGGATCCTTGTCCCTTTTTGAAGGGATCACAAAGATGAGCACCACTGTCGAGAATTTCAGAGTTGCACAGGTGCTGACGTGCACCACGTCCATCTTCAACTCACCTGTTTGTCGTGTGCACAGACTGATGTATCTTGGAGAATGACTGGAATTTTGTAAATCTGCTTATGTGATGATGCCAGGTGCACTGCTGTTCCACATGTGATTTCATTGGTTGAGCAGCTCAACCCACTTCCTAGTGCCTGGTATGCAGCTATTGATCTGGCAAATGCTTGTTCCTTCATATGTGCTGGAAAAGACCACCAGAGGGAATCAGCTTGCAAGGCCAGCCACACACCTTCACTGTCCGACCATAGGATGTATCACCTCTTCAGCCCTGTGTAGGGCTTAGTCTGCAGCAAGTAAATCCCCTGCCTTTCCCCTTCCCCAGAACATGACCCTGGTCCATTCACTGGTGATGGCATGCTGATTGGTCCTGGAAGACAGGAGGCACCAATTACTGTACACATATTGCTAAGATATGTGCATGTCAGAGGATGGGAAATAAATCCCACCCAATCAGATGCAGCCTACCTCAGTGAAATTTGTAGGGATCCAGTGGAGCTGGGCACATCAAGATGTCACTTTTAAGATGAGGGATAAGTTGTTACATCTGCCTCCTCCCCGCAAAAAAAAAGAGACCCAAAAGAGACAAAAGAGAAGTCTCAGCAGCAGGTGCGGACAGATCCAGTTGTCCACATTGCTCTGTCACTTGGGTCCTATGATTCAGTAGGCCCAGGGGCACTTGAAGCGGGGAATAGAAATGGTTTTGGGGGTCTTTGGCAAGTACCTGCACATGAATCACAATGCAAAGTGTTAGGATTTTGGAGCAAAGCCCTGCCATCCTCTGAAGATAACTTCTCTTCTTTAGAGAAACAGCTTTTGGCTTGCTAATGGGCTTTGATAAGAGACTGAATCCTTACCCATGGGCCATGTTACACTGTGACCTGAGCTCAGTGATAAATCATTAACCTAATTAACCTTAAAAGCTTTTTCACAGCAAAGGAAATCATAAAAATGGTGTGTAACCTTGACATGATTGGATGGAAAGGGAACCACACATCAGTGATCTTCCAAAAACACCCATAACCCCCATCTGATTATGAGAGGAACGCTAGACAAATTACAAATACTGTGAAAGAAGTGTCCTACAAATTACTTCACCAGTTCTCTTCAAAACTCAAGGCCACCAAAAAGCAAGAAAAGTCTGAGAAACTTCCTTCAGAGGAGTCTAAGGAGACATGACAACTCAATGTAACATGGTATTCTGGATGGGGTCCTGGGACAGAAAAAGACATTAGGTTAAATAAGTATGAATAAACTGTGGATTTCAGTTAATAATAATGGATCAATATTGATTGATTAAGTAATAAATATACCATACTAATCTATGATGTTAGTAATGGGAGAAATTGGGTACAGAGTGTGTAAGAGCTCTGTACTATTGTCTCTGTTTTTCTATAAACCTAACACTTCCCCTCAAACTCTCTCATATGAGAAAATAGTTAAACTCAAATCAACATGTCACAAAATGATAAACCAAGACTTCCCAAAATAAGGAAGAATGTCTAATCATGTCCTCATTTTGTACTTCAATAGAAAGATTTAAAGTTTATTTTCAGTTATTTCATCTGAATCGAATTTTTTAAAATTTCCATTATGTATATGCTTTATAGTATATATAACACAAAGGTCCATGTATGTATTTTTAATGTATATGTGCATATTAGAAATGTCTACAAAAATTTTTTAACTGACATTACAGGACTAATATTAGAGAGCAAGTGTGTTAAGCTAAATAAGTCAAAAACAAAGGCAGAGTTTCTTGAAGCTGTGAGAAGTAAACCCATGAACTGATATAATTACAATTAGCATATTATTGTGTCAAGATGAATAAATAATAGAAAAATCTATAAACTAAGTAAAAACCTCTGTAATAACATTGCCAGAGACAATTCCAGTTAGTTTACAGCTTCCTCTTAGAATCAAACATTTCTACATTAGATAACTACTCAGGAACCTCTTGAAGAATATGAATTCCTGAGAACCTCAGGTTCCTAGGAACTCAGGTTCTGAGGCTAGGAACTAGGAACCTGAGGCTCTTAGGAACTAAAAATCCTCCTGATGAAGGTGAAAGAGGAGAGTAAAAAAACTGGCCTAAAACTCAACATTCAGAAAACAAAGATCATGGAATCTGGTCCCATCACTTTATGGCAAATAGATGGGCAAACAATGAAAACAGTGACAGACTTTATTTTCTTGGGCTCCAAACGCACTGTGGATGGTGACTGCTGCCATGAAATTAAAAGTGCCTTCCTCCCTGGAGGAAAAACTATGACAAACCTAGACAGCATATTCAAAAGCAGGGACATCACCTTGCCAACAAAAGTTTGTATAGTTAAAGCTATGGTTTTTCCAATAGTCATGTATGATTGTGAAAGCTGGACCATAAAGAAGGCTGAGTGCCGAAGAACTGATGCCTTTGAACTGTGGTGCTGGAAGAGGCCCTTGAGAGTCCGTTAGATTTCAAGGAGATCAAACCAGTCAATCCTAAAGGAAATCGACCCTGAGTATTCATTGGAAGGAACGATGCTGAAGCTGAAGCTCTTATAGTTTGGTCACCTCAGGCAAAGAGACGACTCATTGGAAAAGACCCTGATGCTGGGAAAAATAGAAGGCAGAAGGAGAAGAGGAGACGGGACAAGATGGTTGGATGGCATCACTGAGTCAGTGGACATGAGTTTGAGCAAACTCCAGGTGATAGTGAAGGACAGGGAACCCTGGTGTGCTACAGTCCATGGGGTTGCAGAGTTGGACATGACTGAGCGACTGAACGGATATCAGATAACTAAAAGTAAAATGATGACATTATAATTTGACTTGGTAACTTATATTTTGAACCATCTCAAATTAATACTTCTTCATTGCCTTGCCTAAAACAGTTAATATATGAAAGATTCTGAGTTCTTTTTCTTAGAATACTTCAGTCCTTATTTACAGTAACTGAAGAATACTACTGAGCCATTGCAGTTTTCGTTTGTTGGAGTGACTGATGTTTAAATTCTCTATCAGGAGCTTAGGTACAGGTGGACACATATCTCCCTCTTCAATACCAAAAACTCATATTTTAAAGTGAAAACACATATATTTTTACTCTATGGATTTTCCCTATGTCATGCTATAAAAAGTAGACTTCAAGTGTATTCTGTCAGTTTCTAAAGTAGCTACAGGAAAGGTACTTTTTAGTTTATTCTAGGTTCAAGTGTTCATGTACTGTAGTCAAGCTTGCAAGGAAGCATTGCTAGTTTCATTTAGAAGTTAACTACTCTAGGAATACCTGAGTATTTATTTGAAAGACACCCCCGCCCCCTTAGCATGTTTCTTTTTTAAGATTTTTGTTGTTGTTAATGTGGGCCATTTTTTGAAGTCTGTATTGAATTTGCCACAACATTGCTTCTGCTTTATGTTTTGGTCCCTGCCAAGAATTAAACCTGCACCTCCTGAACTGGAAGGTGAAGTTTCAACCACTGAGGGAAGCCCCTCGCATGTTTCTTGATTTTTGTAATGTTCATTATTATTAAACAGGACTTTGGGGCGGGGGTTGCTGTGTCTTGGCAGTTCTAAAGACTAGAACAAATAACTTTACAGGGAAAAACATAGGGGAAATAGTGCATTAAAATTATCTTGCACTAGTAATAGTTTACCTGGAAACCCCCAAAATTGTCCCCAAGAGTTTTTCGTGGGAGAAGTGTGTGTCATAATGAAACTCTATCATGAAATTGAAACTGTTTCACACATAAGGAGATGACAGAGATCGATATTACACGAAGAATTGGAATTCTGGAAAATATTAAACAAGTCTTTTGCCTCCAGCTAAACAGAAAGAATTTCATCCCGAACAAATAATTCAGGCAGCTGATAACCTTACATTATCTGAAGAGTTTCTAAACTGAAATTCCATACCCTAAGAACCTTGCTATCTTTTATGGACTGAATTATGGCCCCTCCAAATTCATATATTGAAGACTTAACCACCAATATGACTATATTTGGTAATATGAGCTGGATATTTGTGTCCTCCAAAAATTCATGTGTTGAAACCCTAGTCTCCAATGGGATGGTATTATGAAGTGGGCCATTGGAAGGTAATTAGGAGCAAATGAGGTCAGGAGGATGGAGCCCTCATGGATGAGATTAGTGCCCTTATAAGAATCATGAGAGTATCTGGTCTTACACTTAGTCCTTTAATCATTTTGAGTTTGTTTTTGTATGTGGTGTACAAGAATGTTCTAATTTTATTCTGTGCAGTACCCAGTGACAGTTACTAAAGAGACTGTCTTTTCTCCATTGTGTATTCTTGCCTCTTTTGTCATAGATTGATTAACCATAAGTGTGTGGGTTTCTTTCTGAGTTTTCTACCCTGTTCCATTGATCTATATATCTGTTTTTTGTGCCAGTACCATTCTGTTTTGATTACTATAGCTTTGTAGTATAGTCTGAAGTCAGGGCACATGTTTCCTCCAGTTTAGATTAAATGCTTCTGCTTTATGTTTTGGTCCCTGCCAAGAATTAAACCTGCACCTCCTGAACTGGAAGGTGAAGTTTCAACCACTGAGGGAAGCCCCTCGCATGTTTCTTGATTTTTGTAATGTTCATTATTATTAAACAGGACTTTGGGGCGGGGGTTGCTGTGTCTTGGCAGTTCTAAAGACTAGAACAAATAACTTTACAGGGAAAAACATAGGGGAAATAGTGCATTAAAATTATCTTGCACTAGTAATAGTTTACCTGGAAACCCCCAAAATTGTCCCCAAGAGTTTTTCGTGGGAGAAGTGTGTGTCATAATGAAACTCTATCATGAAATTGAAACTGTTTCACACATAAGGAGATGACAGAGATCGATATTACACGAAGAATTGGAATTCTGGAAAATATTAAACAAGTCTTTTGCCTCCAGCTAAACAGAAAGAATTTCATCCCGAACAAATAATTCAGGCAGCTGATAACCTTACATTATCTGAAGAGTTTCTAAACTGAAATTCCATACCCTAAGAACCTTGCTATCTTTTATGGACTGAATTATGGCCCCTCCAAATTCATATATTGAAGACTTAACCACCAATATGACTATATTTGGTAATATGAGCTGGATATTTGTGTCCTCCAAAAATTCATGTGTTGAAACCCTAGTCTCCAATGGGATGGTATTATGAAGTGGGCCATTGGAAGGTAATTAGGAGCAAATGAGGTCAGGAGGATGGAGCCCTCATGGATGAGATTAGTGCCCTTATAAGAATCATGAGAGTATCTGGTCTTACACTTAGTCCTTTAATCATTTTGAGTTTGTTTTTGTATGTGGTGTACAAGAATGTTCTAATTTTATTCTGTGCAGTACCCAGTGACAGTTACTAAAGAGACTGTCTTTTCTCCATTGTGTATTCTTGCCTCTTTTGTCATAGATTGATTAACCATAAGTGTGTGGGTTTCTTTCTGAGTTTTCTACCCTGTTCCATTGATCTATATATCTGTTTTTTGTGCCAGTACCATTCTGTTTTGATTACTATAGCTTTGTAGTATAGTCTGAAGTCAGGGCACATGTTTCCTCCAGTTTAGTTCTTCTGTCTCAAGATTGTTTTGACTATTCAGGTTCTTTTGTGTTTACATACAGGTTTTTAAAGTTTCTGCTCTAGTTCTGTGAAACATGCCATTGGTAATTTGATAGATTTGCATTGAATTTGTAGATTATATTGGGCAATATGATCATTTCAACACTCTTGTTTCTTCTAATGTTGGAACACGGTGTGTGTTTCTATCTCTTTGTGTTTTCTTCATTTTCCTTCACCAGCATCTTACAATTTTTCGGGTACAGGAAGTGCTAGAGCAAAATATAAGCAGAAAATTCTGACATAAATCACAGCAATATTTTTTTGATCCGTCTCCTAAAGTAATGAAAATAAAGACAAAATAAACAAATGGGATCTCATTAAACTTAAAATCTTTTACACAGCAAAGGAAATCAGAAACAAAATGAAAAGACATCCTACAAACTGGGAGAAAATATTTGCAAACACAACCAACAAATGATTGCTTTTCAAAATATACAAAGAGCTCACACAGCTCAATATCAAAAAACAACCACCCAAAAATGGGCAGAAAATCTAAACAGACATTTCTCCTAAGAAGACATATAAATGGCCAACAGGCACTTGAAAAGTTGTTCAGTGTTGCTAATTATTAGAGAAATGCAAAACAAAACTGTAATGAGGTATCAATTCACACCAGTCAGAATAGCCATCATCAAAAAGTCTACAAATAATAAATGCTGGAGAGGGTGTGGAGAAAAGGGAACTCCCGTGCACTGTTGGTAGGATATAAATTGGTACAGTCACTATGGAGAACAGTATGGAGGTTCCTTAAAAAGCTAAAAATAGAGTTACCATATGATCCAGCAATCCCACTCCTAAGCACTTATATGGAAAAGATGAACACTGTAATTCAATAAGATAATGCACCAATGTTTATATCAGCACTATTTACAATACCCAAGACATAGAAGCAACCAAAATTCATCAACAGATGAATGGATGAAGAAGATACAGTATATTTATACAATGAAATATTTGTGCCAGTACCATTCTGTTTTGATTACTATAGCTTTGTAGTATAGTCTGAAGTCAGGGCACATGTTTCCTCCAGTTTAGTTCTTCTGTCTCAAGATTGTTTTGACTATTCAGGTTCTTTTGTGTTTACATACAGGTTTTTAAAGTTTCTGCTCTAGTTCTGTGAAACATGCCATTGGTAATTTGATAGATTTGCATTGAATTTGTAGATTATATTGGGCAATATGATCATTTCAACACTCTTGTTTCTTCTAATGTTGGAACACGGTGTGTGTTTCTATCTCTTTGTGTTTTCTTCATTTTCCTTCACCAGCATCTTACAATTTTTCGGGTACAGGAAGTGCTAGAGCAAAATATAAGCAGAAAATTCTGACATAAATCACAGCAATATTTTTTTGATCCGTCTCCTAAAGTAATGAAAATAAAGACAAAATAAACAAATGGGATCTCATTAAACTTAAAATCTTTTACACAGCAAAGGAAATCAGAAACAAAATGAAAAGACATCCTACAAACTGGGAGAAAATATTTGCAAACACAACCAACAAATGATTGCTTTTCAAAATATACAAAGAGCTCACACAGCTCAATATCAAAAAACAACCACCCAAAAATGGGCAGAAAATCTAAACAGACATTTCTCCTAAGAAGACATATAAATGGCCAACAGGCACTTGAAAAGTTGTTCAGTGTTGCTAATTATTAGAGAAATGCAAAACAAAACTGTAATGAGGTATCAATTCACACCAGTCAGAATAGCCATCATCAAAAAGTCTACAAATAATAAATGCTGGAGAGGGTGTGGAGAAAAGGGAACTCCCGTGCACTGTTGGTAGGATATAAATTGGTACAGTCACTATGGAGAACAGTATGGAGGTTCCTTAAAAAGCTAAAAATAGAGTTACCATATGATCCAGCAATCCCACTCCTAAGCACTTATATGGAAAAGATGAACACTGTAATTCAATAAGATAATGCACCAATGTTTATATCAGCACTATTTACAATACCCAAGACATAGAAGCAACCAAAATTCATCAACAGATGAATGGATGAAGAAGATACAGTATATTTATACAATGAAATATTTGGCCATAAAAAAGAATCAAATGATGCCATTGGTAGCAACATAAGTGAACCTAGAGATTATCATATTTAGCACATTCTATTTACATGTGGAATCTAAAAAATTATGTAAATGAACTTTTTTACAAAATAAAAAGGGACTCACTGACATGGAAAACAAACTTATAGTTACTGAAGGGGAAAGGAGGCAGGAGGGATAAGTTAGGAATTGGGGATTAAAAGATACAGACTACTATTTTATAGAATAGGTAAACTACAGAGACCTACTGTATAGCACGGGGAACTATATTCAATATCTTGTAGTTACTATAATGGAAAATAATGAAAAAGAATAGATATAGCTGAATCACTTTTGTTGTACACTTGAGCATATACTTCAATAAAAATTATAAATGCCAAAATAATTCATTAAAAAAGGAGTCAAAAAGTTTGCTCTTCCTCTGCTCTCTGCCAGGTAGGGGTATAAGGCAAAGTCAGCAAGCTACAGATCAGAAAATCCTCCTCCCCAGAACCTGACCCTGCTGGCACCCTATATGGGACTTCCAGACTCCAGAACTGTAAGAAATAAATTTCTCTTCTTTAAGCCATTCAGTGTATGGTGGTTGGGAAGCATCTTGAACGGATGCAGACATTTGGAAACAGGGCTGTGAGGAGGTGATGATGGTTAAAAGAAGTCATAAGGGTGGGGCCCTAACCTGACAGGGCTGGTGTCCTTATAAGAAGAGGGACAGTCACCAGACTTTGTCCATAGAGAGTGAAGTAAGTCAGAAAAACAAATGCCATATATTAACACATATATAGAGAATCTATAAAAATGGTACAGATGAACCTGTTTGCAGGCAGGAATAGAGACACAGATGTGGAGGACGAACTTGTACACACAGTGGCTTAAGGAAAACGTGAAACAAACTGTGAGAGTAGCATTGATGTATATACACGTATATGCTACCATATATACATGTGTACGCTACCATATATACACGTATACACTACCATATATACACATATATGCTATCATGTATACACGGATATGCTACCATATATAGATATGCTACCATGTATACGCTACCACGTATACACGGATATGCTACCATGTAAACACGGATACGCTGCCATGTATACACATACACACTACCATGTGTAAAGTAGATAGCTAGTGGGAAACTGCTGTAGAACACAAGGAGCTCAGCTAAGTGCTTGGTGGTGACCTAGAAGAGTGGGACTGAGGCGGGTGGGAAGGATATATATATGTATCACTCATAACTGATTGGCATTGTTTTACAGCAGACACTAGCATAATTATCTTCCAATTAAATTTTTTTTGGGGGGGTGCGGTGGCGAGGGGTGGGTTAGGGAGGGAGGGGGTGAGTGGGCCACTTCTATTTGTCTTTCATTTATCTATTTTCATCCATCTTAGTTCTTTGGCTTGTGTGGGCCTCCCATCACAGTGGCCTCTGTTGTCACAGAGCCCCGGCTCTGGGCGCATGCACTCCAGAGCTCCGGCTCAGTAATTGGACACATCGGTCCAGCCACTTCGCGGCACACGGGATCTTCCCAGGCCAGGGATCGAACCGGCGCCCCTTGCACTGCAAGGCGGTGTCTCTACCCACTGGACCACCAGGGAAGCCCCCCCCCCATTAAAATTTTTTAAAAATCTAACTACTACTAATTATAATAATAAAACTTGCAGGTAATTTTAAGTAGTAAAAGACCTTCGAACATAGAAATATGGGCTCTGCATTACCTAAAATTCTGGGAATGGATAATGGAGTGAAAATATTTCAGTGAGAAATGGGAGTGATATGAAATGCATAGGTCTTATAAGAAGAGGGAAAAGTCACCAGACTTTGTCCATAGAGAGTGAAGTAAGTCAGAAAACAAATGCCATATATTAACACATATATAGAGAATCTATAAAAATGGTACAGATGAACCTGTTTGCAGGCAGGAATAGAGACACAGATGTGGAGGACGAACTTGTACACACAGTGGCTTAAGGAAAACGTGAAACAAACTGTGAGAGTAGCATTGATGTATATACACGTATATGCTACCATATATACATGTGTACGCTACCATATATACACGTATACACTACCATATATACACATATATGCTATCATGTATACACGGATATGCTACCATATATAGATATGCTACCATGTATACGCTACCACGTATACACGGATATGCTACCATGTAAACACGGATACGCTGCCATGTATACACATACACACTACCATGTGTAAAGTAGATAGCTAGTGGGAAACTGCTGTAGAACACAAGGAGCTCAGCTAAGTGCTTGGTGGTGACCTAGAAGAGTGGGACTGAGGCGGGTGGGAAGGATATATATATGTATCACTCATAACTGATTGGCATTGTTTTACAGCAGACACTAGCATAATTATCTTCCAATTAAATTTTTTTTGGGGGGGTGCGGTGGCGAGGGGTGGGTTAGGGAGGGAGGGGGTGAGTGGGCCACTTCTATTTGTCTTTCATTTATCTATTTTCATCCATCTTAGTTCTTTGGCTTGTGTGGGCCTCCCATCACAGTGGCCTCTGTTGTCACAGAGCCCCGGCTCTGGGCGCATGCACTCCAGAGCTCCGGCTCAGTAATTGGACACATCGGTCCAGCCACTTCGCGGCACACGGGATCTTCCCAGGCCAGGGATCGAACCGGCGCCCCTTGCACTGCAAGGCGGTGTCTCTACCCACTGGACCACCAGGGAAGCCCCCCCCCCATTAAAATTTTTTAAAAATCTAACTACTACTAATTATAATAATAAAACTTGCAGGTAATTTTAAGTAGTAAAAGACCTTCGAACATAGAAATATGGGCTCTGCATTACCTAAAATTCTGGGAATGGATAATGGAGTGAAAATATTTCAGTGAGAAATGGGAGTGATATGAAATGCAGGGCTGTTTTTAGGAATGATGGTGAATTTCTAGTAAATATATTATTTAGATGTTATTAGAAATGAGCCATGTGATAATTTTATTTTTAAATGACAATATTTATAATACAATGGAAATTCACATCCTTTAAAACTCAGTTTCTGATAGAAAATTTTAGATGTCAACTTTCAAGTATGGTAACAGTTTCAAGGTCTTTCAAAACTCTTTTAGGCACAAAGTGAGCAAAAATATGCAGATGACTGCCTCAGAATAGCTAGTCAAAACCCTTTCGTTTTATCCATGTGGCAACTGGGGACCACAAGTTAGTTCTTTTTTCGTTTTTTAAAAATTATTTATTTTAAAGATTTTACAGAGTTTTGTTGTTCACAGACATGTATGTTCCCAGATCAGTCATATGCATATCCCTGGTCCCCACCCCCAGTTCCCTCCATCCCACCCCTCCGGACCATCGCCCCAAGCCATTGTGAGCACTCCTATTCCCTTAGCACGATGGCAATAGCTATCTTTTCCACACATGACAGTATAGGTTTCCATGTCACAAGTTAGTTCTTGAACCAGAACCCAAAGCCACCTTCAGTCCCTGGCCCCGCGACTCCATGCCATCTCCTGCTCACAGAGGGCACACAGGGTCTGTGAGGAAGCCCCTGTTTATCCAGGGTGAGCTAGAGGTTTATCCAAGAGGTCATGTCCAAAATGTGAGTTGAGAGCTGTCTGACCTCTGTGGTAGCCTGTTCCTGCCACGCTCACCCATCCTCAGGATCCTTGCTAAAGCACCCCCTAGAAATAGGAGGCGTCCACAGATCTGGGTCAGCCACTGCCACTTCCCAGGCCAGGATCGAACCGCGCCTTGCACTGCAAGGCGGTGTCTCTACCCACTGGACCACCAGGGAAGCCCCCCCCCCATTAAAATTTTTTAAAAATCTAACTACTACTAATTATAATAATAAAACTTGCAGGTAATTTTAAGTAGTAAAAGACCTTCGAACATAGAAATATGGGCTCTGCATTACCTAAAATTCTGGGAATGGATAATGGAGTGAAAATATTTCAGTGAGAAATGGGAGTGATATGAAATGCAGGGCTGTTTTTAGGAATGATGGTGAATTTCTAGTAAATATATTATTTAGATGTTATTAGAAATGAGCCATGTGATAATTTTATTTTTAAATGACAATATTTATAATACAATGGAAATTCACATCCTTTAAAACTCAGTTTCTGATAGAAAATTTTAGATGTCAACTTTCAAGTATGGTAACAGTTTCAAGGTCTTTCAAAACTCTTTTAGGCACAAAGTGAGCAAAAATATGCAGATGACTGCCTCAGAATAGCTAGTCAAAACCCTTTCGTTTTATCCATGTGGCAACTGGGGACCACAAGTTAGTTCTTTTTTTTTTTTTTTAATTCTTTATTTTAAAGGTTTTACAGAGTTTTGTTGTTCACAGACATGTATGTTCCCAGATCAGTCATATGCATATCCCTGGTCCCCACCCCCCCAGTTCCCTCCATCCCACCCCTCCGGACCATCGCCCCAAGCCATTGTGAGCACTCCTATTCCCTTAGCACGATGGCAATAGCTATCTTTTCCACACATGACAGTATAGGTTTCCATGTCACAAGTTAGTTCTTGAACCAGAACCCAAAGCCACCTTCAGTCCCTGGCCCCGCGACTCCATGCCATCTCCTGCTCACAGAGGGCACACAGGGTCTGTGAGGAAGCCCCTGTTTATCCAGGGTGAGCTAGAGGTTTATCCAAGAGGTCATGTCCAAAATGTGAGTTGAGAGCTGTCTGACCTCTGTGGTAGCCTGTTCCTGCCACGCTCACCCATCCTCAGGATCCTTGCTAAAGCACCCCCTAGAAATAGGAGGCGTCCACAGATCTGGGTCAGCCAGTTGGGTTGTGATTTATTAATACCTCACAGTTGACTTCCCTAACAAAGCTGGAAGTTGCTTGGGGGGAGTCAGTTTCCATTGCCTTCGCTGGCTTGGGCTGCCATAACAAAATAAAATACTGTCCACTGGATGGTTGAAACAACAGAAATTCATTGTATCATAGTTCTGGAGCTGAAAGCGAGATTAGAGCAGCAGCATGGGCAGCTTCTGCTGAGAATTCTGTTCTTGCTGCAGGGGCCCATTGAGAGAAAGTGATAGATAGATAAAAATGAATCACTTGGTTGTACGTCTGAAATTCAGTAAAAATTATAAATACCAGAATAATTGATTAATTTTAGAAAAGAGTCACAAGGAAGTTTGGCCGTATGTATATCTGGTCTTTGTTCCTCTTCTTAAGGACATAATCCTGTCAGATCAGGAGCCGACCCTTGTGACCTCATCTAACTTCACTTCCACGAGATCCCCTCTCCACTATGTCGCATCAGGGGTGAGGGCTTCAACCTACAAATTTTAACTGAACACGAACATTCAGTTCCCAACACTCATAAGTCTTTATACACCTTCTTCCTAACCCCATGGATATGACCAGTGCCTGTTAATAAATTTCTATCAAATAAATTCATGTTAATTCCTCTATCAGTACCACAGTGGTAAAGTCGTATGGCAGAGAGAAAGCCCTCCCTATGACCTTGGGCAAGTCATGTAACCTCTGTGAGCCTCAGCCTCTTCAGATGTGAAGACCAGATAGCAGCTCTTACCTTATAAATATGTTGGGCTTCCCCGGTGGTCCAGTGGGTAAGGACACCACCTTGCAGTGCAAGGGGCACTGGTTCGATCCCTGGCCTGGGAGGATCCCATGTGCTGCGGAGCGGCTGGACCGATATGTCCAACTACCGAGCCGGAGCTCTGGAGCACATGTGCCCAGAGCCGGTGCTCTGCGACAACAGAGGCCACCGCGATGGGAGGCCCACACGGGCCAAAAATAAATAAATAAATAAAAAAATATGTTATGAGGCTTAGAAGGGGTGTCTGGGGTATGAAATCATATTTGTGAAATAATGGGTCCACCTAACACTTTTGTTTAACATTTTATAGTTTATGAAGCACTGCTGTATACATCATCTTAGTGAACGAAGACCTGACTTCTCAGACACTTCTAACACCACGCTTCATGATCTTTCCAGTCTTGGATCAACTGGTATAGTGAAAAGAAAGTGTTAAGATAAACTTAAATATCACTAGGTCATCATTTCTTATGCAATAAAGTAATTCAGTGCAGTGATCTAGATCCCGGGGTTATCAGGAGGCCAGGTTAAATCTGCCTAGCAGGGAGAGGAAAATATCAGGTCTCTTGCAAAATTAATCGAATGCTGATAGTCGAAGCCCTGCGAGTCCAGTCAGGGACACTAGGTGGCAGCATAAGAAACATTTACAGCCTGAAAATGTGCCGGGATTTGTAGCACAGAATCTAGGTGAGGAAAGCTTAGAGACATGTTCTTCCTTTTCTGTAGAGTCTATAAGTGTATTTTTAAGGGGTTGATCTCCTACTCTGAATAGAATGGAGAGGAACGAGGCTCTCGGGGCCAGCTACAGACAGTGTGGATCAAGTCAGGACACTAGGCCTGAGGCCCATTGCTGATGCGTAGCATCTGGTTTTCAAGGAAAAAGTCTATCCCCTGCCTTGGATGTCACTCATTGGATGGCTGGGAGGACCACACAGAGCCATGGGTGAGAACGGCCACATGCTACAGTGAAAAAAAAAAAAAGCAAACAAAACCACCAAGGTTCTTTCTGCCTCTCTGCAGCCCTCCTCTTCAGGCGGCTCCTGCCTGGCGCCAGCTCTGGGCCTCTCCTCCCCGGCCCCTTCCTACCCGCTTCTCAACTGCACAATCACTGTAAACATTTCTAAAGATCAGATCTACTGGTCAGTTTTCACACAAACAGCTGAAACTCGTGCTCCCTGTGTCCTCCACCCCCATGGTATCTACCTTCTCTTCTGCAGCCTTACGGCCACACCCTGGGCTTCCCAGGTAACTCAGGGGCCGAGAGCCCACCTGCCAGTGCAGGAGAGACTGGAGACGCCGATTCCATCCCTGGGTGGGGTCGATCCCCTGGAGGAGGGAACGGCAACCCACTCCAGCATTCTTGCCTGAAAAATCCCATGGATGGAGGAGCTGGGCAGGCTACAGGCCACGGCTGCAAAGAGTAGGGACCTTATTGTCATCTGGAAGTGAACCCTTAAAGCCATCGGCTTCACATCCCAGCGCGTCAAAAAGCTGTCCCTCCCTTCCCCTTGCCACTTGCTCTCCCTTTCATGGGATTCCAGCTCCTCCACTTCTCCCCCTGCTCACCAGCCCTGCTCCTCGGCACCCAGAGCCCCTCTTCCTCTCTCACCGGGACCTAGGGCTCTCCCGTGCGCTCCTCCTCCAGCCCCTCGCGCCCTCAGGCCCCCGGGGAAGCAGTGCAGCCCTGTGTTTGGGCAGAGCACAGGCGCAGAACTGTATTATCGGCCTGAGAGTGAACGGCTGTGGGCCCCCGAGCACGTGATGGATCCCTCTGCGCCTCAGCCCTGGGGATTTCAGGGGATGAAAATCTCCACCCACAGGAGAATTAAGAGAGACAGTAGGCAAAAAGAGATTTTTTTCAAAACAGATTTTTATGCTTTTCTCTTTTGCGTCTTCCACCTCTGTGACCTTTCCCTGTGACCCAGAGGTGCCCCTGTGGAAGGCAAGTGGATGGATGGGTATGCATGTAAGAGGCAGGGTGGAGTTTACTTCTAACACAGGTAATTGAGATGTAAAACTAAAGGCCAGAGGAAAGTAGGGCTCAGCAATTAAGCCAAAATACAGTTTGGAAATAAAACAGGGCTGACCCAGGTCTGCCCACCTCCTGTTCCCCCACCACCACCACAGAGGCTCATGAGGCTACAGAGCTGTCTGTGCCGGGGAGGAGCCTCAGAGGCAGTGGTCAGGGAGGGCAGAGGAGCTGCGCTGTCCTTGGGCTCAGGCCACCAAGATGACCATCCTCTTGCTCTCTCTACCCCCGCCCCACAGCTAAACCAGCCCCCACGTCACCTGCACCCACCTCCCCCGACTGGCCGTCCCTCTTCAGTGGATGCCTGCCTGTTCGCCCCAGGCTTCCAACTAGTGGTGGTTCTAATCCTTAGATCAGCTGGGCCTGCAGGTCTGCTCCATCCCCTGGTGCTGCTTGTGGGTCGCCTCCTTCCCTAAACCCTGAACCTTCATCGTTCTCTGCCCTGCTCACCGTCAGCAGTAAACTTGCCTGTACTTCAGGAAGAAAATCAGTGCCACTAGGGGTGGGCCCGCCCAGCGTCTCTCCTTCTGTAGGGAAAGAGGGAGTTAGCCAAGACAGGGTGGTCTGGCTCTCACCCCCTCCCCTTGCTCTGGCCCCACCTTGTGTAAATAATGACTAGGTAACAGCTGAGATCACTTACAGCGCAGCGCATGTGCGTCTGGAGGTACTTGCTTGACCACGGGCTACTTTTGTTCTGTAAGCCTCTATGAGCAGCACCTGAGAAGGCCCGAGGCCGCACTGAGGTCATGCTACGTCAGGTTATGTTATGGCTGCTGTGTCAGCCAGGAGAGGATAAACCTGTCTGCAGTTCCTCCAGCCCTCTCGTCTTCCTCCAGCCTCTGAACTCGCACCATGCCTACCCCGGGTTCAGAGGGCAGGGCGCAGGGTTATACAGCGAGGCCACTGGCACTGTTGTAACAGGAGGAAAGGGGCAGGGCGCAATGTTTTGAGAGTGACATAGCCCAAGGACACAACATACACCCATTAGTATCAAATGGGTCCCAAATGGCAGACTAGACCTTGATCCTCAATCAGCGAGCTAAACGACACACCCAGAGGCTGCCATGACAGTTCCACCCTTTCCCCAAAGAGGTTGGAATCATCCTCCCACTCATTAGCATATGAAATTACCCAATCCATAAAAGTTAAGCACCCCATGTTTTCGGGGCCACTGGATTTGCCTGCCATGGTGGCCTGCACTCTGTTGCTGGAGTGCGCTTTTCTCTGAATCCAAATAAATCCATTTCTTACCTATCCCTTTGTCTCTCACTGAATTCTTTTCTGTGAAGAGACATGAAGAACCTGAGCTCTTTTAGGTCCTGAATCCAGGTATGGTGGGTTTTGACTGGGTTTGAGTCCCAGCCACGTGGGTTCAAGTCCCAAGCAGAGTTTTGGCCAGGTTTGGGTTCCAGCCATGTGGGTTCAACTCCCAAACTGGGTTTTGGGTTTAAGTCCCAATCCAAGGTAAAACAGTTTCACTGTGAGCAGGATAAGCTATGCGCCTTCCCTCAACGGATCTTCAAGGGCAACCTCACCTCCCCCTTGCCAACCAGTCTTCCAGGTTATATCTGTCTTCTTAGCTCAGTCCACCCTCTCCTTTGCCCTTTCATGGCCAGGTTCCTGTCCTGTCTCTCTTTCCAGGCTCTTCACCCTTCCCCCTCTCCACTGAGACCTTTCAGCACACAAACCAAGTAAGATCTTCTCTCACCTTCACATCATCTCCATCCATAACTGCCCAGGTGTCAGCCATTTCCAAGCACCAGTCCCTGAACTCTTCCTAAGTAGTGAGAACATCTCACTGATTCATGAAAAAAAGAAAATCAAGAAGATAAGGATAATATAGGGAGTTTTTCATTATGCTGAAGTAATTAAATTTAAATGACTTTCTTTGGTTCTGCTTGTATGACTTTTTTCTTTTTACTGTTCTGATATTCTCTGTATAGGAGGCTCACTGCATCTGTGGGCCCGTATCCTTGGATACATACAGTCGGCCGACCGGACCGCGCCCTTTGATGTAAGGGGCTTGAGCATCTGTTGGGTTTGCTATCCTTCAATGAATATCCTGGAATGACTCCCCCAGGGGACCCAGGGACGTCTATCTGGCACCTGTCAGAAGTGGGAGGACTCTGTGTGAGCAGGTAAAAGCCCCCTTTGCTGGGTTAAGACTTGGAGATGTGGGGCATCTTTGTTACTGTGCATAACCTAGCCCAGAGAAGTCCTTGAGCTTTTTAGTCTCTGTTGGCCCGGGAGAGGCAGCCCATTGGAGGACTAGCCAATCCCTTGAGATAACAAAGCCCATCCTTGGGACTATGCCTTTCATGTGCAAACAAACTACCCACCCAAAGCCATATCCTGTGCCCCTAAACACCCAACCACGCACGTTAGCTGGCTCTTACACTTTGGGCCAGTACAGGGATATATTGTTCTGTTGCACTTCTCTGCATTTTTTTTTTTTAAACAAATTGAAGGATTGTGACAAATCTGCACTGAGAAAGTCTGTTGGTGCCAATTTCCCAGCAATATTACTTTTTAATTAAAACAGGTACACTTTTTAAAAAATATAACATTATTACACACTTAATAGAGCATAGAATCTGTGCATATACAGCACGTTTGTGCTTAGTTGCTCAGCTGTGTCTGACTCTTTGCAACCCTATGGACTGTAGGCTGCCAGGCTCCTCTGTCCATGGAATTCTCCAGGCGGGAGTACTGGAGTCGGTTGCCATGCCCTCCCCCGGGGGATCTTCCTGACCCAGATCAAACCCCTATCTCTTGCATTGCAGGTGGATTCTTTACCATCTGAGCCAGCAGGGAAGCCCAAATATATTATATATTCAGTTCAGTTCAGTTGCTCAGTTGTGTCCAACTCTTTGCAACCCCATGGACTGCAGCACGCCAAGTTTCCCTGTCCTTCACCATCTCCTGGAGCTTGCTCAAACTCATGCACGTTGAGTCCCTGACGCCATCCAACCATCTCGTCCTCTGGCATCCTCTTCTCCTTTTGCCTTCTATTTTTCCCAGCATCAAGGTCTTTTCCATGAAAAAGAAAATCAAGAAGATAAGGATAATATAGGGAGTTTTTCATTATGCTGAAGTAATTAAATTTAAATGACTTTCTTTGGTTCTGCTTGTATGACTTTTTTCTTTTTACTGTTCTGATATTCTCTGTATAGGAGGCTCACTGCATCTGTGGGCCCGTATCCTTGGATACATACAGTCGGCCGACCGGACCGCGCCCTTTGATGTAAGGGGCTTGAGCATCTGTTGGGTTTGCTATCCTTCAATGAATATCCTGGAATGACTCCCCCAGGGGACCCAGGGACGTCTATCTGGCACCTGTCAGAAGTGGGAGGACTCTGTGTGAGCAGGTAAAAGCCCCCTTTGCTGGGTTAAGACTTGGAGATGTGGGGCATCTTTGTTACTGTGCATAACCTAGCCCAGAGAAGTCCTTGAGCTTTTTAGTCTCTGTTGGCCCGGGAGAGGCAGCCCATTGGAGGACTAGCCAATCCCTTGAGATAACAAAGCCCATCCTTGGGACTATGCCTTTCATGTGCAAACAAACTACCCACCCAAAGCCATATCCTGTGCCCCTAAACACCCAACCACGCACGTTAGCTGGCTCTTACACTTTGGGCCAGTACAGGGATATATTGTTCTGTTGCACTTCTCTGCATTTTTTTTTTTTAAACAAATTGAAGGATTGTGACAAATCTGCACTGAGAAAGTCTGTTGGTGCCAATTTCCCAGCAATATTACTTTTTAATTAAAACAGGTACACTTTTTAAAAAATATAACATTATTACACACTTAATAGAGCATAGAATCTGTGCATATACAGCACGTTTGTGCTTAGTTGCTCAGCTGTGTCTGACTCTTTGCAACCCTATGGACTGTAGGCTGCCAGGCTCCTCTGTCCATGGAATTCTCCAGGCGGGAGTACTGGAGTCGGTTGCCATGCCCTCCCCCGGGGGATCTTCCTGACCCAGATCAAACCCCTATCTCTTGCATTGCAGGTGGATTCTTTACCATCTGAGCCAGCAGGGAAGCCCAAATATATTATATATATTCAGTTCAGTTCAGTTGCTCAGTTGTGTCCAACTCTTTGCAACCCCATGGACTGCAGCACGCCAAGTTTCCCTGTCCTTCACCATCTCCTGGAGCTTGCTCAAACTCATGCACGTTGAGTCCCTGACGCCATCCAACCATCTCGTCCTCTGGCATCCTCTTCTCCTTTTGCCTTCTATTTTTCCCAGCATCAAGGTCTTTTCCAGTGAGTTGTCTCTTCACATCAGGTGGCCACACTATTGGAACTTCAGCTTCAGCATCGTTCCTTCCAATGAATATTCAGGGTTGATTTCCTTTAGGATTGACTGGTTTGATCTCCTTGCAGTCCAAGGGATTCTCAAGAGTCTTCTCCAACACCACAGTTCAAACACATTATATATATATGTATATATTCTTTCTCATAGGTTATTACAAGATATAGAACATGGTTCCCTGTTATTATTCAGTCACTAAATCCTTGTTTACTTATATATGGTAGTTAGTATCTGCTAAACCCAACTTCTAATTTATCCCTCTTCTACCCCCTTTTCCTTCTGGTAACCATATGTTATTTTCTGTTTGGTGAGTTCACTTTTGTTTTGTAAATAAGTTCATTTGTATCATATTTTAGATTCCACATATAAGTGACATCATATGATATTTACCTTTCTCTGTTGGGC
This sequence comes from Tragulus kanchil, assembly GCA_022376925.1. Lineage (NCBI taxonomy): Eukaryota > Metazoa > Chordata > Mammalia > Artiodactyla > Tragulidae > Tragulus > Tragulus kanchil. Next base: position 153,845,283 of record JAIOJX010000004.1, read on the forward strand.
TTACTTCACTTAGTAGCATAATCTCTCAGTCCATTCATTTTGCTACAAATGGCATTGTTTTATCCTTCCTATGGCTGAGCAATATTCCACTGTATTTTCTTTATCCACTCATCTTCTTTATTCTTTTGGTGAACACAAGAGTTGCCTCCATATCTTGGCTATTATAAATAGTGCTGCCATGACCATTGGGGTACATTTATCTTTTGAAATTAGAACTTTCATCTTTTCCAGATATGTGCCCTGGAGTGGGATTGCTGGATCATATGTTAATTCTCTCTTTTAGATTTTTAAGGAACCGCCGTAATGTTTTCCATAGTGGCTGCAGCAATTTATATTCCCAGAGTGTGGGAGAGTTTCTTGTTCTCCACACCCTCTCTAGCATTTATTATTTGTAGACTTTTAAAACGATGGCTGTTCTGACTGGTGTGAGGTCAGACTGGTATCTCACTGTGGCTTGTATTTCCACTTCTCTAATAATTACCAATGTCGAGCATCTTTCCATGTGCCTGCTGGTCATTTGTGTCTTCTTTGGAGAAATGTCTATTCAGTTGGTTGTGGCTCAGTTTTCCAACTCTTCACATCAGGTGGAGCTTGCTCAAACTCATGCACTTTATTGACGCCATCCAACCATCTCGTCCTCTGGCATCCTCTTCTCCTTTTGCCTTCTATTTTTCCCAGCATCAAGGTCTTTTCCAGTGAGTTGTCTCTTCACATCAGGTGGCCACACTATTGGAACTTCAGCTTCAGCATCGTTCCTTCCAATGAATATTCAGGGTTGATTTCCTTTAGGATTGACTGGTTTGATCTCCTTGCAGTCCAAGGGATTCTCAAGAGTCTTCTCCAACACCACAGTTCAAACACATTATATATATATGTATATATTCTTTCTCATAGGTTATTACAAGATATAGAACATGGTTCCCTGTTATTATTCAGTCACTAAATCCTTGTTTACTTATATATGGTAGTTAGTATCTGCTAAACCCAACTTCTAATTTATCCTCTTCTACCCCCTTTTCCTTCTGGTAACCATATGTTATTTTCTGTTTGGTGAGTTCACTTTTGTTTTGTAAATAAGTTCATTTGTATCATATTTTAGATTCCACATATAAGTGACATCATATGATATTTACCTTTCTCTGTTGGGCTTACTTCACTTAGTAGCATAATCTCTCAGTCCATTCATTTTGCTACAAATGGCATTGTTTTATCCTTCCTATGGCTGAGCAATATTCCACTGTATTTTCTTTATCCACTCATCTTCTTTATTCTTTTGGTGAACACAAGAGTTGCCTCCATATCTTGGCTATTATAAATAGTGCTGCCATGACCATTGGGGTACATTTATCTTTTGAAATTAGAACTTTCATCTTTTCCAGATATGTGCCCTGGAGTGGGATTGCTGGATCATATGTTAATTCTCTCTTTTAGATTTTTAAGGAACCGCCGTAATGTTTTCCATAGTGGCTGCAGCAATTTATATTCCCAGAGTGTGGGAGAGTTTCTTGTTCTCCACACCCTCTCTAGCATTTATTATTTGTAGACTTTTAAAACGATGGCTGTTCTGACTGGTGTGAGGTCAGACTGGTATCTCACTGTGGCTTGTATTTCCACTTCTCTAATAATTACCAATGTCGAGCATCTTTCCATGTGCCTGCTGGTCATTTGTGTCTTCTTTGGAGAAATGTCTATTCAGTTGGTTGTGGTTTAGTCGCTAAGTCGAGTCTGACTCTTGAGGTGCCTGGACTGTTGCCTCCAGGCATCTCTGTCTATGGGATTCACCAGGCAGGAATACTGGAGTGGGTTGTCAGGGGATTCTCCAGACTTAGGAAGTGAACCCAGGTCTCCTGCTTTGCAGATAGATTCTTTATTGACTGAGCTACAAAGCCCAATTTTGTGATTGGGTTGTTAGGTTTTGGTTGTTATTGAGTTGTATAGCTGTTTGTTATTTTAGAAATTAATCACTTGTTGGTTACATTGTTTGCAGATATTTTCTCCCAGTCAGTTGGTTGTTATTTAGTTTATGGTTTCCTTTGCTGTGCAAAAAAGCTTGTAAATGTGATCAGGACCCATTTGTTTATTTTTGTTTTTATTTCTATTGCCTTGGGAGACTGATCTAAGAAGACATTCACACAATTTATGTAAGAGAATGTTTAACCTATACTCTCTACTAGGAATTTTATGGTGTCATGTCTTATGTTTAAATCTTGGAATTCTTTTTACATTCTATTAATAAACCCTTGAAGAATTGCTGAAGGAAAGATTGCGAAGAATCAGAGAATGATCATTATATTGAAAACAGTCATTTACACCATCAAGAAAGTGAAAAGGAAGCCTACAGTGTGAGAGAAAATATTTCCAAATGATGTATTTGATAAGGGGTTTGTAGCTAGAATATGTAAAAAATCTTTTGCTTCAACAATGGAAAGAGAAGCCACCCAACTTTTTAAAAAAAATGTATAAAAGATTTGAATGGCCATTTCTCCAGAGAAGATGACAAATATCCAATAAGTACATGAAAAGATGTTCAGCATCATTAGTCATTACAGAAATGTGAGTCAATCACAATGAGATACAATCTCACACCTACTAGGATGACAAAATGAAAAAAAAAAGACCATAAGAATTGTTGATAAGAATCTGAAAAAAATTGGAATAGTCATGCATTGCTGGTGGGAATATAAAATAAGCAACAGCTTTGGAAAAGTATTTGACAGGTCATTTATTATTTGTAGACTTTTAAAACGATGGCTGTTCTGACTGGTGTGAGGTCAGACTGGTATCTCACTGTGGCTTGTATTTCCACTTCTCTAATAATTACCAATGTCGAGCATCTTTCCATGTGCCTGCTGGTCATTTGTGTCTTCTTTGGAGAAATGTCTATTCAGTTGGTTGTGGTTTAGTCGCTAAGTCGAGTCTGACTCTTGAGGTGCCTGGACTGTTGCCTCCAGGCATCTCTGTCTATGGGATTCACCAGGCAGGAATACTGGAGTGGGTTGTCAGGGGATTCTCCAGACTTAGGAAGTGAACCCAGGTCTCCTGCTTTGCAGATAGATTCTTTATTGACTGAGCTACAAAGCCCAATTTTGTGATTGGGTTGTTAGGTTTTGGTTGTTATTGAGTTGTATAGCTGTTTGTTATTTTAGAAATTAATCACTTGTTGGTTACATTGTTTGCAGATATTTTCTCCCAGTCAGTTGGTTGTTATTTAGTTTATGGTTTCCTTTGCTGTGCAAAAAAGCTTGTAAATGTGATCAGGACCCATTTGTTTAAATTTGCTTTTATTTTTTATTGCCTTGGGAGACTGATCTAAGAAAATATTTCCACAATTTATGTCAGAGAATGTTTGGCCTACATTCTCTTCTAGGAGTTTTAAGGTGTCGTGTCTTATATTTAAATCTTGGAATTCTTTTTACATTCTATTAATAAACCCTTGAAGAATTGCTGAAGGAAAGATTGCGAAGAATCAGAGAATGATCATTATATTGAAAACAGTCATTTACACCATCAAGAAAGTGAAAAGGAAGCCTACAGTGTGAGAGAAAATATTTCCAAATGATGTATTTGATAAGGGGTTTGTAGCTAGAATATGTAAAAAATCTTTTGCTTCAACAATGGAAAGAGAAGCCACCCAACTTTTTAAAAAAAATGTATAAAAGATTTGAATGGCCATTTCTCCAGAGAAGATGACAAATATCCAATAAGTACATGAAAAGATGTTCAGCATCATTAGTCATTACAGAAATGTGAGTCAATCACAATGAGATACAATCTCACACCTACTAGGATGACAAAAATTAAAAAAAAAAAAAGACCATAAGAATTGTTGATAAGAATCTGAAAAAAATTGGAATAGTCATGCATTGCTGGTGGGAATATAAAATAAGCAACAGCTTTGGAAAAGTATTTGACAGGTCCTCAAAATATTAGAAAGATTATATAACCCAGCAACTTCATCCTAGGTATGCACGCAAGAGAACTGAAAACACATATCCACACAAAAAACTTGTATGTTGATGTTGACAGCAGCAGAACAAAAAAAGGAGAAGCAATTCGGATGGTCGTCAACTGATGAACAGAATGTATAGTCATACAGTCGATTATTGTTTGTCAGTAGAAGTAATGAAGTATAGATGCATTTCACAGCATAGACAGTCCTCAGAAACAGTATGCTATGTGAAAAATCAGTCACAAATGGCCACATATTGTATAATTCCACTTATATGAGAAGGCCAGAATATTCAAATCTATAGAGACAGGAAGCAGATTCCTGGTTTCCAGAGGCTGAAGAGAGAGGTTTTGGCAGTAGTTAAAAATATGCTAAAATTAGTAGTGGCGATAATTTCACAACTTTGTGACTACTAAAATCTACCAAAGTATACACTTTAGATTTCATTAAGTTTACCTTTTTTAAACAACTCAGCAAAGCTATAATTTAAAATAGCCCTTAAAATGTTTAAAAAGGAATTTTTATAAATAAAATTTTTATTGAAAGTATTGTCATTGGTAATAGAAGCCCAGAAGAAAATATGTACAAAACTGGTGAAGGCCCTCCTCTGACCTGGCTTCCTTGGTGGCTCTACAGTGAAGACTCCACCTGCCAGTGCAGCAGACATGGGTTCTGTCGCTGGAAGATCCCCTGGAGAAGGAAATGGCAACCGTCTCCAGCATTCTTGCCTGGGAAATCCCATGGACAGAGCGGCCTGGCAGGCGAGAGTCCATGGGGTCGCAAAAGCATCGGTCACCAGCAACAGCCAAGGACAATCCTCTGACTTACTCGCCTCACGGCAGGTTCAGCACCAGGGACAGCTCCACATGCGTGCCGTCTTGTCAAATGTAACCTCCCCGAAACTAAGTACATTTCTGTTCTACCTATCATCATTTCAACACTGCCATATGTTATGGCAGCTATTATTGTCTTTACTTGTGCATTCTTGTTCCACAATGAGTACAATCTCACACCTACTAGGATGACAAATTAAAAAAAAGACCATAAGAATTGTTGATAAGAATCTGAAAAAAATTGGAATAGTCATGCATTGCTGGTGGGAATATAAAATAAGCAACAGCTTTGGAAAAGTATTTGACAGGTCCTCAAAATATTAGAAAGATTATATAACCCAGCAACTTCATCCTAGGTATGCACGCAAGAGAACTGAAAACACATATCCACACAAAAAACTTGTATGTTGATGTTGACAGCAGCAGAACAAAAAAAGGAGAAGCAATTCGGATGGTCGTCAACTGATGAACAGAATGTATAGTCATACAGTCGATTATTGTTTGTCAGTAGAAGTAATGAAGTATAGATGCATTTCACAGCATAGACAGTCCTCAGAAACAGTATGCTATGTGAAAAATCAGTCACAAATGGCCACATATTGTATAATTCCACTTATATGAGAAGGCCAGAATATTCAAATCTATAGAGACAGGAAGCAGATTCCTGGTTTCCAGAGGCTGAAGAGAGAGGTTTTGGCAGTAGTTAAAAATATGCTAAAATTAGTAGTGGCGATAATTTCACAACTTTGTGACTACTAAAATCTACCAAAGTATACACTTTAGATTTCATTAAGTTTACCTTTTTTAAACAACTCAGCAAAGCTATAATTTAAAATAGCCCTTAAAATGTTTAAAAAGGAATTTTTATAAATAAAATTTTTATTGAAAGTATTGTCATTGGTAATAGAAGCCCAGAAGAAAATATGTACAAAACTGGTGAAGGCCCTCCTCTGACCTGGCTTCCTTGGTGGCTCTACAGTGAAGACTCCACCTGCCAGTGCAGCAGACATGGGTTCTGTCGCTGGAAGATCCCCTGGAGAAGGAAATGGCAACCGTCTCCAGCATTCTTGCCTGGGAAATCCCATGGACAGAGCGGCCTGGCAGGCGAGAGTCCATGGGGTCGCAAAAGCATCGGTCACCAGCAACAGCCAAGGACAATCCTCTGACTTACTCGCCTCACGGCAGGTTCAGCACCAGGGACAGCTCCACATGCGTGCCGTCTTGTCAAATGTAACTTAGAAAAGGCTACCAAAACCCTGTAAAAGTTTCCTAAAGGTAACATTTCTGTTCTACCTATCATCATTTCAACACTGCCATATGTTATGGCAGCTATTATTGTCTTTACTTGTGCATTCTTGTCACCAGAATATGAAGGGTCTGCCCCAGTAATTCATTAATCCACTTATTGCTATGTGCCAGGCACTCACTCAGCATGAGATCTTACACAAGTCACCTGTCTCTGTTAGCTTCCTTTTCTTATCCAAAACTTGCGAGTAATGACACATGCATGATAAAGTAAGACAGTTTATGAAATAGGTTATAAGGCATGTATTCATGAAAGGCATTTTTATTATCGAGTTCCCATTGCATTATTAAGCAATTTAATTTATTCTGTGCACACATAATTGGGCTTCCCTGGTGGCTCAGATGGTAAAGAATCTGTCTGTGATGCAAGAGACCTGGGTTTAATTCCTGGGTCAGGAAGACCCCCTAGAGAAGGGAATGGCTGCCCACTCCAGTATTCTTGCCTGGAGAATTCCATGGACGAGGAGCCTGGCTGACTACTACAGTCCACGAGGTTGCAAAGAATCGAACACGACTGACTTAACACTTTCTCTTTTTCACACATAATATCCTGTTACACTAGAAGCCCAGACAAGTGTCTGGGTCATATTCTGGCCTAAGATTAATCCTGTTAAGAGCCTTCATGACAGGAATCATCTTCATAAGCATGCTTAGCATGGGCACAAATGTTTAAGATATAACCCTGGAAGAGGAATCCTTCCCCTTTCTCAACTTATCCTAAGATGAACTTCAGCACAAAATTGCAGAGACATATCCCTACACATATTTCCATATGATTAATCCTGTTGTAACAGAATCTATCTGTAAGGTACAGAATCTATCTGTAAGGTAGATGTTAGTTCTAACCTCATACATCACTGTTATAAAAGAACTGTGTTAAAAATGGCACTTGAAAATAAGAAACTATGTAGAAAATTTCCACAGATGGGACAGAAGAGTTGTGTCAAATCGTGTGACCTCCTGTTTCCACCTGCATGACTACAGAGGAGGAGAGACAAGACGGTCTACAGAGATCTAATTAGAACTACATGGCTCCGTGCCGCTGATTCTCATCACTTTCCTACTCAAATAGCTCCACTTTAGTGGCAGTTTACCAGTCTTACTCGTCTTTAAAAATCAGCATCCCTGTTGGTTTGGCCAAAAAGCCCATTCAGGTTTTTCCGTAAGATGGTACAGAGTGAACTTTCTGACCCACCTACCAGAGCAGGGTGCTTAATTCTGCCATATTTCATAAAGCCAGATGCAGATACCTTAAGAAGGAAAAAAAGTACATAACATTATTGATTTTTAAAGGGAACAGAGTGCAAGGCAGCTATTGGATCTCTCAATGTCCATTATTTCCTTTGCTCTGGCTTAAGTGAAACATTTCCATAGCAGCCCTGGGCTTTCTTAACACAAAAAGGCACAAATAGCACTTCTCTCTCTGAGGAAGGAAAGCACGCCGCTCTGAGCAGGCCCACACAGCAGCCCCTGTCATTTTCAGAAGCTGCAGGACAGATCCTGAGTTCATGTGTTTGAAAAACACTTCCCATTTATGTCCCATAGTGACTCCTTCTTTAACCCCTTTTTCTTGAGTCATTACTTATTGCTTTCTTCAGCTATAAGCCCATCTGCAAAGAACCTGCCTGCAATGCAGGAGACCTGGGTTCAATTCCTGCATCAGGCGGTGCACACGTGTGGTGCACAGAATTTCATTAATCTTACCCTTTTCCTTGATGATTTCCCTGATTTCCCACCTGCCTGTACTCTTCTTTGAGGTTTAAACATGCCATGTCATTTCATTATCACCTGTCAACACTTGCTGTATTTACAGTATCTTTTTCCCAAATGTATTAATGTGGTTTCTTTCTGGTCAATTTTAGAGCCTCATTAGGAAAAAAGCCCAACCCATAATTATTGTTGATTTGGGGAGCTCTTAAGAGAGTGAAACTGAAATTTACATTGAAAAGATTCATATGATACCTATTAGCCACCAACACAAACCACTGTCTCAAATTCTTTCAGGCTAAAGGCAAGCCATATCATGTCTACTATACTGGGCTTGGAACCATATCAGTTCCCACAGATTCACAGCACAAAAAACATTTGCAAACCATGCCCTCCACAGTTTGGACCCCCGAGTCAGATGGCCGAGTAGAACTACATGGCTCCGTGCTGATTCTCATCACTTTCCTACTCAAATAGCTCCACTTTAGTGGCAGTTTACCAGTCTTACTCGTCTTTAAAAATCAGCATCCCTGTTGGTTTGGCCAAAAAGCCCATTCAGGTTTTTCCGTAAGATGGTACAGAGTGAACTTTCTGACCCACCTACCAGAGCAGGGTGCTTAATTCTGCCATATTTCATAAAGCCAGATGCAGATACCTTAAGAAGGAAAAAAAGTACATAACATTATTGATTTTTAAAGGGAACAGAGTGCAAGGCAGCTATTGGATCTCTCAATGTCCATTATTTCCTTTGCTCTGGCTTAAGTGAAACATTTCCATAGCAGCCCTGGGCTTTCTTAACACAAAAAGGCACAAATAGCACTTCTCTCTCTGAGGAAGGAAAGCACGCCGCTCTGAGCAGGCCCACACAGCAGCCCCTGTCATTTTCAGAAGCTGCAGGACAGATCCTGAGTTCATGTGTTTGAAAAACACTTCCCATTTATGTCCCATAGTGACTCCTTCTTTAACCCCTTTTTCTTGAGTCATTACTTATTGCTTTCTTCAGCTATAAGCCCATCTGCAAAGAACCTGCCTGCAATGCAGGAGACCTGGGTTCAATTCCTGCATCAGGCGGTGCACACGTGTGGTGCACAGAATTTCATTAATCTTACCCTTTTCCTTGATGATTTCCCTGATTTCCCACCTGCCTGTACTCTTCTTTGAGGTTTAAACATGCCATGTCATTTCATTATCACCTGTCAACACTTGCTGTATTTACAGTATCTTTTTCCCAAATGTATTAATGTGGTTTCTTTCTGGTCAATTTTAGAGCCTCATTAGGAAAAAAGCCCAACCCATAATTATTGTTGATTTGGGGAGCTCTTAAGAGAGTGAAACTGAAATTTACATTGAAAAGATTCATATGATACCTATTAGCCACCAACACAAACCACTGTCTCAAATTCTTTCAGGCTAAAGGCAAGCCATATCATGTCTACTATACTGGGCTTGGAACCATATCAGTTCCCACAGATTCACAGCACAAAAAACATTTGCAAACCATGCCCTCCACAGTTTGGACCCCCGAGTCAGATGGCAGTGGGCTCATGTGTGGAAGGTAGACCTGATATCCTTGGTGGGATGCTCAACCCTGTGCCAATGTCACCATGATCCCTCTACCAAGAAAGGTATGTTTTGTTCACCTCAGGCCCACAAACCCTTCCTTAGAACATCCTGTGTTCTTTTACTCTCTATGTGCACGTGATTTTGGTAAAACTGGGCTTACAGAAATCACCCCTCCTGCTACCAAGAGCTTAAGGGGTCCTGAGCACCTCCCAGTAGGTCCTGGGGTGCTGCAGCTCGTCAGCCAGGTGCATAGAGAACAGCAGGTGTGATGAGACTTTAAGAAATGCACACACACGTAGACAGAGAGAAAGGATGGGAGTGGAGGGCTCAAGACCTCTTGGGTCAAGGCCCCGAACACATTCACCAGTCCACTTTTATTCGGTGCTGAAGCCGCCAGGTGTTTACAGGCAATGATATTAGCACAGGCTGGCTTCAGTCACAGCCCTACTCAGTAACCACTCTTGTGACTCTAAGCCACTTTCATTATCCTCCCAATGGACAGAGCGCAGTACAGGTGGGGGGCAGGTACCAGCAAGAAGGTACGGCGTCTGCACAGACCCGGCGTTCCAAAGTCCACAGCAGATCTCCCACCCGTGGCTGTTCAGTATGACCCCAGCTAATGAGCCCATGTGAATTGAATCAGCTTGCTTTTATCTTAGTTTTTTCATTTCTAAGATGGTTTTCTCCTGGCTCGGCCAACGCTGCAAAAACCTTCACTAGTTTATTTCCCCACACTGGGAGAGCTACACAGTGGATGTGTGATGTGTCCAGTGCTTTCTTCCTGGGACTTTGACACTTGAACCAGTGATGTAAGTTTGAAGTAAGACTGAAGTTCATGAATTCCATCAGAAGCAACCCAACCAGACTACTGCTGGAATTCCCACTCCCTCCTTCTGGAGCAGCCCCAATTCAAAGACTAATTTTCTGGTCTTCCCAATAATTTTCTTTCCTTTAAGTGAGCCCAAATCAGTTCCTCCTCGTTGCCACCAAAGAACCGTGACCAGCTCTTTGTCACTCGAGGGGAAGTCTCTTGCCGTGTGTAATCAGTCATTGCTCACAACAGTAGCCAGAGCTGTGTGCTAACCCCGGATGAAAAGCTAACACATTTACAGGGCTGGAGCTCTCTTGGGGGCACTCTTGCACAAAAAGGTCTTTGGGGGCTTCCCCTGGTGGTCCAGTGGATACGGACACGGCCTTGCAGTGCAAGGGGCACCGGTTCGATCCCTGGCCTGGGAAGATCCCACGTGCCGCGGAGCGGCTGGACCGATGTGTCCAATCACCGAGCCGGAGCTCTAGAGCGCATGCGCCCAGAGCTGGTGCTCTGTGACAACAGAGGCCACTGCGATGGGAGGCCCGCAGGAGCCAAAGAACAAAGACGGATGAAAATGGACAAATGAAAGACCAATGGAAGTGGCCCGCCCTCTCCCCTCCCTCCCCAACCCGACCCCCGCCCAAAATAAATAAATAAATCTTTAAAAAAAAAAAAAAAAGGTCTTTGGTTTCCTTTCAGAAAACTCATGGTTCCTTCAAGGAACCAGTATAAAGGGAACATGGGTCACGATTTTCTGTATCTTTAAGCCTCATATGCTTATTTTTAAATTTTACTATTTTGTTATAAAAGCCCTCTTGATGGCTCAAAATCCAAGAATAAAATTAACAGCAATCCCATCCTAGGTCAGCTCGATGTCTTCACTTGTTCACGTCATCTTCTAGTCCTAGTCTGTGTTCAGAACTCTCTTTTACTGTCAACAGTACTGCCCCAGGCTATATTTAGCACTCGGTTATTTATCGTGCATATGTTTCCAGTCACCCTTTATTTTCCCCTCATCTCTTCCTCCTGCTACCCACGTACAGACCAATTCCAGCAGCCACTCTGCATGTCGCTTTCTCCGCTCCACAGCACCTCAGGACTTCCTCCAGCCACCTGGGCCTAGCTCATTCTTTATCTGGAGGCCTTGTAACCCTCGACCTGTAGTGGCTGGGATTAAACCTGCCGCCTTGGTGTGGGTTCCCTACTTACCCTATCTGTTCTCCACGCCTTGTCTCTCCATACTGCCTGCTGTGGGTTTCTTTGCTGTGTGTCTGGGCTCAGTCACTTCAGTCATGTCCCACTCTGGGGGGCCCCCTGGACTGTAGCCCACTAGGCTCCCCTGTCCGTGGGATTCTCCAGGCAAGCATACGGGAGTGGGCTGCCACGCCCTTCTCCAAGGATCTTCCTGACCCAGAGATCAGATCTTTGTCTCTTACATCTCCTGCACGCAGGCGGTTCTTTACCACTAGCTCTACCTGGGAAGCCCTTTCTTAGCCCTCTCTCTCTCTGGCTTTTAACACATAGTGGTTTTGCTAATGTTTGTAATATGCATCCTCAACTTATCAAGCCCAGTTTCAATAAAAATGTTTGAGTGTTATGTAATAATCTTTTAACAGTGTGTTTCCATCACCCCTCCCATCCTTTGTGCAGTAATCAGCATACATTTTATTTTTGCACAAGCTCTGAACCCAACATGTTTGCTATTTTTGCCTTATACAGTTTATTACTCAGAAGAAACTTAAAAATTAAACATTTATTTATCTTTTGGGGGGTGGGGCGGGGAGGGAGGGGGACGGGCGGGCCACTTCTATTGGTCTTTCATTTATCTATTTGCATCCGTCTTTGTTCTTTGGCCCATGTGGGCCTCCCATCGCAGCAGCCTCTGTTGTCGCAGAGCACTGGCTCTGGGCGCATGCACTCCAGAGCTCTGGCTTGGTAATTGGACATATCGGTCCAGCCGCTCCACGGCATGTGGGATCTTCCCAGGCCAGGGATCGAACTGGTGCCCCTTGCACTGCAAGGCGGTGTCCTTACCCACTGGACCATCAGGGAAGCCCGAAACTTAAAAATTAAAAAATACTCTTATCCCTATATCTACCACTTGTACTACTCATTCCTTTGTATAGATCCCAATTTCCACCTGGTTTTGTTTTTCTTCTATCTAAAGAATGTTCTTTAATGTTACTTACACAGTGATGCTCAAATGACAAAGCTTCTCAGCTTTTATCTGTCTTAGTAAGTCTTTATTTCACCTTAAGGTGAAATTTTTTTCTTTAAGTTTTTTTAATCTTGGCCTCTTTTATTGGTTATTTATTTATTTATTTTCATCTATCTTTATTCTTTGGCCTGTGTGGGCCTCTCATTGCAGTGACCTCTCTTGTTGCAGAGCACCGGCTCTGGGTGCATGCAATCATCATTGGACACACTGGGGCCAACTGCTCCAAGGCACGTGGGATCTTCCCGGGCTAGGGATTGAACCAGTGCCCCAAGGTGGACTCTTTACCCATTGGACCACCAGGGAAGCCCCCAAGGTGAAATTTTTAAAGAAGATTTTTATTGCACACAGAAGCCTGTGTTGACAGTATTTTTTTTCATTCTACAGTTTAAAGATGAAGAACCGTTGTCTTCTGACTTGTATCATTTCTAGCATCTGCTCTCGTTCTTATCTTAATTCCTCTGTACATCTTGTGCCTTTTTTTCTCTGGCTGATTTGAAGATCTTTCTCTTTATCACTGTCTTTCAGAAACTCGATGTTGATGTGTTTTGATGTGTTTGTGTGTGTGTGTGTTTATGCTGCTTGGGGTGCTTAAGAGGCTTAATAGTTTTTATTAAAATCAGCACTTTTTCAGCCATTATCTCTTCAGTTGTCTCTCTGCCTCCCTCTCCTGCCTACATACACTTTTCTGGGACTCTAACTAAACATGCGATGAACCACTCTATATTAGTCCCAGGTCACTGAGGCCTTAGTTGATTTGTTCTATGTTTCAGACTGTGTGCTTTGTATCGCTGCATCTTCAGCTCCACTCATCTCCTCTTTTCCCATATCTAAGCTGCAGTTAGTCCCATCTGGTGTATTTTTCTGCCTCCGATATCTTCATTTTCATCTCTAGAAGTTCCATCTGGTTCTTTACGTCTTCACCATCTCTCCTGACTATATTCCTATTATTTAAAGATCCTTAAACATGTTGAGCATATTTGTTTTAGCTCTTTCAGTGTCTCTGTCTCCTAATTCCACCATCTCTGTCATCGGTGATCTTTTCCTGCTGACTCTTTTTCTCCTTTGGTTATGCGTCATATTTGCTGGTTCTTGGCACGTCTAGATTTTTTTTTTTTGCATGCTGAACATGGAATTGTTAGGTCATTGAGTATCTTTACTTCCCTATCTTCCTTTTAAAAATTCTCATTTTATCTGAAAGGCAGTTAAATTCCTGAAGATCAGATTGGTGTGATCCTTGCATGGCTTCTTTTTAACTGAGTACGGGTATGTCTGGAGTCGCCTCTGCAGCAGGCGAGTGTAGCTCTACTACCAAGGTGGGGCTCTTGAACAGGCCCTTTGGATGCTGGTTTCTTAAAAGGCATAATAGGAAAGAGCCACAGCTTGGCCTGACCTGAAAGGTCCTTCATAAGAGATTCATAAAATCCCGTCTCCACGTGGTACAGCTTGAGACCAAAGAGCTGCTGTGAGGGGATATACCAGACAGGTGGTTGGAGGCTGAGAAACAGAGGTCTCCTGTAAAGAAAAACGCCTGTCAGGTAGTGGATCATTCATCACAAGTAATTCAGCGTGGTACTCGACTCTCTCTTGTAGACAAGGACTTGAGGCTTTTTGACCTGCCACATGGATGCTGCTGAGCTCCCGGTCCCTGTGAGGATTCCACGGCACTGAAGACTGCGGCTCCTTGGGACCAGCAGCTTACAAATAGCAACTCTGAGGCGCTGTTATAATTTCGAAGCAGTTACCCCTCATCACACGTCTTTGCATATGTTCTTGAAATTGATAAAAGTTGTTACATGGCTTTATGTGGAGAGATTCCTTTCCAGTTTGTATGTGAGAAGCCTGTTTTGTTTCACCCATGTGAAAATGTCTTTGGTTACAGTTTTCATCACTGCTTTTTGTTCAACACAATAATTGACTTTGAAAATCTCGTCATCTGGGGGTGACTTTAAGGCTAAAGTAAGGAAGATGGCTGGGAACCATTTCAAATCACGTCACCATATGTGTTTACTTCATTTTCCTGAGCTGGGGTAAGTCACTATGGGTTTAGAACCAACCATATCTGCCTTATCAGGTACTTGCTTCATCCCACATGGATATTCAACTTGCGGTCTGAGGTTTTTCAAAGAAAGCTTTCAGTCTGACTGCTCTTGTTGGTGCGATTGTTTTTAAAACATTGTTCAACGCAGTTACCCATTCCATTAGGTCTTGCCTATCATTAGCTTATAGGAAATATTTCCTCTTCTATTTTTAAGCCTAAACTTACCTTAGCTTAGTTAACAGGTAGTGAATAGTTTAGTCACACTGTTAACCTTTGAAATGTAGGTAAATTTAATGTCTTCAACCCAGACTGGTCCAGAAATAGATTTAGTGGCTATTCACTTACAACACCAAACTGTCTTTTCTGCTATTGACTGTGAGGCTCTTCAAAGATTTCCCATTGTTTTTATTTATTTAATATGGGTAGGAAACCACACACATGATCTGACCAGTGAGAACCACCAGTAGGTGTACCTTCCTGTGGGTCTGGGTTCTCTGCTCTGTACAGGACCGCTGCTGTGAGGATATACCAGACAGGTGGTTGGAGGCTGAGAAACAGAGGTCTCCTGTAAAGAAAACGCCTGTCAGGTAGTGGATCATTCATCACAAGTAATTCAGCGTGGTACTCGACTCTCTTGTAGACAAGGACTTGAGGCTTTTTGACCTGCCACATGGATGCTGCTGAGCTCCCGGTCCCTGTGAGGATTCCACGGCACTGAAGACTGCGGCTCCTTGGGACCAGCAGCTTACAAATAGCAACTCTGAGGCGCTGTTATAATTTCGAAGCAGTTACCCCTCATCACACGTCTTTGCATATGTTCTTGAAATTGATAAAAGTTGTTACATGGCTTTATGTGGAGAGATTCCTTTCCAGTTTGTATGTGAGAAGCCTGTTTTGTTTCACCCATGTGAAAATGTCTTTGGTTACAGTTTTCATCACTGCTTTTTGTTCAACACAATAATTGACTTTGAAAATCTCGTCATCTGGGGGTGACTTTAAGGCTAAAGTAAGGAAGATGGCTGGGAACCATTTCAAATCACGTCACCATATGTGTTTACTTCATTTTCCTGAGCTGGGGTAAGTCACTATGGGTTTAGAACCAACCATATCTGCCTTATCAGGTACTTGCTTCATCCCACATGGATATTCAACTTGCGGTCTGAGGTTTTTCAAAGAAAGCTTTCAGTCTGACTGCTCTTGTTGGTGCGATTGTTTTTAAAACATTGTTCAACGCAGTTACCCATTCCATTAGGTCTTGCCTATCATTAGCTTATAGGAAATATTTCCTCTTCTATTTTTAAGCCTAAACTTACCTTAGCTTAGTTAACAGGTAGTGAATAGTTTAGTCACACTGTTAACCTTTGAAATGTAGGTAAATTTAATGTCTTCAACCCAGACTGGTCCAGAAATAGATTTAGTGGCTATTCACTTACAACACCAAACTGTCTTTTCTGCTATTGACTGTGAGGCTCTTCAAAGATTTCCCATTGTTTTTATTTATTTAATATGGGTAGGAAACCACACACATGATCTGACCAGTGAGAACCACCAGTAGGTGTACCTTCCTGTGGGTCTGGGTTCTCTGCTCTGTTCCCTGCCTCCAGGATGTATCTTAACAAATATCCTGTAGAAGGAATAAGGGGCATAGGGAGGGACTTCCCTGGTGGTCTGGTGGCTAAGAATCCACCTCCCAGTACAGGGGACATGGGTTCAATCCCTGGTCCAGGAAGATCCCACATGCCATGGGGCAACTGAGCCCCTGTGCCATGACTTCTGAGCCCACATGCTACAACTACCAGAGCCGGAGGGCTCTCGAGCCTGTGCTCCACAAGAGAAGCCACCGCAAGGAGAAACTGTGCACCACCAGCTAGACAGTAGCCCCTGCTGCCCACAGCCAGAGGGGGCCCGTATGCGGTAACAAAAGACCAGCCAACCATAAATAAGAAATTAAGTTTTTTTTAAAGGAGGCATATGGGAAATAATGTCATTCCGGTAAACTTTAAACTCACCTGTGATAGAGCTGTTCGGAATTCTGTGAGGTTCCAGGCATTCAGAGTTGACCTTGGGGCTTATGCCTAGGAGTGCAGGAGCCAATTTCCACTGCCAGTAAGAGTTGACTATCCAGGGAACAAAGAGAACAACACATTAAGTAAGTCCTCCCGGAACCTGGAGGAAGCAGACAATGCCAAATTCAGCCTCTGCAACATGAAATTCAGGGCTGGAGCCAGAGCACTCTACAGAGCTAACCAACTGCAGGCCAGAGGTTTGGCTGGAAACGCACATATGTGAGGTTTAGAGAACTGTAACTCTCCATCAAAACACTACACAAAAGCTCACCAGACTTCAGGGTGCATTTTAAAAACAGCATAAGTGTCTTCTCAGCTATTTAAGCAGATCAACACCACCAAACCTGCCCACGAAGGTGTTACTCTGGACACCTGTGAC
The DNA here is from genome assembly GCA_022376925.1 of Tragulus kanchil. Lineage (NCBI taxonomy): Eukaryota > Metazoa > Chordata > Mammalia > Artiodactyla > Tragulidae > Tragulus > Tragulus kanchil. The sequence goes on from JAIOJX010000004.1 coordinate 153,862,152, forward strand.
TCTCTTTCCTGTCTTCCCTCCGACCCCTGAGAAAACGGTATCATGCGGCCAACCTTGTGTGACTGTCTCCCGCACGCTTCGAGGCCATCGCGTTTGTCTTTGTTCTTCTCCCGTGAGCTCCTAAACATGTCTGTCGGTGAGGATGCTGACTGCATGATGATCAGCCTTAATTACCAGGTGCTCTGAATGTGGGTTCTCTGCTCTGTTCCCTGCCTCCAGGATGTATCTTAACAAATATCCTGTAGAAGGAATAAGGGGCATAGGGAGGGACTTCCCTGGTGGTCTGGTGGCTAAGAATCCACCTCCCAGTACAGGGGACATGGGTTCAATCCCTGGTCCAGGAAGATCCCACATGCCATGGGGCAACTGAGCCCCTGTGCCATGACTTCTGAGCCCACATGCTACAACTACCAGAGCCGGAGGGCTCTCGAGCCTGTGCTCCACAAGAGAAGCCACCGCAAGGAGAAACTGTGCACCACCAGCTAGACAGTAGCCCCTGCTGCCCACAGCCAGAGGGGGCCCGTATGCGGTAACAAAAGACCAGCCAACCATAAATAAGAAATTAAGTTTTTTTTAAAGGAGGCATATGGGAAATAATGTCATTCCGGTAAACTTTAAACTCACCTGTGATAGAGCTGTTCGGAATTCTGTGAGGTTCCAGGCATTCAGAGTTGACCTTGGGGCTTATGCCTAGGAGTGCAGGAGCCAATTTCCACTGCCAGTAAGAGTTGACTATCCAGGGAACAAAGAGAACAACACATTAAGTAAGTCCTCCCGGAACCTGGAGGAAGCAGACAATGCCAAATTCAGCCTCTGCAACATGAAATTCAGGGCTGGAGCCAGAGCACTCTACAGAGCTAACCAACTGCAGGCCAGAGGTTTGGCTGGAAACGCACATATGTGAGGTTTAGAGAACTGTAACTCTCCATCAAAACACTACACAAAAGCTCACCAGACTTCAGGGTGCATTTTAAAAACAGCATAAGTGTCTTCTCAGCTATTTAAGCAGATCAACACCACCAAACCTGCCCACGAAGGTGTTACTCTGGACACCTGTGACTCTCTTTCCTGTCTTCCCTCCGACCCCTGAGAAAACGGTATCATGCGGCCAACCTTGTGTGACTGTCTCCCGCACGCTTCGAGGCCATCGCGTTTGTCTTTGTTCTTCTCCCGTGAGCTCCTAAACATGTCTGTCGGTGAGGATGCTGACTGCATGATGATCAGCCTTAATTACCAGGTGCTCTGAATGTGGATTCTTCTCCCTTCCCTAAGGCTCACTCAGCTGTGGACCCTAGCTGTGAGAAGTGCCACGTGTATCTGATATGGCTTGAGGCATGCCCTGATCACACCAAATGCCCAGAGACTTTGAATCTGGGCTGTAGGCTCCTGGGGCCCCTACTCAGGCCACAAATGATTGGATAGAGCTGGGCACGGGGTTCGTCGGCTGGCTGAGCCAATCAGATTCTGCTTCTCAAGAATTTTTTTTTTTTTGACCCTGTGAACTAAGATACATCTCCCTCCAGTGGCAGGAGCAGCTGTGTGTGCCCAGAGGATGAAGAGTGAGAGAGGGAGATGGGCAGAGACAAGGAGAGGAAAGGAAAGGGAGCAATCGCTTACAGAGTGAGGCGGCGAAGTCCAGAGCAATGAGACCGACTCGCCAGGGTTCGTGAGAGATGCAGCTGGGAACTTTAATTCTTGGCCCTCAGACCCCAGGCGCCTTCCAGAAAGACTGGCTGTACTTCCTGCCCTGTTGGTCTGTGGGATTCTCGTTATCAAACTGACTTAAGTGGTTTTCTGTCCTTACCACAGGAGAGTTCTCTTGAAGTTAGAACCCAAAATATGTTAGATATATATTCCTTGCATTTCTGGCAAGACTGAGGTTTAGGCAATATTTCCTGTTAATCATAACAGAGCGACTGAAGCTCATAAACATTCATCATTCACACTAAAATCCCAAACTGAATTGGAATTCACGGATTTGCTTAAAACTTCTCCTTATTACAGATGCTGAGCCTGTGTGCCTACTGCAGCCCACCCACCCAGGATGAAGGCCAAGCACGGTGTGTCTTTCAGATCCACAAAGACCCCATTAACCAAGGTGCAGCGGATGCGTCTGGTGAAGAGACCTTCCAAGCCAGCTGTTGGCTGAGGACTCTCTCCTGTCACATGTGCCATCAAAAGTCATTTGCTCTGGGTTTGTTCCCGGCCTCGATCTTTCCTAATGTCAGCTGTGCCTGCCGAGGGGTGCGTCCTTCAGCTTCTGACTTTGAGAGATACCTTCAGCTTCTGACTCTGAGAGATACCTGAGCGGGCCCCGGTGTGCCTGCCCCGGCTCTGTGGAGCCAGGCTGCTGTGCCCTTGCTGCCCTGATTGCCACACCGCCCCAGGCTGCACCACTGCCTCCCACCTGGGAGGCAGCTCCAGACAGCTTAAGGTTCTGTTCATTCTTAGGAGTCCGTGACCCCAGTCAATGACCTTCTTGCCTGAGCCATATTTGTTTAAGAATCTGTTTCTCAGTAAGCTCAAGGTCGTTGGTTGATTTTAATCTCACTGGAGATAAAATGTTAGCAACACTTGATTTGACCTCTTCTGTCTACTCTGGCCATTGCAGAGACCACTCTGACTTGATGAATGTTGGGGTATCCTAACTTCAGAAAGCTTCTCTCCCAAGGACTGCATCTCAAAAGTTGGAGTCTTCAAGCTCTGGATCAATAAAAAAGAAAAGAAGTCATCACACTATGAGATTCTTTATTTCTTCAAGAAGGTTACCAGTTGCACGTGGGTTTCATTATCAACCTTGTGATTCAGAATTCCTTTGATATTAGTAATGAGCATAGTTCGAGTCATGATGGTATAAGACCCACATTCCTTCCCACAGGAGCTTGAAATAGGGAAATGAACGTGGTGAAGGCTTCTTTTTAAGCGTAAAGAACTGAAATCAAAAGGAGGTTCTTGCTGATGTCTGCTGAAAGAACGCAGGAACCTATGGAAGCCTTCTCGTAAAAGCAGCGAGTGTAACTGGTGGCTGAGCCAGGAGCTCTGGCAGGCAGGGGGTCAGGACTGAGGAGAGGCCCCAGCCCCGCTTCACCTTCTCAGTCAGCGGACAGCTTTGCACAGTGGGCCGGGCTGGCCCAATAGTGACATAGCAACACAAAACCACTGCCCCTCATTCTGGACAAAATCCCAAACTCCCAGAGGCATAACCTCTGACTTTGTGGATTCTCACCTGAAGCGCATATTTCAGCGCAGCCTGTGGCCCAGTTCCACGTTGCAGACTCTCTCTGCCGGTCTGCAGGAACAGAACAGTGTACAGAAACTGAGAGTGAGAGTGAGAGTGTTTGGAAATGTATAGTAGCTTGACCTCAGTGAAATACTTTAATTTTACCAAAGCCTCAGGCTGCCCAGAAATGGAAATTTAAAAAGGGAGCCCATCACCACAGATTCCCCGCAGACAGCTTGACAAGCACTGCTCTGCCACAGTTTTTCAAGGGAAAAGGCATTTTACTTCCTGCTTTAAAAAGAGAATCATGTGGGCTTCCCTGGTGGTCCAGTGGGTAAAGAGTCCACCTTGCAGGGCAAGGGGCACCAATTCGATCCCTGGTCTGGGAAGATCCCACATGCCACGGAGCTGCTGGATCGATGTGTCCAATGACGAGCCAGCTCTCTGGAGCACATGCGCCCAGAGCTGGTGCTCTGCAATAAGAGAGGCCACCGCCATGGGAGGCCCACATAGGCCAAAGAATAAAAGATGGGTGGAAAATAAATAAATAAAAAACCAATAAAAGAGGCCATTAAAAAGAAAAACTCTCTAGTGCTGCGACTGAGACCCAAGGCAACCAAATAAATAATGGGGGAAGAAAAAAACAGAACCACATAACATTTCCTCTTCCTGTTCAGTGCCTGGGTGTCTTCAGTGTGCTTGCACGAAGAGGGGCACTTGGAGGAGACGGCCAAAAACGCAACTAACAGCACAACTGGTCACACAGGCAGATTGCAGTGTCCACTCTCACCTTGGGAAATATCAACCAAGCGGAAAAATTAATTTCTCACTTACCTCTTTATGACTAACGAATTAAACATGGATCAAATATACACCAGTATTGAACTCTTCCTTTCATCACACTTAATTACAGCTAAGGGTTGCTTCTGATAAGAGAGAGAACACATTTTATCTTTCCTATTAAAGCAAAATGATACAAATATTTTATAACAAACATCATTTTCACCAAGTGTCACGTCATCTCTACTCTCTATTTAAGAGTCATAAATGTGCCTACCTGGAATCACATACTGAAAGTTCCAGAACATTCATGCAGCTTTCTAGGTCTTCACGCTCCGTTGTCAGTGTGCATCTCCGAGCCGGGTCCTTCCCACAAAGCTGGTCCCAACCAGTCATGCATGCCAGTGCAGACAAGCCGAGTGAGAGTGAGAGTGTTTGGAAAGGTATAGTAGCTTGACCTCAGTGAAATACTTTAATTTTACCAAAGCCTCAGGCTGCCCAGAAATGGAAATTTAAAAAGGGAGCCCATCACCACAGATTCCCCGCAGACAGCTTGACAAGCACTGCTCTGCCACAGTTTTTCAAGGGAAAAGGCATTTTACTTCCTGCTTTAAAAAGAGAATCATGTGGGCTTCCCTGGTGGTCCAGTGGGTAAAGAGTCCACCTTGCAGGGCAAGGGGCACCAATTCGATCCCTGGTCTGGGAAGATCCCACATGCCACGGAGCTGCTGGATCGATGTGTCCAATGACGAGCCAGCTCTCTGGAGCACATGCGCCCAGAGCTGGTGCTCTGCAATAAGAGAGGCCACCGCCATGGGAGGCCCACATAGGCCAAAGAATAAAAGATGGGTGGAAAATAAATAAATAAAAAACCAATAAAAGAGGCCATTAAAAAGAAAAACTCTCTAGTGCTGCGACTGAGACCCAAGGCAACCAAATAAATAATGGGGGAAGAAAAAAACAGAACCACATAACATTTCCTCTTCCTGTTCAGTGCCTGGGTGTCTTCAGTGTGCTTGCACGAAGAGGGGCACTTGGAGGAGACGGCCAAAAACGCAACTAACAGCACAACTGGTCACACAGGCAGATTGCAGTGTCCACTCTCACCTTGGGAAATATCAACCAAGCGGAAAAATTAATTTCTCACTTACCTCTTTATGACTAACGAATTAAACATGGATCAAATATACACCAGTATTGAACTCTTCCTTTCATCACACTTAATTACAGCTAAGGGTTGCTTCTGATAAGAGAGAGAAACACATTTTTATCTTTCCTATTAAAGCAAAATGATACAAATATTTTATAACAAACATCATTTTCACCAAGTGTCACGTCATCTCTACTCTCTATTTAAGAGTCATAAATGTGCCTACCTGGAATCACATACTGAAAGTTCCAGAACATTCATGCAGCTTTCTAGGTCTTCACGCTCCGTTGTCAGTGTGCATCTCCGAGCCCCGGGGTCCTTCCCACAAAGCTGGTCCAACAGAGAGGCCAGCACCCAGAGGGAGTCCATGCCCATGCCGAGTGGCGGAGACAAGCCGAGACGTGCAGCTACTCACGAGGTTCCCAAGTTTCCCAGGGGACACATTGGGGCTGACACTGGTCACAAGACATGGGGCCAGGAAAGCCTCAGGCCTCCGTGTTTGTCCCTGTAGACCTGCTAATGTATGGTAAGGAGCAATGAGTCAAGTTATATGTTGTCCACGAAGCCCTCTAGCATTACTGGTTTGACCTTCACTCCACCTTTTCAAACTCGAGGGTGAGCAAGACAGAGCAGTAAAATGCTATACTGATCATTTTAACTACCAGCCTTTATTTGGTTCTGTCTAGATATTCCATCTGAGGTTAAACACAAGTTAGAAACAAGAAAATATTGTTTACGAATAGGCTGTTTCAAAGGAAACAATATTTCTGTACTTCAGGAATACGTCTTAGAACACATCCCTTGTTTAAGAAAGCTGCTGCCGTTGTTTAGTCTCTAAGTCACGTCTGACTCTTCCGCGACCCCACGGACGGCAGTCGGCCAGGCTCCTCCTCTGTCCATGGGATTTCCCGGGCAAGAAGTGGGTTGCCATTTCCTTCCCCAGGGTGTCTTCCCAACCCAAGGATCAAGCGTGCACCTCCTGCATTAGCAGGCAGATTCTTCGCCACTGAGCCACCAGGGAAGCCCTCATCTACATCTGTGTCCATGTCTGCACCTGTATTTGTGTGTGTGTGTGTGTGCTCAGTCACTCAGTCGTGTTCCACTGTTTGTGACCCCATGGACTGCAGCCCACCAGGCTCCTCTGCCCGTGGGATGCTCCAGGCAAGAATACTGGCGTGGGTTGCCATGCCCTCCTCCAGGGGATCTTCCGGACCTAGATACAAACCTGAGTCTCTCGTGTCTCTTATATTGGCAGGCAGGGTCTTGACCTCTGAGCCACCTAGCAAGCCCGTAAATAAGCTACTTGTAGTCATACAGAAACGGATTTATAACCCACCTAGACTAAGTTGAAAATACTTAAAAGCAAAGGTTCAAAAAAAATTTCTTTTTTGGCGGGCGGTGTCGGGTTGGGGAGGGAGGGAAGCAGGGGTTTCTAGGTCTTCACGGGCTCCGTTGTTCGGGTTGTGCATCTCCGAGCCGGGTCCTTCCCACAAAGCTGGTCCAACAGAGAGGCCAGCACCCAGAGGGAGTCCATGCCCATGCCGAGTGGCGGAGACAAGCCGAGACGTGCAGCTACTCACGAGGTTCCCAAGTTTCCCAGGGGACACATTGGGGCTGACACTGGTCACAAGACATGGGGCCAGGAAAGCCTCAGGCCTCCGTGTTTGTCCCTGTAGACCTGCTAATGTATGGTAAGGAGCAATGAGTCAAGTTATATGTTGTCCACGAAGCCCTCTAGCATTACTGGTTTGACCTTCACTCCACCTTTTCAAACTCGAGGGTGAGCAAGACAGAGCAGTAAAATGCTATACTGATCATTTTAACTACCAGCCTTTATTTGGTTCTGTCTAGATATTCCATCTGAGGTTAAACACAAGTTAGAAACAAGAAAATATTGTTTACGAATAGGCTGTTTCAAAGGAAACAATATTTCTGTACTTCAGGAATACGTCTTAGAACACATCCCTTGTTTAAGAAAGCTGCTGCCGTTGTTTAGTCTCTAAGTCACGTCTGACTCTTCCGCGACCCCACGGACGGCAGTCGGCCAGGCTCCTCCTCTGTCCATGGGATTTCCCGGGCAAGAAGTGGGTTGCCATTTCCTTCCCCAGGGTGTCTTCCCAACCCAAGGATCAAGCGTGCACCTCCTGCATTAGCAGGCAGATTCTTCGCCACTGAGCCACCAGGGAAGCCCTCATCTACATCTGTGTCCATGTCTGCACCTGTATTTGTGTGTGTGTGTGTGTGCTCAGTCACTCAGTCGTGTTCCACTGTTTGTGACCCCATGGACTGCAGCCCACCAGGCTCCTCTGCCCGTGGGATGCTCCAGGCAAGAATACTGGCGTGGGTTGCCATGCCCTCCTCCAGGGGATCTTCCGGACCTAGATACAAACCTGAGTCTCTCGTGTCTCTTATATTGGCAGGCAGGGTCTTGACCTCTGAGCCACCTAGCAAGCCCGTAAATAAGCTACTTGTAGTCATACAGAAACGGATTTATAACCCACCTAGACTAAGTTGAAAATACTTAAAAGCAAAGGTTCAAAAAAAATTTCTTTTTTGGCGGGGGGCGGGTGTCGGGTTGGGGAGGGAGGGAAGCAGGCGGGCCACTTCTATTGGTCTTTCGTTTCTCTATGTTTATCCGTCTTTGTTCTTTGGCTCCTGTGGGCCTCCCATCACGGTGGCGTCTGTTGTCGCAGAGCGCCGGCTCTGGGCGCATGCGCTCCAGAGCTCCGGCTCGGTGATTGGACACATCAGTCCAGCGGCTCCGCAGCACGTGGGATCTTCCCAGGCCAGGGCTCGAACCGGCGCCCCTTGCACTGCAAGGCGGTGTCCTTACCCACTGGACCACCAGGGAAGCCCTCAAAAACTTTTTTAAAGAACTTTCCTTGATCAGTCTTTCCAGGTGACTTAGTGGCAGCAAAATGACTTTAAATAACCATCTAAGACCTGAGAAGATGAGCTGTAAGGACCAATCGATCAATCATAAACCGACATTTGTTGGTTGGTTTGTGTTTAAGCAGAGAGTGGCATTTTCTCCAGAGACACGGGCAGGACTGTAAGTTGAACGCCCCACATGTGGTCTGCTCATCCACGCTGGCTCAGAGCCACACTCATTCCACGCGGAGGTCTGGTGTCCTCAGACCCATTCTATGATTTCCCAGGCATGCTCTTCTGGCTGCTGTACAGAGCTTTCCAGACCAGGGCTGGGTGAAGATGTGAGCAATTTTTGCTGATTTTAAGCACAAATGTCATCCAGATAGGCTTTCATTTTCTCAGCCTAGAGGAGAGTGACAGGGTCCAAACCAACATGAACTGAGTGAAGACTCAACTGTTTTCAACAAATAATATAGAAGTGATCGTACAGTTTGCACCTGCTCAAGTTTGTGTCTGATGGTAACCATTATGACAAAACAGGATCTGAAGGAAACCGAATGACTATAGAGAAAAGCTTACCTAAATATAGTCAATGCTAAGGTAATGAAACAATAGTCAACTCACAACAAGCAACCCAGCAGACCATGAAAGTTTTACATCTATAAAAATATATATTGAGAAAACGTACACAGTAACAACTGACATAGTCTTAAGTGGTGTGGAACACATTCTTATAAAAAGAATCACAGCTTTAGAAAGCCTAGGCAGGGTCTTGACCTCTGAGCCACCTAGCAAGCCCGTAAATAAGCTACTTGTAGTCATACAGAAACGGATTTATAACCCACCTAGACTAAGTTGAAAATACTTAAAAGCAAAGGTTCAAAAAATTTCTTTTTGGGGGGGGGGGGGGTGTCGGGTTGGGGAGGGAGGGAAGCAGGCGGGCCACTTCTATTGGTCTTTCGTTTCTCTATGTTTATCCGTCTTTGTTCTTTGGCTCCTGTGGGCCTCCCATCACGGTGGCGTCTGTTGTCGCAGAGCGCCGGCTCTGGGCGCATGCGCTCCAGAGCTCCGGCTCGGTGATTGGACACATCAGTCCAGCGGCTCCGCAGCACGTGGGATCTTCCCAGGCCAGGGCTCGAACCGGCGCCCCTTGCACTGCAAGGCGGTGTCCTTACCCACTGGACCACCAGGGAAGCCCTCAAAAACTTTTTTAAAGAACTTTCCTTGATCAGTCTTTCCAGGTGACTTAGTGGCAGCAAAATGACTTTAAATAACCATCTAAGACCTGAGAAGATGAGCTGTAAGGACCAATCGATCAATCATAAACCGACATTTGTTGGTTGGTTTGTGTTTAAGCAGAGAGTGGCATTTTCTCCAGAGACACGGGCAGGACTGTAAGTTGAACGCCCCACATGTGGTCTGCTCATCCACGCTGGCTCAGAGCCACACTCATTCCACGCGGAGGTCTGGTGTCCTCAGACCCATTCTATGATTTCCCAGGCATGCTCTTCTGGCTGCTGTACAGAGCTTTCCAGACCAGGGCTGGGTGAAGATGTGAGCAATTTTTGCTGATTTTAAGCACAAATGTCATCCAGATAGGCTTTCATTTTCTCAGCCTAGAGGAGAGTGACAGGGTCCAAACCAACATGAACTGAGTGAAGACTCAACTGTTTTCAACAAATAATATAGAAGTGATCGTACAGTTTGCACCTGCTCAAGTTTGTGTCTGATGGTAACCATTATGACAAAACAGGATCTGAAGGAAACCGAATGACTATAGAGAAAAGCTTACCTAAATATAGTCAATGCTAAGGTAATGAAACAATAGTCAACTCACAACAAGCAACCCAGCAGACCATGAAAGTTTTACATCTATAAAAATATATATTGAGAAAACGTACACAGTAACAACTGACATAGTCTTAAGTGGTGTGGAACACATTCTTATAAAAAGAATCACAGCTTTAGAAACTTGCTATTTAAGAGACTTGACACATCCTCAATTAGTCATTCTTTTATTCCTACTTGTATAGGTTTTCACATATCAAATCAGTTACCAATTAAACACAGACATTCTATACTGTGGATTCCCAACATTTTCTGAGGATTGGGAAATTAGAATTTTTTCCTCCTCAGGGCCAGCTTGCACAGAATTAAAATGATTGTTCTTGGATCTCATTAAAAGATGAGAAAATCATCTGATATACAATGAAAACAAACAGTTCCATCAAAAACTCATTTGCAGGAAAGTCCCCGGGAAATGAACAGGAATGCCCTGACCTGCGCTGCTCCTCTCTCCGGGAGGCTGGGCTGAATCTGTGTGAGCTCGGTCTAGGGCTCTCGCACACCAGAGGCGGCCCCGGGAGCTTTCCCCTGGCTCCCCTGGGTGAGGGGCCTTTGGTGCAGGGCTGTGAAGGCCCACCTCCAAGAGATTCAAGTCATCAAGGCGGCCCTGAACAAATGAGTTTCTCGGGAATCTTTCAAATGATAGTGTTCCTAGGATGAAACCAGAAGCCACCTGGAGTCATTACTTTACTTTGGAGACAAAGTAGAACATTATTTGTGAGATCCATTTCGCCACCTAAACCTCCTTTATGGTGGGTTTTGCACAGAGGACTACTGAGAGCAGAAGAGCACAATATAAAGATAAGATGAAAACCAAAAGGCACCCGCGCTTCCCAGGTGGTGCTAACGGTAAAGAACCCCCGCCTGCCGATGCAGGAGACAGGGGCTTGATCCCTGGGTCTGGAAGCTCCCCCGGTGGAGGGAAGGGCCACCCAATCCAGGCTTTTTGCCCGGGAGACCCCACAGACAGAGGAGCCTGGCGGGCTCTAGTCCATAGGGTTGCAAAGAGTCAGACACGAGCAAAGTGACTGAGCACACAGACGTCCAGGCGCAAGTTCTGGGGGTGGAGGGCTGTGAGGGTGGCACAGCGAGGTGAACAGACTCAATGCCATTAGGATAAACATTTTAGAATGGTTAAAAAGGGAAAATTTTGTGTGGTGTTCTCAGTCGTGTCCAGCTCTTTATGACGCCATGGACTACAGCCCACCAGACTCCTCTGTCCGTGGGATTTTCCAGGCAAGAATCCTGGAGTGGGCTACCCTTTTGTCCTCCAGAGGATCTCCCCAACCCAGGCACTGAACCTGCAGGCGGATTCTTTACCACTTGCACCACCTGGGAAGCCAAATTTTATGTTGCATATGTATATTTTATAACAATTAAAAACTTCATCTTATACTAATATTCATACAGCTCCTCACTATGGACACACGTGGCCAAAATCTAAGAAACTTATTCCAATATCAAAAAAGGACAAGGGCATAGTTTTTATTTTTGCTATGATTCTTCTCATTAGGTTTCATCTATAAGGTTAGAGAGACATTATATGTTGCCATCACACAGGAAATGCATTCCCAGTTTACTCTTGGCCTATAACAGAGGTACTGATTTAAACTTCGGACCTCAAAAGGTTTCTTCCTTTTCCTCCCCTCCCCTTGTTTTAAGTCAGTATTCTGTATGTTGCACCTTGAACCAGCACGTAGGCCTATTTCTCCAGTGTTCCTGTGGGGAAAAATGGTGTTCATTTATATGTAGTTCCTTCTAATTCGTCTGTTACATTCATTGTACAAATGAATTAAAAACAAAAACACTCGACTTCCCTGGTGGTCCGGCGGGTAAGGACACCGCCTTGCAGTGCAAGGGGTGCCAGTTCGATCCCTGCTCTGGGAAGATCCCACGTGCCACGGAGCAGCTGGACCGATGTGTCCAATTGCCAAGCCGGAGCTCTGGGGCACCTGCACCCAGAGCCGGTGCTCTGCAACAACAGAGGCCACTGCGATGCGAGGCCCACACAGGCCAAAGAACAAAGATGGATGATAAATGAAAGACCAACAGAAGTGGCCAAAAAAAAAAAGAAAAAACAAAACCACCCAGTGCCTCTTCCCTTAAAATCTTCTGTTTGGCTGCATTTCCCCAAACATAGCAACTACTGAAAAGTCTTCTTTTATTGTTTACTTTCATCAGTGTTCCGTCGAAATGATTTTCACAATTTGGTCTTGCCCCTCTATTTGAAGAATTCTTTTCCCGTCCTACCCCATCCCCCGCATGGTTAAGGATGAACATCATCTGCTTGTATGTGACAGAGGTATAAGTGGCCCATCCCTGTGAAAAAGCTCTTCCTTTCCATCCTGGATCGATGTGGAAACCGTGGTTCTGGGCGAGCAAGTGTCCACCCAGGGCCCGCGGGAATCTGCGCGTGCCCGGTAGGCACCTGCACAGGCTCGCGGGGGCCAGGAGTCCGGAGCAGCACGTGTCCGTGTTCAGTCTCAGGAGAACTGCCGCAGCCTGGCGGCGTGTCTGCTTGTGAACACAGAGGGGCCAGTTCTTTTCTTCCTGGTCACGGGCACACATCAAGGGGATACCTTGCAACAGGGTCCACTGAATGACAGTGACAGTGTTAGTTGCTCAGTCGTGTCTGACTCTTTGCAACCCCATGGACCACATATCCTGCCAGGCTCCTCCGTCCATGGGATTCTCCACACAAGACTACGGGAGTGGCTACCATTCCCTCTTCAGGGGATCTTTCCGACCCAGGGATTCAGCCCCGGTCTCCTGCATGGCAGGCAGATTCTTTACCGTTTAAGCCACTAGGGAAGCCCAGGGGGTATGCAAAACCAGAGATGCCGGAAAGCGCTGTAGAGATGGAGTAAGAAGGGCCAGCGATTCCGCTCCATGCGGCTGTCGGGGTAACACCACGCCCCTGGTCTGAGCTTGCTACTCGCCAGCTCTTCTCCACCCAGAGATTAAGGCAGCAGCAGGCCCGGCACTGGTTTACATAATACGTGCAGGTGACTGTGTGACAGAAGCGTCTGAATGGCATTTTCATAGACCACCGCATGTTACATATCTCTCTTTTATTTGCAGTAAAGAGATGGAAATATGAGAAAACATGAGCATCAAATGCATTGTCATTCTTAGACGGGGCTGTAACTGAAGCAGCATACCATTAGCCAAGATCTTCAAAGTGTCTTTGTGTTTGTTGAAATACAAAATAGACTAGCCAAGTACCTCCAAAATAAAGATTGCCAAAGTAGACTGGAAAACTATTTCCAAAATAGAGATGACCAGAAGTTAGTTAGCTTGAGTGTATTAGTTGTCTACTGTTGCTGTCACATGAACCACAGGCTTAGCGACTTAAACAACACGTTGGTCGGCTCACAGGTCTCCAGGGTAGAGGCTGACGCGGCTTCCAAGGGGCTAAAATCACCGCGCTGGCCCGGCCGCGCTCCTGCCTGCAGCTCCAGAGGAGAACCTGTTCTCTGGCCTTTTCTAGCTTCCAGAGGTGCCCACCGTCCTCAGCCTGTGGCTCCTTCCTGCAGCTGCTGTGATGATCGAAGCCAGCGGCGCTGCCTCTGTCTCTGGCTGCCGTGCTCTGCCCCCCAGCTCCCCCGGGCTGATCCTCTCCAGGCCTCTTCCACTTTAAGGGCTCTGATGACTGTGCGGGGCCCACCTGGAGAACTGAGGCCACTCTTCCAATTTCAAGGGCGGGGGATTAGTCCTTAATCCCACCTGCAACCTTATTCTCCTCTGCTGTTTAACCCAATGTATTCGTATTCACAGGTTCTAGGGATATGAATGCAGATATCGGTGGGGCGGGGACGGGTGGGGGAGGCATGAATCTACCTACACACCTTAAATACACATTAAATATACCAGTTTGATATTTTTCTTGACAGTTCAATAATTGTCATTCAGTTCCCTTTAATCTGTAGAATTTATCTTTTTCATCTATATAAAACATATTAAACTGGCCAGATGCAATAGTTAAAAATAAGTAAAGAGATATAAAACCAATTGTACATTACAAAGTAGTGGCTATTATATGTATGTGTTTAGACATGTATATATATAAAACTGTACATGTATATGTGCATGTGAGTATGAATACACACAGGCACAGCTTTAAAGTTAATCAAATGGTTCTGGAAACTGTACCACAGAGATTCCTGGGAAGGTAATGCTTATAAAATAAGGCTGTGAAACATGAGCATCAAATGCATTGTCATTCTTAGACGGGCTGTAACTGAAGCAGCATACCATTAGCCAAGATCTTCAAAGTGTCTTTGTGTTTGTTGAAATACAAAATAGACTAGCCAAGTACCTCCAAAATAAAGATTGCCAAAGTAGACTGGAAAACTATTTCCAAAATAGAGATGACCAGAAGTTAGTTAGCTTGAGTGTATTAGTTGTCTACTGTTGCTGTCACATGAACCACAGGCTTAGCGACTTAAACAACACGTTGGTCGGCTCACAGGTCTCCAGGGTAGAGGCTGACGCGGCTTCCAAGGGGCTAAAATCACCGCGCTGGCCCGGCCGCGCTCCTGCCTGCAGCTCCAGAGGAGAACCTGTTCTCTGGCCTTTTCTAGCTTCCAGAGGTGCCCACCGTCCTCAGCCTGTGGCTCCTTCCTGCAGCTGCTGTGATGATCGAAGCCAGCGGCGTTGCCTCTGTCTCTGGCTGCCGTGCTCTGCCCCTCAGCTCCCCCGGGCTGATCCTCTCCAGGCCTCTTCCACTTTAAGGGCTCTGATGACTGTGCGGGGCCCACCTGGAGAACTGAGGCCACTCTTCCAATTTCAAGGGCGGGGGATTAGTCCTTAATCCCACCTGCAACCTTATTCTCCTCTGCTGTTTAACCCAATGTATTCGTATTCACAGGTTCTAGGGATATGAATGCAGATATCGGTGGGGCGGGGGGACGGGGTGGGGGGGGGGGGGGCATGAATCTACCTACACACCTTAAATACACATTAAATATACCAGTTTGATATTTTTCTTGACAGTTCAATAATTGTCATTCAGTTCCCTTTAATCTGTAGAATTTATCTTTTTCATCTATATAAAACATATTAAACTGGCCAGATGCAATAGTTAAAAATAAGTAAAGAGATATAAAACCAATTGTACATTACAAAGTAGTGGCTATTATATGTATGTGTTTAGACATGTATATATATAAAACTGTACATGTATATGTGCATGTGAGTATGAATACACACAGGCACAGCTTTAAAGTTAATCAAATGGTTCTGGAAACTGTACCACAGAGATTCCTGGGAAGGTAATGCTTATAAAATAAGGCTGTGTTTATGAAGATCTCAAGTCAAAGACAAGACTCCTAATGAAGACCATGAAGGTTACTTGTTTGCTTCTCGCTTTTTTTCCCGTTGTCGTTCTTGTTCAGACTAAGCCTCCTTGGGCCCTGCTGTGTGTGAAGTGGCCGGAGTCTTTCTGAACAAGGTCACACCACCAGCCCACAAATCCCTGAGTGCTGCTGCGCTGGGGGAATCAGTGAAAACGAAGGCAAGGCACTGTGGGGCCCCCGTCCAGGGTACCTGCGCTCCTGGAGAGGAAGGTGCTGGTTCCGTCCACGGCAGCGATGCCAGCTTTGGTTTTCTAGGGGCATTACTTGCCAGTGTGACCTCTGTCACCGGTAAGAGCTGGCGCCCGGTCCAGCCCCCCTTAGAAGACAGGAATGTGGTAGTGGCGGTCGTTCTCGGTCAGCAGGGGGATCTCGGGCCACTCCCTGAGCGGCTCCTCTGGGTAGCAGACTTCAAAGTCTCTGGAGTTAAACTTGAACAGCCTGAACACTTTTATCTTTACTTCCAGCGAGTATCCGAGTATAAACATATCAATCTGCGGAGGAGAGGAAAGACAGGTCACAAGCGTGCATGCCCAAACCTCTGCCTCCCCCAGCGGAAGGGGAGCGTTCTTCTGCAGCTCCAGAGATGATGGGATTGCGGTCAGACCCACACGTGATCTGCGAGTGGCTGCGGGCTTGGGAACAGTGCGTGGAAGGCAGGGGACAAGCGGAGAAAGGCCTCTGGGAACTGGGTGGAGGGATCACAGGGCACACTGTTTGGGAAACAATCTAATAAAGGAATGCTGACAATTAAGAGTTAGCACTGTTTTCCACCGTTTTTATTGTTTTAAGTCAATTTTTCAAATTAAAACAGCGGGTAATATTGAGCACCTCTTAGGCAAGGCCAAGCAAAACAAAGCCCTTTTCTATGGGGATAAAAAACCACATTGTCTAAAGTGTCATAACTTCCATTTACCTGCACTGAGTAACGACGTGCTTTCCCAAACGTTATCTCAGTTCACAGTTGGACTTCCTGCCAAGTAACCTCTACTGTGGGAAAACCTGTTCCCACCTGAGAGGCAGTGTGAAGGTCAGAAAAGCGCCCAACACTGCGAATCACCCGCCACAAGGCTGCGAAGACGCAGCAGCCAGCCCGGGGCAGGAAGGCTTATCACTTTTTCTCGTTTGAGGGCAATAATGCCCACCCGCCACCTCTTTGTGGGCTTCCCTGGTGGCTCAGTGGTAAAGAACCCACCTGCCAATGCAGGAGCCATGGGTTTGAGCCCTGGTCCACGAAGACCCCCTGCAGAAGGGCATGGCAAGCCATTCCAGAATTCTTGCCTGGAAATCCCATGGACTGAGAAGCCTACAGTCCGTAGGGTTGCAAAGAATTGGACACGACTGAAGCAACGGAGCACAAACAAGCAAGCTGCAAACACCCACACGCTGAGGCATCACCACCATCGTCCTTCATCAAACACGTGACTCTCGTGCCCCGTTTACCTGCTCCAGGCCACACGTGTCGCCAACAGAATTCAGGTGATTCATCATGAAGCTCAAGGGGTCAGAGGAGGTCTCCCTGGTGAACAGGACTCTGAAAAGGCCGGGGACGACCTTCTCGGTCTTCATCTGCTCATACACCTCGGTGACCTGATAGAGCATGATGAACTTCAGGGCCTCGTAAAGCTTATATTCCAGGAGAGCGTTGGAAAACAGGATGTTGCACATGCTGCCTCGCTTGTGATAATCTTTCATTCCACTAAATTCAGACCACTAAAAACACAGATGGAAAGTGAAACTTAGTCAACACATACACCACTACATCGACTTTATGTACAAAACAGACCAAGGATTCACAAGGTGACTCACTGAGCTTTCCTTTTCTATCTTTTGATACAGGTTGTTTTAACCCTAAATATTGACTGCTTTTACAACAATGAACTAGTTGAATTTTTTTAAAAAAATCTACTACCTATGATGTAAAACACTAAAGAAGTCAGTCTCCTAAAGCTGTCTCTGGGATTACAGCAATATTCCAGTGACAAACAGCACCGATGAGTCTTCTAGCATGTGCCAGGGTGGAATATAAAGCAATCTGTGTGTCTTCACTCATTGAGTCCCCACTACTCTTATTAGTTTACAGATCAGAAAACCATAGCACAGAGATGGCATTTCCCAAGGAGGACTCATTTCAACAGTCTAAAATGTGTGTCTAGTAAAAGGCAGGAAAAGTGAAAGTTGCTCAGTCTTGTCCAACTCTTTGCAACTCATGGACGAGACACGGAATTCTCTAGGAGGGAATACTGGTATGTGTAGCCATTCCCTTTTCCAGGGGATCTTCCCAACACAGAGATCGAACCCAGGTCTCCTGCAGCAGGTGGACTCTTTACCTCTGAGCCATCAGGGAAGCCCAAGAATACTGGAGTGGGTAGCCTATCCCTTCTCCAGGGCAATCTTCCCAGCCCAGGAATTGAACCAGGGTCTCCTGCATTGCAGGCAGATTCTTTACCAGCTGAGCTACAAGGGAAACCCAAAAGGCAGGAGAAGCTCTAGTCAAATTATACCTCTGTGCTATCCCCAAGTTACTAACAGGGCGCATTCCAAAGCGCATTTCCCAGTGTCTTGTCTCGATCTCGCACCACCTTTTTCTGGGGAAACAAAGGTACATGATTGTTAAGGTCTCCTGACTGCTTAGTCTAGAACAGGCCTAACAAGCATGTGGAACAACACTGCTCTCGAGCGTGACTTGGAAGGAGAATGGAGAGCGGGAAAGGAAGCGGTCCGTTACTGGATGAGTGCTTCTGTCTGCACTTCCTGCTCAGGGGACATAACGAGGCCTTCCTGACACGGGAGGCACGTGGCTGCCTACGGGAGGCACACTTTTCTTCCTTGTCTTTTTCCCTGGAGACTCACCTGTGTTTTCAGTAATTCCACACATTTGCGTAGTTTTCCAAACACATTGGAACCTGTATACTTCTCAGGACCAAAACTGTACTGCTGGATCCAATTGCAACCTTGCGAAAACAGCAGTTTTTCGGGAAGCTTGAAAAGGAAGTAGACGCCAACAGTGGTCAGTATCTCAGCCTGTCTGTCACACAGTGTGGAACATGTCACAGCAGGTAATCTCGCATTCAGAAGTCTTCACTTAGAAGATTCTAACAGCAGTTAAGTAAAGAAACACAGTCTCTTTCTCGATTTGTGGAGTTAAGTGGTTGGGATTGCCTTGGCTCACAGTTTCACAACTGATGAAAACCTGAATACATCTGTCTACAGAAACAACAGTTTTGGATAAAACACTTCCCAGACTTATCCATTTAGACATTATCTTTAACCAAACAGCATTAGACTAACAGAGGGCACAGGGAACCCGTGGATCATAGAAGGAGGCACTCTGTGCTTCAGACCTAGCTCTTCACATGCCTGCTGAGAGGTGGCTTGACCAGCGCTGGGTGTGCGGCCGCTTGGCCGCATCCTCCACTGTAAATCAAGGACAGTGCTATGCGTTTTTCAGGGCTCTTGTGGGATTAGACAAGAGCATGAAATGTGAGAGAATCTGATCCACTGTGGGTATCCGATACTTTTCCACCTGGCTGAGCTTGGGAAGCCCAGGGTCTTGGCCGTGTTCTCTGTCCTCAGCAACCAGCAGCAGGCCCATGGCACACAACATATACTTGACAACTGCTTCATTAAATCACCCATAAAACAAGCCTAAATAAGACAACATATACTTGACAACTGCTTCATTAAACCACCCATAAAACAAGCCTAAATAAGAGGTGTTAACGAAATAGACCATGTGTAGCCATGTATATGCATCTGCTTTATATTTCTGTGCCTCTCCATCCTTAAATATGCACATGTGGTTAGGCATACTGTTTAGTCACTCAGTTGTGTCTGACTCTATGCGACCCCTTGGACTGCAGCACGTCAGGTTTCCTTGTCCTTCACCATCTCCCAGAGTTTCCTCAAGCTCATGTAATAGGCATATCATAGTCAAATAAATATTGAGGATTATTCATCAAGAATATATTGCCTGACACTGTCAAGAAAATGAAAAAAAAAATAAAAAACACAAGGCACTGACAGGGAGAAAATATTTGCAAATGACATATCTGATACAGCACTTGTATTCAGGATATATAAAACACCCTCAAAACTCAATTTAAAAAAATTGGGCAAAGAAAGGATTTGTACAGAAACTTCTCTAAGGAGGTAATGTGGATCGCAAATGAGCACGTGAAAAGATACTCAATATCATTACCTGATAGGGGAATGCAAATCAAAACCAGTGATACAAATAGACCCTTATGAGAATGGCTGAAACACACAAAAAAACCTGAGGATGTAGAGCAACGGGCATGCATACATTATTAGTGGGAAGACAACATGGCAAAGCCACTTTGGAAAAGAGTTGGTAGCTTCTTATAAAGTTACACACGCAAACAGCAATCTCATTCCTAGGTACTTACCCAAAAGGAATGAGAACTTAGGTTCATACAAAACCCTGAATGGGAATATCTGTAACAGCCTGATGCATAACTATCAAAACCTGTAAGCAATCCACATGTCCTTCAGCTCATGAATGGATAAAATGTCTTCTATTCATATGAACGAACACCACTCCAAGATAAAGGGTGAACTACAAAGCCGCGGAACAATGCAGATTAACTGCAGATGCACCGTGCTGAGTGAAAGGGCAGATTCAAAACGCTACACACAGGATCATTCCATTTCTGTGACATTCTGGAAAAGACAAGACTGAAGGGACAGAAGGTACATCAGAGGCTGGCTGGGGGTGAGGAAGGACTGACTGAAAGGGACGAGAGGGCATCTCTGGGGTGGAGCTTACGCACTGAGCTTGTCAACGCTCAAATAACCCGAGAACAGAAGGCGGACTGGAGCAGACCACCTTACTTACAAAAGACAGACGCCCTTCTCAGGTCAAGAGGCTGGCATTAACAACAACACTGACTGCAACTGTCTGAGATGACTTATTTACAAAGCGACACGAGAAGCAGAGGTCTGGGCTAAAGGACCTTCGGTCTCCTAAGGCCTTGTGTAGAATACAAAGCCGCCCACAGAAGGCCCTGGAGGTCTGTGCCACGGGTACCACAGGCGTGACTTTTCCTGAATGTCCAGTGAGGACGTACCTTCACGATGTCTTTTCTTTCATCCAGGATGGAAAAGAGGCCCCGGCTGAAGATCTGAAACAGCACCGACCTCAGGGCGTCGTAGTTGTCTCGCCTCAAATATTGCAATACATATCTGATAGCACTTGTATATATAAACACCCTCAAAACTCAATTTAAAAATTGGGCAAAGAAAGGATTTGTACAGAAACTTCTCTAAGGAGGTAATGTGGATCGCAAATGAGCACGTGAAAAGATACTCAATATCATTACCTGATAGGGGAATGCAAATCAAAACCAGTGATACAAATAGACCCTTATGAGAATGGCTGAAACACACAAAAAAACCTGAGGATGTAGAGCAACGGGCATGCATACATTATTAGTGGGAAGACAACATGGCAAAGCCACTTTGGAAAAGAGTTGGTAGCTTCTTATAAAGTTACACACGCAAACAGCAATCTCATTCCTAGGTACTTACCCAAAAGGAATGAGAACTTAGGTTCATACAAAACCCTGAATGGGAATATCTGTAACAGCCTGATGCATAACTATCAAAACCTGTAAGCAATCCACATGTCCTTCAGCTCATGAATGGATAAAATGTCTTCTATTCATATGAACGAACACCACTCCAAGATAAAAGGGGTGAACTACAAAGCCGCGGAACAATGCAGATTAACTGCAGATGCACCGTGCTGAGTGAAAGGGCAGATTCAAAACGCTACACACAGGATCATTCCATTTCTGTGACATTCTGGAAAAGACAAGACTGAAGGGACAGAAGGTACATCAGAGGCTGGCTGGGGGTGAGGAAGGACTGACTGAAAGGGACGAGAGGGCATCTCTGGGGTGGAGCTTACGCACTGAGCTTGTCAACGCTCAAATAACCCGAGAACAGAAGGCGGACTGGAGCAGACCACCTTACTTACAAAAGACAGACGCCCTTCTCAGGTCAAGAGGCTGGCATTAACAACAACACTGACTGCAACTGTCTGAGATGACTTATTTACAAAGCGACACGAGAAGCAGAGGTCTGGGCTAAAGGACCTTCGGTCTCCTAAGGCCTTGTGTAGAATACAAAGCCGCCCACAGAAGGCCCTGGAGGTCTGTGCCACGGGTACCACAGGCGTGACTTTTCCTGAATGTCCAGTGAGGACGTACCTTCACGATGTCTTTTTCTTTCATCCAGGATGGAAAAGAGAGGCCCCGGCTGAAGATCTGAAACAGCACCGACCTCAGGGCGTCGTAGTTGTCTCGCCTCACTTGTCGAACACATTTGATACGCCGCCGCCAAAACAGCTCCTCATAAGCCTGTTGGCACCGGAGCAAAAAGCTGTTCTCAATGCCACTAGCTAAGAGAAAAAGGGAGGCTAATTCACTGCACCTGCAGCAACGGGGCAGCAGAAACAAGAACCATGAAAATTATGAATGTGATCACGCGTAACTTTCAAGCAACTTTTGTGTGGAGAGCCCAGGCGATGCTATCTTACTTGATCACTTCCTGAAGGCTCAGAGCCAGGGAATGTCATTCTGGGGTGATGAGGGCGACAACCCGACCTCCGTGAATTTAAAGGTACTTTTCATTTTAGACTTTGTTTGGCTTTTGCTGGTGACAAGGTTGGACAGCAAGGCTGGGAATATTTCCTGAGATGGCTCTGACGGAAAGTTCTAACAATGCTCAATATGTTTTTATGTCAAGGTACCTGATCCCTTTAAGGACAGACATCTCCAAGGCATGTGCACATTTAAAACATTTTTTTTTTTTTAATTTATTTGGCTCTGCCGGCTCTACGTTGGAGCATGTGGGATCTTTAGTTGTGGCATGCAGGATCTGATTCTCTGACCAGGGATTGAACCTGGGCCCCTGACATTGGGAGTGCAGAATCTTAGCCACTGGACCACCGGGGAAGTCCCCTGGAGACGTTTTCACAGGCCTGGCCAGGAGCGAGCTGAAAAGGGTGCAACATTCAAGTGTCCTGAAATTACAGACCTAATTTACCCAAGTCCTCGAAGACACCCGCTCTAGGCGACAGGCCTCAAGCTGAGGGCTAGCAGCTGCTTGGCTTTTAACTGGAGCCGCCGTTATTCCTGGCCCCGTATTTGGTAAAGCAGGATGGAATGCGTGTTCACAGACACCATGCGTGTTCCATTCACCATGAGCTGACTAAACAGACACACACCTTCCTCATCAGCTTGGCATGGGGTGTCTCTCCTTTCCACTCTCTTGCACAATAACTGAGCAAATCAACTTCCGCTTCCACGCTGAGGTTTCCTGAACCAAATCAAAAATACAAGGTGGTGAATCTATCTTTTATTTCTCCTTCTTAAACCCTCTCTTAAAATAAGGAAACTCGGGCATGAAACTTCTTACTTTTGAATCTTCTCTGCAGATAGCCAATCCACCTAAAAGATAAATGGAATAATAATATCAAACTCCTACTCTGAACAGCAAAGGCATTTTTGAAATTTAAAGGTGACAGGGCCACATACCATTTCAGCCGGTGCTCTAAATACAAATGCAGCCTTCTGACGCAGCAGAGGGCGGCCGCCAGAAAGGACACGGCCAGCGTCACTGACGCCTTCGCTGTTCTCCACGCAGTATCTAAGGCTTGGCCGGGGACTAATGTCCAGGGCTGAACTTTGTCATTTCCTACAAAAATTTAATAATAACAATAATACTGTAGAACACATGGGAACTATATTCAATATTCTGGGATAAACCATAATGGAAAGGAATGTGTGTGTGTGTGTGTGTGTGTGTGTGTGTGTAACTGAGTCACTCTGCTGTACAGAAATTGTAAATCAACTAGACTTTAATAAAAAAAAAAAAAATGAAATACATTGCAATTACACAATCCTGCTTTGTTTAAGAGGAAGAAAATACACTAGATAATTTTACCTGCAAAGCGTCTATCACTGATTTATACAGACATTTTTAGAGCATTTAAAAATTCAATCTCAAAAAAGAAGTTCAATCTCAAAACTGAATAATCAGTGTCACGTGTAAGAATATTTTTGTTCTACGAAATTCAAGAGGAATAGGGAATGCAAGCACACGGGTTTGGGAGTCTCTCAGAGCTGAATTTAAAACCTGTCTCTGCTTCAGTCGTGTGACCGTGGGCCCCCTCACGTCTACCCTGGGTTGTCTTGACTATAACATGAGGGTAAAGATATTGACCTCACTGGACAAGGACGGAATGAAACTACTTAAGAACCAGCACGGCGTGCCTCACCCTGTGAGTAGAATATCTGTTAAATCCAAGAATGATCAGGGGGTCTGCTCAGCCCCAATTGGCATGGGGTGTCTCTCCTTTCCACTCTCTTGCACAATAACTGAGCAAATCAACTTCCGCTTCCACGCTGAGGTTTCCTGAACCAAATCAAAAATACAAGGTGGTGAATCTATCTTTTATTTCTCCTTCTTAAACCCTCTCTTAAAATAAGGAAACTCGGGCATGAAACTTCTTACTTTTGAATCTTCTCTGCAGATAGCCAATCCACCTAAAAGATAAATGGAATAATAATATCAAACTCCTACTCTGAACAGCAAAGGCATTTTTGAAATTTAAAGGTGACAGGGCCACATACCATTTCAGCCGGTGCTCTAAATACAAATGCAGCCTTCTGACGCAGCAGAGGGCGGCCGCCAGAAAGGACACGGCCAGCGTCACTGACGCCTTCGCTGTTCTCCACGCAGTATCTAAGGCTTGGCCGGGGACTAATGTCCAGGGCTGAACTTTGTCATTTCCTACAAAAATTTAATAATAACAATAATACTGTAGAACACATGGGAACTATATTCAATATTCTGGGATAAACCATAATGGAAAGGAATGTGTGTGTGTGTGTGTGTGTGTGTGTGTGTAACTGAGTCACTCTGCTGTACAGAAATTGTAAATCAACTAGACTTTAATAAAAAAAAAAAAAATGAAATACATTGCAATTACACAATCCTGCTTTGTTTAAGAGGAAGAAAATACACTAGATAATTTTACCTGCAAAGCGTCTATCACTGATTTATACAGACATTTTTAGAGCATTTAAAAATTCAATCTCAAAAAAGAAGTTCAATCTCAAAACTGAATAATCAGTGTCACGTGTAAGAATATTTTTGTTCTACGAAATTCAAGAGGAATAGGGAATGCAAGCACACGGGTTTGGGAGTCTCTCAGAGCTGAATTTAAAACCTGTCTCTGCTTCAGTCGTGTGACCGTGGGCCCCCTCACGTCTACCCTGGGTTGTCTTGACTATAACATGAGGGTAAAGATATTGACCTCACTGGACAAGGACGGAATGAAACTACTTAAGAACCAGCACGGCGTGCCTCACCCTGTGAGTAGAATATCTGTTAAATCCAAGAATGATCAGGGGGTCTGCTCAGCCCCAAGCCCACAGGAGTGCCTCACACCGGGGGCCTCGAGCCAGGCCCCCCCAACACTCTTCTGCCCACACTGATATTCCTAGGTCATGATGGGCCACGACACATGGTATTGCCTGACCACACAGAACAGAATTCAGACTGCAGGCACTGAGACATGGTTTCCAGAAAGGGGGCCCCTTAGAAGAGATGCAGATGAGCCTGGTGTGCAGCATGCAGGGTCCACGACGATCCCTGATGTGATCTGAGGGGTGATTCACAGGCTGGGAGAGCTCACCTGTGACATTTTGCTATGTGCAGCAAATTCCTAACTGTATTATGTTTGAACATGTAAAATGCTGAAGCACAAATGAGGAAGAGAACTTCTGAATAGTCGCCAAACCTCCTGGGCTTCATTGTGAAACAGTTCCCTCCCTTAGTACAATTACAAAGATTAACCAGAGTAAAAGCCTCATGGATTTTGAATCTACAATTTTAATCATAAGGGTATCTGACACGAATATCTCAATAAAGTTACATTCTCAATAATGAAATACATATATTCTCAATAAAAAAAAAGAATTCACCAGCCAATAAAGCAATCAAGTTACCAGCAAATAAAAATATACAAGTCTATGGGGCTTCCCTGGTGGTCCAGTGGGTAAGGACACCGCCTTGCAGTGCAAGGGGCGCCGGTTCCATCCCTGGCCTGGGAAGATCCCACGTGCCGCCGAGCAGCTGGACTGATGTGTCCAACTACCGAGCCGGAGCTCTGGAGCGCATGCGCCCAGAGCCGGCGCTCTGCGACGACAGACGCCACCGCGATGGGAGGCCCACAGGAGCCAAAGAACAAAGATGGATGAAAATAGAGAAATGAAAGACCAATAGAAGTGGCCCGCCTGCTCCTCTCCCTCCCCACCCCCCAAAAAAGATAAATAATAAAAAAAAGTCTATATACAAGTCTATAATTATTTAAAAGTACATTTGTTTATCATTCGACTGAACAGTTTAAGATAGTTGCACATTTATATGCAGCTCTAAGAGACAATACAGAGACACATTACATGCCCTTGAAGATGCTTCCCCATGCTACCATCTTACAGAACTATAGCAAGTGCGTTAAATCCAAGACGGCTGCTCACCCGAAGATCGTAATCCTCGGGGCCCCAAGCCCACAGGAGTGCCTCACACGGGGCCTCGACCCAAAGGCCCCCAACACTCTTCTGCCCACACTGATATTCCTAGGTCATGATGGGCCACGACACATGGTATTGCCTGACCACACAGAACAGAATTCAGACTGCAGGCACTGAGACATGGTTTCCAGAAAGGGGGCCCCTTAGAAGAGATGCAGATGAGCCTGGTGTGCAGCATGCAGGGTCCACGACGATCCCTGATGTGATCTGAGGGTGATTCACAGGCTGGGAGAGCTCACCTGTGACATTTTGCTATGTGCAGCAAATTCCTAACTGTATTATGTTTGAACATGTAAAATGCTGAAGCACAAATGAGGAAGAGAACTTCTGAATAGTCGCCAAACCTCCTGGGCTTCATTGTGAAACAGTTCCCTCCCTTAGTACAATTACAAAGATTAACCAGAGTAAAAGCCTCATGGATTTTGAATCTACAATTTTAATCATAAGGGTATCTGACACGAATATCTCAATAAAGTTACATTCTCAATAATGAAATACATATATTCTCAATAAAAAAAAAGAATTCACCAGCCAATAAAGCAATCAAGTTACCAGCAAATAAAAATATACAAGTCTATGGGGCTTCCCTGGTGGTCCAGTGGGTAAGGACACCGCCTTGCAGTGCAAGGGGCGCCGGTTCCATCCCTGGCCTGGGAAGATCCCACGTGCCGCCGAGCAGCTGGACTGATGTGTCCAACTACCGAGCCGGAGCTCTGGAGCGCATGCGCCCAGAGCCGGCGCTCTGCGACGACAGACGCCACCGCGATGGGAGGCCCACAGGAGCCAAAGAACAAAGATGGATGAAAATAGAGAAATGAAAGACCAATAGAAGTGGCCCGCCCATCCCCCACCCCACCCCACCCCCCAAAAAAGATAAATAATAAAAAAAAGTCTATATACAAGTCTATAATTATTTAAAAGTACATTTGTTTATCATTCGACTGAACAGTTTAAGATAGTTGCACATTTATATGCAGCTCTAAGAGACAATACAGAGACACATTACATGCCCTTGAAGATGCTTCCCCATGCTACCATCTTACAGAACTATAGCAAGTGCGTTTTCAAAAGCAGGTGCTTACCTCAACTGCTGACCTGCTAATTATATGTTTACTCTTGCCTAGGTATTTATGAGGCTTCCCTGGTGCTCAGGCAGTAAAGAATATGCCTGCAATGAGGGAGACTTGAGTTTGATCCCTGGGTTGGGAAGATCCCCTGGAGGGAACGGGTACCATTCCAGTATTTCCACCTGCAGAATTCCATGGCTCATCCCTGGGTCACAGAGTCGAATGCGACTGAATGACTTTCACTTTCATAGTTTATTTATTAAAACATCTTAATGAATTGTTTAAAAGTGTAAGCTGCAGGGCTTCCCTGGTGGTCCAGTGGGTAAGGACACCGCCTTGCAGTGCAAGGGGCGCCGGTTCCATTCCTGGCCTGGGAAGATCCCACGTGCCACGGAGCAGCTGGACGGATGTGTCCATTACCAAGCCGGAGCTCTGGAGTGCATGCGCCCACAGCCGGTGCTCTGCGACAACAGAGGCCACCGCGATGGGAGGCCCACATGGGCCAAAGAACAAAGATAAATAAATGAAAGATCAATAGAAGTGGCCAAAAAAACAAGTGTAAGCTGTAATGCATTTGCACCAATGATGGAGAGTTTTACTAAACACTCTACATTATTCTTTTCAGGCCTATAGCACTGCAGTATAAAGACAGAGCAGCCTCCGGGTGCATAGTCCCTGACTGGCTGCTGAGCACCTGGACTGTTCCTGCGTTTCTTCTCTCACCAGCACTGCTGAGACGGGCATTCTCTGCCACCAGCCCTTGTGGACTCCTGGCATCTTTTAGGATAGCTTCTAGAAGAGGTAACTCTGGGTCAAGGGGTGTGCACATTTCCAGATGCGACAGATGTTGCCTAAATGCCTCCCCAAGCCAGCCGCGGATGAGCACTCCTGCCACGTGTACGAGCCTGACTCCCTCAGCCCCAGGACCAGTAATGCTTTCTGTCTGCAGTAACACAGCCACGTTTCTTCCTCTTGGAAGAGCCTTTTAGGGCAGTGCTCCCCAACCTTTTGGGCACCAGGTTTCATGGAAGACAGTTTTTCCGCAGACCAGGGAGGAGGAATGGATTGGGGGTCAGTCAAGCACGTTATGTTTACTCTTGCCTAGGTATTTATGAGGCTTCCCTGGTGCTCAGGCAGTAAAGAATATGCCTGCAATGAGGGAGACTTGAGTTTGATCCCTGGGTTGGGAAGATCCCCTGGAGGGAACGGGTACCATTCCAGTATTTCCACCTGCAGAATTCCATGGCTCATCCCTGGGTCACAGAGTCGAATGCGACTGAATGACTTTCACTTTCATAGTTTATTTATTAAAACATCTTAATGAATTGTTTAAAAGTGTAAGCTGCAGGGCTTCCCCTGGTGGTCCAGTGGGTAAGGACACCGCCTTGCAGTGCAAGGGGCGCCGGTTCCATTCCTGGCCTGGGAAGATCCCACGTGCCGCCGAGCAGCTGGACTGATGTGTCCAATCACCGAGCCGGAGCTCTGGAGCGCATGTGCCCAGAGCCGGTGCTCTGCAACGACAGACGCCACCGCGATGGGAGGCCCACAAGGGCCAAAGAACAAAGATAAATAAATGAAAGATCAATAGAAGTGGCCAAAAAAACAAGTGTAAGCTGTAATGCATTTGCACCAATGATGGAGAGTTTTACTAAACACTCTACATTATTCTTTTCAGGCCTATAGCACTGCAGTATAAAGACAGAGCAGCCTCCGGGTGCATAGTCCCTGACTGGCTGCTGAGCACCTGGACTGTTCCTGCGTTTCTTCTCTCACCAGCACTGCTGAGACGGGCATTCTCTGCCACCAGCCCTTGTGGACTCCTGGCATCTTTTAGGATAGCTTCTAGAAGAGGTAACTCTGGGTCAAGGGGTGTGCACATTTCCAGATGCGACAGATGTTGCCTAAATGCCTCCCCAAGCCAGCCGCGGATGAGCACTCCTGCCACGTGTACGAGCCTGACTCCCTCAGCCCCAGGACCAGTAATGCTTTCTGTCTGCAGTAACACAGCCACGTTTCTTCCTCTTGGAAGAGCCTTTTAGGGCAGTGCTCCCCAACCTTTTGGGCACCAGGTTTCATGGAAGACAGTTTTTCCGCAGACCAGGGAGGAGGAATGGATTGGGGGTCAGTCAAGCACGTTATGTTTATTGTGCCCTGTATTTCTATTACTATGACCTTGGTTCCACCTCGGAGCATCAGGCACGTGATCCTGGAGGCTGCAGACCTCTGTTGAGCCTCCGCCCACACCCCCCTGGGTCGTCCTGGTCTGTGTGTGGACGTGGAGGGCTTGCAGGCCCTGGGCTGGGCCTGCTGCTGCCCCCGTCCTGGGCACGGCTCACGTGCTGCATTCTCGAAAGATACTGCCCGGCCCCTCGGGGGATTTGGTTTGAGACCCCTGAAGTGGGAGTTTCTCTTGAGTGTGAGGCCTCTCGGCAGTGGCCGGGGCCTCCAACGGTGGGCAGGGACCCGCCGCAGACTATGGTCTCCTCACACCCAGCCCTGACATGCACACATGCATGCATGTACCTCCCCGGCCTACTGCCCTCCTCCTCAAAACTAAATCTTGCCTTCAGACTAAGAAAGGCCGATAAGATCAACTGATCAGAAAAAATCATGTGAGCCCTTAACACCCTCTTCTCACAAGAACCGGGACCACCAGCCTAAGCCGCTCGTATTCACCCGGCCCAGGGCAGCCACAGCTGTTGGTCAGTAACTCAAGCCAAGCAGGCCAGGGAGCGGATGGCGGGCCCTGCTGTTGGCCCCAGGGAGGGGCCTGGAGCTGGGACTCAGGCCTGTGGCTCAGGGCCAACCCCAAGATGTTCCTACAACCTCACACACAAATATTACCACAAATATATTATCAGTATTACCTTCTAAGTCAAAGGACCGAACACGCAGTGTCTTAGTGAGAAGTATGGCTTTGAATTCATTAGAAGAGCTTCCACTGGAGCTTTGTGCCAGACTCGGCGGCAAGTGTTTTATCGGCTCCCGCCCTGGTCCCCTAGAACACGGGGTGAGGGACTCCACGCCCCCCCAGCGTCTGTTCCTTAACCCCGGGAGGGAGAGCAGGACCGCCCAGCTCAGGGCTGCAGGGAGCGCTGGGACCCTAAGAACACAGAGGTCCCTCCTGGAGCGGCTGCAGCGCCGAAGGCAGCGCTGGACAGCACGGAGCTCGCGTCAGGTGCCCAGGAAGTACCCGCACGTGTCCATTACTATTTTACCACCTGAGGACATGGAAAGAGAGAGAAAGATGAAATAAGCCGCAGAGAGAGTCCAAGCCTGGGGTCGTGGAGGCGGGAGTGCTCACTCCCTGCCCGGCTTGGGCTGAGCAAAGCCCTCATCAGCCCCATCGCGGCAAGTGGATCCCGACCCACGACCACAGACAGAAGGGAACACCCCGAGGGAGGCGCCCGGCAAACCACGATCACAGCCGGGCTGATCTGAGTCAAGTCTCACTTCCCCAGAAGCAGCTGAGCGGGGATAAGATCGTCCATGTCAGAATGTTCCCGGGGCCGCCCCCGGGCCAGTCGGCCAGGGGAAGTCAGCTCCAGCCCGCTCCGCTTCCCCTTCCCCGCCTGGCGTCCTGCCTCGGGGGGAGCCCGCCGTGGGGGCGCCCCCGGGACTGACGGGAAAGAAGGACGACCATCAAGGAGCCAGACTTTCAACCTAACAAACCAAGAGGAGTGAGGACAAGGCCAGAAGCTAGGGGGCCTGGGGACAGCGAGGCCGAAAAGCACCCCCAGGAATCGTGGGTTCCATCCTCTGAACCCGCCTGCCAACTCGGGGCACACGAGAGACGAGTTCCATCCCCGGGTCGGGGAGCTCCCTGGAGGAGGGCACGGCAACCGCTCCAGGATTCTCGCCTGGGGGATCCCATGGACAGGGAGCCCGGTGGGCGGCCGTCCGTGAGGTCACAGAGTCGCACACAACTGAAGCAACTAACATCACACGAGGCTCATCAAGCGATAAAGGTGGAAACTTCTTTTCAACACTTTTGGTCTGGACGACCTGCATGGTGGCTGAAACTGAGGCCGTGTATAAAGTCCGGGCGTCTCTGTGGCACCAGAAAGTGGGCAAACGAGGTCTCCCACCTTCCCTCTGACCACCACCCAGCCTTACAACCCGCCGAGCCCGCAGCCCTCCCCGCACACTGGGAAGCTGCGATGTCCTTGGGTCACGAAGCCAGCGCCTCCTGGAGCCCGCAGTGTGGCCACCTCTGACACGTGCATCCGATCCGTGACCGCCTGGACGACATGGGGCTGACGAGACCACCGACTAGAACTGAAACACTAAATAGCTGCTGGGGTTTTTCGGCAGTAAAACTCTAGTTAGAATTTTTTTTTTTTTTCCGTTCTTTAAAATGTACCAAAACTGAACTAATTCAAACAGGAAACCAAAAAGAAAAAAACAACAACAAAACCTGAAAACAAAACTTAAAAGACGCAGAGGAGCCGGAAGCCAAGCAATGACACCAACAGAACTTCTGCCCTGAGGTTCAGCTTTGTCTCCCGGAGCCCGGGGTCGGGCTGGCCTCGAGACAGGCGGTGGTGCCCAGGCCGGAGCCCGTCCTCCACCCCGACCACCGCCCCCCAGGCCACCCCAGGGCCGCGGAGGCCCGGGGAGCTCCCCCGGCCCCTCTGGCCTCCGGGCCTGGCCCACTGAGGGCTCCTGAGGAGGAGGAGGCCGATCAAGGGCTACCAAGCTGGCGCAGGGGCGGAAGCTAGGCCCGAACTACTAGACAGAAAAGGCCATTTCATGTCGATGTTTGAGACAGCAGATGGTGAGACAGATCACATGGCAAGATCGCCTTGTTAAAACCTTCAGAGGCCTACCGTACAGCACGCGGAACCCTGCTCAATAGATGGCATCGTCGACTCAGTGGACACGAGTCTGAGCAAACTCTGGGAGACGGTGAAGGACGGGGAGCCTGGCGCGCTGCCCTCCGTGGGGTCACAAAGAGTCAGACACAACTGAGCGACTGAACAACAACAGCCCGAGCGCGGGGAACTCTGCTCAAGGTTACGTGGCCGCCTGGCTGGGAGGGGAGTCTGGGGGAGAACGGATACAAGAAGATGTGTGACTGAGTCCCCTTTGCTCACCTGAAACTCTCAAAACATTGTTAAGTGGCTAAACCCCAAGGTCTGGACGACCTGCATGGTGGCTGAAACTGAGGCCGTGTATAAAGTCCGGGCGTCTCTGTGGCACCAGAAAGTGGGCAAACGAGGTCTCCCACCTTCCCTCTGACCACCACCCAGCCTTACAACCCGCCGAGCCCGCAGCCCTCCCCGCACACTGGGAAGCTGCGATGTCCTTGGGTCACGAAGCCAGCGCCTCCTGGAGCCCGCAGTGTGGCCACCTCTGACACGTGCATCCGATCCGTGACCGCCTGGACGACATGGGGCTGACGAGACCACCGACTAGAACTGAAACACTAAATAGCTGCTGGGGTTTTTCGGCAGTAAAACTCTAGTTAGAATTTTTTTTTTTTTTCCGTTCTTTAAAATGTACCAAAACTGAACTAATTCAAACAGGAAACCAAAAAGAAAAAAACAACAACAAAACCTGAAAACAAAACTTAAAAGACGCAGAGGAGCCGGAAGCCAAGCAATGACACCAACAGAACTTCTGCCCTGAGGTTCAGCTTTGTCTCCCGGAGCCCGGGGTCGGGCTGGCCTCGAGACAGGCGGTGGTGCCCAGGCCGGAGCCCGTCCTCCACCCCGACCACCGCCCCCCAGGCCACCCCAGGGCCGCGGAGGCCCAGGGAGCTCCCCCGGCCCCTCTGGCCTCCGGGCCTGGCCCACTGAGGGCTCCTGAGGAGGAGGAGGCCGATCAAGGGCTACCAAGCTGGCGCGGGGGCGGAAGCTAGGCCCGAACTACTAGACAGAAAAGGCCATTTCATGTCGATGTTTGAGACAGCAGATGGTGAGACAGATCACATGGCAAGATCGCCTTGTTAAAACCTTCAGAGGCCTACCGTACAGCACGCGGAACCCTGCTCAATAGATGGCATCGTCGACTCAGTGGACACGAGTCTGAGCAAACTCTGGGAGACGGTGAAGGACGGGGAGCCTGGCGCGCTGCCCTCCGTGGGGTCACAAAGAGTCAGACACAACTGAGCGACTGAACAACAACAGCCCGAGCGCGGGGAACTCTGCTCAAGGTTACGTGGCCGCCTGGCTGGGAGGGGAGTCTGGGGGAGAACGGATACAAGAAGATGTGTGACTGAGTCCCCTTTGCTCACCTGAAACTCTCAAAACATTGTTAAGTGGCTATACCCCAATACAAAACAAAAATTTTAAAACACCAACAAAACGCCCCCAACTTCAAGGTCAAAACTACTGAATTTAATTTAATAAATATAACAGCTACTTCTATCGGCTTCAAGGCCATACTCTGGTTACTTAGCAGGAGACTGGCCGAGAGAGGCTGATGGGTTAGAAAGCAAACAGGGGAGGAGGTGCGAAAGATCCCCGTCCCCTGGACAGCCCTGCACCCCCTCTGTGGCCGGGGCAGTGGAGGGATGGGGAGCCACAGAGAGGAGTGCGCTGAGGCCATGTGACTCAGCGGAGAGAGCGGAGCCCCAGAAGCCCCCTCTCCTGCCCCTCCCCGCCTTGGTGATTCCAGTCCCCATCCTGGGCTGGGTTCTGGCCTGGCAGGCAGTGACGTGAAAAGACAGAGCCCTGGCCCCAGGGAGAGCAGGGTCGGGTGGCGCAGTGCCCTCCTGTCAGGAAGGGCTACTGGTCAGCTTGTCCAGGCCCGCAGGTGAGCCCATCCTGGTGTCAGGATCTGGCCAGGACACAGAGTGACACGAAGTCCTCCTGCTGTCTGCCCAGGTGGGTCGCCTCTCTCCGAGGTGAGTGATGAGACAAAGCAAAATATGGTCTGTTCACCCAGAAAAATGAACGAGCGCGCAAACAGAATGATAAACACACAGAACAAATCTTGTCAGATCATCGAGCTTTCACGGGGAGAGCACCGGCGATGTTTTGAACGTCAACACAGCGGAGAGACCGCCTGGATTTACATAGTCTGGGCTCATGCAAAGCCTCAGGTGAGTTGGTTGTGTTTGTATCAGTTATGGGGGAGAGAGTCAGAATGAACATCCTCTTCATAAACCTTTGAAATGGTCAGCTCAAAAGACTTTTTACACTTCTGTGTTTCGGGTACTAATCCTGTTGAAGAAGCAACAGTCTTCCTCTCAGTAGGGTTCTCTAACCAATGACCACAAGATCAGTATCACTGAGGAAGAGACCCGCCCACGTAAATGCTGTTTATCTTGAAAGTCACGACCAGAGAGACGCAGGACAGTAGCCCTGGCAGGCCACCGACTCAAAGC
This sequence comes from Tragulus kanchil, assembly GCA_022376925.1. Classification (NCBI taxonomy): domain Eukaryota; kingdom Metazoa; phylum Chordata; class Mammalia; order Artiodactyla; family Tragulidae; genus Tragulus; species Tragulus kanchil. The sequence continues at coordinate 153,896,397 of JAIOJX010000004.1, forward strand.
TATGCACCCACCTCCACGTCCCACAGCCCGGGGCGCGTGTCACCCAGGTTCCTTTCGGCCAGCCACGTCCCACAGCCCGGGGCGCGTGTCACCCCAGGTTCCTTTCGGCCAGCCGAGAGTCAGCCCACGCAGCAGGATGCTCTCCTTGCCAAACACTGAGAGGACCGTGCCAGGGTGGTTTTAATCACATCATAGCTCAGTGTCCTCGTGAGGCTCGTTCAATGCCACCGATCACCTGAATGTTCTCACCTGGTGGAGGGGGCGTAACATCCACCCAGCTACAAAAACACAAAGTCAGAGGGTGAGTGAGGCTCCGGGAATCCCAGAACTCCAGGTCTGCACACCCCGCCAGGCGGGCTCCCTGGCCTGGCCCCAGCGGAGACGGCGGGCTGGTGGAACAAGCCTGGGACTGTCTATTCTGCCATCTTCTAGCTCAACTGAATCATCCCCAACAGCAGAGACCAACAGTGACGCGGGAGGGTTGTGACGAGACCCAGGAAGCCCTGTCCTTGCCCATAACACACAGGCAGTGAACAAGTGCAGGTGCTCAGCTAGGCCCCCCGCTACCATCTCCCTCCGCGTGGTCACTATCCGTGTCTCCACGCCTCTGGGGAGGGAACTCACCCCCTCTGGTGGGAGTCCACTTCCTTTTCTGGGCCGTTTCTCCACTGATTAGATCTACCATTATTCCATGACTACACATGAAGCTGCTCCTGTGGGTCGGGCGCTGTGCCAAGAGCTGATGTTACCACGGTGAGCTGGAAAAGACTGGACGTCTCCGTGTCCATTCACGTGTGGGGAGACTGTCCTCGTGTGTCTGGAGCACGACCAAGGCCGCCGGGAGGACGGTGGCGGGGGAGCACAGAGACCTGACCTCGACCCGCGTCGGGGGAGGCTTCCCCGAGGACGTGAGGCAGGGCCAGGACTCCAAGCCTGGTGGGAAATGGAGGGGAAGCCGGCAGGGCTCGGGCCAGCCCTTTGATCCTCTTGGCGATGCTGGTGTTTAACCGAAGAGCAAGTAAAGCCCCCGCTGGACTTCAAGCAAGAGGCTGGTGTGACCAGATCTGTCACCACAACTGGCGTTGTCACTGCCTGAGGTCACGAGGAACATGCCCCACCCCCTTCCACAGGACAACCTTGCAGGTCTTCCACAGAAACCCCGGGTGCTCTGGGCTGGAGGGGCTGCAATCCTGCTGGTTCTCAGAGGCCCGAGTCAAACCAGCCCCTCAGCAGGATGAGTCTCTCCCCGCTGCCCCTCCCCCATGCCATCCACACCGCAGGTGGGTTCTCTAAGAAAGCCCCTCTAAGGTGAGAGCTGAACCTCAATTCACTGTGGACCTGGCCACTGGCCACACACACTCTTTATGTGGACCTGGCCACCGGCCACACGTATACTTCACGTGGACCTGGCCGCTGGTCACATGCACTCTTTATGTGGACCTGGCCACCGGCCACACGCATACTTCATGTGGACCTGGCCCACTGGTCACACGCACCACTTCATCTTTGAAGCCCAGAGAAAGTAAGCAGAAGCCTGAACTTGAACCCTCATGTTCTGATTCAAGGTCAGCACCTTTTGAATTAATTAACTACACAACGGCCTTCCCTGAGTGCTCCTCTTCCAAGAATTCAAACAACTAACAAACATGAGCTCAGAAGGCAGCCGTCATTCCACGGTGCCTTTTTCTCTTCTCAGACACCCCAGTTCTCACCAGGCCTCACTCAACATGGCTTCGTGGTGGGGAGGGTTCTCTTCATCACCCCAGTCACCCTTCTCGGGACACATCCCGACTGAAAGTATGACCGTGGGCCAGAACACACTGTCCTGGGCGTGACGTGAGCAGCAGAGAGTCCCCAGTCACATGACCACTTTTCCCGCTCCCCATCGGAGTCAGCGAATCTTCCGTGCAGGGCCAGAGAGTCAGGATTCCAGGCCCGGCCAGCCGTCTGGTCACTGTCCCACCCCCTCCGGCTGGCCCCGGAAGAGTAGACGCAGCCATCAGACAATACACAGCAGGGCGGTGTTCCAAGAAAACTTTTATGGATGATCAAATCTGAATTTCATATTAGTTTCACGGGTCACAAAATGGTCTACTGATTTCTTTTCCCCAACTTAAAATAAAAGAGGCAGCCGGCTAGGGGGAAATGGAGGGGAAGCCGGCAGGGCTCGGGCCAGCCCTTTGATCCTCTTGGCGATGCTGGTGTTTAACCGAAGAGCAAGTAAAGCCCCCGCTGGACTTCAAGCAAGAGGCTGGTGTGACCAGATCTGTCACCACAACTGGCGTTGTCACTGCCTGAGGTCACGAGGAACATGCCCCACCCCCTTCCACAGGACAACCTTGCAGGTCTTCCACAGAAACCCCGGGTGCTCTGGGCTGGAGGGGCTGCAATCCTGCTGGTTCTCAGAGGCCCGAGTCAAACCAGCCCCTCAGCAGGATGAGTCTCTCCCCGCTGCCCCTCCCCCATGCCATCCACACCGCAGGTGGGTTCTCTAAGAAAGCCCCTCTAAGGTGAGAGCTGAACCTCAATTCACTGTGGACCTGGCCACTGGCCACACACACTCTTTATGTGGACCTGGCCACCGGCCACACGTATACTTCACGTGGACCTGGCCGCTGGTCACATGCACTCTTTATGTGGACCTGGCCACCGGCCACACGCATACTTCATGTGGACCTGGCCCACTGGTCACACGCACCACTTCATCTTTGAAGCCCAGAGAAAGTAAGCAGAAGCCTGAACTTGAACCCTCATGTTCTGATTCAAGGTCAGCACCTTTTGAATTAATTAACTACACAACGGCCTTCCCTGAGTGCTCCTCTTCCAAGAATTCAAACAACTAACAAACATGAGCTCAGAAGGCAGCCGTCATTCCACGGTGCCTTTTTCTCTTCTCAGACACCCCAGTTCTCACCAGGCCTCACTCAACATGGCTTCGTGGTGGGGAGGGTTCTCTTCATCACCCCAGTCACCCTTCTCGGGACACATCCCGACTGAAAGTATGACCGTGGGCCAGAACACACTGTCCTGGGCGTGACGTGAGCAGCAGAGAGTCCCCAGTCACATGACCACTTTTCCCGCTCCCCATCGGAGTCAGCGAATCTTCCATGCAGGGCCAGAGAGTCAGGATTCCAGGCCCGGCCAGCCGTCTGGTCACTGTCCCACCCCCTCCGGCTGGCCCCGGAAGAGTAGACGCAGCCATCAGACAATACACAGCAGGGCGGTGTTCCAAGAAAACTTTTTTATGGATGATCAAATCTGAATTTCATATTAGTTTCACGGGTCACAAAATGGTCTACTGATTTCTTTTCCCCAACTATTAAAAGATATAAAAACTTTGATAGGTTGCAGGCCACATGAAAATTGAGTGGCTTGTGGGCTGTGGTTGACCAGATTCTGTCTAGAAGATACACGAGTATTAATGCAGCTGTGCCTGCGTGAGTATTCAGCCTGCCCTCAGCCTAAAGCCCTTGAGACCTTCTGCTCCCCGTTTGAGGAAGGGGGCGAGGGGGCAGGAACTCTCAGCCCCCTGCCCCCAAACCGCCAGGTAGAAGAATTTTCCTGGAGGTCTGGTATTGACCTCCACCTCTCTCCTGTTGCTCTTTCTTGGTGGGGTGGCAGGGGAGACTTATCTAATGGCAGGTGTTAAGACCCTCTGCTCAGCTCAGCCGCCTCTTGCCTGCCGGAGCTGCAGAGAGGGACCCACGGCGCTGCTGTCCTCTGGGAGAGGGGCCTGACTTCTGAGGAGCGAGCACAGCTCAGGTGCCACCAGCAAGCCCATCAGGCCACAGCACTACTGTACTGACATTTTAAAAAAAATCCCTGGCTCCTGTGTCTACTTTTTGGTTCATTCAGAACCTGGGGAGGGAAGCAAGGGGCGATCCACATCCCTGTGCAAACTCGTGGAGACCAGGAGCTGACACACAGCCCCGCTAAATCACATCACTCGACTCGGCTCCCCGCTCCAGCCCTCCACGGCTTCTGTAGCGCTCTCAACTCTTAGGCCTTTAGGGGTCAAGTTTGTTTTCCACATCTCAACACAGATCATTTATGAACACAGGCATCCCTTGGCGCTCACCTGGTAAAGAATCTGCCTGCCATGTAGGAGACCCTGGCTCCATTCCTGGGCCAGAAAGATCCCCTGGAGAAGGCATAGGCCACCCACTCCAGGATTCTTGGGCTTCCGAGGTAGCTCACCTGGTAAAGAATCCTCCTGCAAGGCAGGAGGAGATCCTGGCTCCGTTTCTGGGTAGAGAAGCTCCCCTGGAGAAGGGACAAGCTACCCACTGCAGTATTCTTGCCTGGAGAAGTCGATGGGTCACAAAGAGTTGGACATGACTCAGCAACTTCCACTCACTACGACCCAGAGAGGAGCAAGGGTACACCCTGAGACAAGCCACTTCCGCCCCGTGGTGATTACTCCACTCATCAGAATCACCTGGCCTCTGTCGCTAACGGTTACTAGTCCTTCTAACTGGCTTCCCTTCTTCAACAGCATTCTCTAGTCTGAAGTCAGTGGTATGTGCTTGTTGGGGTGGTTGACCAGAAATTGAGTGGCTGTTTTTCCCGGAAGATACACGAGTATTAATGCAGCTGTGCCTGCGTGAGTATTCAGCCTGCCCTCAGCCTAAAGCCCTTGAGACCTTCTGCTCCCCGTTTGAGGAAGGGGGCGAGGGGGCAGGAACTCTCAGCCCCCTGCCCCCAAACCGCCAGGTAGAAGAATTTTCCTGGAGGTCTGGTATTGACCTCCACCTCTCTCCTGTTGCTCTTTCTTGGTGGGGTGGCAGGGGAGACTTATCTAATGGCAGGTGTTAAGACCCTCTGCTCAGCTCAGCCGCCTCTTGCCTGCCGGAGCTGCAGAGAGGGACCCACGGCGCTGCTGTCCTCTGGGAGAGGGGCCTGACTTCTGAGGAGCGAGCACAGCTCAGGTGCCACCAGCAAGCCCATCAGGCCACAGCACTACTGTACTGACATTTTAAAAAAAATCCCTGGCTCCTGTGTCTACTTTTTGGTTCATTCAGAACCTGGGGAGGGAAGCAAGGGGCGATCCACATCCCTGTGCAAACTCGTGGAGACCAGGAGCTGACACACAGCCCCGCTAAATCACATCACTCGACTCGGCTCCCCGCTCCAGCCCTCCACGGCTTCTGTAGCGCTCTCAACTCTTAGGCCTTTAGGGGTCAAGTTTGTTTTCCACATCTCAACACAGATCATTTATGAACACAGGCATCCCTTGGCGCTCACCTGGTAAAGAATCTGCCTGCCATGTAGGAGACCCTGGCTCCATTCCTGGGCCAGAAAGATCCCTGGAGAAGGCATAGGCCACCCACTCCAGGATTCTTGGGCTTCCGAGGTAGCTCACCTGGTAAAGAATCCTCCTGCAAGGCAGGAGGAGATCCTGGCTCCGTTTCTGGGTAGAGAAGCTCCCCTGGAGAAGGGACAAGCTACCCACTGCAGTATTCTTGCCTGGAGAAGTCGATGGGTCACAAAGAGTTGGACATGACTCAGCAACTTCCACTCACTACGACCCAGAGAGGAGCAAGGGTACACCCTGAGACAAGCCACTTCCGCCCCGTGGTGATTACTCCACTCATCAGAATCACCTGGCCTCTGTCGCTAACGGTTACTAGTCCTTCTAACTGGCTTCCCTTCTTCAACAGCATTCTCTAGTCTGAAGTCAGTGGTATGTGCTTGTTGTTGCCTTTTTTCTCTCCCACATTCAGTGGATGTATCACCTCTTTAAAAATCTTTCTAACTTTTCTTAGCTGTAAGAAAGACCCAGATCCTGGCAGCCAGTGGCATCAGTTGGAAAGGCCTCTAAACAAGTGAGAAAGCAGTGGGGCATTGCTTATTGCACCATCCCGCCAGAGAGCTGGAGAGTTGCTTCTCCCATAACTGGGAACCGGCCTCACCAGGTGACCCCAAGCACGACCAGAACCAACTGAGAAGTTGGACTGGGCCCATGACTAACAGGAGCCCAGTGCGAAGGCCTCCCTGACTTCCTGCCCTAGTCTCTGCCACTCTCACCACTCGAGGATGCCTCTACCTTTACCTGATCCTTCAGATCTGCTCTCCAAAAAATAAACCAGAAGCTTAAAAGCAAACTCGTCAAACATTATAGAGCATTGTACTCAAAGTCTTCGCTGACAAAAGGTCTATATAGTCAAAGCTATGGTTTGTCCAGTAGTCATGTATGGCTGTGAGAGGTGGACCATAAAGAAGGTTGAACACCAAAGAAAAGATGCTTTCGAACTGTGGTGTTGGAGAAGACGCTTGGGAGTCCCTTGGACAGCAAGGAGATCATACGAGTCAATCCTAAAGGAAACAACCCTGACTATTCATTGGAAGGACTCGTGCTGAAGCGGAAGCTCCAGTACTTGGGCCATGTGATGCGAAGAGCTGACTCACTGGAAAAGACCCTGATGCTGGGAAAGACTGGGGGCAGAAGAAAAGGGGACGGCAGAGGACGAGATGGTTGGATGGCATCACCAACTCAATGGACATGAATGTGAGCAAACTCAGGGAGATCATGAAGAACAGGGAAGCCCGGCGTGTGGCAGTCCATGGGGCTGTGAAAAGTCAGACACGACTGAGTGAACAACAACTCAGAGACTATTGACCAGCAACATCCTGACCACCTGGGCATTTCAAACTACAACCCTCGACCCCGTGGCCGCAGAATCTGTGTTCTGCAATATTCCCAGGAAGCCCCTTATTCACCAAAGCCTGAGAGGACTCACCCTTGCCCTGGCTCTACCCCTGGAGAATCTGACTGGCTGGGGCCCCGAGGCCTTTTATTTAACCCCCCAGGTGAGGGCTTCCCTGGTGGTCCAGTGGGTGAGGACACCGCCTTGCAGTGCAGGGGGCCGGTTCGATCCCTGGCCTGGGAAGATCCCACGTGCTGCGGAGCAGCAGGACTGAGGTGTCCAATTACCGAGCCTGAGCTCTGGAGCGCATGCGCCCAGAGCCGGCGCTCTGCGATGACAGAGGCCACCGCGATGGGAGGCCCACACGGGGTGAAGAACAAAGATGGATGAAAATAGATAAATGAAAGACCAATAAAAAAGTGGACCGCCCACACCCCTCCATCCCCACCCCCTCCACGCCAAAAAGCCTGCAGTGCAGGGAGGCAGCCCAAATATCCTCCAAGAGCACCCCCAGGAGAAACAAGCTGGACCACTACGCCACCATCAAATGCCCCTCACCACCGAGTCAGTGAGGGAGACCCTAGCAGGCAACGACACACTGGTGTTCTGTGCACCACATTCAGCAGGCTGTGCAGACGCTCTGTGACCCCTGACGTGGCTCAGGTCAACACTCTGGTCGGGCCTGACGGAGGGCAGAAGGCATATGTTTGACTGGTTCCGGAATAGGACGCTTGGATGCTGCCAGCAAAATTGGGTCATCTAAGCTCAGTCCAGCTGGCTAATTCCAAATATAAAATTTTAAATGGACAAGATACAGGAGACCCTGACAAACGCCGGCACATACTCCGCCCGAAGGTGCCTAGGTCTGCTGGTCTATTTCCTCTGTTAACCTGAGAGACTTGACAAAGAGCCTTTTCCACAAGGGTTCATGGTCCATTCTAAAAGACTATGACCATGCAACATTTGGGCCCTGACGGCAAACTCAGGAGATCATGAAGAACAGGGAAGCCCGGCGTGTGGCAGTCCATGGGGCTGTGAAAAGTCAGACACGACTGAGTGAACAACAACTCAGAGACTATTGACCAGCAACATCCTGACCACCTGGGCATTTCAAACTACAACCCTCGACCCCGTGGCCGCAGAATCTGTGTTCTGCAATATTCCCAGGAAGCCCCTTATTCACCAAAGCCTGAGAGGACTCACCCTTGCCCTGGCTCTACCCCTGGAGAATCTGACTGGCTGGGGCCCCGAGGCCTTTTATTTAACCCCCCAGGTGAGGGCTTCCCTGGTGGTCCAGTGGGTGAGGACACCGCCTTGCAGTGCAGGGGGCCGGTTCGATCCCTGGCCTGGGAAGATCCCACGTGCTGCGGAGCAGCAGGACTGAGGTGTCCAATTACCGAGCCTGAGCTCTGGAGCGCATGCGCCCAGAGCCGGCGCTCTGCGATGACAGAGGCCACCGCGATGGGAGGCCCACACGGGGTGAAGAACAAAGATGGATGAAAATAGATAAATGAAAGACCAATAAAAAAGTGGACCGCCCACACCCCTCCATCCCCACCCCCTCCACGCCAAAAAGCCTGCAGTGCAGGGAGGCAGCCCAAATATCCTCCAAGAGCACCCCCAGGAGAAACAAGCTGGACCACTACGCCACCATCAAATGCCCCTCACCACCGAGTCAGTGAGGGAGACCCTAGCAGGCAACGACACACTGGTGTTCTGTGCACCACATTCAGCAGGCTGTGCAGACGCTCTGTGACCCCTGACGTGGCTCAGGTCAACACTCTGGTCGGGCCTGACGGAGGGCAGAAGGCATATGTTTGACTGGTTCCGGAATAGGACGCTTGGATGCTGCCAGCAAAATTGGGTCATCTAAGCTCAGTCCAGCTGGCTAATTCCAAATATAAAATTTTAAATGGACAAGATACAGGAGACCCTGACAAACGCCGGCACATACTCCGCCCCGAAAGGTGCCTAGGTCTGCTGGTCTATTTCCTCTGTTAACCTGAGAGCCAAGACTTGACAAAGAGCCTTTTCCACAAGGGCTTCATGGGGGTGACCAGTTTCTCAAAGACAGCAAGAAATAAAAGAGGAAGCTTGCGGAGCCTGGCGTGGGGTAGGGGGCTGCAGCTGCACGTGTTCTGGTCTCCAGACTTTGAATGGACGAGGGAGGTCCGGGAGGGAAGATGCTGGACTCTCGGAGCGGGAGGAACAGGGCAGTACAAGGTGCTGTGTCCTTTCGTGACAGTCAGCTGAGCGGCCCAAACCGAGGTTAACCATTGTTTAGGAAACAAAATAGAGGGCTAAAACCGTGGCGAAAACCCACCTAATAAACTCTCTCTCAGTTTGAGTGATGTTTCTCTCTACCTCAGACTCCAGAGGAATGACTCCATACGCTCACTGAGTCCTGCACTGCTCCAGGTTCAACACGGAGGGACCCAACATTTACATGAATAATTCCACTGGCTACACTGGCAGTTCAACGTGCCAAGCAGCTTTAGCCATGAACTAGACTCCCGGCTCACTGGTTAAATACCAAGGAGAATGACCCAGAGCTGATGTGTCAGCTGACGCCAGCACCCCCAGCCCCTCCTATCTGGATGGTGACTGATTATCCTCGCCCGCACCGGCCTGGCTGCCATCTCTCCCACTTCCCCTGTCCTGTCAGCCGTCCTGCTTCCTCCGCTGCATTTCCACCTGTTCTGCAACCTGGACAGAGCACCCAGTTTTCCTGTCATTTCAGGGATCTCACAGCAACGCTGAGGCCTTCCTGGGACTTCCCTGGTGGTTCAGAGGCTAAGGCTCCACACTCCCAAGGCAGGGTGCCCGGGTTTGAGCACAGGTCAGGGAATGAGATCCCACCTGGTGCAACTCAAGATCCTATGTGCATGTAAAGGTTAAAAGCAAAATAAAGGTTTAAAAAAAAAAAAAATCCTATGTGCAGCAGCGAAGACTGAAAACCAAGCCACAACCAAAGACCCAGAGCAGCCAAATAAATTAAAAAATATATATGTTAAGCCTTCCTATCACAGGTCGGTAAATATACTCGGGGTTTGTTTGGGAAGGCCCTCTCTTGGGGCCTATCCACAGGTCTGTTAACCTGAGAGCCAAGACTTGACAAAGAGCCTTTTCCACAAGGGCTTCATGGGGGTGACCAGTTTCTCAAAGACAGCAAGAAATAAAAGAGGAAGCTTGCGGAGCCTGGCGTGGGGTAGGGGCTGCAGCTGCACGTGTTCTGGTCTCCAGACTTTGAATGGACGAGGGAGGTCCGGGAGGGAAGATGCTGGACTCTCGGAGCGGGAGGAACAGGGCAGTACAAGGTGCTGTGTCCTTTCGTGACAGTCAGCTGAGCGGCCCAAACCGAGGTTAACCATTGTTTAGGAAACAAAATAGAGGGCTAAAACCGTGGCGAAAACCCACCTAATAAACTCTCTCTCAGTTTGAGTGATGTTTCTCTCTACCTCAGACTCCAGAGGAATGACTCCATACGCTCACTGAGTCCTGCACTGCTCCAGGTTCAACACGGAGGGACCCAACATTTACATGAATAATTCCACTGGCTACACTGGCAGTTCAACGTGCCAAGCAGCTTTAGCCATGAACTAGACTCCCGGCTCACTGGTTAAATACCAAGGAGAATGACCCAGAGCTGATGTGTCAGCTGACGCCAGCACCCCCAGCCCCTCCTATCTGGATGGTGACTGATTATCCTCGCCCGCACCGGCCTGGCTGCCATCTCTCCCACTTCCCCTGTCCTGTCAGCCGTCCTGCTTCCTCCGCTGCATTTCCACCTGTTCTGCAACCTGGACAGAGCACCCAGTTTTCCTGTCATTTCAGGGATCTCACAGCAACGCTGAGGCCTTCCTGGGACTTCCCTGGTGGTTCAGAGGCTAAGGCTCCACACTCCCAAGGCAGGGTGCCCGGGTTTGAGCACAGGTCAGGGAATGAGATCCCACCTGGTGCAACTCAAGATCCTATGTGCATGTAAAGGTTAAAAGCAAAATAAAGGTTTAAAAAAAAAAAAAATCCTATGTGCAGCAGCGAAGACTGAAAACCAAGCCACAACCAAAGACCCAGAGCAGCCAAATAAATTAAAAAATATATATGTTAAGCCTTCCTATCACAGGTCGGTAAATATACTCCCGGTGTGCCTGGTGTTACTCAAAGACTGGGAAGGCCCTCTCTTTGCTGGGAAGCAGTTCAGTCCACTTCTCTTCAACCTGAGAGGCCAAAGGCTCCAGGGAACCCTCTCTGCCCCAGCTCAGTGGAGAGACGGACACAGTCCAAAGCCAGAGCCACCGGTGCTCCCGAGCCCCCGGGGACCTGGCCTGCGCCCACGAGCCCCTCCCAGCGCGGTGGGAGCAGGAGTGCAGGTCCAACGTAACGGGCACACGAGCAGACACGATACTCCTTTTCTTTTAGTGAGAGAGACAGCTGTATTTGATTTACAGTCAACAAGATTCACAAAAGTGGGTAGGGCTCTGGCCCCCGACCTCCTTCCCCCAGATCTGGGCAGCGCCTCCAGAACAGCCCACCTGACGGCTGAGACCATTGAGTCACATAGGCTTGATGTCTGACGTCCATCTTGACCTCCTGGTGGGCGGGAGAGCTGAGGCACAGAGCCCACTCCAGGTGCCGGAGCCCCACAGGCCCGGCTGGGCCAGGCAGGCCCCGGACAGCTGTGGGGCTGCAGGCACTGAGAGCCCACCCAAGAGGCCAAACCCAAGCATCTGGGCAGCTGCTGGTGCTCGGGGAAGAGGGTGGGATTCTGCTTCTCTCTGAATTGGGAGAGGACCCTGCTGAGAAACTGACTCCCAATTACGTTATTTCTCCACCTGCTGAAAGACGGTGCCTGCATGCTAAATTATTCATGTCCAACTCTGCGATCCTATGGACCATGGCCCCCCAGGCTCCTCTGTCCATGGGATTCTCCAGGCAAGAACACTGGAGTGGGTGGCCATGCCCTCCTCCAGGGATCTTCCCTTTGGAACAACGCTGAGGCCTTCCTGGGACTTCCCTGGTGGTTCAGAGGCTAAGGCTCCACACTCCCAAGGCAGGGTGCCCGGGTTTGAGCACAGGTCAGGGAATGAGATCCCACCTGGTGCAACTCAAGATCCTATGTGCATGTAAAGGTTAAAAGCAAAATAAAGGTTTAAAAAAAAAAAAATCCTATGTGCAGCAGCGAAGACTGAAAACCAAGCCACAACCAAAGACCCAGAGCAGCCAAATAAATTAAAAAATATATATGTTAAGCCTTCCTATCACAGGTCGGTAAATATACTCCCGGTGTGCCTGGTGTTACTCAAAGACTGGGAAGGCCCTCTCTTTGCTGGGAAGCAGTTCAGTCCACTTCTCTTCAACCTGAGAGGCCAAAGGCTCCAGGGAACCCTCTCTGCCCCAGCTCAGTGGAGAGACGGACACAGTCCAAAGCCAGAGCCACCGGTGCTCCCGAGCCCCCGGGGACCTGGCCTGCGCCCACGAGCCCCTCCCAGCGCGGTGGGAGCAGGAGTGCAGGTCCAACGTAACGGGCACACGAGCAGACACGATACTCCTTTTCTTTTAGTGAGAGAGACAGCTGTATTTGATTTACAGTCAACAAGATTCACAAAAGTGGGTAGGGCTCTGGCCCCCGACCTCCTTCCCCCAGATCTGGGCAGCGCCTCCAGAACAGCCCACCTGACGGCTGAGACCATTGAGTCACATAGGCTTGATGTCTGACGTCCATCTTGACCTCCTGGTGGGCGGGAGAGCTGAGGCACAGAGCCCACTCCAGGTGCCGGAGCCCCACAGGCCCGGCTGGGCCAGGCAGGCCCCGGACAGCTGTGGGGCTGCAGGCACTGAGAGCCCACCCAAGAGGCCAAACCCAAGCATCTGGGCAGCTGCTGGTGCTCGGGGAAGAGGGTGGGATTCTGCTTCTCTCTGAATTGGGAGAGGACCCTGCTGAGAAACTGACTCCCAATTACGTTATTTCTCCACCTGCTGAAAGACGGTGCCTGCATGCTAAATTATTCATGTCCAACTCTGCGATCCTATGGACCATGGCCCCCCAGGCTCCTCTGTCCATGGGATTCTCCAGGCAAGAACACTGGAGTGGGTGGCCATGCCCTCCTCCAGGGGATCTTCCCCACCCAGGGATTGAACTCGTGTTTCTTACATCTCCTGCAATGGCAGCGGGTTCTTTATCACTTGCGCCAGTTGGGAAGCCCACTGGAAAATTAACCCTAATTAATACTCAATAAAAATCAGTAACAAGGGGACTTCCCTGTCTGCCAGTGGTTAAGACTTCACTTTCCATTTCAGGGAGTGAAGATTTGATCCCTGGTCATTATGGAATCCAGAGCTAGGATTCCATAATCCTTGCCATTCAAAAACCAAAATATTAAACGAAAGCGATCTTATAATAAATTCAATAAAAACTTGAATGGGGGGGTGGGGGGGATGGGATATACATTTGAATAATCTGGGACTATACATATCTGTTAACAGCAAAACTCTGTAAAAGCAAAGAAGCAAAATAATAAAAGGGAAGAGAAAAATGATTCAAGCCAAAAACAAAATCCTAAGTAAATCAGTAACAGGGCAAGCAGAGAAAGAGCTAACAAGATGCTTTAAATTACTATGTATCTATCATCCAACAATTCCACATAAACTCAAAGTCAGTCACCTGGTTAGATCAGCAATAAAAGACTTACTATTAAATTCTTTTATTGAGCCCAGCATTTTACGTGCTACACTTGCTGGGATTGTTGTTTATTACCTGGGAATCCCAGCAACAGTACTAACAGACAATGGTCCCCAGTCTTCTAGAAATGAACGTAAACGCTTTATTATCCTCTTATTTTAAACATGACAGAACCTGACTATTCTGACTCAATTAAATGAAAAAGTAGGAAAACAGAGTATGACTAATATAAAAGATCACTGGAAAACTGGGTACATACCCAAAAACGTGTCTATGTTGACTTGTAAAGTGACATTTCAATGTTCTTCCATTAAATTAATTACAGATCAATAACTATATATACAGCCTCTGTTTTGAGAACAGACTGTCCTAAGTAAATAAACATTTACCAGAGAATTCAAGCAGACAGAAGAGAAAGGCCAAACACACTAGTCCATTAACTCCTTTAAAAGGTATGTAGAGATTTCAAAGCTGCCAAAGACACACATGTGTAGAAAATTTTAGATTGATAATGGTGACGTTTTCATAATCTCTCTTCTTCCATACACAGACCCGTGAGTTCCCTTGAACAACAACAGTGGTATGAAAATAACCCAACTTTTCTTCAGAACAGCTTAACTGTGATGAAGTAACCTTGGAAGCTATGGTTTTTCCGGTAGTTAGGTGTGGGCATGAGAACTGGATCATAAAGAAAGCTGAGCACTGAAGAATTAATACTTTTGAATTGTGACGCTGGAGAAGACTCTGGAGAGCCTGTCCCTTGGACAGCAAGGAGATCAAATCAGTCAATCCTAAAGAATATTCATCAACCCTGAATACTCAGTGGAAGGACGGATGCTGAAGCTGAAGTTCCAATACTTTGGCCACCTGATGTGAACAGACGATTCATTGGAAAAGACCCTGACACTGGGAAAGACTGAGGGCAGGAAAAGAAGGGAACAACAGAGGACGAGATGGTTGGATGGCATTACCAACTCAATGGACGTGAGTTTGAGCAAACTCCAGGACATGGCGAAAGACAGAAAAGCCTGGCGTGCTGCAGTCTGTGAGGTCACAAAGAATGGGACATGACTGAGTGAACAAGAACAAACCTTGGACACCAAAGCGCTCCCGGGTATCAGTCTGACCGTTGCAGGAGACAGATGTGGGCGGAGAGTTAAGGATCTGTAGTGGGAGGGGCCGGGCTGCCTGGTTTCAGTCCTGGCCACCACTTCGAGGTGGAAGCTCCGAGGAGATTCTGTGACCATTCTGAGGGTCACGGGCTGGTGGCTGTGACAACTGCACAAGACTGCCTAGGAGCCGTGCCTGCATACTGCCCCGTTCCCACTGTGGCCATGGGACAATGTCAGGGGCTGCAGCCATAGCACCTGCTCATTCAGGGCAAATGTCACTTTCAAACTCAGTAAGGGTGCCAATCAAGAATTTCTACTCAGCTAAAACACAGGGTACCACAATTGACATTTTATCCGGCATTTAATCCATCTCATAGAAACCCAAAAGTGTAAGTATCAAAGGCTCAAACATAGCAGCCGCGGACCCCTGGTTTTCAAGCCTGCGGCTGTGGGCTTTGTTGTGGGCATGTGTTTTCAATTGCAGTGTTTGTTTTCTTTTTCCTCAACCCTCAAACTATTTTTTATGGAAGGGAAATGTTTCTCTTCAAGGTTACAAGCAGCACAAAAAGCACCAAAGCCGCTGCCTCCTCTCCTCCCTGCCAATCCGGTCCCTGCCCTGTCCCCTGCTCTGACGCAGCTCCTGAGAGCAAAGGCCTTGAGGGCACTGGGAGGGGAACACGCTGCCAGTGCTCGCCCGGCTCTTCATCCGCTGGGAGGAGTGGCCGTGTGTGCCCTCAGCTCCCTCAGCAGAAAAACAGAGTATGGCTCTATTGGTGTCTCCACTTGTGTGTGTGAGTAGCTTAGTCACATCCGACTTTTCTTGACCCTGTGGACTGTAGCCCACCAGGCTTCTCTGTCCACGGGCTTCTCTAGGCAAGAATACTGGAGGGGGTGGCCATTCTCTTCTCCAGGGGATCTTCCCAATCCAGGGATTGAACCTGGGTCTCTCGCACTGTAGGCAGATTCTTTACCATGGAGTCACCAGAGAAGCCCCTCCTCAGATGCCAGTCTGCCGGGTGAGCCCTGGGGCTGGTGACCTTAGTAATTCTTCTCTTGCAGATGACCATGGTGCCTGTTCCTGGTCTTTTTCACCTGTCTTTCCTATCATATTGTGCATGATTCTTAGTATCCAAATACTTATAAAGGAACAGTAAAAATGTCTACCCAAAAATTCTTTCCATCCCTATCCGTTCTGTGTTTTCTTTTGGTGTTGTCTGTTTTTCCTTCTTCTTCTTTTTTTTTTTTTTTGCCTCTATATTCTTTGGCCATTGCATTGGCCTCTCTCATTGCAGAACAGTGGCTCTGGGCGCACGCACTCCAGAGCGCTGGCTCATAATTGAACACATGGGTCCAGCTGCTCCCCAGCCAGGGATCGAACCAGTGCCCCTTGCACTGCAAGGCGGACTCTTTACCCACTGGACCACCAGGGAAGCCCTGTTGTCTGCTTTTTATTGTCAAAGGATACTTGCTAACATTCACTCTTACCTCAAAAGTCAACCTTGGTCTCTTACAAAAAGTCTTAAGGGTAGGTTAAAAAACAAAACAAAACAAAAAACAAAACAAAACAAAAACCTGTCCCTACCCTAACTTTGGCAACTGGTTTTAAAACTCTTTTTTTTTTTTTTTTAACCCCAAAACATGACCAGCAAAGTAGGGAAACTATGCTCCTAAGTCCCTGGAGGTCATGTTTTGGAGGGAAAAAGTTTTCCATAACCTGGTCTTTGTATCGCATTCTTCCAGGGTTGCACATTCACGGCAGACTCCATAGGCTAGAACCGAGGAAAGAATTCTCTCTGCCCTAATACGGCTGGCACACCTTGAACCGTGGTGCACTGGAAGGGAAAATTCCTGGCAATCACATTAAGCCCAGAGCAGACGTCTTTCCACCTCCCAACCAGCTTTTTCCAGCTGTACCCCTACCTCCACTTCCAACTTGGCTCTCTCGGCCAAAATAAGCCATGGAAAAGGGAAGAAAATCACATAATAAAAAGTTCAGATGAATACACCCACAGGAAATATTTGGCTAATTCTATAACAATCCAAGGTTCAGAAAGGTTGACAAATGAGTTCATTCTCTAGACGTTTAAGAGTGGGAGGGATGTCAGTCACATAATTCTAGACTGGCAGCGGCTTGCTAGGTCAGCCCGCCAGGGGCTCTCAATTTTACCGACCAGAACTCGGGGTCCTGGGCAGAAGGAGGTCTAAGAGCTCCTCTCTAACTCGGGGTTTCCCCCCCTGGGTCAAAGGGGAAGGAGTCTACCAAAAATTCTTTCCATCCCTTTCCGTTCTGTGTTTTCTTTTGGTGTTGTCTGTTTTTCCTTCTTCTTCTTTTTTTTTTTTTTTGCCTCTATATTCTTTGGCCATTGCATTGGCCTCTCTCATTGCAGAACAGTGGCTCTGGGCGCACGCACTCCAGAGCGCTGGCTCATAATTGAACACATGGGTCCAGCTGCTCCCCAGCCAGGGATCGAACCAGTGCCCCTTGCACTGCAAGGCGGACTCTTTACCCACTGGACCACCAGGGAAGCCCTGTTGTCTGCTTTTTATTGTCAAAGGATACTTGCTAACATTCACTCTTACCTCAAAAGTCAACCTTGGTCTCTTACAAAAAGTCTTAAGGGTAGGTTAAAAAACAAAACAAAACAAAAAACAAAACAAAACAAAAACCTGTCCCTACCCTAACTTTGGCAACTGGTTTTAAAACTCTTTTTTTTTTTTTTTAACCCCAAAACATGACCAGCAAAGTAGGGAAACTATGCTCCTAAGTCCCTGGAGGTCATGTTTTGGAGGGAAAAAGTTTTCCATAACCTGGTCTTTGTATCGCATTCTTCCAGGGTTGCACATTCACGGCAGACTCCATAGGCTAGAACCGAGGAAAGAATTCTCTCTGCCCTAATACGGCTGGCACACCTTGAACCGTGGTGCACTGGAAGGGAAAATTCCTGGCAATCACATTAAGCCCAGAGCAGACGTCTTTCCACCTCCCAACCAGCTTTTTCCAGCTGTACCCCTACCTCCACTTCCAACTTGGCTCTCTCGGCCAAAATAAGCCATGGAAAAGGGAAGAAAATCACATAATAAAAAGTTCAGATGAATACACCCACAGGAAATATTTGGCTAATTCTATAACAATCCAAGGTTCAGAAAGGTTGACAAATGAGTTCATTCTCTAGACGTTTAAGAGTGGGAGGGATGTCAGTCACATAATTCTAGACTGGCAGCGGCTTGCTAGGTCAGCCCGCCAGGGGCTCTCAATTTTACCGACCAGAACTCGGGGTCCTGGGCAGAAGGAGGTCTAAGAGCTCCTCTCCTAACTCCAAGAACCATGTTGGTTTTCCGCCACACCCAACAGTTTGCTGTGTGGATCAAAAGCTCCTGCCGGGACCGAGGACCCCAATTAAGCAACAGGCCTAGCAACTCCCCCTTGGCGCTGCAGCAGCTCCGGGAGGCTCTCCCCCGTGGGGCGGCCTCCAGGGAAACGCTGCAAACGGGAATGTGCTCCAAGCGGAGAAGTCGCTCCCCTTCCTCAAACCCGGGGCTGAAAGGCTGGAAGGACAACACTCCTCTGGTCGGTGAGAGCGGAGACGCGGCGGCCCAGCGACTCGTGCCACCCTCCGCTGCTGCTCGCTCCCGTCCCCGGTGACATTTTTGTTTCAAAGCCCGGAGTTTTCGCTGTTGGCTCATCGAGTCTCGATGGCTGCGAAGGTGTGGACCACATCCTCTGCCAGCGAAGCGCGAAACCAGTCAACTTCCCTCCGACGACAATCGAGAGCTCGGAGCGGTCGCCGAGGAGGGGCCGCCGCCGCTGCCGGGGCCCCCCGCCCCGCACCCCAGCCCGCAGGGCCCGCTCGCTCTCCCCAGGCACCTGCGGCCGCTCGCCGCCTCCGCCCGCACAGCTCGGCCTCCGGCGGCGCAGCTCCCCCTGCAGCGGCGACCCCCGCCCCGCCCCGCGGCGCCCGGGGCCCACCTGGGGCGTGGTCGCGAGGTCGCTCCCGCTCCCGCTCCCGCGCGGGCATCTTCCGCGCCGCCATGCCGGCCGCGCGCCGCTGACGGGCGCCGAGCCTCGACCGGTGGGTCTGACAGACGCGGCGGCCACCGGCCGGCGCCCGGGCTCGCTTCCCGGCGGCTGGTGGGCGCTGGAAGGCACGGGGCGGGGACCGCGGTCTGTGCGCCCGCCCCGGCCGGCCGGGGGTCGACGGACGCGCCGGATCCCCAATGGGAGGCCGCGGCGGGGCGGGGCGGGGCGGGGCGCAGTGGGCGGGGCCTGGGGTGGGCGGGGCCTCCGCGCCTCCTGGATCTGCAGCCCGAGTGGCTTAGCACCGCTGGGTGCTCCACCCGGGTGAGAGGAGCTGCCGCGTCGGTGCAAACGCCTCCTAGCAATTCCACCCGGACGGATCCTCGACCTACCTGGCACTTTCTGTGGAAGGCCCATTGAGTGGAGGGAAAGAAGCCCGGTGGGTGGGGAAGGGTTACCTTCATTGCAAAGTTCCAGGATTCTCTTCCCCAGCCCAAATAAACCACCGGTCAGTCGCGGCTATGGGAGAACAAGGCTGGAATCCAGCTGTTGACCCAGGGCCTGATCCACTAGATAGGGCTGCTTTTCTGATCTTTATTTCCCCCGACTCAGTAAAATGGCACGATGCTTACTTAGCACTCGCTTTATAAAACTGATCATCTCTTAAAGCGGTTTAACCGTAAAGGAAAAAATGAGGGAGTAGCGAATGGTAAAAATTAGCAGTCCGACAATAGAGAGGTACTCACGACAAGGATCTTTCACCCATGATTTCCTAGTAACATGAGTTTTCTTTCTGTTTGTTTGTTTGGGGAGGTTTTTTTGCAGAGAAAAAAGGAAGAAAGTTAAAATCCTGGTGAACACTTCCTCTTTCTCCTGTGTGCACAGTTCCAGAGATAAATGGGCTTCCATGTGACCTGGTTTGGCACTTTTTGAAAAATTCCATGACTAAAGAACGATGTGGAAAATACCCTGGCATTTTAGATGGCCTCAGTATGCTTAGGGCAATGTCTACAAGTAGCCACATTCCCCCTGTTCTCTGGCCTTTGGCAACTCCAGGAAAAAAAATCAGAGTAACAGCTATTAATGTAGTGCTGGACATTTACTGAGAGCTGACATCTCTCCCATGGCCAGATACTTGGGTGATCCTTTTCCTTATCAGTTTACGTTTTATTGGACCTAATCCTCACACTGGGCCATGAGGGAGGTACTCCTGTTATCTCATTTACAGATAAGGCAACTGAGGCTCAGTAAATGCTAGTACAGAGTTCAAACCTAGGTCTGATCTCTCCATCACCCAACCATTCTGCAACCCATGATTCACAGAAGATAATAAAAATGTTCCTAAATTCTGCTGCCTGTTAAGGAAAAAAAAAAAAAAAAAAACCTCTCTTCTATCCAAATCAGATTTTAACCTAGAGGGGTAGTTTTCTACAGCCATAAACCAAGACTTGCATGCATACAGCCTTGTTACTCATACAAATTAAAGGACTTAAAAGTGCTGTGTGGAATTAAACAAGTTATGAGCTGTGGTAAGTACAAATTGTCTCTTATAGAAGCTGAAAATACCAGGACTAATTTCTCGTGATAAAATTTGCTTGAGTCCTTCAACTACAACACAAATCAGCCAGTAACTTTCTCCTCCTCCCACAAGATAAAATTTGCAAACACAGCTGTTGGGACTCAGCCTTAGAATCCTTTCAGTTAACGCACAATCAGGGTTCCGTGGTTTGGCTTGCAGTAATGATCACTGTTACCGGGAGAGGGGAGTGGAAATTTGTGTGGTATTTACAGGCCTAGACTGAAGCCAGACTGTCTGGCCTGACTGCGTACAGCCATATGGACTTGCCCAATTATTTAAACTTTTGTGCCTCAGTTTCGCCTTGCTCAAATGAGTATCTTCTTCAAGTCCAGATAATGGCTTCAGGGGTTAAAATCCTGGTGAACACTTCCTCTTTCTCCTGTGTGCACAGTTCCAGAGATAAATGGGCTTCCATGTGACCTGGTTTGGCACTTTTTGAAAAATTCCATGACTAAAGAACGATGTGGAAAATACCCTGGCATTTTAGATGGCCTCAGTATGCTTAGGGCAATGTCTACAAGTAGCCACATTCCCCCTGTTCTCTGGCCTTTGGCAACTCCAGGAAAAAAAATCAGAGTAACAGCTATTAATGTAGTGCTGGACATTTACTGAGAGCTGACATCTCTCCCATGGCCAGATACTTGGGTGATCCTTTTCCTTATCAGTTTACGTTTTATTGGACCTAATCCTCACACTGGGCCATGAGGGAGGTACTCCTGTTATCTCATTTACAGATAAGGCAACTGAGGCTCAGTAAATGCTAGTACAGAGTTCAAACCTAGGTCTGATCTCTCCATCACCCAACCATTCTGCAACCCATGATTCACAGAAGATAATAAAAATGTTCCTAAATTCTGCTGCCTGTTAAGGAAAAAAAAAAAAAAAACCTCTCTTCTATCCAAATCAGATTTTAACCTAGAGGGGTAGTTTTCTACAGCCATAAACCAAGACTTGCATGCATACAGCCTTGTTACTCATACAAATTAAAGGACTTAAAAGTGCTGTGTGGAATTAAACAAGTTATGAGCTGTGGTAAGTACAAATTGTCTCTTATAGAAGCTGAAAATACCAGGACTAATTTCTCGTGATAAAATTTGCTTGAGTCCTTCAACTACAACACAAATCAGCCAGTAACTTTCTCCTCCTCCCACAAGATAAAATTTGCAAACACAGCTGTTGGGACTCAGCCTTAGAATCCTTTCAGTTAACGCACAATCAGGGTTCCGTGGTTTGGCTTGCAGTAATGATCACTGTTACCGGGAGAGGGGAGTGGAAATTTGTGTGGTATTTACAGGCCTAGACTGAAGCCAGACTGTCTGGCCTGACTGCGTACTAGCCATATGGACTTGCCCAATTATTTAAACTTTTTGTGCCTCAGTTTCCTCGCCTGTAAAATGGACCTCAAATGAGTATCTTCTTCATGGGGTTGTTATGGGGATGAAGTGATTTGATATGTCCTAAACCCTTTGATTAGTGCTCGGCACATAATAGAACCACATAAATATTAATCTAATAGAGGACGTGACTACACATAGAGGTTTCTGACTGACCTTCTGGCCTACCCATGTGTGATTTACTGCCTGTCTTAACAATTACAAGGTTATCACTCCTTTTATTGACCTGGAGTATGAGATGTGTGTGGACAAGAATTATGATCCAGAGTCCATAGTGTCTAGCTCAGAGTTTGACATTTTTTTGTATACAGACAAAACTTTTTTGCTTTTCCTAACACCCACTCTTGCTTCCTATGCTATATCATTGCTTGAATGCATATGCTTAAAAATAAAACTATAAAGCTGGTGCTGCACTGGACAAGTAACTGTCATTGACCCAGTATAGTCAAATCATGTATCACGGGGGCTTCCCCTGGTGGCCAAGTGGGTAAGGACACCGCCTTGCAGTGCAAGGGGCGCCGGTTCGATCCCTGGCCTGGGAAGATCCCACGTGCCGCGGAGCGGCTGGACCGATGTGTCCAATTACCGAGCCGGAGCTCTGGAGCGCATGCACCCAGAGCCGGCGCTCTGCAACGACTGACGCCACCGCGATGGGAGGCCCACAGGAGCCAAAGAACAAAGACGGATGAAAATGGAGAAATGAAAGACCAATAGAAGTGGCCTGCCCGCTCCCCTCCCTCCCCAACCCGACCCCCACCCAAAATAAATAAATAAATCTTTAAAAAAAAAAAAATCATGTATCACGGACCTATTAGGTAGAATTTGCGTGTGTTCAAGACAGTAAACTGAGAGCACTGCCAGGGTGTGACTCTCAGAAAGGTCACACTCAGCAAAGACACCGGTAGCAACTATCTCAGCTCAAGTGTTGACACAAATGATTCAACTCGCTGAAATGTCAACCTCAGGACAACCGAAGACGAAGTCAGTGTCTAGAAGCACATCACTTGACTGTGAGGACGGATAGTTTGGAATGAGGGCTGGGGGCCATGGCTGCTCCAGTTAGTGACATGGATGATCCTGATAGGCCCCACATCACAAGAAAGAGAAGGGGAGAGAGAGAAAGAGAGAGAGAGAGAGTGGGGTGGGGTGAGAGTAGATAGAGAGAGAGAGATGCCTAGTCAATAAATTCTAGCAAATATTTTTAGACATTCTGTTTTCATAAAGTTGTCTTGACCGTTTGAACTCTGAGAAAGGAATGTTGATATCCAAAGCCACTAAAGACATTGCAAAATGTATTTCTCGTTGCTGGGCCAAACTTTTCACATTAGTCAAGGGTTACTCATTCACATCCAGGTCAGTCTCAGGGTAGCACAAGTTGACGTTTGTTCTGAGAACAGTAGACCCCATGACGTGTCTGGACAATAATTTCAACCTTCATTTCTATTGAGAGTTTGCTTGGTTGACTGACTTCTAGTTAAATAGCCTCCTCTAACTGAAAGGTTGCGGAGGGAGTTGCTGGTCATTTGCTGTAATTCCGGCATCAAGAATTGCCTTTGGCCCTGGAAGGTCCTCCTTCCATATTCACTGAATGACAACATGAGTCAGTGTGTGAGTGAACGCAATGACCAGACTTACAGCTAAGACTCCATGGAATCTTCCCACCTGTACTCACTTCCAACTGTCCTTATCCAAATTCCTTTTCTTTCTTTTTGATGGTAAAGTATACATAAAATTTACCATTTAATTCTTTTTAAGTGTAGAGTGGAATGGCATTAAGTACCTTCACATTGTTGTGCAAGTATCACCAAACATCCATCTCCCGAGTTTCTTTCCTCTTCCCCCTAGCTCAACCCTGCCCTAGCCGGCGTCATTCTACTTTCTGCCTCTGACTCCTTTCTCAGTATGACTCCTCTGGCTTCCTCAAGTGGGATCAAACCATATTTATCCTCTGGTAACCAGCTCATTCTACTTAGTACATTAATGCCTTCAAGGTGCATTGCTACCCATGTCAGAATGGCCTTCTTTTTCAAGGCTGAATAATTTTCCATTGTATGTATATGTCACATTTTGCTTCTATCAATGGACACAGGTTGGTTCCACCTTCTGGCTATTGTAAATAATACTGCCACGATCCTAAGGGTTCAAATAACTGTTGGAGTCTCTGCTTTTAATTCTTTTAAATATAAACCTAGAAGTGGGGTTGTTGGATCATATGGTAATTCAATGGCTAATTTTCTGAGAAACAATCATTCTTCTCCCACAGCAGAAAACACTTCCACCAACAGTACAAAAGGTGATATTTCTTCCACATCCTCACAGGTACACTATTTTCGATTTTTGA
This sequence comes from Tragulus kanchil, assembly GCA_022376925.1. NCBI lineage: Eukaryota > Metazoa > Chordata > Mammalia > Artiodactyla > Tragulidae > Tragulus > Tragulus kanchil. Next base: position 153,920,164 of record JAIOJX010000004.1, read on the forward strand.
AATAATATCCATCCTAGTGGGTATGAAGCGATAGCTTGCTGAGCTTTGGACTTGTATCTTGCCAAGGATTAGGGATGCCAAGCATCTTTTGGTTGTGCTTATTAAACATGTGTTGTGTCTTCTGGGTGAGGCGCCATGTCCACCATCATAGCATGAGGCTGAGCAAGTGTGGGAGGCCAGGGTGACATTTCACAGCTAAAGCTAAGCAAAACCCCTGAGGGTCAAGGCAGGAAAGAGGACACCAAGGTGTGATGCCTAACCTGGCAAGGAAACCAGGAGAGTCCTTGAGAGGGGGCCACTGTGGCAGGAGCTGGAGCAGGCCTAAAGAGCCCCGAGGCTGCCGGAGGAACGTGGCCGAGGCCTCACATGTCCGGTTGGGGTTCCATGCCACCATTTCAACTGCGTTCCTTGGTTTGGGATTTTTAGTATCGATCAGCTCAATTACAATGCTATCCTATCCATCATTCACACCTGAGTGTCCACAAGCCTTGACTCCTACAAGAGCAGACGTTGAGGCAAAGAGCCTCAGAGCTGGCAAGAGGGATAAAGGAGATCAGCTGAGAGCCATGAAGGGAAGTGAAAGGTGCGGGGGTGGTGTGTGTGGAGAAGACCATCACCATTTTGTAGAGGTCCAAACCAGAACTTAGCATTTCCTTTTTTTTCCAGTAACTTAGATGGCTTGTATGTGCTCCGTTACTCAGCCGTGCACGATTCTTTACAATTCCATGGACTGTAGCCCACCAGGCTCCTCTGTCCCTGGGGTTTCCCAGGCAAGAATATTGGAGTGGGTGACCATTTCCTTCTCCAGGGGGTCGTCCCAACCCAGGGATCAAAGATGCGCCTCCTGTACTGGCAGGCGGGTTCTTTACCACTGAGCCACCTAGGAAGCTCCACAAATGCCTGACGCTGGTCCTGCCTGCAGTTTGCATAGAGCTGCGCTTGCTCACCATCTCTGGCCTTGGACCTCGCACAACCTGGGTGTGCTTCCACCTGGCTCGCTCCAGTGGCCCTTTCAGATTCTGCTCAAGCCTGCTGGCCTTTGGGGAGCAGTGCTGGGCCATACACGATGAGTCAGTAACCAGCTTCGATTCCCTCACGTGTCCTTCCATGCTTCCCACTGCAGTCAGCACTCCTCCCTCCACACTTGGCCATGACCTCCCAAGGCCAGGGACGAGGTCTCGGGCTCCCCTAGGTCTCCCGCTCAATGTCTGGTGGACCTGAGTATTCACTGGAAAGACTGACGCCAAAGCTCCAATACTGAATAACTGGCCGATTAAGTGAAAACACATGAAGAGGCACACTCTCTAAAACTTCTAGATGTATTACTGTGCTTGCAGTTCTGATTAGTCAACAAAACATGTTTTGATATTGAGTTAAAGAGGAACAAACAAACAGCAGCCTCTGTGGCTTTGTCTGCTGCTACCGCAGCCTCAGTTTTAAAAGCACATCCAGGCGTCGAGGAGAAACCCAGGTTGCTTTTTCTCTGAATCATTCATGTTTCCGGCTCCCTGGGCACACTCCACGAATTGACTGCCTGACATTTTGCTTCAAGGTTGACATTTAAGAGAGCGCAGCTGGAAAAAGTGACCCTTGGAACCACGGGTGTGTCGTCGTTCCGTGGCTCAGTCCTGTCTGACTCTTGGTGACCCCATGGACTATACAGCACGCCGGGCCGCCCTGTCCTTCACCGTCTCGCGAGTGTGCTCGGGGCCACGCCCACGGACTCAGTGATGCCGCCCAACCATCGCGTCCTCTGCGACCCCCTCTCCTCCTGCCCTTAATCTCTCCCAGCATCAGGGTCTTTGCCCAGTGAGCAGGCTCTTCACATCATGTGGGCAAAGTGTTGGCGCTTCAGCTTCCACAACAATCCTTCCAGCAATTCCATGAAAGATAATGGGAAATGACTCATCTATTCTGCATTTCAACTTTTACTGTAAAATGAATATAAGGCATTGCATGACTTCTCAAATTCCACCTCATCCTCTAATCATGATTCTGAGATGAAAATTTCCTCTAACAGGTTGTTTTAAACATTTGTGCATCTACATGATTATGTTCTCAGGAAGCAAGTAAAACTCATAGTATCAAAGACATTGACCCACACTGCAAAGACACATTTCTTTGGGGGGAAGAAATGTTCTTTCTTTCCTCCTGCAAGCATTTCCTACTGCCCCCATTACAGGGGGAGGGAGTCAGTAACCAGCTTCGATTCCCTCACGTGTCCTTCCATGCTTCCCACTGCAGTCAGCACTCCCTCCACACTTGGCCATGACCTCCCAAGGCCAGGGACGAGGTCTCGGGCTCCCCTAGGTCTCCCGCTCAATGTCTGGTGGACCTGAGTATTCACTGGAAAGACTGACGCCAAAGCTCCAATACTGAATAACTGGCCGATTAAGTGAAAACACATGAAGAGGCACACTCTCTAAAACTTCTAGATGTATTACTGTGCTTGCAGTTCTGATTAGTCAACAAAACATGTTTTGATATTGAGTTAAAGAGGAACAAACAAACAGCAGCCTCTGTGGCTTTGTCTGCTGCTACCGCAGCCTCAGTTTTAAAAGCACATCCAGGCGTCGAGGAGAAACCCAGGTTGCTTTTTCTCTGAATCATTCATGTTTCCGGCTCCCTGGGCACACTCCACGAATTGACTGCCTGACATTTTGCTTCAAGGTTGACATTTAAGAGAGCGCAGCTGGAAAAAGTGACCCTTGGAACCACGGGTGTGTCGTCGTTCCGTGGCTCAGTCCTGTCTGACTCTTGGTGACCCCATGGACTATACAGCACGCCGGGCCGCCCTGTCCTTCACCGTCTCGCGGAGTGTGCTCGGAGCCACGCCCACGGACTCAGTGATGCCGCCCAACCATCGCGTCCTCTGCGACCCCCTCTCCTCCTGCCCTTAATCTCTCCCAGCATCAGGGTCTTTGCCCAGTGAGCAGGCTCTTCACATCATGTGGGCAAAGTGTTGGCGCTTCAGCTTCCACAACAATCCTTCCAGCAATTCCATGAAAGATAATGGGAAATGACTCATCTATTCTGCATTTCAACTTTTACTGTAAAATGAATATAAGGCATTGCATGACTTCTCAAATTCCACCTCATCCTCTAATCATGATTCTGAGATGAAAATTTCCTCTAACAGGTTGTTTTAAACATTTGTGCATCTACATGATTATGTTCTCAGGAAGCAAGTAAAACTCATAGTATCAAAGACATTGACCCACACTGCAAAGACACATTTCTTTGGGGGAAAGAAATGTTCTTTCTTTCCTCCTGCAAGGATTGCTATTGTATGGGCTAAAGGTCCAATGGGAACATTTACAGTCCTTTGTCACTGTAAGGAGAAAGCCTGCATGATATTAATATGTATATGGAGGAAGTAGAGCAAAGAGATGGATAAAGAACCCTCATAAATTGTTTGAGCACCTTGATCCAGCCATACCTAAGGCAGTAATATTCCTGTATCTCAAAGTCACAGGAGCCAAAAGTTTACGTTACTCCTCCCCCTTCCCCACTTGCTTTATCCTAATTAAGATAAGTTTCCTATCTGTTGCAACTGAAAAAATACTAATATGGTCTTTGCTCAGGCCCTAAATTCTGTAACAGGGTGGGCAATCTTCCTGTAAAGAGGCAGATGCTGAAGCCTTGAGGCTTTGTGAGACACCCACTCTCCATGGCGACCAGCATGTGTCATGAAAGCAGCCCGAGATAATGTATAAAGGAGCTGAGCATGGCTGTGTTCCAATTAATCTTTATTTAGGAACACTGAAACCCAAATTTTATATAATGTTCCCATATCACAAAACAAGTCTTCTTTTGGTTACTCTGCAACCATTTAAAAATGCAAAAATTGGGAGTTACCTGATAAACGCCAGTGGTTAAGAATTCACCTTGAGGGCTTCCCTGGTGGTCCAGTGGGTAAGGACACCGCCTTGCAATGCAAGTGGCGCCGGTTCGATCCCTGGCCTGGGAAGATCCCACGTGCCATGGAGCAGCTGGACTGATGTGTCCAATTACCGAGCCGGAGCTCTGGAGCACATGTGCCCAGAGCCGGTGCTCTGCGATGAGAGAGGCCACTGCGATAGGAGGCCCACACAGGCCAAAAAGAACAAAGATGGATGATAAATGAAAGATCAATAGAAGACCAATGGAAGTGGCCAAAAGATAGAAGACCAATAGAAGTGGCCAAAAAAAAGAAAAGAAAAAAAAAAAGAATCCACCTTGAAATGTAGGGGACGTGGGTTCAGTTCCTGGAACTAAGATCCCCCATGCCTCGGAGTAAATAAACCCACACACTGCAACCACTGAGCCCACTCGCTGTAACTAGAGAGCCCGTGAGCCACAGTGAAAGATCCCGCATGGCACAACCAAGGTCTGAGGCTGTCAAATTAATTTAAAAATATATTATTTTCAGTGAAGATGGGAAAACTAGTCTCAGCTCACAAACCTCACAAGTTAGGACCGGCCCCAGGCCACACTGCGCCTGCAGGATGTATTTTGCTGCCCCCTTGTTCTGTGACAGGGGTTCTCTCATGCACCAGCTTCGTCGCCACTTGAAGGTCTCTGATGTTCTGGGTTGAGGTTCTATTAGGAGCGATCCATCTACAACGTGTGGTGTAGCTTTCTAGCGAATCTCAGGGCTTGGGTGTTGTCACTGATGTTAGTGACTCTGAAGGCACTGGGTTCTTTCCCTGTGTTGAGATGCACACAGGAAGTTCCTGCTTTTCGGACCTGTGTGCTAGAGTCAACATCCTCACACCTCTTTTTAGGAGAGCAGCCCTGTGGCAGTTCTTGGGGGTGGTCGAGCCCTATTTTGGAATCTGAGCTTGAAGCTGATCAAACTTTGAAGGACCTTTGCTCATGGCCAGCAGATTGGCTTTCTACTCCGTGATGAGCCCTAAAGGAAGAAAGTTTTTGCTCTCCCCCAAATAGTAAGTAGATGATCAGCCAATGCCAGCTTAAATTTTTAAAAGAATATTCAATTTAGGAACATTTTCTGAACAATTGGGAACATTTAAAAGGAACAGACAAGTAAAGGATTTATACTGATTCCTGTCTTGGTGTGTCGATCCCTGGCCTGGGAAGATCCCACATGCCGCAGAGCGGCTGGACTGATGTGTCCAATTACCGAGCCGGAGCTCTGGAGCACATGTGCCCAGGGCCCGTGCTCTGCAGAGAGAGGCCACTGCGATAGGAGGCCCACACAGGCCAAAAAGAACAAAGATGGATGATAAATGAAAGATCAATAGAAGACCAATGGAAGTGGCCAAAAGATAGAAGACCAATAGAAGTGGCCAAAAAAAAGAAAAGAAAAAAAAAAAGAATCCACCTTGAAATGTAGGGGACGTGGGTTCAGTTCCTGGAACTAAGATCCCCCATGCCTCGGAGTAAATAAACCCACACACTGCAACCACTGAGCCCACTCGCTGTAACTAGAGAGCCCGTGAGCCACAGTGAAAGATCCCGCATGGCACAACCAAGGTCTGAGGCTGTCAAATTAATTTAAAAATATATTATTTTCAGTGAAGATGGGAAAACTAGTCTCAGCTCACAAACCTCACAAGTTAGGACCGGCCCCAGGCCACACTGCGCCTGCAGGATGTATTTTGCTGCCCCCTTGTTCTGTGACAGGGGTTCTCTCATGCACCAGCTTCGTCGCCACTTGAAGGTCTCTGATGTTCTGGGTTGAGGTTCTATTAGGAGCGATCCATCTACAACGTGTGGTGTAGCTTTCTAGCGAATCTCAGGGCTTGGGTGTTGTCACTGATGTTAGTGACTCTGAAGGCACTGGGTTCTTTCCCTGTGTTGAGATGCACACAGGAAGTTCCTGCTTTTCGGACCTGTGTGCTAGAGTCAACATCCTCACACCTCTTTTTAGGAGAGCAGCCCTGTGGCAGTTCTTGGGGGTGGTCGAGCCCTATTTTGGAATCTGAGCTTGAAGCTGATCAAACTTTGAAGGACCTTTTGCTCATGGCCAGCAGATTGGCTTTCTACTCCGTGATGAGCCCTAAAGGAAGAAAGTTTTTTGCTCTCCCCCAAATAGTAAGTAGATGATCAGCCAATGCCAGCTTAAATTTTTAAAAGAATATTCAATTTAGGAACATTTTCTGAACAATTGGGAACATTTAAAAAGGAACAGACAAGTAAAGGGATTTATACTGATTCCTGTCTTGGTGTGTCGATTGAGAATGTTTCTAGCTATAATTAACAGCAGATCTCAGTGACAGTGGATAAAAGGAGGAAGTGTCTCCGGTCCAAGGAAGCCCAGAGGCAGGCATTGTTGGATGTTTACCCTACTTCACCCATGACTCTCTTGCCCTTCCAGCATGAAGGCTGTGGATGCTTCAGGCACTGTGTTCCAAACTCAGGGAAGGGAGAAGGGGAAGACGCAGCACTGGCTGCAAGCCTCCTTCCCAGAAGCCCCTGCCGATGACCCCTGAAGCAACAGTTACAGAATGGGGTCATGTGACTAGCCTGATTTCAGCAGAAGCTGGGAAAGAAAGATTTCGCTTTTCGGGCCTCTGTGGTGAGCGTAGCAATAGAAATGGGTGTTAGGAAGAGCTGCTGGTGGACACAACATTTATGGGGTACTGAGTAAATTTCCTGGGAGCAGGCAAAGCTGTCTGACCCTACCCCAGTGGACCCAGCCCCTCAGGAGGCCTAGACTTTATCCGTCCTGTGAACTGGGGAATCCCTGGCTCCGAGCACACTGAAAGCACTTAGTGAGTATTTTCAGAATGAACGAATATATGAGCCAATGACTATCACTCTTGGAAACCCATCCTTGGTATGATCTATAATACCCACAAAAAGTCCTTTGGTTCACTCATGCCTCTCCCATCTTCAAGCATGGTTTAACCCTGTACCGTGTGACAGAAAGCCCTTACACACCACCCACCCGCTGTCTCTACCCATCGTTTATAACCTGTGAAGTCCTATGTTTATGGGTGTCTTCCTGGACCAATGAGAGGTGATGCAGGGCTTCCATATTCCAGTTCAGAGTCAAGCTTCTTTAGTGGCTACTTAGAGCTGAAGTCAGGAGACACATTACCACAAGGAGGAGAGAGATGGACATTCGTGTGTTCCAGACACCACACAGAGGACTGCACATGATAACACTCACACTTTATCAATGGGGAAGAAAGCTGACACAATTAAGTGTGTGAAGCTTTGAGGAAAGTCATGATCAGCCAATGCCAGCTTAAATTTTTAAAAGAATATTCAATTTAGGAACATTTTCTGAACAATTGGGAACATTTAAAAAGGAACAGACAAGTAAAGGGATTTATACTGATTCCTGTCTTGGTGTGTCGATTGAGAATGTTTCTAGCTATAATTAACAGCAGATCTCAGTGACAGTGGATAAAAGGAGGAAGTGTCTCCGGTCCAAGGAAGCCCAGAGGCAGGCATTGTTGGATGTTTACCCTACTTCACCCATGACTCTCTTGCCCTTCCAGCATGAAGGCTGTGGATGCTTCAGGCACTGTGTTCCAAACTCAGGGAAGGGAGAAGGGGAAGACGCAGCACTGGCTGCAAGCCTCCTTCCCAGAAGCCCCTGCCGATGACCCCTGAAGCAACAGTTACAGAATGGGGTCATGTGACTAGCCTGATTTCAGCAGAAGCTGGGAAAGAAAGATTTCGCTTTTCGGGCCTCTGTGGTGAGCGTAGCAATAGAAATGGGTGTTAGGAAGAGCTGCTGGTGGACACAACATTTATGGGGTACTGAGTAAATTTCCTGGGAGCAGGCAAAGCTGTCTGACCCTACCCCAGTGGACCCAGCCCCTCAGGAGGCCTAGACTTTATCCGTCCTGTGAACTGGGGAATCCCTGGCTCCGAGCACACTGAAAGCACTTAGTGAGTATTTTCAGAATGAACGAATATATGAGCCAATGACTATCACTCTTGGAAACCCATCCTTGGTATGATCTATAATACCCACAAAAAGTCCTTTGGTTCACTCATGCCTCTCCCATCTTCAAGCATGGTTTAACCCTGTACCGTGTGACAGAAAGCCCTTACACACCACCCACCCGCTGTCTCTACCCATCGTTTATAACCTGTGAAGTCCTATGTTTATGGGTGTCTTCCTGGACCAATGAGAGGTGATGCAGGGCTTCCATATTCCAGTTCAGAGTCAAGCTTCTTTAGTGGCTACTTAGAGCTGAAGTCAGGAGACACATTACCACAAGGAGGAGAGAGATGGACATTCGTGTGTTCCAGACACCACACAGAGGACTGCACATGATAACACTCACACTTTATCAATGGGGAAGAGAAAGCTGACACAATTAAGTGTGTGAAGCTTTGAGGAAAGTCATGGATTACATAAAACAAGATTAAAAAAGAAACATTCAGACAATGGTTAACAGTGGCAGGTTCCCTGAGGGCATTGTCTCTTCTAACCCTAACGGGGACCGGAGGAGAAAAAAGGAAACAGAAAATCAAAGAAGAAACACCAGTAGGTAACAACAACAACAAAAAGATGGCACCACATTTTTAAATGAGGGAAGAAGATGGAGAAGGGATAAATGAATAGAGAAAGAAAGCTTCCCGCTGAAAGGTCCACTATGAAGAAACCAAGACGAAGAATGAAAACTGAAAGTCAAGTCACTCAGTTCTATACAACTCTTTGCGACTGCATGGACGAGTCATGGAATTCTCTAGGCAAGAATACTGGAGTAGGTTGCTCTGCCCTTCCCCAAGCGATCTTCCCAACCCAGGAATTGAACCCGTGTTTCCAGCATTGCAGGCAGATTCTTTACCATTGGAGTCATCAGGAAAGTTTAAGAGAAGAAGAATGATTAATACTAATCTTGATAAGATATACTGAATGGTTATCATATTTCTGGTATACGCATCATATCATCTAGTCCTCACCAAAGATTTCACCAAATAGGTAGGAGTATCATCTCTATTTTACAGATGAGAAAACAGAAGAACGGAGATATAACAAGATACTTAGAAACTGAACTCATCAGAGAAAGAGAAAGAGTTCTTAGGAGAAACAGACCCACAGACGTCAAGAATGAGCTGATGGTTCCCTCTGGAAGGCTGGGGGAAGGGACAGTTAGGGAGGCTGGGATGGACATGTACACACGGCTCTGTTTAAAATGGATGAGCAACGAGGCCCTAGCGTGCAGCACAGGGAGCTCTGCCCAGCACTATGTGGAGTCCTGGATGGGAGGGGGACTTGGAGGAAAACGGATCCACCTGTCTGTGTGGCTGAGTCCCTTGGTTGGTCACCTGAAGCTATCACAACAATGTTTGTTAATCGGCTATATCCCAATACAAAATAAAGTTTAAAAAAGGAAAGCACTCTTGGAAGTTAAACACATAATAATCCAAATAAAACTTTCAGCCATGCCTGGCCTGCAGTACAAGCTTAATGAAGGAAATCATTGTTTTGGAGGGTATATATTCCAGGTTTACTTTTCCCTTATTGGTTTGTGATCTATACTTGCCTCCAAGATATAGCACTGTTCATATCATGAGCCCTTGTTGAACAGAGGATAAGATTTTGGAATCTTGGATAATAAATTCTAGTCTAGATCCCTCCACAAAGGAAATTGACTCTGAGGGGTACAGAAGCCCATCAGTTTGCTTAAGGTCCTGCAGTTACTGAGTAGGCACAACCAAGTATAGAGGTCGGCGCCTAAGTGAACGCCCCTCCACCGGCCTTTTCTTGGGTCAGCACTGTGGTGGACGTACGGGGTGGGCCAACCGGCTCTTTCTCTTGGGGGATGCCCCCTCGCTGCTACTATGATGTCTTAAAGGGGATGCAAGTCACTGGGTCATTTGAGCACCTTGGTGTTTGGGTCAAGAAGGGGCCAGTGACCCACACAGAGTCAGCTGGAGGCTTCTCTGGGTTTGGAACACGGACATTAGAATAACGAACTCACTTGCCCCTAGGGTTGATAGTCGAGGGGAATGGAGAAAAATCTTTCTCCTACACTCATCTCAGGTTCCCCCGCTGGGATTTCTGTAAGGTAGATAGGCAAAGACAAATTAAAAGAGAAAATCAGAAGTGATTTCTCATGTACATGGCACACTACATGGGGCACCCAGTGATGAGTAGCCCAAAGAGGTGGCTAGATTAGGGCTTATAGCCATCTGGGGCTAAACAAAGAAGAAAGGTTTGGAGCTTCTGAGCAAAGGAGGCTCTGTGAGCCAGCAAATGGCCAGGAAAGCTATGCTAAACCAGGGCTGTTCAGTAAGGCTTGTCAGGCAGATTTAAATTGGTGCCTTTCTCCACTGACAAGGGACAAGAGTCAAGAGTCTTTCTCTTCCTGGTACAGGAGAGAGAGAGACGTCGTGGCAAATGGACATTTACTTTAAAAATATAAACTTCCTTTACCAAAAGAACTAACTTGTACTCAGTTTTCAGAGTTTTCCCTGTGTCTGCTACTTCTTAAACTCTTTTTTCAAAAAAACTCTTATTGGAGTATAGTTGATTTACAATGTTGTATTACTCTCTGCTGTATAGCAAAATGAGTCAGTTATACATATACATTTATCCTGTTCTTTTTTAGATTCTTTTCCCATGTAAGTAACTACAGAGCACTGAGCAGAATTCCCTGTGCTAGGACTATCTGTTTGATACACAGCAGTGTGTCTGTGTACCTCTCTCCAGTGTATTCCTTCAGCGCCCCCATCCCCTTTGGTGACCATACATTTCTTTTCTACATCTGTGACTCTGTTTTATAAATAAGTTCATCTGTATCTCAAAACTCTTTAGCTCAAAATAATCCATATGCCAAAGGGGCACATTTGAGGGCGGCACACTCTGCTCTCTTTCTTCATTGGGAAGGACCAGCAGCCATCTTACTCTACCAAGCCTGATGCCAGGCCCGCCCGGCCATGGACGGCCCTGATCACGCAGCACAGCTGGGGACGTCCCCCGGTGACAGCTGTGGGCGCAGCTGGTCTCGAGATCAGTCAGACCAGTTGAGACAGGAAGCTGGAGGATTCCGGAAGGGAGGCCTCCAGAGATGACATGGAATCGGTTTTGTATGAATGCCTTTGAGCATTTGGAAAATAATACAGCAGACACCTGCTGAGTGGATGGCACATGTGAAAAAAATAAAATATGAGCAGGTAGGAAACCAAGGAACTGAGCACGGTGAGACAATGAGCTCCAGGAAGAACAAACAGCTGTACGAGAAGGGAAGCATGTCTTATAATTCCCGGCTCAGCCATAGGCAATATTGACATGGCTATAATCAAGTGGAAACAACCGTGACATACGAAGCTAGTGGGATGAGAGGAGATAAAACTGTGGGAAAGAGTGAGGGAAATTTTCCTCTCTTGTGGCAGGAAATCAAAAGATAAGGTCTAAAATGATAAACAGTTGGAAAGGCATGTTATTTAGAACTATGAAAAGAAATACCAGAAGTACTAGGAAAAGAGATGAAACTAGAGCAAGAAGCTTGGGAGTGTTCCTGTTGTTACACACTTTTTTAAGCTACATGCTTTTTAAACATATGGTTGTGGGGGGGTGGAAGTGGGGAGGGATCAACTCAGAGATTGGGATTGAACCATACACACTACTAGTTATAAAACAGGTAACTAATCGGGACCTACTGTACAGCACAGGGAACTCTATTCTGTGCTCTGTAATGACCTGTATGGGAAAGGAACCTGAGAAAGAGTGGCTCGGGGAATTCCCTGGCAGTCCAGTGGTTATGAGTGTGTGCTTTCATTGTGACTTATCCCATAAGTCACATGACTGTATAATGTGGCCAAAACAAGAAAAAAAAAAAAAAAAGTAATTTTTTTTAAAAAAGGTAAAAAAATTAAAGAGTGGCCATATATACATATATATATATGTATATACAGCTGATTCACTTTTCATATGCCTGAAACAAATGCAATATTGTAAATTAACTATACTCTAAAAAATTATTTAAAAAATGCTATGTGGTTTCTAAAGCTATACATACATACTACTTTATATATATATACTATATATAAAATAGTGAAATACATATATGATAAACATATATATTATATATATAAGCATATATATGACTGAGAGCTTCCCTGGTGGCTCAGGGGTCAAGAACCCACCTGCCAATGCAGAAGACTCTGGTTTGATCCCTGGGTAGGGAAGAGCTCCTTGAGAAGGACATGGCAACCCACTCCAGTATTCTTGCCTAGAGAATCCCATGGACAGAGGGCCTGGGTTTGATTTCCGATGATTTACTAAATACATACATATAAATTTTTGAAAAAATATTTATTTTGAAAAACATAACGTTATCAGCAGTCCCTGAAAAGCCATAAATGGGTCGTAACCTTAAAAATAAATCAATTACCTTGCTCCATTATGAGTCAGAAAATAAGCACAAGAAATTAAGCACCATGCCTCCCTCAAACACAAGTCTCTGTGAATAAAATAAAATAGTGATACAAAAGGAAGAAAAGGAAAGGGGAAGAATGTTTTCATTAGAATTCATGTGTTGATAACACAATGATGCAAAAAGAGCTGTTGCCTCCAGGAAGTCCCTGGAACTCCAGCTAGTGCGGAGGGGCCTGTGATTGCCCCCCTGGGGAAAGGCATGTTTTTGAACTATGAAAAGAAATACCAGAAGTACTAGGAAAGGGCAAGAAGCTTGGGAGTGTTCCTGTTGTTACACACTTTTTAAGCTACATGCTTTTTAAACATATGGTTGTGGGGGGGTGGAAGTGGGGAGGGATCAACTCAGAGATTGGGATTGAACCATACACACTACTAGTTATAAAACAGGTAACTAATCGGGACCTACTGTACAGCACAGGGAACTCTATTCTGTGCTCTGTAATGACCTGTATGGGAAAGGAACCTGAGAAAGAGTGGCTCGGGGAATTCCCTGGCAGTCCAGTGGTTATGAGTGTGTGCTTTCATTGTGACTTATCCCATAAGTCACATGACTGTATAATGTGGCCAAAACAAGAAAAAAAAAAAAAAAAGTAATTTTTTTTAAAAAAGGTAAAAAAATTAAAGAGTGGCCATATATACATATATATATATGTATATACAGCTGATTCACTTTTCATATGCCTGAAACAAATGCAATATTGTAAATTAACTATACTCTAAAAAATTATTTAAAAAATGCTATGTGGTTTCTAAAGCTATACATACATACTACTTTATATATATATACTATATATAAAATAGTGAAATACATATATGATAAACATATATATTATATATATAAGCATATATATGACTGAGAGCTTCCCTGGTGGCTCAGGGGTCAAGAACCCACCTGCCAATGCAGAAGACTCTGGTTTGATCCCTGGGTAGGGAAGAGCTCCTTGAGAAGGACATGGCAACCCACTCCAGTATTCTTGCCTAGAGAATCCCATGGACAGAGGGCCTGGGTTTGATTTCCGATGATTTACTAAATACATACATATAAATTTTTGAAAAAAATATTTATTTTGAAAAAACATAACGTTATCAGCAGTCCCTGAAAAGCCATAAATGGGTCGTAACCTTAAAAATAAATCAATTACCTTGCTCCATTATGAGTCAGAAAATAAGCACAAGAAATTAAGCACCATGCCTCCCTCAAACACAAGTCTCTGTGAATAAAATAAAATAGTGATACAAAAGGAAGAAAAGGAAAGGGGAAGAATGTTTTCATTAGAATTCATGTGTTGATAACACAATGATGCAAAAAGAGCTGTTGCCTCCAGGAAGTCCCTGGAACTCCAGCTAGTGCGGAGGGGCCTGTGAGCTGGCAGGAGCCAAGCCCTGGCCCACACCCTGCAGCACAGCGTGTTCAAGGGCAGGGCTGAGATCTCAGAGCATAAAAATGTAAACACCTTAAAAATAACAGCCATGAAGGGTGAGCATGCCCTGTGCCAGAGAAAAATGAAGAAAGTTTCCATTTTCCAGGAGCTTAGTTGTCTCACGTCTTCTCTGGCTGCGGCTCTTGAGACTAACTCCCTCCATGCCTTTCCCTTTGATCCTAGCCCTCAAGGTCCTGCTAGTGACATGCGAGATACCTGTGATGCTCACGGGTCCGCCCTGAAGGCCAAGAGAACACTCCCGAGCTGTGTGATCCACGAGAGAGCAATGCTGTGTGCCTGTGAGTTCCAGAATCGCATGGGGAAATGATCTGGGAGCTTCTAGTCTGAAGAACCACCTCTGACCACACCAGGACCTATTCTATCTGGAGGACCACAGGAGGGCTAAAGACCTGAAGAAAAAGGGAGATCCGTCCTGTAGTGTCACTTACATGATGTTTAAGGGAGGACTCCTTGGTTTAGAGTGCCAGAAATCCTGCTGGAATTATCAATCAATGGTGTATTGTTAGTATTGGATTGGCCAGAAAGATCATGCGGGCTTTTCTGTAATAGCGTATGGAAAAACCCAAGTGAATTTTTTGGCCAACCCAATACACACAAATCCTGTGTTCCGCATGCGGAAGCCTTTCTTGACTCCGGGTATCTCGAATACTGCTCCTGGTTCGAAGGGATCTGGCTTAAATTTGAGGCAAAAGATGAGGGAGGTGAGGGTCTGAGGACACGAGGCTCCAGAGACGCCTGGTCTCCTTCCAGGGACGGTCTGTCGAATCTGCACATCACTGGCCTCTGGCCCGGCCCCTTTATGAGCACTGTCATTGCCTCAAGAATTTCACATGTCTCAAAATTATGATCTTGAAACATAAGAATACCTATGCCTAAAAGAATCAATATTTAAATTGGTGCCATAACCTACAAAGTGAGGCTCAAAGACACCCAGAGCCCCGATCCTTTAAGGAGGGCAAGTCCCACAGTCTCCCTTCCCCCATCTCTCTTCTCTCTCTTTTTTGTCAACATTATTGAGATGTAATTGACATACACCCTTGTGGCTGTGTAACGTGGGCAGTGTGCCGGGTTCGTACATTGCAGAGGGTCACACAGCATCAACCAACCCCTCCATCGATGACTCACGTCACTGCCACGGCTTCTTTGGACCTCCCCTCTTGGCTTACTTGATTCTCTTGTTTGCCTTCTTTTCAAGTTTCCCCACGTGTTCTTTATTCCTGTGAAGACCTAAAGAGAAACTGTAAGTTAGCACATTGCTTTCCTGACCCATGTACAGCTCAGCGTATGTCTCAGCAGCTCCCATTTCAGACTCAGACTCGTGTAGGATGGACGAGGCTTTGGCCCCAGGTGGAGACTGAGGACGGTTGGCAGCCATTTCCTGAATGACTTCTGAATGAAGAGGGTGGTGTGTTTTTCACTCTAGGGCTTTTCCTCTGGTAAGCACATCCACGCCCAATCTGGATCCCGCCCGGCAGGGAGACTTCACCTTCACCTGCCCCGGAGCCGGGAAGCTATGGTTCACCCCCGACCATCTGCTGTTGGCACCGGGAGCAGCCTGGACAAACAGAGGAGAAGGGCAGGTGGGGCAGGAAAGAGCCCTAATTACCTCCGACTAAAAACACAGGACAAAGATGAAGGACCTCAGATGGGTTTTATAGCAGGTTTATAGCAAGCCAGCGACAGGCTCGCCCCGCGGGGCCCACAGGAAACCAGAGAGGAACTGAGTTCACCACGCTGGGCAGTCATTGGCTCTAACTCATTTGCTTTGAAGCAGAGTCTCATAAGACCTTTCAGCAGGCACGCAGAAGGAAGCAGCAGATCATGGAATGAGTGTTAGGCTGTCCTATTGCCGGGTACCCACAGAGCCAAGCATGGAAAAATTTTTTCTTTGCTTCCTCAAAAAAAAAAAAACCACACAAAAAAACCCCCAGACAGCTGTCAGTGACCACAGAAACTCAGCTTTGCTTTCTGGGGTTGATTTCAGGCTTGCTATGGCAAACTGGGTTCTCTCCCTACACTTCGTCTTCCGCCCCTCCCCCACACCTCCTAGGGCTGCTGCCCAAGGGCAGCTGGAGCCTACCATGTGCAAAGATAGAACTCAAAACATCCGAGTGCACAGGCAGCGGAAATGTGTTTTAAAGCCCTTCAAAAAACTTTTTTTTTTTGGAAGGGCTTTCCTCTAACTCTCCATAAAATGAAACTGTTGAAATTTAAAACTGCTGAGATTGTCCTAGCTACAATTCAAGGATTCTCTGATGGAAATTTACTTGTGCCACACGTTGAAGGTCAGAGGCAGTGGGCAGCTTCGGTCGTTTGCAGGCACCTTGAACGTAAACAGGGAGAGTCTGAGAATCATGCAGCTTCCCGTGGAGATGGTGAAGGACAGGGAAGCCCGGAGTGCTGCAGTCCCCGAGGCCAGAGTCAGACATGATTGAGCAACTGAACCACGACCGTGTAGTTATTTTCCTGGGAGAGCCTCATGGACTTTCAACTTCTTCAGTTGCTGATGAAGAAGAGGGAAAGCCAGGAGTCAGGGTGCTGGGCGGGGTGCGGGGAGCGGGGCTCTCTTCTCCCTCCCCCAGCCAAGCTGACCGAAGTGCGGTGTCTCCACAGGGCAGACTGGGCTTCTGGGTGGGAAAGCAGACCACCAGGCAAATCAGTGCCTAAGTGCTGGCCATTAGGATCCCCGCTGGCCTTTCTGACCCTTGGGCTGCACACTTGAACCACCCACGGCAGAAAGGGATGGATGTGAGAGATGGAGAGGGTGCTGAAGGGCAGAAGGACTGGCCCGCTGATGGAAGGCGTCTGGATCTCGTGCTCTCTGGCTGTCGGGTTCATCCTCAGCATCGTCTTCTGACATGAGGGGAGCCCCACTGGGCAGCAGTAGATCTGTGATGCAGAGAACTCAGACTTAAACGCTATGTGATTTCAGTTACCCCGAGAAGACTGGAACTCTATTTTACGAGGTCTTTTAGCTTCAATCCTCCCCAAACCGGAATCATCTGAGGGGTTTTTGGGAAAACCTGGTTCCAGGCCACCAGCCCCAGAGAGTCTAAGGAGACTGGAGTGGGTCTGAGGCTTCTGTGGTTTAACATTTCCAAGAGATTCTGGTGGACAGAGCCTCCGTTTAGAAAGTGGGCCAAAGCTTGCATATGGTTTACATATATATATATATATTTAAAGAAATGCATCTTATTTATTTCTTTATTTTTGGCTCTTCTGGGTGTTCACTGCTGCCACAGGCTCTTCTCTAGTTGCAGAGAGTTGGGGCTACGCTCTAGTTGAGGTGAGGGCTTCTTGTGGTGGTAACTTTTCTTGCTGTGGAACTCTGGTTCTAGGCTGTGGGGAAACAAACGAGTGAAGGTTTTTGCAGCGTTGGCCGAGCCAGGAGAAAACCATCTTAGAAATGAAAAACTAAGACAAAAACAAGCTGATTCAATTCACATGAGCTTGTTAGCTCACTCGCTCATACTGAACAGCCACAGGTGGGAGGGCAGCTGTGGGCTTTGAAACGCCGGGTCTGTGCAGACACCTTAACCTCTTGCTGGTACTGTTGCCCTCCAGCTGCAATGCACTCTGTCCATTAGGAAGATAATGTAAACGACTTAGAGTCACAAAGGGTGATTATTGAGTAGGGCTGCGACTGATTCCCAGCCCATGTTGATATCATTGCCTGTAAACATCTGGAGGCTTCAGCACTGAATAGAAGTGGACTGGTGAATGTGTTCGGGGCCTTGACCCAAGAGGTCTTGAGCCCCCCATTCCCCTCCTTTCTCTCTGCCTCTATGTCTGTGTGTATTTCTTAAAAGTCTCAGCACACCGGGGCTTCCCTGGTGGTCCAGTGGGTAAGGACACCGCCTTGCAGTGCAAGGGGCGCCGGTTCGAGCCCTGGCCTGGGAAGATCCCATGTGCCACGGAGCGGCTGGACTGATGTGTCCAATCACCGAGCCGGAGCTCTGGAGCGCATGCGCCCAAAGCCGGTGCTCTGCGACAACACAGACCACCGCGATGGGAGGCCCACACGGGCCAAAGAACAAAGATGGATGAAAATAGATAAATGAAAGACCAATAGAAGTGGCCCGCCCGCCCCTTTCCCTCCCAAACCCACCTCCACCAAATGAATAAATAAATGAATCTTTAAAAAAAAAAAATCTCAGCACACCTGCTATTCTCTATGCACCTGGCTGACGTGCTGAGCCTCTAGGGCACATGCTCTTCAGCAGTTGCAGCACATGGGCTCATAGTTGCGGCTCTGAGGCTCTAGAGCTCAGGCCCCATAGCTGTGGCTCACGGGCTTGTTGCTCCACAGCATATGGGATATTCCTGGATCAGGGATAGAACCCGTGTCTCCTGCTTTGGCAGGCGAACACCTCATCAGTGAGTTACCAGGGAAGCCCCTATAATTATATATTCTTATGGGTTATTTTTCAGGCATCACTAGGTTAGTGGCCCAGGTGGGTCACTGTCCATCAGGTGACTGCTATTCAGCTGACCACCATTTATGAGATGACCATATAAATCGATTAACAAAAATGTACACACATACTGGGCATGTAAATCTTAGTTTTTTGAATGTTGAATTTTAAACCAACTTTTTTACTCTCCTCTTTCACCTTCATCAAGAAGCTCTTTAGTTCCTCTTCGCTTTCTGCCATAAGGGTGGTGTCATCTGCATACCTGAGGTTATTGATATTTCTCCCAACAACCTTGACTCCAACTTGTGCTTCATCTAGACCAGCATTTCCCATGATGTAGTCTGCAATTATTGTATTTTCCATTAAAGTTACAACAAAATCAATATAATTTTATTCCCATGTTGATATCATTGCCTGTAAACATCTGGAGGCTTCAGCACTGAATAGAAGTGGACTGGTGAATGTGTTCGGGGCCTTGACCCAAGAGGTCTTGAGCCCCCCATTCCCCTCCTTTCTCTCTGCCTCTATGTCTGTGTGTATTTCTTAAAAGTCTCAGCACACCGGGGCTTCCCTGGTGGTCCAGTGGGTAAGGACACCGCCTTGCAGTGCAAGGGGCGCCGGTTCGAGCCCTGGCCTGGGAAGATCCCATGTGCCACGGAGCGGCTGGACTGATGTGTCCAATCACCGAGCCGGAGCTCTGGAGCGCATGCGCCCAAAGCCGGTGCTCTGCGACAACACAGACCACCGCGATGGGAGGCCCACACGGGCCAAAGAACAAAGATGGATGAAAATAGATAAATGAAAGACCAATAGAAGTGGCCCGCCCGCCCCTTTCCCTCCCAAACCCACCTCCACCAAATGAATAAATAAATGAATCTTTAAAAAAAAAAAATCTCAGCACACCTGCTATTCTCTATGCACCTGGCTGACGTGCTGAGCCTCTAGGGCACATGCTCTTCAGCAGTTGCAGCACATGGGCTCATAGTTGCGGCTCTGAGGCTCTAGAGCTCAGGCCCCATAGCTGTGGCTCACGGGCTTGTTGCTCCACAGCATATGGGATATTCCTGGATCAGGGATAGAACCCGTGTCTCCTGCTTTGGCAGGCGAACACCTCATCAGTGAGTTACCAGGGAAGCCCCTATAATTATATATTCTTATGGGTTATTTTTCAGGCATCACTAGGTTAGTGGCCCAGGTGGGTCACTGTCCATCAGGTGACTGCTATTCAGCTGACCACCATTTATGAGATGACCATATAAATCGATTAACAAAAATGTACACACATACTGGGCATGTAAATCTTAGTTTTTTGAATGTTGAATTTTAAACCAACTTTTTTACTCTCCTCTTTCACCTTCATCAAGAAGCTCTTTAGTTCCTCTTCGCTTTCTGCCATAAGGGTGGTGTCATCTGCATACCTGAGGTTATTGATATTTCTCCCAACAACCTTGACTCCAACTTGTGCTTCATCTAGACCAGCATTTCCCATGATGTAGTCTGCATATATGTTATGTGTATTTTACCAGTTTAAAAAGTTACAACAAAATCAATATAATTTTATTACTTACGCTTTGGAGGGGGTATATTAAAAAAGACCCAGTCTCCTTCCCTATTGTGTAGACAGCGAGGCGTAGATCGCCACAACGGCCGTATTTAAGATCTTGATGAATTAGGACAGTGAATTTCTTTCAACAGAAACTTACACTTTTGTTGAGGAATGTCCTTCTCCTTAACTTTCATATTACCTCAGTGATTTTTCAAAATTAATAAACACACAAATGTGAACAGTCTAGGGTGCCCCCACAACCAGGCAGGCACCGTGTCTTTAGACGCACAGGCTTGCCGTCGTAGCGTGTGTCTTTAGACTTTAGAGGGCCACATCTCAGTGCAGGATCACGGGAGGGCAGGGCTGTGAGAGCGGGCTGGGGCAGACCACCCTTCTTCTCCAGGTTCTCTCTGCGGGGCCAGGCGCCGTCTCCAGCCAGTGCAGCACAAGCCTCCTCATACGTGACTGCCGAACAGGACAGCCACCTGCTCAGATGGCTCTGCATCCCCGCCTGGCTCTCCACCCTCTGAAACAGCCACCCCATCCTGTCCCCACCAGCTACGCTGAGCTTCCCGAGAGTCAGTGTGGTCAGTTTACAACCAACCGCAACTGATTATCACAAATGTATAATGAAGATGTACGTAGACCATGGAAGATGGAAATACAGGAAGAGCAGTGCTTCTTTGAAAACGGTTTGTCTATTGGCTGAGAGTAAAATAATTACAGGTTGACTGGTGCACATGCTCCGTTGTGTCCAACGCTCTGCACTCCAGGGACTGTAGCCCATCAGGCTCCCTTGTCCATAGAATTGTCTAGGCGAGAATACTGGAGTGGGTTGCCATGTTCTACTCCAGAGAATCTTTCCAATCCGGTTTGAACTATCTCCGTCACTGGCATTGCATTTCTTGTACCTCCTTCATTGGCAGGTGGATTCTTTACCACTTTGCTCCTGGGAAGCACAGTGATTAGGGATTAACAAGATAATGGGGACTGTTAGAGAGAGAGTTCAACAAATCTATTCGGATTCCACTTAAAAGAGAAAGAGCCTGAAAAATCACAGCCTGAAACAGCGCAGTGCAGTTCAAGTGTGATTTAGAGCAGTGATGTACAGGTCCCACGGGTCTGCCAAGGCTCTGGTTTCGCATGGACAGACGGAGGGATGAATGGACATTTACATGTTTTAGTAAAGGTAGGATGTGGAAGCCGTGCCTGAAGCATCCTTTCTGCTCCCTGCGTTTACCAGCTTTTCCTGTAACTGGCTACTCCTGTGGTCCCAGGACCCTTCTCTTACCTTGTTCTACCCAGATCTCTAGTTTCATTTTTCCAACAGCTAACCACGGGGTTATCAAAGTCAACCAGCTGCTGGGCTGGAGGAGGGCAGATGCAGCAGGAGTGGCTTTTTCACAGCCAGACAGAAGGGCGTCCCTCCGGGTACTGCTCCTCCTAGCAGTCGGGCTATGGGCAGTTCCCTCCCCAGGTCATGGTTTCCTCACTGGGTGGATGCGGCAGCAGCGGTCCCACTTCATCGGGTTCTTGCGAAAATAAGAGAGAGGGTATAAATGAAGTGTCTACTGGTGTCTGGCCCACAAGCAGTGAATTGGCCAAAGGAAACTGATTTTCCACAGTTCTGGATGCCGGAAGTTCAAGATTGGGGGTCACAGTGGGTTTCTCCTGAGGCTTCTGTCCCTATTTTGCAGGTGCCCCCTTCTCGATGTGTGCAAGGTTGCCAGGAGAAGGAGAAGGAGGTGGAGAAACAAGCCAGGGGACCCAGAGGAAAATTCACCAGTCAGTATTTCAAAACCAGTTTCCTCATTACATTAAACTGATGGAAACTTTTGGTTCCCCAGTAGCTGAGGGAGAAGTCAGCAAGCAGGGGTGACGGGAGATCCCCTCTGTCTGGAATGCTCCATGTCTTTCTCTTGGGCCCCCAGGAAAGCACTGTGGGCAGCCCAGTGAGGAGACCAGGCACCCACAGCCCATACACACCCAACCCTGACTATAATCCCTGGAAAACAATGGACCCCCCACTGCCCACCCTGGAAGTACCAGCCACTGACCACCCTCAGTCACATGAGTTCCAGAATGAGGAACGGAATTTCAGGAGGTAGCATTGTGTGCTTAACCCTGGAGGGGGCCATCCCCTGACCCTGATCTTTCCTTTTCAATGATCAAAAGTAGCTTTTGTGTGAAGCTTCAAATCTAAAGATACTGAAGATACCATCACTGACCCCATCCTGCTCTGGACTCCTCTCCCACCCCTACTCCGTTAGAAGCTTCTGGTTGACTCCTGTGGTCAGGACAAGCGGTCTCTCCAGATCTCCTAGGGCCTTCCCCACCCCCAGCCTTCTGGCAGGTGTCTCACTGAAAGAAAATTGAGAAGTAATTCCGTAATGTCATCTGTAGAACCCTCCTTGGGATTGTCTGCTGGTGAGCAGTTACGATACTAGCGGGAGCTCTGGGCCCCATTCCTGCCTAGCCTTTGGAGCCTGGAGGGGCTGGTGGGAGCTGTGTGGGATGGATGTTGCTACTATGCCGTACAGTGTCAGCAAAACAGGGTAGAGCATACAGTACCACCTATGAGAAAGCATCCCAGGGGCATCTATAGTTTAAGCATGGCCTGACGATTCCCTAGAGATGGCAAAATGCACCTGTACATTTAGCTAATGCTGCAGTCCACAAAACACTGGGTGTGTGACCGTGCTCTGTGCCCTTGCTGTTGAGAGGACGCTCACTGGGGTTACCCTGAACGTGACCCGGAATTTCCACACAAGTGTTAAGACGGGAGAGACCCTGCAAACCCACGTGACCTGGAGATAGAGGAGACACTACAGACTGGACCGGAACAGAGTCTGTCTTATGGGCATGCCGGCTGCCACCAGACCTCCAGTTTGATTTATAACAGAACCCCAGGGAACAACCTGTGCAAGTTACTGCACATGTACGTATGCAAGCCCTGCAGCTGGGAGCGATGCAGACGTAGCTCAGACTGCCATTAACAGAACAGGGAATTCACGGCTCACGTTGCTCACACAGCTGGACTGCTGATGGCTTTAGACACACTGAATCTGGTATGTAAATTATGTGATCATCATCCTTTCTCTTTAATGATTTTTTTCCTATTCTTAATGGATTTCTTCTCTTTTATTCTATCGTTTACAGCAAATTTGGAAAATGGTCGTTATCACCTATGTTTGCAGGACCTCCTTAATTAGATAAAAGTCAACAAGGGACTTCCTTGATGGTCCCATGGCTAAGAATCAGCCTTGCTCATGCAGGGGGCTGTGGGTTTGATTCCTGGCTGGGAAACTAAGATCCCCCATGCTCCAGGGCAACTAAGGCTGTGTTGCAATGAAGATCCCACATGCTGCAACCCAACGCAGCCAAATAAGTAAATGAACATTTCCTAAAAGTCAATGAAACTAGCACTGAGATCTTTGTTGCTAAATAAACGTTGCCCAATGAAAAGAATGCCTTAGAGGAGTGACTGGGGCGTGGAAAACACAAGATGAACCCAAAGTATCTTCAGTAGCAGAAAGTAAAGATGTACAAATCAAATGAACAACACGGGGGTCTGGCAAAGGGATCCAGGAGCCGACCAGAGTGAGCTCCCAGTGACCAGAGCTGGGACAATTTCAACAACAGATTAGGGCATGCTCAACGGGCAATATGATAAGCAGTCATCATACTTACAATTACTAACACATTAAAGCATATGGAAGCGATTTTGAGTTTAGGAAACCAGACATCAAACTGTAAATCCATCTATGTAAAATGTGCATAGGATAAAGAGTGAACGGTCATAAACATCCAAAATGTTGGGGCTTCCCTGATGGTCCAGTGGATAAAGAGTCTGCCTTTCAGTTCAGGGGGCACCGGTTCAATCCCTGGCCTGGAAGGATCCCACGTGCCGTGGAGCAGCTGGACCAGTGGGCTGATTTACGAGCCAGCGCTCTGGAGCGCATGCACCGAGAGCCGGTGCTCTGCAGTGAGAGAGGCCACTGCCATGGGAGGCCCACACACGCCGAAGAATTTACACTGTGCCTGAAGACATGTCAAGAAACTCCAGAAAGAAAAGGGAACCCTCCTACGCTGTTGGTGGGAATATACGCTCGTGCAGACACTATGGAAAACAGCAAGGCAGTTCCTCAAAAAATGAAAAATAGACTTACCATATGACCCAGCGATTCCGCTCCTGGGCACAGAAAACTGTAATTTGAGAAGATACATGCATCCAGTGTTCACGGCAGCGATCATCACACCAGCCAAGACATAGATACAACCTAAGGGTCCATCAACAGATGAATGGATAAAGATGTGATACATACACACAATGAAATACTACTCATGCATAAAAAAAGAATAAAATATGCCATTCACAGCAACGTGGATGGATCTAGAGATTATTAGCCCGAGTGAAGTAAGTCAGAAAGAGAAAAACAAATACCACATGGTATCACTTAGATGTGAAATCTAAAATATGGCACAAGGGAATTCCCTGTCCCTCCAGAGGTGAGGACTGCACATCCATTGTAGGGAGCACTAGTCTGATCCCTGGTCAGGGAACTAAGATCCCGCATGCCACATGGCATGGCCAGAATATATATATATATATATACACACACACACATATACATATGTATGACACAAACGGACCTACCCATGAAACAGAAATAGAGTCACAGACACAGAGAACAGACTTGTGGTTGCCAGGTGGGAGGGACAGATTGGGAGCTTGGGATTAGCTGATGCAAACTATTACACACAGAATGCGTAAGCGACGAGGTCCTACTACATAGCACCAGGAACTATTTTCAGTTTTCTGTAATAAACCATAATGAAAAAGAATATGAAAAAGCATATATATATATATAACATACACACACACGTATGTATATTCACACATGTATCTGATAGACACCTATGTATAAATGAATCACTTTGCTGTACACCAGGAACTAAGACAACATTGTCAGTCAGCTATGATGATGACAGTGCAGCTGCTCAGTCATGTCTGACTCTTTGTGACCCATGGACTGTAGCGGCCAGGCTCCTCTGTGCATGGAATTCTCCAGCAAGAACACCGGAACCGTTGCCTTTCCCTTCCCCAAGGGACCTTCCCAGCCCAGGGATGGGACCCGGGTCTCCTGCATTGCGGGTAGATTCTTTACCATTCTAGCCACCAAGTCAACCATACTGCCTGTTGGCTCCGACAGTTCAGACTCTGCCCGCAGTGCAGGAGAGCCGGGTCTGATCCCTGGGTCGGGAAGGTCCCCTGGAGAAGGGAACGGCCACCTGCCCCAGTGTTCTTGCCTGGAGAATTGTATGGACAGAGGAGCCTGGTGGGCTACAGTTCTTGGGGTCACAAAGAGTTGGAGACAACCTGAGCAGAGAGCACGAACACTTCAATAAAATAAATTAAAAAAAAAAAAGAAACTCCAGAAGTGGTTAGTATCCCCTCTGAAACCCGACTGCCATCTTTGTCACTGGACAGGCGGCCACTCCTTCACTCTGAGGGTGTGGTTTCTCATCATACGTGATCCTTGGGAGCGAAAGGGGACATGAGGCAGGGATAGGGAGAGCGTCTGAGCCGAGCCAGCCTCCAGATTCACCGGCTCGGTGGAGGGAATGCGAGTGGAGAGGGCCACCCATGTGAGACAAGCATGGCGGGGCGTGCTGGGCATAGTAAGGGAAGCCCTGTCAACATTCCTCGGTGAGAGGCATAACCCTGAGGCTTCCCCTTTTATGTCAAATGCCAAGAAGTCAGTCCCACTTAAAGGAGCAGATTAGTACATGAGGGGAAACCAAGGGCAGTTCTTACCATAAACAACACACAATTCAGGGACATTGGGGCTTGGCCAGTCTGCGTGTTCCCCTGAGCTGTAACTGCTAGAGAACCTGGCTTACAAAACCATCAGCACACCTCAGGAAATGCAGAAAAACACTGAGAAAATCCACTGGGACCAAGGCGATCCTAACCTGTGGACTGCCCAAGGCAGGAAGCCCTGTATTCCGAGCACATTTACCAGAGAAATAATGCTGTGAGTAGCCACTGGGCAGCCCGCGGGAGCTGGACACCCTACAGAAGCCTGCCTGACCCTCTTGGTCCACCCTAGGAATGCGCCAAGTTACCTGCATGATGTAAAAAATGGAAGTGGCATTTACTGAAAAGAGTGAGGCTGAGCCCGGGAGAGACAGGGTTCTTGTGGTGGAGCCAGACAAACCTAGGGGGATCCATCTCAGTGTCTCCCTCCAGAATCCACATGCTTGAAGAACAGTGGCTAGAAGTTATAGGGACTTTATAGAGGACTGGAGGCTGGGTGGTTGACTTTGGGACTCCCTACTCTGAAAGCCCCGTGGCTGGAGGACCATTGAGGAAGCTCTGTCCTTGGCTGCGGCTCCGCAAGAGACCACAGGGCGCCTTTGCTGAGGCTGGGGAGGGACCCAGGTCCTGCCCCTGAGCCTGCGGCCGAGGAAGCTGATCTCACCCCATCCTTGGTGGAGTGTCTCCTACTGAGCACCTGGCTACCCCCAGCAGCGCAGGGGGGTGTTTTGGTTTGGGTTCGGTTCTGCTGGGGTGCGAGGAGAAAGAAGAAAATCTAAAGGACAAGGGCCCTGGTGTCCGCCCATGGCAAGGTTCCAGGGATCTCCTTCATGAAAAACAGGAAGCATTTCCAAGGATTTTACAAGGAGCTTTCTCCAAATAAAAGCGGGCTTTTGTTACAAACACCACTCTCCTTGGAAGAGTTTCCCTCGGGGACGAGGGGGCCTCTGTTTGGGAAATGACCCCCACTCCTCACCCCTCCGCCCTTTTCTTTCCTGAAGCCTGAGCTGCAGACAGCGTCCAGCCCAGCACTGTGCACTCACAAACTGAGACCTGGCCAGTGCACCCCTGTGCCCCAGCTGATCAGTCCCACTTTAGCATTTTGGAGGGAGACACATAGCCCTGGACTGAGGGAGTTCCTGAAGTGCTACACTTGGAAACACTGCAGGCAAATGGGCCCTGCCCTAATATGAAACCAAGACAGAAAAGACGTGCCCTCATCCCTGGTGGTCCAGGAGTTAAGACTCCACGCTCACTGCAGAGGGCAAGGGTTCGATCCCTGGCCAAGAATGTATTGAGCACATTTACCAGAGAAATAATGCTGTGAGTAGCCACTGGGCAGCCCGCGGGAGCTGGACACCCTACAGAAGCCTGCCTGACCCTCTTGGTCCACCCTAGGAATGCGCCAAGTTACCTGCATGATGTAAAAAATGGAAGTGGCATTTACTGAAAAGAGTGAGGCTGAGCCCGGGAGAGACAGGGTTCTTGTGGTGGAGCCAGACAAACCTAGGGGGATCCATCTCAGTGTCTCCCTCCAGAATCCACATGCTTGAAGAACAGTGGCTAGAAGTTATAGGGACTTTATAGAGGACTGGAGGCTGGGTGGTTGACTTTGGGACTCCCTACTCTGAAAGCCCCGTGGCTGGAGGACCATTGAGGAAGCTCTGTCCTTGGCTGCGGCTCCGCAAGAGACCACAGGGCGCCTTTGCTGAGGCTGGGGAGGGACCCAGGTCCTGCCCCTGAGCCTGCGGCCGAGGAAGCTGATCTCACCCCATCCTTGGTGGAGTGTCTCCTACTGAGCACCTGGCTACCCCCAGCAGCGCAGGGGGGTGTTTTGGTTTGGGTTCGGTTCTGCTGGGGTGCGAGGAGAAAGAAGAAAATCTAAAGGACAAGGGCCCTGGTGTCCGCCCATGGCAAGGTTCCAGGGATCTCCTTCATGAAAAACAGGAAGCATTTCCAAGGATTTTACAAGGAGCTTTCTCCAAATAAAAGCGGGCTTTTGTTACAAACACCACTCTCCTTGGAAGAGTTTCCCTCGGGGACGAGGGGGCCTCTGTTTGGGAAATGACCCCCACTCCTCACCCCTCCGCCCTTTTCTTTCCTGAAGCCTGAGCTGCAGACAGCGTCCAGCCCAGCACTGTGCACTCACAAACTGAGACCTGGCCAGTGCAACCCTGTGCCCCAGCTGATCAGTCCCACTTTAGCATTTTGGAGGGAGACACATAGCCCTGGACTGAGGGAGTTCCTGAAGTGCTACACTTGGAAACACTGCAGGCAAATGGGCCCTGCCCTAATATGAAACCAAGACAGAAAAGACGTGCCCTCATCCCTGGTGGTCCAGGAGTTAAGACTCCACGCTTCCACTGCGGAGGGCAAGGGTTCGATCCCTGGCCAAGAAGCTAAGATCCTGCATGCAGTGTGGGCAAAAAAGAAAAAAGACAAAATTAGAAGAAGAAGAAGAAAAAGAAAAAGAAACGACGTTCCCCACCCCTGCCTCCGTTCACTCCTGTTCGTATCACGTGCTAGATCCCCCGTATGACTTCATCAAAAGCAATGATGTCACTTTTGACAGACTGGTCTCTCCAGTCTTCGATGGTCTTTTTTTGGGGGGGGGGGGGGGGGGAAATAGAGAAGAGCTAAATTTTATTTTTTTTTAGTTTTTTAATTTTTTAAAATCTTTATTTTGCTTTTAACTTTTACAGAGTTTTGTTGTTTACAGATATGTATGTTCCCAGATTAGACATAGTCATTTTTTTTTTAATGTGGAATATTTTCAAAGTCTTTATTGGATTTGTTACAATATCATATCTGTTTTCTTAGCTCCCATACCAGGGATCAAATCTGCATCCCCTGAATTGGAAGGTGAAGTCTTAACCACTGGACCACCTGGGAAGTCTCTCCTTGGTTGTCTTAACTAACAAAACTTCTCAGCAAAGTATCCCTGGCTGCTAATAGGACTTCTAGCCAAATAAGAGCATAAAAGTCAAATTCTCATTTAAAATACTTTTGGATAACTCAAACTGATGAGTAGGATATTTAAGCCTGAAGTGCTTTCATTTTCTGTCAAATATTTAAAGGCAATTTTATCACCAATTCAGCAAAGAAGGGGTAGAGAAAGAGACAGGGTGGTAAGCCTCGTGCTGTGTGGGGGGACGTGAAGCCACCTTGTTTCCTAACTCCAGGGCCCTGGCTGGCTGTCTATTCTGGTAACGTATTTCCTCAGAGTCTCGTCCCTGGCCAAAGACCTTGATTTCCTTCCAAGTTGTCGCTGTAATTTATGGACTAAAAACTTTGCTCTTGCAGGACATTTTTCAATGTGCTGTATACAAGGGCTCGGTCTTGTTTATTATGCGAGACTAACAAAGCCTGGTGTGTTTACCCACTGGCAGAAACGGGGCTGGACCACGATGGAACCGAGGCAGGGAGACGCAGGGGCTCCTGTGACTCACTCGCCCCTGCCCCCGTGCTCTGACTTTGCTCTCTTCCTCATCTCGCTCTGAAATAACCCCAATGTCTGTATCAAGATACGCAGGCTGGAGACGCATTGTGTCATTCCAGGGGACTGTCCACCCTTATCTCTGTCATTTTTAAAATCCTGTACCCTGGGTGAAAAGTGAGATTTCATGTCTCTGTCTGTGGGCTGACGCTCACGAACAGACCCTCGCAGGCTCACACGCTAAGAGCAGAACCAAGCTCCTCACCCCCACGGGCGCTGCTCAGACCTTAATGAGCAGCACTGGGGATCTGGCGACAATGTAGATCCTGATTCAGGGCGTCAAGCTTAACATTCTGTATTTATTTTTTTAGCCTGAAATAGACTTACATCTTTATCCCTCATACTAGTAGAAAAGCATGGACAGAAATACTAGGTCACAAATGAAGTCACGAGAAGTCACAAGCTAACGAGAAGACCCCAGATCCGTCCTGTCTGTGAATTTCTTCCATTACCTCTGTTTCCATGCTTTTTTTGCAGATCTTGAGCAGGACTCAATCCTCAATTCTTTTATACCGTGTGGATTTCCACATTGGCGCCTGTGCTTATCCATGCATCCCACATGTGCAAACCAGCATGGCACTCTTTACTTTGGGCTGAAAGTAGGTACAAATGGCTGGGGTTAATAATCCAGGCAGGAAATGACAATTGGCTCTCTACCCAGCTCCCAGGGTCCTGCTGCAGCTGTTGGCCCCGGGAACATACGCTGAGCAGTGACGGAGTTGAGCGTGACACACGCCCAGGACCGAGGGGCCGGGATGAAGTTAACAGTCTACCTCCTTATGAGCCTCCAGCAGAATAAAACACCTATAATTGTTCCGTAGACCATGGATTCTACAGCTTGTGAACTGCTGCTTTTCACTGGTTAACAGGAATAATTCCACATGGTTATGAACATTAAATAAAAGTAACATTCCCGGCAGTCAGGGGTCTACACATAGTCTTGCACTGTGCCTTTTTTTCTCTGCCATTTTTTAAAAAAATTTTGTTTGACTTTTTACTTTTACAGAGTTTTGTTGTTTACAGATATGTACAATCCCAGATTAGTCATATGTACACTGTGCCTTTTTTTTTTTTAATATTTATTTTTGGGCAGGGGTTGGGCTGGGGAGGGAGGGGAGCGGGCGGGCCACTTCTATTGGTCTTTCATTTCTCTATTTTCATCCGTCTCTGTTCTTTGGCTCCTGTGGGCCTCCCATCGCGGTGGCATCTGTCGTTGCAGAGCACCGGCTCTGGGCGCATGTGCTCCAGAGCTCCGGCTCGGTGATTGGACACATCGGTCCAGCCGCTCCGCGGCACGTGGGATCTTCCCAGGCCAGGGATCGAACCGGTGCCCCTTGCAGGACATTTTTCAATGTGCTGTGTACAAATCCTGATGATTTTTTGGAGATCTATACAGAGAAATGATCTTACTGTTTTAATAAATAAATAGGATACTATTCCCTTGAATGAAGGTACCTATTCAATCAGTCCTATACAGGTGATTCTTTACTTTGGTTTCGATCTATCTTTGGAGGTATGTGGAATGCCCTAAATAGTGGTATTTTCAAGGTTCCCAGAGTGTCAGTGAAGACCTCACGTTCATGCTCCCTGGGTATCTCTGATGGCTGACCTGGGGCGAGGGATCAGACAAATGGATGCTGATCTAGTCAACTGGCCTGAACCATGCATTTACCAAGCGGAAGTTCATGAAAGGGAAATTTAGGGAAAAAATGGTCTTAAAGGGCTTCCCTGGTGGTCCAGTGGGTAAAGAGTCCACCCTGCAGTGCAAGGGGCACCGGTTTGATCCCTGGCCTGGGAAGATCCCACGTGCCGCGGAGCAGCTGGACCGGTGTGTCCAATGACGAGCCAGCGCTCTGGAGGGCATACGCCCAGAGCCGGTGCTCTGCAGCAAGAGAGGCCACTGCCATGGGAGGCCCACACAGGCCAAAGAATAAAAGATGGATGAAAATAAATAAATAAAAAGCAATAAAAGAGGCCAAAATAAAAAAAAAAAGGTTCTTAAAGTAACAGTAATATCACTTTCTGAGTAAGAGGCCTACGGCTCCAACTTCTGTCTCCTCCTTCACCTACCACTTTGCTTTAATTTACTTAAATATTCACTTATTTTTGGCTGGGTTGGGTCTTGGCTATGACACACTGGATCTCTGATTGTGGCCTCTGGGCTTCGCTGCTCCCTGCCATGTGGGGTCTTAGTTCTCTGACCAGGGATCAAACCTGTGTCCCCTGATACTGGAAGGCAGATTCTTTACCACTGGACCACCAGGGAAGTCCCGGCCTTTCTTAACAGGAATGTTTGAATACCTCTGACATCCACGTGCTGATGATTCTCTGCTGGGTCCAGCCCAGGCCTTCCTCATAAGCACCAACCATTTCCTGGGGGAGGAGGGGTATGAGTTTCATCATTTTCTCCATGCATTGACGGTCTCTTTGAATCCTGACACAACCTAAAAAAGATAAAACTAAGCTGTCCCACACTGGCTTGTCTGTCCCTCGTCAGCCCCAGTGTCTTAATTACTGGAGTTTTATAAGTGGTTTTCATAGCTGGTCACCTAAGGGTTCGTCCTCCTTCCTTACTCTGCTTTCGCGTTGCTTGGGCTCTTGTCAGGGTTCACTGCATTAGCATATGAATTTTAGAACTGGATTCTTGATTTCCACAAAATACCCGCTAGGGCATGACTGGAGCTGCCCTATGGAGAACTGAGCTCTTTTCCCGTCTTGAGCCATCCCATCTACGAATGTGCTATTTCCCTCCATGAATTAGTACTTTTAAAATTTCTCCACAATGTTTTGTAGTTTTCAGTGAAGAGACTTTATGCCGCTTCTGTTAGATTTTTCCTCACTACTTTGTTTTTTAAAATATTATTAGAAATGAGTCCACATTCTTTCACAAAGTGCCCCAAGTCCCTTCTCTCACAGCGATGATTTACAGTTGCTTAAAAATTTTTAACTCAAATGGAGCAATAGGTTCTTTGTTTTATTCATCCACTCTGAAATAGGAACACCTTAACTCAAATGGAGACAAATCAGGTTCTTGTTAAATAAAAAGAAATAAAAGAGGCCAAAATAAAAAAAAAAAGGTTCTTAAAGTAACAGTAATATCANTTTCTGAGTAAGAGGCCTCGGCTCCAACTTCTGTCTCCTCCTTCACCTACCACTTTGCTTTAATTTACTTAAATATTCACTTATTTTTGGCTGGGTTGGGTCTTGGCTATGACACACTGGATCTCTGATTGTGGCCTCTGGGCTTCGCTGCTCCCTGCCATGTGGGGTCTTAGTTCTCTGACCAGGGATCAAACCTGTGTCCCCTGATACTGGAAGGCAGATTCTTTACCACTGGACCACCAGGGAAGTCCCGGCCTTTCTTAACAGGAATGTTTGAATACCTCTGACATCCACGTGCTGATGATTCTCTGCTGGGTCCAGCCCAGGCCTTCCTCATAAGCACCAACCATTTCCTGGGGGAGGAGGGGTATGAGTTTCATCATTTTCTCCATGCATTGACGGTCTCTTTGAATCCTGACACAACCTAAAAAAGATAAAACTAAGCTGTCCCACACTGGCTTGTCTGTCCCTCGTCAGCCCCAGTGTCTTAATTACTGGAGTTTTATAAGTGGTTTTCATAGCTGGTCACCTAAGGGTTCGTCCTCCTTCCTTACTCTGCTTTCGCGTTGCTTGGGCTCTTGTCAGGGTTCACTGCATTAGCATATGAATTTTAGAACTGGATTCTTGATTTCCACAAAATACCCCGCTAGGGCATGACTGGAGCTGCCCTATGGAGAACTGAGCTCTTTTCCCGTCTTGAGCCATCCCATCTACGAATGTGCTATTTCCCTCCATGAATTAGTACTTTTAAAATTTCTCCACAATGTTTTGTAGTTTTCAGTGAAGAGACTTTATGCCGCTTCTGTTAGATTTTTCCTCACTACTTTGTTTTTTAAAATATTATTAGAAATGAGTCCACATTCTTTCACAAAGTGCCCCCAAGTCCCTTCTCTCACAGCGATGATTTACAGTTGCTTAAAAAATTTTTTAACTCAAATGGAGCAATAGGTTCTTTGTTTTATTCATCCACTCTGAAATAGGAACACCTTGGGGAGATCAGCAGTCATTGATAGGGTAAGATTTCATAATTATTCCCAACTGTAGACAATTAAGAGCTTCCTCAGGAACTGAAGTGCTCCCAAGGAAGAAAAAACCCAAGAATGGTCGAGAAGAAGCCATTTGCAGAAGTTGGGGCAGAGAGGGAAGGCTCTCACCGTGCCCATGGACACGCAATGGTCCAATCACCCTTGGCTTCTCAGCTTCCCAGATCCTTCTTAGAAGGCTCTGAATCAGAGAGAAGGGTATCCCCAGTCCCTGCAGCTTTGTCTGTGGGGTGTCCATGGTTCCAGGGAATCCTGTCCTAGTGGTCTGGGGAAGGAGAGGGCTGGTCACCCTAAAACAGCAGTGCTGGGCCAGCTTGGCCACTGGCTGTAGAAACATCTTTAATCTGCCTGCTTTTCAAACATGGGAGTATTTTATTTAGGATGTGAATGTAAATGTGTGGAATTGAAAATTCTTGCCTAGAACTTCAATACCATCCTGCTCAATGTCAGGTCCAGAATTTGTGTGTTTCCCTCATGGCCAGAGCTGACAGTTACCATTTCTTGGTGAAGCAAGCAAAGAAGGCCCCCTGCAGGGAGACAAGGCCAAGCCAAGATCAGATGCAACCAGACTTTCCGAGGATGGAATTCTGTTTCCAGGCCTCTAAGTGAGAGACCAGAGCTATCTGCTAAGCTGACTTTTTTTTTTTTTTTCAACAGAAGATCACAGCTTTATTCAGCATGAGCTTTCTACCTGTCCCCTGCGTAGGACAGGGCTTCAGTATGAAGAGGAGACGCTGACATGCATGCTATGACACTGAGAGCTTTGGGCCAACGCGGTGAGGATTCCAGCCAAACTGCGGTGGAAACTCCATTTGTGTAAGAGGTTGCTTCCAGTTTTCAGCTATGATCAATAAAGCAGTTATGAACATTCACATGTAAATCATGATACAGACATATGCTTCGTTTCTCTGGGAGCAGAATGGCTGGATCATATGGTAGGTGTATACGCGTGTCCTTGTTTCTCATAATTACTTTGCTTATCTTCCAGGCATTGTTTTTCTCTTCCTGGCCTGGTCAGCCACTTAAACTAAAAAAAAAAATGACTGCCAAGCCCCCTGGCAAAAGACCAACTGGCACCTAAAGTCAATACTAGGCCAGATTAGTTCTCCTTAATGTCATTTAAAAGGGAAGAACAGGGGCTTCCCTGGTGGTCCAGTGGGTAAGGACACCGCCTTGCAGCACAAGGGGCGCCAGTTCGATCCCTGGCCTGGGAAGATCCCATGTGCTGCGGAGCAGCTGTACTGACGTGTCCAACTACTGAGCCAGAGCTCTGCGACGAGAGAGGACACTGTGATGGGAGACCCACACCAGCCAAAGAACAAAGATGGATGGAAATGGATAAATGAAAGACAAATAGAAGTGGCCAAAAAAAAAGGGAAAAACAGTGTTATGTATTTAAAGTGTGTCTGGAACCCAATGCTAGAAAACGGTCTTTTCCACTTAGTGCCACAGATCATTTTTTAAAATTAATAAACTTATGCCCTCTTTTTGTTGTCACCCACAAAATGATAAACAGCGTTATAAAAAATCTTGTTTTTGAACAGTGCAATTTTTAAAGCAAACATTTAAGAATTTAGGATTAATCATAGAAGTAAGCAGTCCCATGAGCACAAATACAAAAATTAGAAGCTGGTGCTCTCATTAAAAACAACCTGAAGAGTCACTTTGCCCACAGAGTCAACACATAATAAGAGGCAGAAAGCAGCCAGGCAGCTGGCAGATAGTTCAAGGTGTTACTCACGGGGGTTACGTTAGCAGAAGGATGACTCATGACTCTCCACCGCAGCAGAGCAGGTCCCAGCTCCGAGCTGGATTGTGGTCAAGGAGGAAACAGGGCTTATGAATAAAATGCCCTACGCAGGTAATGGTACATGAGTAGTGGTTAGCTCTCTGGGCTTCCCTGGTGGCTCAGTGGTGAAGAATCCACCTGCCAACACAGGAGATGCAGGTTCGATCCCTTGGTTGGGCAGATTCCCTGGAGAAGGAAGCGGCGACCCACTCCAGTATTCTTGCCTGGGAAGTCCCGTGGACAGAGGAGTCTGATGGGCTACAGCCCATGGGGTCGCAAAGGAGTCAGACACGACTTAAGAGACTAAACAAGAACAACAAAGTGGTTAGCTTCCCAGGGCAGCCTTCAGTCCACTGAAGCCACCAAGGACCTAGGATGTCCTTCCCAACTAGCCAGTGGGACCCGGACGCCCTTGGGAAGCAGCCCGTAGAATCTGGCTTCCCCCTGCCAGGGAGAAAGCGTTCCTGACTTTGCAGTGATGGGCTGGGGCCTGAAGAGGCCTCTGGGCTGTGGAGCCCAAGGGAACCGTGAAGCAACGGGGTGCAGCCTGGGGTTGAGATCAGTGAGTGCTGGCCAAGGGAGGGGCCCCTGACGATGGACCCCTCGGCTCCCTCTTCGGTTCCCCACTGGCCTAGCTGGGGAGGAGGTAAGAAGCAGGCAGGAGACCCAGGTTCAATTCCTGGGTTGGGAAGATCTCCTGGAGTAGAAAGTGGCAACCCACTCCAGTATTCTTGCCTGGAGAATCCCATGGACAGAGAAGCCTGGCGGGCTACCGTCCAGGGGGGTACAAAGAGTAACACACACACACACACACATTATGTACCTCTTCGCTTGGCCTTTTCCACGCAGTCTAATTCCTTTAAGATCCATCGAAGTCCTTGTGTGTCTCAACAGCTTGTCACTTTTCACTAATAAGTAGTATTCCAGAGAGTGGGCCACAGGCTGTTTAGCTATTCACCTGTTGAAGGATAGATGCTGTGGCTGTTCCCAGTCTGGGGCTATTAGAAATAAAGAGACCACAAACGAGTGAGCACAGCTTTGTGTGTGCACATCTGTTTTCATTTCACTCCTGGGCAAATGCCCAGGGATGCGACTGCTGAGTTGTACAGTAAGCATATGTTTAGTTTTTAAAGAAAATGCCAAACTCTCTTCCGAGTGACCGTATCACTCCATGTTCCCATCAGCCATGTGCGAGTGACCCAGCTCCTCTGTCTCCGCCAGCCTCTGGTGTTAGCACATTTTTATTTTGGCTGCTGTCATGGGGCTTCTAGGAGTCTCCAGTATGAGCATCTCAGTTTGCTCAGTGGCTGGCAATACTGACTCACCTCTCCAGTGCTGCTTGTCATCTGTGCATCCGTGTCGACTCTAGACTGCAGCCCTTTGTCTCCACGTCTGGGAGCCACTGTCCTTCAAAGAAACAGACTTCCTTCGCAGAGCAGTTTTAGGTTCACAGCAAAACTAAACAGAAAGCGGAGATTTCTCATACACCGCTCTCCTTCTCCAAAACACAGAGCCTCCCTGACTAGGAACATCCCCCACCAGAGAGGTGTGTTTGTCATAACCGACCCACAACACTGGTAGTTCACTGTCACCCAAAGTCCATAGATTTTTCTTTTTTCACTTCGGGGTGAGAGCCCAAGGGAACCGTGAAGCAACGGGTGCAGCCTGGGGTTGAGATCAGTGAGTGCTGGCCAAGGAGGGGCCCCTGACGATGGACCCTCGGCTCCCTCTTGGTTCCCCACTGGCCTAGCTGGGGAGGAGGTAAGAAGCAGGCAGGAGACCCAGGTTCAATTCCTGGGTTGGGAAGATCTCCTGGAGTAGAAAGTGGCAACCCACTCCAGTATTCTTGCCTGGAGAATCCCATGGACAGAGAAGCCTGGCGGGCTACCGTCCAGGGGGGTACAAAGAGTAACACACACACACACACACATTATGTACCTCTTCGCTTGGCCTTTTCCACGCAGTCTAATTCCTTTAAGATCCATCGAAGTCCTTGTGTGTCTCAACAGCTTGTCACTTTTCACTAATAAGTAGTATTCCAGAGAGTGGGCCACAGGCTGTTTAGCTATTCACCTGTTGAAGGATAGATGCTGTGGCTGTTCCCAGTCTGGGGCTATTAGAAATAAAGAGACCACAAACGAGTGAGCACAGCTTTGTGTGTGCACATCTGTTTTCATTTCACTCCTGGGCAAATGCCCAGGGATGCGACTGCTGAGTTGTACAGTAAGCATATGTTTAGTTTTTAAAGAAAATGCCAAACTCTCTTCCAGTGACCGTATCACTCCATGTTCCCATCAGCCATGTGCGAGTGACCCAGCTCCTCTGTCTCCGCCAGCCTCTGGTGTTAGCACATTTTTATTTTGGCTGCTGTCATGGGGCTTCTAGGAGTCTCCAGTATGAGCATCTCAGTTTGCTCAGTGGCTGGCAATACTGACTCACCTCTCCAGTGCTGCTTGTCATCTGTGCATCCGTGTCGACTCTAGACTGCAGCCCTTTGTCTCCACGTCTGGGAGCCACTGTCCTTCAAAGAAACAGACTTCCTTCGCAGAGCAGTTTTAGGTTCACAGCAAAACTAAACAGAAAGCGGAGATTTCTCATACACCGCTCTCCTTCTCCAAAACACAGAGCCTCCCTGACTAGGAACATCCCCCACCAGAGAGGTGTGTTTGTCATAACCGACCCACAACACTGGTAGTTCACTGTCACCCAAAGTCCATAGTTTCTCTTCACTCTTCTTTCTTTTTGGCCACTTCTATTGGTCTTTCATTTATACATTTTCATCCGTCTTTGTTCTTTGGCCCGTGTGGGCCTCCCATCGCAGTGGCCTCTGTTGTCGCAGAGCACACCGGCTCTGGGCGCATGTGCCCCAGAGCTCCAGCTCGGTAATTGGGCACGTCGGTCCAGCCGCTCCGCGGCACGTGCGATCTTCCCAGGCCAGGGATCGAACTGGCGCCCCTTGCACTGCAAGGCGGTGTCCTTACCCGCTGGACCACCAGGGAAGCCCCCTCAATAAAGAATTTTTAGAAAGAGAGGCAGAGCAGGCTTTTATATACACAGAAGAGAAGGCAACATGAGGATGGAGCTGAGAGAAGTTGCCGACGCTGGCCTTGGAGATGAGAGAGATGTAGCCACAAGCCAAGGGATGCTGGAAACCACCAGACACGTGAGGAAGGAGCAGGTGCTTCCGCAGAGCCTCTGGAGGGAGCGCAGCCTGCTTACACCCTGATGTCAGCCCAGTGACACTGGCGTTAGACCGTCTGCCTCTGGAACTGTAAGAGGGTGACCTTCTCTGGTAAACCCCCACGTCTGTGGTGATCTGGCAAAGGCCACAGGCAGCTCACTCAGTGTTACACGAAAGACTGAAATCAACTGAGGTCTAAAGAGCCCACGTCATCAGAGAAAGTGGCTTCCAGCTGACGGCTCGTAAGTCCGACGGAAGGGAGGTGGTCTCAGAGAAAACACGCATGGTCCAGGGCGCAGAGCGGGGAGAATCTAACATCCGCACAGCTGGAATGCCTGCTCTTGTTCATCTTTCTGACTTTGCCCGTGTGACCATGAAATTTAAAGAGAAAATAAAGGAACACTGACTTCTTCCCACCTTTGGTGAATGGTACAGCTCCTGGCTTGGTAGCTCTTAAGGCCGGGAGGTCATTTTCATGTTTGCAAAAAAAAGTGCCGCTTTGCATCTTTTCTCTTGTGGCGTGAGCATTTTAAAATAAATATGAAAACCAGGTCATTTCCATATCTTTAAAACCCAGTAGTGTAGTCAGTTCTCAAATGACCAGAGAGGTGTGTTTGTCATAACCGACCCACAACACTGGTAGTTCACTGTCACCCAAAGTCCATAGTTTCTCTTCACTCTTCTTTCTTTTTGGCCACTTCTATTGGTCTTTCATTTATACATTTTCATCCGTCTTTGTTCTTTGGCCCGTGTGGGCCTCCCATCGCAGTGGCCTCTGTTGTCGCAGAGCACACCGGCTCTGGGCGCATGTGCCCCAGAGCTCCAGCTCGGTAATTGGGCACGTCGGTCCAGCCGCTCCGCGGCACGTGCGATCTTCCCAGGCCAGGGATCGAACTGGCGCCCCTTGCACTGCAAGGCGGTGTCCTTACCCGCTGGACCACCAGGGAAGCCCCCTCAATAAAGAATTTTTAGAAAGAGAGGCAGAGCAGGCTTTTATATACACAGAAGAGAAGGCAACATGAGGATGGAGCTGAGAGAAGTTGCCGACGCTGGCCTTGGAGATGAGAGAGATGTAGCCACAAGCCAAGGGATGCTGGAAACCACCAGACACGTGAGGAAGGAGCAGGTGCTTCCGCAGAGCCTCTGGAGGGAGCGCAGCCTGCTTACACCCTGATGTCAGCCCAGTGACACTGGCGTTAGACCGTCTGCCTCTGGAACTGTAAGAGGGTGACCTTCTCTGGTAAACCCCCACGTCTGTGGTGATCTGGCAAAGGCCACAGGCAGCTCACTCAGTGTTACACGAAAGACTGAAATCAACTGAGGTCTAAAGAGCCCACGTCATCAGAGAAAGTGGCTTCCAGCTGACGGCTCGTAAGTCCGACGGAAGGGAGGTGGTCTCAGAGAAAACACGCATGGTCCAGGGCGCAGAGCGGGGAGAATCTAACATCCGCACAGCTGGAATGCCTGCTCTTGTTCATCTTTCTGACTTTGCCCGTGTGACCATGAAATTTAAAGAGAAAATAAAGGAACACTGACTTCTTCCCACCTTTGGTGAATGGTACAGCTCCTGGCTTGGTAGCTCTTAAGGCCGGGAGGTCATTTTCATGTTTGCAAAAAAAAGTGCCGCTTTGCATCTTTTCTCTTGTGGCGTGAGCATTTTAAAATAAATATGAAAACCAGGTCATTTCCATATCTTTACAACCCAGTAGTGTAGTCAGTTCTCAAATGACCAGCAGGTGTGTCTCAGAAATCTGGATATCTATCGCCTGTGCTGACCTAGTCTTTCCTGTATAAGCTTGTATGTGCGTGCTCAGCCACCCCGTCACGTCCAGTTCTTTGCAGCCCCATGGACTGTAGCCCGCCAAACTTCTCTGCTCACGGGATTATCCTGGCAACAATATTGGACTGGGTTGTCTTTTCCTTCTCCAGGGCATCTTTCTGACCCAGGGATCGAATCTGTGACTCCTGTGTTGGCAGGTGGATTCTTTACCACTGAGCCCCCTGAGAAGCCCATGAGCACATTCAGGTGAGGTAAATGTAGTCACAAAGACATGGACTGAACCTACGTTTCTCGCATTGCAGGCAGATTCTTTACCATCCGAGGCACCAGGGAAGCCCAAAGAAACGGATGGATAGGGCAAAATCGAGCG
This sequence comes from Tragulus kanchil, assembly GCA_022376925.1. Taxonomy (NCBI): domain Eukaryota; kingdom Metazoa; phylum Chordata; class Mammalia; order Artiodactyla; family Tragulidae; genus Tragulus; species Tragulus kanchil. Next base: position 153,960,504 of record JAIOJX010000004.1, read on the forward strand.
AGAGGCTTTTAACCCTTCAAACTGGTGCAGAGACACATGTTTTCCATATGCAGTAATTATAAAGGAGGCAACTGGATTTCAAGTCTCCACTTGGCCTGTCACAAGAGGTGTGGCCTGGCAAGCCCTTAGCATTCACATCTAATAGAGGGAGGAGACAGGAAAGGCCTCTGGTAGACTCAGTAGTCTTGGAAAGAGGCCTTTGTGTCGGGGTGTCCATTGGATGAGAGTCACATACTCAAAAACAAACCCTATAAAAGCTTTGACTTGTAAATGAGAGATGGCCAACGGTCGAGAGATCTCTGAGGAAGCAGACGTCCTGCTGCCTGAAATTACACCAGAATCGCATCCTCCTCTCTCGGCCTGCTGTGGCTGCAGCACCTTGACGCCGGGGCCCAGCCTGGGGCCGGCCTGGGAGCCCGCTCTCTCTGCTCCCTCGGAACGTCTGTTGGCCCGTTCACCGCAGGCTCCCTCACGGGGTTACTGGAGTCTGTGCGTGTCCCTTCTCTCCCTCCAGAGGCTTCTAGAGGCCAGAGTTGGCCACGGGTTCCCTGCAGGCCCCCCGGTCCTGTCCAGGCCAGGAGTCCTGGGGAGCCCAGGCATCAGGTGCCGTCTCTCATCAGCCATGTGCTCCTGACCATCCTGTCTCGTTTTGTGGAGTTGGAGTAGAATGCTCGGGTTGAGAGCTCAATAAGTCTTCACCAAGAAATGAGTCGGGAAGAGCCAAAGACCGTAAACTCTGCAATGAACTTGAGTTCTGACCCTTACTGGTTGTGTAGTGCCCCCTTTTATCACTAATAACACTGGTCACTTTTCAAAATAAGATTATGCGGTTATCTGTGTACCTCTCGGGAGACTCAGGAGAGCTGACTCATTGGAAAAGACCCTGATGCTGGGAAATACTGAAGGCAGGAGGAGAAGGGACAACCGAGGATGAGATGGCTGCAAGGCATCACCAGCTCAATGGACATGAGTTTGAACAAGCTCTGGCAGGTGGTAAAGGACAGGGAAGCCTGGCGTGCTGTGGTCCATGGGGTCACAAAGAGTCAGACATGACTGAGCGACTGAACAACAGGAGACCAACGCCACATGACCTTAAAATTAACAAATCAGAAGGGAAGTAATTATAAAGGAGGCAACTGGATTTCAAGTCTCCACTTGGCCTGTCACAAGAGGTGTGGCCTGGCAAGCCCTTAGCATTCACATCTAATAGAGGGAGGAGACAGGAAAGGCCTCTGGTAGACTCAGTAGTCTTGGAAAGAGGCCTTTGTGTCGGGGTGTCCATTGGATGAGAGTCACATACTCAAAAACAAACCCTATAAAAGCTTTGACTTGTAAATGAGAGATGGCCAACGGTCGAGAGATCTCTGAGGAAGCAGACGTCCTGCTGCCTGAAATTACACCAGAATCGCGTCCTCCTCTCTCGGCCTGCTGTGGCTGCAGCACCTTGACGCCGGGGCCCAGCCTGGGGCCGGCCTGGGAGCCCGCTCTCTCTGCTCCCTCGGAACGTCTGTTGGCCCGTTCACCGCAGGCTCCCTCACGGGGTTACTGGAGTCTGTGCGTGTCCCTTCTCTCCCTCCAGAGGCTTCTAGAGGCCAGAGTTGGCCACGGGTTCCCTGCAGGCCCCCCGGTCCTGTCCAGGCCAGGAGTCCTGGGGAGCCCAGGCATCAGGTGCCGTCTCTCATCAGCCATGTGCTCCTGACCATCCTGTCTCGTTTTGTGGAGTTGGAGTAGAATGCTCGGGTTGAGAGCTCAATAAGTCTTCACCAAGAAATGAGTCGGGAAGAGCCAAAGACCGTAAACTCTGCAATGAACTTGAGTTCTGACCCTTACTGGTTGTGTAGTGCCCCCTTTTATCACTAATAACACTGGTCACTTTTCAAAATAAGATTATGCGGTTATCTGTGTACCTCTCGGGAGACTCAGGAGAGCTGACTCATTGGAAAAGACCCTGATGCTGGGAAATACTGAAGGCAGGAGGAGAAGGGACAACCGAGGATGAGATGGCTGCAAGGCATCACCAGCTCAATGGACATGAGTTTGAACAAGCTCTGGCAGGTGGTAAAGGACAGGGAAGCCTGGCGTGCTGTGGTCCATGGGGTCACAAAGAGTCAGACATGACTGAGCGACTGAACAACAGGAGACCAACGCCACATGACCTTAAAATTAACAAATCAGAAGGGAAGTACTGACTCTGGGCCTCTGCTCTGGGAAGCTAGGTGGTGATACTTTTCCTCTCCAATCTTCCCTACCGCCACCCCACCCAGGTAAGTTCAGAGAAAACCCTGGACATTTCATACAAGGCAGATATCAGAAGACTCTGTAAGGTAAAGGAAGGAAGCTGTGCAGTCGGGGGGAGCTCAAGGCTGAGGAGCCCCAAAGGGGGGAGTTCTCTGGCTTTCTTTTGTGCCTCAGACAGCCCAGTCTTAGAGCTGAAGAAGTCTCCAACTGGGAAATGCCAAGTGGATACTGTCGACTAAAAAAGATGAACAACTTGAGAGTTGTGGGTTAAGTTTTATTTGGGGCATAATTAGGACTGCAGCCTGGGAGGCAGCACCCCAGATAGCTCTGAGAGACGGCTGCAAAGAGTCAGCAGGAGGGCCGATATTTAAGGATTTTGGTGAGGCGGGAGTTTCATATCATTAAACAGTCATTTTACAAAGGGTCCCCAGTTAGTCACAAGGATCCGATGTCACCATGAGGAGATTTAGTGCTTTTCTAAATATGAGGAGACGCAAGGATTGAGATCATAAAATCGGTTCCTAGAAGCATCCACCTATCTAAAGACCAGCCCCACCAGATTCCCTGGAGCACAGAGTGCCTCTAGCCCACCCTGATCTCCATCAGAGGGTCCTGAAGGTCAGCAGCACTCAACAGCACAGGGTCTGGTCTCTGCAGAGGCAGAGGGCAAATGTCCTTGGCATTGTCGGAAAAAATTGCGTTATCTGGTTGTGTAGTGCCCCTTTATCACTAATAACACTGGTCACTTTTCAAAATAAGATTATGCGGTTATCTGTGTACCTCTCGGGAGACTCAGGAGAGCTGACTCATTGGAAAAGACCCTGATGCTGGGAAATACTGAAGGCAGGAGGAGAAGGGACAACCGAGGATGAGATGGCTGCAAGGCATCACCAGCTCAATGGACATGAGTTTGAACAAGCTCTGGCAGGTGGTAAAGGACAGGGAAGCCTGGCGTGCTGTGGTCCATGGGGTCACAAAGAGTCAGACATGACTGAGCGACTGAACAACAGGAGACCAACGCCACATGACCTTAAAATTAACAAATCAGAAGGGAAGTACTGACTCTGGGCCTCTGCTCTGGGAAGCTAGGTGGTGATACTTTTCCTCTCCAATCTTCCCTACCGCCACCCCCACCCAGGTAAGTTCAGAGAAAACCCTGGACATTTCATACAAGGCAGATATCAGAAGACTCTGTAAGGTAAAGGAAGGAAGCTGTGCAGTCGGGGGGAGCTCAAGGCTGAGGAGCCCCAAAGGGGTGAGTTCTCTGGCTTTCTTTTGTGCCTCAGACAGCCCAGTCTTAGAGCTGAAGAAGTCTCCAACTGGGAAATGCCAAGTGGATACTGTCGACTAAAAAAGATGAACAACTTGAGAGTTGTGGGTTAAGTTTTATTTGGGGCATAATTAGGACTGCAGCCTGGGAGGCAGCACCCCAGATAGCTCTGAGAGACGGCTGCAAAGAGTCAGCAGGAGGGCCGATATTTAAGGATTTTGGTGAGGCGGGAGTTTCATATCATTAAACAGTCATTTTACAAAGGGTCCCCAGTTAGTCACAAGGATCCGATGTCACCATGAGGAGATTTAGTGCTTTTCTAAATATGAGGAGACGCAAGGATTGAGATCATAAAATCGGTTCCTAGAAGCATCCACCTATCTAAAGACCAGCCCCACCAGATTCCCTGGAGCACAGAGTGCCTCTAGCCCACCCTGATCTCCATCAGAGGGTCCTGAAGGTCAGCAGCACTCAACAGCACAGGGTCTGGTCTCTGCAGAGGCAGAGGGCAAATGTCCTTGGCATTGTCACTGGCAATGTGATTAGTAAATGCCAGTTTGTAGTGGACAATGCAGTCAACGGAAGTCCAAACACAGCTCTGCTCTCTCTAGACAAAGGAGTGGGGAAGCCTTGCAAGTCAGAAACTTTTAGGCAATAACTTTTCTTACCCCAGCCAGACACTGCAGAAAGCACTACGCTCTCGTCCCCACGAGTGCGAGCCAAGTTGCTGCAGTCGTGTCCAACTTTTTCCGACACTATGGACTGTAGCCTCACAGGCTCCTCTGTCCATGGAACTCTCCAGGCAAGGAAACTGGCGTGAGGTGCTGTTTCCTCCTCCAGGGGACCTTCCTGACCCAGGGATGGAACCTGCATTGGCAGACAGATTCCTGACTATCTGAGCCACGAGGTCGCACCCCGAGCCCAGCAGCAAAGACTGCGTGGGGAATCTAGATCCCCACCCTGGTCTGGTTGTCATGGGGATCCCCCCGTAAGGTGGTGTTTGAGAAGGCCAAATAGGGAGCTGGACCTTCATCCCTGAAGGGCAGTAACAAAACCCCTTACCCCTGTTATCAGCAGGGGCCTACACTTCCGCCCCCACTCCCCCTGACTTGTCACACCCCCCCTCCCCCGACCCACCCGGGGTGGTGCCCGAGGAGGCTGGGTCCAGGGTCAGGACTTGAACTTCCCCATGGTATCTGGGCAGGCCTCGTGGAACCTAGAACCCTGATCGCCACTAACGAGCCAGTACCTGCCCCTTCCTGCTAGCACAAACCCTTTATCAGAGGAAGCCTACTTCTAGGGGGGTTAAGGATTTTGGTGAGGCGGAGTTTCATATCATTAAAGTCATTTTACAAAGGGTCCCCAGTTAGTCACAAGGATCCGATGTCACCATGAGGAGATTTAGTGCTTTTCTAAATATGAGGAGACGCAAGGATTGAGATCATAAAATCGGTTCCTAGAAGCATCCACCTATCTAAAGACCAGCCCCACCAGATTCCCTGGAGCACAGAGTGCCTCTAGCCCACCCTGATCTCCATCAGAGGGTCCTGAAGGTCAGCAGCACTCAACAGCACAGGGTCTGGTCTCTGCAGAGGCAGAGGGCAAATGTCCTTGGCATTGTCACTGGCAATGTGATTAGTAAATGCCAGTTTGTAGTGGACAATGCAGTCAACGGAAGTCCAAACACAGCTCTGCTCTCTCTAGACAAAGGAGTGGGGAAGCCTTGCAAGTCAGAAACTTTTAGGCAATAACTTTTCTTACCCCAGCCAGACACTGCAGAAAGCACTACGCTCTCGTCCCCACGAGTCGAGCCAAGTTGCTGCAGTCGTGTCCAACTTTTTCCGACACTATGGACTGTAGCCTCACAGGCTCCTCTGTCCATGGAACTCTCCAGGCAAGGAAACTGGCGTGAGGTGCTGTTTCCTCCTCCAGGGGACCTTCCTGACCCAGGGATGGAACCTGCATTGGCAGACAGATTCCTGACTATCTGAGCCACGAGGTCGCACCCGAGCCCAGCAGCAAAGACTGCGTGGGAATCTAGATCCCCACCCTGGTCTGGTTGTCATGGGGATCCCCCCGTAAGGTGGTGTTTGAGAAGGCCAAATAGGGAGCTGGACCTTCATCCCTGAAGGGCAGTAACAAAACCCCTTACCCCTGTTATCAGCAGGGGCCTACACTTCCGCCCCCACTCCCCCTGACTTGTCACAACCCCCCTCCCCCGACCCACCCGGGGTGGTGCCCGAGGAGGCTGGGTCCAGGGTCAGGACTTGAACTTCCCCATGGTATCTGGGCAGGCCTCGTGGAACCTAGAACCCTGATCGCCACTAACGAGCCAGTACCTGCCCCCTTCCCCTGCTAGCACACTATCAGAGGAAGCTCTTGACTTTAGAGGAAGCTAAATCGGAAGGTTTCAATGAGATTCAGAACTTCATAGCCTAATAATACCAAAAATGTCTCCATTTCAAGTGCAGGTCGCGTATGATGCCAACTAGGGAAATCTCAAGTCATGAAAAACAGTGAGGCATAGACACAATGCATGAGAGAGGTCAGCGCTGTTGGAATTACCTGCCTACAGTTTTGAAGCAGCCTCAATAAAAAATCCTTCAAGGAACAATTATGAATGTGCTTGAAATAAATGAAAAGATTGAAAGTCTCAGCAGAGAAGTAGAAGATATAAAGAACAACCACTGGAAATTTTAGAACAAAGAAACACAATAGTCAAAAGAAACTCGGTGTATGGTTCAACAGCAGACTGAGTGGAGAGAGGAAGGATTTGGTGTACTGGCCCAAAGAAAACCAGAAATTATCCAGATGGTACAATGCAGAGGAAGTAGCTTGGCACTGGGGAGGAGGCGAAGAACACCACCTCAAGACCTGTGGGACCAGGTCTTCCCTAGTGGTCCAGTGGTTAAGAGTCTGGAAGGCAGGGGATGCGGGTTTGAACCCTGGCTGGGGAACTGGGAACCCACTGCTGGAGGGCCGTCGAGCCAGCACGCCTCAGCTCCAGAGCCCACCAGCCCTGAAGCCCGCGGGCCACAGCTAGAGAGAAGCATGCGTGTCACAACGGAAGATGCTGCTTGCTGCAACTGAGACCGGATGTCATCACAACTAAATGTTTAAAAAAAAAAAAAAAGACCGTGGGACTGAAACAAAAACATCTGCATACTCACATCCCTTACATCTTTGAAGGAGAAGATAGAAGGCACAGCTCAAACAGTGCTTGAAAAAACAAAAATGAAAATGTGACAAAAGGTATGAACCTACAGATTCAAGAAGCCAAATGACTCTCCTACAGAATAAACCACAAATAAATCCACACTAAGACACATCCTGGCCAAACTTCTGAAAACTAAGAACAAAGGAGAAAATCTTGAAAGGGAGCGGGAACCATCTGACTTATAAGAGAAAAAACTTTGAATGCAGACTTGAATGACTGTAGAATTCTCATCAGAAATCATGAAGGCCAGAAGGAAGGGGCCCATGTCCCAAGTGCCAGAGGAAAGCACTGTCAATCCAGGATCCCAGACCCAGGGAGAGCACCAGGAATGAACAGGAAATAAACGCAGGCAGTAGCACACGAAGGAGAGCTAAGAGAACCTGTTGCCGGCTGAACCGCCTGAAAAGAACGATTAAGTTAACTCTCTAAAAAGGAAAGGAAGGATACAGGAAGAAAGCCTGGGAGATCAGGAAGGAAGAGAGAAGGATGGAAGGAGTCAAAGTGTGAGTTCAGTAGAATACGTTGTAGTTTTTCTAATTATGTTCCATGGTTGAAGCAGGGCTGTGTGATGTGGTCCTGAGTCTCTGTAGAGGAAATAGTTAAAGCCATGATAAACTGGAGAGGGTGATGAGACAGAAAGAGAGGTGTGGTTTTCAGATTTCACAGACACTGGTACAATGAACACCAGTAGGCTGTGGTGAGTTATGTGTATGTAACGCAGTACTAGATGAACCACTAATGTGATACAAAGAGAGACATTCAAGAATCAGTAGAGATAAATCAACGTGGAATTTTGAACATGCTCAGGCAATCCACAGGAAGGCAGGCAAAGGAAAAAACAAATGGCAACCAGAGAAAAGAATAAACCAAAAAATAAAAATGCGGGCTTAACCTTACTTTTACCAATAATTACAATAAATGTAAGTAATCCAAGTACACCAACAAAAACACAGAAATGGGGAGTGGATTTAAAAATATGATCCACGTATATGTTGTGTATAAGAAATATACTCATATACAGTGATATAGGGTGTGTTAACAGTTGAAGGACGGAAAAGGCTGTACTATGCAAACATTAACTTAAAAGGAGTAGGGCTTCACGGGTAGCTCAGTGGTGAAGACTTCACCTTCCGTCACAGGAGACACCTGTTCAATGCCTGCCCCAGGAAGATCCCACCTGCCAAGGAGCAACTTAAGTCCGTGTGCCACAACCGTGGAGCCCGTGTTCCAGAGCCCAGGAGTCACAACTACTGAGCCCACGTGCATGCCCAAGAGCCCATGCTCTGCAATAAGAGAAGCCACCACAATGAGAAGCCCACGCACCTCAACCAGAGAGGAGCCCTTGCTGACCGCAACAAGAGAAAGCCCACATGCAGCAAAGAAGACCCAGGACAGTCAAAAATAAATAAAAATTTTAAAAAGTAGGACTGACTACATGAATATCAGATTATCAAAGAAAATTACTAGAGGGAAGAACAGGATGTATTACATAGTGATACATGGGTTAACCTCAAAGGTGAGATCACACGCACAGAACCGAACACGTCCACGAAGTCTTTAGCTCCACAGCTGTGCTTCAAAGCTGTGCAGCTGAAAGGACTTTTCTTTCCAAAGGTCTAAAATGATCTAGTATTCTTTGGATGTAACTTACTATAAGATGACACTCATAATTCACTGCATGAAAATAGTGACCTTTTTTTTTCCTTTAGAGCTAATGAGAATCCCTGGATTTAAAAACTATATACAAATTGTAGCATGCAGAATTGCTGTTGTTCAGTGATTTAAGTCATGTCTCACTCTGCAGCCCCAGGGACTGCACCACGCCAGGCTTCCCTGTCCCTCACCAGCTCCTGGTGTTCGCTCAAACTCAGGTCCACTGAGTTGGTGGTGCCATCCAACCGTCTCATCCTGTTGTCCTCTTCTCCTGCTGCCCTCAATCTTTACCAGCACCAGAGTCTTTTCCGATGAGTTGGCTCTTTGTAGCAGGCAGAATACTATATTGCTATGTGAGAAATGCAGGTGGTGGTCATGAGGGCCACTTCTCCCTGGTGAAGACTTCGCTAACACACAGGCACGACTTCCTGCAGCAAGCGTCTGTCGGGAAAACAGCAGCCCCTGGCCTCCCTCCTGTTGCTGGGGTGGCCTGTGGGGGCCACAGGACTCCCTCCAGGACTTCATGCCGAGCTGCTCTGGCATACCGGAACCGACCCTGCACGTCCAACCTCCAGAGCCCACAGAGCCTGCGATGCCCTGGGACCCGGGAGGAAACACACACCTCTGGGAAAGCAGGTTCCCTGTGCCCGGATTTGGGGTCTTGGCCCCAGCGCCATCTTCTCGCAGGTCGTCTTCACTCCAGGACTTTAGCACACAGATGCAAAAGAAAACCTTTGTATGATCTGGGAACATACATGTCTGTGAACAACAAAACTCTGTAAAACCTTTAAAATAAAGAATAATAATAATAAAAAAAAAAACCTTTGTAGTGTGCTGAGGAAAAAGTCACCTTCGCAGGGGGAACAATGCAGAAAGGAATCAAAGCGAGAGAGACGACAGTGGAAATGAGGAAAGATGACCCGTGTCAGCAGCAGGCAGACTCTTCGCAGATACAGGTTTTTGGGCTTGTTCCCAATACAGGTGTTTGAACCTAAGTGTTCCAAGTTCTTGGGTGTGTGCTAAGTCAGTCCAGGTGTGTCTGACTTTTTGCGACCCTATGGACTGTAGCCCGCCAGGCCCCTCTGTCCATGGGATTCTCCAGGCAAGAACACTGGAGTGGGCTGCCATGCCCTCCTCCAGGGGATCTCCCTGACGCAGGGATCAAGCCCGCGTCTCTCAAGTCTCCTGCCTCAGCAGGTGGTTTCTCTACCACGGGTGCTATCTGGGAAGCCCTTCCAGTTCCTGAGTCCATCTGAAGGTCAATTTTGCTCTTCTGTGGCCAGTATGCAACAGCTCCTCCTTTGTGCTGACTTGGTGTTCATCAAGCACCGGGGGGAGCGTAGTTACTTTAAGCGGGACAGCTGCTGCCTCTCCGGAAGCCGCCATTCCATGCTCTGGTTTATACGCGGTGAGCCTGGGGTGTGAACCGGTCTGCGGGAGCCTCACTGACTCTTTATAGCAGGTTCCCAATCCAGAATATTCTCCTCCCCACCCCCACCCTGACTCACCAGAGGCCCCCCTCAGGTCCTCCCTCATCTGTTCTGTTTATTAATTTATTTTTATTTCACTTTCTCAGAGTTTTGTTGTTTACTGCTATATATAAACTCGGACATGACCCCTCCCACTTGAGCTTCTCTCCCATCTCCCTCCCCATCCTGCCCCTCTGGGCTGCCGCAGAGCCCCCAGGCAAGTTCCCTTAGTCGTTCAGTAAGTTTCCCCATTTACTTCCATACATTGCGCCCATTCCTCTCCTGTCCCAACCCCCAGTGTCCATAAGTCCTCTCTCTTTTTTTTTTTGTGAGGGGGGGTGAGTGGGGGAAGGAGGGGGGCGGGTGGGCCACTTCTATTGGTCTTTCATTTCTCTGTTTTCACCCATCTTTGTTCTTTGGCCCATGTGGGCCTCCCATCGCAGTGGCCGCTGTTGTCACAGAGCACTGGGCACATGCGCTCCAGAGCTCCGGCTCGGTGATTGGACACATCGGTCCAGCCGCTCCGTGGCACGTGGCATCTTCCCAGGCCAGGGATCGAACCGGCGCCCCTTGCACTGCCAGGCGGTGTCCTTACCCACTGGACCACCAGGGAAGCCCAGTCCTCTTTTTGATTCAACAGTGACCAATTTAAATAAAAGGCCTAACACAAACATCAGGCAAATATGTTTAATTCTTTAAAATAACTGATGGCAAAATATTTACATCACATCATACTGTGTAAACATGTAAGGTCTCTGTACAAAGAAATATACATGCAAAAGAATGTAAAAATTTAACTGAAATAATAAAAGAAACAATACACAAATAAAAGTTGTGAGGTTACGAATACACATCCAGTTCTGAATCCAATTTCTTTTAAAAAGTTTCTGTACAATTTTACAAGGAACAAACAAACAAAAATTCAACAAAAGAATAAATAAAATACATTGGGAGCTGCAAAGCTTGAACTACGCCAATTTATGGCTGAAGACCCAGGTGTGACTGGCTGGCTTGGGAAGCGGGCTGGTCTTTTTTTTTTTTTTTTAAGTGTATTTCACACAACAAAGATAAAAAGACATCCGGGAAAATTCAAGCATGCCCAGAAACCCAGCGTCTTTCACCCCACGCTGCCGCAGACGTCCACGCCAGCCTCCGGGTGGCGAGTGCTTCACTGGCTTCTATTTCTTACCAAAAGCTCAAAATCCAGCCAATTTTTGTTGAATGTCAAAAAAGTCTAAAGTTGAATGTCAGAAAAGTCTAAAAAGTAGGAAATGTCCAGACTGATTTTGAGAAAAAAAATAATACTTTGGCATTCTGAATAATAGCATAATAACATTTAAAACATTACCCTATTATCCAGTTTTATATTCAGAGTATGAAATCACTTTTTACAGTCCTGCAAACTGACACATTTCACGAGGCGTTGTCCCCTTGAACGGACGGCACAGGGCTACGACCCCACCCTCCACCCCACCCCCGACACACACACACAACCATGAAGCTCACTGTACGAAGTATGTGCTTTTTCTATATATTTATTACAGGTACAACAGAGGTCTTCATAAATAGTTGCATAAAATGTTAAAGCCACAACATTGCACATGATATGAAATAAAACCAAAAAAAAAAAAAGAAAGAAAGAAAAACCCAATGAGTGCATTTACAGTATTTTCATCTGACTGTATACTGCTCCACAATTTGATTGACGGCTTGGGGGTGGGACGCGGGGGGAGGACCCCTCCCGACACCCCCGAGGATGGGCGGACCCCTCGGACCTGAAAGGATGCCGTGGGGGGCGCTGGGTGGGGCGAGGCGGGACCAGTCTTATGTACAAGTAAGGCCTACATTTCATCAGAGCAAAACGATTCATTCTATTTTTTATGCAAAAGTTTGAGGTTGAATGCACATTTCAGAAGCCCAGTCTGGTGTCCCGGTGAGAGGCACGCAGGCCGGGCAGCTGGAAAAGCTCAGAGCCAGGGGGACCCCGAGCTGGACGAGGCCGCGCCGGGGGTGGGGCGGGGGCTTCCCCAGAGGTGTCCACTATCTGTTTTGTTCGTTCACATCAGTGGTTGAACATAGGCATTTCGTTTCCTTGAATAAATCCTGGAAAATGTTAAATTTGCAAAATTCTATTCATGTTCATTTAAAAAAGTTTTTTCTTTTTATTTTTTTGCAGAAACCTGAATAAAAGACTGTGACACAGCAATGCTGTCTCCGTGCTCGCAGAGAGTTCCAGAAGTCCTCCACCCCAGCCCAGCTTGCAGCCCGAGTCCCAGGCGCGGCCGCGCACGGCTCGCTCGGAACACAGTGTCACACGATGAACGTCCGGCAGCTGATCGATTATGTTGGTTTGTGTTTCTCTTCGAAATTCAAACTAACAGCTGATTGGCAGGTGAAAGAGAATGAGAAGGGACGTCAAGACGGTCCCGCTCGAGGCCAGAGCCCGCTCTGTAGGAGGGTTTTCACGGACGGGTCGAACATCAGCTGACGGGCAGGTGAAAGAGAATGAGAAAGGACGTCAAGACGGGTCACGCTCGCGGCCAGAGCCTGCTCTGGAGGAAGGTCTTCACGCTACGGATAGGTCGAACATCGTTCTGGTGTTTGCGCCGCTCAATGAAGGAGGTCAGTCTGGATGTGTCGAGGACGCCCGCGCCGGGGCCGGGGCCGGGGCCGGCCTGCAGCCACCGCTCCTGCAGGGCCAGCGCCGCCGAGGGCCGCCTGGCGGGGTCCTCCTGCAGCAGGAGGCACACGAAGTCCTTGGCCCTCTGGCTCACGCCCTGGAAGTAACCATCCGGGAAACTGAAGTCTAGCCGGCAAATGTTCAGGCAGGTCTCCTCCACGCTGTCGTCCAGGAAGGGGGACACGCCGCTGAGAAGCACGTAGGCCAGCACTCCCACGCTCCACGTGTCTGAGGTCAGGGAGACCGGGTTCCCCAGGATGATTTCGGGGGCTGCAAATTCGGGGTTCCCCAGCAACGGGTGGATGTGGTAGGTCGTGTTGAGTTGGACAGCATCTCCGAAGTCAGCCAGTTTGATGGTCGGCTTGGCTAAACTCTGATCCACGAGGATGTTTTCGGGCTAGGGGACAGGACAAGACAGCCATCGTGGATGCCAGCCATCGGGGACGCCAGCCGCCATGGCCGCAGGCTGAGGCTCTCCAGGAAGCTGGGATGTCGCCTGGGGCCAGCTGTTCACATGCAAAATGGGATGCAGCCCTCGGGCGGAGGACGGCGCGCCGAGGCAGAGGCGATGCGGCCGGACCAGCTGCCGGCCGGCCCTGTCTGAACTGAGCTCCGCTGCTGTGTTAAACAGCGCCCGCGGAGGTACGAAGCCTGGCACGCACTCTCCCTCCTGGCGCCAACTGTGACACTGCCCCTCCTCGCTCCGTCACCCCACCCCGCCCGGCAGAGCTCACAGGGGCTCTCTGAGACATCGGAAGATCTCAGATGCTTGTCTGCTGGGTTGTTGCTTGCTTCTATCACTAAAAGCAAACTCTGGAACAGAGGTTAGACACTGGTGCTCCCATCTGCCGCCCCCTGCGTCTGTGTGGGTCCCGGGGGGCCCCGGCACAGACTCAGACGAGAGACGGAGAGGGGGCTCCGCGTCCGGCGTGCCCATGCCGGGGTCAGCTGTGCTCCAGCCCCGAGCCCCGCTCACCTTGAGGTCCAGGTGTGCTATCCTGCAGTTGTGAAGGTAGCAGACGGCTTCCAGGACCTCCCCCAGGTACGCCCTGATCTTCCCCTCCGTGAGGTTCCCCCACCGCACCACGCAGTCCAGGAGCCGGCCCTGGTCGGCCCTGCAGAGGGAGGACACGCGGCGGCCTCAGAGGGGCGGCCGGCCGGTCGCTTCGGGGTGACTGGCTTGCACACCGCACCTCGAGGCCCTGCGGCCGACACCCGAGTGGCGCCTGGGGCCTTCGCTGCTACCTGAAGGCAGAGCAGGATCCACGGGGTGACTGCTTTTTAACCTCACCCAGGAGGCGAGGGAGGAGAACCAGGAGGTGGGGACGGGCGCGCCCAGGCCCGCCCAGCAGGCCGGACTCAAACCTGCTGCGATGCGAGCGCAGAGCCGCCTGGCACCCAGCAGGCCCTCAGCAGGCATCCTCTGGGGAGGAACAACGTAAGACCACCTCCCTCAGCCTCAGTCTTGTCATCTATAAAACGGGGGATGTGACGGCTGAACGAGAGGATGCAAATAAAGTGCGCTTCACCTTGGAGTCAAATCCTGCCTATCAGGAAATTACTCGTAAAGAACGCTTACACAGAGATGTCCCGTGCCAGATTAAATGCTTTCTGTCATCCACTTAATCCTCACAACAACTCACTGGGAAGAGTGTTTCACCATCCCCATTTTGTACAGATGAGGAAATGGAGGCACAGAGAAGGTATGTAACTTCCCCAAAGTCACACAGCTCGTAAGGGAAGGTCAGAATTGAGAGGAGGCGGTCTGGCTCCAGCCTCTCTGAACACGGGGTGAAGCTGCCCTTTCTGCAACACAGAAATTCACAGGAAGATCAGCCCCTTGTCTGGTCCATGCTAAGCGGCTTCGGTCGTGTCTGATGCTTTGCAATCTCATGGACTGTAGCCCACCAGGCTCTTCTGTCCATGGGATTCTACAGGCAAGAGCACTGGAGTGGGTTGCCATTTCCTCCTCCAGGGGATCTTCCCAACTTGGGGGCTGATTCTGCGTCTCCTGCATTGCAGGCGGATTCTTTACCTCCGAGTCAGCAGGGACGCCCCCGTACATGCTGGGAACTAGGATATGGGGCAAACGGGTTTGCTCTGGTCAATGGAAGTGAAGTCAAAATCCAAGTAAGCGCATGAAGTGACACTGCCTGAAAGGGGGCACAGGCTCGTTTAAATAAAGCTCAAAGCCGAGATGCTTCAGGGTGACTAGAAGGCTCCACAGGCAAGCTCCCCTTCCTGGCCTTACCGACACTTTGGGGCAGCGGTTCTGTGTGCCGGGGCCGTCCTGTGACCCGTATGATGCTGAGCAACGACACCAAGACATACAGGGACTTGGCCAAATCCCCCCAAGAGGCTACGCTGCCCTTGGCTGAGGACCCCTGGTGAGGTCCTAAGTCTCACTATACCATTAAACGACTCACATATTCATCTCACATATTCATCGAGAAGGCACGCAGGGCCCAGGAAGTACCATGGGGACCAGCGGCGGCCCTGGTGGGGGCTGCCCCCTCCAGAGGGCACACCCTTCAGGCAAAGTCACCTCGTCCTCCATCCTAAGCACGCTGCAGGGGGCCAGCAAGGCCCTGGGGGGGCCTGGGCAAGCCCGGGGCTCAGAGACACGCGAGGCATCAGACCACAGCTCAGACAACAGTCTGACCCGCCCGCTCCAGCCTGAGGCCACGAGCAGGGGCGGGTCCGCAAGGCCCGGCCTCCGGGGAACCAGGCGGCCCGCCAGGGTGGCCGAGGCGCCTGGGCGGGGCGGGGCGCTCTGAGGCCGGGTCTGCGCCTCCGGCCACGCAGCTCACTGGGAGGCTACTCTTCCCTACGGGGTCACTGGAAGGCTCCAAAGCCCTGGTCTCTGGCAGGAGACAGGTTTCCTGGAGTTCTCTGAGGCCTAGAAGCCTGACTCCCGTCCTTCCGAGGGCAAGCCCGCTGAGCCTGCTGCAGCGGGCCGGGGGCTGGGGAGGGCGGCCGGGGGTACGTAC
This sequence comes from Tragulus kanchil, assembly GCA_022376925.1. Classification (NCBI taxonomy): domain Eukaryota; kingdom Metazoa; phylum Chordata; class Mammalia; order Artiodactyla; family Tragulidae; genus Tragulus; species Tragulus kanchil. The sequence goes on from JAIOJX010000004.1 coordinate 153,976,021, forward strand.
AGCTCCAGGACCAGCACGTAGCTGCCGGGGGTCTCGAAGGTGTCGAGCAGGCCCACCAGCAGTGGGTGCTGGAGGTTCTGCAGGATCCCGAGCTCGTGGGTGACCTGGTCGCGCTTCATCAGCTTCTTGCTCACAAACTTGGTGGCCACGGCTCGTTTGGCGCCCTTCTGGTCACACTTCTTCACGACGGAGAACCTGCCCCTGGAGACAGGCGGGGTGGGTTTCAGACGCCGGAGGCCTCGCAGGGGGAAGACGCCGGTAACCCAGAGGGCCCGGACGCCGGGCGGCCTCCCCGGCCACCAGCAGAGGGCCAGGGCCGCACGACGGCCCCGAGGGAGCTGCCCGCGTCTGCTCTCTGTCCGTCCCCGTGCGGGGCAGATGCTCCAGGAAGGGCGGCCATGGGCCTTATCAGACCTCTGTGAGCAGTGGCACCGCGGCCTCCCAGGCAGCTTCCCTGCCTGCTGTCGTGGAAACCCTGCCTCCCCACGAAGCAGCCTGGAGGGGACACCCCACGGCCCCGGGTGGACGGGAGCGCCTACGGCCATCGCCAGGTCTGCCCTGCGGCTACAGGACGCGGGGGGCGCCTGGCAGCTCGCTCATCTGGAGCCTGTGGCCTCCGGAGCTGCCCCGACGCACCACACCCGAGAAGCCTCAGCTGGGCCCCGACTGGATCCAGGTGACAGACCCTGGGCCTCCAGTCTGAGCCTGCTGGCCGCACGGGGGAGACTCAGGGCTGGCGAGGGAGGGACCGGTGACTGTGGCCGGGCGCACTGCGGAGGGCAGCGGGGACACGGTTGCGGCTCCTCCTCCCACAGGCTGTGCCGAGCTCAGTCGCTCAGTCGCGTCTGACTCGTGGGACCCCAGCGACTGTCGCCCCCCAGGCTCCTCCACCCGTGGGATTCTCCAGGCAGGAACACTGGGGTGAGCTGCCAGGCCCTCCTCCAGGGGATCTTCCCGACCCAGGGGTCAAACCCACATCTCTCACGTCTCCTGCCCTGGCAGGCAGGTCCTTTACCCGCAGCGCCACCTGGGAAGCCGCGTCCCGCGGACAGGTGGAGTCTATTCCCCGCCCTGAAGCTGAGCTGACAGACGGCTGGCTCTGCCCACAGACCGAGCAGACAGCCTGGGCCCCGAGAGGCCGCAGCGCCCGCTCTCCAGCCCGGGAGGGTGTCCCCACGCGGGGAGGCTGCCCGTGCATGGGTGAGGTGTGGAGGGCCAGCTGACACAGCCCAGAAGGGACCAAGAGACTCACCGCCCTGCCAGGGGCAGGGGGCCCAACGTGCGACGTCACCGCTGCTCAGGACAGCGGGGCTGAGCCCTGGGTGGGGACCGACATGCGCGACGGACGATGGACGGACGTGTCGGGCGGATCCACGCGGGCGTGCGCACGGGGACCCAGGAACGGCCACCAGCGTGCACCAGGTGCTGCTGGCGGCTCCTTGGGAGAGCTTTTTGACAGGGGCTGGCTCCGTGGTCGTGCTCCGGGCCTGCCTTCCTGCCACACGGCCTGAGCCCCCGCCCGAGCCCTGGCTGCCTTCTGGAGAGAAACAGCCCCTCCGTGTCAAAGGCCCTCCAGGTTCGTGCCGTCGTCTCCAGGCACAGCCGGGACCTGACGGGCACCTCAGCCTCCCTCAACGGGCTACTAGGAATTACGTCCAACGGGAAGCGGCCTGAGCGCCTCTTCCCCGGATTCTCCCACGAACGGGGCGTGGCTCGTCCCGCCCCGGACCTGGAGCGGGCGTGACTTCGTCGCACCCTGGACGGCTCGCGGCGCTGGGCCTCAACTCTCCCCGGGCACCTGCGCCGGGAACGTCCTCAGTGGTGAGTCGAGAGGCAGTGACAGGTTCCATTCCAGACGTCCAACCACCAGCGGAACCCGCCAGCGTCCTCCGGGTGCTCAGAGGGGACCCGGGGCGCCGCCGTACCTGCCGAGCTCGGCCACCTCGCTGTAGAAGCAGTCAAAGTTGTCCTTCCAGGTCACTACGATGCCGTCACTCCCTGGACCTGCAAGAAAGGCAGCAGCTCCCTGAGCCTGGCGAGCGGGGCCCTCGGGAGGAGGCTGGAGCTCCGGGGGGCTCGGGGCGGCGGCCATCAGGGCTGCTGAGCGTCCGAACCGAGGCGCGTGGGGATCGAGCCGTGCCAGGACGTAAAGTCCACACTGAGCGCGGGGACTCAGTCTGAGATAAAGATGGGTTTAAGCAACGGAATAAACACACGCTTGCTTTTCCATTACCTGCCGACTCGAGCTTCTCTAAGCCTATTCCAGTGAATGCTCTTTTGTCTCGCTAAATTCTCTTGCTTCACTAGTGACTTATTAAAAAAAAAAATTACCTGTATAATCTCTGGGACATCTCTTAAAAATCAGAACACTGGGGACTGTCTACTGTCAAATTCAAGGTTTTTCTTTCCTTTCTTATGCCGTGATCCAAAACCAGACCCCTTCCTTCCTCTGACTTGAAGTTAAAATATATGCGGTTATGATACACGGGATAAAAGTTCTAAGATAATTCTACGTACCGTCCACACACAGAGCACTCCCGGACTCAATTCGCCTTGGAGCTCTTCTATTTTCCTTAGTTTTAAAAAATTTATTTTGTTTTACTTCTTTAATTTTTGCTGTTGGAAGTGGCCTCCTATACCCGGTATGGCAGGAGGGCCCAGGGCCGCACGCCTGAGCCCCCGCCCGAGCCCTGGCTGCCTTCTGGAGAGAAACAGCCCCTCCGTGTCAAAGGCCCTCCAGGTTCGTGCCGTCGTCTCCAGGCACAGCCGGGACCTGACGGGCACCTCAGCCTCCCTCAACGGGCTACTAGGAATTACGTCCAACGGGAAGCGGCCTGAGCGCCTCTTCCCCGGATTCTCCCACGAACGGGGCGTGGCTCGTCCCGCCCCGGACCTGGAGCGGGCGTGACTTCGTCGCACCCTGGACGGCTCGCGGCGCTGGGCCTCAACTCTCCCCGGGCACCTGCGCCGGGAACGTCCTCAGTGGTGAGTCGAGAGGCAGTGACAGGTTCCATTCCAGACGTCCAACCACCAGCGGAACCCGCCAGCGTCCTCCGGGTGCTCAGAGGGGACCCGGGGCGCCGCCGTACCTGCCGAGCTCGGCCACCTCGCTGTAGAAGCAGTCAAAGTTGTCCTTCCAGGTCACTACGATGCCGTCACTCCCTGGACCTGCAAGAAAGGCAGCAGCTCCCTGAGCCTGGCGAGCGGGGCCCTCGGGAGGAGGCTGGAGCTCCGGGGGGCTCGGGGCGGCGGCCATCAGGGCTGCTGAGCGTCCGAACCGAGGCGCGTGGGGATCGAGCCGTGCCAGGACGTAAAGTCCACACTGAGCGCGGGGACTCAGTCTGAGATAAAGATGGGTTTAAGCAACGGAATAAACACACGCTTGCTTTTCCATTACCTGCCGACTCGAGCTTCTCTAAGCCTATTCCAGTGAATGCTCTTTTGTCTCGCTAAATTCTCTTGCTTCACTAGTGACTTATTAAAAAGAAAAATTACCTGTATAATCTCTGGGACATCTCTTAAAAATCAGAACACTGGGGACTGTCTACTGTCAAATTCAAGGTTTTTCTTTCCTTTCTTATGCCGTGATCCAAAACCAGACCCCTTCCTTCCTCTGACTTGAAGTTAAAATATATGCGGTTATGATACACGGGATAAAAGTTCTAAGATAATTCTACGTACCGTCCACACACAGAGCACTCCCGGACTCAATTCGCCTTGGAGCTCTTCTATTTTCCTTAGTTTTAAAAAATTTATTTTGTTTTACTTCTTTAATTTTTGCTGTTGGAAGTGGCCTCCTATACCCGGTATGGCAGGAGGGCCCAGGCGAAGCCTCGGCAGCGCTGCCCAGGGCCCTGGCACGGCGGTCTCCCCGGACACGGCCACTGGAAATCAGGCGGGCTGTGTCGCCCACTAAGCGCCTACGTACGTCAAGAGCAACACAATTCTAACGTGTCTAAGACATGGGTTCTGCCCCCGGCAGCTCAGAGCTGAGCTGAGAGAGAGACCAGGCCCTCTGGGCCTGGAGAGAGGGGTGCAGTCCCAGCAGGGTCGCCCTGCGCTCAGTGGACACACGCTCTGGCAGGGCCGTGGGGTCTAGGATGCGCAGCGCCTACACGGGCCTCAGCCGTGCTCCCGCCCGCCTTTCTTCTCATTCTGTTCTGCACAAGACCAACTTGGAACAGGCCCCTTAGGGTCAAAGCCGCCACGGAACGATCGGACGGGAGAGACTCGGATGGGAGAGACGCGGGAGACAGGAGTGTGGGTCGAGCTCTGACACCAGAAGGCTCTGCTGCCCCCGGAGGCCTTCGCTGTGCACCTCCCCTGCCCAAGGCCGCCCGCCCGGGCGTCCCAGAGGCCCGCGGCGCCTCGTGCCCCAGTGGCCTGCTGTGCCTCCCAGGGCACGTCGGGTGTGTGGGGGCGGCCGGGGCGCTCACCTAGAACCCGCAGGCTGGCCGAGGACGAGGCTGACCCCATGTCGTTCACGGCGATGCACGTGTAGATGCCGTCGTCCTCGGTGGTCACGCCCACGATCTTCAGAGCGGCCTCTCCCAAGTCGCTGCAGCAGAGGAGGCCCGGGGCCTTCACAAGAGGCTGGCCCCACCCCGCCCGCCCCCAGCCTCTCTCCTGCGGGGTCACCCGCTCCCTGCCCGCCCCCAGCCTCTCTCCTCTCTCCTGTGGGGTCACCCGCTCCCTGCCCGCCCCCAGCCTCTCTCCTCTCTCCTGTGGGGTCACCCGCTCCCTGCCCGCCCCCAGCCTCTCTCTCTGGGGCCACCCGCTCCCTGCCCGCCCCAGCCTCTCTCCTCTCTCCTGCGGGTCACCCGCTCCCGCCCGCCCCAGCCTCTCTCCTGCGGGCCACCCGCCTCCCGCCCGCCCCCAGCCTCTCTCCTGCGGGTCACCCGCTCCTGCCCGCCCCAGCCTCTCTCCTGCGGGTCACCCGCTCCCTGCCCGCCCCAGCCTCTCTCTCCCGCGGGTCACCCGCTCCCGCCCGCCCCCAGCCTCTCTCTCTCCTGTGGGTCACCCGCTCCCGCCCGCCCCAGCCTCTCTCCTGCGGGCCACCCGCTCCCCGCCCGCCCCAGCCTCTCTCCTGCGGGTCACCCGCTCCCTGCCCGCCCCCAGCCTCTCTCCTGCGGGGCCACCCGCTCCCTGCCCGCCCCCAGCCTCTCTCCTGCGGGGCCACCCGCTCCCTGCCCGCCCCCAGCCTCTCTCCTGCGGGGTCACCCGCTCCCTGCCCGCCCCCAGCCTCTCTCCTGCGGGGTCACAGGAAGTCAGGAGCTCCTGCACTCGGACAATTTCCAGTGGGATTCCAACGCTAGCTGCACACCCAGGTACGACATGCTCCCCCGGGAGCCGTCCCAGGGCAGAGGTGACCCTCACCTGTAGGAGATGCTGTAGTGACCGTCGTTGCTCAAGGTGTTGTGTTCAGGGCCCTTCCAGGTGATGGAGGCCTTGGGGCGGCCGCAGACCCGACATCTAAGAACGACGGTCTCCCCTGCCTCACACGTGACCTCACTCAAGGGAATGACGAATTCTGGGGGAACTGCAGAGAAGGGAGGCAGTGAGGCCGGCTGTCTGGGCCCCGGTCGGCACCCACCAACCTCCTCCAACAAATGCAGGAGAGACTTCCCGCGCATGGAGCTCCACAGAAAACCCAGGACCACAGGCTAACCCGAGGGTCCCCCAGCGCCCCACGGACCTGTGCTCTAGAAGACCAGAAGAAAGTAACAGGACTCACCATCATATATGTAGTTGGGATTGAGAAGCTGAAATGGAAAAATCACACAGCTATTAGCTAGATAATGAGCTCTTTGAGCTAGGCTGCTTTCATTCCAGGGCCATGGCTATTTTTGAAAGATGAGAGGAAACATGACTTGGCTTGCTTCGCGATCATCAAAACCGGCCACATTCCCACTGCCTTTGAACGCACTGGGAAGCTTCGTACCACAAAGATGATACGAAGCTCACCCATAAACACAAAATATTCCTTCTTACCCACAAACAAAAACTCTGCTTAAACTCAGAGGCGCCCCCTTTTCTCATCCTATGGGCTGAGTTCAGGGGCTCCCTGGACCCCCGTCCTTCTGCAGAATGGCCAGGGTTCTGACCCAGGGACCTCAAATCCCCATCAGGAAATACTGCCTTTTTCTCCAGGCAAAACCCATGCAGGTTTAGGGCAACCTGATGACAGGGGTCAGGTGGGCCGGAGCACCTGCCAAGGGAATCTGGTGTAGCCAGCGGGCCCTTGTCTGGGCCACAGCCACTCTGCGCTCCACCTGCTCCTGAGGACCCAGTGTCTGTTTGCCAGGCAGCTCACCTGGTAAAGAGCCTGCCTGCAATGCGGGAGACTCGGGTGTGATCCCTGGGTTGGGAAGATCCCCTGGAGGAGGGCAATGGCCAGCCTACCCACTCCAACAGTCCTGCCTGGGGAATTCCACGGACAGAGGAGCCCGGCAGGCTGTAGTCCATGGGGCCGCAAAAAGTTGGACACGACTCAGTGACTCACTCTTCCCTGGGAACAGAGCAGTGCTCTTTCGGAGCCACACCTACGCCCACTGAGGTGCACGCCTGTATACCTAGCTCCTGGGAATACGTGTGCCTACCTGTGCCGCGCTGTCCCCACAGGCCCCCTCCAAAGCCCGTCGGGTCTGCTCGCAGGGCGAGGTGGGTGAGTGGATGCCGGGCAAAGCCAGGCGCCAGAGCTGCGACCCCTCCCGGGCTGCACCCGCCCTTCGCGCACGGGCTCCAGAGAGCCTTGCTCACCTTCACAGATACCTTGTTGCTCAGTCCTTCCCGAGACTTCCTGTAACCGTTCTCTAACTTGCCTTCCCGTTTGCCGTCTTTATCTTTTTTCTCAGATTTTTTCCTTAAGCGGAGTGCTGTGTGCCAAGATGTTGAAACCCTTTACTTCTGAAGCTGAAATGGAAAAATCACACAGCTATTAGCTAGATAATGAGCTCTTTGACTTGTTCATTCCAGGGCCATGGCTATTTTTGAAAGATGAGAGGAAACATGACTTGGCTTGCTTCGCGATCATCAAAACCGGCCACATTCCCACTGCCTTTGAACGCACTGGGAAGCTTCGTACCACAAAGATGATACGAAGCTCACCCATAAACACAAAATATTCCTTCTTACCCACAAACAAAAACTCTGCTTAAACTCAGAGGCGCCCCCTTTTCTCATCCTATGGGCTGAGTTCAGGGGCTCCCTGGACCCCCGTCCTTCTGCAGAATGGCCAGGGTTCTGACCCAGGGACCTCAAATCCCCATCAGGAAATACTGCCTTTTTCTCCAGGCAAAACCCATGCAGGTTTAGGGCAACCTGATGACAGGGGTCAGGTGGGCCGGAGCACCTGCCAAGGGAATCTGGTGTAGCCAGTGGGCCCTTGTCTGGGCCACAGCCACTCTGTGCTCCACCTGCTCCTGAGGACCCAGTGTCTGTTTGCCAGGCAGCTCACCTGGTAAAGAGCCTGCCTGCAATGCGGGAGACTCGGGTGTGATCCCTGGGTTGGGAAGATCCCCTGGAGGAGGGCAATGGCCAGCCTACCCACTCCAACAGTCCTGCCTGGGGAATTCCACGGACAGAGGAGCCCGGCAGGCTGTAGTCCATGGGGCCGCAAAAAGTTGGACACGACTCAGTGACTCACTCTTCCCTGGGAACAGAGCAGTGCTCTTTCGGAGCCACACCTACGCCCACTGAGGTGCACGCCTGTATACCTAGCTCCTGGGAATACGTGTGCCTACCTGTGCCGCGCTGTCCCCACAGGCCCCCTCCAAAGCCCGTCGGGTCTGCTCGCAGGGCGAGGTGGGTGAGTGGATGCCGGGCAAAGCCAGGCGCCAGAGCTGCGACCCCTCCCGGGCTGCACCCGCCCTTCGCGCACGGGCTCCAGAGAGCCTTGCTCACCTTCACAGATACCTTGTTGCTCAGTCCTTCCCGAGACTTCCTGTAACCGTTCTCTAACTTGCCTTCCCGTTTGCCGTCTTTATCTTTTTTCTCAGATTTTTTCCTTAAGCGGAGTGCTGTGTGCCAAGATGTTGACTTCCTGGGGGGGGGGAAGGACAGGGTGTGAGGGTTCCATCTTCCCAGGGCTCATCAAGTGACTCCTGGAAGCGTCAGAGAAGCCCGCTGTCCAGGTGACGTGGGCACAGGGGGGACTGAGATGCATTTAGCAGCAGAGAACTCGGCTAAGGAAAACCTTTCCGTGATTCTCAGGGATAAACCCGACATTTCCTTAAAACGAGTTTCAAGAGTCCAACTATAAAGACGTCTGTGCTGGTTAATTCTATGGATAAACTTGACTGGACCCAGACATGTGGGCTGGGTATTTCTGGAGGAGCATAACCTTGTAACTGGCCGAGTGAAGCTGGCTGCCCTCCATAGTGTGGTGGGCCTCTCATCCACTCAGTTGAAGGCCCGAGTCAGACAAAAAACAGCCCGGCCTCCCTGAGCAAGAGGGAATTCTCCAGCGGAATACCTTCAGACTTCGCCTGGGCCGCGGCCTCTGCTGGCCCCGGCCCGCTGGCCCCAGTGCAGGCCTGGACTGGCCAGGCGCAGGAGCCGGTTCTTTGCATTAATGACCACTCCCAACCACAGCCCGCCTCCCCCCAGCTGTGTCTGTTTCTCTGGAGAACCCTAAAACAGGGCCTGGGAATATCCTTGAGGGAACAAAATACAAAATAGGATTTTTCAGCAGTGTACTAGAAAAAACCATTCCTGTGTATCAAGGAAACAGGACAAGGGACTCTCAGGGGAAATGGGCTCCTGCCCGGATGTCCCATGGGGTGCAGGTGCTGGGCCCAGAGGTTTGGGGGCAGCGCTGGAATGCTGGCCAGTCTGGGCTACAAACCCAGCCGGGGGACGGCCACGCTTGGCGGGGAAGGTGACCACCGTCTACGCCTTTGAGTCTGGGCTTGCGGGCTGAAGCCTCCGGAGTCTCACAGCTTTCCGTTCTGTAATGCTTCCACGCCCAGAAGCCCTCCGGCCGGCCTCCCCGGTAGTCAGAGAGACTCAGGCAAGGGCGGAGTTGGGAGCCAGCACCTTAATTCAGTTTTCTTTAATGTTTAATGCAGCAAACCTGCTTTTAAGTTTCTCGACTGAAGGAACTGAGCACATATAAGGCTTGATGGTAACAGCATCATGTGGATGATGAGCTGGAGCCCCAGCACGAGCGTCTTCACTCAGCACACCTGCTACGGGTTAGGGGGCCTTGGAAAGTCCCATTAATCACCCAAGGCCTCTGGGAACTAAAGCATCCTCATGCTTGACCTAGCAGCTTAAAAGAGCCATGTGTGTGCAAAGGCAGCTGATGGAAAGAACCGATCCAAACAAGTCTGAGAGATGGAAGCCACCCTCCCCTCGCTACGGGTCCCACACTGGGCTTAGACACGGACCCGTGGCCGACCACAGCCTGCTCCCCCGGGGGGCTCCGTCCTCCCCGGGCCCTCAGTCCCACCGGGGCTCGACTCCCCCCGCCCCCCGGCCCTCACTTGAGAGTCCCGTCATGGTTCTCCACGATGGCCGCGCTGGTGTGCCCCAGGACGAAGCCCGGAATCCAGCCCTCGGCGGCGGGGCACTGGTCAGTGGCGGCTCGGAACACCAGGAACATGTTCTGCTGATTGCTGGCCAGAATCTGAACGACCTCTCCTTGACAGACGTTGATCTCATCCTCCTTCACGGCCGTGTAATCGTGTGTCACCAGAATCTGACGCCTTCCTCTGAAGAGTTGATCTCATCCTCCTTCACGGCCGTGTAATCGTGTGTCACCAACATGGTGGAGATGCTGCTGCTGCTGCTGCTTTCACTCTGGAGAGGGGAGATGAACAGAGGCAGGAGGCTGAAACGGGGCCTGAGACGCGCGGGGGCTTGCCGGCGTGCCCGCAGCACGGCTGCTCGGAGCGGGGCCCGCCGCAGACTCAGAGCGCTCGCCTTCCTCGACGTGCAGGTGCGGGCCCAGAGGTTTGGGGCAGCGCTGGAATGCTGGCCAGTCTGGGCTACAAACCCAGCCGGCGCCACGCTTGGCGGGGAAGGTGACCACCGTCTACGCCTTTGAGTCTGGGCTTGCGGGCTGAAGCCTCCGGAGTCTCACAGCTTTCCGTTCTGTAATGCTTCCACGCCCAGAAGCCCTCCGGCCGGCCTCCCCGGTAGTCAGAGAGACTCAGGCAAGGGCGGAGTTGGGAGCCAGCACCTTAATTCAGTTTTCTTTAATGTTTAATGCAGCAAACCTGCTTTTAAGTTTCTCGACTGAAGGAACTGAGCACATATAAGGCTTGATGGTAACAGCATCATGTGGATGATGAGCTGGAGCCCCAGCACGAGCGTCTTCACTCAGCACACCTGCTACGGGTTAGGGGGCCTTGGAAAGTCCCATTAATCACCCAAGGCCTCTGGGAACTAAAGCATCCTCATGCTTGACCTAGCAGCTTAAAAGAGCCATGTGTGTGCAAAGGCAGCTGATGGAAAGAACCGATCCAAACAAGTCTGAGAGATGGAAGCCACCCTCCCCTCGCTACGGGTCCCACACTGGGCTTAGACACGGACCCGTGGCCGACCACAGCCTGCTCCCCCGGGGGGCTCCGTCCTCCCCGGGCCCTCAGTCCCACCGGGGCTCGACTCCCCCCGCCCCCCGGCCCTCACTTGAGAGTCCCGTCATGGTTCTCCACGATGGCCGCGCTGGTGTGCCCCAGGACGAAGCCCGGAATCCAGCCCTCGGCGGCGGGGCACTGGTCAGTGGCGGCTCGGAACACCAGGAACATGTTCTGCTGATTGCTGGCCAGAATCTGAACGACCTCTCCTTGACAGACGTTGATCTCATCCTCCTTCACGGCCGTGTAATCGTGTGTCACCAACATGGTGGAGATGCTGCTGCTGCTGCTGCTTTCACTCTGGAGAGGGGAGATGAACAGAGGCAGGAGGCTGAAACGGGGCCTGAGACGCGCGGGGGCTTGCCGGCGTGCCCGCAGCACGGCTGCTCGGAGCGGGGCCCGCCGCAGACTCAGAGCGGGGCTGCGCCTTCCTCGACTCTCTCTCTAGCTGACTTGCTGCCTCTTTTTGCCCGTAACTGACAAACTGAGATTTCTCTAGAAGCAATCTAGGAATAATAACAATAAAACACAGTGATGACGACATGGACTTCTGGCAGCTTGTTTATTTCCAGCCCATCTTCCTCGTCGTATCAAAGGAAGGGCTGGTCCTCTTGTTGCTGCCACGCTGGGTCCTATCGAAGTCACTGTGAACAGTACGCCGACTTTTAAAAGCATTATTCAGTTAAGAAGCTGCAAAGGGTAGCTCTTCAGCTCACTGATAGATCAGATCACGGAGAAGCCTCCCAAGCTGCCGGGTAAACTGTTCTTTGAGAATGCAGTCCAGAACTGAGCAGCTCACCTCCCTGATGATTCCCACGTTTTTCCTCCTGAAAAGAAGAACGCGGGACACCGGGAGACTAAGCCAACCACTGCTCTGCTCTCTGGCGGCGCTGCTCTGCCTCATTTGAGTGTCCCTCGGTGGGTGGCCCTCCTCTGAGCTTGCCGACGCCCGGGTCCTGAAGGTGCTTCTGTCCCGGGCATGTTCAACCTCGTGGAGCAGCTGTGGACACCACTGGCCCCAGACGCCGAGTCTCAGGGACATCCCTGGTGTGGAAAGCCTCTCTTCCGCTTATCCCAGCATCCCAGTGGTACCCCATCTCTCCGGGTCACGACTTGTGCCTTCAGTGCCCATTGCATTGACTGACGGGTAGCAGGCACCCCACACGTTTGGTAACTCAATGAGGCAAGACTGCACAAGGGAAACAAAGACGGTCGAGGCCATCTGCCCAGGCGCACAAGCTGAGTGGTGTTCGCTGCTAAGCAGAAGAAACACGAAAGCCACGCGTCCCAAGCTGTCATTTACCAAGTTACCCCTCTGTTCCAGGGGAGGAAGCTGAGAGCCCCAAAGCCACGTCTTGTTCCATGCCCCGTACCGACGGCCGGGCTGTGAAGGCCGTGTCGGGCGCCCCACCAGCTTGCTTGCAGGGGCTCCCGCCGAGGAGGCTGGCTGGACGTCCGTGGCTTCCCAGGGTGCTCCCCTTCACTGGACTCTCACGCGCTGAGGCAGGTCCTGGGTCCTGCAGATGCGACTGTCAGAAACCTAGCCACATGCCTGTCAGCTCCAGGCTCCTGAGCGGTATGAGGGCACACTGGAGCAGACGGCCGAGCACCTGCCAAGGAGCCAGCGTGCCGGGAATTCCGGGGACCAGGGCCCTGGGCCCGCAGTGGAGGGTGAAGTCACGCATGCCGGGGTGCCAGATGCTCGGTCCCGTCACGGCCGAGGAGTCTGGTGCTGCTCCTGTCCCTCCTGATGTCCACTGTCCACGTCGGGCGTTGGCCTGTGCACACTCCTTCGTGCCATTTCAGCCCTTCAGCATGACTTACATAGCAACACCCCACGGTTTTGAAACTACAAAGCCCCATTTGATAGAAAACATGAACAAAAGCCAACTTCTGTGGCACAGCTGCTTTCACTCAGGAAGGCATCAGCCCTTGTCTCATCATCTGGTTCTTCCCTGGTAACGCCGCTGGTAAAGAACCCACCTGCCACGCAGGAGACCCCAGGTGGGGGTTCTGGGTCGGGAAGGTCCCCCGGAGGAGGGAGAGACTACCCACTCCAGTATTCTTGGGCTTCCCTGGTGGCTCAGCTGGTAAAGAATCTGCCCGCGAGGCAGGAGATCTGGGTTCAATCCCTGGGTCGGGAAGATCCCCTGCAGGAGGGCCTGGCAACTCAACTCCAGGATTCTTGCCTGGAGCATCCCCACGGACAGAGGAGGCTGGTGGGCTTCCGTCCATGGGTGGCAAAGAGTTGGACACAACTGAGCAACCTCTTTTACCACAATAGTAATGGCTATTCGTAGTTTCTGAAAACCTCCTATGTACTAGGCTAAGTATTTGGCATTTAGAAATCTTTCTCTGCGAACGCTGGCAGCCCCTGCAGGAGGCACCTGGCTGCCAGGAGGAAGGCAGGCGGTCCTTTGAGTGCTGCTGGGTGGGCACAGGGAGGGTGTGCCTCCACGTTTAGGCGCTGGCATAGTCACTGTCTGGGCTGACACATCCGCTCCACTCCGGCTTGCTCCAGGCAGTGCGCATTAAAGGAGAAAGAGGAACCTGGGCCGTGGGTGAGGCACAGCTGCTGGCCTGTGACCGCAGACAGCGTGACGGAGGCAGGCGAGGAGGAAGGAGGCGGCGGGGATGGCCTGAGGGGTGCGAGCAGGCAGGGCAGCGGCTCTTAACTGGAATACTTCAAGAGTCCTCGAGGACACTTTTGAATGCCACACTGAGCCTCTAGTGGTCTTCCTAGGCTTCCAGGCTATTTCTGTAAGACGCTCGGATTCACTGAAGACACCGGCAATTTCCCTTTCTAGCTAACGGACCATTAGCAACAGTGAGAGGCAGAAATAAGAGGCAACTTCTGTAACCTAAACCCCGCCAGGGAGTGTGCGGACCTGAGAGAGAGCACCCTGGGGGGAGCTGGGGGGCAGCAGCCAGTCCTTCTGAAGAACGACGCTCCTCGGCACTTGAGGAGAAAGCGTCCAGGTTAGGACGGGCTCCAGGGCTGCTCCCTGGCTGATCTGGGAGGTCTCAGCTGTCCAGGGGCTGGCAGGCGCCCCATCACGGGGCCTCTGCATCTCTACCTCCCGCTGACGTCGTCCTGACGCTCCCCTGCCCGCCAAGCGTTCAAAAACAAGACGGGGGCCAGGCTGCTCTGCAGGACTCAGTCAGGTACTGCGGCCAGAACGGAGGGGCCCGCCACCTCAGAGGATGCTGTCCCTGACCACTTATTTTTGAGAATAAGGCTGAAAGCTTAATAAATGTACCAAGAACCGGTTTCTCTATGTCCTCCTCAATACAGAGAAAGGCTGTGGCTAACGACATATACAACAAAAAACAGGACAGGCTGGGGCCAGGTCACCCAGTCAAGGCATTAACGGAGGTCCGGGGGAAAGAGGGGGCCACGCAGAAGCCACACTGCTGTCATTTTTTTTTGTATAAAGAGAGACACGGACCCTTTTAGGGAAATGTATTTAAAAATTTATAAAACGATCAAACATACACTCATGAGAACAGTTCTAGTCCCTGACACATGCTTTTAGGGAGGCGTTAAGGGTCAGACCGTCTGTAGGAAACAGGGGGGAGGAGAGTGAGGAAGCCACAGGACAGGGGGAAACCCGCCACCGCAGCCCTTCCGCTGACAGCGCCGGCAGGGACCCGCGAGCCCCCGCTGGACAGAGCGCGGCGGTCCGCTCCAGCCGGCCTGTGCCGCGCCCCCGCCCCGGCGGAGCCCCCAGAGGCCCCAGAAGTCTCTCTTCCACAGTGAATCTTGTGGCTGTGTTTTGGGGGGTGGGTGGGCAACTATTTCCACTGGAGAGATTCCTTCCCCTCATTGTGCCAGCTTAGTTTGCTTTGAGCTGCTGTTGAAAATTTCTTGGTTTTTTTGTTTTGTTTTGTTTTTCTTTCAGCAGATGAGTCAAAAAATGCTGCAAAGATTAAGGCATAAAAGGGCACAACCTAGCGATGAGCAGAAAGCTTAAAGAGTGCACAGGTTTCAGCGTACGCAGGAGGTAGATGACAGGACGCGGACCCCTCTAAAGAAAGTGCGCGGAAGGCAGGGGCGGGAGAGGAAGTTCCAAGAGAGCCGGCTGGGCTGGTCGGAAGATGTGAAAGCTCAGAGACGCTGCATTCGGAGGGCGAATGCTCTGCGATCCCGGATTAGGAGACACACACAAAGCAAGGAGCGAGTTAGTAGAGACGAGAGCGCGCCGTCCGCCCGGAGCAGGTTAGCAGGCGTCCCGTGTCCAGGGCGCGGCAGGCCGAGCAGCCGGTGACCGCAGCGCAGAGCCGGAGCCCGGAGTTAGTACGAGGACAGCGGCGGCCACGCGGGAGGTTTAGAGGAGCCGCGGGACAGAGGCCGCGGGGCGGGCGGGCGGAGGCGGCCGGGCGCGCTTACCCCGTTGCTCTGGGTGGACTGCACGGACTGCTCGCTGGCCGAGGAGCACGTGCTCATGCGGTCCGTGTCCTTGCCGGGGGCCGCGTGGCGCTGCGCCTGCCGCTGGAGGGAGTCACTGTCCCCCGGGAAGGTGAAGGAGCCGGGCCGGCTGGCGGGGGAGGCGGGCACGGAGCTCCAGAAGGAGCCCCCCTTCTGCAGGGGGCTGCTGGGCGGCAGGGGCTCCTTGCCGCCGGCGGCGGGGAGTGGCGAGTGCAGAGGCGAGCCGGCCCCGGGCCTGGGCTTGCCCAGCGCCAGGGAGCCTGGGCCGCTCCGCGCCTCCTTGGCGGCTCCGTCGGGCGGCGCGCTCCCCGAGGCCTTGCGGGGGCTCTCCGTCACCTTCGTCTTGGGCAGCGGCTCGGGGGCGTCGCGCTGGGCACCTTCGGGCTCTCCGCCGGGGGCGGGGCTGCTGCGGGGAGGAGGCAGCGACGGGCCGGGGGGGCACGTACCTGACATCTTGTCTGCCTCTGCCTGGCTGGAGGCTGCAGAGGAGACCAGCACGGGGGAGTGGTGTCGGACGGGCTGGGGGATCCGGGAGGGTCTGCTTCTGCTCGAGCTGGGGGGGCCGCCGCCGTGGTTGCCGCCGCCCCCGCCGCCGCCGCTGGGGGCCCCGCCGCCCCCGCCGCCCCCGCCGTGGTTCCTCTGGTACTCGATGGGCGATGTCAAGGCTGTAAGACACGCAAGAGGCTCAGTCAGGGCCGGGGCGAAGGGGAAAGGGGCCCGAGGAGTGGAGAGAAAGGCAGGGCTGGCGTAATGCCCCAGGGTCAGCGTACAGGGTGTCCAGCCGCCGGGGTCTGGAAGCACCCACCCGGCCTCCGGGCACCGGGCTGGCTGCCCCCAGCAGGGAAGGAGGAGCAAACGGTCCTAGCGGCAGCTACGGGTTACAGGGGCTCTGTCAAGGGCGCTCTGCGGCCCGAGGCAGCGGAAGGACAGGTGAAGCGGGGGCGGGGACTGGCCGGCGCGGCCCAGCATCTCCGCCAGGTGGAAAGGAGCGCCATCAGCCCCGATCGTCCCGGCAGATCGCCAGCCTCGGCGGGAGGCCCCACCGGGACGCCACAGGGCCAGCTGGTCCCCACAGCGGGAACGTCCAGTCCAGCCGCGGCAGGCCAGAGGGCAGCCGGGCAGAGGGGAGCCTGGCCGGGGGTTACTGCAGGCGGAGGCGGGGAGGGATCAGCTCCGGGAGGAAAGGAGCTCCACAGACTCTGGGTGGGTCCTGGCGCTGTCTCGGCTCTGGGCTTAGTGAGTTCGTTACATCATCCTCTGCTGGAAAATGCAGGAAACATGCCAAGTAAGATATATGGGAACACCACACAAATCCTTCTGGAGGAAAAACTTCGTGAGGAAGGACAGTCAGACTCAGCCCCTTCTTGCCTGGGGACCGGTGGGCAGGCCTGCAGGAGCGCGCTGGAGCCAAACGCCCGGTGACGCGTCGTGGGCTGTGGCCGCGCACAGAGCAAGGGGAGAGGGGAGGGCTAGGCTCAGAGCTCCGCTCCACTCCCGAGCTCTGGCGCCCCGAGGGACGCTATCCTCATCCTTCTCTACACTGGCCCACACATGCTTGTGATGCGGGGGGAAGCTCACTTCACTTTAGAGAAGATGGTCCAAGTTCAGAGGTTTCCCAAGAGTAAAATGCTGTGGACTGGGCATTCAACTGAACACTCAAAAATGACACATTTTTAAAGAGAGCTGCATTCGCTCACAGCCATGGGAATGGAGCTACTCTTTCCACGGTTTCCATGGGAACCTACCCTCTGGCCCCAGCCATCCATTTCCAACTGCACAGGGAAGAAATGCTCCGTCTGCAGTCTGGAGGGAAGCCTGGAGTCAACACGTGGGTGGCTGATAACCCCCTGGCCAAAAATGCCCTGTGACCACGCCCTTTCCGGGGGTGCCTGCATTCCTGTCTCCTGATGGCACCTGAGGTTTTCTGTCACAGGAGAGCACGGCGTCCGATGAGACCAGGCGCAGACCCAGAACGTGGGCACAGAGCAAAGCACAAAGACAAGGCGTTAACGAGCATCGGGTTCTCACTGAATTCCTGGTCCTCTTCAGTAATCAGCAAGGGGAAACCCAGAGCTGAGGTCCGTGGCCACAAAGAGAAGCGAGTAGTTTTAGGTGAGGGATTTATAAAAAACCTGCCATGGAAGGTCAATGCAGCCTCTCTCCTCGTGGAGAAGACCACCTCCTGAGGCACCTCACTCTCGTCCTGGGTGGTGCTGTGTTGTGCGTGAGTATTGATCCTCTATCATCACTCAGGCCATGGAGGTGGGAAGGAAAGAGATGCCCTGTCTTTAATAAGGAGGGCGGTGCAGAGGTACCATGTGGTGGAACATAACTTCTCAAGTTGCGTGCAAGAATGTCTCCAACATCTCTGGCCAATTCCATCTGCTGCCTTCGTCGTTCTCACGCATTCCTTTCCCAGGACGGGGCTCTGGGGCGCACATGCCACGAGAGACCGGGACAAAACGGACAGGACGGCGGTGGGGCTTGCGGCCGGGAGCCAGGCAGCGGCTCTGCGTCGCCACCGGCAACATATGGAACTTGGAGCAAATGACAAATCCACTTTTGTGCCCCAGCTTCCCCATCTGTAAAGTGGGAATGATACCCGGACCTGCCGCTTCCGGCCGCTGGGGGGTGAAGGAAGCACCGTGTGGACAGTGCTCAGAGCAGCGTCTGGTCCACAGTGACCGCAAAGAAAGTCCTGTCACCACCGGTCGTGTGTGACAGGAGTGAGACGAGACGTAGAATGTGTACACGAAGTAACGCAACCATATACATTACCATTCAAAAAATTGCGCTGGTTTTCTAAAATTTGGTTGATTTCGTGGATCCATGTTTGCCGGACACTTGGACTGGATGAATGCAGGACGAAGGTCTCCACCACGTCACCCGTCCTCGATGTCAGAGCAAACTTACAGGGATCATTTTCCACGTTTTCCTCTAGGCAAAGGCAACTCACCTTAAAAAAGAAAATTAAAGCATTATTCACAATGGTCAAAAGGCAGAAGCAACCCAAATATCCATCACAGATGGATGATCAAAATGTGGTCTGTTATACAGCCTTAAAAAGGAAGGGCACTCTGTCTCAGGCTACCAGGCAGGTGAAGCTGGAGGCCACGGAGTCACAGGAAACGAGCCAGCCGGAGAAAACCCAACACTGTGGTGATTCCCCTCAGAAGAGGCACTTGGAGTACTGTTTAACGAGGACGGAGTTCTGCTTTTCTAAGATGAAAAGAAGCCTGGGGACGGATGCTGAGGATGGCCACCTGACAGCGTGGGCTGGACACGGGCCAGTGGGCCGGATGCTAACTGTACGTGTCAGGAAGCTCCCCTGGAGGAGGGAATGGCAGCCCACGCCAGTGTTCTTGCCTCGAGAATGTCACAGACAGAGCAGCCTGTGGGCTACGGTCCACGGGCTGCAGAGAGTCGGCCGTGACTGAGACGAACACTCACAGTTAGAGCTCATCTGTACTCCGCACGCGCACAGGAGCTACCTTGATGCTGTTCTTGAACAGGAATCCCGGCATGGAGAAGCCCTTTTTTTTATCGAGTGGCTCGCTGAAAATGACGATCTGCTCGAAGAGGAACACCCGCCTGTCCTTGCAGCGAGGCAGCAGCCCGGCGTCCTGGTCGGTGACCAAGAACGTGTCCTGCAGGAGCAGCTTGCCCTGGGCGACGATCTTTCCCTGGAACGTGGAGATGGGGCAGGGGAACAGGAGAAGAAAACACTGCATTCGAAATGAAGACACAGGAAGTTCTGTTTCCTTTAGCGTTCCTCCCACAGAATGATGTATTTTTCTTGGATTAATTCACAGAGCGTAAACATTTCTTTTATTATAATGAGGTCTTAGCTCCGGACAGAAAAATCATCTAAATAAAACTCTTGCCAGCTATTGTGCAAAGCACTGGCCTTAGTTACAGTCACACTGAGAGAGGATGGAAGGACATAGATCCTAGTGAAAGAGTGCTTCTCAAGGGCGGGGCCACGGCCTGGTGCCCCCAGCACCCCCAGTGGAACCTGCTCACAAACGCGCAGGCGCCCTCCCGGAAAGCCCCTCTATGTGTTTCTGGAGAACCATAGCACCAGGAGTGAAACTGAGATCTCTAGCAAAGCAGTAGGTAAGAAAACCCAACACCTCCTGTCTCCTTAGTCAACGGTCAAATTGAAAAAAAAATGTAAAAAGGATTCTGGGCTCTGGATATCCTTAGGAGGCTAACAGATAGGTCATCTGAGCTGTCCAGCCACTCACAGAAGGTCTGTGACTAACAAGGAGCGCGGCGACTTGAAGTCAGGCTCCCGGGGCTGACAGATGAGGGACGGACGGGCCCCTGCTTCCCACTGTGCGTGGTGCTGCAGAGGGAAGCTTGCTCCTCGGCCCCAGGGGCAAAGCAGAGAGCCGCCTGCTCCCGCCACAGGGCGCAGGGCTTCGAGGCCAGGAAGGTCCCCGCAAAGCAAATCAGATGCGCCGCGAGAAGGTGACACAGAGTACCGCTCAGGGTGGAGGACAGTGAGCAGAGACGGCAAACCGAGCAGAAAGGACCAGCTTTCTGCAGGTGGAGACAAAGCACCCGAGAGAGAGGTGCAGCCAGGGAGCGTTTAGAGAGGAGCGCAGCATTACGTCAAATCCTTGCAGCCGGCCCACGTTCATCATGTCGTTGCAGCGCTTCGGGACGATGCACATGACCTCCACGGCTCTCTGCGGGGCGGGGGCGGGGGGGAGCAGAGGCAGCCTTCAGTTCCCGGGCGAGGCCAGGCGCTCTGCCGCCCACGCCTCCCCTCGCCCAGTTCCTCGCCCCCGCCAGCCCACCACCGGCCAGAGGCACACCCAGGGCTGGGGAGACCCGCCACCACCTCCCCTGGCCCAGGCCGGCAGGTGTCCGTACCTCCAGCTCGGATGTATCCAGGCTGGCTTTTTTAGAGTACTTGAGGAAGTCCTAGGGGAAGAAAATGGACAGAGGGGCGTGACAAGGCGATGGTGGCACCACAGCAGCCCTTCTGACCCGTGGGACGCCGGCCGCTGGGCTAAGCCTCGCCCTCCCCCCAGTAACACAGAGACCAGGCATCCCCGTGTGGACGTCACGCCACAGGAGGCAAAGGCAGACCCGACCCCTGTAAGCAGGCCCTGCTCCCTGTTTCGCTGCAAGACAGCGCTCATCTCTACTTCCTGGTTCTACCTCCACGTTCCAAGTTTTACAGGTGAAGGAATCTCAGCACCTTTAAGAGACACTATTTTTTGCCATTTTTTAAAATTTTGCTTTTACAGAGCTTTGTTGTTTACAGCTGTGTATAATCCCAGATTAATCATAGGTATATCCCATCCCCCATCCCACCCGTCCAGGCCATTGCACAGCCCCCACGTGAGATCCCTTAACCCACAGTGCACTGACAATAGGTATCTCTTTCACGTCGGCTAGTACTACTCTTTCCATATCTAAGAGACAGTGTTATCACGGAAAGTGGCAGGACTTTGCCTTAGGTAGTGCTCAGGAATTTAAATCAACCAAGGGCAGTTGCTGAGCCCAATGAGAGGAACTGCCAGGGACTAAACATTTCATCTGAAGCTCCAAGGGGATGAGAAAATCTGTCAGGTGGGTTAGCGCCTAAGAGAGTATTTAAGATCTGTGGTGGGAAAAAAGAAAGCTCACTTTCCCAGGTGTTTTGCTTTAGAATCTGATGCAAATGAAAAATGGAGAAAACAGTGTTCTCTTCTGCAGTTATAAAAACTTTCCTTGGGAATGCTGGAAATCAAAACAACAGGACTGCTTCATCTTTTTTTACAGAAGGGATGCCTGTCGCCCGTCCAGCCCTGCCGCCCGTGCACGAGCCGCCGCCTCCCGCCACGCGGGCTCCGGCCCAGCAGGTGCCGACGGAGCCTCACCTTCAGCAGCAGCTGGTACTTCATGATCCTCTGCACCGGCTTAATCAGCAGGTCTGTGAGCTGCAGCCGGTGGCCCAGGCGCTGCTTCAGGTCCTGGGGATTCAAAGCAGAAAAACAGATCGTGAGTGTTGTCTTTTATTTAGTTATTCTCTTTGACATAACACTTTATTGTTGATCTTGAATGAAAACCCTTTCTATTTTAGAAAACCGAAAACATGCTTAACAATCTAGATGCTCTGAGGAGACTGGTAAGTACAGGAGGTTTAATATGATTCATGAGGTGTGCTTATTGTTAATCACTTGACGTTTACACGCAACTTAAGAACTACTGGGACTTAATTTCCCCTCTGTATGATACCACTCATATGCAGTATCTAAAATCTGATATAAACGAATTTATTTACAAAACAGAAACAGACTAGACATCAAAACAAATCCAGGATTACCAGCAGGGAAGGGGGGTGGGGAAGGGCTACATCGGAGCCCGGGACTTGCAGAGACACCACTGCAGACAAAACAAACAGCAGGGCCGTGCTGTATGGCACGGGACCCACACTCAACAGCCTGCAACACATCACGATGGAAAGTAACACGAGAAAGGATATGCACATACACACACACGCATATATGGTAACTGAATCACCCCACTGTGCACCAGGAGCCACGTGGCCCTGTGGATCCACTATACTGACTGCTGTCTTTTAAAGGGTAATTGTTCAGTCCCTGGAACTCAGAAGTGCTAACTACAACTACGTGCTAGAAAATAAAGAGAAAAGAGGGCACACTGCTCACAGCTCACCAGGGCTGTGCCACGGCTCAGAATGCTCAAGTTCGAGCTTTCTGAGCTGTTTATCAAAACAGTCCTTTATTCTTGCCTCAAAGGGCCTTCTTTCAATTGCTTACGTTTATTCAAACAGGCAAGCATTTTAGTTCTAGGCTGAAAGTTCAGACTTTGAATTATCCTGAATTTGAAATGAGCCTTAAAGTTGAAATCGATTTAGAAAAAAAAACACCTCATTTTGTATTTATTTTTGGGCGTGCTGGGTCCCGGCCGCCGCGAGGGTCTCTCTCCAGCTGTGGGGAGCGCTGCCCCGCGCGCATCTCAGGGCCTCCTCACCGTGACGGCTCGCTTGCTGCAGCGCTCGGGACCCAGGCACACAGACTTCAGCAGCTGTGGCTCCTGGCTCCAGAGCACAGGCTCCACGGCTGCAGCTGCTCCGCGGCCTGCGGGATCTGCCCGGGCCGGGGAGCGACCCCGCGTCTCCTCCAGCGGCAGGTAGACTGCCAGGAAGGCCGCCCGAAGCCCCTGACTTTAGCTATGACCCCAGTCCTCTGAAGGCTAAGGGACGTGACCATCGTGGCCTGTGTTTATACCTGCTTCTCTGGTTTATAGCAAAGAAATAAAGGTTCAGGACTCATCACTTAGGCTGACTGACTGTTTAATCTCCGTGAGAAAAGAATTTTTGGAAATCAGCTCTAACAGATGACTCAGAACTACGGTAACTCAGCCTTACCTCAAAAAAGGTATCGATGTATTCTGAGACAATGTGTTCAGACTTTGGTTTATTTTGACAGTAAACTATGTACATGTGCAACCTTCTCTCCTAGGAACAGAAAGGCAGAGGGATGGGTTAGAACACAGGAAGCACGTGTGCAGGGTCAGTTCATTCATATGAGCTTTTCTTGAAAGGAAACTGTACAGTTACACGACCCTATAACTGACTTGCACATACACACACGCATATGGTAACTGAATCACCCCACTGTGCACCAGGAGCCACGTGTCCCTGGCGATCCACTATACTGACTGCTGTCTTTTAAGGGGTTTCCCTGGAACTCAGAAGTGCTAACTACAACTACGTGCTAGAAAATAAAGAGAAAAGAGGGCACACTGCTCACAGCTCACCAGGGCTGTGCCACGGCTCAGAATGCTCAAGTTCGAGCTTTCTGAGCTGTTTATCAAAACAGTCCTTTATTCTTGCCTCAAAGGGCCTTCTTTCAATTGCTTACGTTTATTCAAACAGGCAAGCATTTTAGTTCTAGGCTGAAAGTTCAGACTTTGAATTATCCTGAATTTGAAATGAGCCTTAAAGTTGAAATCGATTTAGAAAAAAAACCACCTCATTTTGTATTTATTTTTGGGCGTGCTGGGTCGCGGCCGCGCGGGTCTCTCTCCAGCTGTGGGGAGCGCTGCCCCGCGCGCATCTCAGGGCCTCCTCACCGTGACGGCTCGCTTGCTGCAGCGCTCGGGACCCAGGCACACAGACTTCAGCAGCTGTGGCTCCTGGCTCCAGAGCACAGGCTCCACGGCTGCAGCTGCTCCGCGGCCTGCGGGATCTGCCCGGGCCGGGGAGCGACCCCGCGTCTCCTCCAGCGGCAGGTAGACTGCCAGGAAGGCCGCCCGAAGCCCCTGACTTTAGCTATGACCCCAGTCCTCTGAAGGCTAAGGGACGTGACCATCGTGGCCTGTGTTTATACCTGCTTCTCTGGTTTATAGCAAAGAAATAAAGGTTCAGGACTCATCACTTAGGCTGACTGACTGTTTAATCTCCGTGAGAAAAGAATTTTTGGAAATCAGCTCTAACAGATGACTCAGAACTACGGTAACTCAGCCTTACCTCAAAAAAGGTATCGATGTATTCTGAGACAATGTGTTCAGACTTTGGTTTATTTTGACAGTAAACTATGTACATGTGCAACCTTCTCTCCTAGGAACAGAAAGGCAGAGGGATGGGTTAGAACACAGGAAGCACGTGTGCAGGGTCAGTTCATTCATATGAGCTTTTCTTGAAAGGAAACTGTACAGTTAGGCTCTTGGGAGCACCTTCCAGATTCCTGATGCAGGGGACAATCTGCTTCCGGGCTCCCAAAACAGCTCACGTTATTGTTCCCTCAGATCTATCAAACCCCACCCTCTACCTGGCAAATACCAGGGGCGGTGAAAGGACACAGTTCTTACCTCTCCCCTCTTCAAACCCTGTTAGTGGCCCTGGAAGCCTGGCCCTTCTCAGGAGGTTAGCAGCACCTCTTAGTCTCAAATACTGAAGGCAGCAAGTCGTTCTTTACTGTGCTGACCCTCAAAGTGTGGTGTGCACACCCATGGGGTCCCCAAGGGTCCTGGGGACCCATGAGGTCAAAACTATCTTCAAAATAATGTCACCTACCCTTCTCGTGAGCTTCCATTACCAGCGGTGGGAGAAACGGCTGGCCTTGTAGCCAATGGCCTTCACCACTACACACGCTGGTTTCACCTAAGAATGTCTTTCACGAAGTGATAAAAATCCATCATAGTAAGACTCAACAATGGGCTCGACACCCTTCTCCCGTTCCTGAGATAAAATGGAGGTCACTGGGACACGGCTGCCTTGTGGGAGGGCAGCTGAGGCGGCGCCCTCGTGTGGCCGAGCCGTGAGCTGAACCAGCTGCTTGTTTTCATGGACCCCATTTTTACTGGAAAGCGTCATGGACACAAACTGTCGTAATTTACATCCGAGTATCTGCTAGACACTTTCCTGCACGTGGATAAAATAAGCCTGTCGCTACGAGGCACACAAACTTCAGTGTCTATTCATAATGAAAATTTTCAGCTTTCAAGCAAACAATTATAATTTTGGAGAACACAGACCTGCCCCCTTGAACTTGACAATACTTAAAGACATTCTTCTGAAGAGACGGGTGGTGATATGAACAAGTCTGGTTTTTACTTTTAGTGGGCGGGGGGAGATCCTGTTTCCTGAAATATTTCCACATGTGTGGGAGTCAGCGGGCCAGTGTCTTCCCCGAGACCATGCAAGCCGTCACGAGCCGGGGGGCTCGCCGTGCAGCCGCGAGACAGACGGTCACCAGCGGCTCTCAGATTCCAGGCTGCAACCAACCTGTAAGGTACTCTCACTTGCTGAGTTTTGGTGTAGTAGCTAAGAAGACTCTATAAGCATCTGAAAAGGCTTTTAAAATACTCATTCCTTTCTAACCAAATATCAGTCTGAGAATGGATTTTTTTTTCCCATAAAGTTTAACTAAAAAACAGATCATAGTAAGTTCAGTACAGAAATATATAGAAACATGCATTCGTCTTCTGTTAAGCCAGACATTAAGGAGATTTGTAAAAATAAAAAACTCTGGTCATTCATTTTTTGAAAATACAGTAATTTTTCCTAAGGGGAAAAACCCAAAACCCAAAACCCAAAAACCCCGTTATTCTTAACATATTTATGTAATTAGTTTCTTTGTTTCCATAGCACATGGCATGTGGGATCTTAGTTCTCCAGCTAGGGATCGAACCCACGCCCCTTGCAGTGGAAGCATGGAGTCTTAACCACTGGACCACCAGGGTTCCAGCATGCTTATTCTACGTATACACAAGTATCTGGCTGCTGCACTAAACCCACTGCACATCCAGGTACATCACCATCTGCACCAGACGCTTCTTTGTCCAAGACATTCCCAAATGTTCCTGCTGCTGGTCTGGCCCTGGTCCCTCCTGACCAATCTGGACTGTGAGTCAGCGGAACAGCTGACTGGGGCCAGGTGACCTGGGAAGCAGATCATCCGCACGTAGAAGACCAATAGGATTTTAATTCGGCCAGCTGACACGGCGGTTTGATTTTATTCTTAGTATAAGCACTCCTGTAAACTACAAGTGAGTTCTCCTTTAATCTGACAAGCCCACTGCTAAATATGACAATACAGAAGAGAATGTAAACAGTGCCTCTGTACTTACATTTTTAACAAAAAGGGATCCTAGTTTTCCGGATCTTCAAGGCCCCTCCCGTAGAAAAAAAATCTCCCTGCCCCTTGAACTTGACAATACTTAAAGACATTCTTCTGAAGAGACGGGTGGTGATATGAACAAGTCTGGTTTTTACTTTTAGTGGGCGGGGAGATCCTGTTTCTGAAATATTTCCACATGTGTGGGAGTCAGCGGGCCAGTGTCTTCCCCGAGACCATGCAAGCCGTCACGAGCCGGGGGGCTCGCCGTGCAGCCGCGAGACAGACGGTCACCAGCGGCTCTCAGATTCCAGGCTGCAACCAACCTGTAAGGTACTCTCACTTGCTGAGTTTTGGTGTAGTAGCTAAGAAGACTCTATAAGCATCTGAAAAGGCTTTTAAAATACTCATTCCTTTCTAACCAAATATCAGTCTGAGAATGGATTTTTTTTTCCCATAAAGTTTAACTAAAAAACAGATCATAGTAAGTTCAGTACAGAAATATATAGAAACATGCATTCGTCTTCTGTTAAGCCAGACATTAAGGAGATTTGTAAAAATAAAAAACTCTGGTCATTCATTTTTTGAAAATACAGTAATTTTTCCTAAGGGAAAACCAAACCAAACCAAAACCCTGTTATTCTTAACATATTTATGTAATTAGTTTCTTTGTTTCCATAGCACATGGCATGTGGGATCTTAGTTCTCCAGCTAGGGATCGAACCCACGCCCCTTGCAGTGGAAGCATGGAGTCTTAACCACTGGACCACCAGGGTTCCAGCATGCTTATTCTACGTATACACAAGTATCTGGCTGCTGCACTAAACCCACTGCACATCCAGGTACATCACCATCTGCACCAGACGCTTCTTTGTCCAAGACATTCCCAAATGTTCCTGCTGCTGGTCTGGCCCTGGTCCCCTCCTGACCAATCTGGACTGTGAGTCAGCGGAACAGCTGACTGGGGCCAGGTGACCTGGGAAGCAGATCATCCGCACGTAGAAGACCAATAGGGGATTTTAATTCCGGCCAGCTGACACGGCGCGGTTTGATTTTATTCTTAGTATAAGCACTCCTGTAAACTACAAGTGAGTTCTCCTTTAATCTGACAAGCCCATTGCTAAATATGACAATACAGAAGAGAATGTAAACAGTGCCTCTGTACTTACATGTTTAACAAAAAGGGATCCTAGTTTTTCCGGATCTTCAAGGCACTTCTCCAACTCTCCCAAAAAAAAGCTGAAAATGAAAGGAGAAATATTAGAACCATTTCCAATTTGGCCTTCTAATTCTAGAGTGAGGTTTGTATTTTCAAAATAGTGTGTTTTGACATGGGCAATTGGGAAGTGTGAAGTATAGACTTAATGAATATAAAGCATACTGAAAACATTTTGTTAGAACAGAAAGCAAAAAGACACACAATTTACAATAGTTTTCAAAGGTACGTCAGAGTGAGACATCCCTTGACTGGCCACCTTCCCTTGCTTTGGATAATCCACATTTTTGTTTCATTTTTCAAAGTGACTCAAATAATAAAATCCCATCTGAATATGAGGTGAAAAAAATGTTTCAAAGCAGCTGGTCATTTTCCTTTACCTTGGTTTGCACACCTATGAGTTTCATATTCTTTCCATGGTAGTTTTTGAGGCTCAAGTTGGGTAATATATACACAATACTGAATGAACCTATGCCAACTTTGCAGAGTTTTCTCAAATATTATAAAAATCAACTTCTAGGTTGTAAATATTAGGTTCTATTAAGATAAAATTAGGGCTTCCCAGTTGGTGCAGTCGTGAAGAACCTGCCTGCCAACGCGAGAGACACAAGAGATGTGTGTTTGATTCCTGAGTAGGGGAAGATCCCTGGAGAAGAAAAGGGCAACCCGCTCCAGAAAATTCAAGAGAGGAGCTTGCCAGGCTATAGTCCGTAGGGGTGCAAAAGAGTTGGATACAAGTGAACACACAGCACACGCGTAAGATCAAAAGCATAACCACAGAAACAGAACAACGGTGCACAGCTGCTCTTCGCTGCTCTGGGCCCGAGCTGCTGGTGAGAGGGACGCCCACCTTAGTCGTCACTTCCTCACGTTGCTATTTACATCCGGGATGTTGCTGGCCTGCACCCCAGCGTGCCGGCGAATGCCATGCTAAACTGTCCTGCCCTTGAGGACTAAGCAGTCCCTCGTTCCGCACACACCAGGCAGACCCCCTTCTCCAGGGCAGTGTCTCTGTCTGCTCGTCCCAGGGGCCTGGTGCTGTTTCCCCTCTCCGGCCAGAGCCTAAAGACCAGCCTTGGGGTGCGCCTAGACAGTGGCACCAAATATCCCTTTAAAAAAGGGGTTCACTCTGTATTAGGACAGGTGTGCAAGGTACTGGAATTCAGTTTGCTGTTCATGGGCGACCATGCCTACTTTCCCCATGAATGCTGACCTGCTTCTGGCCCCACCCCGACCACGGGCCCTGGATGGACCAGTACGGAGAAGGTAAGGGACTTCCTTGTGCGATGAAATGCAAACAGACCACCCTGTGGTGAGGCAGGATTTCTTCTGCACCAGCTGCCTGCACGAGGCGACACAGGTAATGAAATGAAATGAACCAGCGAAGGTCCCTTCCCATTCGCCTGACGGGACTGCGACCCAGTTGCGCAGGTGATGCCCGCCGCCGGCCATCAAGCGCGGCGCGTGTCTTACGTACTCTCTGTGCCAGTCATAAATCTGATGGATGTTGCCAAACACAATCTTGTCTTTGCCTTTCATGTCGTCAGGAACACCGTCTTCTTTCATAAGTGCCATGTAGCCCTAAGAGGAATCATTTAAACACAAGGTTATTTCATTAAACATGTCTGAATCAAGTAGTGTCTTATTGATTGAGAGTCATAATGGATAAAACAGACATGAGCCTTGTAAACCAAGCCTTTATTTAAGAACAAAACCCTTTAGTGAAACACGTCCTTAACTGGCCCATGGAATACAGTCACCTTCACCGCCATGACTTTCTCTCCCTGAATTGTCTCGCATTCAGAGATCAAAACTCTTCTGAGGAGCCGGAAATTTAAGTAAATGTAAATGGTTTCATAAAACAAATCATCATGTTAGCTTGTAAATATTAAATATTTGGTCAGAAGCAGATTTCCTCTATTCTCAGTACTGATCTGACATAAATAGACTTCCTTTTCTTTTTGGATTATCTACATAATTTGTTTATTTAATAATTTGTTTATTGTTAAAGCCTTATTTAGGCTTTAATATACTTTCCACCAACTGATTTTTTTTTTAATTAATTTATTTATTTATGGGGGGGCAGGTTGGGGAGTGGGCGGGCCACTTCTATTGGTCTTTCATTTCTCTATTTTCATCTGTCTTTGTTCTTTGGCCCGTGTGGGCCTCGCATCACGGTGGCGTCTGTTGTCGCAGAGCACCGGCTCTGGGCGCATGTGCTCCAGAGCTCCGGCTCGGTAATTGGACACATCAGTCCAGCCGCTCCGCGGCACGTGGGATCTTCCCAGGCCAGGGATGGAACCGGCGTCCCTTGCAATGCAAGGCGGTGTCCTTACCCACTGGATCACCAGGGAAGCCCCCCAACTGATTTTTAATACCAGCTGGTGAACTAACTTCTATGTAACTGGAATGGGAGTCAGCCTTTACAAGCTCTGGAGTTTTACAAAGCTTCATTCAGACCTGACGGGACTAATGAAATGAAATGAACCAGCGAGGTCCCTTCCCATTCGCCTGACGGGACTGCGACCCAGTTGCGCAGGTGATGCCCGCCGCCGGCCATCAAGCGCGGCGCGTGTCTTACGTACTCTCTGTGCCAGTCATAAATCTGATGGATGTTGCCAAACACAATCTTGTCTTTGCCTTTCATGTCGTCAGGAACACCGTCTTCTTTCATAAGTGCCATGTAGCCCTAAGAGGAATCATTTAAACACAAGGTTATTTCATTAAACATGTCTGAATCAAGTAGTGTCTTATTGATTGAGAGTCATAATGGATAAAACAGACATGAGCCTTGTAAACCAAGCCTTTATTTAAGAACAAAACCCTTTAGTGAAACACGTCCTTAACTGGCCCATGGAATACAGTCACCTTCACCGCCATGACTTTCTCTCCCTGAATTGTCTCGCATTCAGAGATCAAAACTCTTCTGAGGAGCCGGAAATTTAAGTAAATGTAAATGGTTTCATAAAACAAATCATCATGTTAGCTTGTAAATATTAAATATTTGGTCAGAAGCAGATTTCCTCTATTCTCAGTACTGATCTGACATAAATAGACTTCCTTTTCTTTTTGGATTATCTACATAATTTGTTTATTTAATAATTTGTTTATTGTTAAAGCCTTATTTAGGCTTTAATATACTTTCCACCAACTGATTTTTTTTTTAATTAATTTATTTATTTATGGGGGGGCAGGTTGGGGAGTGGGCGGGCCACTTCTATTGGTCTTTCATTTCTCTATTTTCATCTGTCTTTGTTCTTTGGCCCGTGTGGGCCTCGCATCACGGTGGCGTCTGTTGTCGCAGAGCACCGGCTCTGGGCGCATGTGCTCCAGAGCTCCGGCTCGGTAATTGGACACATCAGTCCAGCCGCTCCGCGGCACGTGGGATCTTCCCAGGCCAGGGATGGAACCGGCGTCCCTTGCAATGCAAGGCGGTGTCCTTACCCACTGGATCACCAGGGAAGCCCCCCAACTGATTTTTAATACCAGCTGGTGAACTAACTTCTATGTAACTGGAATGGGAGTCAGCCTTTACAAGCTCTGGAGTTTTCAACTTATTGTTAGTAATGATTCGAGATAAGTTGAGCATGTTTAATTTTTTGTGTTACATAATTAACTGTAACAGCCATTACTATTAACGGAATGTCCATCACCAAAGTACCGCCTTGTACCTATTTGCAAAGCTGAAAGAATAAATGATAAGGTTTTATAGTATAAAAATGGCTTTATGATTAGTTTACTGGTATGATGATGCCCTGAAGTTAATGCAGGGACAAGCCTAGTGATGGCCCTGGATTTTGTATGAAAGGCACTTTGCTGTGGTTACAAACTGCACAGCAACTTCCAGTCAGTGACACTGGTGACATATGCGTGCTGTGCAAACGACAAGCAAATGGCCTGGGGTGGTAGCCACAGGTCAAGCTCCAAGCCCGGGCAGACTCAGGGTGGGCCTGAGCCTGTAGCCAGCCACCATCGGCTTTTCAACCAGTGATGGACTCACTTTGTGGGGATGCCCACACTTGCATAAAATCATCAAAGGCCAGATTTCCATTTAAGACATTCAGTGGTTGGAAATAACATTTATAAACTTCAACTATATAAAAAAAAGGAGAGACTATGTCAAGATGCACTATTCAAAAAAATAAGCCTTTAAAAGTGAGTACAGATTGTTAAGGTATTTGGCTAAATTTTATTTTTCAGAAATACTCTGTTTGGTTATTGTTACTGTGTTTTGTTTTAGTCAAAATATGTCTTTAAGGCTTCTGAGACGCTGTCGGCATGCACCTGCCCAAGTCACCACCCCTCTGACACCCCTCTGAGCTAATACAGGGCATTCGTCTCTGGAAATACACACCTCCACCACACAGCCGAGGTCCCGCACATAATCACGCTCTGTCTCCACCAATTCTTGCAAAACGTAGCTGAAAAACAGAGAGAAAAAACCCCAGGTTTTACAACCCACAATCTAAGGAATTTTCTGATGAATTCTCTCCCACTGTTCCTTTGGTGAGGCCACATTCTGCAGGGGTGGTGAAGTCACCCCTCACACAGCAGGGTCCCCCCTGTGACGTGCAAGAACATGCGGATGACCCACAGGGGCTGAGGGGTCACCAGAGATCTCACATGTAGGATGAACTCCTACCGCCGAATTCTGATCGAGTGCACGATGACCAAGAGAAGCTACGACATCACTTTGTTATGAAGCCGAGACATTAGAGGAAGCAGGGCCTTTGCTTGTTTGTATTTTAATGAGTAAGTCATCTGAAGCTTTGTTGGACATACAAAAGAAATTTAACTAAGGTGTTTAGAGCCTTGGGTCTGAACATCTCATTCTGAAGTGTTCCTTTCCATAAGGTTCAGTAACTGTTTAAGGCCACTCAGGTAAGAGAACACAATTACTTCATCAGTTACGGCAAACGACGATTGGCCTGAAAAGGTTCGGTGGTTGGTTGGTTTGTCTGTCATTCACTCATTCAACCAGCACCAACCAGCACCTCCTATGCATCTGACCTCACTCTAGGCTGGGCTACTAGGCTGGCTACGGCAACAAGAAAACCGAGTCTCTTGTGCTCACACAGCTGGTGAGGTTTTTCCTCTTCTCCAAATGTCAATTTAAACCTTTTGTAATATTTTTCAGAACCTTTTAAGTGAATGTGAATAATTCTACCACTAAGGTATGTTTCAAATCTCTGGGACTGAGATCGAGATTATGTCGTCTTCTTTTTTCCTTCACAACTACATATATAATGGGGCTTCCCAGGTGGCGCAGTGGTGAAGAATCCTCCTGCCAATGCAGAAGACTCAAGAGAAGCGGGTTTGAGACTCCCTGGGTCCGGAAGATCCCCTGGAGGAGGAGACAGCAAGCCACTCCAGCCTTCTAGCCCGGGCAATCCCACGGACAGGCCTGCGGACTCCACCGTCCACGGTGTTGCAAAGAGTCGGACACAATGACTGGGCACCCAGACGTGACAGAATATATTTTCCTGCCATTCTTACTTCCAAATAAAGGATAATAGAGACATGGAACAATGAAAGCTACAGCTACACCCTCCCGAGGTTCCCAATACTTTGCAAACAGATGTACAGGTGGCGCTAGTGGTAAAGAACCCGTCTGCCAATGCAGGAGACTCCCAAGAGATGCCGGTTCAGGCCCTGGGTCGGGAAGATCCCCTGGAGGACATAGCAACCCACTCCAGCATTCCTGCTTGGAGAAGCCCATGGACAGAGGAGCCTGGTGGGCTACAGTCCATGGGGTCACAAAGAGTTGGAACGTCTGATGCGACTTAGCACGCACATACATCTGCTTGGTGAGAACCCTGGGTCTCCTCACACAGCTCAGAGGGGACTCCTAGACACTGGGACGTTTCTCTTACTGTCGTCTCTTTAGAGAGCTGGATTTCCTTTCTTCCACCTCATCAATGGGCGAGGAGGAGGAGAGAAGGGAGTTGTCTGAAGGGTTGAAGGAGGGGCTGCTACTGTCTCCCTGGTCGACGAGGAGTGAGCTGGGACGATCCTCCAGCGCCTGGAAGAGATGAGATCAACAGTCATGCCTCCCGTCTACACCGCCCACGAGGCCGAAATTAGGACCAGAAGGGTCTCCTATGTCAGAAAACACGGACGGCCTGCCTGGGACACTGCAGAATCTACGGGTGTGAAATCACACAGCGTTTAACAACACGACCCGCAGCACTAATTGAAAAACTGAGCAAGAGGAGCTCCAGAAAAGAGGGAAGTTAGAACGAAGGTGCAGTGAATTCATATACGTTAATATATTCTGTTCCTGGTTACCAAATCATTAGAATCAATACATCTGGTTCCCATCACGGACTGCACCACTTCAGGTCTGGCCATTTCCTTTGCAGTGACATTCCTGCCACGTGAAAGCATGACCATCTCAGAAGCTTGTGCAGTCGCCCGGTTCAGGTGAGCAGACCCTGACACACTGCTCACGCTCCTTGTTTGGGACTCAGCAGCAGCATCAGCAAAACTGTATGTTAACTGGAACAAACTTGACTTTGTTTCTGAACTACCTATGAAGCCTGGCTCATACCTCAATGCGGCTAAAATTAACCTCCATTCCTGTGACCCTCGCAACTTCTCTCTTCTGTAGCAAGTGCTGGCCATGTGGGCCTCAATTACGTGTCCAAAACTCTCTCCCCCACTGGACTTAATTCCAGTGGGCGAGTGTTTTGGAGGGATATCAATTCCACGTTTAAATCTAATTACGAAGTTAGGACAGCCTGAGAGGTCGCCGCCAGGAAGAACGAACAGGGTGCCCACGGAGCCACAGCACACGGGGCACTGGGCAGGCGTGACTCAGCGTCACGGGAGCAGACGGGGGAAGGACACGCCGATGGCCAATGGTTCACGAGCACGTCTATGGACACAGTCTGAGGGTTAGTCACAGGAGACCAAGGCAGGGTCACGGTGCCCTTAAACTAGAGAAAGAGGGCAGAGTCTAGATTACATTCTATCGAGAAGCAGAGGCGGGTCCACCGTGAAAAGCAGAACATGTGGCTCTCCAACAGGGCGGGGAGGCATGAGGGAGCTCCAGGTGGAGGGAGCTCGGCTGGAAGGTAACAGATGGTACTGGGTTTCGGACCTCGCCTTCCAGCTGAGAGGCGGACGCTGCCGGCAGGAGGGTCTGAACCTAGTTCTCTCTGATTCCCATTCTATGCCCTTTCCACCCGCCAACGGTTCTGTGCCCATTGATCTGCGTCCTTTTCCCATCTGCCGACAGCTTTATGCCTGTTACTTTCAGAAGACTTGTGAGTAGAAGTAACTCAGTTTCAATGGATAAAGTTGAATTCTTCAAAACTAAAAAGCGGGAATAAAGCAGTAAGAGCCAAGACAGGCCATAGAACTTCTCACCATCTGAATTTATAACACGTAAATCCCAACCCACTCAACAATGGAATCCATTCAAACAGCTGCAGGAGCACGACTAGCAGGTTGACAGAGTGCTGTCTCGTAACGCTCATTGAGAAAATAACTTTAATTACTAGGCAACATAAGTTTAATGATCATATAAATGATGTGCATAAATGGCTGTTTCTAAAGTCTTTAAGGACGCCTGAAAACTCATTCAATATAATTGAAGCATCTCTTTAGACCACGGATCAACTTGTCCCTAAAAGAGACAGCCGGGATGTGGTTTAGCTCATTTCACACTGACAGGATCCCAAATTTCTGACCAGTGGAGTCAAGTTCTTTTATCTAAAAAGTCCTTGCAGCCTTCCTGTCTAATGTCCTGTCGAACCTCAAAGTCCACTACCACCAAGCCGGGGCGGCAGTCAGGGTGGGAGCAATACCTGTCAGTCTGAATTCTGGATATAATTCCCATTTGACTGAGTCAACCAGCTTCATTAGAAGCTGCTTGGGAGTGGATGGGAAAAGAAACTGGAGTTATATATACACACAGTACCTAGTTAATACTGGCTTTGGAAGATAAGTTCCTAACTTTAAAGAAGCAGAGTTACCCCATGAAGCACGCAGGGGCTGGGATGCTGGCCCGCAGTGTACGTGGCTCAGCAGCTGGGGTTCCACGTCTGTGGATTCACCCACGGCAGACTACGCTGTACTCTAGTACTCACTGCTGAAAAAAAATCCGTGTGTGAGTGGACCTGTGAAATCCAAACCTGTTTGAGGGTCAACTGTATATCCTTTATCTAGCAAGTCCAGTGCTAGAAATGCCCCGTGTAGACATAACCACATGTGCAGTGAGCATGGGTGTTCACAGCAGGTAAAACTGAAAACAGTACCTATCTCTCTCTCTGTTATTTAAATAAATTATAGTGCAGTTCTACCTCTTTCTCTTACCAGCTGGTTAAGGTATAAAATACTGTGTGCCTCAGTCTTCTCATCCGTAAAATGAGAATATGGCAGTGTGTCCCACCCCTGGGCTCTGGTGGGGCGTACACAGAAAGCAAGCCTCCGCGGGAAGCATATCCAGTCGCCTCACAGGGGCCACCCTGGGGGACGGAGTCGGGGAGAGGCTGGGGGCTTTAGTTGAGGAGGGTGACTTGTAAAAGCTGCAGTCGGGCAGTAGGTATACCAGATGAAAAAGTTATCATCACTGGCTTCTCTATTTCACAGGAACGCTAAAGAAACAGAAGCTGACGGATCTGAACCAGTTGTAAATATGCATACCTAACTTCAAAGCACCAGCATCTGATCTGGGGCTGTTATTAAATGAAACCACGCTGACCAGCGGGCAGCACGAGGTCACGAGGAGAATCAGGCGCTTACACAGCCACGCAAACGGTTCTCTCTCGTGCACGGCACACCCAAGTGCACGATCTCAGAGACAGCGAGCCCCAGCGGTACCGGCGACACCCGCGGCCCGCGAGAGCAGGGCTGACCGCACTGGCGACGACGGTGCCAGCGCTGCAGACCACACGGGTCAGGCAAAGGCCGACCCTGGCTCCCTGAAGGCCCCTCGAAGCCCCTGACGAAGCCGCGGCCGACCTGGGGCTCCCGGCCGAAGGCAGAGTCTCTGCTAACTGTGCGACCCTGGGCAGCGCCTCGGGGTCACGTGCTGTCTTGATATCCGGAGGGGCCGGGGCCAAGGGGGCGCCACGGGAGAGGTCAGCCTTGCGTATGTGACGAGCCCACAGGAAAAGCTCGGACCAGCAGGGCCGGGGGCGTCCCTGGCGGGCGTGACCCTGGAGGCATCATCGCGCCCCGAGCGACGCCGGGAGACGGCAGTACCGGGCACGTGACCCCGCGGGGAGGGAGAGCGGCTGGCCGAACCGGACCCTCTGGAGCGGCCCCGCCCCGGTTCCCTGCGGAGCTTCATCCTGCCCTTCCGAAGCAGTCATGCACTGCACCCGTGCCTCCTCCAGCTCTGAGAGGCTTCAGGTCGATCACAGAGCCCGGGGGCGGCCGTGCGGCGCCCCACACCTGCGTTTGGTCGGATGCGAGGGTGGTCTTGGGGACCCCTGAGCTCCCCGCTGCGGGCTAGAGCCACACCCCAGAGGTCACCCCCACTCCCGCCGCTGCGAGCAGCTTCCAGCCCTCAGCCCGAGCCCCTGGGAAGCCTTACCATCTTGCTTTTCACGAGTTCCTCGATGGCACTGACAAGCTCGGCTGCGCTCGGCGTTTCGGAGCTGGTGGGGCGGACTAATAACCGAGATGAGGCCTGGGGAGGAAGTGGAGAGAAAGACAGGGGGTGGGGGGGCCGTGTTAGTCACTGGACAGATGGGAAAATTTTCCTGCAAGCTCAGTCTCTTTTTAAAAGTAATTCCAGACAAAAAGACCACGAGTTTGTCTTTGTTTGCATTTATTTCAAGTCATCTTTTAAAATTTACAATATTCTGACATGAAATACTAAGTAAGACCTGTCTGGGAGACATGTGGAAAGCAGACCGAGTCTGGTTTTAATCCGCAGCCATGTACCAACGGAATGTTTCTCAAAGAGGCAACTGGGCGAGGGGGAAATTCTAACTTTTGCAACTGCTGGCTAGGCTACTGGCTTGGGAGGGAGAGAGAGAGAAGCCGGTCAATGGAAGAGTGACGGGTCTCAGGGTGAGTGAGTGAACCCTTCAAGGAATCGGGAACAGAAGGAAGGAGGGTGCCCAAAACGGCTTGACTGTGCGGATGGGGCGCAAAGAAACAGGGAGAGGAGAGGAGCCGGGAGCACTGACCAGACGGGGCGAGGGGACAAGCTCACCATTTTCTGTGCCATCCACTTCCCCAATGATTAGTGCAGAGGACAGGAGCTCTGTGGCCTCACAAGCTATCGGATGCCATTTACGGCTAGAGTCGGGGGCACAGGGTGGACAGGGAAGGGGTCTGGGAGGGGCTGTTGAGCTCGTTTCAGTAATGAGCAAACAGACCGTGTTTGCGGATTACTTGCACCGTTAATTTGCTGGAAACTAGAAGAGGGGTGTAATATGAACCTTGCTTCATATTAAGGACAGCGGAGATGCATGCGACACACGGCTGGCTGTCCCCACGAGGCATGGCTCGTGGCAGACAGGTACGGATTCATACATGTACAATGAGGCTGTGACAGTGTGGAACCAGGGGTGCACGTGGCGGAACACATGTTGGCTTGGTCTAATGAGATCTGGAAGATGAGGTGAAGAAAACAAGGCAAAAAATTCAAATGGAGAGGTAAGGAAACTGAGCCAAAACGGACACAGAACACAAATCAACGTAATGCTGCAGTGAAAAGTTTACAGAAAGAGAGAACAGAATAAAACAAAATATTAGTCACAAGATAATATACTCTTTGGGAACATCAGTATAGATTTTTGTAAAAGAAGAAATTTGTATGGGTAATACTCAGTGAGGTCATACAATAACCAACACATGATCTTAGCCATCAGAAGAACATAGTGCAATCCAGACAAAAAGACCACGAGTTTGTCTTTGTTTGCATTTATTTCAAGTCATCTTTTAAAATTTACAATATTCTGACATGAAATACTAAGTAAGACCTGTCTGGGAGACATGTGGAAAGCAGACCGAGTCTGGTTTTAATCCGCAGCCATGTACCAACGGAATGTTTCTCAAAGAGGCAACTGGGCGAGGGGGAAATTCTAACTTTTGCAACTGCTGGCTAGGCTACTGGCTTGGGAGGGAGAGAGAGAGAAGCCGGTCAATGGAAGAGTGACGGGTCTCAGGGTGAGTGAGTGAACCCTTCAAGGAATCGGGAACAGAAGGAAGGAGGGTGCCCAAAACGGCTTGACTGTGCGGATGGGGCGCAAAGAAACAGGGAGAGGAGAGGAGCCGGGAGCACTGACCAGACGGGGCGAGGGGACAAGCTCACCATTTTCTGTGCCATCCACTTCCCCAATGATTAGTGCAGAGGACAGGAGCTCTGTGGCCTCACAAGCTATCGGATGCCATTTACGGCTAGAGTCGGGGGCACAGGGTGGACAGGGAAGGGGTCTGGGAGGGGCTGTTGAGCTCGTTTCAGTAATGAGCAAACAGACCGTGTTTGCGGATTACTTGCACCGTTAATTTGCTGGAAACTAGAAGAGGGGTGTAATATGAACCTTGCTTCATATTAAGGACAGCGGAGATGCATGCGACACACGGCTGGCTGTCCCCACGAGGCATGGCTCGTGGCAGACAGGTACGGATTCATACA
Organism: Tragulus kanchil; assembly: GCA_022376925.1. Taxonomy (NCBI): domain Eukaryota; kingdom Metazoa; phylum Chordata; class Mammalia; order Artiodactyla; family Tragulidae; genus Tragulus; species Tragulus kanchil. The sequence continues at coordinate 154,014,428 of JAIOJX010000004.1, forward strand.
TGTACAATGAGGCTGTGACAGTGTGGAACCAGGGGTGCACGTGGCGGAACACATGTTGGCTTGGTCTAATGAGATCTGGAAGATGAGGTGAAGAAAACAAGGCAAAAAATTCAAATGGAGAGGTAAGGAAACTGAGCCAAAACGGACACAGAACACAAATCAACGTAATGCTGCAGTGAAAAGTTTACAGAAAGAGAGAACAGAATAAAACAAAATATTAGTCACAAGATAATATACTCTTTGGGAACATCAGTATAGATTTTTGTAAAAGAAGAAATTTGTATGGGTAATACTCAGTGAGGTCATACAATAACCAACACATGATCTTAGCCATCAGAAGAACATAGTGCAATCCATTCTTTAAATGGAGAAAAACACCCTCCTGTTTGGTCAGCAGGTCAACCAGGGCTGGCCCCTCACTCCTGGCTAACCATTGAGATTCACGCAAGCCCAGTTTTCTGTTCTCAGGAAAGTATGGCTTAGAATGTACAGAGTAACTGAGAAGTTGTGAGAGCCCTGCTTCCCGAGGGTGTGTTCTGGGCAGCCGGTGGCGGGCTTCTCTCTCACCTCAGGCCACCTCGTTCCGCCCACAGCGTGGGGTCTGCGGCTCAGACGCCCCCAACCCAGACACAAGCCCACGTCTTCTGGGAAGACTCACGGTGCACTGACGGCCCCGGGAGAGGAGGAGGCAGAGCGCCACAGAGAAGGGGCCTGAGGCTGAGACTAACGCGTGACCAGCCTCGGCCTCCGAGCCGCCAGTCACTGGGCCAGGGGGACCCTGGATCGTCATGCACGGGCCATCCAGTGGGTAGTGACCGTGTTATTAGCACAGGGAAGTCAGGAAAGGAAAAAAGTGAAGAAGGGGAAAAATGGACGAAAACATGTTTTATTCAGAAAACTTGGTTTCTGCCAAAAAAAAAAAAAAATCACCAGTAATGACTTCATAGCATGGTTTTCAACACCTGCCGGTTTGGAGAAGCGGGCTAGGCTGGAACGTGGGAGGATGTGCGAGCCAGTTATCAGGTTTCCTTCTGGATATTTTAGGGCTCTACCGCTGGGAGGCACAAAATAATTTTAGATTCTGTAGGAACTCAGAAAAATCCAGAAAACAGAAAACTACGGTTTCCTTGGCCCGAGGCCTCCGCGTACATCCTGAGAGGAGACGCAGGGCTTTGAATCGAGTCCTGCCCTCTGACAAACTCCTGTGTGATCCAGACGTTTGCCACGCTGGAAAAAGGAACTGGGCAGCAACACGCTCTCATTTGGGAGCCACACCTGTGTGCACAGACACCTGACAGAGGGAACCAGGTGGACGCAGGTGTGTGGAGGACCCACACTCGCACACACGGGTGGCCCGCGATTTCTCTGACTGTCCTTTCAGGGGCCCTGGTTTGTGCAGGGAGAAGATGAAAAGACTGGAAGAGCAGCAATCAGGAAAGCCCCCACGAACAACGCACTGAGCGCACTCAGGCAGGCACACGTGCGTCTGCAGCTTAGCCTAGACGGCCTCGGGGCGTCACCCGCGGGGGTGGAGGTGGCCTGGAACACCAGCGCCCCCTGCAGGTGCCTTTCCCAGCTCGGGCCGCTCTCTACGTCCGGCACCGAGGCCAGGGCACAGGACCAACCAACGGCCAGGCCCTCTCCTGGCTCGGGGCGGGGGTCCCCCTTACCTTGTCGTCCTGGGAATCCGGCTGGAGCAGGCTGTGCTGCTGGATGGCCATGGGCGGGGGCAGGGGCGCGGCGTCGGCCCCCTCCTCCCCCTCCTCCTCTCCGCAGCTCTGCATGCCCGAGGACGAGGACTTGGAAAGCGTGCCGCTGCTCAGGCCCTCGTTTCGGCCTCTCTGAAATCAGACCGACATCCGCCCCTGAGAAGCTGGCCCTGACGGTCAGCGGCCGTCCACAGAGCCTTCGGGGGTTCCCTGGAGGTAGACACTGAGCAGGGATCTGGCAGAGCCTCCTTCAGCTCTGATGGGAACACTGATTCCCTCCTGTGGCCCAAGGCCCTTGCCTGCCGACCGGACGTGGGCGGGACCCGCGTGGGTCTGAGAAGGGACTCCTGCCTCAGCTGCCAGGCTCTGAGCACGGCTCGTCTTCAAGAAGCCAATTATAAAAAAAGGTTCAAAAATCTGAACCATCACCCTCAGTTTCTTGGGTCTCGTATTTCACTTTTTTGATTATTTTGCTCAAGTTAAACCCCACTGAAATCCTGAAAGCATAAAGAAGAGTACTATTCAAGGTGTATTTTAAGAACCTGAATGAAGTATCTCATTTATTTTTCCCCTGTCCTTAGTTTTTAATTTCTGTTACCACGACCCAGTATATAAAACGGATAGATGAGCACAGACACGAACCACATGCTCAAATGAAAACAGGCCCAGGAAAAAAAAGCAGCAGAAACCCCACAGCTGCAAAATAAACGAGACAGATCTCGCTTCCCTCCCCCACGCTCTCTGCCTTTGTCTCTCTGAGTCTGTGAGGGAGCTGGGGGGGTGGAGGTCCACACTGTAATTTTAAGGCCCCTCCTCCCCAAAGGAAATTAAAAATAACTCCTGGCTGACCTACATACATTTATCTTTGATGACATGGAACATGCCAGAGTTCAGTGCTGGCTCAACAAAGGGGCTTAATTGGCTGTTTTCGACTCAGGACCAGAGGTCAGCACCAACAAGGGGGCGGGGCTGGTGGTGCAAACGCTGGAGGGTGCAGGCACCCCCTAAACGCGGTGCGTTCCCTGCTGGCTGTGGAGGAAACGCCAGCCCACTCCCGCACTCCTGCCTGGAGACGTGCACGGACAAAGGAGCCCGGCGGGCCACAGGCCACAGGCTTGCAGCGTCCCGCGTGCCTGAGCGCCGCTCGCTCGCTCGCCGCGTGGCTGAGTGCTAACCTAGAGGCCGCGCACACGCTTCCGGCTCCTGCAGGGGGCCCGCGGCTCTGCCTGTGCTAGAGCTGCGGGGGCCTGGGCCTCCCGGAGCTGGCAGGGGGTGCTCACACCCGGGGAGGGGGCTCTGGGTCCTCGTGGGCGGGACCCGCGTGGGTCTGAGAAGGGACTCCTGCCTCAGCTGCCAGGCTCTGAGCACGGCTCGTCTTCAAGAAGCCAATTATAAAAAAAGGTTCAAAAATCTGAACCATCACCCTCAGTTTCTTGGGTCTCGTATTTCACTTTTTTGATTATTTTGCTCAAGTTAAACCCCACTGAAATCCTGAAAGCATAAAGAAGAGTACTATTCAAGGTGTATTTTAAGAACCTGAATGAAGTATCTCATTTATTTTTCCCCTGTCCTTAGTTTTTAATTTCTGTTACCACGACCCAGTATATAAAACGGATAGATGAGCACAGACACGAACCACATGCTCAAATGAAAACAGGCCCAGGAAAAAAAAGCAGCAGAAACCCCACAGCTGCAAAATAAACGAGACAGATCTCGCTTCCCTCCCCCACGCTCTCTGCCTTTGTCTCTCTGAGTCTGTGAGGGAGCTGGGGGGGTGGAGGTCCACACTGTAATTTTAAGGCCCCTCCTCCCCAAAGGAAATTAAAAATAACTCCTGGCTGACCTACATACATTTATCTTTGATGACATGGAACATGCCAGAGTTCAGTGCTGGCTCAACAAAGGGGCTTAATTGGCTGTTTTCGACTCAGGACCAGAGGTCAGCACCAACAAGGGGGCGGGGCTGGTGGTGCAAACGCTGGAGGGTGCAGGCACCCCCTAAACGCGGTGCGTTCCCTGCTGGCTGTGGAGGAAACGCCAGCCCACTCCCGCACTCCTGCCTGGAGACGTGCACGGACAAAGGAGCCCGGCGGGCCACAGGCCACAGGCTTGCAGCGTCCCGCGTGCCTGAGCGCCGCTCGCTCGCTCGCCGCGTGGCTGAGTGCTAACCTAGAGGCCGCGCACACGCTTCCGGCTCCTGCAGGGGGCCCGCGGCTCTGCCTGTGCTAGAGCTGCGGGGGCCTGGGCCTCCCGGAGCTGGCAGGGGGTGCTCACACCCGGGGAGGGGGCTCTGGGTCCTCGTGAGCAGAGACCACGCACGTGTCTGGGATCCCAGCACGCTGCGCCATGAACAGCGGGGCTCTGACGCCGCTCCTTGCGGGAACACGCGGAAAAGCACCGAGCAGGTGTATTCGCTGGCCCCACAGCTCCCAGAGGAGACGCCCGAGGCCCTGACCTCTTCCACGGTCTCGTCCTGCGGGGTGGCCGCGCTGTCGTCCGAGTCCTTCTGCGAGCCGGCGTCGGCGCTCTTGCGCACCTCCCGGCTCTTCTTGTGCTTGTGCGCCAGCTTCTTCACGTGCCCGTCCGCCTTGCCGCTGCTCAGCCGCCGCACCGGGCTCGTCAGCCACTTGCGCAGCGTGTTGCCGGGGCGCTTGGGGCCCGGGGAGCTCTGCGCGCCCACCATGTGCGGCGGGAGCGAGGCCACGGAGGCGGGCGGGCTGGCATCGTTGCTGGAGACCGACAGCGAGTCTGCGGGCGAGACGGAGAAGCCCCTGTGACTGGCGGACCCCTAAGCTGCCCGGGGTCCCGCTCACCCATCAGATGGTTCCCCAGCTTGGATGGTGCCTGAGATGATTTTTCTCCAGGTGTGCTACCTGCCCCCCCCCCCGCACCCCGAACCCCCGAGTCACCGATCCTGAAGATCAGCACCAGCACCGCACGACTCAAAATGTCACCGTCACTACAAGTATCACAGACGCTGGGGGACACATTGTTTGAATTGTTTGCACCCATTTTCTTGACAGACAAGAACCAAGAAAGAATGGCTTACAGAAGAATTTAACGGAAATGAAAAACTAATCCTGGTGGACGAATATATTAGTTTGACTCATTCCCACTGAGTAAAAATATCACTCAGTAAATACACACCTCAGGGCTGCTGTGGGTTTGGTTTCAGAGCACCGCCATAAACTGAATATTGCCATCAAGTGAGTCCTGTGAATTTCTGGCTTCCCCCAAACTGGATTATTAAGTGCCCAACAGCACGGTCTAAAAATTGCATATGGTAATTAAAAAATACTTCATTGTTACACATAAAGGCTAATTGTCCCCTTAGAGCTGCGGGGGCCTGGGCCTCCCGGAGCTGGCAGGGGGTGCTCACACCCGGGGAGGGGGCTCTGGGTCCTCGTGAGCAGAGACCACGCACGTGTCTGGGATCCCAGCACGCTGCGCCATGAACAGCGGGGCTCTGACGCCGCTCCTTGCGGGAACACGCGGAAAAGCACCGAGCAGGTGTATTCGCTGGCCCCACAGCTCCCAGAGGAGACGCCCGAGGCCCTGACCTCTTCCACGGTCTCGTCCTGCGGGGTGGCCGCGCTGTCGTCCGAGTCCTTCTGCGAGCCGGCGTCGGCGCTCTTGCGCACCTCCCGGCTCTTCTTGTGCTTGTGCGCCAGCTTCTTCACGTGCCCGTCCGCCTTGCCGCTGCTCAGCCGCCGCACCGGGCTCGTCAGCCACTTGCGCAGCGTGTTGCCGGGGCGCTTGGGGCCCGGGGAGCTCTGCGCGCCCACCATGTGCGGCGGGAGCGAGGCCACGGAGGCGGGCGGGCTGGCATCGTTGCTGGAGACCGACAGCGAGTCTGCGGGCGAGACGGAGAAGCCCCTGTGACTGGCGGACCCCTAAGCTGCCCGGGGTCCCGCTCACCCATCAGATGGTTCCCCAGCTTGGATGGTGCCTGAGATGATTTTTCTCCAGGTGTGCTACCTGCCCCCCCCCCCGCACCCCGAACCCCCGAGTCACCGATCCTGAAGATCAGCACCAGCACCGCACGACTCAAAATGTCACCGTCACTACAAGTATCACAGACGCTGGGGGACACATTGTTTGAATTGTTTGCACCCATTTTCTTGACAGACAAGAACCAAGAAAGAATGGCTTACAGAAGAATTTAACGGAAATGAAAAACTAATCCTGGTGGACGAATATATTAGTTTGACTCATTCCCACTGAGTAAAAATATCACTCAGTAAATACACACCTCAGGGCTGCTGTGGGTTTGGTTTCAGAGCACCGCCATAAACTGAATATTGCCATCAAGTGAGTCCTGTGAATTTCTGGCTTCCCCCAAACTGGATTATTAAGTGCCCAACAGCACGGTCTAAAAATTGCATATGGTAATTAAAAAATACTTCATTGTTACACATAAAGGCTAAGCATCGCCTGAACTTTCAGCCAGTCACACTCTTTTTTGCTGGCAAGGGGTTTGATAAATTGCAAGAATCAACAAAATGTGACACACGGACATGAAGTGAGCAGAGGCCGCTGGGAGAGCGGCTCCAACAGACATGCCCACAGAGCTGCCACAAAGCTTCAATCAGTTTAAAAATGCAGGTTCTGTGAAGTGCAAATGAAAAAAAAAAAGTGCACTAAAATGCAGTACGTGTGTGCATGCATGAATCAGCACAGATGTGCAAAGGCACGCTTCTAGAAAGCTCGATGTGAAAGGGTCAAGCTGGCTGCTTCCCGTTGCTCCAGCCATCCCCTGGAAGGACGCAGGTCGGGGCGGCCTCTGCCCTCGGCCTCAGCAAATCCTGTAGGCACTGGAGTCTATACCAACAACTAACAAACCACCGCATTTTAAACAGAAATAATCTCACATAACCAAAATGTTACATGGAAAATGCATCCCAATGAACCTTCTCACTGCATTTCAGACATTAAATACAGTCCACCCTGAACTGATCTTTTCTGTTGTTTAACAAACTCCGCTAACAGCTGACGCTAGCTCTGTGGAGGGACGTGAGGCGTCACTTCACCAACGGAAAGCCAGCGGCCCCGGTCGGCCCTGTCCTGCACACTGGCCTCGGCGGGGGGACACCCCACAGTGAGATGGAGCAAGACGCCCCACTTAGGGGCCCGACGAGGAACATGACCGCTTGTCGTCTCCTTCGGTCTTGTGAAGTCTCAAAGATTGCAAATTAACCTTTAAAATGGTTAAAGTGATTTGATACAGACAAAGTGATTTGTATGCGCCGTGTTTACCTTCGCCGCACTGGAGACTTGCGTGCGCAGTTAAACGAGGACCGCGCGCCCCCCGACCGCCCGACACGAGTGTCGACGGCAGCACCCCCTCTGCCCCGACACCCGGGCGAGACGCGGAGCGCCGTCGACTCTGCCCGGCCCCTTCCCGGCCGCACCGCGCAGGCGGAAAGGGTATAGTCTCCCATAAACGACGCACTTCAAGCAGGACAGCTCTTTTTTTTTTTTTTTTTTTACAATTATTGCTTTATTTATCTTAATTTGGCTGCACTGGGTCTTAGTTGTGGCATGTGGGATCTAGTTCCCTGACCGGGGATCAAACCTGGGACTCCTGCATTAGAAGCACAGAGTCTTAGCCGCTGGACCACCAGGGAACTCCCTGCTCATTCTTAAACATCGAGATTTTCTCAGAGGCAGACTTTGGCTCAAAACTAAGCGATGCATTAGTCTTCTGTGGAAGAGAAAGACCTCTCCCCCGCCGTGTGTGCATACGTGTATGCAAGTCTGCTTGCCAGGGTAGGAGAGGGGGGTCCACGCATGTAGTTTTGTTTATCTTTATGCAAGGGTGACTCGAATGGCCCCACGCCAGCCTGGTCATCCTGAGGTGCCACAGGGACAGGCAGGAGCACGAGCCCGTCAGGGTAACCCCACGCCTGCCGTCAGCACCTCAGGTGCCCGTCTCAGCGGCTGACCTAGGACAGACTGCGGCAGAGGCACACGCGGCCCCCGCCTCTGGGGGCTCCTGAGTGGTGACAACTGGGAGGACCCAGAAAAAGGAGGGTTTGGACGATCCACATGTTTGACGATCCTCTGTTCGGCTAAAGCTCTCCTGTGTACTAACTGGTCCACTAGCAAGACGCGGTGCTGGCCCCAGCAGGGGACACAGATCTTTCACAGTCAGTGACTGTGCTGGGACTAAGGGCCATGCCCGGTACTCGCCACTGGACAGAGATGAATAAACCTACATCCTTCACCCCGGGGACCCACCTCTAGTGCTTTCAATGGTCACGTAACTCTCATTCATGCAAAACTGGGACCCTTCTGGCTATGAGCGAGGACAAAGCCTGGAAGTGTTTGAGAAGAAGGGGACTCAATCACGGAAGCCTTCCTGGAGGAGGCAGCGCCAATGCTGGCCTTTGGAGCTGGGCCTGCAAAGCCCATTAGGAGCTCACAGGGACGTAAGCTCCCTGAGGGCGGGGGCCTTGTCTGACTTGTCCCCTGAGGCACGCCCAGGGCCTGGCATGGTGCTGGTTGTACAGTAGGCATCTGATGTGGGCTGGAAACAACAGAAATCGCAGCCCAGAGAAACAGAGAGGCCGATCCACAGCCTTCTACGCGCTCAGCCGAGTAACTACACAAGACGGAACCATGAAGGTGGAGGTGGTGGGGCATCGCTGACCAAGCTCCGCAGTGCGCCAAGAGCCAAGGGAGGCAGCAAAAACCAGAGGCTGACTCCCCTTCATCAAGTCAAATCAGCTGAAGGCCTTAACGTTCATCAGCAGAACCTCACACGTTCGGGTGACGGGAGACTATACACACGCATGTGTCTCTGAACCACCGGAAACTCACACAGCACTGTAAATCATCTGTGTGTCAATAAAAAGTAAATATCAGAAAGCAAATAGGCAGAAGTGATGGGGACACTGGCCAAGCCAACCAAGACAGCACTGGGGGCTTCCCTGGTGGCGTAGAGGATGAGAAACTGCCTGCCAGCGCAGGGGACATGGGTTCAATCCCTGGTCCAGGAAGATTCCACATGCCACAGAGCAAATAAGCCCACGCATCACAACTGCTGAGCCTGAGTGCTGCAGCGACTGAAGCCCACGAGCCTAGAGCCTGTGCTCGACAACCAGAGAGGCCACCGCCACGAGCAGCCCGCACACCCCCACAGAGAGGAGCCCCCGCTCGCCGCAACCAGAGAGCAGAGCCTGCTCACAGCAAGGAGGACCCAGGGCAGCCAAAGACAGCACCTGGGGGCACGCGGCCTGGGAGCAATGCAGCACCTAACAGGAACGTAGTTTACCCCCAGGAGCTGCTGTGTAAGAATGGTGCAAACAGAAAAAGAAATCAGAGACATCGTCTCCTAGCTTTTCTCTGCAGCTAGGCCCTGCTGCATAAGATGGTTCGGTCCTTGAGAAGCAGGTTCAAAAGAGGTTTTTGTCCCTCGGTTGGCAGGTCCAGCCTAGACCCCGGAGGGAGGCGGGGCTGCCCAGGGCCCGAGCTCCCCAGTGTTCTCAGGAAGAGAGGTGCTCTTCCCAGGCCACTGCTGGTCACCACGGAGGGGACACCATTTCACTTCACTGGAGTATGTGTAAGACTCAGAAACAGGCTAACCGCCATCCAGACTAAGACGGAGATTGTGCTGTTTTTTAAATTTTACCTTGAAAAACAATTTCGTTTCAGAAGTCTGAAAATCTGGAGGGAAGGTTTCTTCGCCAACTCTAAGATGAGCGGTGACTCTTCCTGTGCACGTCTGTGACATTTGTCACAAGTTGGGTGATTAGCCATGAAAATAATAACCCCAAACTAAAACAGAGAAATCCCTTCTCTCTCCAGTTTGTTTTCAACAATACCACTCAATTCTTTTCACTGTTTGACACACAGATCTACTGATTTGGGCAAAGCGAGTCTCTAGTTGAAAAGAAAAGAAAAAAAAAATATAAATATATATAAAATATATATATATTTTTTCTTTTCAACTAGAGACTCGCTTTGCCCAAATCAATGGATTCTAACAGTCCATTTCATGCTCTTTACCAGACTATGACATAATACATAAATCAGGAATTTTAAAACACTTAAAATTTCACTTAAACTTAAGTCAATCATTCACAGAAGGAAATACAGGCCCTGTTTTCATTTGTGCAAGGACATGGGTTCAATCCCTGGTCCAGGAAGATTCCACATGCCACAGAGCAAATAAGCCGCATCACAACTGCTGAGCCTGAGTGCTGCAGCGACTGAAGCCCACGAGCCTAGAGCCTGTGCTCGACAACCAGAGAGGCCACCGCCACGAGCAGCCCGCACACCCCCACAGAGAGGAGCCCCCGCTCGCCGCAACCAGAGAGCAGAGCCTGCTCACAGCAAGGAGGACCCAGGGCAGCCAAAGACAGCACCTGGGGGCACGCGCCTGGGAGCAATGCAGCACCTAACAGGAACGTAGTTTACCCCCAGGAGCTGCTGTGTAAGAATGGTGCAAACAGAAAAAGAAATCAGAGACATCGTCTCCTAGCTTTTCTCTGCAGCTAGGCCCTGCTGCATAAGATGGTTCGGTCCTTGAGAAGCAGGTTCAAAAGAGGTTTTTGTCCCTCGGTTGGCAGGTCCAGCCTAGACCCCGGAGGGAGGCGGGGCTGCCCAGGGCCCGAGCTCCCCAGTGTTCTCAGGAAGAGAGGTGCTCTTCCCAGGCCACTGCTGGTCACCACGGAGGGGACACCATTTCACTTCACTGGAGTATGTGTAAGACTCAGAAACAGGCTAACCGCCATCCAGACTAAGACGGAGATTGTGCTGTTTTTTAAATTTTACCTTGAAAAACAATTTCGTTTCAGAAGTCTGAAAATCTGGAGGGAAGGTTTCTTCGCCAACTCTAAGATGAGCGGTGACTCTTCCTGTGCACGTCTGTGACATTTGTCACAAGTTGGGTGATTAGCCATGAAAATAATAACCCCAAACTAAAACAGAGAAATCCCTTCTCTCTCCAGTTTGTTTTCAACAATACCACTCAATTCTTTTCACTGTTTGACACACAGATCTACTGATTTGGGCAAAGCGAGTCTCTAGTTGAAAAGAAAAGAAAAAAAAAATATAAATATATATAAAATATATATATATTTTTTCTTTTCAACTAGAGACTCGCTTTGCCCAAATCAATGGATTCTAACAGTCCATTTCATGCTCTTTACCAGACTATGACATAATACATAAATCAGGAATTTTAAAACACTTAAAATTTCACTTAAACTTAAGTCAATCATTCACAGAAGGAAATACAGGCCCTGTTATTTCTCATTACCTGAAGAACAGACTCTGTCCACTAGACCAGCTGCTCTGATGCAAACTTTTTTTGGGGGGTGGGGGTGGGGTGGGGAGGGAGGGGAGCAGGCAGGCCACTTCTATTGGCCTTTCATTTGTCCATTTTCATCCGTCTTTGTTCTTTGGCCCGTGCGGGCCTCCCATCGTGGTGGCGTCTGTTGTTGCAGAGCGCCGGCTCTGGGCGCATGCGCTCCAGAGCTCCGGCTCGGTAATTGGATACATCGGTCCAGCCGCTCCGCGGCACGTGAGACTTTCCCAGGCCAGGGATCGAACCGGCGCCCCTTGCACTGCAAGGCGGTGTCCTTACCCACTGGACCACCAGGGGAAGCCCGATGAAAACTTTAAACACCGAGTCCTGTGCCATCCAGTAGGACTGAGGTGAGTGGGCATGAGGTGAGCGTGACACCATGATAACAGCTTCAGGTGGCCTCCGTGGGGAGCTCCTGATGACCAGGAGGCTCACAGGTGCCTCCCCCTGCTGAGCACCTAGGGACGTGTCAAAGGTCTCGGCCGAGCACAACTGCTGCTGGGCAGCCCCTTCCTCTGAGACGCCCTCTCTGGTCGGGTAGATTACGGGTGGCTCAGGCCAGCAAGAGCAACTAATCTTGGGGCGGAGCCTCATGGCCAGGGCTCTGCATCTGCCTTTCCCAACAGTGTTTCCAGCTGGGTGACGGTCAGGAAGGGCGTCCCTGGTGGCTCAGTGGTAAAGAACCCGCCTGCCAATGCAGGAGACGCGGGTTTGATCCCTGGATCCCCTTGAGAAGGTCACAGTTACCCTCCAGTATTCTCGCCTGGAGAACCCCGGGGACAGAGGAGCCTGGCGGGCTACGGTCCCTGAGGCCACAGGGTCGTATGTGACTCGGTGACTGCACACCTGTGGGACCGGAAACTGCCACGACCTCAGACCTCAGGGGACACACGGGCGGGCGCTGGGTCTGGTCCGTTTACAGCTACATGTCCGGTGGGCACGTTCTTCGATCTTAATAAGTTTATGTTGAAGAAACAGTGAACGGGCGAGTCAGCGGACTGATGGCCAGCTGCAGGCGACTTCCCAGCCGGAGCTCTCTGCCCAACAGCGACGCTAGCCACCACGGATGGTCACGTCCACACGCGGCGCTTTGTCCCACCGGTACTGAGACCAGCCACAGGTCACATCTGATTTCGGTCCAGCGCCCGAGTTTGTGAACGGACGGTCATCAGAGGAGAGCAGAGCAGTCCCTGCATGGCCCTCGCTCTGCGGTGCCTCCCGGTGGTGTGCAGGCAGGTCCAGGAGCCCCGAGGCTCCGGCTCGAATTGGATACATCGGTCCAGCGCTCCGCTGCACGTGAGACTTTCCCAGGCCAGGGATCGAACCGGCGCCCCTTGCACTGCAAGGCGGTGTCCTTACCCACTGGACCACCAGGGGAAGCCCGATGAAAACTTTAAACACCGAGTCCTGTGCCATCCAGTAGGACTGAGGTGAGTGGGCATGAGGTGAGCGTGACACCATGATAACAGCTTCAGGTGGCCTCCGTGGGGAGCTCCTGATGACCAGGAGGCTCACAGGTGCCTCCCCCTGCTGAGCACCTAGGGACGTGTCAAAGGTCTCGGCCGAGCACAACTGCTGCTGGGCAGCCCCTTCCTCTGAGACGCCCTCTCTGGTCGGGTAGATTACGGGTGGCTCAGGCCAGCAAGAGCAACTAATCTTGGGGCGGAGCCTCATGGCCAGGGCTCTGCATCTGCCTTTCCCAACAGTGTTTCCAGCTGGGTGACGGTCAGGAAGGGCGTCCCTGGTGGCTCAGTGGTAAAGAACCCGCCTGCCAATGCAGGAGACGCGGTTTGATCCCTGGATCCCCTTGAGAAGGTCACAGTTACCCTCCAGTATTCTCGCCTGGAGAACCCCGGGGACAGAGGAGCCTGGCGGGCTACGGTCCCTGAGGCCACAGGGTCGTATGTGACTCGGTGACTGCACACCTGTGGGACCGGAAACTGCCACGACCTCAGACCTCAGGGGACACACGGGCGGGCGCTGGGTCTGGTCCGTTTACAGCTACATGTCCGGTGGGCACGTTCTTCGATCTTAATAAGTTTATGTTGAAGAAACAGTGAACGGGCGAGTCAGCGGACTGATGGCCAGCTGCAGGCGACTTCCCAGCCGGAGCTCTCTGCCCAACAGCGACGCTAGCCACCACGGATGGTCACGTCCACACGCGGCGCTTTGTCCCACCGGTGCTGAGACCAGCCACAGGTCACATCTGATTTCGGTCCAGCGCCCGAGTTTGTGAACGGACGGTCATCAGAGGAGAGCAGAGCAGTCCCTGCATGGCCCTCGCTCTGCGGTGCCTCCCGGTGGTGTGCAGGCAGGTCCAGGAGCCCCGAGCAAGGGCGGGGGGCACACGAACACGCCCCGCATGCCTGGTGTGGGCACGGGGGCAGAAAGAGGACCTGGAGCCGAACTCGCCTGAGAAATGCGATGGCGAACATCTGTCCCTCAAGGAAACCGTATCGTTCCTGTTTCCGTGTTCAGCCCTGTGGCTCGCCTTCCCCTCCACTCCTACTTGGAAGGAGAAAAGACTCCACGCTCAGAACGGCCGCCTCTGCACCCTGCCGCCGCCTTCCACGTCTCCAGGACGCCCGTGGTCAAGCCGCGCCTTGCTGGGGGTCTGACTCCCTCCTTCCCGCCTCGGGAAACTCTGCTGAGTCACAGTCCAGGTGGACGGTCAGCTGAGGAGGAGGAGCTCCGGGCTCCGGGCTCGTCACCAGGTCCAGGTCGAGCTCTTCCCCTCGGCAGCCCTGAACCAGGCCAGCACCCTGGCGTCTGGATTTCCTCATTTCCCAGGGTTACGACAGGATGACATGAAAAAATGGAAATGAATGAGTTCTACAAACTGTAAAGTGCTATTTGCAAACATAAGATGCTGCCGGGACAACCTGGTAGCATGGAACTTACTAGAGATGTGCATGCAAAGTGTGAGTACCCAGAAAGTGGGGATGTGGATTCATCACTTCCACGTCACAGGCTCGGCACCATAACTTTGCCAACAAAAGTCCATAGAGTCAAAGTCATGGTTTTCCTAATAGTCACGTATGGATGTGAGAGCTGGACCATAAAGAAGGCTGAGTGCTGAGGAATGGATGCTTTCAAACCGTAGTGCCGGAGAAGGCTCTTGGACGGCAAGGAGATCAAACCAGTCAATCCTAAAGGAAATCAGCCCTGAACAGTCATTGCTGCTGAAGCTCCAACACTTTGGCCACCTGACAGGAACAGCTGACTCACTGGAAAACACCCTGATGCTGGGAAAGACTGAGGGGAGGAGGCGAAGGGGGCGGCAGAGGACGAGATGTCTGGATGGCATCGCTGACTCAATGGACACGAGTCTGAGCAAACTCCAGGAGATGGTGAAGGACAGGAAGCCTGGTGTGCTGCCGTCCATGGGGTTGCAAAGAGTTGGACACGACTGAGCAACATGGTAATCAGGACGTAACTCAGAATCATTTTTAGACATATAAAGGAGAAACCTAGGTGAACTGCTTCATTCTGTTTCCATTTTTGTTTTTATAATTTTGGCCTCTTTCTTTTTTTTTAATTTATTTTCATCCATCTTTATTCTTTGGCCCGTGTGGGCCTCCCATCTCAGTGGCCTCTCTTGTTGTAGAGCGCCGGCTCTGGGCGCACGCACTCCAGAGCGCTGGCTCGTAATTGGTCACACCCGTCCAGCCGCTCTGCAGCACGTGGGATCTTCCCTGGCCAGGGATCGAACCGGTGCCCCCTGCACTGCAAGGCAGACTCTTTACCCACGGGACCACCAGGGGAGCCCTGTTTGCAATCACTAAGAGGACAAGGTAAGCTGCAGCACCGAGAGGCACTGTCAGCACATCCTGGTCACTTCGAACGACGCCCGTGCGTGTGCATGAGGAAGCCCGTCGCGAGCTGCTGACGCCTGAGAGGAGAATGGGTCAAAGCCTTTCCCTTACGTTGAAGGGAAAACAACTCCATGAAGATGGTTCTTGGCTGAAGTCAGAGTTCACCCAAAGTCCATGCCAGATTTTTTTCTCAAAATATAGAAGAAAGCTCAAGGGGGTGGGGCAGCCATAGCCCTGGCCCCACGGAGGAGAGTTCCAGCAGGCGAACACACAGCCAGGCTGCTGGGAGAAGGGAAAGAGCCCTCAGGACCCCAGTCTTACCGTTGAGACATCTGTGATTAACAAAAGTCCATAGAGTCAAAGTCATGGTTTTCCTAATAGTCACGTATGGATGTGAGAGCTGGACCATAAAGAAGGCTGAGTGCTGAGGAATGGATGCTTTCAAACCGTAGTGCCGGAGAAGGCTCTTGGACGGCAAGGAGATCAAACCAGTCAATCCTAAAGGAAATCAGCCCTGAACAGTCATTGCTGCTGAAGCTCCAACACTTTGGCCACCTGACAGGAACAGCTGACTCACTGGAAAACACCCTGATGCTGGGAAAGACTGAGGGGAGGAGGCGAAGGGGGCGGCAGAGGACGAGATGTCTGGATGGCATCGCTGACTCAATGGACACGAGTCTGAGCAAACTCCAGGAGATGGTGAAGGACAGGAAGCCTGGTGTGCTGCCGTCCACGGGGTTGCAAAGAGTTGGACACGACTGAGCAACATGGTAATCAGGACGTAACTCAGAATCATTTTTAGACATATAAAGGAGAAACCTAGGTGAACTGCTTCATTCTGTTTCCATTTTTGTTTTTATAATTTTGGCCTCTTTCTTTTTTTTTAATTTATTTTCATCCATCTTTATTCTTTGGCCCGTGTGGGCCTCCCATCTCAGTGGCCTCTCTTGTTGTAGAGCGCCGGCTCTGGGCGCACGCACTCCAGAGCGCTGGCTCGTAATTGGTCACACCCGTCCAGCCGCTCTGCAGCACGTGGGATCTTCCCTGGCCAGGGATCGAACCGGTGCCCCCTGCACTGCAAGGCAGACTCTTTACCCACGGGACCACCAGGGGAGCCCTGTTTGCAATCACTAAGAGGACAAGGTAAGCTGCAGCACCGAGAGGCACTGTCAGCACATCCTGGTCACTTCGAACGACGCCCGTGCGTGTGCATGAGGAAGCCCGTCGCGAGCTGCTGACGCCTGAGAGGAGAATGGGTCAAAGCCTTTCCCTTACGTTGAAGGGAAAACAACTCCATGAAGATGGTTCTTGGCTGAAGTCAGAGTTCACCCAAAGTCCATGCCAGATTTTTTTCTCAAAATATAGAAGAAAGCTCAAGGGGGTGGGGCAGCCATAGCCCTGGCCCCACGGAGGAGAGTTCCAGCAGGCGAACACACAGCCAGGCTGCTGGGAGAAGGGAAAGAGCCCTCAGGACCCCAGTCTTACCGTTGAGACATCTGTGATTAATAAAGCCTTTTTTTTTTTTTTAACATAAGAAAGAACGGAAAAGGGGCTGTACCCTGCTAGCGGGAGACTGAGCAAAGGATCGGGTTTCATCTTAACCCTTGCGTCATCTTCCCGAGGGTAGGATGGCTCAAGGATGTTTCTCAGTGTCCTGGAGTACCAACTGGACCTTCAAGGACGCTGTCAGCTGCCTTCAAAACACCAGCCCCGGCGTCTGAGCCGGAGGCCCCGACCGCCCTCTGCCTGCTTCCCCTCCGCCCCGCGGCACTGGGGCAGACGCCCACCGGGGAGCCCTCCCCACGGACAGCTGACTCAGGTTTCAGTTTCTCCTCTGAGGAGGCTCCTAGAACGTCGTTAGCTGGTTAAAGGCAGATACTCCCATCTCCCTGTCCATTGCAGGTGCTCCGAAAGGGCCGTCAAACGAGCCCCGCACGGTGCAAACCCACACAGAGACCAAACCGCACACAAACGAACGCGTGGCTCCCACAGCCACGTGCTCGTTTACAGTCCTGGTCGCAAGGACGCAGAGACGTGTCTTCAGCAGTTAGTGCGATGGGCTGGAGAGAGATGAATTCAAGGACGCTCTGGGGCTGACAACAATGCCCTCGGACTAGTTTAGAACAGACCAGAGCCACGTCTGCCAGGTGTGCCTGGCCTTCAGGTACGCCAGGCAATCTGGCCGCTTCTTCTTTTTTTTTTTAAAGATTTATTTATTTATTTACTTTAGGCGGGGGTCAGGTTGGGGAGGGAGGGGAGCGAGCGGGCCACTTCTATTGGTCTTTCATTTCTCCATTTTCATTCGTCTTTGTTCTTTGGCTCCTGTGGGCCTCCCATCGCGGTGGCGTCTGTTGTCTCAGAGCGCCGGCCCTGGGCACATGCGCTCCAGAGCTCCGGCTCAGTCATTGGACACACTGGTCCAGCTGCTCCGCGGCACATGGGATCTTCCCAGGCCAGGGATCGAACCGGTGCCCCTTGCACTGCAAGGCGGTGTCCTTATCCACTGGACCACCTCCCGTCTTACTGTGAATTCAATGCAGTTAACCTCTTTACATAGGAAATTCTTCCTCCGCACCAGGAAGGTTGTAAGGTACATGTGGAAGTCAGGTCTACACGTTACTTATAAGAGACAGTAAGTTGTTAGCTCATGATGGTGGACTGGGTTGGTTAAAATATTCTAGTGCAAAATTTTCTGTCACTGTTCTCTACATTTGCCTTTAGACTCAAAGTAACTTTCTCTTGGAATAATGATTGAAAACAGTAACACGCTAGAAGTTCTCTTGAAGATCACATAACATGTCAGCTCATCCTCAATTATTCTTCCAGATGCATCTCTCAGGATTAGACCTTCTCTCGGATGCTGCAGTGATTACAAACGCTTGGGCAGGCTCCTGTGTGAGCTCATGCATGACTGAGCGTGAGATGGAGCTGGGCTGTTACCTGGAGAACTTCAGGCAACAACGAAACTGTAACAAACGGCCTGGTGATACGTGTATTCTTTTGATGGGCTAGAATATAAGCGCACGCATTTTGCAATATTTTCCCGAATTTACATCTGTTTTTCTCTTTGTGAGTAAGTATCTGAAAACTTTTCTTGATAGCCTCCTAATTTTCCACTCCCGTCACCTTGCTTATCTTCTGTCTACCAGAGTCCGCAGCTCTTAACTTGCTCCCCAGCACAATAAAGACGCACCGGGGCTGAAGCCAGGCGGGGTCAGGCCCCGCGTCCTCAGGGAGTGGAGCTCTCCTGCACACCTGGCGGTTCCGGTGGCTCGGGGCTGCACTCTGGACTGTCCCGGTGGCAGTCAACACATGCTCACAGGGGCACCGGCCCTGAAAAAGTCAGGAGCTGCACAGTGGCCCTGAGCAAGGACATGGGGCGGCAAGAACTGAAAATGGAACACGAGGGTGTTAAAAGCCAGGTGCACGCAGGTCACAAGCTGCTCCAGAGGGTCCTCAAGCAAAGATGGGAACTTGGTCTTTGCTTGTGAACAAACATGCGAAGACAAATTCCTCCACTCCTTCTCTTTTTAACGTGATCCCAGATTTCCCCAGAGGTCCAGCACAGCATGGCCATGGTGCATGCTCTTGGTCTTGCCTTATCCACTGGACCACCTCCCGTCTTACTGTGAATTCAATGCAGTTAACCTCTTTACATAGGAAATTCTTCCTCCGCACCAGGAAGGTTGTAAGGTACATGTGGAAGTCAGGTCTACACGTTACTTATAAGAGACAGTAAGTTGTTAGCTCATGATGGTGGACTGGGTTGGTTAAAATATTCTAGTGCAAAATTTTCTGTCACTGTTCTCTACATTTGCCTTTAGACTCAAAGTAACTTTCTCTTGGAATAATGATTGAAAACAGTAACACGCTAGAAGTTCTCTTGAAGATCACATAACATGTCAGCTCATCCTCAATTATTCTTCCAGATGCATCTCTCAGGATTAGACCTTCTCTCGGATGCTGCAGTGATTACAAACGCTTGGGCAGGCTCCTGTGTGAGCTCATGCATGACTGAGCGTGAGATGGAGCTGGGCTGTTACCTGGAGAACTTCAGGCAACAACGAAACTGTAACAAACGGCCTGGTGATACGTGTATTCTTTTGATGGGCTAGAATATAAGCGCACGCATTTTGCAATATTTTCCCGAATTTACATCTGTTTTTCTCTTTGTGAGTAAGTATCTGAAAACTTTTCTTGATAGCCTCCTAATTTTCCACTCCCGTCACCTTGCTTATCTTCTGTCTACCAGAGTCCGCAGCTCTTAACTTGCTCCCCAGCACAATAAAGACGCACCGGGGCTGAAGCCAGGCGGGGTCAGGCCCCGCGTCCTCAGGGAGTGGAGCTCTCCTGCACACCTGGCGGTTCCGGTGGCTCGGGGCTGCACTCTGGACTGTCCCGGTGGCAGTCAACACATGCTCACAGGGGCACCGGCCCTGAAAAAGTCAGGAGCTGCACAGTGGCCCTGAGCAAGGACATGGGGCGGCAAGAACTGAAAATGGAACACGAGGGTGTTAAAAGCCAGGTGCACGCAGGTCACAAGCTGCTCCAGAGGGTCCTCGAAGCAAAGATGGGAACTTGGTCTTTGCTTTCCCATGTGAACACACAAAACATGAAGCAGAAAGACAAATTCCTCCACTCCTTCTCTTTTTTTAACGTGATCCCCAGATTTCCCCAGAGGTCCAGCACAGCATGGCCATGGTGCATGCTCTAATGAGGAACACATGGTCTCTGCCATCTGAGAAATTGCACATGAATGACCAACATGCTCGCAGTTCCCTGTAGAGGCCCCCGTCCACGGACTCAGGTGGGAGCTCTCACATGCAGGCGCCCTCCGGGGATCCCTCAGTGGATGGAGACAAGGTAACCACGGGCAGCCATTAGAACGTTCCACTAGACACAACGGGACCCCACCAGAAGTTCCACCTTTCTCTCTGCGGAGGGAAGAAGCCAGGGCATGTGCGCACAGCGTGGCCGCCCCGTAGGGTGCCCAAGGCTCGGGGATCTTGTCACAAAACGACAGGTTCCTCTCACGGGCACCTAGCTTAGGCAAGGGGGAAGGGACACCTGAGGCCCGTCGCCTCCCACCAAGCAGAGCCGACCGTCAGAAGCTGCACGGGCCATGGGCTCTGAGTTCTGGGAAATCTTGAAATGCTCCTTATTCTTAGTGTGGTTTCTGAAATGCTGACGGCATGACCCAGGTCTGGGGCCAGGTGGCTGTGACAACAAGCGCAAACCTTAAAGCATCGCATTTCTTCTACACTCATTCTTGTGAGGAGACAGGCTGACCTGTCAGAATTTCGAGTCAAAACGCAGCGCATTTGAAAGGTCTTGCTCCGTTTGAATTGCACCACTTGAACTTCTGAGAAGGAAATGTGAAGAAATTAAATAAAGACAAAGGCATGATCCTCTGCTTGGCTAATCAGATGAACAGGAGACTATTTATTGCCAAAGTGGAAATCTGAGGGTACCCCTGACAGGAAATGAGGAGGAAGGTGCCGTCCTGACGGTGGATCATGGCTGAGCTGGCTTGGATCAGCGTAAGGAATTCAATACCAATCTAGGGCCCTAGGTCGCCACGCCCTGGCTCCAGTGTGAGGTCAGGAACGTTCCAAGCACTGCAGTGGCGACTGTTTATTGCCAGGATGCTGCCTTCCAGGGAAAAGTGAGCCTGGGAGCTGCCAGGCTGGCGAGCAGCGCGCTGGTGAGGGCAGCTGTGGGCCGCGGGGCACGCAGGCTGGCAGAGACGGAGGGGCCGTGCGAGCTGCCTGCCTGGCGCCCCTCCCAGGGATGGACGGGGAAGCCACGAGCACCTGCTGGCCCGGAGCACACAGCCCCGCACGGCCGAAACCACGCCGTTGCTAAACACGAGGGTGCGGTCACCAAGTCCTCGGGTCTGTACTGGGCTCTCATCTGGGGGGTCCTCCTCGACTTAGGACAATGCTGGCTCTGTCGGAGGGGAGCCGCTAGCCCATCGTCCTGTCTCCTTGGAATGACAGGGCCATTTTCTCTCTCTTTTTGTTTTAATGTGGACTCGCCTTTGAAATATATATTTTGGGGAGGATGAACAGCAGGCGTTTCCTGCAGCCAGAACCCTAGGCGGTCACAAAAGGGAAAGAAGTTCCTGAGGGGCTATCTTGCCAGTGAGGGCTGGTGGGGAGGGGGTTTGGGCTCATTCCTGACTTCTACACAAGGACAAAAGCAGATGTTTCAAGATATCCCTGCTGGATGAAAGAAAGACCAAAAAAAGAGAAAAACTACATAAAAGTGGGATCAGAAACACACAAATTTGGCAAGCTGCTCACATTTACATCCCCTCCCCCCCGCCCCCAGCCGAGCTTCCTGACACCCCACACTCTGAGTGGACGCCCCACGCCCTGGGGGTGCGTCTGAAGGGGACAGGCATGTCAGCACCTCTTCATAGGGGATGCTCTCCAACCAGTGGGCAGCCCGCTGCCCACCCCGAGCCTTCTCTGGGGCTGCCCCTGGTCAGCCTGACACCTCCCCTGGCCCCTCATCCCCTCCTACGTGATTCAAGGAGAGGGGCCAGTCCGAGGCCAGGCTGTCCCCGCGACCGCCCCGCCACCCGGGCACCGCCACGCGGGCGGTTGATACCATCTGGCTGCTCTCGCCCAGGGACCAGAAAGACTCTGAAATGCTTCCCTGTTTGTTTGGCTTTTTAGGCGGTTGAGATCCTCTCTGTTCCCTGTTGCCCTCAAAGTCAGAGGGCTGTTCTTTTCAAAAGTATCATTTATACAAAGAAAATATTGTTCAAAAAAAATTTCTGTGTCCTTCTCAAATTACTTAGTATTTCATATACTGCTGATTTAGGGATAATGAGATTTCCTCTGATAAAATGGTGGGTTGTTGATTCTTCATTTTCTTTTTTCCCTCACTTGGGGAGCTATTTCCAAGGCAATACAGTATTCATCACTGCCCTGAATAGATACTCATCCTTTAAGGGAACAGAACTTTAATTTGAGGGAAGTAAGGCTCAGCTGGTAAAGAATCTGCCTGCAGTGAAGGGTTCAATTCCTGGATCGGGAAGATCCTCTGGAGGAGGAAATGACAACCCACTCCAGTATTCTTGCTTGGAAATTCGCATGGACAGAGGAGCCTGGCGGGCTGCAGTCCACAGCGTCACAGAGAGCCGGACATGACGGAGCGACTTTCACGCACTGCTGAGAGTACCACTGAGTATCACACGACATTCTCTCCATCCCATCCTGGCCCTCAGAGGCTCTGACCCTGCTGGCAGGAAACATGGATGCCAAACCCGTGGGCGAAGCCGTCCCCACCGTCAAACACCGCGCGTTCGCGGGTGCAAGACCCAGTATTGCTTGAAGAAGGCTGACACGTGGAGCTGTACTGCTCAGGATGGGCACTCAGGCTTTCGGTGCATGTCTTCATGTTGTTGAAAAAGATAGAATAACTTGGACTACCTCCTTAAAGAGGAAACCAAAATTATTTTCTAGGGGTTAATGTGCAGATGTTTTAAAAGCTAAACATGTCTCTAGGTGACGCCAGGGACATGCAAAAATACTCTCCTGCAAAATGCTTTGAAAGAACATTCTGCAGTTAGTGGTTTAAACTACATGACTGATTTATTTCAAGTGGTGACAGAATTCTCTTCATTCATATATAAATCCATTCTTATTTTTATTATCAGTTTTAATTAAGGCCAGATTTAGAAAGCCAACATGCAATCTTTTCCCTACATTCCAGAAAATGCATGGATTACATAAGAACATATCTAACCAAAATATGCTATAAACCCTGCAAACTCAAAAACGTTTTCTTAAGAGCCACATAACTCATTCATACAGCCCTCTACTCATTTTTATGGAGCATTAGGAAACAAAAACTGGCTGTGGAATGTTCTGGGACCAGCTTGCCAAGCACTATCACTCTTCCCGACATGGGCCCAGCAGGTGAGCTGAAGTTTCAGTCTCAAGGGATAGAATATTAGTTTAGAAAGAGTTACAGCTGTGGAGAATGAGGAAATGGACGATTTCATGCACCCTGCCCCCTAAAACCACAAAGCAAATGTCTAGTGCATTATATCGTAGGGTCTGTGAAGGTTTAGGTTCAAAGTCAGAGAACCAGAAAGTGCTACCCAATTAGGTGTTCCTTGTGCAATTCTTTCAGTAACACCTTTATCAAAAGCAAAACGCCAGTCTAACAAAAGCTGAGTGCTTGGAAATGGGATGAAGGGCTGAACCACAGAAAAACCAGGGTTTTCTGCCCAGCTGCGTGTGCACCTCCTCTACCCAGCGCTGGCTTCCAAGCACACAGAGGGTTAACGGCTGCCATCCCATAACCTCATCTCATCTGATTTTATACCTCTTGCCCCGACTCCCCTTGAAGAACCGAATGGCGCTGGATTTTATTTTTCAAATTACTGTCTCATACTTCCTTGAGGACTGCCCACTGTCTCTCCAGCATACCACATATAAACACAACAACAACAAAAGCCAGCGCAGAAAAGAAAAGAGGGCTCGGGCAGCTGTTTGGGGCGGTGGTCCTGTGGCCAAGCTGGCAGCCGACATCTCCACCTGTGAGCGGGCCGGAAGGCGCGTGGGGGCCAGGGCGACTTTCTAGGAACCCCCGTGCTCCGGGGGCCCAGGCTGTCCCGTTGGCATCGCCCACGTCGGTGTCATTCAAGTGGCCGAGGACCCACGGGGAGGCAGAAGGAAGGGAGGGAGGCCTGGAGCTATTCCAGGAAGGAACAAAGCTGCCTTGGAGACAAAGTGAATGAAAAGCACGCCTCCACGCTGAACGCCCATTAACGCCGAGATCCCGTCCTCGGCTTTAATTAGTGCCCCGTGTGGCAGAAGGGGTGCCGCGGACCAGAGGGAAGCAGCCCTGGGAGCCAAGCAAACAGCCTCGGTGGGGCGGGGGTGGCGCGGGGCCGGCTGAGCGCCCTGCGCTGGAGAGAGACAAAGGAAAACCTTCAATTTCCACGTCGACGTCATAATGAGCACGTTCCTGTCTGGTTATTAAGAACTCTTACTCAGCTTCACGTGTGGGGCTGGCCGCCGGGCCACTTCTCAAAAGCATCCATCAGCTTTAAGAGGCAAAAGAGGAAGGGGGCTGGCCCGGGGGGGAGGTGCACTTTGTCTCAGCCGCCTCTCCGGGGCTCCGTGCTTGGCCCTCGCTCTGGTTCTCTGCGCCACAGGTCCGTTCTCATGACAGTGTGAATCGTGATTACTGTTAGCACAATGAGGCAGTAGAAGCTTTAACTGTGCACGTGAGAAAATGGACCGAGGGCAGGACCGCGACCATGTCTACTAGTCAAAATTCAGAAGTATAAATAAAAGAGGCATCTGTGTTCATGTCAAAAGCCTAAAAATGTGTCCAGGCATTATCACGGGTGCCTACGGTTACTATCTCCCACCCCGGCTCTGTGCTCCACATGTCTGAGCGCCTCCCTTCAAACGCCTGGCGCACAGCTTCAGAGAAACACCCCCTGGGTGCGGGGCTGGGGCGCCGCGTCCACATCCGCGAGGTTTCACGTGGGAACAGCGCGCGCGGACGAGCAGCGTCGGGGCCGTGGCTCCTCCGCGGAGGGCGCGTTCTGAGGCTCACGACCCGTTCCCAGGCGGACGGCGCCGGGCTCCCAGCCTCACTCCCCACACCGCCGCCAACTGCAGCACCTGGAGGAAATTCTTGAGGATAGAAAGTCATAAATCTGTGCTCCCCGTGAGGCCGAGCTGCAGGGGTGTCCTTAGAAAGAGCACTACAGCTGAGCGGGGGGAGGGGCCTGGCCCTCGTTCGCAGAGGGGAACGGGGTCCAGGAGCAGGCAAGGTCTTGGGGTCTGAAGGCTCCTAACCTGGGACCTTCAGGGCGTTTTGAGGGCCCTTCCCAGCCCAGTTTGCATTTTTCAGAGTGTTTCAACATTTTTATAGTCACTTTAAATAAGGCCCAACAACTTAAAAGTTTCTTTGCATTCTGGCTGGAAACATACAAGTGTATCAATTCGGCAAGTAACACTAACACTTTTTTCTTTGCCCCTACAACAGTCATCATAAGCTCGGTGGGACAAATACATCGCTGATTAGTGAAAAAAGTGAGAAAACAAATTATTTTATAATTGCAGTTTACTCAAAAGAAAGAAAAAAACCTTTACCATATGAACAGTTTTGAGAAAGCATCATAGCGTCAGAGCAGTGGCAAGCATTTTCTTTTTCTTTTCTTGGCAGGTGAGGAGACTGCGGTTGAGCAAGATGAGCAAGAATCTTGGCTCCCTCTGGCAGGGGGAGCCCAGGAGGAGGCCCGGACAGGAACAGCGGTGTCCCCATGCCTACCATGTCTTAAGCATGGATCCCTTCAGAAATACTGAGAGTCAGAAAAATTTAAGACAGAAGCTAGTGTGCGCAGTGGCACGTATGAAATGGCCAGTCTTTGTCGTGGAACAAGATCACCTGTACTGGGGCTTCTGTGGTTTCCGTCACTCCCAGGAGACGGATGGCCTGTCCCTGGCCCCTTGAGGTGCAGGGGGCGCTGCTGGTCACCACCTGCCTACCTTCCAGATACAGGCCTCCCCCGTGCCTGTCCCTGGTCTCTGCAAGGTCTGTCCTTTCCTTAAGAAAAATGACAGTGGCCTTGGTGAGAATCTACACTCCTCCTCAGAAAAGAACAAAGGCGAGTGAAAGAGAGTTCCAGAAGGAGGTTGAGCCACACGGCCCTCTGGGTGCAGGGGTCTGTTTAACGTTAAGGAGGATCACAGCTTCGTGTTTTTCCAGCACTGCAATAGATTCCATGTGTCCTCTAAAAGCGCATGCTTGGTTCAGACGGAAAAAGCCCACTCAATAGTCCCACTATCTCACTGACACATGCACTCTCCCACTGGAGTCCTCTAAAAAGATAATTTATAATCCTTCTTGACATCTTTTCTTGAGTTTTGCCTAACAATAGCTTAAAGTGTCTTGGGGTCATTTGGGACCTTCAGGGCGTTTTGAGGCCCTTCCCAGCCCAGTTTGCATTTTTCAGAGTGTTTCAACATTTTTATAGTCACTTTAAATAAGGCCCAACAACTTAAAAGTTTCTTTGCATTCTGGCTGGAAACATACAAGTGTATCAATTCGGCAAGTAACACTAACACTTTTTTCTTTGCCCCTACAACAGTCATCATAAGCTCGGTGGGACAAATACATCGCTGATTAGTGAAAAAAGTGAGAAAACAAATTATTTTATAATTGCAGTTTACTCAAAAGAAAGAAAAAAACCTTTACCATATGAACAGTTTTGAGAAAGCATCATAGCGTCAGAGCAGTGGCAAGCATTTTTCTTTTTCTTTTTCTTGGCAGGTGAGGAGACTGCGGTTGAGCAAGATGAGCAAGAATCTTGGCTCCCTCTGGCAGGGGGAGCCCAGGAGGAGGCCCGGACAGGAACAGCGGTGTCCCCATGCCTACCATGTCTTAAGCATGGATCCCTTCAGAAATACTGAGAGTCAGAAAAATTTAAGACAGAAGCTAGTGTGCGCAGTGGCACGTATGAAATGGCCAGTCTTTGTCGTGGAACAAGATCACCTGTACTGGGGCTTCTGTGGTTTCCGTCACTCCCAGGAGACGGATGGCCTGTCCCTGGCCCCTTGAGGTGCAGGGGGCGCTGCTGGTCACCACCTGCCTACCTTCCAGATACAGGCCTCCCCCGTGCCTGTCCCTGGTCTCTGCAAGGTCTGTCCTTTCCTTAAGAAAAATGACAGTGGCCTTGGTGAGAATCTACACTCCTCCTCAGAAAAGAACAAAGGCGAGTGAAAGAGAGTTCCAGAAGGAGGTTGAGCCACACGGCCCTCTGGGTGCAGGGGTCTGTTTAACGTTAAGGAGGATCACAGCTTCGTGTTTTTCCAGCACTGCAATAGATTCCATGTGTCCTCTAAAAGCGCATGCTTGGTTCAGACGGAAAAAGCCCACTCAATAGTCCCACTATCTCACTGACACATGCACTCTCCCACTGGAGTCCTCTAAAAAGATAATTTATAATCCTTCTTGACATCTTTTCTTGAGTTTTGCCTAACAATAGCTTAGCAGGAAAATTCTCAGGGCTGGGGGTTGTGTGAGTGATGGGAAATAGCAACGTCTGCAAATAAAATTCCAAGCAAGACCAATTCACATGTGGACAAGGAGAACGCCCCACTGAAGATGTCAGAAAGCAGAAAAACTGCCTTTTCCCAATGCGCTCCAACAAATGGACTGCAAGATCGCTTGTGGGTATAAAGAGAAGCTTTGCAATCACTATGATTTACTGGGTATTTTAAAGTTACTCTGGGATTCATTTCTTGGGTATTACTCAGAATCATTTTTCCCTTCCCAATCTGATGCCTATATATGTCCCCATGATCCACTGAATGAACATATTAAAATATCACTCTGATGTGACATGGCAGTCAGGAAATTGCCTGGGAATTATTCTGATGGTTGGGAAAGAAATAGACACAGTCGTATTCCTCCAGGAAAAAAAGGAAAGAAAATCAAAGCAGAGTTTTGCTTTCTCTCTTCTGTCCTTTACTGTGAGAAGATTGGTCTTCTCTTTTTTTTTAAACTCCATGAAAATTCTAGAAGCCATCTCTTCTTTCCAAGTTTGTGTCAGCTTAAAATTTCTGTGTGACAGCTTGGATAATAACATCACCTACAGTTTCCACTGTAGTCTGAGAATTACTAGAACAAAAATGTATCTAGGGGAAACCCAAACTACGATGGCATAATGATCCTCCTGTAGTTAAAAAGTCAGTTTAATAAGATCTCTGGAGAAGAATTCCTAAGGACCTAAAATCCAGCTAGGAGTCAAAATTCCTTGTATAAGAACCCCGTATCTTCCTAAAGTCTTAGCAAAACCGTTCACTAAAACACTTTGGTCTACACTCTGGGGATGCTTATGACACACTGCAAGCGGTGGTCTGCTGTTACTCTTGTTTTGCACACAAAGAAATGAAGCTCAGGGAGAGAGAAGATAACTTAGTTACTAGCGTCCTAGAGTTACTGGGTGGCCGAGACTTTACATGTGAAGCTGGTGACAGTATTGGTTTGGTTGTTCTTTTCACGGCACAGAGCTGATTCTTGTCAGTGAAGAGATCTCACCAGTCACCTGCTCCCACCCGCGTGACGATTCTCAGAGCACAGTGTCACCAACATACCTGCCACGTGAGGACCCCTCCAGAAAGGGAGGCCATTCACGAACACTTTAACAAACATACATATGACAAAAGTTAGGGTCAGTGACTTAAAAATGTTTTGACAGCTTTGTGAGCCAGAAAAACAAGAGTATTATCATACCCCACATTCTCACCAACATATTCAATATTCACACGGCCAACACCTCCTTTGGGGCCTGATAATCAGAGATAATTTGGTTGTTTTCCTCTGGCATCTCTTGGACAAACATGTAAACAGTGCCACGTCCCCTTCAGATGCTCAAAGCCCATTTCTGCACCTCTCCCTGGCCCAGAGCCCCCCTTCCTTGGAGGGGTCCCTCCACCTCAGCCCTCGTCCACTATACAACCAAAGCACCCCGAACTCTGGCCAGGTCACTGGGGCCCTCACCTGCCTGCGGCCTACCTCCACGAGTACGCATGAGTAACAGCAGGTGAAAGAGGGAAGGCAGACATTAAAGGCACCCCAGGTCACGGCCCACATTCCGGAAGAAGCCATCCACCCCGGTGGGTACCAGGGAGGCAGTCTGTGAGACACCCGCTTCCAGGGCCATGCAGTCTGGACAGATGTCAAAGGTTACAGCCGGAAAGCTAGCCTCCGACGGAGCTTCAGGGGGCAGCAGGGAGACCCAGGGACCTAACTCCCACCCGAGCTGCACTCCTGGCATCCTAATGCCTGGCTCTCAGAGCGGCATTTATCTGCTTCTCCAACGACCGCTGCGGGAACCACGCTTTGTTGTCTTGACTCGAGTTCTGCGTGTAAACTGGAGCCTGGCACACACACGCCCGACGAGACCGGTGGTTACTGGGAGACCCCTCCCCACACATAAGTTTGTATTATCAACTGACAGCAGTTCAGAAGAGAAGCAAACAAAGTCTCCAAGTGCACATGCAGGACCTGAGGAGGCAGAACAACTAAAAAAAAACACATCTGAAACAGACACACGGCTGCAAGGGGGGACTGATTCTCAGTATTGGTTTGGTTGTTCTTTTCACG
This sequence comes from Tragulus kanchil, assembly GCA_022376925.1. Lineage (NCBI taxonomy): Eukaryota > Metazoa > Chordata > Mammalia > Artiodactyla > Tragulidae > Tragulus > Tragulus kanchil. Next base: position 154,043,413 of record JAIOJX010000004.1, read on the forward strand.
GCACAGAGCTGATTCTTGTCGGGGTCCAACATACCCGTGCATTCTCAGAGCACAGTGTCACCAACATACCTGCCACGTGAGGACCCCTCCAGAAAGGGAGGCCATTCACGAACACTTTAACAAACATACATATGACAAAAGTTAGGGTCAGTGACTTAAAAATGTTTTGACAGCTTTGTGAGCCAGAAAAACAAGAGTATTATCATACCCCACATTCTCACCAACATATTCAATATTCACACGGCCAACACCTCCTTTGGGGCCTGATAATCAGAGATAATTTGGTTGTTTTCCTCTGGCATCTCTTGGACAAACATGTAAACAGTGCCACGTCCCCTTCAGATGCTCAAAGCCCATTTCTGCACCTCTCCCTGGCCCAGAGCCCCCCTTCCTTGGAGGGGTCCCTCCACCTCAGCCCTCGTCCACTATACAACCAAAGCACCCCGAACTCTGGCCAGGTCACTGGGGCCCTCACCTGCCTGCGGCCTACCTCCACGAGTACGCATGAGTAACAGCAGGTGAAAGAGGGAAGGCAGACATTAAAGGCACCCCAGGTCACGGCCCACATTCCGGAAGAAGCCATCCACCCCGGTGGGTACCAGGGAGGCAGTCTGTGAGACACCCGCTTCCAGGGCCATGCAGTCTGGACAGATGTCAAAGGTTACAGCCGGAAAGCTAGCCTCCGACGGAGCTTCAGGGGGCAGCAGGGAGACCCAGGGACCTAACTCCCACCCGAGCTGCACTCCTGGCATCCTAATGCCTGGCTCTCAGAGCGGCATTTATCTGCTTCTCCAACGACCGCTGCGGGAACCACGCTTTGTTGTCTTGACTCGAGTTCTGCGTGTAAACTGGAGCCTGGCACACACACGCCCCCGACGAGACCGGTGGTTACTGGGAGACCCCTCCCCACACATAAGTTTGTATTATCATCTGGCTGCAGTTCGGAGGAGAAGCAAACAGAGACTCCAAGTGCACATGCAGGACCTGAGGAGGCTGAACAACTAAACAAAATGACATCTGAAACAGACACACGGCTGCAAGAGGGAGGGACTGTGCGGCACACAGTACTTTGGACCGTCTGGTGCCATGTACACGGAGAAAGGGACAGTCCAAAGCAATCCCCAGACATTAGACACAACTTAAGACCCAAGCAGTCAGCCTACACAGCACCGCCAGAGCCCCGTGGCCGTCTCTCAGCCCTTCCTGGAGGCCCCCGACAACACCACCCCACGCAGACCCTCTCGGAGGAAGACAAGACACCTCATGGGAAAGCACAGACCCTCTCTGTTCTCAAGCCCACCACCGTCACCGCGGTCGCCCTGGAAGCACAGCAGCGCTGCAGGGACGGGCGTACCTAGGTCCAGGATCCAGCACTTGCAGGTGCCAGGCTGCCCGCCGCCGCGGTAGGTCGTGCCGACGGCCGAAAGTGAGTCCAGCGGATCCACGGGCTTAATTCCGTTGGGCATGGTGTGGCCGGGCCGACTCGAGGCTACAGGCTCAGGACCCTCGCCCCAGCTATGCCGCCAGGCGGCTGGAGCGGCGCCGAGGGCAGCGGGACCGGGAGCGGGAGCCCGGGTGCTCCGACGCCGCCTGGGAGGGACCGCTCCGTCGGCTGGCTGCCCAGCACTGCCTCGCCGTGGGCTTCACATGTGGGAAGAGCCCGACGCCGGGATGACTTTCTACCACAGTCCCTCTAATTGGAGCTCAAGGAAATTCCGAGGGCGCGCTGGGAGCCAGATGTTTCTGCTCTCCTACGCGAGCCAGAGCTGCGATTTCCTGACGGGGAGATGCCAAGTGACGGCTGCCTCCCCCCGCGGGGCCGGACTCGGGCTTTGTCCTCCTCCTCTGGACGGAGGGCTGCTCCGAGACACACAGCAAACAGCGCCTTCTGATGTGACTTGATAACAGAAAGAAATGTAATTCAGTCTGCAGCCAACTCGTGACATCACGGAGCTGCAATGCCACTCCTCACTTATTAGAAACATCTCTCCGTTCTTCCTTACGAAAACCAGCCACACCAGTGAAAAGAAATACCCTGGCTTGGGATCTGTAAAAGGCGCTTTTTATGGAAAGCGTCTTAAAAGCTGATTTTTGTCCTTTTCAGAAACTGGGTATTTTCTTTAGCCTACAGACATCCTCACTCTTTCTCGGCAACGTTTCCATGTATTTTCTGCCCTGTCTCATATGGCTCGATGGCTTCTCAGGAGATGGATAACCGTTGTGAAGCCATGACTTCAGTGGACACACGTCCTCTCCTTTTTCTCTTTAATCTGAGAGGCACACATGGGGCTCTCCCAACTCCACGCTCGTGCATTGGGGCAGCCACCTGGAATAAGGGTGCTCAGATGGTAAAGAATCCACCTGCAATGCAGGAGACTGGGGTTCGATCCCTGGGTCGGGGAGTCCCCTGGGAAAGGCAAAGGCAAGCCACTCCAGTCTTCTTGCCTGGAGAATCTCGTGGACAAAGAGCCTGGTGGGCTACAGTCCATGGGGTTGCAAAGAGTTGGATATGACTGAGCGACGAACACACACACATCTAAAACTACACACACATCTAAAACTGTAATGCAGTCCTCAGTTACCTGACCATTTTCTGAGGGTAGATTATTGAACAGTTTCTTTCTCAGTTTAAGACAATTAAGAACTATTTTTTAAAATAAAAGAATGAATCCAGGACATCCAAACAAAGCTATCTCTGTAATATCTCCCAAAATAAACTGCTACAAAGTGGGATTTGGCATTTATAGGTTCACATTAGGCCTCATATCCTTCTTAAAAGACCCAAACCAAAGCATAAGGTTGTTTTTTCTTACAAATGGTCCCATGATAGATCCAGATGGTGTACTTATGCCAGGACCAAGCAAGAGGTGGAATTCTGCCTCCCCGCGGGGCCGGACTCGGGCTTTGTCCTCCTCCTCTGGACGGAGGGCTGCTCCGAGACACACAGCAAACAGCGCCTTCTGATGTGACTTGATAACAGAAAGAAATGTAATTCAGTCTGCAGCCAACTCGTGACATCACGGAGCTGCAATGCCACTCCTCACTTATTAGAAACATCTCTCCGTTCTTCCTTACGAAAACCAGCCACACCAGTGAAAAGAAATACCCTGGCTTGGGATCTGTAAAAGGCGCTTTTTATGGAAAGCGTCTTAAAAGCTGATTTTTGTCCTTTTCAGAAACTGGGTATTTTCTTTAGCCTACAGACATCCTCACTCTTTCTCGGCAACGTTTCCATGTATTTTCTGCCCTGTCTCATATGGCTCGATGGCTTCTCAGGAGATGGATAACCGTTGTGAAGCCATGACTTCAGTGGACACACGTCCTCTCCTTTTTCTCTTTAATCTGAGAGGCACACATGGGGCTCTCCCAACTCCACGCTCGTGCATTGGGGCAGCCACCTGGAATAAGGGTGCTCAGATGGTAAAGAATCCACCTGCAATGCAGGAGACTGGGGTTCGATCCCTGGGTCGGGGAGTCCCCTGGGAAAGGCAAAGGCAAGCCACTCCAGTCTTCTTGCCTGGAGAATCTCGTGGACAAAGAGCCTGGTGGGCTACAGTCCATGGGGTTGCAAAGAGTTGGATATGACTGAGCGACGAACACACACACATCTAAAACTACACACACATCTAAAACTGTAATGCAGTCCTCAGTTACCTGACCATTTTCTGAGGGTAGATTATTGAACAGTTTCTTTCTCAGTTTAAGACAATTAAGAACTATTTTTTAAAATAAAAGAATGAATCCAGGACATCCAAACAAAGCTATCTCTGTAATATCTCCCAAAATAAACTGCTACAAAGTGGGATTTGGCATTTATAGGTTCACATTAGGCCTCATATCCTTCTTAAAAGACCCAAACCAAAGCATAAGGTTGTTTTTTCTTACAAATGGTCCCATGATAGATCCAGATGGTGTACTTATGCCAGGACCAAGCAAGAGGTGGAATTCTGCACAGAGAACTTTCTATGTGAGAAAAGAAAACTTTATTACTGAATAAATAACCTTCTCTCTTGTTGGTGAAAAAAGCAATAAAAATTATGTCCTAAAGGAAATCAAGTTAATTGACATTCTAGGGTTTCATTTACTAGAGGCTTTATTAAATATTTTGCTTTGTCCCTCTCCAAAAACACAAGGCTGCCAAGTGAGGGCCATTAGTTAAAGAGCTGTCAGGGAAATTAATTACCTCATGTGTAATATACATTCCCTATTCAAGAGAACAGGAATGATGCTTAAAAATGAACACAGTAATTTTGGCTAAGATGTATGAGAGATTTCCTCGGCGAATGCCCTCTTCAAATTTCAAGTTCACATCTGTCAGAGAAATGTAGCCCAGCAGGAGTGCAGGGAAGAAGGAAGCTTTTCCCATCCACTCTTTACTCTAGTCACAGAAATCAGAGTGCTTACTACGTAAGATGGCAGTGTGTAAAGCAAGCAGTAAAGATGAATTATATCAACTGAAGTACGACGTGGTCCCCATGTGGAAGGGGTGACCATCTAACCCCCGCGCACGGGTGCCGAGCTGCTCAGTCGTGCCTGACGCTGTCACGCCACGGGCTGCGGCCCGTCAGGCTCCTCGGTCCATGGGATGGTCCAGGCAAGAGAAAGGAGCGGCCGCCAAGCCCTACCCGAGGGGATCTTCCCAACCCAGGGACAGAACCCATGTCTCCTTCGTCTCCTGCACTGGCTGGTGGGTTCTTCACCACGAGAGCCACCGGGGAGCCCTGGATGACAAGTTTGGGACCAACAGAAGGGCTGCTGTGAGTGGAAGGCCTGGGAGAGGAGTTGAGGGAAAGGAAGAAAATCCAAATAACTGGCAAATGCTTCCTGGAAGTAAGCTTTGCCTCCAAGGCTTGTTTCTGCTTCGGTGGGGTGACAGGGATGCTGCTCTAAGCGTCTGAACCACGTCCAGGTGAAAAAGACCCGCCGGTGACGCCCGCTGACCTGGGAGGCAAAGCCTGCAGGATCCGTGACCCTGAGGGTGGGAGGCAACGGGGTGGAGTAGAGGCTGGTGACGTCAGGGGCCGGGAGAGGCTGTGGAAAAAAGGCAACAGCATGCCGGGACCAGAAAGGAAGCTCCAGAGCGGACGGAGTGAGGCCAGAGCTCCGGGCCCAGAGTCTGTCTGCAGAGTGAGCTCTGTATCAGGCAGGTGAGGAGGTCGGGAACCCGTGACCACAGATGAGACCCGGGAGAGGAAGGGAGCGGCTGTGCTCGGGGCAGGCCGGGGGCAGGTGAGCTCCGCAAGGAAGGCAGGCAGGCACGGGACCACCTCAGTGCGGTGCACTCTGAGCACCTTAAGCGTTTGGCAAAAGAGGGTACACAATGGATAAGTTGGACTTCATGAAGGAGAACAAGAACTTCTTGAGTCATGGGGGTATTTTTGATATTTTCACTTGAAGGCTGGACATTTAAAGCATCACAAAGGAAACAGCGATGAGCTGCGAAGACGGTGCTTTTACTCTAGTCACAGAAATCAGAGTGCTTACTACGTAAGATGGCAGTGTGTAAAGCAAGCAGTAAAGATGAATTATATCAACTGAAGTACGACGTGGTCCCCATGTGGAAGGGGTGACCATCTAACCCCCGCGCACGGGTGCCGAGCTGCTCAGTCGTGCCTGACGCTGTCACGCCACGGGCTGCGGCCCGTCAGGCTCCTCGGTCCATGGGATGGTCCAGGCAAGAGAAAGGAGCGGCCGCCAAGCCCTACCCGAGGGGATCTTCCCAACCCAGGGACAGAACCCATGTCTCCTTCGTCTCCTGCACTGGCTGGTGGGTTCTTCACCACGAGAGCCACCGGGGAGCCCTGGATGACAAGTTTGGGACCAACAGAAGGGCTGCTGTGAGTGGAAGGCCTGGGAGAGGAGTTGAGGGAAAGGAAGAAAATCCAAATAACTGGCAAATGCTTCCTGGAAGTAAGCTTTGCCTCCAAGGCTTGTTTCTGCTTCGGTGGGGTGACAGGGATGCTGCTCTAAGCGTCTGAACCACGTCCAGGTGAAAAAGACCCGCCGGTGACGCCCGCTGACCTGGGAGGCAAAGCCTGCAGGATCCGTGACCCTGAGGGTGGGAGGCAACGGGGTGGAGTAGAGGCTGGTGACGTCAGGGGCCGGGAGAGGCTGTGGAAAAAAGGCAACAGCATGCCGGGACCAGAAAGGAAGCTCCAGAGCGGACGGAGTGAGGCCAGAGCTCCGGGCCCAGAGTCTGTCTGCAGAGTGAGCTCTGTATCAGGCAGGTGAGGAGGTCGGGAACCCGTGACCACAGATGAGACCCGGGAGAGGAAGGGAGCGGCTGTGCTCGGGGCAGGCCGGGGGCAGGTGAGCTCCGCAAGGAAGGCAGGCAGGCACGGGACCACCTCAGTGCGGTGCACTCTGAGCACCTTAAGCGTTTGGCAAAAGAGGGTACACAATGGATAAGTTGGACTTCATGAAGGAGAACAAGAACTTCTTGAGTCATGGGGGTATTTTTGATATTTTCACTTGAAGGCTGGACATTTAAAGCATCACAAAGGAAACAGACGATGAGCTGCCGAAGACGGTGCTTTTAAAGATACAACCCAACGCTTCTTTGTGGGAACGAACGGCAAGTGGGGAAGAAAAGAACCAGCTGTATCTGTCTATAGGGAGGCGGAGTGCCGACTCTGGGCGCCACGGCTACATCTCACACACCCCCAAACGAGTGACGAAGGCCAACGAGGATCGGGCGTGCCCGCTAACCGCGTGGTAAACCCTCCAACAAATGAGACAGCTGCACTAGAGGGCGACACAGAACCACACAGGGACGGAGGGGAGGAACGCGTTCACCCAGGGACCGGAAAAAACTGTACTTTGATTATATACTGTGAAACCAAAGACAGAAGGAACCATAAGTTTGTGTCATAGGTTGTCGGTGAGAAAAGGTGAGTTGAGCCTTGCAAGGCCAAGTCATTTTAGGTAAAGAAAATATTTACTTTCCAAAGAGAAGAAGGAAAAAAAGGGGCTCCAGGACTAGGACTGGACAAAGCAGTGAAGACAGCTTGGTGAATGCGGGGCAGGGGTCTCGCCATCAGAGGCAGGTTCCGAGCAGGGAAAGGCGGAGGGCGGAGAGCAGGAATGCTGTGTGGTTGGACAGGGGCCAGAGGTTTCGAGGTGATACTAACATACATTCGTTATGCCTACACAGACACACACATGTACACATGGAGAGAGTAGGGAAGAGAGAACATGACTGTAGATACGTGTGCACTCATGGGTAGGCGTACATACACGTCTGCTGAAAAGACCTAGAAGGAACGGCTGGGCCAGAGAATACAAGAACGGCTGTGGCAGAGAGAATGCAAGATGAGCTGGGCACTGCCCGCGCTGCCAGCAAACCAGCAAACGCTCCAGAAATGACGCGGGCGCGTCCTGAGTACGGAGGAGCCAACGTGAAGGCGCTCCTCAGGGCCAGGGCTAGCACAGTTTGAGCACCCAGCTCAGGACAGTGCTGGGTAATGACTCACTGACTAAAATAAATACCCGTGACGCAGTAGGACATAAACACATGTTTACAAGGCAGAGGGACCTCTCTTCTTGACAAAATTCTAATGAACAAATTTAACAGGAATGAAGAAAAGGGAAAGTCGCCAGTAGGCAGACTCCTCAGTACTAAGGATGGCCGTGGGCAAGACCGGATGACGAGTGCCAAAGTGAGTAGGCAAAGGCAAGCAGAGGAGGAGATGCTCACAGTTTCAAAATTGTCCCCACACGGTGTTAATTAGAAAGAGAGAGACCATCACTTCACAGTGGAGAGGAATCTGCAGATGCCACTGTAACCGGGTGATCCTCGTCACAACCACCAGCGACAAGATGCCTTGGGGTTCTCCCGTGTCCCCAGACGACACCAAGAGGGGCGCAACAGCATTTTTGTGGTGTTTTGGGCAAAACCCCATAAACTCCATTTAATCATGAGAAACCATCAGACAGACTCTAACAGGGGGACAGCTTCCAAGATAAAGGATGATGAATAAGGACCGAGGCTGGAGCTCCAGTCTTCGGGCTGCCTGATGGGAAGACCCAACTGGCTGGAAAAGCCCCTGATGCTGGGTGGGACAGGGCACCCAGCCGGAGGGCAGGAGGGTAGGGGACGACAAAAGTAAAAGAAGGGGCTCCAGGACTAGGACTGGACAAAGCAGTGAAGACAGCTTGGTGAATGCGGGGCAGGGGTCTCGCCATCAGAGGCAGGTTCCGAGCAGGGAAAGGCGGAGGCGGAGGCAGGAATGCTGTGTGGTTGGACAGGGGCCAGAGGTTTCGAGGTGATACTAACATACATTCGTTATGCCTACACAGACACACACATGTACACATGGAGAGAGTAGGGAAGAGAGAACATGACTGTAGATACGTGTGCACTCATGGGTAGGCGTACATACACGTCTGCTGAAAAGACCTAGAAGGAACGGCTGGGCCAGAGAATACAAGAACGGCTGTGGCAGAGAGAATGCAAGATGAGCTGGGCACTGCCCGCGCTGCCAGCAAACCAGCAAACGCTCCAGAAATGACGCGGGCGCGTCCTGAGTACGCAAGAGCCAGCGTGAAGGCGCTCCTCAGGGCCAGGGCTAGCACAGTTTGAGCACCCAGCTCAGGACAGTGCTGGGTAATGACTCACTGACTAAAATAAATACCCGTGACGCAGTAGGACATAAACACATGTTTACAAGGCAGAGGGACCTCTCTTCTTGACAAAATTCTAATGAACAAATTTAACAGGAATGAGGAAAAGGGAAAGTCACCAGTAGGCAGACTCCTCAGTACTAAGGATGGCCGTGGGCAAGACCGGATGACGAGTGCCAAAGTGAGTAGGCAAAGGCAAGCAGAGGAGGAGATGCTCACAGTTTCAAAACGTCTCCCACACGGTGTTAATTAGAAAGAGAGAGACCATCACTTCACAGTGGAGAGGAATCTGCAGATGCCACTGTAACCGGGTGATCCTCGTCACAACCACCAGCGACAAGACGCCTCGGGGTTCTCCCGTGTCCCCAGACGACACCAAGAGGGGCGCAACAGCATTTTTGTGGTGTTTTGGGCAAAACCCCATAAACTCCATTTAATCATGAGAAACCATCAGACAGACTCTAACAGGGGGACAGCTTCCAAGATAAAGGATGATGAATAAGGACCGAGGCTGGAGCTCCAGTCTTCGGGCTGCCTGATGGGAAGACCCAACTGGCTGGAAAAGCCCCTGATGCTGGGTGGGACAGGGCACCCAGCCGGAGGGCAGGAGGGGTAGGGGCGACAGAGGCGGGCACCGCTGACTCAGTGGACATGAGTGAGCGCAAACTCCAGGAGATAATGAGGGACGGGGCAGCCTGGCGTGCTGCCGTCCGTGGGGTCTCAGAGAGTCGGGCACAACTTAGCGACTGAACAGCAGCAGCGGCAGCAACGTCTCCAAAGCCTCCAGTTCACGAAAAGCCTCAGCAGGTGGAGGATCTACCACAGACTGAAGAAAACTCAAAACACAGCATGGGTTCTGGATTGGATCCCGAGCCAAAGAAAAAAAAGACATGAAAGCAAAATCCAGAATCAGGCCCGTGGCTGGTTAACAGAGCTGCCCTCCTGGTTTGGTCACCGGACCAGGGTCAGGTGACATGTCACACAGGGAGCTACGTAACCGGGCACAGGCCTTCTCAGTATTTCAGCAGCCTTTTCCCCAGTCTAAAATCATCGTAAAATTAACAGTTCTGAAAAATAAAAAATGATTATGTTATATAAATGTAAACAGCTGAAGAAACTGGAGTGTGAAAAAAGCTACTAGAGAAACAGGTCAAATCAAAGAATTCTTGGTGGGGGGATAAACATACTAGGTAAATTAATGACCTGTGAATAAAGGAATCTTTGATTTATTGAAAAAAATCTAGTGAAGAAATATGAACTCATCCTTTGCACAACTGTGGGCAAAATTATGAAAGCCAATCTCATTCGCATGAAAATAAAGGTGATTTTACTTAAATGGGTTGACAAGAAATTCTTTTGGTCAAAACCAATGACCACTTCCCCCATCTTGATCACTTTTTAGGTAAGCTTCTCTTATGATAATGATTCCTCAAATATTTAAAACATGAACTTCAGTGTTCCAGTGCCCATTATTAATCTGTCCAGAAAAAATGAGATAAGGTCATTTTAGCCAAAGGTGGCCTCAAAAACAAAAACAAAAACAAAAACAAAAACCAAAACCCAAGGACCTCACACCAGTAAAAAAAAAAAAAATGAAAAAGATTCATACGAATCATGCATTATTAAATCAGAACTAAAAATGAACTTAGTGGACATAAAACTAAAATTCAGATGAGCCAAAGGACCTAAAGTCTTACCTATTAAGATTACAATGCTTTCCTTTTCTTTTTTTTTGGCCACTTCTATTGGTCTTTCATCTATTTCCATCTTTGTCCTTGGGCCCGTGTGGGCCTCCCATCACAGTGGCGTCTGCCGTCGCAGAGCACCGGCTCTGGGCGCATGCGCTCCAGAGCTCCGGCTCGGTCATTGGACACATCGGTCCAGCCGCTCCACGGCACGTGGGATCTTCCCAGGCCAGGGATCGAACCGGCGCCCCTTGCACTGCAAGGCGGTGTCCTTACCCACTGGACCACCAGGGAAGCCCCTACAGCACTTTCTTAAGAAACAAACATTAATAACTGGGCAGTCCACATACGATGAAAAGGTCCTGGAAATCTTAAGAGCCAAAGACGGGACCCATAATACAGCAGTAGCTACGCTCTGAGATGGAAACGCAAATGACATAGCCATGAGGGATACTATTGATTACCTCTTGAAATTAACAGCGCTGTCTTGAGACGTAAAACACCGTCAGTGACCCTGGCAAGTTTTCAGCAGTAGCCTGTCTTCCATCCAGCCCTGAGACCGCCGCCGCTGGGAGCAGCAGGCACTGCATGTGCGCACCCCGCCACTTCACGGGGAAGGCTGCGTCCCACCCTGCCCCCCATCCCGGCCTCTCCCTTCCGTGGAGGGAGTCCACGTGCTTGCCCCCCGCACAGCTGCGCCGCTGGGGTCCGGTTTCTCAGGTTCCACGCACAAAGATGCTCCTGTTTAGAGGACGCTTTGTCCCGGGTCCCCTCCTCGGTGGGTAACACCTCCCGCTCTGGCGGGAGCGGGCAGGGCGAGGGAGCCGGGCATCTGAGGGCCCTTTCAGCACTTGATTTCCTGCCGCTCTCTGGTGTGGTTGCTGATCCACAAAAGCACCTTTATGGAGGCACTGGGGCTCTTCATCCGGGTGCCAAAAACTCGATAGGCTCCTTTTCATGGCTTTGCTTACTATCTTTTCACAGACGATGTGAGTTTTTCTCTCACTAGAACAAAACCAACATTCAGGGACTGCGTTTTCCCACTTTTAACTCACAGCGCGACCTTCTCTGTTTGCATCAGCGTGTGGATTATCTGCAGAAGGGCAATATGAGATGGTGACCCCACCGAAGTGTCCCCGAGAACACTGACAACAATAAGAGCGTTCCAAAGAATGAGCGCGAGGTCGCCAGCTCCTGGCAGCCAGCATGCACCTCTCGTGTCCCAGTCGTGTTAAAGCCTCTGAGAGAGAGCGCACAGGCCCCACCAGGACCCCCGAGAGGGGATGGGGGAAGGTACAGAAGCCCGACAGGAAGCGCATCTCCCCAGTTCTTCCAAGAAAGGCAGAGCGGCAGATTTGGACTTTTTAGGCGGGGAGGGAGCAGAAAACTTACTCTTGGATGCAGACTGATTTTTTAAAAAATCATTTTCAGTCTTGTGATTGGTTGGGTCGGGTTCTGTGCTTGGCGAGGGAGCAGGGAGAGGAAGCGAGGCGCATAAAGAGAAGAAAGGAAGACAGATCCATCAGGGTGGCTGCTCCGCGTGGTGGAAGGCCACCGGAACTACCGTGTCATGACAAACACAAAAGCTGAAAACGGGGCCTTGTCAGAGAAGATGCGGTGTTGTAGCATGTGTGCAGCCCAGGAAGGCACGTGGTCCTGCGCGTGCTGGGTGCGGGAGACGGGCTTCTGGAATCAGCCCTTCCACAAATGAGGGCTGGCTTGGGCCACCGAGTTTGTTTCTAGCGGCTACAGCTCCCCCTCGCCCCCCGGCCCGGACCACAGGCTCCTTCCGGCTTGTATGGAGAGCAGGGCCTGCAGTGGTTAAGAACGTGAGCCCTGAAGGCTGACCACTGCTTTTCGAATCCCACTTTACAGGTCTACTGAGATGGGTCAAGTTAGTCTCTCTCTACATCCATTTTCCGATCATCACCCACGGACGACAACAGCAAACACACTGCCGTCAGGTGTCCCGGGGACTGAACGCACACGGCAGCCGTCCCGTGATGCGGCCGAGGTGAACGAGACTGTTGCCTGCATCTCACAGGCCTGGAAGGGCCCTTCAGACAACAGACATGCTAGGGCCCCTGACCTGAGCCCGCTCAGAAGAGTTGCGGGAAAATGACGACCCCCTTGAATAGTCAGCTTCGTGGAACAGACAAACCGTCCACGTATCCCAGCCACCGCTGGCCAGACCACGCTGCATGTGCCCTGAAGGCCCCAGCATGGAAGCACGTCAGGAGATGCCGGGCAGCCCCGCTCCGGTCCAGAGAACACCAGGAAGCAGGCAGGACGCTTCTAGACAGAGCTGCTGTGCGGGGAAGAGGCCAAAGGTCAGCCTCTGGAATGCTCCGGCTGATCGGAGAGACTTAACAGCACCTACTCCAAGGTCCTAAGTGGGCGAGACGGAACCGTGGTGCTGGAGAAGCCTCTCGAGAGTCCCTCCAACAGCAAGGGGACTCAGCCCGTCAGCCCCGCCTCCAGCGGAGGACGGATGCCCGCTGAGGCGCCGTCCCGGCCACCGGGGCGAAGAAACGACTCTGTGATGTTGGGGCGTGGGAGCAGGGAGAGGAAGCGAGGCGCATAAAGAGAAGAAAGGAAGACAGATCCATCAGGGTGGCTGCTCCGCGTGGTGGAAGGCCACCGGAACTACCGTGTCATGACAAACACAAAAGCTGAAAACGGGGCCTTGTCAGAGAAGATGCGGTGTTGTAGCATGTGTGCAGCCCAGGAAGGCACGTGGTCCTGCGCGTGCTGGGTGCGGGAGACGGGCTTCTGGAATCAGCCCTTCCACAAATGAGGGCTGGCTTGGGCCACCGAGTTTGTTTCTAGCGGCTACAGCTCCCCCTCGCCCCCCGGCCCGGACCACAGGCTCCTTCCGGCTTGTATGGAGAGCAGGGCCTGCAGTGGTTAAGAACGTGAGCCCTGAAGGCTGACCACTGCTTTTCGAATCCCACTTTACAGGTCTACTGAGATGGGTCAAGTTAGTCTCTCTCTACATCCATTTTCCGATCATCACCCACGGACGACAACAGCAAACACACTGCCGTCAGGTGTCCCGGGGACTGAACGCACACGAGAGCAGTCCCGTGATGCGGCCGAGGTGAACGAGACTGTTGCCTGCATCTCACAGGCCTGGAAGGGCCCTTCAGACAACAGACATGCTAGGGCCCCTGACCTGAGCCCGCTCAGAAGAGTTGCGGGAAAATGACGACCCCCTTGAATAGTCAGCTTCGTGGAACAGACAAACCGTCCACGTATCCCAGCCACCGCTGGCCAGACCACGCTGCATGTGCCCTGAAGGCCCCAGCACGGAAGCACGTCAGGAGATGCCGGGCAGCCCCGCTCCGGTCCAGAGAACACCAGGAAGCAGGCAGGACGCTTCTAGACAGAGCTGCTGTGCGGGGAAGAGGCCAAAGGTCAGCCTCTGGAATGCTCCGGCTGATCGGAGAGACTTAACAGCACCTACTCCAAGGTCCTAAGTGGGCGAGACGGAACCGTGGTGCTGGAGAAGCCTCTCGAGAGTCCCTCCAACAGCAAGGGGACTCAGCCCGTCAGCCCCGCGCCTCCGCGGGGAGGACGGATGCCGAAGCTGAGGCGCCCGTCCCCGGCCACCGGGGGCGAAGAAACGACTCTCTGGAGGAGCCCGATGCTGGTTTCAGACTGAAGGCGGCAGGAGAAGAGGGTGGCAGAGGACGAGGTGGCTGGATGGCGTCACCGACTCAACGGACGTGAGTCCGAGCAGAGTCTGCAGGACAGTGAGGGACAGGGGAGCCTGGCACGCGGCGGTCCGTGGGGTCCCCAAGAGCTGGACACGACTCGGTGACTGAGCGACAGCAAGGCTGAATGAGAGAACTCGAGGTGCTCGGGACAGTGCAAATGTCCCAACTCGGGCCAGGATTTTAACAAAAGCAAATGTCATGAAATAGCCCGTTGACTGCGATTATTTTTAAAAATATTTATTTATTTGGCTCAGGTCTTATTAATACTCACAGCACATGGGACCTCATTCTCTGACCAGGGATCAAATCCAGGGTCCTGAACTGAAAACACAGAGTCTTTGCCTCGGGACCCCCACGGAAGTCCCTGATCTGATTAATTTTGGATTCAGGTCCTTCTTCCTCAAACGTTTGCTTTCCATGCATGCATTTACCATTTAACCCATCGATCCCACTTGCAGAATTCCATCCTACAGAGAGGCTTGTGTATAAATGAAAAGATCCACATGCACAGGGATCCTCTGGGACCCCGATTATAACCGTGGCACACCAGAAGCAGCCAGGGTGCTCGGCCTTGCATGAGTTACTAAGCTAAGACAGGTCCACCCCAGGAGTTCTCCCATCCATGAGGATGGACGAGTCTCTGAGTACTGAAGCCACTACTAACAGGCACGGCTGGAGGGCAGAGCCGGGGCCACACGTGCTCCCTTTTAGGTAGGAAAACGGAAGGAGGAAAGACACGCCTGCGTGTGCCTCTCACAGCACCCGATGCAGAAATGAGAACAGAGATGTGATCTACGGGGGCTGATGGGATGGTGGGAACCAGCCTTTCCAGTTTATACTTCTTTCAGTTTTATTTTTGATCCATGTGAAACATCTAAAAATAAGTTTTAATATTTGGTATTTCTTCCCAGAAGTTCTGGATGTGGGGCTGCTGAAATGGCATGCAGAAGTTTTGTACCAACGTACGCTTTTCTGGAGCAGGTACGGCAGCGTCCACCGGATCCGATGCGGACCCACGGCTTCGGATCAGCCTGGTCTATGAAGGGGTTTTCCTTTCTCCATCCCACGTGTGGCCCAGCTACCAGGCTGCTGTTGTCCAGTCACTAAGACGCGTCCGACTCTTTGCAACGCCATGAACTACAGCACGCCAGGCAGCCCCGTCCTTCACTATCTCCCAGCTTGCTCAGACTCATGCCCATTGACTCAGTGATGCCATCCAACTGCCTCAGCCTCTGTCACCCCATTCTCCTCCTGCCTTCAATCTTTCCCAGCAACAGGGTGTTTTCCAATGAGCTGGCTCCTTGCATCAGGTGGTCAAAGGATTGGGGCTTCAGTATCAATCCCTCCAAGGAATATTCAGGGCTGATTTCCTGTAGGAGTGACTGCTTTGATCTCTTTGCAGTCCAAGGGACTCTTAAGAGTTTTCCCCAGAACCACAGTTCGAAAGCATCAATTCTTCAGCCCTCAGCGACTTGATGGTCCAACTCTCACATGACTACTGGGAAAACCATAGCTTTGACTATACCGACTTTGTTGGCAAAGTGATGTCTCTGCTTTTTAATGATAGCTTTTAGCCCTACTCCAGTTATCAGGATCTCTAGTCAAACCTTTCAAAATTCTTAATGTTATGTTTCAGCTTTAGGTGCACAGGATCATCTCATGCTTTTCAGAATAGAGAAAGGGACACAGAGGCTAAAGCTAAAGGGACGACAGTTGTTCCCGCACACACACATCTCCTCGGGTGCTCAGCTGCTGTTTTACCAGGTGTCCTCAGAGCCATGAGCTCGTAAACACGACCAGGAAGCCAGAGCCAACGGACCTTGGATGAAACATACATGTACACCCCCTCCAGGTGCAGTGCTGACTCACTTTCAAAACACTGAGTGAAAACCAGCACACTGCACTTTTGAACAATTCCTTGCCAAACACATCATCTCCCTGTAATCTTTCACAGCTTCCACGGGTGCCAATTAGAGTGAATACGTGTATGTGAAAGAGAAACCCCAGTCTGTCTAATAAATGGCACAGTCTGATATGTGCACATGTCCTAAGGGAGGCGGTTATACCGAGTGCACAGCAAGGCAGGAAGCCGCCACCCTGCCTGGCCCTGAGCCACCCGACAAGACACAAGATGTCCCTGGCCATCTCTTCTCCCATGATGACACCTCTTGCCCTAAACACTGTGTCATGGCCATCTGTGGGAAGACAGCTTTCTTATTCACTGTTTATGGTGTCGCCATATATATAATTTTGTGATCATCTAACATGGATGGTGTCAATACCTGCTCAGGTCTTTTTCCTGTTTTAATAAACACCCTAATGTAAAGCTGCAGCATGAAACTATCTCCAGCACGAAGCACTCAGAGGAGTCATGGCCCCTTGTGCAGCTCAGTAATGACAGGTTGCACAGAAAGCGCCCTTTAATCACAGGTCTTGGCTGTTCCCTCACCCTAATAGTCCATCAGGTGGTCAAAGGATTGGGGCTTCAGTATCAATCCTGTAGGGATTTCCTGTAGGAGTGACTGCTTTGATCTCTTTGCAGTCCAAGGGACTCTTAAGAGTTTTCCCAGAACCACAGTTCGAAAGCATCAATTCTTCAGCCCTCAGCGACTTGATGGTCCAACTCTCACATGACTACTGGGAAAACCATAGCTTTGACTATACCGACTTTGTTGGCAAAGTGATGTCTCTGCTTTTTAATGATAGCTTTTAGCCCTACTCCAGTTATCAGGATCTCTAGTCAAACCTTTCAAAATTCTTAATGTTATGTTTCAGCTTTAGGTGCACAGGATCATCTCATGCTTTTCAGAATAGAGAAAGGGACACAGAGGCTAAAGCTAAAGGGACGACAGTTGTTCCCGCACACACACATCTCCTCGGGTGCTCAGCTGCTGTTTTACCAGGTGTCCTCAGAGCCATGAGCTCGTAAACACGACCAGGAAGCCAGAGCCAACGGACCTTGGATGAAACATACATGTACACCCCCTCCAGGTGCAGTGCTGACTCACTTTCAAAACACTGAGTGAAAACCAGCACACTGCACTTTTGAACAATTCCTTGCCAAACACATCATCTCCCTGTAATCTTTCACAGCTTCCACGGGTGCCAATTAGAGTGAATACGTGTATGTGAAAGAGAAACCCCAGTCTGTCTAATAAATGGCACAGTCTGATATGTGCACATGTCCTAAGGGAGGCGGTTATACCGAGTGCACAGCAAGGCAGGAAGCCGCCACCCTGCCTGGCCCTGAGCCACCCCGAACAAGACACAAGATGTCCCCTGGCCATCTCTTCTCCCATGATGACACCTCTTGCCCTAAACACTGTGTCATGGCCATCTGTGGGAAGACAGCTTTCTTATTCACTGTTTATGGTGTCGCCATATATATAATTTTGTGATCATCTAACATGGATGGTGTCAATACCTGCTCAGGTCTTTTTCCTGTTTTAATAAACACCCTAATGTAAAGCTGCAGCATGAAACTATCTCCAGCACGAAGCACTCAGAGGAGTCATGGCCCCTTGTGCAGCTCAGTAATGACAGGTTGCACAGAAAGCGCCCTTTAATCACAGGTCTTGGCTGTTCCCCTCACCCTGGATCCACCCCGGGGCTCAGAGGGGGACGTCACTCTTTGTTCCCGGTGCAACTCTCCGCTCCTCAGTTTTTCTTCCCACAGGGATATATATGAGCAGCTGTTCAGACCGACCACACAGTGCTCTTTTCAAAGCTAATTTTTTAAAAACTTATACAGATCTTCCATTATATGTATTTCTAAAGAATGTGTGGGCAGATACAGGTCTATGCATTGGTATGCCTGGGGTGGGTGTGATTACCAGAGACAATCTGGCACTGAGCAAATGTCTAAATACAGCCAAATCACAACAGATTCAACCAAAATTTTTAACATCACTATAGTCTTTTTCATATCTTTTTTTTCCCCAAAAGGTATAGGTCATGTAAAAGTCTTAAGCAGTCGTTAAGTGGTGGATTAGACACACACTTGGGGCAGCAGGTTTCACAGTGTAGGAAAGCTGAGCGTGGGCTGAACAAACTTAAGCTGAGTTGTCTCCCATCCGAGTGCTAACCGGGCCCGACCCTGCTTAGCTTCCAAGATCAGACGATATTGAGTGCGTTCAGGGTGGCACGGTCACAGACCTGAGTTGTCTCAGTATCCCTGGGGGAACCTAAGAGGCCGGGGTCCAGGAGCCCCATCGTGGGTCGCACAGATCTCCAGTGAAGGCGGGAGAGCAGCGGAGCGTCTGCAGAGCTGCTGCTTTCCGGGTGCTGGTGGAGCTGGCAGCGGGAGCACGGGACGAGGCCTTGGCCCCGTGAGCAGAGGCCAGCTTCCTCTCTCGGGAGGAAGTGTCTCTCTTCCAGGTGGGCTGTTTGGGGACCTCAGAAGGCTGTCTAGATGGGGGTGAGGAACCTTAGCAACTGTTTGTATCTTGAACAGGGGAGCTGTTTTAAGTCACCCCCGAGCTGTGTGTGCGTGCTAAGTCCCTTCAGTGATGTCCGACTCTGTGACCCCATGGACTGTGGCCCACCAGGCTCCTCTGTCCATGGGATTCTCCAGGCAAGAAGACTAGTGTGGGTGGCCCTGCTCTCCACCGAGGGATCTTCCTGACCAAGGGTTAGGACCCAAGTCTCTTATGTCTCCTGCACTGGCAGGAGGGCTCTTTACCACTAGTGCCCCCTGGGAAGCCCCGAGGTGAGCTGGGGTCCAGCCACAGCCAGATGAAAGACACTGGCTGGCGAGGCAGGCGGCGAGGCCCGGGCCTGGGGTCCTGAGAGAGCACGCACCGGTGGCCCGAGTCCTCCCCTCCCGCCACCTGCAAACCTGTGGCGAGCCCTGTCACCTGGTCTCACGTGGACGGCACGGGAGCTGCGGGGCGGGCAGCGGTGAGGGCCACCAGCAAGTGGGCAGAGCCACGAGCTCCCAGGGCCCGGACGTGGACCGGGAGCTGAAGGAAGGGGCCAGGTCAGGACAGCCCTGGACGGAGGGAGGGCGGCGGGGCCTCAGACACTGCAGCGTGGGCCTGAAGGGACACGTGTCCTAACCTCATCCTCACGCAGCGCTGTGCCAGCGGTCACCTGAGACTCAGAGGCGGAACTGACGGCCTCCAGGCCCGGGATCTGGGCACCTGATGCGCTCGTCCATCACTCCTCCGTCTGTTCTAAGAAACTGCCCGTGACTCTGAGGAGTAAGCCCCGGAGTCAACCGAATGTCCCTTTCTCACAGCTTTGAGGAGGGACCCTGCGGGCTCACCTAGAGAAGGTGTGCATCTTTATAGTGGAAAAACACAGGACAGGACTGGACAAAGTGGACTGTGATGGACTGTCCCATCTGCCTGTGAGCCTCCCTGCAGAGGCCCGCCCCCAGCCACAGCTCTCTAAAGCCCCGGTGCCCAGCGGCGGGGTCCCGGCTCCCTGCCACGCCTGCGGGGAGGCGCTCTGCCCTCCTCGGTCTGCTGCTTAACGCCTGTGCTACATGTCCTTGCTCCGCCCCACTGTCAGTGCACCATGACGGCACCTGTCGCTCCTGTTAAGACGTTTTTAAGTTCCTTCAACGAGTTGCGACGCAGTCCCCCGTGTGTCTTTAGTGGTCCCGAGTCCGTCTCACGCAGACTCCCTCAGGCTACCCTGACGTCAGCCTTCAGAGGAAACACTTGTTAACTGTGCCCTCATCTCCAGACTCACTGAATACATTCATTTCTCTCCTGAAGGATTTTTCACTGGGTGAGAAGGGACAGGAATCTCAGGTAGGAGCGAGGGAGCTGGGAAGCAAGCCCCCTCCCCGTGACTCGAGGACCACACCAGGGGAGAAAGAGGGCAGGTGTGCACTCAGTGAGTGCACGTGCACACGAGTGAGAGGGGCAAGGCCTTGTGGGGCGTGTGAGGAAGCCGGGATTCTATTGTGGGACCAACAGCGAGTCACTGAGGCAATGAAGGCAGGAGCCCAGTATGTCCGGGCCTGTGCTTTAGCTGCAGTACGAGGGCGAGAGTGAGGCTGGGAGGAGACGATGGCGGTGGCGATGGGAAAAAGAAAAGACGCTTGAAACATACTACTTGGTAAAGGCGACAGAAGGTGGGGGCTTCCCTGGTGGGCCAGTGGCAGGGAGTCCCCCTGCCAGTGCAGGAGCCGCGAGCCCCACCCCTGGGTCGGGAAGATCCCCTGGAGAAGGGAATGACAACCCACTCCATTCCACGGACAGAGGAGCCTGGTGGGCAACCGTCCATGGAGTTGCAAAGAGTTGGACAAGATTTAGCGACTAAACAGCAACAAAACGTGGCGAGCGTGCTCAAAAATTAAAAACAGCACCACCGTATGATCCAGCAAGTGTACGTCTGGGTGTACTTCCCAAAGCATTAAAAGCAGAGACTTGATGGGGGCAGCGTCATTCACGATGGCCAAAAGGTGGACTCGTGTCTACCAACGGACGCACCGACAACGCACCGCCATCCAGCCGTCGCGGAGTGTGAGTCAGCCTGAACGCGGAAGGACGTTCTGACACAGGCTCCCACTCGGATGGACCCTGGCGACACTGTGTTCAGTGAAATAAGCCAGTCACAAAGGACAGATACTGTCCGATTCTACTCAGGTCGTAGAGTCCCGAGAGAGGTCAAGCTCACAGACACGGACGGCGAGTGGCGGGAGCCAGGGACGGCGGGGCGGTGGGGAGCTCGTGCTCAGCGGGGAAGAGGTCCCGCCGGGAAGCTGGCGAGAGCTGAGGGTGGACGGTGGGGACGGGAGCCCCACGCAGTGGATACACCTAATGCCACTGAGCACTGCATGAACGGTGGTGGGAAATGTCACGTTCTAGAATATTCCTACAGTGAGAAAAGTGGGGAGGGCAGGGAAGAGAGCCTCAGGGCGCTGGCCATTTGGAAGGAATGAGTGGGTCCGTGTCCACTTACTTCTGGGGAGGTGGTAGGAAAGGTGTCTGCATAATAGAGGCTTCCAGAAGGTGGGAAGATGGTCAACTGCGGGGCCAAACAGGCAGAGAGAAGGATGGACAGGAAAAGCCTGGCAGAGAGCTTCGAGAGGGGCAAGGAGACGGCCGCGGGTGGAACCCAGAGAAGAATCTACATTTCAGGCAGTTTCTCATGAAAATCTCTCGCTTTCCTAGTTTTCAGCTGGATTAAAGAAATGCCCCATTCCACCGATAACCACAGCACTGGCACTGCCTTTATAGAAGGGACACTTCCCGGGTCTTCCCTTCTACTGGATTTGGATGGCGCCTATTTTCTGCAGGTGTGGTACACCAGAAACCATGAGGGCGATTTCAGTAAGTGTGGCATGTGAGTCAAAGCCCGTGGGTGGGGAGGTCCGCGGGGTCAGCAGGCAAGAACTGTTATTTGTCATGTTTTCATTCCCTTGTGTTTATAGTGAAGAATTCAGAGTACACAAAACATGCTTTTAACTTCTTCAAAATGAAATCCAAGCACGGATCTACACACTATCCCAGAGAGGAAAAGCATTATAAGTAATTTTCAGAGAGGTTAAGGCAACAGTTCCTAAGTGGGTTTTCACTAAAGGGCGGGCAGCGTCATTCACGATGGCCAAAAGGTGGACTCGTGTCTACCAACGGACGCACCGACAACGCACCGCCATCCAGCCGTCGCGGAGTGTGAGTCAGCCTGAACGCGGAAGGACGTTCTGACACAGGCTCCCACTCGGATGGACCCTGGCGACACTGTGTTCAGTGAAATAAGCCAGTCACAAAGGACAGATACTGTCCGATTCTACTCAGGTCGTAGAGTCCCGAGAGAGGTCAAGCTCACAGACACGGACGGCGAGTGGCGGGAGCCAGGGACGGCGGGGCGGTGGGGAGCTCGTGCTCAGCGGGGAAGAGGTCCCGCCGGGAAGCTGGCGAGAGCTGAGGGTGGACGGTGGGGACGGGAGCCCCACGCAGTGGATACACCTAATGCCACTGAGCACTGCATGAACGGTGGTGGGAAATGTCACGTTCTAGAATATTCCTACAGTGAGAAAAGTGGGGAGGGCAGGGAAGAGAGCCTCAGGGCGCTGGCCATTTGGAAGGAATGAGTGGGTCCGTGTCCACTTACTTCTGGGGAGGTGGTAGGAAAGGTGTCTGCATAATAGAGGCTTCCAGAAGGTGGGAAGATGGTCAACTGCGGGGCCAAACAGGCAGAGAGAAGGATGGACAGGAAAAGCCTGGCAGAGAGCTTCGAGAGGGGCAAGGAGACGGCCGCGGGTGGAACCCAGAGAAGAATCTACATTTCAGGCAGTTTCTCATGAAAATCTCTCGCTTTCCTAGTTTTCAGCTGGATTAAAGAAATGCCCCATTCCACCGATAACCACAGCACTGGCACTGCCTTTATAGAAGGGACACTTCCCGGGTCTTCCCTTCTACTGGATTTGGATGGCGCCTATTTTCTGCAGGTGTGGTACACCAGAAACCATGAGGGCGATTTCAGTAAGTGTGGCATGTGAGTCAAAGCCCGTGGGTGGGGAGGTCCGCGGGGTCAGCAGGCAAGAACTGTTATTTGTCATGTTTTCATTCCCTTGTGTTTATAGTGAAGAATTCAGAGTACACAAAACATGCTTTTAACTTCTTCAAAATGAAATCCAAGCACGGATCTACACACTATCCCAGAGAGGAAAAGCATTATAAGTAATTTTCAGAGAGGTTAAGGCAACAGTTCCTAAGTGGGTATTTTCTCCTAACTTCATCAATGAACTAGCAAGAAGACCAGCTGCCACCTCACAGGGGTTGGCATAAAGAAAAGGTGGGGCTGGGCTTGAACTTGGCCCTCCTTCAGAAAGGCCTCAAGAGACACACAACCCGAGGACGTGAGAGCTCGGAGGGCCTCAGAGATCACCCACGTCAGCCCCCTCAGGTGCAGGGGTGCAGGCTCATCAAAGACAGAGATGGAATCAGAACTCGGGTCCTCCTGACACAAAGAAGAGACCCTGTAAGGCCAACATATCACCCCTTCTAAAAGCTGCAGCCATCACCTCACTGTCACCTCCAAAAGACTGTCTCTCAAAGCCAAGTATTAGCAAGAGGCAATTCAGCGGTGGCTGAAAGCGACTCTCCAAATTCAACTTGAAACTGGGCCGGGCCGGGCCGGGCAGGACCTCAGCTGAGAGGTGGTGCCACAGCGGTCACGTGGGCCGTCTGTCTGATGCGATGATCAGGCGTGTGCACAGTGGAAGGAGGACCGCCTTAAGACTAAGGACGGATTCTTGTTTTACACGAGGAAAGGGAATACCGTCAAAAGGCTGCCATGATGTGCTTCAGGCACGTGTCCGGTAGGGAGGCACAGTCCTACTGCGTGTCTTCCATCCTATCACCAGGACCCCCGGCACGGCCGCCGCGCCACGACCCTGCGCTGCCACCGGGGTATTTGCCGACCTATCACCTGAACTCCGGAGCTCAGCTCTCACCCCATCACGGGTGGCAGCTCCAGCTGTGAAGAAAGACTACCGCTGACCTACTCAGCCTCGCCCCACTGGGAATACACACATTTCTGAGATTCCTGTTTACCTTCTGGGCCAAGACTAAATAAACAGACCGCAGTGATAGCTCTCCACACTGAGACAGTGGGACAGAAAGCCCCCTTGGGTTTTCTAAGACAGTCCCGCGACCCTGGCACAGCAGGGAGTGAAGGATCACACATGGGGGGAGGTGGCGGCGGGTGCTTCTCACCCCAGCTGCTCAGGGCACTCGCCGGGCCCGGACCCCAGAGGGTCTGACACGGTGGGAGGTGGCGAGGACCACAGACACGGGCCTGGAGCAGCACGAGGACCTGTCCTGCTCCTGCGGCCGCCGTCGGAGCGCCCCCTGGGTCTGAGAGGCTGTGGCTGGGCAGGATGGTGGCCGGAGCAGGACCAGAACCGGACGCCAAGGCCGCCCGTCGACAACCACTGCCCACGGCAGGCGGTCCTGCCACACAGGCCTCTGCCAGGCATGCTGTTCACACTGGAGTCTAGCTTCAGGCACAAAAGTATCTCCTTGAAGAACAAACTGTACGATTATGGTTACTTAAATCAGTTATATTTCTACCCTCGCCCACGTCACCCAGGGACGCCCAGCACGTACCGGGGCCGGGGCTCACCAGCGGCCAGCCCTCTCGTGCGCAGCAGGCCTCCCGCCCGAGCCCTGCGGCAGAGCGCTGGGGGCTGGGCAGCGCTCAGCGAGGGCTGAGCCCTCCTGGGCTGACCTGGGCACTGACCCTCAAGCCACCCTGCAATTCTTAAATATCACACACCACCAAGTACAGAGACACTGGATCTCAAAAGACATCTTTTTTACCCTAGAAATTTACGTGGGCTGGATTGGGGACTTGTGGGAAAAACAGAGGCACGACGGCTGAGAGACTCTGGGTCCAGAGGCTGGCCGATGCGCTCGTTCGTCCACCTGGAAGGTCAGAGCAGCAAGAACCACGGACGCCGAGGAAGCCGCCTTTCAGGTCGACAGCGAGTGACCAGAGAGACTCTGTCCAGTCACTAAATCACGTCCGTCTCTGTGCGACCCCATGGACGGCAGCGTGCCAGGCTTCCCCGTCCTTCACCGTCTCCCAGAGCTCAAACTCATGTCCGCTGACCTACTCAGCCTCGCCCCACTGGGAATACACACATTTCTGAGATTCCTGTTTACCTTCTGGGCCAAGACTAAATAAACAGACCGCAGTGATAGCTCTCCACACTGAGACAGTGGGACAGAAAGCCCCCTTGGGTTTTCTAAGACAGTCCCGCGACCCTGGCACAGCAGGGAGTGAAGGATCACACATGGGGGGAGGTGGCGGCGGGTGCTTCTCACCCCAGCTGCTCAGGGCACTCGCCGGGCCCGGACCCCAGAGGGTCTGACACGGTGGGAGGTGGCGAGGACCACAGACACGGGCCTGGAGCAGCACGAGGACCTGTCCTGCTCCTGCGGCCGCCGTCGGAGCGCCCCCTGGGTCTGAGAGGCTGTGGCTGGGCAGGATGGTGGCCGGAGCAGGACCAGAACCGGACGCCAAGGCCGCCCGTCGACAACCACTGCCCACGGCAGGCGGTCCTGCCACACAGGCCTCTGCCAGGCATGCTGTTCACACTGGAGTCTAGCTTCAGGCACAAAAGTATCTCCTTGAAGAACAAACTGTACGATTATGGTTACTTAAATCAGTTATATTTCTACCCTCGCCCACGTCACCCAGGGACGCCCAGCACGTACCGGGGCCGGGGCTCACCAGCGGCCAGCCCTCTCGTGCGCAGCAGGCCTCCCGCCCGAGCCCTGCGGCAGAGCGCTGGGGGCTGGGCAGCGCTCAGCGAGGGCTGAGCCCTCCTGGGCTGACCTGGGCACTGACCCTCAAGCCACCCTGCAATTCTTAAATATCACACACCACCAAGTACAGAGACACTGGATCTCAAAAGACATCTTTTTTACCCTAGAAATTTACGTGGGCTGGATTGGGGACTTGTGGGAAAAACAGAGGCACGACGGCTGAGAGACTCTGGGTCCAGAGGCTGGCCGATGCGCTCGTTCGTCCACCTGGAAGGTCAGAGCAGCAAGAACCACGGACGCCGAGGAAGCCGCCTTTCAGGTCGACAGCGAGTGACCAGAGAGACTCTGTCCAGTCACTAAATCACGTCCGTCTCTGTGCGACCCCATGGACGGCAGCGTGCCAGGCTTCCCCGTCCTTCACCGTCTCCCAGAGCTCAAACTCATGTCCGCTGAGGCCGTGATGCCATCCAGCCACCTCCCCTCCGTCACCGCTTCTCCGCCTGCCCTCCACCTCTCCCAGCATCGGGATCCTTTCCCGCGGTCGGGTCTTCCCGTGACGGGAGCCTCAGCGCCACTCCCTCCAGTGAACACGCAGGGTCGACGTCTTTAGGATTGACTGGCTGATGCCCCTCGCGGCGCAGGAACTCTCGAGAGTTCTTTAGCGCCACAGCTGGAAAGCATCAATTCTTTGGTGCTCAGCCTTCCGTCCCACTCTCACGTCTGTACATGACTCCCGGACACGACGCCACGGCCCACCTGTGTGCTCCCGCCCAGGGGAGACCCGAGAGCGCTGGACGCCCAGCTGCGTGGGAGGGGCCGCACCCAACTCCTCCCTGCGGGACCCTCAAGCCCTGCTCAGCTCCCAGAACGAAACGGACTCGGAATGAGACGCTGGGCTGGCGGGTGCCTGTGAGGGACAAGTCCCCGCAGCCCAGCACACGTGGAGCAAGGGGGCTGTGGGGCCGAGGAGGAGCCCATCGCGACCTCGGCCTCCCAAGGGCAGTAGCCTCTCGTCCTGCAGCCCCTGCGACTTGTTCTGGATCCTCCTCCCTGGCTGCCCCGAATCCCTGATGAAGACCCTTCTCCGTGCGGAGACCCGGGTCACTGCTTGGTCTCCTGGACCCGCATCTGGACAGGAGGCTCTCTCAGAGGCTTGTCAGACGGCCCAGAGCATGACCTTCCCTTCCCACCTGGCGCCCAAGTCCCAACACCGCACAGGAAGAGACAGCCTCCAGCTCCCCGCACTGCAGGAGAAACAAAGTCCAGAAAGAGGACAGAATGGATTCAGTTCTGAGCTCCGATCAATTAAATGATGGTTAGCTCACAGCAGGTTTTACTCCACAAAGAGACATGTTCTCAGTAAAGCAGGGGGCTGGTAAGGAGCAGGAGGGATATCTCAGGTGCCAGAAAGTCACAGAGTCAGAGAAAAGGCCCAGGCGACAGGATGGAGTTAAACCAGGAAACCTGCACAAACCCAACCTCCACAGGTTTCAGGACAAAGTGCCCCAGGCCCCTTCCCGTCCTTCACCGTCTCCCAGAGCTCAAACTCATGTCCGCTGAGGCCGTGATGCCATCCAGCCACCTCCCCTCCGTCACCGCTTCTCCGCCTGCCCTCCACCTCTCCCAGCATCGGGATCCTTTCCCGCGGTCGGGTCTTCCCGTGACGGGAGCCTCAGCGCCACTCCCTCCAGTGAACACGCAGGGTCGACGTCTTTAGGATTGACTGGCTGATGCCCCTCGCGGCGCAGGAACTCTCGAGAGTTCTTTAGCGCCACAGCTGGAAAGCATCAATTCTTTGGTGCTCAGCCTTCCGTCCCACTCTCACGTCTGTACATGACTCCCGGACACGACGCCACGGCCCACCTGTGTGCTCCCGCCCAGGGGAGACCCGAGAGCGCTGGACGCCCAGCTGCGTGGGAGGGGCCGCACCCAACTCCTCCCTGCGGGACCCTCAAGCCCTGCTCAGCTCCCAGAACGAAACGGACTCGGAATGAGACGCTGGGCTGGCGGGTGCCTGTGAGGGACAAGTCCCCGCAGCCCAGCACACGTGGAGCAAGGGGGCTGTGGGGCCGAGGAGGAGCCCATCGCGACCTCGGCCTCCCAAGGGGCAGTAGCCTCTCGTCCTGCAGCCCCTGCGACTTGTTCTGGATCCTCCTCCCTGGCTGCCCCGAATCCCTGATGAAGACCCTTCTCCGTGCGGAGACCCGGGTCACTGCTTGGTCTCCTGGACCCGCATCTGGACAGGAGGCTCTCTCAGAGGCTTGTCAGACGGCCCAGAGCATGACCTTCCCTTCCCACCTGGCGCCCAAGTCCCAACACCGCACAGGAAGAGACAGCCTCCAGCTCCCCGCACTGCAGGAGAAACAAAGTCCAGAAAGAGGACAGAATGGATTCAGTTCTGAGCTCCGATCAATTAAATGATGGTTAGCTCACAGCAGGTTTTACTCCACAAAGAGACATGTTCTCAGTAAAGCAGGGGGCTGGTAAGGAGCAGGAGGGATATCTCAGGTGCCAGAAAGTCACAGAGTCAGAGAAAAGGCCCAGGCGACAGGATGGAGTTAAACCAGGAAACCTGCACAAACCCAACCTCCACAGGTTTCAGGACAAAGTCAAGTGTGATAAATACATGGTTCTTTCTGCCCAGCTAGCCTGCAATTGTGAACACTGGGAAGTAAAGAACACACCACAGGGAAGGTACATTTGAAACGAAGTCTTTGAGAACCAACGCTATTTGTAGCTTCCGTTCACCAGGGCTCCTCTGCACATAACAGACACAATGGAAATAAGAGCTGAACTTCATTTTCAACTCAGACTCAAGGACTTACATATGTTATGCAACTCTAGAAACACCAACGGGGGGCCCGGCTCAGGCCCCTGCCTGAACTCAGAGCTCAGGCATCACAGCCGGTCAGGTCTAAGGCTGCCCGAACCCGGCGCCACCGCGGGGCAGGCCCAATGGCGCCCGAGCCCAGAACCACAGCAGGGCAGGCCCAATGGCGCCCGAGCCCAGAACCACAGCGGGGCAGGCCCAATGTTGCCCGAACCCGGCGCCACAGCAGGGAAGGTCCAATGTTGCCCGAACCTGGCACCGTGGCTAGGCGGGTCCACAGGCAGCTTGGCCAGAAATGAGAGCAGAACACACCTTGGCCTTGAGCCCAGATCTGAAAATTCTCAGCCTTTCTCTTCGGATCCCTGGAGACCTGACAGCTAGATCCTTCCACCTGGGTACTGAGGTGACGACACCGCACACTTAGGCCCCGAGGGCTCCGAGCAGAGCTGGGCCGCCACTCCCGAGGGGGGCTAGTCGGGAAGGTCTCCTGCGCGGCGCCACTTAGCTCACCACGAGGCAAGGCCTCGGGAGCCCGACGGGGGTCTCCAGGCCGCGTCGGGGTGAAGGTAAAGTGGACGCGGCCGACGAATGCGGGAGCAGCTGGAATGCTCCCGGGTTAAGAGAAACGAGCTGGAACGCGGCCCAGGGCAGTGAGCTTCTCTCGGGAAGGGAAAACCACCGCAGACCCCCAGGCCCGGACCACGGGCCACGCGCCAGTTCCGCGGCGGCCGAGGACCGCGCCCAGGGCCGCTCTCGGCACCCGAGCTCCACCTGCTTCCGCACAGGTCTTAGAGCCTCGGGTCGCTGCTGACCGAGAGGAGGCAGAGCGGCGCTACCAAGCAGACCCGGGGCCGCGGCGTGTGCACGCGAAAACCGTCCAGCAGCCCCCACCGAAGGGGCAAAAAGAAACGGGGGGAATTCATTTTAATAGTTGATTTTCTTTAATCCACCCTATAAAACATACTATCATACCAGCATGTAACGAAGGTAAAATCATTATATATTCTTTTTTCATATTAGATCTTGCAATCCAGTGTGTATTGTGTACCTGGAGACCAGCTCAGCTCAGACGGGCCCCGTTTCCAGCCACCTCCGTCCGGCAGCGACCGTGCGGACGTTCAGGATAAACAGCCTTGCTGGGAGGCCGTCACCGACCTGCGCTGACGCTTGTGGAAATGGCCCTGCTGCAGGCACCTGTCTAAGGAAGCCCCCAGGCAACGCCAAGCGCTGTTTTGCTCAAACACCGTTATTTCGGTTGAAGAGCACTTCTTCCAAAAGCCACCTCTCTTGTGCAGCTCAGACCTGACACAGCCCTGCCGACCCGGCTCTGCCCCCTCCAGGGGTCTAGCGGCATTTCCCTCCAGCCAGGGAACGTGGGGAGCCTGAGGTGCCCCCAAACACCCAACGTGGCTACACTCTCAGGGCCGGCACACTTGCTGTCGAGCGTTTAACACTAAGAAAACAACCCACAACGTGAAAACGTGAGCAAGGAGAGGCTGAGCCTGGTCCCACGTCTCCCACCTGTTTTCAGCCTCAGCTGGAGGAGAAAGCCGCCGTCTCTGCTCATAAATGACACTGGCTTTTCTGTAGAGAACAGCCCCCTTCTGCTTCCCTAACCTGGGATCTCAGATCGCGGTCCGGAGAAGCGAGGCAATGCATCACTACTTCTGAGTCACAGGTGAAATCCTCACGCCGCCTCAGCCCCTGATGGACTGAACGGCCCAGAGACGCAGCGACGACAGGCCAGGGCGTGAGCGACAGGGCGGGACTGTGCCTCTCGGAGCACCGGGGTCGCCTCCAGGAGGACGTCGCGGCCGTCCGCGCCCACGAAGTCCTACCTTTGTGGTTGAAGATGCCCTCCATCTCCATGCTGCTCCGGGAGTGGGCGATGCACAGGGAGCCGCAGGGCACCAGGCCCTCCGCCGCGGGGGACCGGTCGGTGGTCCGCACCAGGCACCAGTCAGGCTTGTCGTGGGGCCGCTCCAGGACTTCCACCGTCTGGCCGCGGCGGATGGTGAGCTCGGTGCTGTTGCAGGCCGTGAAGTCGTGGATCACGACGGTCAGCTCGCAGCCGCCGGACAGCTGGGGAGGAGAGCGGACAGGTCAGCC
The DNA here is from genome assembly GCA_022376925.1 of Tragulus kanchil. Lineage (NCBI taxonomy): Eukaryota > Metazoa > Chordata > Mammalia > Artiodactyla > Tragulidae > Tragulus > Tragulus kanchil. The sequence continues at coordinate 154,073,609 of JAIOJX010000004.1, forward strand.
ACCTGCCAGGCCCCCGGCCCGCGGCAGAGGAGGCTGGTGCCGGGGCCGGGAGCTCGGCTCCCACCCCCGGCTGGGTCAGGGCACGGGGAGCCGGTGGAGGGAGGGTTCTCAAGTTTCTTGGCCCTTAATCTACATCCTTTTCAAATCAAGTGAACATTTTTTTTTTACTTTTCTTGCATTCTAACATATAACTGAGGCGACGGACATGAGTTTGAGCAGGCTCTGGGAGATGGTGACGGACAGGGAGTCCACGGGGCCGCAAAGAGCAGGACGAGGCTGAGTGACTGAACTGAATGTGTAATTATGATTTTCCGTGTGCTAAACCGTCAGAACCTAAAGACTTTTATATAGAGTTCAAGTATTGGCCTGAGACATACCCCCTTCTTAACGAGCACCATAGACAGATGACCCTTGAAGAACGAGGGGGTTAGGGGCACGAAGCCCCTGCACAGTCAAAAAATCTGTGCATAACTTTTGACTCCCTAAAAACCACTGGGCTTCCCTGGGGGCTCAGATGGTAAGGAATCTGCCTGCAATGCAGGAGACCCAAGTCTGACCCTTGGGATGGGAAGATCCTCTGGAGGAGGACATGGCAACCCACTCCAGTGCTCTTGCCTGGAGAATCCCATGGAGAGAGGAGCCTGGCGGGCTACCGTCCACGCGGCCACAAAGAGTGGGACACGACAGAGCGACTGTCCCTCTCACTCCACGTCCAACCTTAACTACTAGCGGCCCACTGTCAGCCAGAAGCCTCGCCAGTAACAAGGACGGTCGACTAACACATACTTCACATATCATGTGTATTACAGACTGTATTCTGACAATAAAGCTGGACAGAAGAAAATCTTATTAAGACAATCACGAGGAAGAGAAAATACATTTACAGCACATTTATGTATTTACCGGAAAAAAGACACCTGTACGTAGACCCATGCAGCTCAAACCGGTGTTCACAGGTCAACGGCACTCACTTTGAAACTTAGGGCAAGCCAGTGCAACCTCTGCCCGCAGGCCTTTCGGGGGTTGGTGTACAATGCGGTGACAGAATGAGACGGAGCTCAGACCGTGGGCGAGAGCGGCGTGGCCCGGAGACGCAGGCCCCTCCGCACCTGTGCCGCCCGGACCGGGAGCAGCGGGCGCCCAGGATCCCGAGTCCCGGGCGGAGCGCGCCCTGCTCGCTCCAGAGCCCCGCAGAGCCCTCTCCGCGGCCCACCACGCTCCTGAGTGTGGCCTTCCCGACCTCCACCCCCAGCTCCTCCCGGCCCCGCGCCACGTGCTGTGTGGCCACGGGCTTGCCTCCCACGTGCCTTCTGGCCTGAAGGGCCTTTCCCTCCTTCCTTTCCCTCTCCTCTCCGCTCCCCGCCATTTCCCCTCCAGATTCTTGAAGTCTTAGGGCCTCTGAAGCACATTCACTAACCCCAGGACGGGCCTCAGCTCTGCGGTCTCCGCTCGGAACACAGGCGCAGGGCCTCCGCGGCCGTGCCGCCGACCGGCCTTAGACGGCACCCTCCGCGAGCCCGCCACACACTGCCCCTCCGGGCGGAAGAAACGCGTGACCAGCGCCCCGCCTCTGGGCGCTCCCCTCCGGCCCGGCCGCCGCAGGCTCAGGCGCCGTCTGCCCCCCATCCTGGGGTGGGGTCCACACCACAACCTCCAGGCTGGCGTCCTGGGGCTGCTTCCCTGTCCCAGCCAGGCAGCAAGTCTGGGAAGTGACTCAGGATCCGTTTTCGTCTGCTTCTCTGCCAGGGTGGCCTTTCGGGATCACAGTCAACGGCACTCCTTCCCCACCAAGCGCTGCTGAACAGGCTCTAGAGAGTCTGGCTGGCTGTTCCCTCCTCTGCACGGCCACGCTGCTCGCTCCAGCTGGATCTCTGCAGGGCTCTCCCGAGGGGCCTGCCTGGCCAGGCTGTGTTTCCAAACTCCTGACCACAGCTGCCAGACTGTACAAAACTCTTATTAAGACAATCACGAGGAAGAGAAAATACATTTACAGCACATTTATGTATTTACCGGAAAAAAGACACCTGTACGTAGACCCATGCAGCTCAAACCGGTGTTCACAGGTCAACGGCACTCACTTTGAAACTTAGGGCAAGCCAGTGCAACCTCTGCCCGCAGGCCTTTCGGGGGTTGGTGTACAATGCGGTGACAGAATGAGACGGAGCTCAGACCGTGGGCGAGAGCGGCGTGGCCCGGAGACGCAGGCCCCTCCGCACCTGTGCCGCCCGGACCGGGAGCAGCGGGCGCCCAGGATCCCGAGTCCCGGGCGGAGCGCGCCCTGCTCGCTCCAGAGCCCCGCAGAGCCCTCTCCGCGGCCCACCACGCTCCTGAGTGTGGCCTTCCCGACCTCCACCCCCAGCTCCTCCCGGCCCCGCGCCACGTGCTGTGTGGCCACGGGCTTGCCTCCCACGTGCCTTCTGGCCTGAAGGGCCTTTCCCTCCTTCCTTTCCCTCTCCTCTCCGCTCCCCGCCATTTCCCCTCCAGATTCTTGAAGTCTTAGGGCCTCTGAAGCACATTCACTAACCCCAGGACGGGCCTCAGCTCTGCGGTCTCCGCTCGGAACACAGGCGCAGGGCCTCCCGCGGCCGTGCCGCCGACCGGCCTTAGACGGCACCCTCCGCGGAGCCCGCTCACACACTGCCCCTCCGACGGAAGAAACGCGTGACCAGCGCCCCGCCTCTGGGCGCTCCCCTCCGGCCCGGCCGCCGCAGGCTCAGGCGCCGTCTGCCCCCCATCCTGGGGTGGGGTCCACACCACAACCTCCAGGCTGGCGTCCTGGGGCTGCTTCCCTGTCCCAGCCAGGCAGCAAGTCTGGGAAGTGACTCAGGATCCGTTTTCGCGTCTGCTTCTCTGCCAGGGTGGCCTTTCGGGGATCACAGTCAACGGCACTCCTTCCCCACCAAGCGCTGCTGAACAGGCTCTAGAGAGTCTGGCTGGCTGTTCCCTCCCTCTGCACGGCCACGCTGCTCGCTCCAGCTGGATCTCTGCAGGGCTCTCCCGAGGGGCCTGCCTGGCCAGGCTGTGTTTCCAAACTCCCTGACCACAGCTGCCAGAGCCCCCTTCTTAAAATGCTCAGAGACGCCAACCTCCTATTCAAGAATCTTAGATACGCATTCCTTAGCATGAAGCTCCCGCATCCGGGTCCCAGCCCACTCCCCAGGCACGCTCGGTGAGCCTCCTGTGCCTCACAGCCCGGGTGGCCGTGTGTCCCTTCTGAGGCAGGTCTGGCTGCCCTGCGGGGACGGTCCCTTCTGCGCAGAGCCCCGCTCCCCACGTCTGTCTCATGGAAGCCCCTGCAGAGGCCCCCTGAGAAGTCGCTCCTCACACGCGTCTACCATCCTCAGCACGTTCTCCTTAAACAAACCATGCCTCGGCTCTGACGTGAGCCTCGTCTCGGGGTGATGTGTGTGTCTGTCCTTGGCACCAGAAAGCAGGTGCGTGGCACTCTCCCGTGATGGGAGCACAGACGGGGCCTGTCCTGGGTCACCACTGAGACCCGGTGCCAGGGGCCGGCGCGCGGCTGGCAGGAACAAGCTGCTGAAGACCAGGCTTCCCCCAGAGCTCCCTCAGGCGGGGCTGTGCCCCCAGCACGCGGTCACACATTTGCTGAAGGGATAAAGGGACAGCAGACCGCTCTAGAAAGGAAGGCACCGTTAGAAAACCAAAACGTGGGCTTTCCTCTGTGGCTCGGGAGTGAGGTCTGTGGCTGTGTTCCGTGTGGGACGTGTGCCCAGCTTTCTGTCCCCCTGTAGGCACGGGCACAGAGGACGAGAAGCGGGAGGGAGGGGGCACACTGCTGGCCCCGTCCCAACCCAGCAGAGACCCGGGAGCAGGCCCCCGCCCGGGCTCCCGGCCCTGCAGTGCCCTCGGCCGCCGACCGGCCTCTGTGACACTCCACGCTCCCCGCCGCCCTCCTGTTCCAACAGCCTGCCTTTCCAGAGAAAGTTGAGCTATGTAGTACATGTCCATTTGACAAGTCCAGAGAGCAACACGAAACTCTTCCAAAATAAATCATAAACATCGACACAAGGAACTGTCTTTGCTAGGCCACGAAGGACAACTTCCACCGGTGACTCACCCCCCACTGAACTCGTACAAACTTCTCTTTGGAAAAACCACGCTGAGTCTCTCCTGTTTCTCTGTGAAAAACTGAGGATGCTGATGTTGAAAGGTTAAGGGCAGCGGCCCCGGCTGGAGAGGAATTTCCCTCGTAAAGCCCCGTGCTATGGAAGTGGTTAATCCCTGTAACGAAAAGAAGCAATGTTCCCATCCCAGGGAAACGTGACCGCGAGCCCGCAGCGAAGAGCCCAGCTCGTGAGCCCGCAGGCCCACCCCTCCTCCAGGCCCTGCCCTGGCCTGGCTCTCCCCGGACGGCCCTGCCCTGGCCCGGCTCTCCCCGGACGGCCCTGCCCTGGCCCGGCGCTCCTAGGACGGCTCCGGCCACCGGGCCGGCTGCACGCCTGGTCCTGGCGGTCACCACCCCCGCCCTGGGGAGCTCAACTTCATCAGCAGCCTGCGCCGGCTTCCTTCTCCACTGCAGGGGTTTTTCAGATTTCAGTGTTCTGTGGGGGGGGAAGGGTGAGAAGGGAGGACGGGGCGGCCCAGAGGAATGAGGCTGGACGTTCTTTCTGGCGCGGAGTTCCAGGCCCTCGCGGAGTAAATCAAAAGTATTGGAAACATCTGTGCCCTTGACAGGGCCTGAGAAATGAAAGTCAAGTCTCTTAAGACAAAGAACTGCAGGCCGAGTCAAAATTCTTTTTCAAAGCCTTTAGGGAATGCAACAACAAAATCCAGTATCAGAAGAACATTTTCAAACAGTGCTAGAATTATCATTAAAAAAAAAATCCTATCTTCTTGGCACGTCCCCTAAGAATAAGCTGACTTTTCCCGTAAGAATCGCCTGCAGAGAGTTAGAAGAGAATTAAATGGACATTTCCTTGTCCAGAGAAGAGGCAACCTGCGAGTTTCTGCCTCATGTTTGAGTGTTTTAAACTTATTCCAAAGCTGGTCTTTCAAACCAGCCTTGTTAATTCAAAAAGATCAAAACACTTTTTTTGTATGAAAGACTTTAAATAACCATTTTGAACTATCAATGCAAGTCATTAGAGCCTTTTAAGCAGAATTAAACTCCTCATTAGAAAATGTTCAGGTTATATATTATAAATAATTACATATACATATAATACATCACTAGCAGGTCTCATTTATCAGTGACATTTTTCATCCCTAGTGACACCATTTCATCGCTGTGTGAAGGAGCTACCATTCATCTAGTTTAGAAATTCATTTTCCTTTTCAACCATCTTTTGTGGATGTTTTCTCATTATCCTTTTCACATCTGTGTATTTTATGCACTTATATCATGGGCTCCTTACCACATGGAGGTTAGGGCTGTAATTTATGAAAATCTCAATTTCCGTGACACACGCTAGCTCTTGTGACTTTCTCACCAGAAGACCTTACTTCCCCGTCTTTCTGCTTTCACCTTCATGAAAAAGCACGGTGGTGAAACGGCCTGAATGGAGCAGGGCCCGTGGACACTATCTAATGGAGTGCGTCCTCCAAGACCGGTCGTGCTCCCCTGAGGGGGCGCCAGGGGGACTCCGCGGACCCAGCTGCACGGACAAGCCACAGAATCGAGCCAGGCTCCCTCCGCCTGAATCCTCTGAGTGACGGAAAGTGAACAGGCCGCTGTGTTTCACCAGAAAGGAAGAAACGCTCATCCAGGCCGAGGGATTGAACCTGGGTCTCCTGCACTGCAGGTGGATTCCTTACCGTCCACGTCGAAGGCCTGCGAACCTTCAACCCCCACCGCAAGAACAGACTCCGCTCCTTCTGTTTTCTGGAGAGCCCCCGTCACACTGCGCCCCTCTGCCTGAGCCCAGGCGCGGAGCCGCGCTGGGGGCGTCTGGCCCGCCTCTCAGGCCCTGGCCGCCCGGAGCTCTGTGCGGAGGCCCAGCTGGATTCCAAGAAGACACGCCTTGTGAGAGCCAACAGCCAACACCTGGCTCGAAGGACGGCTGCCAGCTGAGCGCTGGGGTGGGCTGCACCCGAGGAAGAGGGGCTCCGGAGGACTCCCTCGAGGGTGGAGCGGACCTCGCTGCAAATGAACCTGCTTCTAGAACTCAGATCAGCGGCAGGTGGGTGACGCACCGACCTTCTGAGAGCACTTCAGAGATGGGGGTGCTGGTAACAAAGGCCGCCTGCCCACAGATCAGAGTGCACGCCCCGCGAAGGCACATCCTCCAGCCCTGGTGCCCAGAAGCCGCACCACAGGGTCGAGCGATTCTACAAGGTTTTCACGCAGAGCAGGGAGCGGCTTCTTGGTTAAAGCAGATCGGAAAGCACGGCTCCGGCAGGGGCCACCGCCAGCAGCCTGAACAGCCCCCGGGACGGGCACTGCCCAGCTTCTCGGCCGCCCTGCTGTGCCCGGGGCCCCTCCGCGGAGGCTCATCAGCGGCCGTCCTAGCCACGTGACCGCCAGGCCCCTCGGTCACCCCAGCCCCAAGGCCAAGTTCACAGGACAGGCCGTCACAAAACCTGCTGCAGGGTTCCCAAGAGGACCGCTGTGAGCGTCTCACACGTCCGGGTGAAAAAGGAAATCTGCCAGAACTGGAAAACGGCTGAGACAGCAAAAATGCTGTTTCTCACCACCCTCCCTCTGCCAAGAGAAAGAAATGAAAAAAGAAAAAAAAAATTTAAAAATGTGTGAGAAAACCCCTTTCCCAAAGTAGCCGCTTAACTGTACCCAACATTTCATCCAGGGAAGCAGCCCCGAGGATGGGGTTCAGGGAGCGTAACCCTTTCCTCTTCCCTAATGTACTCACACGCCGGTTGTGACATGAAAATAACTTGTGGAAGCCCTCCCTGTGACACTTAAGATGTCGAAGGCCTGCGAACCTTCAACCCCCACCGCAAGAACAGACTCCGCTCCTTCTGTTTTCTGGAGAGCCCCCGTCACACTGCGCCCCTCTGCCTGAGCCCAGGCGCGGAGCCGCGCTGGGGGCGTCTGGCCCGCCTCTCAGGCCCTGGCCGCCCGGAGCTCTGTGCGGAGGCCCAGCTGGATTCCAAGAAGACACGCCTTGTGAGAGCCAACAGCCAACACCTGGCTCGAAGGACGGCTGCCAGCTGAGCGCTGGGGTGGGCTGCACCCGAGGAAGAGGGGCTCCGGAGGACTCCCTCGAGGGTGGAGCGGACCTCGCTGCAAATGAACCTGCTTCTAGAACTCAGATCAGCGGCAGGTGGGTGACGCACCGACCTTCTGAGAGCACTTCAGAGATGGGGGTGCTGGTAACAAAGGCCGCCTGCCCACAGATCAGAGTGCACGCCCCGCGAAGGCACATCCTCCAGCCCTGGTGCCCAGAAGCCGCACCACAGGGTCGAGCGATTCTACAAGGTTTTCACGCAGAGCAGGGAGCGGCTTCTTGGTTAAAGCAGATCGGAAAGCACGGCTCCGGCAGGGGCCACCGCCAGCAGCCTGAACAGCCCCCGGGACGGGCACTGCCCAGCTTCTCGGCCGCCCTGCTGTGCCCGGGGCCCCTCCGCGGAGGCTCATCAGCGGCCGTCCTAGCCACGTGACCGCCAGGCCCCTCGGTCACCCCAGCCCCAAGGCCAAGTTCACAGGACAGGCCGTCACAAAACCTGCTGCAGGGTTCCCAAGAGGACCGCTGTGAGCGTCTCACACGTCCGGGTGAAAAAGGAAATCTGCCAGAACTGGAAAACGGCTGAGACAGCAAAAATGCTGTTTCTCACCACCCTCCCTCTGCCAAGAGAAAGAAATGAAAAAAGAAAAAAAAAATTTAAAAATGTGTGAGAAAACCCCTTTCCCAAAGTAGCCGCTTAACTGTACCCAACATTTCATCCAGGGAAGCAGCCCCGAGGATGGGGTTCAGGGAGCGTAACCCTTTCCTCTTCCCTAATGTACTCACACGCCGGTTGTGACATGAAAATAACTTGTGGAAGCCCTCCCTGTGACACTTAAGATGTCGAGAAACTAAGACTTCCCTGGTGGGGCAGCGGGTGAGGGCCCGCCTGCCAAAGCAGCAGCTTCAAGCCCTGATCCAGGAAGATTCCACAGGTCTCTGGGCAACTACCCACTGAGCCTGGCTGGGCACCGCAACAACTGAGCCCACGGCTGCCGCTACTGAGGTCCAAGTGCCCTAGAGCCCGTGCTTCGCAACAAGAGGGGCTGCCGCACTGCAACGCAACGTGGGCCCTGCTCGCCATAACTAGACAGCCTGGCAAAAGCAAGCGAAACCCAACACAGACAAAAATAAATAATCGAGGGGCTTCCCTGGTGGTCCAGTGGGTAAGGGCACCACCGCCTTGCAGTGCAAGGGGCACCGGTTCGATCCCTGGCCTGGGAGGATCCCACGTGCCGCGGAGCGGCTGGACCAAGGTGTCCAATTACCGAGCCGGAGCTCTAGAGTGCATGCGCCCAGAGCCGGTGCTCTGTGACAACAGAGGCCACTGTGATGGGAGGACCACACGGGTCAAAGAACAAAGATAAATAAGTGAAAGACCAATAGAAGTGCCCTGCCCACCCCCAAAAAGAGCATAAAAATATAATCGAAAAAAGTGTATATATAAAAAATGTCTAGAAGTTGAGTTGAGAAGATACACTGGAAAAGGTACGCTTCGTGTCAGAAGGCAGGCAAATCAGCGAGAGGACAGCTCCGCAGCCGCAGGCCTGGCCCCGGGTCGCACCTGCCCTCACTCTGAGCACCTGAGAAGGAGAGGCGCCCGGGCCGCACAGGTGCTGCAGGCGAGCCGGGCATGGCCGAGGGGCAGGAAAGGAAGAGGACCGCTGTGAGCGTCTCACACGTCCGGGTGAAAAAGGAAATCTGCCAGAACTGGAAAACGGCTGAGACAGCAAAAATGCTGTTTCTCACCACCCTCCCTCTGCCAAGAGAAAGAAATGAAAAAAGAAAAAAAAAATTTAAAAATGTGTGAGAAAACCCCTTTCCCAAAGTAGCCGCTTAACTGTACCCAACATTTCATCCAGGGAAGCAGCCCCGAGGATGGGGTTCAGGGAGCGTAACCCTTTCCTCTTCCCTAATGTACTCACACGCCGGTTGTGACATGAAAATAACTTGTGGAAGCCCTCCCTGTGACACTTAAGATGTCGAGAAACTAAGACTTCCCTGGTGGGGCAGCGGGTGAGGGCCCGCCTGCCAAAGCAGCAGCTTCAAGCCCTGATCCAGGAAGATTCCACAGGTCTCTGGGCAACTACCCACTGAGCCTGGCTGGGCACCGCAACAACTGAGCCCACGGCTGCCGCTACTGAGGTCCAAGTGCCCTAGAGCCCGTGCTTCGCAACAAGAGGGGCTGCCGCACTGCAACGCAACGTGGGCCCTGCTCGCCATAACTAGACAGCCTGGCAAAAGCAAGCGAAACCCAACACAGACAAAAATAAATAATCGAGGGGCTTCCCTGGTGGTCCAGTGGGTAAGGGCACCACCGCCTTGCAGTGCAAGGGGCACCGGTTCGATCCCTGGCCTGGGAGGATCCCACGTGCCGCGGAGCGGCTGGACCAAGGTGTCCAATTACCGAGCCGGAGCTCTAGAGTGCATGCGCCCAGAGCCGGTGCTCTGTGACAACAGAGGCCACTGTGATGGGAGGACCACACGGGTCAAAGAACAAAGATAAATAAGTGAAAGACCAATAGAAGTGCCCTGCCCACCCCCAAAAAGAGCATAAAAATATAATCGAAAAAAGTGTATATATAAAAAATGTCTAGAAGTTGAGTTGAGAAGATACACTGGAAAAGGTACGCTTCGTGTCAGAAGGCAGGCAAATCAGCGAGAGGACAGCTCCGCAGCCGCAGGCCTGGCCCCGGGTCGCACCTGCCCTCACTCTGAGCACCTGAGAAGGAGAGGCGCCCGACGGGCCGCACAGGTGCTGCAGGCGGAGCCGCGGGCATGGCCGAGGGGCAGGAAAAGGAAGGAGGGTCAGAAGCGGATGCCTGGACCCAGCTGAGCTACTTTCAATCACAGGCCTGGAAAGCAAGCCCCTGTTAGCCCAAAGGAGCCAGTCTGAGTGTATCCTGAGGGAGCAGCACTCTGCCAGGAACATGCGTTTGCAAGGGCTCTCCCCCACCCCCACCCCTGGAAGAACTAAGGCATGGCAGCCAGGTGTGAACTCCCCACACAAACAACCACCTGAATAAACCACCCGCTGTGAGTCGGAATCAAAGACAGGCCACCGTGTAAACAGCACCTTTGATGAGTACAGTCAAATTTACCCTGAAAAGCACTAAAAGCACTTCTCAACACATCACTGTTTTCAGAAACACTTCTGTTAGCTACCCCAAAGCTGTACTTTAGAAAAATCTGTCTTTTCTTAGAACGGAGGCTCTCTACACACTGTAGGGAGTCTGCTTTTTTTCTGATTAACTCAAGTCAGCCAAGACTGCGTTCATTCTGTGGTTTTATGAGAGCACTTAAGAAACTTGTTAAAAATTACAGAAAGCCACAGTCCCTTAGAATGATAGAGGGGACCAAGGCCAGGTGCCACCCTCGCCAGGCTGTCCGCAGGGAGGGCGCCCCTGCTCGTTTCTGTGGGCCAGCACCTGTCCTGGGCGGCCCGGGGGTGACGGCCTCGCACCTGGAAATGCAGGGCTCGACCTCGTGAAGATCACAGGGTCGTCATCTTACCCGTGTGGGGCCATGGTGCAGCTGAGGTGGGAGGATCACACAAGAGTGGCTGGGAAGACGTTTCAAACAAGTCCCCCCTCCTTCAGAGGTGCCCGCGAAGCACGCAGTCAGCGCTTTACTCGACAGACACCAAGACGCGCCCGCGCAGGCTCTAAGTCTGAGCCGTTCACCCTGAGTGCAGCTTCCGGCTCCTAACAGTAAGTTTCTAACCCCTCTGGAATCAAGAGTGCTCAGTTAATGCATGAGGAAGCTGTGGCATACACAGACAATAGGATGTCACTCAGCTGCAGAAAGGAACGCGTTGGGAGTCGGTTCTGACAAGGTGGATGAACCTAGAGCCTGTTAAACAGTGAAGCACGTCAGGAAGATAAATATCATATATTAATGCACATACGTGGGATTGAGAAAGATACTACTGATGACCGTACCTGCAGGGCAGCAAAGGAGACAGAGACGTTTCGGACCCCGTGGGGCAAGGAGAGAGCGGGAGCGGGGTAACTGGAGACGACAGCGTCGAAGCCTGCGTGTGACCACGGGTGAGACAGACAGCGAGTGGGGGTCTCATTTATGACAGCGGGGACCCAAAGCCAGCACCCTGTGACAACCTCCAGGGCTGGGGTGGGGATGGAGGTGGGGGTCAAGAGGGAGGGAACACACAGATATACCTATGCCTGATTCATGCTGAAGTGTGGCACACGTCATCACAATATTGTAATGTAGTTATCCTCTCATTAAAAATCACACAGCAACCACAGAGTGCTCCGTAAGAGACTGAAGAGCGGCTGCGGCGGCGGCAACGAGCGGGGAGGAGGAGGTGCTTTCCCAAATGAAGGCGCAGCCACAGCTCACACCCGAGCCGCGCTCTGCACACGAAGGCGCTGTTCTACCGGCACGTTCCCAGCCCTTGAGCGGGAGCAGTCCTGGCCCCTGTGTCAGAGGAGGAAGGTGAGGTGCGGGGCTGCTGAGACGCAGAGCTTGGAGGCCTGGCTGGGGCGCCTCCTGCTCGACCTCTTTTGGGAGGGGGGGACCCCCACCTGGAAATGCAGGGCTCGACCTCGTGAAGATCACAGGGTCGTCATCTTACCCGTGTGGGGCCATGGTGCAGCTGAGGTGGGAGGATCACACAAGAGTGGCTGGGAAGACGTTTCAAACAAGTCCCCCCTCCTTCAGAGGTGCCCGCGAAGCACGCAGTCAGCGCTTTACTCGACAGACACCAAGACGCGCCCGCGCAGGCTCTAAGTCTGAGCCGTTCACCCTGAGTGCAGCTTCCGGCTCCTAACAGTAAGTTTCTAACCCCTCTGGAATCAAGAGTGCTCAGTTAATGCATGAGGAAGCTGTGGCATACACAGACAATAGGATGTCACTCAGCTGCAGAAAGGAACGCGTTGGGAGTCGGTTCTGACAAGGTGGATGAACCTAGAGCCTGTTAAACAGTGAAGCACGTCAGGAAGATAAATATCATATATTAATGCACATACGTGGGATTGAGAAAGATACTACTGATGACCGTACCTGCAGGGCAGCAAAGGAGACAGAGACGTTTCGGACCCCGTGGGGCAAGGAGAGAGCGGGAGCGGGGTAACTGGAGACGACAGCGTCGAAGCCTGCGTGTGACCACGGGTGAGACAGACAGCGAGTGGGGGTCTCATTTATGACAGCGGGGACCCAAAGCCAGCACCCTGTGACAACCTCCAGGGCTGGGGTGGGGATGGAGGTGGGGGTCAAGAGGGAGGGAACACACAGATATACCTATGCCTGATTCATGCTGAAGTGTGGCACACGTCATCACAATATTGTAATGTAGTTATCCTCTCATTAAAAATCACACAGCAACCACAGAGTGCTCCGTAAGAGACTGAAGAGCGGCTGCGGCGGCGGCAACGAGCGGGGAGGAGGAGGTGCTTTCCCAAATGAAGGCGCAGCCACAGCTCACACCCGAGCCGCGCTCTGCACACGAAGGCGCTGTTCTACCGGCACGTTCCCAGCCCTTGAGCGGGAGCAGTCCTGGCCCCTGTGTCAGAGGAGGAAGGTGAGGTGCGGGGGCTGCTGAGACGCAGAGCTTGGAGGCCTGGCTGGGGCGCGCCTCCCTGCTCGTCACCACCTGCTGCCGGACCTTAACTAACTCGGCTTAACTCTACTCTGTGACCCCTCCCGGTAGAGTTGGACTCTTTAACTGACGTCCAGGAATTAAAACTACGTGCTCTCCGTGGAAAGGCTTCAGGATGGAGTGACTCACGTTCATGCCCACGTGGGAAAGCTACAGGAGGCCCTGGGAGGCCCTGGCAAGGCTAGCCGACGGGGCAGCTCCCCTTGAGCCAAGGCTCCTTCCTGCCTCTGGCAGCTCCGGGCAGCGGGGAGGGTATGCGCTGAAGGGCCGGCCCGGCACGAGCAGGCGGTGTGAGCACCGGGCCGGACGCAGGCGGGAGGCCCTTCTTAAGCAGGCTGAATGCAAATTTCCTTCCTCACGAACGTGAATCCAGCCACGATTTAAAATGTACTGGATTAATTACATTACATACTACCACAGCACTGCAATTTATACAAACCCGTCCAAGTTCCTAAAGTGGAGACTTCCCAGGGGTTTATTGACTTTTTAAGCTACATAAAATTTCATACCCCCAATGCAGAGCTGTACATACTGCATGAAAAGTAACTGAAGCCGTTTATTTTTCTAAATGTGTGGACTCACACATTCATATCACAAGCTCAGGGTAGTGCAGGCCAAGGACCAATCTCAACGGAATGTCTCACTCGCACGAGTAAGGCCTTCGCGGCCTCGGCCCTGAAGCAGGCTCTGGCCCGGCCCCCGGCTGGCCTGGCGCCTTTCCCGCAGGCTGCCCTGTCTTGCTTGGTTGTTTTCTTTCATCCTGACTTTAAGATGCCCTGTTCTATAGTAGCCTATATTTGACCCCCATATTTTCTATTTTCCTTACGTATATAAATTTTTGTTATATGAAAAAAAATGGACTGATAATGCAGATAAGAAGGAAAAAATATGAAAACTGCTTCTTTAATACGCTAAAAGTATTTTAACTCCTTCTCAGCTCTTGTGTGAAATAACAGGGTCTAGACCTATCAGGTCATTGAATCCACATTCTGTTTCTGACCTCCCCTCTCCGCGGCCGGGTGGGCCTGCAAGGGTCCCCGAGCCGCCCGCCTCCCTCAGTGTCCGGGGGGCTTCCCTTCCCTTCGCTGGGGAGGCAAGGTCAGGACTAACGCGGTAAGAATCTGGCAAGCCTCTGATTTCTTTGGAACCCAAATTGTAATTCATGAGATTGCTTTATCAGCACAGTACCATAAAGAAGAGGAGGAATCAGTGCTAAACTTACATCCAGAACAGAGAGATGGCTTAGGAAAGCTACTCACGGGGGCCTGCGGCCTGGATCGGCTGACAGTGTCCCTGGACACAGGACCCAGCACCCCCCTCGCAGGCTCTCTCAGCCTCCTGTGCCTCGTCTGAGACCCACTGCAGCACTGGGCGGTAACCACTCCTCGAGAATTCTCCAAGAGGCCAAGGCGAAAACATGCCCCACCTAGTTTCTGCAGCGGGACCAAACTCCATGATAACAACTAACTCATAACAGACATCATAAATTAAGTCCAACAGGCAGAATACGGTTCAGCAATTCCCCTTGCCAGACCTATCTGCCCCGACGAGCACAGGCTGCTTCACCTCGAAACAGGCAGGGTGGAAAGAACCTCAAGACACAGACAACGTGAACCGCCTCAGAGATAGGAGGGTGCTCTGGTGAAGCCCAGTTCGGTGAAACAGTACATTTTACACACCGACTCAGAAAAGGATGCCGTTTTCTAAACGTATTCTCCCGAATCATCTGCTGACCCTGAAATGTTCTACCAGAGAAGTACAGGGAGAGAGAGATGGCTGCAAGAACACCTCCCAAAGCCGAGGGCCCACGGGAGCAGGCCCGTGTGCGGGTGGTCGCGGGCGCGGGCCGCCTTCTGCACGAGGCCCCGAGGGCGGGGCCCCTCCCGACGCCCGTCCTGACTCCCCCGGGCCAGGCTCGCCCGCTGCTGGTTCTCCTCCCAGCCGCAGCGCCCCAGCACGGGGGGAGACGGCCCGCGTTAGCCCTGTGTGCTTCTGTGGCCTCAAGGAGGGCTGATAAATCCATGCCACCCCACTTAGGAAGCCAGCTCTGGTGCACCCCTACCCAAGACGCTTCAGAGTCACGAGGAGGCTGGGCCGGGGGCAGCTGGCTGCGAAGCCCGGCCGGAGCCCCCCGGAGCCCCCCGGGAGCACGGGAGGAGGAGGAGGGCAGGCTGATCGCGTGGACGTGGCCCTGGGGGTTTCTGAGCCATGGAACGAGATTCAGAGTTCAGCTATGCGACGAGGTAACCAGGAACTGGCGAATTACCTTCAAAGATAAAATACGTAAGAGGCAGTTCTTTAATAATGCTAATACCTCAGCAGATCCTCAGTGTGAAAGCTACTCACGGGGCCTGCGGCCTGGATCGGCTGACAGTGTCCCTGGACACAGGACCCAGCACCCCCCTCGCAGGCTCTCTCAGCCTCCTGTGCCTCGTCTGAGACCCACTGCAGCACTGGGCGGTAACCACTCCTCGAGAATTCTCCAAGAGGCCAAGGCGAAAACATGCCCCACCTAGTTTCTGCAGCGGGACCAAACTCCATGATAACAACTAACTCATAACAGACATCATAAATTAAGTCCAACAGGCAGAATACGGTTCAGCAATTCCCCTTGCCAGACCTATCTGCCCCGACGAGCACAGGCTGCTTCACCTCGAAACAGGCAGGGTGGAAAGAACCTCAAGACACAGACAACGTGAACCGCCTCAGAGATAGGAGGGTGCTCTGGTGAAGCCCAGTTCGGTGAAACAGTACATTTTACACACCGACTCAGAAAAGGATGCCGTTTTCTAAACGTATTCTCCCGAATCATCTGCTGACCCTGAAATGTTCTACCAGAGAAGTACAGGGAGAGAGAGATGGCTGCAAGAACACCTCCCAAAGCCGAGGGCCCACGGGAGCAGGCCCGTGTGCGGGTGGTCGCGGGCGCGGGCCGCCTTCTGCACGAGGCCCCGAGGGCGGGGCCCCTCCCGACGCCCGTCCTGACTCCCCCGGGCCAGGCTCGCCCGCTGCTGGTTCTCCTCCCAGCCGCAGCGCCCCAGCACGGGGGGAGACGGCCCGCGTTAGCCCTGTGTGCTTCTGTGGCCTCAAGGAGGGCTGATAAATCCATGCCACCCCACTTAGGAAGCCAGCTCTGGTGCACCCCTACCCAAGACGCTTCAGAGTCACGAGGAGGCTGGGCCGAGAGCAGCTGGCTGCGAAGCCCGGCCGGAGCCCCCCGGAGCCCCCCGGGAGCACGGGAGGAGGAGGAGGGCAGGCTGATCGCGTGGACGTGGCCCTGGGGGTTTCTGAGCCATGGAACGAGATTCAGAGTTCAGCTATGCGACGAGGTAACCAGGAACTGGCGAATTACCTTCAAAGATAAAATACGTAAGAGGCAGTTCTTTAATAATGCTAATACCTCAGCAGATCCTCAGTGTGAAATGATTCATTTCTGCAAACCTGCGCTCTGGTTAGTGATGCAGTCCTCCTCTCTTGCTGGGCACTAGAATTTGCTGTCTTAAAAGCAACAGTTCTGAGGCTAATGCCTCAGTTTTCCACAGGAGCTGTGCAGGCTCAATTCCAAGTTCACATCTGCCTACTAAGCTATAAGGGGTTCTGAGTAGAATGAGTTAACTCTTCCTAACTCCAGGACAGAGCCTTAATTCTTGGGTAAACCTCCTGTGAATCCCAGTCAGCTTCACGTCAGGGGACAGGGCACCAGGGCCCACAGTTCTGTGGGGGCCAGAGGCACAGCCTGGCGCCGGGCAGCTCCACCTCTGCGAGGCGGGGTGCAGACCCAGGGGGCCCTTACCAGATGCAGGGGTTACTTCCAGACTCCACCACCACCCACCTCCACAGAAACCACCCGAGCAACAAGGTCAGTCTTTCTTCTTGAACCAACCTCCAGGAAAGTCCTAACATCCACTCCCAAAGGCACAACTTCTTATATTTATGTTTCTCTGGCAATTTCACTCAAATAACTTATTTATCTTTGTAAAAAAGTAAGCTTTAGGGCTTCCCTGGTAGCTCAGTGGTAAGGAGTTCGCCTGCCAATGCAGGAGACACAGGTTCGACCCCTGATCTGGGAAGATCCCACACGCTGCGGAGCAACGAAGCCCGTGAGCCACAACTATGGAGCCTGTGCTCTAGAGCCTCAGAGCCGCAACTGTGGAGCCCATGGGCTGCAATGACTGAAGCCCATGTGCCCTAGAGCTCGAGTTCCACAATAAGAGAAGTCACTGCAACAAGAAGCCTGCTCGCCAGAAGCCTGCTCGCCTCAACTAGAGAGTAGCCCCCACTCCCTGCAACTAGAGGAGAGCCTGTGGCAGCAGTGAAAACCCAGAATAGCCCAAAATATATAAATAAATAAATTTTAAAAAAGCTTCCCATATATAAAGACTGCACCTTAGCTTGAAGGATCTTAGTTTCCAGGCCAGGGATTGAGGTAAGATGGCACTTCAAAGATAAAATACGTAAGAGGCAGTTCTTTAATAATGCTAATACCTCAGCAGATCCTCAGTGTGAAATGATTCATTTCTGCAAACCTGCGCTCTGGTTAGTGATGCAGTCCTCCTCTCTTGCTGGGCACTAGAATTTGCTGTCTTAAAAGCAACAGTTCTGAGGCTAATGCCTCAGTTTTCCACAGGAGCTGTGCAGGCTCAATTCCAAGTTCACATCTGCCTACTAAGCTATAAGGGGTTCTGAGTAGAATGAGTTAACTCTTCCTAACTCCAGGACAGAGCCTTAATTCTTGGGTAAACCTCCTGTGAATCCCAGTCAGCTTCACGTCAGGGGACAGGGCACCAGGGCCCACAGTTCTGTGGGGGCCAGAGGCACAGCCTGGCGCCGGGCAGCTCCACCTCTGCGAGGCGGGGTGCAGACCCAGGGGGCCCTTACCAGATGCAGGGGTTACTTCCAGACTCCACCACCACCCACCTCCACAGAAACCACCCGAGCAACAAGGTCAGTCTTTCTTCTTGAACCAACCTCCAGGAAAGTCCTAACATCCACTCCCAAAGGCACAACTTCTTATATTTATGTTTCTCTGGCAATTTCACTCAAATAACTTATTTATCTTTGTAAAAAAGTAAGCTTTAGGGCTTCCCTGGTAGCTCAGTGGTAAGGAGTTCGCCTGCCAATGCAGGAGACACAGGTTCGACCCCTGATCTGGGAAGATCCCACACGCTGCGGAGCAACGAAGCCCGTGAGCCACAACTATGGAGCCTGTGCTCTAGAGCCTCAGAGCCGCAACTGTGGAGCCCATGGGCTGCAATGACTGAAGCCCATGTGCCCTAGAGCTCGAGTTCCACAATAAGAGAAGTCACTGCAACAAGAAGCCTGCTCGCCAGAAGCCTGCTCGCCTCAACTAGAGAGTAGCCCCCACTCCCTGCAACTAGAGGAGAGCCTGTGGCAGCAGTGAAAACCCAGAATAGCCCAAAATATATAAATAAATAAATTTTAAAAAAGCTTCCCATATATAAAGACTGCACCTTAGCTTGAAGGATCTTAGTTTCCAGGCCAGGGATTGAACCCACAACCTCAGTATGGAAAGCTCTGAGTCCTAACCACTGGCCTCACATGGAATTCCCTAAATACACTTTTAGACTCAGGTAAACTCAGACCAGATCCACGAGAGAGTATCTGGCAAGCCTGTGAATGTGAGGCCTGGCGAGCCTCCAGCTGGAGTGGTGAGCCCCGCGAGTCTGTGAATCAGCCTGGATGAGGGCAGCCGGTCCCCTCGGCGTGAGCCATGATTATTTTGGATTTTTGCTTCAGGTGGAAGTTTTGTATAACTATTTAGATAACCCGATTACCTCAATTATTTGTTTTAAAGAAAATAATTAGGATTACTCTAAAGAAGTGTTTCCAAGTTCAAACTTTACTTTTTTAACTGCATAGCGAAGGTGGGTGGGGCTGCAGAGAGAGAAGCTATTAGGCACCAGAGGCCTGAACAGCTCATTTATCTTCCTCCTCATTATTACTAGTGGCGAGAAATATTCGCTGAACGTAATACATTGAGCTTGGAACAATGAAACGTTTTCATTCTCCAATCCTGGTATGCTAAGCAGGTGAAGTTCTGAGACTTATTACTCAGTGGAATCAAATAGGAGGTGGGGAATTAGCTAATTACTCAAATTAGGATTCTGAAAATGAAAACCGTCGGGAAAACAACATTTTTAAGCCTACTTAACTGCTGTGCTGGAAACAACAGTCAACACCATACATTCTTTGCAAAACTGAGGGACAAGAGACCCAAGCCTGGGCCTCTGAGGCTGTCTGTCTGCAGCCCCGATGCCAGGCTCTCTCCTCCATGAGCCCGCTGGAATGCCGGGGCATGAGCACAGCCAGGGGGCCGTGGAGGGTCTGAGCCCAGGCAGAGCCTAGATCCGGGGACGGAGCCCTTGTCCAACAGTGAGGAAGAGCAGAGGAGGCCTGAACCGACGGCAAGGTCAATGAAGCCCCGACTTGCTGTTCAGTAAGAACCCGGTGTGGTCTCCTCTAGGGGCTGAGCAGGTGCTCCTCCCGCGGGAACAGAGGCCTCTGCGGACCCCATTCCCCGCCCCCGGCGTTCACAGGGCCCTCTACGCTTCCCCGTGTGCCACGGAAGCCCCGGCTTCCAGCTTGTGTCTGTTTATTCTCTGGCTCACTGATCTGATCGGGACAGGAGCACAGGACCTCCTAGTCCCTGCCCTAGAGGTGAACCGAGAGACGTCTTCGCGGCGCATCAGCTCTGCTTTCCGGGGGCCAGCACCAGGGCGGGCCCAGCCCGGGGCCCGGTCAGTCCGTGACACCCCAAGGTCCCCGCCCGCCCCCTGTAAATGTCGCTGCCCCTGCTTCAGTCGGAGGAGCCTCGCTGTTATGTGTCAGGGCTCTGTGAATGATGCAATGTCAAACAATACGGTCTTCTGCCGAATATAAAATAAAGAAGCATAAGCACACACCCTTAGGATATGGACACAGAAAACCATCCAACAGCACGGGGAAGGACGAGTGCTGCTTTCTAAATCCTCGGGGCTCAAGTCCCCTCGCCCTGACACACCGGGTACCTGGCGCCCCGTCCTGGCCCCTCTCGTAACCCATGGCAACATTTCACGTCGGAAGTTCTGATGATAAGCTTCCATGCATCGACTGACTGCGGACCGGCTAGATGCGCCTCCCCCAAGAAAGGGCGGGATCCTGCTCACCTTGTCGCTGTCCAGTGTGTTTTGCGAGGTCCGGGAGGCGATGGAAATCGTGTCGGGCTGGCTGCTGCCATCTCCTTGGCTGTCCAGATCCTCTCCATCCCTGGAGACACAAAGACACAGAGTCCTGACGCCGCGGGCTCTGCCCCTCGAGACTGGCGAAGGTGTCCCCCAGCCATCATCGGACAGAGAGCAGATCGGTTCCAAGAGGTGCAAACGCTCTGTGTGACGGCTGCAGCTGGGATCCACGTTAACAACGGCCGAGCACTCCTCCCTGGGAACGGGCTCTGGGCCGGACCCCGGGCTGGGTGCCTACCACCTACCACAGCTCTCAGCTCTCCCAGCAACCGCGACAGGAGACTCAATCACTGCCACTTCAGAGACGAGACACTACACGTCTAGACGCTACACAGCTCGCCCAAGGCAGGGGCACAATGCACACGCACACAATCAACGCGAGGCGTGGAAAGGAAGAGAATGAGGGCTCCGCGTTCACAGGGCCCGCTTCCCGTGTGCAGGGCCCTCAGCTGTCTGTTTATTCTCTGGCTCACTGATCTGATCGGGACAGGAGCACAGGACCTCCTAGTCCCTGCCCTAGAGGTGAACCGAGAGACGTCTTCGCGGCGCATCAGCTCTGCTTTCCGGGGGCCAGCACCAGGGCGGGCCCAGCCCGGGGCCCGGTCAGTCCGTGACACCCCAAGGTCCCCGCCCGCCCCCTGTAAATGTCGCTGCCCCTGCTTCAGTCGGAGGAGCCTCGCTGTTATGTGTCAGGGCTCTGTGAATGATGCAATGTCAAACAATACGGTCTTCTGCGAATATAAAATAAAGAAGCATAAGCACACACCCTTAGGATATGGACACAGAAAACCATCCAACAGCACGGGGAAGGACGAGTGCTGCTTTCTAAATCCTCGGGGCTCAAGTCCCCTCGCCCTGACACACCGGGTACCTGGCGCCCCGTCCTGGCCCCTCTCGTAACCCATGGCAACATTTCACGTCGGAAGTTCTGATGATAAGCTTCCATGCATCGACTGACTGCGGACCGGCTAGATGCGCCTCCCCCAAGAAAGGGCGGGATCCTGCTCACCTTGTCGCTGTCCAGTGTGTTTTGCGAGGTCCGGGAGGCGATGGAAATCGTGTCGGGCTGGCTGCTGCCATCTCCTTGGCTGTCCAGATCCTCTCCATCCCTGGAGACACAAAGACACAGAGTCCTGACGCCGCGGGCTCTGCCCCTCGAGACTGGCGAAGGTGTCCCCCAGCCATCATCGGACAGAGAGCAGATCGGTTCCAAGAGGTGCAAACGCTCTGTGTGACGGCTGCAGCTGGGATCCACGTTAACAACGGCCGAGCACTCCTCCCTGGGAACGGGCTCTGGGCCGGACCCCGGGCTGGGTGCCTACCACCTACCACAGCTCTCAGCTCTCCCAGCAACCGCGTACAGGAGACTCAATCACTGCCACTTCAGAGACGAGACACTACACGTCTAGACGCTACACAGCTCGCCCAAGGCAGGGGCACAATGCACACACGCACACAATCAACGCGAGGCGTGGAAAGGAAGAGAATGAGGGCTCTGCATGGAGACTTTCATTCACTTTCAGCTGAAGGTGGCTGTTGTCTTAATGAAGTCATTTCATCATAAAGAATGAAGTTATATATGAATTGTTATATTTTTTAAAAATTCCTCAAAACATTTGAGAAAAGTGACTTTCGAAAAACAGTAAGTTAACACTGCCTCATTCCTTCCCCTAAACAAACACAAACTTGGACAGACGTGCCCAGACACTGACCTCCTTCCCTTCTGCCTTGCAGCCGGAGCCGTTTTGGGGATGTGAATGGGCTCCTTGAGGGCGCCCTTCAGGTGGACGGTCCTCTCCTGGATCACCTCCCGGACGTGCTTGATCCAGTCCTGCTTGTTCTCCACGCTGGAGGCCTGGCGGAGGGGAGAGCTCATCAGGAGGCAGAGGCGCCTCTTCCAGAAGCTGCGCCAGCCACGCTCAGGGCCCTGCACTTGTGAGCGGGCCATTTAAAAAGCAACTTCTCGGGGCTTCCCTCGTGGTCCAGTGGGTAGGGACACCGCCTTGCAGGGCAAGGGGCGCCGGTTCGAGCCCTGGCCTGGGAAGATCCCACGTGCCGCGGAGCAGCTGGACCGATGTGTCCAATCACCAAGCCCGAGCTCTGGAGCGCAAGCGCCCAGAGCTGGCGCTCAGCGACAACACAGGTTACTGCGAAGGGAGGCCCACATGGAGCCAAAGAACAAAGACGGATGAAAACAGATAAATGAAAGACCAGTAGAAGTGCCCCCCACCAAAAAACAACCTCTCAGCAGAACAGCAACCACATCCTGTATCTAATATGCCCCACCCTTTTTTTGATAAACTGACCTGCTCCCAGCCATCATCGGACAGAGAGCAGATCGGTTCCAAGAGGTGCAAACGCTCTGTGTGACGGCTGCAGCTGGGATCCACGTTAACAACGGCCGAGCACTCCCCCCTGGGAACGGGCTCTGGGCGGACCCGGGCTGGGTGCCTACCACCTACCACAGCTCTCAGCTCTCCCAGCAACCGCGTACAGGAGACTCAATCACTGCCACTTCAGAGACGAGACACTACACGTCTAGACGCTACACAGCTCGCCCAAGGCAGGGGCACAATGCACACACGCACACAATCAACGCGAGGCGTGGAAAGGAAGAGAATGAGGGCTCTGCATGGAGACTTTCATTCACTTTCAGCTGAAGGTGGCTGTTGTCTTAATGAAGTCATTTCATCATAAAGAATGAAGTTATATATGAATTGTTATATTTTTTAAAAATTCCTCAAAACATTTGAGAAAAGTGACTTTCGAAAAACAGTAAGTTAACACTGCCTCATTCCTTCCCCTAAACAAACACAAACTTGGACAGACGTGCCCAGACACTGACCTCCTTCCCTTCTGCCTTGCAGCCGGAGCCGTTTTGGGGATGTGAATGGGCTCCTTGAGGGCGCCCTTCAGGTGGACGGTCCTCTCCTGGATCACCTCCCGGACGTGCTTGATCCAGTCCTGCTTGTTCTCCACGCTGGAGGCCTGGCGGAGGGGAGAGCTCATCAGGAGGCAGAGGCGCCTCTTCCAGAAGCTGCGCCAGCCACGCTCAGGGCCCTGCACTTGTGAGCGGGCCATTTAAAAAGCAACTTCTCGGGGCTTCCCTCGTGGTCCAGTGGGTAGGGACACCGCCTTGCAGGGCAAGGGGCGCCGGTTCGAGCCCTGGCCTGGGAAGATCCCACGTGCCGCGGAGCAGCTGGACCGATGTGTCCAATCACCAAGCCCGAGCTCTGGAGCGCAAGCGCCCAGAGCTGGCGCTCAGCGACAACACAGGTTACTGCGAAGGGAGGCCCACATGGAGCCAAAGAACAAAGACGGATGAAAACAGATAAATGAAAGACCAGTAGAAGTGCCCCCCACCAAAAAACAACCTCTCAGCAGAACAGCAACCACATCCTGTATCTAATATGCCACCTGATAAACTGACCCTAATTTTGAATATTTTGTCACCAAGACCATGCTATTCTGTAGTGTTTCTGTTATTCTGGATCTCTCAATAGTCTAGTAATCCATCATTCCCCAGTCTCAGGACTGTTTAAGCAGCTCTGGGTAAACAGGAGAACAGAGCCACCCCCAAACACAAGTGTCTTGAGGCCCTTTAGGCAAACAAGTGGCCTGCGGAGCAGCAGCAGGAAGCTGAGCCAGTGCCCCTTCCCCTCCGACAGCTCCCCCATCTTGCTGCTGCGCCCCCCTGGATTCACAATCAACAGGTGCCCCTGCACCCACTCCCCATCCCTCTTCACCCCTACGGAGGCAGGGCCTCCCCAATCCTCCTGCTATAGACGGGACCGGCAGCGTGGATACGTTAGAAACGTGCCCAAGGTCCCCCCGCCAGCAGGTGAGGAAGCCAGGACTCCTGGGGGTGGACACCCACACCTGTCCCCTCAAACGCAGCCTGAATCCACCTTCCGCTGGATCCCCGGGACAAAGCAGGGTAGCTTACTGCTGGTTACACGTGGTGGACTTCCCTCAACCCCCCTGCATCGCTGGAGCTGACTCTTTGGAAATGCACATCACAGACACTCAACAGCACTGGCTGAATGAATACATATGGCATCGTATATTCCAGGGCTTTTTCTTTCAAAGTGCCTCAGAGGAGGTAGGTTTCTTTTTCCTTTTTCTTTTTCACATGTTCTGGGCCTTAGTAACAGTTTTAATTTCCTTACAGAAAACATTCACCTCCTATGACATAACCATAATCCCCCGTGAATGATTACAACAATCGTCAGTGGGATTACGGATGAGATCACTCAGGGAGGGGAACTCGGCATCTTCTCATGGTGGACCTTGTTTTTGTCAAGGCCCACGCTGAGAAAGGAAATCAAAACTGAGAACTCTCTTTCTAAATAAAATATTTTAACCGGAGGATGTGTCTTCTCCATTATTGAGGGAAGTAAACGAAGGACGCAAGGAGCCTCCTGCTCCTCTTCCCAGATCTGAGGCCAGGAGGGCAGTAAAGCCCATTTCTCCTGGGGTCGGAGGCAGGAAGACGAGGGACCTGGGGAGTCTGTGCATGAAATGAGCGTCTTGGGATGGAAAACTGTTAACAACACAAACCATTGGAATTTAAACGCCTGAAACAAATGTTTAGGAGGTTAAACAAAGGGAAGTAACTGAGGAAGAAGTGGCAGGGTCAGGAGACAAAAGAGGTGACCTGTACCAGGATTCAGAAAGAAAATCCTAATAATTTAAACAGAGCAAGCCAATCATTACATTTATGGAGAGCTATTCTCCTAACCTCCAATTAAAGAAAGAAGGTTCCAACTTTTTCAGAAACAGTTCGGACAAAGATAAGGGACTTAGCTAAAGGACTAAGTAAACCCGTCAATCCTGAAGGACCTCAATCCTGAATCCTCACTGGAAGGACTGACGCTGAAGCTGAAGCTCCGATACTTCGGCCACCTGAGGCAGACAGCCAACTCACTGGAGAAGACCCTGATCCTGGTCAAGATTACAGGCCAAAGAAAAGGATGACAGAGGAGGGGACGGGTGGATGGCATCACCAACTCAACGGACATGAGTTTGAGCAAACTCCAGGAGACAGAGAAGGACAGGGAAGCCTGATGAGCTGTGGTCGGTGGGGTCAGAAAGAGTCAGACACGACTTAGCATCTGAACAACAACAAAGGTACTACTTGGTTAGGAGAAGGGAATAATCTGTTTCATACTCTCAATCTGTTTGAGAAAGGATGTAGAAATAAAATTCTCCTTTCCAGACTATGATGGTGAAAAAAGGTCACAATCTCGTTCTACAACTACTAGGCCATCGCCATCACTTCCACGACCACCATTCCTGTCACCAGCATAACTAGACCCTGACCGCCGCCACCCGTCTACACCCTCCCCGCCGTCTGCAACCACCATCAGCAGTGCCAAGATATCCACCACCACCTACACTACCACACTGCCATCTACACCACCACCAGGCAATCTCTGAAATTAACAAGGACATCATTTCCGTTAGTCTCTTGCTAGAAGTCAGAAAAATAGTACTCCCGATCCGCTAGAAAACAAACTTTCATTTGGTAAAGGCTGAAGGAAGCCTGAGTGTTCACTTGTACCATGAGCATTTTATGATGTCCTAAATGAAAGCAGTCCATATTGAGCTAAGACACCTGCCGCTATTTCTCAGATGCACACCTGGGTGTTTGTCACTGCAGGTAATCTGGAGAAACACTCCACCTAAGCTGTCAGTTTTTAGGTCTGGAGTATCCTTTGAAATGTTATCGAGACAAAAGAGGTGACCTGTAACAGGATTCAGAAAGAAAATCCTAATAATTTAAACAGAGCAAGCCAATCATTACATTTATGGAGAGCTATTCTCCTAACCTCCAATTAAAGAAAGAAGGTTCCAACTTTTTCAGAAACAGTTCGGACAAAGATAAGGGACTTAGCTAAAGGACTAAGTAAACCCGTCAATCCTGAAGGACCTCAATCCTGAATCCTCACTGGAAGGACTGACGCTGAAGCTGAAGCTCCGATACTTCGGCCACCTGAGGCAGACAGCCAACTCACTGGAGAAGACCCTGATCCTGGTCAAGATTACAGGCCAAAGAAAAGGATGACAGAGGAGGGGACGGGTGGATGGCATCACCAACTCAACGGACATGAGTTTGAGCAAACTCCAGGAGACAGAGAAGGACAGGGAAGCCTGATGAGCTGTGGTCGGTGGGGTCAGAAAGAGTCAGACACGACTTAGCATCTGAACAACAACAAAGGTACTACTTGGTTAGGAGAAGGGAATAATCTGTTTCATACTCTCAATCTGTTTGAGAAAGGATGTAGAAATAAAATTCTCCTTTCCAGACTATGATGGTGAAAAAAGGTCACAATCTCGTTCTACAACTACTAGGCCATCGCCATCACTTCCACGACCACCATTCCTGTCACCAGCATAACTAGACCCTGACCGCCGCCACCCGTCTACACCCTCCCCGCCGTCTGCAACCACCATCAGCAGTGCCAAGATATCCACCACCACCTACACTACCACACTGCCATCTACACCACCACCAGGCAATCTCTGAAATTAACAAGGACATCATTTCCGTTAGTCTCTTGCTAGAAGTCAGAAAAATAGTACTCCCGATCCGCTAGAAAACAAACTTTCATTTGGTAAAGGCTGAAGGAAGCCTGAGTGTTCACTTGTACCATGAGCATTTTATGATGTCCTAAATGAAAGCAGTCCATATTGAGCTAAGACACCTGCCGCTATTTCTCAGATGCACACCTGGGTGTTTGTCACTGCAGGTAATCTGGAGAAACACTCCACCTAAGCTGTCAGTTTTTAGGTCTGGAGTATCCTTTGAAATGTTATTCCTTAGAAAAGTTCAGCTATCTAGTATCTAGCTATCAGTGCAGTTTATATTTTATAGGGATTATGTCAAGACTAACAAGAATACACTGGGTTAGTAATCATATATTCACTGCAAAGCAATCCATCATTTTTCATGTGAATGAAGCTCTTAGGAACACAATGGTTTCTACAGTCAGGGGCCACCACAGCATGGTCTCTCTACAGGAGTGCAGCACCATTAAATGACCTCACAGCCGCTGGAAACACGGAAACGCCGCAGAAAGACGAACAGGAATGTAAGAGATAAAACTGCTGACATGCAAGTCCACGCACCAGAGGCCCATTAAGTTGCTGGCTCATCTCCCAATATTGTACAAATCTTCAGCTGCATCTGCCCCCAACATCCTGAAGTCTCTCTTGTTCTTTCCAGGCAGTTTACAAAGACAGTTCCATCTGTATTTTCTCAAACACAGGGGGAGGAAGTCCTAAGACATCCTTAGAGCCTCTCCATCCTTCCCAGAAGAG
The DNA here is from genome assembly GCA_022376925.1 of Tragulus kanchil. Lineage (NCBI taxonomy): Eukaryota > Metazoa > Chordata > Mammalia > Artiodactyla > Tragulidae > Tragulus > Tragulus kanchil. The sequence continues at coordinate 154,100,935 of JAIOJX010000004.1, forward strand.
GTCAGTATAATCGAAACAGAGTTCAAATCAAATATTCAAGGATACAGTCCTCTCTCAAAGACTACATACTCAAAAGCACCCTTAGTGCTTCTGAACACTGAAAGCGAGAGCATAATGAACCCTGATCACGCCCGCCCACCTTCCTTCTCTCCTTCCAAACCAGAAAGCCAAAAATCCAGGACCCCATGGAGATTCCTGCTGCATTCAGCCTCCAAAGGGTCAAAGGCCCTAATAGATGCACTTCCTGTTTTCCTCTGGAAACCAGAGGTCAAGTGTACAGCAGGAGTCATTGGTCCATATCTCCCTCCTCTCTACCTCAACTTGCTATATCTCTTATGGAATCACCCAATTCTTTGAAAGACTGGAAGAATGGAGGAGGTGAGAAAGACCTTCCTCCGTGTGGCCTTATGCAGGCAGCCAAAGTTTACCTCAAATTGTGTTAGCACTAGAAGGCCAAACTGAATTCATTCCACTGTTCTTTCCGTGGTAATCACCAAGCTCAGCAAAACACCAAGGGAACAAAGCAAGGACGTGACAACCAATACGTTTCAGTAACAGGGGAAAAACACGTATATAATGGGTATGGTGAACTGTCAAAAAGCACAAGCCCCAGCTTCAGCGGACGTACCTTAAGGACAATCTTATTATCCGAGGTGGGGGTCCTGCCCACCCACAGGGCAAACTTGCAAGGATCTCCTTCCACGTGCTCTGTGACGCCCAACTCTGAGGTCTGGATAAAAAGGCAAATCACACAGTTAGGCAGCATACAGAACAGGGACCAAGGAAATCACCTTTGGTGACCTGGAGCCAAGTCACGCTCCCCGTTTTACGCCCGGGAACAGAAAAAAAATGTAAGAGATAAAACTGCTGACATGCAAGTCCACGCACCAGAGGCCCATTAAGTTGCTGGCTCATCTCCCAATATTGTACAAATCTTCAGCTGCATCTGCCCCCAACATCCTGAAGTCTCTCTTGTTCTTTCCAGGCAGTTTACAAAGACAGTTCCATCTGTATTTTCTCAAACACAGGGGGAGGAAGTCCTAAGACATCCTTAGAGCCTCTCCATCCTTCCCAGAAGAGGTCAGTATAATCGAAACAGAGTTCAAATCAAATATTCAAGGATACAGTCCTCTCTCAAAGACTACATACTCAAAAGCACCCTTAGTGCTTCTGAACACTGAAAGCGAGAGCATAATGAACCCTGATCACGCCCGCCCACCTTCCTTCTCTCCTTCCAAACCAGAAAGCCAAAAGTCCAGGACCCCATGGAGATTCCTGCTGCATTCAGCCTCCAAAGGGTCAAAGGCCCTAATAGATGCACTTCCTGTTTTCCTCTGGAAACCAGAGGTCAAGTGTACAGCAGGAGTCATTGGTCCATATCTCCCTCCTCTCTACCTCAACTTGCTATATCTCTTATGGAATCACCCAATTCTTTGAAAGACTGGAAGAATGGAGGAGGTGAGAAAGACCTTCCTCCGTGTGGCCTTATGCAGGCAGCCAAAGTTTACCTCAAATTGTGTTAGCACTAGAAGGCCAAACTGAATTCATTCCACTGTTCTTTCCGTGGTAATCACCAAGCTCAGCAAAACACCAAGGGAACAAAGCAAGGACGTGACAACCAATACGTTTCAGTAACAGGGAAAAGCACGTATATAATGGGTATGGTGAACTGTCAAAAAGCACAAGCCCCAGCTTCAGCGGACGTACCTTAAGGACAATCTTATTATCCGAGGTGGGGGTCCTGCCCACCCACAGGGCAAACTTGCAAGGATCTCCTTCCACGTGCTCTGTGACGCCCAACTCTGAGGTCTGGATAAAAAGGCAAATCACACAGTTAGGCAGCATACAGAACAGGGACCAAGGAAATCACCTTTGGTGACCTGGAGCCAAGTCACGCTGTAACAACACAGCTTGTTTACACTGATACACAGTCCTCAGATCTCACTTGAGTTAAAATGAGCAAATTTTGTTCTTAGGCTCTCCAAGATTGGCTTCATCGCTTTCACTTCCTCTGACCACCTCTACTGGAAATCCTGATGCAAGTCAACAATCAAATTCAGAAAAACCACAATTATCTGAAAACTCTATTATCTGGAAAATAGAGAGCTGACTATTTTCAACCGTGTGAACACTGAGATGAGTCTGTTCTACTCACAAAAGTGCTGCCACCACGAATCTTCATAATGGAAGCAGCTTCACAGAAGACAGACGATCTTTTAAAAGCTCAGTTATTTTCCAACGTGTTTATGAATAGCTTTAATGTTCAGTATATCACAAGTATTTCAGTATTTTTAAGGGCTAAGAGACAAACTCTGTCTGTAACACATGCATTTGCAAGGGTAGAGATAAAGGTCAGCATCTTTATCCCCACCTAGAACCAGGTTCACCCCAGTGTGTTCTCTCCCTTCCAGCAAAGGAAGTGACCCACAATCTGGCTTCTGAGATAGCCCTCACTTTTAAAAGATATATTAAGTGAAGATTTATCAGCTTCTAAAACAGACTAGCTTGGTCTCTAAGGACTGATTAAAGTCAGCCAGTGAAATTACTAGCCAGCAATGCAGCATTTTTCTTTCCACTTACAATATGATCTAAAATGATGTAAGGTGGGCTGTGGTCCAGAAGACAATCTCAAGGAGGAAACAAGCCAAGGAAAATGGTATGAACCTTACCTATTCCAAAAATTCACCAAGCTCAGCAAAACACCAAGGGAACAAAGCAAGGACGTGACAACCAATACGTTTCAGTAACAGGAAAAGCACGTATATAATGGGTATGGTGAACTGTCAAAAAGCACAAGCCCCAGCTTCAGCGGACGTACCTTAAGGACAATCTTATTATCCGAGGTGGGGGTCCTGCCCACCCACAGGGCAAACTTGCAAGGATCTCCTTCCACGTGCTCTGTGACGCCCAACTCTGAGGTCTGGATAAAAAGGCAAATCACACAGTTAGGCAGCATACAGAACAGGGACCAAGGAAATCACCTTTGGTGACCTGGAGCCAAGTCACGCTGTAACAACACAGCTTGTTTACACTGATACACAGTCCTCAGATCTCACTTGAGTTAAAATGAGCAAATTTTGTTCTTAGGCTCTCCAAGATTGGCTTCATCGCTTTCACTTCCTCTGACCACCTCTACTGGAAATCCTGATGCAAGTCAACAATCAAATTCAGAAAAACCACAATTATCTGAAAACTCTATTATCTGGAAAATAGAGAGCTGACTATTTTCAACCGTGTGAACACTGAGATGAGTCTGTTCTACTCACAAAAGTGCTGCCACCACGAATCTTCATAATGGAAGCAGCTTCACAGAAGACAGACGATCTTTTAAAAGCTCAGTTATTTTCCAACGTGTTTATGAATAGCTTTAATGTTCAGTATATCACAAGTATTTCAGTATTTTTAAGGGCTAAGAGACAAACTCTGTCTGTAACACATGCATTTGCAAGGGTAGAGATAAAGGTCAGCATCTTTATCCCCACCTAGAACCAGGTTCACCCCAGTGTGTTCTCTCCCTTCCAGCAAAGGAAGTGACCCACAATCTGGCTTCTGAGATAGCCCTCACTTTTAAAAGATATATTAAGTGAAGATTTATCAGCTTCTAAAACAGACTAGCTTGGTCTCTAAGGACTGATTAAAGTCAGCCAGTGAAATTACTAGCCAGCAATGCAGCATTTTTTCTTTCCACTTACAATATGATCTAAAATGATGTAAGGTGGGCTGTGGTCCAGAAGACAATCTCAAGGAGGAAACAAGCCAAGGAAAATGGTATGAACACCATTAGCCTGAACTTGCAAACTCCAGATGATTATTAAGATGATTTCCATGCTTGGTAGTATTCTATTGTTCTGGGAATTTGATTAACATGAGGACATCATAAAAATGTACAGCTTGTCCAACTCAAGTATCTATGAACATGTGTAAGTGATCTGCCGTATCTTGTGGAGAAACCAAATTCTCCTGCATTTCCTATCATTCTCTGATCGTGATTTTCCTCCTCCACCTGACCCTGCCCAGCGATTTTGTGCTGAGAGCCCGCCGAGGTATCACCCGGGAAGGGAGGTGGAGGTCCAGGGACCGGGAGAATGACACCCACCCAAGACTTTTCTGAGGTTCGACTTGTGCTTTATAGAACCTTGGGTCGGGCTGCCACCTGTGGGAAAAGGTCCCAGGTATGCTTCTCCTGTCAGGAAGCATCCTGACCAGTTAAAGATTTCAAATGCATTTCTGTGTCTGCCAGAGCCCTCGAGGGAGGGAGGCTGTCTTGGTGGGGAATGGGGTGGTGGTAGTGGAGATATTTACAGCTATTTTTGTTTATACAAAATTTCTCTAATAATCATATTTTGCTGCTGTTAAGAATCATTAAGATAACTGATTTTTTTTATCAATTCATTTTTTTTTTTTATTTTTGGGGGGGCGGGGTGGGGGGGGGGCGGGTGCGGGCGGGCCACTTCTATTGGTCTTTCATTTGTCTATTCTTCATCCATCTTTGTTCTTTGGCCCGTGTGGGCCTCCCATCACGGTGGCCTCTGTTGTCGCAGAGCACCGGCATAAGGTCAGCATCTTTATCCCCACCTAGAACCAGGTTACCCCAGTGTGTTCTCTCCCTTCCAGCAAAGGAAGTGACCCACAATCTGGCTTCTGAGATAGCCCTCACTTTTAAAAGATATATTAAGTGAAGATTTATCAGCTTCTAAAACAGACTAGCTTGGTCTCTAAGGACTGATTAAAGTCAGCCAGTGAAATTACTAGCCAGCAATGCAGCATTTTTCTTTCCACTTACAATATGATCTAAAATGATGTAAGGTGGGCTGTGGTCCAGAAGACAATCTCAAGGAGGAAACAAGCCAAGGAAAATGGTATGAACACCATTAGCCTGAACTTGCAAACTCCAGATGATTATTAAGATGATTTCCATGCTTGGTAGTATTCTATTGTTCTGGGAATTTGATTAACATGAGGACATCATAAAAATGTACAGCTTGTCCAACTCAAGTATCTATGAACATGTGTAAGTGATCTGCCGTATCTTGTGGAGAAACCAAATTCTCCTGCATTTCCTATCATTCTCTGATCGTGATTTTCCTCCTCCACCTGACCCTGCCCAGCGATTTTGTGCTGAGAGCCCGCCGAGGTATCACCCGGGAAGGGAGGTGGAGGTCCAGGGACCGGGAGAATGACACCCACCCAAGACTTTTCTGAGGTTCGACTTGTGCTTTATAGAACCTTGGGTCGGGCTGCCACCTGTGGGAAAAGGTCCCAGGTATGCTTCTCCTGTCAGGAAGCATCCTGACCAGTTAAAGATTTCAAATGCATTTCTGTGTCTGCCAGAGCCCTCGAGGGAGGGAGGCTGTCTTGGTGGGGAATGGGGTGGTGGTAGTGGAGATATTTACAGCTATTTTTGTTTATACAAAATTTCTCTAATAATCATATTTTGCTGCTGTTAAGAATCATTAAGATAACTGATTTTTTTTATCAATTCATTTTTTTTTTTTATTTTTGGGGGGTCGGGTTGGGGAGGGAGAGGGTGGGCGGGCCACTTCTATTGGTCTTTCATTTGTCTATTCTTCATCCATCTTTGTTCTTTGGCCCGTGTGGGCCTCCCATCACGGTGGCCTCTATTGTCGCAGAGCACCGGCTCTGGGCGCATGCGCTCCAGAGCTCCCGCTCGGTGATTGGACACATCAGTCCAGCCGCTCCGCGGCACGTGGGATCTTCCCAGGCCAGGGATCGAACTGGTGCCCCTTGCACTGCAAGGCAGTGTCCTTACCCACTGGACCCCCAGGGAAACCCTATCAATTCATTTTTAATGAAAAATATCAAACATCATCGTTAAGGGCCCACAGAAGCCAGTCAGTAAATCCCAATGCTGGGTGAATGAAATATTAATTACAATGATGCGAGAACTTATTTAACCATAATCTGATGTGTTCAATTTATTTATAAAGCTAGTTAAGGCACGCAGGAGATAAATAATTTAAGTTCACTCTTATAAGGTGTTCTTTTATCCCGTAGTTAGGTTTTACAGAATTTAGAAAGAACAAGTTTCCGAAGTCTAGGGACGGTCAAACTCATAAGCGCCCTCTAGTGGAGTCAAAGGCTGTCAGAATTTCACTGAAGATGAAAACATGGCAACTTCAGGTACTTCAAGATAGTTTAGGTGGCTTCCCTGGTGGCTCAGACAGTAAAGAATCTGCCTGCAACGCAGGAGACCCGGGTTCAATCCCTGAGTCGGGAAGGTTCTCCAAGGGGAGAATGGAATGGCTACCCAATTCAGTATTCTTGCCTGGAGAATTTCATGGACAGAGGAGCCTGGTGGGCTAATCAATGGGACTGCAAAAAGTCAGACACAACTGAGTGACTAACACTTCCATTTTCTTTCAGGATAGTTTGGGAGGTGAAGCTGAAGGCAACAAACACTAATTTTTCTCTACCCACAAAAAATGCAACCGTGTCACCTTTAAACTTACAATTCTGAAGGCCTGTACTTACAAACAATTTGCTTTTATAAAGGTACTTGCTTCTGCCACTGGAATCTTTCACTTCTTTACTAAACACTAAGGACATTTCAAAAAGGAAGAGGTGCCGCTCTCGCCCCTTTCGGATGAGGGTTTTGGGGTCCCACACTTGGAAGGATTCCTGCAGGATGAGCTCGCCCTGAGACTCAATGTTCTCATCGAATCCTAGAACGTGAAGAAGAGGCACAGTCAATTTGAAAGAAAATGAACAACGATGCAGGAGACAGCATTATGGCTTCTTAAACATTCGCAAGAGGCCCATCAATTAAAGCCCAGATAGGAGTTTCCCATCTGCGTCTCTGGCTCCGGTCTCCCCAGCGCTGACAGAAGGCAATTCTTCCTAGACTACAGCTTCGCATATATTTTTCCACGATCAAAACAAACGTAGCCTTATTCTCTAGGTCCTACTTCTTCACCGTCTGAGACCTGTTTCAACAACTCCCCCACTCAGCATCACTCCAAGATTTCCACACATAGCCTGTTCCATCCAGAAAGGGTCATCGACCCTGCCCTCCAACTCCCACTCTGCATGCTGACCCTCCGCCTCCTCAGCCCAAGACATCCTTCCAGGATCTCCTTCTGCCGTCCCAGCGCTTCTTCAAGGCCCTCGTCTGGACTCCCTTCTCTAGCCTTCCTCCTGGGAGGCATCTCCGGTTACCCTTCCCTGGGGAGCTTTCCCTCCTTCGGACACAAAGCAGGTCAGCTGCGCTCTGATCGCTGGCTGGCTTTCATCGCGGCTGTCTCTTCATGGAGTGGCTTCTCTATCCGCAGAAGGCCCTCTGTGGCTGCTCAAGTCAGCCAACATTTCCCAGCATCCTCTAGGTCAGGGCAGCCACACCCACGTGCACCTACACCTGGGCCATGGGGAAGACGGCGAGCTTCTGCCCTTAGAGTTGTGCCTTCCCTCTACCCCCGCTTCCTGCAAGATGGAAGGTGACCGTGGCCCTGGCACACCCTGCCAACCAGGACGGCATCCAAGGAGTGGAGAGAGACCAGCCGGCCAGGGCCTGAGTCCCTGGGGACCCCACGAGGGCTGCCCACCAATTCAGGATTTTACATCAGAGAAGGAAAGGCACTCTGGCTTGGCCTCTGACTTGGGGGGAGTGAGGGGTGTCCCTGTAACAGACAGGAGCGCCTCTGCCCTCACCGGTAAACTGTTCAGTGTGGCCCATGGCGACGACCCAGGCCAGCAAAAGCATCCGGGGCAGGATTACTGCTTAACATAACTCTGGGTAACCTAATAATGTAAGTTAAGCTATAACACAGAAATGGTGCATCCATGACATCATGCGCGTGCTGACCGTTTTTAAATATATTTATCTGATGCTCTCTTTACCACACTCCACACCCAGCTCAGCCACACAGGCAGGGAGGGGCACCTGCTTGGTTCCAGGCTTCAGCGAGGATGTGGTGGATGAGGAGACGGGGAAGACAGGAGCCCTATGAGGGCCCTCCAGTCCCGGGGCACGATCTACCGAGCCTTCTGCCTGTCTATCTACTGGAGACCAGGGAGCAGATGTGCCAGGGGAAGGACCCGGGGTGCAGCGCGGAGTGGCCACTCTCCAGCGAGGGGACAGGGACGGCCTTGTAAGGCGGCGGGAGCGCACTGTCAGCCCCTCGAAGGAAGCAGAGAGACCAATTCTCGAAAAGAGGAGGCCCTGCGCCTCCACGGGTGACTCCTAACTGAACACAGAGGAGGGACGACAGTGGGGACGGGGGGCGGGGGACGGACGGCGTACCTTCCAGCATGCTGAGGTGCATGGCGTCGTTGGCCCGCTTTGGCACGCTGAGCATCACCTCCAGCCCGTCCTTTATCTCCCCCTTCCCCTCCTCGCAGCACGTGAGCAGCTCCTGCGTGAGACCGAGACCAAGAGATGCTCTGCTAAGGAAGGAGATCTTCACAGAAATCAGACTGTCTGTGAACATCCATGGCTTTCACAGTGGAAGCAGATGTGGTCAACCGGGCAGACATTCTCACAGAGAACAAAGGACGAGCCTGAAGAACCCCTTTATCCAGCGGATGGAAGATGCTCACACCAGGCTGCTCCTTTGCTTCAGAGGAAGCCAAATGGAGTTCATATTTAAAGATGCAGCTAGTGTGCACGTTAACTACCAAGCCTCAAAAATGACCAGCAATTCAATCGGCATAGCAAAGCACAGTCGGCTAGTGGCTACAGTCGAAGATCAAGTCAGAGTCCAGTCAGTACTGCTCTGCTGGCCACGGGATCCAGCACAACTCTGAGCTCTATCTGCCTGCGGTGCACGAGACTTGGGTTCTGTCCCTGGGCGGGGAAGATGCCCTGGAGAAGGGAATGGCTACCCACTCCAGTTTTCTTCCCAGGAGAATTCCACGGACAGAGGAGCCTTGTGGCTACAGTCCATGGGGTCCAAAGAGACATGACTAAGCAACTAACACACACATGACACACATAACACACCTCTTTTCTGGAGCTGCCCCACCTCCCAGGGGGACCAGCATGGCTGCCCAGGTGCCTACAGGGAAATGCTTCCTTCTCTGCACTGGGACATTCAGAGAGCATCCAGCAGATGGATGCCTCCCCGGCACCACTGCATTTCAGATCTACGCAGGGGCACGTGTGTCTTAGGGGAGAGACAATGGGGACACAGAGTCACCTTCTAGCGGGCGCTAAGGTCGCTTCCCATCAGTATACGAACGACTGTCGGCCGTCAGTGACAGCAATAGCAGCTTCCTGTGTCCCATGTTCAGCGTGAGGGATAGGGCATGGCAGCCGGCTTCAGCCGCACCCTGGAGGGGCAGTGGTCCCCAACACTTTTGGTATCAGGGCCAGGTTTTGTGGAGGACACTTTTTCCATGGATGAGGCGGGTGAGAAGGATGGTTTTGGGATGGTTCAAGCACACGGTATCTCTCATGCACTGCATTTCTATCATCATGACATCAGCTCCACCTCAGACCATCAGGCAGTAGATCCCGGAGGCTGGGGACCCCTGGTTTAGGGCAAGGCAGCTGCCCAACAGGCCCTTGTGCTCACGGCCAGATGGTGTTCACCTATGGATTCTGAGCAGCCTGACACCAAAGGCTTCCAGCTGCCGTGTGCAGACGCTCACGTCACTGGCTGAAGCCCCTCCTCGTTGGGGAGTTCAGCATAGCTTATGATTGCCCTCTGGAAGGATCCCTGGGCAGAATCAAGTCAGGTTTATAAATTCAAGCAGAAGATTAATAGTGAATGACGAGATGTGAGGTCACCAAGGAAGAGAGCTTGACTAGAACCACATGCAACAAACGAAACCCATCCATCTTGAGGACACGAGGACGTAAACTGCCCTTGCAAAATTAGAAAGCAAAGGGCAGAGGTGAATATAAACCACCGAGCCTCCTGACTTCTGCTGCACGTTTACAGCAACCACATATTTCTGCTGTGGCGGTCATAAAATCACTTAATGGGAATCTGACATTCTGAAAACACAGAAGAGCTTTCCGACAGAATGCTGTAACCGTAACCCCTCACAAACAAATACAGTCTCTTTTTAATTAACAGCAAAAAAGTTAATAAGGGCTTCAGGCATTCCAAACTTCATCTTCTGTATTTATTTTACATGCAGGAAAATGGCACTACCTGTCTCCTATTGTGTCAGGACTGAACTGGGGACATAGTCGGGTTTGTGAAATATTCTTACTGGGAGGAATGGGTGGTGGGTACATTCTGAGGCTTAGTAACATTCATCAGCTAAGGAAACTTTGCATAAACATTAAGAAACGGAAGTTATGAATTATTTTTCCTGTAGTCAAGAAACCGTAAGTCAATTATATAGAATGAACTCTGTAACAACTCTTCACACAAATTTTAAGTTTTCTTTTCCATTCTATTGTCAAAATGAATCTTACTTGATTTTTATAAGTGCAATTGAGTATAATCATTCATAACCAAAAAAAAGGTCAGTTTGGTACAAGTTGTAACAATGGTACCAAATCATCCTGAATTGGCAGTTCCTCTTTCCTTTCTAGAGACTGGGGTCAGTCAGCAAAGTTCAGATGCAGCATTAAGAAATACATTCCTATTCACCTGCTACACTGAGAAATCAGGGCAATAAATGGCAATGAATTAAGAAACAGACTGACTTGCCAGACGTTATTTCAAATATTCAGGGGACTTTACAGAAATAAAACAATGTCAAATGGCAATGCCATGAGGGATGTCAAATGGCACAGCATGGTGTGCAATGGCAATGTGCAGGGCGTAACACCGTGGAGGCTGGGGACACTTCATACTTACTTTTAAAAGGAGCTGATACTTCGTTATTCGCTGAACTGGCTTAATAAGGTAGGAGGAGATGGAATTGGCTAATCCATGCCGCTGCTGTATCTCCTGAATTAAAAAAAATAAATACACACGCAGATACATCACTGCGTAAGTCAGGCAGCAGGAACTAAAAATTTACAGTATTTACCCTCATGATGAAATCACATAGACTACTTTTTCCATAAATAAGCAGAAATCATGACTGCTTCTTTTAATAAACTCAACATAAAAACAACAAATCTCAGTCATCACTTGGAGCCCCGAGGACACAGTGTCTCCCCTGCATCACAGGCCTTCACGGGCAGAGGTCAGGCAGGCTAGCCCCCCAAAAAAAAAGTTAATAAGGGCTTCAGGCATTCCAAACTTCATCTTCTGTATTTATTTTACATGCAGGAAAATGGCACTACCTGTCTCCTATTGTGTCAGGACTGAACTGGGGACATAGTCGGGTTTGTGAAATATTCTTACTGGGAGGAATGGGTGGTGGGTACATTCTGAGGCTTAGTAACATTCATCAGCTAAGGAAACTTTGCATAAACATTAAGAAACGGAAGTTATGAATTATTTTTCCTGTAGTCAAGAAACCGTAAGTCAATTATATAGAATGAACTCTGTAACAACTCTTCACACAAATTTTAAGTTTTCTTTTCCATTCTATTGTCAAAATGAATCTTACTTGATTTTTATAAGTGCAATTGAGTATAATCATTCATAACCAAAAAAAAGGTCAGTTTGGTACAAGTTGTAACAATGGTACCAAATCATCCTGAATTGGCAGTTCCTCTTTCCTTTCTAGAGACTGGGGTCAGTCAGCAAAGTTCAGATGCAGCATTAAGAAATACATTCCTATTCACCTGCTACACTGAGAAATCAGGGCAATAAATGGCAATGAATTAAGAAACAGACTGACTTGCCAGACGTTATTTCAAATATTCAGGGGACTTTACAGAAATAAAACAATGTCAAATGGCAATGCCATGAGGGATGTCAAATGGCACAGCATGGTGTGCAATGGCAATGTGCAGGGCGTAACACCGTGGAGGCTGGGGACACTTCATACTTACTTTTAAAAGGAGCTGATACTTCGTTATTCGCTGAACTGGCTTAATAAGGTAGGAGGAGATGGAATTGGCTAATCCATGCCGCTGCTGTATCTCCTGAATTAAAAAAAATAAATACACACGCAGATACATCACTGCGTAAGTCAGGCAGCAGGAACTAAAAATTTACAGTATTTACCCTCATGATGAAATCACATAGACTACTTTTTCCATAAATAAGCAGAAATCATGACTGCTTCTTTTAATAAACTCAACATAAAAACAACAAATCTCAGTCATCACTTGGAGCCCCGAGGACACAGTGTCTCCCCTGCATCACAGGCCTTCACGGGCAGAGGTCAGGCAGCGAGGCCGCCACTCCCGGGCCCGCCCCAGGGGCCATCACGGCGCCCGCCCGGCGGTCACTCCCCCGCTGCAGCGCCGGCAGTGTGGCCACCTGTGCGCCCTTGTCACCCCCAGCCCCCTCGCCCGAGGCTTCCTCTGCCCTCGTTGAGGAGCTCTCTCCCTGTGCTCTCACTTTCTCACCAGCCTGCTGGACCTGCAGTCTGTTAGCTCCTGGCGTCCTCCTTAGGGCACAGGGTTTCTAAATGACCTTGATTCCAAACATTATGCGTGCCACTCGCTCTCCCCGCTTCTTAGACCTTAAATAATTCTACCTGCACAGAGCCACGATCTTGGGCTCCACATAATGACCAAGACCCAGGGTCGTGCTAAACAGTGGAAAGAAAAGCCCCCTGGGCTGAGAGCGGAGTTTCTACTCCCCAGCAGGGATGTGCAACTACTGGTCACGGGGATGACAGCCCAAAGCAGGCCGTCCACAGACGGGGCGCCCCCTCGAAGGCAGAAGCGCTAAGGGTGTTCTAATTTCCCAGACCTTCAGAGAAGAGCAGATCACCACAGGTGGCCGTGCACAAATGCAAACACGGAAACAAGTCTGATACCCTCGTGGCCTCACACACCAAGTTACAGCTCACATTCGAAAGGACCTTATCTGTAATCCACGTGTATCTGGCACCATCTGACTCTGTTCTGGAAACCCCCAGTCACTCTGGATATCATGAGGCTCTATCCCTTTGCGTTCTAAAGAGCCTTCCCGCAACATCTTTCCAAAAAAGATGAACTACATTTAAATCCACAAGAATATAACTAATGAACTTCCCAAAGGCGTGGGTTGTTACAGTATCATGTGTAAAATTTTGCTAGGAGGGCTGCTTTTGGAAATAAAACACATCATGAAATTGAAATGGAAAAAATAAATTATCAAAAAATACTCAAATCTGTATTTGCTTTACAGAGGGAAAAAGAGGTAGTTTAATTTTTATACTGATACGTGCAATATTACATGTAAAAAATTAATGTGTGTTATAGACACACATCTTGAGAACTATCTTTTAAAAATCTAAGTATAAGAATACTCCATTCTTCATCTTTTAAAAATCTAAGTATCAGAATACTCCATTTTCAATCTGATAAAAAGGATATTGTACCATCAATTAGGTGAAAGGCACGAGTCAACCCACATTTTATATACACCAAATGCAACTTTGAAAGCTCCCCCCCCCTTTTTTTAAAGTAATCTCTTACTTACATCAAAGTAGGATCCCGCATGCTCTAATATCAGCTGAGTAGAATCAGGCTTATTTTTGCAATAGGTGACATACATCTGAAACTTGTCTGCCTATAAACAAAAAGAAAATTAGCATTATCTCTTTCAAATGGCAATAGGTCAAATTATGATCAACTTTCATGTAGGAAAGAAGCTATGTGTGTAAATGAAATTCAAGCCCCGGATTTAAAGCATCTTATAAAGAAAGATATTAAAATAAGAAGCACATCCCGTTCACAGACACAGGTCCAGAAACTGCCTCTGGCCCAGTCAGGGCAGGGCCCGGCCTCTCTTCCAAGGACGGCACACGTAGACCTGGGTGACACACCTATTAGACAGCAGGGCCTGGTCACCAGGTCGCCTGCCTGCCTCCTCCTCCCGACTGGACAATCCCGCCCGGGCAGGCAGGGCCTCGTGGTTACCTGTACTCCCGGGGTCATGCGGAGGCCTGGCACACTAACCCTACCTTCCATCCCAAACCAGCACCACCACACCAAGGCAAGGCTGGCTCCCAGGAATCACTAGCGGAGAACGTGATTCTCTGAGGGAATCTGTCGCTCCGCTAAACCCCAGTCACTCTGGATATCATGAGGCTCTATCCCTTTGCGTTCTAAAGAGCCTTCGAAAACCCAAAAATGACTCAAACCCTTGAACTTCCCAAAGGCGTGTTGTTACAGTATCATGTGTAAAATTTTGCTAGGAGGGCTGCTTTTGGAAATAAAACACATCATGAAATTGAAATGGAAAAAATAAATTATCAAAAAATACTCAAATCTGTATTTGCTTTACAGAGGGAAAAGAGGTAGTTTAATTTTTATACTGATACGTGCAATATTACATGTAAAAAATTAATGTGTGTTATAGACACACATCTTGAGAACTATCTTTTAAAAATCTAAGTATAAGAATACTCCATTCTTCATCTTTTAAAAATCTAAGTATCAGAATACTCCATTTTCAATCTGATAAAAAGGATATTGTACCATCAATTAGGTGAAAGGCACGAGTCAACCCACATTTTATATACACCAAATGCAACTTTGAAAGCTCCCCCCCCCTTTTTTTAAAGTAATCTCTTACTTACATCAAAGTAGGATCCCGCATGCTCTAATATCAGCTGAGTAGAATCAGGCTTATTTTTGCAATAGGTGACATACATCTGAAACTTGTCTGCCTATAAACAAAAAGAAAATTAGCATTATCTCTTTCAAATGGCAATAGGTCAAATTATGATCAACTTTCATGTAGGAAAGAAGCTATGTGTGTAAATGAAATTCAAGCCCCGGATTTAAAGCATCTTATAAAGAAAGATATTAAAATAAGAAGCACATCCCGTTCACAGACACAGGTCCAGAAACTGCCTCTGGCCCAGTCAGGGCAGGGCCCGGCCTCTCTTCCAAGGACGGCACACGTAGACCTGGGTGACACACCTATTAGACAGCAGGGCCTGGTCACCAGGTCGCCTGCCTGCCTCCTCCCTCCCGACTGGACAATCCCCGCCGGGCAGGCAGGGCCCTCGTGGTTACCTGTACTCCCCGGGGTCATGCGGAGGCCTGGCACACTAACCCTACCTTCCATCCCAAACCAGCACCACCACACCAAGGCAAGGCTGGCTCCCCAGGAATCACTAGCGGGAGAACGTGATTCTCTGAGGGGAAGTCTGTCGCTCCGTCTGCAGACCCCGGGAGACAACGGGGCCGCCTGAGACACGCACAGCGGTCCTCCCAGCCTCCCTCGGGCCCCCGACGGCTGCGACGGAGCAGGCGGCGAGGCCTCCTCACCCAAGTCACGAAGCAGTGCCCCACGTCCTCCGGCAGCTGCTCGTACTTCTCCAGCTCCTTCAGGAATATGCTGCAGGAGGGATGACGACACCGTGTTAGTAAGGTGTCTTCAGCATTTTACAGTGAGATATGCAGCAAAGAGACCATGAACTCGGGCAACGCCTGAACCGCATCATTTTCATCAAATGCAGTGAAACCATACCGTCTAGATTTTAATTTAACAAAATGTGCAGCAAGTATGCAGAACTGGGATAAGATACTGTGGCTTTCCACCAGTTCATTACTTGAGCCTTTAGATACTTTTTTGTAGAGACGTTACCCCAGCAGCTTACTTCTGGGGAACTGAGATGGACAGCGTGTGTGGGCCAAGTCACTTCAGTCATGTCTGACTCCCTGAGACCCGTGGACTGCAGCCCACCAGGCTCCTCTGTCCATGGGATTCTCCAGGCAAGGGCACTGGAGTGGGCTGCCAGGGCCTTCTCAAGGGGATCTTTCTAGCCCAGGGATCGAAGCCACGCCTCTTGTGTCTCCTTCACTGGTAGGCAGGTTCTTTACCACTAGTGCCACCTGGGAAGTCAAAAAAGGGATATAACTTAGGGGTAAATACTCAATCCAGGGAACTCAGATCTTAGTGTGCCCGTGGGAGACACAGGTCCAGAAACTGCCTCTGGCCCAGTCAGGGCAGGGCCCGGCCTCTCTTCCAAGGACGGCACACGTAGACCTGGGTGACACACCTATTAGACAGCAGGGCCTGGTCACCAGGTCGCCTGCCTGCCTCCTCCTCCCGACTGGACAATCCCGCCCGGGCAGGCAGGGCCTCGTGGTTACCTGTACTCCCCGGGGTCATGCGGAGGCCTGGCACACTAACCCTACCTTCCATCCCAAACCAGCACCACCACACCAAGGCAAGGCTGGCTCCCCAGGAATCACTAGCGGGAGAACGTGATTCTCTGAGGGGAAGTCTGTCGCTCCGTCTGCAGACCCCGGGAGACAACGGGGCCGCCTGAGACACGCACAGCGGTCCTCCCAGCCTCCCTCGGGCCCCCGACGGCTGCGACGGAGCAGGCGGCGAGGCCTCCTCACCCAAGTCACGAAGCAGTGCCCCACGTCCTCCGGCAGCTGCTCGTACTTCTCCAGCTCCTTCAGGAATATGCTGCAGGAGGGATGACGACACCGTGTTAGTAAGGTGTCTTCAGCATTTTACAGTGAGATATGCAGCAAAGAGACCATGAACTCGGGCAACGCCTGAACCGCATCATTTTCATCAAATGCAGTGAAACCATACCGTCTAGATTTTAATTTAACAAAATGTGCAGCAAGTATGCAGAACTGGGATAAGATACTGTGGCTTTCCACCAGTTCATTACTTGAGCCTTTAGATACTTTTTTGTAGAGACGTTACCCCAGCAGCTTACTTCTGGGGAACTGAGATGGACAGCGTGTGTGGGCCAAGTCACTTCAGTCATGTCTGACTCCCTGAGACCCGTGGACTGCAGCCCACCAGGCTCCTCTGTCCATGGGATTCTCCAGGCAAGGACACTGGAGTGGGCTGCCAGGACCTTCTCAAGGGGATCTTCCTGACCCAGGGATCGAACCCACGTCTCTTATGTCTCCTTCACTGGTAGGCAGGTTCTTTACCACTAGTGCCACCTGGGAAGTCAGGTATGTTTAGTAGTAAAGCATATAACTTAGGGGGTAAATACTCAATCCAGGGAACTCAGATCTTAGTGTGCTTTCTGCGGATGGGAACGGGGACGTGAGGAAGAGCCCACCAGCTTTGGCCAGGCACCATCTTTCTCAGGTGGTTTGGGCTGCACAAACTCCACCTAAGGATGCTTCTGCTGCCTTTTTCCTCCTCCTTTATTTGACCCTAAAAACAAAACCACATGCCTCCCCTGGCCAGTGGTCAGTGAACTTTAATTTGGTCACGTTACACATGTGTTTTGTCCTCAGTTCCTTCCTCTTTCTCATCTGAAGAAACCAAACCCCAGCCAGCAGTCCATGGAAAGGAATTCTTTCTCTGCTTCCTGAGAAGTAACTGAGGGAGCAGCTGATGACATGGCTCGAGAAGTGAGGGTGCCTACAAATCAGCCCTTGGTTTTCCAAATCTCATTTCCGTAAGAGTCAAAGTCAAGTCTCTCAGTCCTGTCCAACTCTTCGCAACCCCGTGGACAAGCCATGGGATTCTCCAGGCAAGAACACTGGAGTGAGCAGCCGTTCGCTTCTCCAGGGGATCTTTCCAACCCAGGGATCGAACCCAGGTTTCCCTGCAGCCGGATTCTTTACTATCTGAGTCACAAGGGAAGCCCTGTTTCTATAAAAAATAAACACAAATAAAAAGCCGAGTGTCTGTTAAAACAACCTCTAGAATATCTGTCCTCGAAGCAAGACTGGCAGACTTCCTTCCAATTCCAACGAAAGCCCTGGAATCTACGCGTGTTTGATTTAACCGGAAAGTGGCATCTGTCATGAAATCTGGGCCCAGGACCTAGATTTCCGGAGCGGCTACCAGGGTCCCCAAGACAGAGCCACTCACTTATTGTGAAACTCGTAGATCTCCTGCATGTTCCCGAAGATAATGAGCTCCTTGTTCACAATGCCGGGGGGGATCTCCTCCACGCCGCTGGTCATCTCCCACAGGTACGTCTGGCCGAGAGGAGAACAGAGAGCGTGAGGCAGACGCCCACCACACGTCTTCAAGGAACAGCCGCCGCTGCTCTCTGTCAGCACACACCCAGAGGTCACGTCTAACTAAAAACATGTCTTAAGAACGAAATATTTTACAAAACAACAGGAGAAACTATTTGTTAAAACAGGTGCTGTTGGTGTTTGAGCACAGTGTCTGTTCGCTTCAGCTCTAAATGCACCCCAGCTTCAGCGTCTGCGATGACGCCGCCCCCCAGGCACGGCGGGTGCCCACGAGGCCACGGAGCGCCAGCCGCCAGCCGTGTCGCGAGGCGTGTTTCTCTGAAGCTGCTGTAAAATTCTACACAGAGAGAACGCCAGCCAGGCCGTCATGTGACAAATGGAATGAGGGGATCAGCGCGGCCTCCTCTCTGTCGGGCAGGAACCCGCCCAGAACGTCACAGAAGTGCAGAAACACGCACAGACGGCACGCGTGCACACTGTCCCCCTGCACAACAGCCACGGCGCGGGCGGCCACGTTAAGACTGCCGATAGGTGAGAAGAGAGCAGGACTGTGTCTACTCCATCTAAACAAGCAAGCAAAAAAACTGACTTACATCCATACACTCCCGGAGGTCTCTTACGTAAGCCTTTTCAGTTTGAATTAGCTCAGCCATTATGAACCTTAAAGCAGAGAAAGACAAGGGACCAGTTTACTACACAGTCAGGACGGCAAGAACACTGGAGTGAGCAGCCGTTTCCAATCCAAAGGATCGAACCCAGGTTTCCTGCAGCCGGATTCTTTACTATCTGAGTCACAAGGGAAGCCCTGTTTCTATAAAAAATAAACACAAATAAAAAGCCGAGTGTCTGTTAAAACAACCTCTAGAATATCTGTCCTCGAAGCAAGACTGGCAGACTTCCTTCCAATTCCAACGAAAGCCCTGGAATCTACGCGTGTTTGATTTAACCGGAAAGTGGCATCTGTCATGAAATCTGGGCCCAGGACCTAGATTTCCGGAGCGGCTACCAGGGTCCCCAAGACAGAGCCACTCACTTATTGTGAAACTCGTAGATCTCCTGCATGTTCCCGAAGATAATGAGCTCCTTGTTCACAATGCCGGGGGGGATCTCCTCCACGCCGCTGGTCATCTCCCACAGGTACGTCTGGCCGAGAGGAGAACAGAGAGCGTGAGGCAGACGCCCACCACACGTCTTCAAGGAACAGCCGCCGCTGCTCTCTGTCAGCACACACCCAGAGGTCACGTCTAACTAAAAACATGTCTTAAGAACGAAATATTTTACAAAACAACAGGAGAAACTATTTGTTAAAACAGGTGCTGTTGGTGTTTGAGCACAGTGTCTGTTCGCTTCAGCTCTAAATGCACCCCAGCTTCAGCGTCTGCGATGACGCCGCCCCCCAGGCACGGCGGGTGCCCACGAGGCCACGGAGCGCCAGCCGCCAGCCGTGTCGCGAGGCGTGTTTCTCTGAAGCTGCTGTAAAATTCTACACAGAGAGAACGCCAGCCAGGCCGTCATGTGACAAATGGAATGAGGGATCAGCGGCCTCCTCTCTGTCGGGCAGGAACCCGCCCAGAACGTCACAGAAGTGCAGAAACACGCACAGACGGCACGCGTGCACACTGTCCCCCTGCACAACAGCCACGGCGCGGGCGGCCACGTTAAGACTGCCGATAGGTGAGAAGAGAGCAGGACTGTGTCTACTCCATCTAAACAAGCAAGCAAAAAAACTGACTTACATCCATACACTCCCGGAGGTCTCTTACGTAAGCCTTTTCAGTTTGAATTAGCTCAGCCATTATGAACCTTAAAGCAGAGAAAGACAAGGGACCAGTTTACTACACAGTCAGGAGACAGGCTTAGTTTAACTACTTACTTTCAGGGTTTATGAGATAATAGGATGGTTTTATAAACACCAGTCAGTGACATGTTCTAAAGATTAAAACAAGAATGGACAGGAGGACCACGGTGTTCAGTCACCCATTCAAAGGAAATGAAACATTCTGGAAAAACCTTTGCTGCAGTAGCTACTGGCCAGGGTTTCTCAGCTCGGCGGGACCGGGGCTGGAGGATGCCCTGCTGGGAGTTGTCCTGTGCCTTACAGAACACTGAACAGCACCCCTGGTGTCCGTCCCCAGGTGCCACTGCCCCCATGGCTGACAACCAGAATGTCCCTACATACTGCCCACCGTCCCTCCACGGGGGACAAAACTGGGCCCAACTGAGAACCACTGATAAAGAGCCACCTCTGGTCTGGGTTAATACCCAGTGGAGTTCACTAACTGGCAACTTGCTAACTTCTGCACCTGTCTGATTGATTTCTTCTTCTCAGTATTGTTACTCACGGCCTACTGATGACAAATGACAGAAGACAAGCTGTCAACACCATGAAGTGGGGGCAACAAGGCTAAACACAACAAGACACTGTTTCCAAATCTGCCGGTAAGGAGGCAGTGGACCAGCGTTGCTTTGCTGTGAAAACTAAGGGCATTCAGAGCTTAGCACGAGGAGGATTCAGGCTGTTTGGTTCCACAGCACACACAGAGCCGAGCATGTCTGTCCCTGTGACTTTCCTTCACTTCCTCAGGGAATCCTGCTGGGCTCTTCAGGGCTAGCTTACTCTTTCCTGCGGGCAGACTTCCGTTTTTCCTCATTAAGCTCATGGGCAGCGTCGCGGAGTTTCACCTCTGAGCCGGGGACGCTGGCTGGGACGATGTCCAGCTGAAGACTCTTACTCTGTGGAAGAAGGGAGTCAGCGATCCTCCGTCAACTCAGTCCACAAACGGGACATGACGAGGCAGACGGTCATTTATTCCACTTGCACAAAGTCACTTACCGATTTGTTGGAGTCGGAAGAAATCCCCAGGGCTTTCTCCAGAGAAGTCCGGTACTTCTCCATCCGCAGAGAGAAATCTCTGTACCTCTTATCCACGGCAGTGACACATTTTTTTATCTCTGCCGCGTGGGCATGCCCCTTTTCACAAAAGCCATCGGCCAGCTGTATCAATAGCTTCACTCTCTCTTTGGTTTGCTGCGGAAAAAAAAAACAACAGGAAAGTATTGTGAAGCAAATGAACCCAACTGCCAGTAGCCAGAAACAGCAGTGGCGACCGGCCTACAGCTCTGAGCTCTGGACAGGAAAATAACCGCTGGTGAGAGAAAGTCAGACCGAAACCCTAAGTCCACACCAATGTTTCTCCCCGTTCCCAGCCTGGCTCCCTCGGCTCTGCCCTTCCCCAGCGAACAGCATTTTCGGGACCTCCAAGAAGTCTGGGCTGTCGCTGGAGGCTGTCTTCGTCTGCTGGGTGCCCAGATTCAGCAGGACGAGCAGGTGGAGGTGGGCCCGGGAGGTCTCCGCCGCCCCGACCCTCCGCCTGCGCCGGCCGTAGGGACTGTCACACACGCCGCCGCCTGCCCTCTGCTTCTCCATTCTGCGACCCAATCAGATGGAAGGCCCGCTCAGGGCAGCAGCCCTCTGAGGCGGTCCTCTTCCTGAGGCCCGTGGACTAAGGCGCGCCCCCCGCCCACAGACACCCAACTGAATCCTCCACAAAGCAGCACCTCACGCGCTCATTTCTTTAATTTTCAGGAGATACGGAGGAAAAGCCACTACCAGGGAAGCTGTCTTCACAGACAGCTTTTAAACTGGTTCCCCACTTGAAAACTCTCTCAAATATACATTGATTTCATTTTATATACACATAGGAAAGACCTTTAAGGTAAGGATAACTTTTACTTTTTAAAATTAAGGGTAACCACAAAACACGTATTCTCTCTCTCTCTCTCTCTATATATATATATACAATATGGGTTTCCTGGTGGCTTAGAGCAAAGAATCTTATCTATCTAGACATGGTATATGTGGGGCTTCCACTGTGGGCTCAGTGGCAGAGGAACAGCCTGCCAATGCAGGAGATGTAAGAGACGTGGGTTTGATCCCTGGGTCGGGCAGATCCCCTGGAGGAGGACATGGCACCCCACCCCGTTGTTCTTGCCTGGAGATCCCACGGACAGAGGAGCCTGGCGGGCCACAGTCCACGGGGTCACAAAGCGCTGGGCATGACTGAGCACACACACAGATCACACATGCATGCAAACATACACACAGACACGGTAGCAACTCAAATTTGATTTTTCAACAGATTTTTTGACACATTTTTTCACTTACTATCCACTAGACTTTTATCATTTGTTGTTCCCACTTAATTCACTGTTACTGCTTAGGCATCCGTCAGCATTCCCACTGGATTTCAAATGACTTCTATAGTTACTCTTCTGCTATGGAACCTACTTTTCTCAGTTAGCCTTTAACCAGAAAATCTTTATGACTAACATTCAGGAAGTTGACTTTCAAAAATCCCCCAAGGGAGAAGGTCAGGGTTCAAAACCTGGATAAACGATCTCAGTTGTACAATAAACGTTTTGAGCAGAATTCCGCAGGCAGCCCGCAGGGCCAGCTGTCAGCACCCTTAGACTCTACATGCCTCCCCCGGGCCTTCCCGCCAGGGTCCAGCTCGCCCACCGAGCCTCCAGGCCTGCCGGCCTCCAGTTCCTGTGCACTAGGGCCCCTCTGCCCTGGAAGCTGGTCCCCTGGACGTCTTTGCTCAAATATAGGCCGTTCTTAACCGGCCTCCCTGACTTCCTTAAAACTGCAGTTCATGTCCATGCCCTGGGCACCCTCACCCCGTCTGCTCCTGCTCAGCCCCGAAGCCTGCGCACCCTCCAAGGAGGCATCATGTACCTGTTAAGGCCACTGTCCCCACCCTCGTTAGAAGCTCCCCACCAAAATTAGGCACGCTTGTGTGTTCTGCTCGTTGGTATCTCACACGCCTTCCATGTGCCTAGCACACGGAGGACATTCACCAAGTATTGACTGAGATAGCAAGTTAACATTAAGTCCTTTATGCAAGTGTACATACACCCGTAACTTTAATCGGAGCAGCAGTTACTTTAAACTGGTGTGAATATGTAACATACCAAAAAAAAAAAAAAACCAACCCACACGAAAGTGAACTCAAGGGACATTAATGTTTCTGTGAAAAAAATCACTACTGTGAATTGTATAAAAGCTGTTTACTGGAGAAAGTCAGTAAACACTCTGAAAGTTTCTAGACCCTTCATCTTGTGTGGAAATGGACTCCTGGCAAATACCTGTCAAACAAACCTTTGATTTGTTATCAGCACGACACCTTTCTGGAGTTAAGGCAAGCCATATTACACACCAAGGAAGTGAAAAGTCAAAGCTTCAGACCTAGAAGCATAAAGTCCAAATGGGATTTATGTTAGAAATATTACTAAATTTTATGAGAGAGAAATCACATTTATGCGGGATTTTTTTTTTTTTTTTTTTTTAAAGCAGGCTTCCTAGAGCTGAAGAATTGATGCCTTCAAACTGTGGTGCTGGAGAAGATTCTTGAGAGTTCCGTGGACTGCAAGGAGATCAAACCAGTCAATTCTAAAGAAGATCAACCCTGAATATTCATTGGAAGGCCTGATGCTGAAGCTGAAGCTCCAATACTTTGGCCACCTGATGCAAAGAGATGACTTGCTGGAAAAGACCCTGATATTGGGAAAAACAGAAGGCAGAAGGAAAAGGGGACGGTGGAGGATGAGATGGCTAGCTGGCATCACTCACTCAATGCACATGTGTTTGAGCAAGCTCGGGGAGATGGCGGAGGAGGTCAGCTGGTGTGCTGCACGCTAGGGGGTCACAAAGAGACACGACAGACTGACTGAACTGAACTGAGAGGTTTTCCAACCTTCTGAAAGGCGTAGGAAAGCTGCCTCACCACGATTTAAGCATTCCTTCTCTACTGTCACAAATGGCATCAGCGGAGGGCACTGTGAACAGCCGACCCTTGAACCACTCAGGGGTTGCGGCACTGGCGCCTGCCTTGCCTCTCAGACCACCGCCCCAGCACGGTCCACACCCAGGCTTCAGTGGGACCATGCAGGACTCGAGGGCTCACTTGCTGAAAGAAATCTGAGTGTACGTGGACCTCCACAGGCCAACTGTGTGTCTTCAAGGCAGGGAGAAAGTGGCTTCACGTTTTAAGAGGTGAGGACACAGAAGTGAAGGTAAAAAGAGGTAATACAGCTTGCCTACATTAAAACAGAAAACAAAGAAACCTGAGGAATATCTTCATGTATGTCAAAAATGGATCACAAAACAGACTCGTCATCAGTATGGGATACCAAGAGGCTGGTTCTGATTCTATGACTCTCGATGCAGACCAGAAGATTTGCTATAGGCAAAGCCTGGTGGCTCTATAAATCTCCCATATGTAAATGTCATTTAAACAAAAGATGCTCATCAGATGGTCAGAGGCTTCTTGATGAGACCTGCCATAGTCTATCAGAGACGCAACACTCATCTCCCCACGGCTGTCTTTTTCTCTCATTATTCACCATGTGTGCATACACACTGACTCATTTATCATGTTATTGCTAGTTTCTCTAACCAGAACATGTAATACATGAGCTCAGCACAGAGCAGGTACAGGGTAGGGGCTGGGGAGTAATTGTCAAATAAAAGAATGGTGTGGGGCTTCCCTGGTGATCCAGAGGGTAAGGATACTGCCTTGCAGTGCAAAGGGCGCCAGTTCGATCCCTGGCCTGGGAAGATCCCACATGCCGCGGAGCGGCTGGACCGATGTATCCAACTACTGAGCCAGAGCTCTGGAGCGCATGCGCCCACAGCTGCTGCTCTGCAACGAGAGAGGCCACTGCAATGGGAGGCCCACACAGGCCAAAGAATGAAGAGGATGAAAATCAATAAATGAAAGACCAATAGAAGTGCCCCCCTGCCCAAAATGAATGGTGTGATCAAAATTAAGTAGAATGAATGTGCTAATCCATAAACCTTTTATAACACTGTATTTTTATTTTAGGTTCGACTTTTTAAATGCATTTATAGAATTCGAAATTCAGAAGGTATAAAAGGGCACAAAGTGAAAAGTCTTCTCAACCCAGGTTCACCTGTGACCTGTATCAGCTACCTGTGCATCACACCAGGCATTTTATTATATATAAACAAGTGCCTGCATGTATATGTGCCTTTTCTCTTTCATTTTTTGCATGAATGTATAGTAAGCACTGCTGGGTGCCCAAGCTTCTAAACACAGGCCAACTGTGTGTCTTCAAGCAGGGAGAAAGTGGCTTCACGTTTTAAGAGGTGAGGACACAGAAGTGAAGGTAAAAAGAGGTAATACAGCTTGCCTACATTAAAACAGAAAACAAAGAAACCTGAGGAATATCTTCATGTATGTCAAAAATGGATCACAAAACAGACTCGTCATCAGTATGGGATACCAAGAGGCTGGTTCTGATTCTATGACTCTCGATGCAGACCAGAAGATTTGCTATAGGCAAAGCCTGGTGGCTCTATAAATCTCCCATATGTAAATGTCATTTAAACAAAAGATGCTCATCAGATGGTCAGAGGCTTCTTGATGAGACCTGCCATAGTCTATCAGAGACGCAACACTCATCTCCCCACGGCTGTCTTTTTCTCTCATTATTCACCATGTGTGCATACACACTGACTCATTTATCATGTTATTGCTAGTTTCTCTAACCAGAACATGTAAT
This sequence comes from Tragulus kanchil, assembly GCA_022376925.1. Lineage (NCBI taxonomy): Eukaryota > Metazoa > Chordata > Mammalia > Artiodactyla > Tragulidae > Tragulus > Tragulus kanchil. The sequence goes on from JAIOJX010000004.1 coordinate 154,126,418, forward strand.
ACATGAGCTCAGCACAGAGCAGGTACAGGGTAGGGGCTGGGGAGTAATTGTCAAATAAAAGAATGGTGTGGGGTTTCCCCTGGTGATCCAGAGGGTAAGGATACTGCCTTGCAGTGCAAAGGGCGCCAGTTCGATCCCTGGCCTGGGAAGATCCCACATGCCGCGGAGCGGCTGGACCGATGTATCCAACTACTGAGCCAGAGCTCTGGAGCGCATGCGCCCACAGCTGCTGCTCTGCAACGAGAGAGGCCACTGCAATGGGAGGCCCACACAGGCCAAAGAATGAAGAGGATGAAAATCAATAAATGAAAGACCAATAGAAGTGCCCCCCTGCCCAAAATGAATGGTGTGATCAAAATTAAGTAGAATGAATGTGCTAATCCATAAACCTTTTATAACACTGTATTTTTATTTTAGGTTCGACTTTTTAAATGCATTTATAGAATTCGAAATTCAGAAGGTATAAAAGGGCACAAAGTGAAAAGTCTTCTCAACCCAGGTTCACCTGTGACCTGTATCAGCTACCTGTGCATCACACCAGGCATTTTATTATATATAAACAAGTGCCTGCATGTATATGTGCCTTTTTCTCTTTCATTTTTTTTTGCATGAATGTATATAGTAAGCACTGCTGGGTGCCCAATGCTTCTCCCTCACTAGCAGGACACCGCAGCTTCCCTGTTTGTATAAGAGACTTTTAGGAAAGCAGAGTTTTGTTTTTAAAGTGAACAAATATTATAATTCAAACAATTTCAACTACAGGCATAATCAAGGGACTGGAGAAAAATAAAGACAGATCGAATGCTTAAGTCTACGTACTCAAAAGAGACTTAAGCATCATGTTCTCAGGTGATCGGAAACCCAGAAATGATGCAGATTCAACTGTCAGGGAAGGCATTGGGCACTCGGGACACCGGCAACAGGGAGGCAGAAGCCACGTGGGGAGACGATGACTAGACTGTGAAGGTCTTAGTAAGTCAGTGGGTTTCAAGGCTGAGCGTGCATAGACCGGGGGAGCTGATTAGAAATGCTGCATCTCAGGCCGTGTTCCCAGCAAGCCCAGGTCAGCGTATGTTGTGTCCAGTGAAGAGGGAAATCTGCTCTTAAGCAAACACCCACAGCCTGGATGCAGGTGCTGTGGTGAAGCATTTTGAGAAATCACTGCACTGAACTGCAAAGGAATCAAGGGAGCTGTAATCAGAGGGTGAGAAGAGGCTTTATGTCCATTAACGCTGAAAATGTAACACTGATTACATAACTACCGGTTGGAAGATGCCATGTCAGAGTAAGAAGAAGGTTTCCCTATGGAACAAAAGAAAAACGCCTTCTTAGAAGACAGTGAGACAGAGGGACAAAAGGTGATCAAGAGCCTCACTGCGGCACAGAAAACTAAATGACATCTTCCAGCACCAGAGCAGGCGCTTTCTGATTAAAAGTGGCCAGAAACCAAAGAAAAATATCTAAGGAGAAAAGTGTGAGCTGCTCTTTTCAAAATCTACCAGTTCCTGTTAGCAAAATGAATTCAATATACCCAATAAAGGAAACAGCTCTATCAGGGAAACAGAAGGGTCATGTGTCGCCTATGATCTTAGATGGCACTCTTTTTTTAAACAAAATACGAGGCAAAAATATGCCTGTTACTGCTCATTCTTCCAAAACCACAACCCAAGTCTGAGGAGAAGGGAGCTGCAGGGATGATGGACGAATCCCTCTGTACCCATTCCACTGGTGGCACAAAGCTGCCGCCCTGCTTGGCCCTTCAGGGACGTTCCCGTCTCACCCTGTGTGCTGGCACCCTGAGCTGTGCAGGACGGCTATCTGGCTGCATCTGCGGCCTGCAGGGTGGGGCATCGTGGGAATTTAAGTCAGTGCAAAGGAGCAAACCTTCAGTCTACCTGAGAGGCATCCTAGGCATTTTCTTCATACTGAAGGACACTCAAAGAAACAAATACAAATCATCTAATGCAATAACTGTATTTATTATCTAATCACTAACAAAACTAACAATTATATAGCCAAAGGTGAGCTGGAGCTGGAGGAAGGGAAAGACACGATCCTTACTTGCAGAGGCGCCAGGCCAGCTCCCGTCAATGGAACAGGCAGGGGCGGGGAGTGCCCATGGCCCCTCTGGGTGTAACCCCCTCGAACACGCCAGGCGCCCCCTGGAGTGCCAAGGCTGCCCACCAAGCAAGCCCTCTAGACTTGGGGCTCCTCTAGAACAGAGAGCGGGGTTTCCCACAGCCCAGCATCCAGAAACCGAATGAAAAACCAAACTTACAGCTTGGGGTGGGGGTGGGGCTGGGAGCGGCGTGCAGGGAACAACAGGAGGAGCGAGCTGTGGTCATCGGAGAGGATTTAAAACTCCCCATCGACAGGTTCTCAAAGCCAGGTCGCCACCCATGAAAATCAGTCTTCCTACCTTGTAGGATGGCTACTTTTTAACCAAAAATCATTACCCAGCTTGATCACTGATTTTCTACCCTTAAATCTGAATTAATTTCCAACTTCTTCTAAAATCTTAACTCTATCATCAAATAACAGAGGCATTCCTAAAAACAGTACAAAGAATGCATATCAAAATTTTGAAAGACAGAAACACCACAGGTTGAGAAGGTAAACCCAAAAGCCTCAAAAATGTTTTGAGGTTAAAAAAAAGGAATTAGCCCCTGCAAATATGCATTTTAACTGAGAAAATTATTCCTGCCGATGTGTGAATTCTTACATATTTGCTTAAAAATCCACAGTCACACGTACTGCACATGCCACCGAGATGTACCGAATTCCACGGGAAAGTGAAAAGGCCTCCAGTGGTGTAAACCTATGAAAAGCCACGGACGCAACTGCCACTGATGAGACCCAGCCGCTCCAGGCCTGGGCAGCTGGGAGTCACGCCACTGTCATGTGTTTTCACTGCACAGGACAAGGAAAGGAAACACGAGCTGGGAACACCAGTGTTCCAGAAAAATGGCGGACACTCAGAAAATACCTTAGAAAATAAAACAGAATGAACATAAGAGAAGAATAATGAAAAGGACAAAAGAGAAGGAACAGATACAGGAAGGAGGTGTGGGGCTTCCAGAAATGAGAGGAAGGAGCGGAAACAGGTGAAGGACAGGACGAGTGGGCACGATGTGAGAAGAGCCCCGAGGAGCAATGAATTCAGGTCCAACGGCCTCTCTGCTCACGCCGTCCCTCCATTTCATACTCGTAAGGTACTTCTTCAGTGATACTTTGAAAAAAAAGGCCTTGTTTACACAAAATAGGCTTCCCTGGTGGCTCAGACTGTAAAGAACCCGCCGCAAGCAGGAGACCAGGTTCCACCCCTGCGTCGGGAAGATCCCTGGAGAAGGGACGGCGACGCACGGCAGTGAGCCCGCTGGGAGACGTCGCTGAGCCGAGGAGCCAGGTGGCGGCAGCCCGTGGGTCACAGAGAGTCGGGCGTGACTGAGTGCGCGCGCGGGCTGGGGGCCTCTGGGACAGCCGCGGGGCCGCGGGCCGGGGCCGGCGCGTGCTCACCTTGGCGGTGATCTGGAACTCCTCGTGCTCCTTCAGCAGCTCCTGGGTGTGCTGGATGCTCGAGCCCGTGGAGGTGTGCGTGGACAGGTAGAACTCCCCGCTGTCGTGGATCCACTCCAGCGCCTAGACACGGGAGGAGGGCGAGGGCGCACGGCTCAGCGTCGGGGAAGCCGGCCCCAGCGCCTCAGTGTCGCACTGAAACGCACACGGGCCCGGGCTGGCCCCAGCGAGAACGCCTCCCAGGGGACCCGCTTCTGAAGGGTGGGCCTTACTTCCAAAATTAGAAGAAAAGCGGACATTCTAGAAAAATGTAATCATGTCACTCAGGCATGTGAATTCTTACATATTAGCTTAAAAACCCACAGTCACACGTACTGCACATGCCACCGAGATGTACCGAATTCCACGGGAAAGTGAAAAGGCCTCCAGTGGTGTAAACCTATGAAAAGCCACGGACGCAACTGCCACTGATGAGACCCAGCCGCTCCAGGCCTGGGCAGCTGGGAGTCACGCCACTGTCATGTGTTTTCACTGCACAGGACAAGGAAAGGAAACACGAGCTGGGAACACCAGTGTTCCAGAAAAATGGCGGACACTCAGAAAATACCTTAGAAAATAAAACAGAATGAACATAAGAGAAGAATAATGAAAAGGACAAAAGAGAAGGAACAGATACAGGAAGGAGGTGTGGGGCTTCCAGAAATGAGAGGAAGGAGCGGAAACAGGTGAAGGACAGGACGAGTGGGCACGATGTGAGAAGAGCCCCGAGGAGCAATGAATTCAGGTCCAACGGCCTCTCTGCTCACGCCGTCCCTCCATTTCATACTCGTAAGGTACTTCTTCAGTGATACTTTGAAAAAAAAGGCCTTGTTTACACAAAATAGGCTTCCCTGGTGGCTCAGACTGTAAAGAACCCGCCGCAAGCAGGAGACCAGGTTCCACCCCTGCGTCGGGAAGATCCCTGGAGAAGGGACGGCGACGCACGGCAGTGAGCCCGCTGGGAGACGTCGCTGAGCCGAGGAGCCAGGTGGCGGCAGCCCGTGGGTCACAGAGAGTCGGGCGTGACTGAGTGCGCGCGCGGGCTGGGGGCCTCTGGGACAGCCGCGGGGCCGCGGGCCGGGGCCGGCGCGTGCTCACCTTGGCGGTGATCTGGAACTCCTCGTGCTCCTTCAGCAGCTCCTGGGTGTGCTGGATGCTCGAGCCCGTGGAGGTGTGCGTGGACAGGTAGAACTCCCCGCTGTCGTGGATCCACTCCAGCGCCTAGACACGGGAGGAGGGCGAGGGCGCACGGCTCAGCGTCGGGGAAGCCGGCCCCAGCGCCTCAGTGTCGCACTGAAACGCACACGGGCCCGGGCTGGCCCGCAGCGAGAACGCTCCCTCCCAGGGGGACCCGCTTCTGAAGGGTGGGCCTTACTTCCAAAATTAGAAGAAAAAGCGGACATTCTAGAAAAATGTAATCATGTCACTCAGGCATCCACAAGGCATAACAGGTTCAAGAGTTTCTTACAACCTCGAACCCAAAGGACAGCGAGGCCACGGTGAACAACCTTGCTCAAGAGCGCAGAGAGGGCGGGTGGGGTGTGAGGCCCTGCCTGGGGTGCTCTCGCTAAAAAGAAAAGAGAAGAAAGGAAAGCAGGTGCAAATGCCCGACTTTCAAATGCGCAGTCTGAGGCCCTTCTTCCCAGGCCCGCCTTTAGCGGGCACTCAGGCTGCGCCCACGCCGCCTGCCTGCTGGGGGCCCCCCATGCAGCACCAAGGCACTCCGGGAGAGGCCGTCTGGAAAGGGGGCCTAGCCGCCAAGGTGCAGGGGAGAGAGGACCCGCCCAGGGGCCTGGGGAGCTGCTGACGCTCAGGCTGCAACAGAGGGCACATTCTACCTCCCCCTCATCCACACGGTCCATGTTTTCAGACGGAAGCCCTTTTCACCCTTCTGCGTGCATGCATCTCAAGTGAATTCAAACTTATTTAAACATGCACATCTAAGAAAGCAACACCATGGCAAAGACACATAAAGGCATAGATGCTTTCACATCTGCCCTCCTCATCTTGGAGGCATCCACTGTGATTTGCTGGCCTAGGAACAGAAACATCACTGTCTGTATTAGCAGTTCATTTTTTAAAAGAAAAAATGGAAAGGAAACCACAATCCAGATGACTTACAGTGCAGCTGCCTGGCTGGGAGCTGACTTTTGTTTTGCCCAAGTGCGGCTCTCCCCGCTCTGAAACAACGCTGGCACTCAGTCGAGGCCGACAGCCGTGCGTGTGAGCTTACTCAGAGCTCTCCGGCTGCTCCACCCGCAGAGCGGAAGGTGCCTGAGCCCGACCGTGCAGGCAGGTGCTGAGGCGACGCTGGGGTGGGAGAGGCTGTGGCCCTGCCCCTGTGACCAGGAGCGACCCCAGGCTGAGAAGAGATGGGCAGGGGGCCAGGGCCCTGTGCAGGGGAGGCTGGAGAGCGAAAGGGGCGCCCTTGGAGGTCCCAGGGCCTGGGCCTTTGGTCTGGAAGTGAAGGGGCTGCCGCGTGGAAAAGGGCTTGGCGAGTAAGTTAGCAAGCAACGCCCACTAGCCAACTGACCCAGAGGTTTAGACACAGCTCTGCTGGGCTGATCCCTGGCCTGGCTCGGAGGGGCGGAGAGGAGGGCAGAGGCCCCAAGGAAGGGGTCAGCAGGGGGGGGACGAGGGAAAGGCAGGAACCAGGGAAGATGAGGGGGGACAGAGGGGGACGGGGAGCCTCAGGTCCACTCTGCTTTGGTTCAGGCCAAAGTGGAGAGAGCCAAGGAGGTAGATGGCGTTTCTAAATCTGGACACCAAAAAATGGAGGTCAGGGCTGGGAGATATCAACCACAAGAGGCAAGGAGAGAGCAAAGAAAAACAAGAACAAGGCCTGAACTGAGTGCCAACTTTCAGGGTCAAAGGTGAGGAAGCGGGGAGCAGACAGCCGTGAGGAGCAGCCCAGAAGCTGGGGTCAGAACCCACCTCAATCCCCCCCAGAACCTCCAGGCATGGTCCTGAGACCTCACGCTGGCCAGGGGCCACCAAGCCCACCGTGTGACACACACTTGGCATTTCCTGCGAGTCTGCTGTTCCCGAAGAGAACACTGCCCAGGGGCTAGAGTCCATCATCTGTCACCGCATAAACCAACCTATTTCATTTCTGGCAGTGAGCTTGACTTTAGAAAGCAGCAGCAGCACATGCCATTGTTTCTCTTTGTCAAGGGAATGATTTACACCTGTGTTCTCTGTCGCTGACTGACTCCCTGTCTTTCAACAGAATACGTGAGAAAAGATTTTGAAACAGTCTCTAATTAGAAATCAAGTCAGGCCTCCATCAATCTGAAATATGATTGTATCATTAAAGGACCTTAAACAAATGGAATTTAAACACTAAGAAATACGACTGCTTGCCATCCCTGCTGGGAACATGATGCTGTGCTTTGGAAAGTCAGCCAAGACGAGGGCAAGGGCGGGTCAGGGCACCAGGTCCAGGGACCCTGAACTCCCACTCGTGCCCTGGGACGCCAAGTTGTTCTGGGCAGCAGGTCCCCAGTGAAAGACTGACATTTGCCAAATGAAGCTGAGTATGTTTCCCAAGAGAGAAACCTGTGCTGAGAAAAAACGTCCTCTTTCTTTGATCGACCGTCTACTGTGTCAGGCACGTACCAGCTTTCCAGGTGGATGGAGAACGTGCAGCAGGTCGGACACGGTCACCAGGGACCAGGAGCCCTGAGGCGGCCCCGGGGATGTGAGACAGCTCACGGGGCTCCGAGAACAGCCTCCTCCCCGCCACGGCCCCCAACCCTCGACTCTGGAGCAGCAGTCCACAGACTGTTACGTGACTACTAAGGCCAAAGAGAAGTGACGGGAATCCACCTGTTCGAGCTATGGTCAGACAGACTTTACCCTAAAATGGTCCTCATGACTGACCACTGTGGCCAAAGCCCTGGGTCCTCAAAGAGCAAACATGCCCTCTCGATGTCTCTGCCTTATTAGCCCAATGCACAGACGCAGCTCTACCGGATTCTGAGAAATGCTGTCAAAGTTCTTAGTTTCCGTTTGATGTATCTGAAGAATAAAATTTTATCTTGAAACTATAAGCCCAGCAACAGAAAAAGCTGCCGATTGTCTTATTGTCCCAGTGACTCAAGTCACCATGATCTTGGCTGTCTGGGCACAGCTGAAGGGCACGCGTGTCGAGGCCACCATCACGGAGTGGCACGTGTGCACGAGGCCGTGGGGTTGTCCTGCCGCAGGCGTAGGCCAAAGGCAAGGCTGCGTCTGATCCCTGCGGAGTGACCTCCAATCTGCCGCCATGGCAGCAGCTGCCCGTCTGCTGACGGCGGCCTGAGCGCGGAGGAGCGCCGGGCCGGGCGGCGACTCACCTGCTTGGCGCTCGCTCAAGACCACGTACTGCTGGCACTGGTCCAGCCGGCTTCATCTAAAGGACCTTAAACAAATGGAATTTAAACACTAAGAAATACGACTGCTTGCCATCCCTGCTGGGAACATGATGCTGTGCTTTGGAAAGTCAGCCAAGACGAGGGCAAGGGCGGGTCAGGGCACCAGGTCCAGGGACCCTGAACTCCCACTCGTGCCCTGGGACGCCAAGTTGTTCTGGGCAGCAGGTCCCCAGTGAAAGACTGACATTTGCCAAATGAAGCTGAGTATGTTTCCCAAGAGAGAAACCTGTGCTGAGAAAAAACGTCCTCTTTCTTTGATCGACCGTCTACTGTGTCAGGCACGTACCAGCTTTCCAGGTGGATGGAGAACGTGCAGCAGGTCGGACACGGTCACCAGGGACCAGGAGCCCTGAGGCGGCCCCGGGGATGTGAGACAGCTCACGGGGCTCCGAGAACAGCCTCCTCCCCGCCACGGCCCCCAACCCTCGACTCTGGAGCAGCAGTCCACAGACTGTTACGTGACTACTAAGGCCAAAGAGAAGTGACGGGAATCCACCTGTTCGAGCTATGGTCAGACAGACTTTACCCTAAAATGGTCCTCATGACTGACCACTGTGGCCAAAGCCCTGGGTCCTCAAAGAGCAAACATGCCCTCTCGATGTCTCTGCCTTATTAGCCCAATGCACAGACGCAGCTCTACCGGATTCTGAGAAATGCTGTCAAAGTTCTTAGTTTCCGTTTGATGTATCTGAAGAATAAAATTTTATCTTGAAACTATAAGCCCAGCAACAGAAAAAGCTGCCGATTGTCTTATTGTCCCAGTGACTCAAGTCACCATGATCTTGGCTGTCTGGGCACAGCTGAAGGGCACGCGTGTCGAGGCCACCATCACGGAGTGGCACGTGTGCACGAGGCCGTGGGGTTGTCCTGCCGCAGGCGTAGGCCAAAGGCAAGGCTGCGTCTGATCCCTGCGGAGTGACCTCCAATCTGCCGCCATGGCAGCAGCTGCCCGTCTGCTGACGGCGGCCTGAGCGCCGGGAGGAGGGCGCCCGGGGCCGGGCGGCGACTCACCTGCTTGGCGCTCCGCTCGAAGACCACGTACTGCTGGCACTGGTCCAGCCGCCGCTTCCGCATGGTCCAGTAGTGCAGCACCCTGTTCTCCCGCTGGAAGAGCTCGTTCAAGATGTCTGAGGGGAGACGGAGGGAGCCGTAAGCTGGTGCGCATAATCAGTCAACACGCCGACAAAACGAAAGAACATTCATTTCTATTTAAAGATTTTTTATTTTAGGGCAAATGCCCTTGAAAGACAGAATAGCAACTACTGAGCCACACGGCCTGCCTGCCTGGTCTTCTCAACTCGCCTGTCCAGACCGCTCTTACTCCAGTTCAGTCTTAAGACTGGGATACCTTGACACCTGGGTTTGCCTTAATCCCTCAAGGTCAGTATTAACACCAGTATTAGATATATTTTCTGCAAGACCATCAGAACGTCCCTGGGGAAGGACCTTATAGCATGCATCAAAAGACAGCAAGGCAAAATGGTGGGGCAGTAGAAGACAATGATGCGTTTAAAAACCAAAACCAAACTCTGAGGAGAGGAAAGGACATGAGCTGAGAAGTATCAGGCTAGAAAGGAAAAAACAAATCAACAATTGGATTACATGAGAATTAAAACTGTCATAATGAAATAAAATGGCACATATATAAAAATGTTACACAAATAAAGAGTCCAGAAAACCCACAGGGAACATATAAGACACGGATCTAATTTACTTCCTGGTGAATGGGAAAAATGTGAATAACCTCCTAACGAAACGAGCAAAGCACACAAACGTGAAGGTCATGATTCATGAAATGATACACGGCCACTAAACATACGGACACGTTTTGTGCCACTCAAGCCATGAGATCAATTTTTGCCATTTTTCTGGGGAAGACTGTATTACCCAGGGCTGGAAGAGACAGGAAACCTGGGTACCTGCATCACTGAGGGAGGAAAACAGGGTGTTTGGTGACAGGGAATGGCACTGAGGTTCGCACAGGCTTGGACCCGGAGTTTACCTTCCAGATCTGGAGCTGACACGAGCTCTCACTACGACCTGCACACAGACACACACACACTGAGGCGCTGTCTGCAAACCTGTCAACTAGGGGCCAGGTAAAAATCAATTGCAGGGGCTTCCCCTAGTGGTCCAGTGGGTGGGGACACTGCCTTGCAGTGCAAGGGGCGCCGGTTCGATCCCTGGCCTGGGAAGATCCCACGTGCCGCGGAGCAGCTGGACCGATGTGTCCAATCACTGAGCCGGAGCTCTGGAGTGCATGCCCACAGGAGTCAAAGAACAAAGATGGATGAAAATAGAGAAATGAAAGACCAGTGGAAGTGGCCTGCCTGCTCCCCTCCCTCCCCAACCCCCGCCCAAAAAAAAAAAAAATCAATTGCAGAGTCAGTAGAGTGCTGAACATGAAACATAACAGAGCAGACCTATAAATTATGACATAGAGTAAGAGTGTTACTAAGTGAAAGAACCGCAGGGGAATATAGTGCCCTTGTGATTAAAACAAAAAAACACAGTAACTAAAAAGCCAGATGGGTGCACTGAAGCGACACATGTTTATATCTCTGTCCATATTTCCACATACATGCACAGAAGAAATGCACAAAAAGGTCCCCACAGTGGTACCACTGGCAAAGGAATTAGGTAATTTATGTATGTTAGGCTTCCCAGGTGGCACTCTGGTAAAGAACCTGCTGCCAGAGCAGGAGACACAAGAGACGCAGATTTGATCCCTCCCTGGAGGAGGGCGTGGCACCCCACTGCAGTGCTCTTGTCTGGGCAGTCCCCTGGACAGAGGAGCCTGGCGGGCTACAGGCCACAGGGTCGCAAAGAATCGGACATGACTGAGTGACTCAGCACGGCAGCACTGTACCCTTTAAAAATCCTTTATGTGGAAGTAGCATGAAAACCTATACCGTCATATGTGAAAAAAAATAGCTATTGTCATTGCACTGTGAGGAAAGGGGATCCTACAGGGGTGCTGTGCGATGGCCTAGAGGGGTGGGATGGGGGGGGATATACATGTGACTAATCTGGGATCATACATTATCTGTAAACAAGAAAACTCTATAAAAGAAAAAAGTAAAATAAAAATTAAAAAAAAAAAATCCTTTATGTGAGTCTGTTTTATATGAGGTTTATAAAGAGATGAAAAAACTTTAGAAGCATCCGCAACTGGAACTGCAAATCAAGTAAGTGGTACCTGGAATATAACTTTATTGGAAAACTTGGAAAACAACTTTCCTACAAATATGAGCTCCCCACAGCTGAGCGCAGCGAGAAGCGGCGGCCTGTGAGCGGCCTGGAGGGTCCTGCTGACGGGCCCTCCGCCAGAAAAAGCAAGCTCGCTGAGGAGACCTAATCAGGACTGAACTGGAAGCCTGTCGAAACCCGAAGACACCGCTTAAATAAAATGAAACGACTTGAGGTTTTTTTCAGCCTGTGATTCCCGCAGCCTCAGCGCCAGGCAGAGCTGGGGCTCAGCAAGGACGGACGCTGGCAGAACCGGCTCTGGATACCAAGGCTGCTTTAAACCCCTTCACTGTGTCCAAGGGCCCACTTCCATGCCATTTCAACTCAACAGGTAAAAACAAGTATGACTGTGTTGAAAATGCCACATCACTAGGACACATCTTTATTGCAAAATAGTCAGTGGGAATTCTGTGGTGTCTAAATGATCAGTACCTTTACCTCCCACCCACCCTAACCCTATCTGCAGTTGAGTGTAATTGTCCCCAGGTCATCTCTATGCAATTACACGTGTGTGCGTATGGTTTTTACAGATTTTTTCTTTTGGGGGGAGATGGGCAGGTCACTTCTGTTGGTCTTTCATTTGTCCATTTTCATCCATCTTTGCTCTTTGGCTCCTGTGGGCCTCCTATTGCGAAGGCCTCTGTTGTCGCAGAGCACCGGCTCTGGGCGCATGCGCTCCAGAGCTCCGGCTCGGTGATTGGACACATCGGTCTAGCCGCTCCGCGGCACGTGGGATCTTCCCAGGCCAGGGATCGAACTGGCGCCCCTTGCACTGCAAGGCGGTGTCCCCACCCACTGGACCATCAGGGAAGCCCTACAGATTTTTAAACTCAAATGATATCCATCGATGTAACGTTCTTTTGCAATTTGCCCTTTTTTTTTTTTTTTGCTTTTAAAAAACAATATGCTTTTATTAACAATGCTTTAAGAATATAAAACTGGTAACACATTAGAGCAATGAAATGGGTATATCATTTTTGTGATTTAAACTATTAAAAACATTTTGCATAGAGATAATTCTGATTTTCATTTTCCCTAATTCATATTTTCACTTACTTTGAATAAAAGAGTCAATCCTAATAAATAATAAATGTTGCATTTTCTCCCTCAACATAACTCAATAAATTCCATCCTATATAGTTAATATTTTATTACTAAACTAAGTTAGGATAACTTTAATAACATGAAAAAGACATTAAAAATGAAGCCCTAGTGGACACTTAATTTCCAAATACATGGGATTTTTGAATTAACTTTGATATTAACTTCTCATTTTGACATTAATTTCTCATTTAAATGCTTTCTTCTCTGCACTCACCCTGCTTTTTCAGTCTTCTAACTTTACTGAGGCTTTCAATGGCTAAGTCAAAGATCGCTCTTGGCAAATGTCACCTTGAACTTGAAAATACATGTGTGTCTTTCTCAAATATCTTTAGATACTGATTTCTAGCATAATTCCACAGTGATAAGAAAGCAGACTCTGTATGACTTCAACACCTTTAGACCATGAAATGTTTGTACCTTGTTTTATGTCCCTGGATACGTTCCAGTGTCTCCTAGCTTATAGCCTATGGGAACACGAACAGAATCTGTGCCCTACTGTTGTGTGGTGAAAACTGTGTAAATCTTAATTGTGCTGCATTGGTTCATGATGCTTTTCAGGTCTACTATATCCTTCCACTTCTCTGTATAGTCATTCTATTAATTTTTGAGAGTTTGATATTGAAACTCCACCTGAAAGCCTTAATGTAGCTACTTAAAAAATTGTAATATCTAGTGGAACTGTACGTAACTTTCTTCTGTATTTTCCAAGTCTCCTATACATGTGTTACACTTTCGTAATTTAGAAATATTAAAAAAAAAAACACACCTTAAAACATAGAGAGGGACACAGCGAACCCCTGGACCAAGCTCTGGGAGCGCGCCCCGTCGGGCTGGTGGGGAGCGCCCCCGGCATACTCACTCTTCACTTGCTGCTCGGGGGCCTTGATGTGGGTCACCATGCCCGGCATGTTCACGCTGTTCCTGTGCAGGTACTTCAGGAAGACGTCCGCGTTCCTCCTGGCGAGGGTGCAAGCCTAGGGGACAAGGCAGAGCGATGTGTACACGGCACTCACACGGGCAGCTCTTCAGTGCACGAGGCCCACAGCGGCATGCGGCCCTGCACACGCTCTCATCTGGCCCGTCTGTGGCCTGGACAACACGTGGCCTAAATCTCTCTCCGATTAAAAGAAAGAAAAATTCTCTGTCTTGGAGGCTTTGCTCTGATGAACCAGCTGCTATGCTGAGAGCGGTCCCATGGCGAGGTCCAGGTGGCCAGGGGCTGAGGGTGACCACGGGGCTGAGCCACAGACGGTAAAGTCTTTTTCCCCCAGTGGAGCCTTGAGGTGATGGCATCCCTGGCCAACACCCTGATCGCAGCCCTGGGAGAAGCCCTGAGTTGGAGGGCTGGGCTAAACTGTGCTGGGGATCCTGCAAGGGCAGACAGCAGAGATTTTCAGCTCTCCGAGTCACGCCGTCTCCAGGTCGCTGCAGCACCTACTCAACCTGCACGCTCACTCTGGCTGAAAGTGGCCGCGGATGACACGTAAATGAATGGAGTGGACAGATTCAGCCCTCAGCTCATAGCCTGTGACCTCTGGTGTAAGCCATTGGATTGCCCAGTACTGTGTTACATGGTTTTACTGTGGTAACACACAACTGGTTTCACGTGTTTAGAAACCAAATAATTTCATTAATGTAACTTTAAAAAGTTTTGTTTAAAAGAGAGATAAACATAAATCAAAACAGTTGGGGAAAAGAAATCCCTTAATTATATTACACATGGATATATCCTGCCCACTGCCTAGCCCAGATCTGGAATCAACTTTCTCCTCAAGGAGCTCCGTGTCCTTCTTGTAGTGAATGGCACCAAGAGCCCACAACCTGAGCACTAGGGACCCTTGTTACCACCGGGCTCGGCGTTGTTCCTAGGCCTTTCTAGGAGCTGTGGTGCCTTCTTTCAATGGCAGAAAAAGTATCAGAACGGCAGAGAAAAATACACCACGAGCCTCTACTGATCAGACTGAAATAAGCTCTCGTATCCAACAGCATGGAAGCTGTGAGGACTCTAGGGGCCACGCCAAAGGACACCTGGGCCAGCCTGACTTGTGGGCTCTTACCAGCGGACAAGCTGAATATAAAAAGACAAATGCCTGATTTCAACGAGTGACTGAAACACACCAAATGTTAAAGATGATACTAAAAGAACAAACTAATCGTATGCAGAGGTTGCCAGGGAAACAGCTCATCATTCTGAAAATCATGAACAAAGGGAAAGAACCCAGCATATGCCCACCTTATTTGGACAAACGCTATTGTAGCATAACCAGATATCTGAGGAGGGAATAATTCTCTCTATCAAGACAGAAGGAACAAGAGACTATCACCCAGGTGCAACTCCTATGATGTAACACCACCACCGGCTACTAAACCCAGTGGATGAATCGCCAATGGGGAAGGACACAGTAGGTGACACGGACGCACCATGCCTGAAGCACCGGCAAACCCTCACACCACAGAGACTGCAGGAGACGCAGACTGTGCGTGTTCTGAGCCCATGCCATGGAAAACACACAGAACCACCCAGCAGGTCCCTAGGCACGCCCCACACTCTCACTCAAACCTGAACCTAATTAAGGGCCTCAATTCAGTCAACAGAAACACAGAGAATCCAGGATGCTGCTACGACCCATAGGATGCAGTCACTAAACCCAGAATGAGGGAATTCCACAGCATGAATAACTGATTTCTTTACTTAATAAATGCTATCCAGCTAGTGCTAGGGGTAAGAGCCCACCTGCCAGTGCAGGAGACATAGAGATGCAGGTTCTGTCTCTGGGTGGAGAAGATCCCCTGGAGAAGGGCATGACAACCCACTCCAAAGCTCTTGCCTAGAGAATCCCATGGACAGAGGAGCCTGGTGGTGAGCTACAGTCCAAAGGGTTTCAAAGAGTTGGACACGACTGAGCAACTAAGCACAGATACACTTAGGATGTCCTTCTTGTAGTGAATGGCACCAAGAGCCCACAACCTGAGCACTAGGGACCCTTGTTACCACCGGCTCGGCGTTGTTCCTAGGCCTTTCTAGGAGCTGTGGTGCCTTCTTTCAATGGCAGAAAAGTATCAGAACGGCAGAGAAAATACACCACGAGCCTCTACTGATCAGACTGAAATAAGCTCTCGTATCCAACAGCATGGAAGCTGTGAGGACTCTAGGGGCCACGCCAAAGGACACCTGGGCCAGCCTGACTTGTGGGCTCTTACCAGCGGACAAGCTGAATATAAAAAGACAAATGCCTGATTTCAACGAGTGACTGAAACACACCAAATGTTAAAGATGATACTAAAAGAACAAACTAATCGTATGCAGAGGTTGCCAGGGAAACAGCTCATCATTCTGAAAATCATGAACAAAGGGAAAGAACCCAGCATATGCCCACCTTATTTGGACAAACGCTATTGTAGCATAACCAGATATCTGAGGAGGGAATAATTCTCTCTATCAAGACAGAAGGAACAAGAGACTATCACCCAGGTGCAACTCCTATGATGTAACACCACCACCGGCTACTAAACCCAGTGGATGAATCGCCAATGGGGAAGGACACAGTAGGTGACACGGACGCACCATGCCTGAAGCACCGGCAAACCCTCACACCACAGAGACTGCAGGAGACGCAGACTGTGCGTGTTCTGAGCCCATGCCATGGAAAACACACAGAACCACCCAGCAGGTCCCTAGGCACGCCCCACACTCTCACTCAAACCTGAACCTAATTAAGGGCCTCAATTCAGTCAACAGAAACACAGAGAATCCAGGATGCTGCTACACGACCCATAGGATGCAGTCACTAAACCCAGAATGAGGGAATTCCACAGCATGAATAACTGATTTCTTTACTTAATAAATGCTATCCAGCTAGTGCTAGGGGTAAAGAGCCCACCTGCCAGTGCAGGAGACATAGAGATGCAGGTTCTGTCTCTGGGTGGAGAAGATCCCCTGGAGAAGGGCATGACAACCCACTCCAAAGCTCTTGCCTAGAGAATCCCATGGACAGAGGAGCCTGGCGGGCTACAGCTCACAGGGTTTCAAAGAGTTGGACACGACTGAGCAACTTAGCACAGATCACACTAGGCTTAGACTAAGAGATATTTAAAAGATATACCAACCAAATCAACGTGTGGACCTTGTCTGGATTTCGATTTAGACAAGGTAAAAAAAAAAAAATCACAGGACAATCGGAGAAATTTAAGCACTGTTGGATTTTACGTAAGAGTTACTATTAATTTTTCAGATCCGATCATGGTATTGTGGTTACGGAATGGTTTTAGAGGGACTCCCTGGTGGCTCAGATGGTAAAGAGCCTGCCTGCAATGCAGGAGACCCGGGTTTGATCCCTGGGTCAGGAAGAGCCCCTGGACGAGAGCATGGCAACCTGCTCCAGCACCCTTGCCTGGAGAATCCCATGGACAGAGGAGCCTGGTGGGCTACATCCATGGGGTCATAGAAGAGTCAGACACAATTGAGCGACTAACACTTCCATAGTTTCGATGGTTATAGAAAGGAAGAATTTAATGCTTAGATACGCACAGAAGCATTTATAAATAAAGTGGTGCACTATTTAGAATTTAAAATAATCCAGGAAGGGAGGGCGTATGCCTGCCTGCTGGGGATTACTGGAGCGGGTGAGCGGTACACACAGGGGCTCACTGCTCAGTCTCTCCATTTTTGTACATGTCTAAACCTCCACAATAAACAGTTTAAAAGTGCCCAACACACCAAAGACATAATTTTAGGTAAATGAAAGAATCTGACCGAGTGTGTGTTTATTTTGGTTCGTAAATGTAAACAGCAGGCTTTCAGGTCTTGTTTGGAAGAGTTATAGCTAAAGACCCCGGAGGCTCCATTTTCCCACCTTAATTCACCTCTGCAAAATCATAAAAGTAAGTACCGAAGACGAACTAACTAAACCCAGAATGAGGGAATTCCACAGCATGAATAACTGATTTCTTAATAAATGCTATCCAGCTAGTGCTAGGGGTAAGAGCCCACCTGCCAGTGCAGGAGACATAGAGATGCAGGTTCTGTCTCTGGGTGGAGAAGATCCCTGGAGAAGGGCATGACAACCCACTCCAAAGCTCTTGCCTAGAGAATCCCATGGACAGAGGAGCCTGGCGGGCTACAGCTCACAGGGTTTCAAAGAGTTGGACACGACTGAGCAACTTAGCACAGATCACACTAGGCTTAGACTAAGAGATATTTAAAAGATATACCAACCAAATCAACGTGTGGACCTTGTCTGGATTTCGATTTAGACAAGGTAAAAAAAAAAAAATCACAGGACAATCGGAGAAATTTAAGCACTGTTGGATTTTACGTAAGAGTTACTATTAATTTTTCAGATCCGATCATGGTATTGTGGTTACGGAATGGTTTTAGAGGGACTCCCTGGTGGCTCAGATGGTAAAGAGCCTGCCTGCAATGCAGGAGACCCGGGTTTGATCCCTGGGTCAGGAAGAGCCCCTGGACGAGAGCATGGCAACCTGCTCCAGCACCCTTGCCTGGAGAATCCCATGGACAGAGGAGCCTGGTGGGCTACATCCATGGGGTCATAGAAGAGTCAGACACAATTGAGCGACTAACACTTCCATAGTTTCGATGGTTATAGAAAGGAAGAATTTAATGCTTAGATACGCACAGAAGCATTTATAAATAAAGTGGTGCACTATTTAGAATTTAAAATAATCCAGGAAGGGAGGGCGTATGCCTGCCTGCTGGGGATTACTGGAGCGGGTGAGCGGTACACACAGGGGCTCACTGCTCAGTCTCTCCATTTTTGTACATGTCTAAACCTCCACAATAAACAGTTTAAAAGTGCCCAACACACCAAAGACATAATTTTAGGTAAATGAAAGAATCTGACCGAGTGTGTGTTTATTTTGGTTCGTAAATGTAAACAGCAGGCTTTCAGGTCTTGTTTGGAAGAGTTATAGCTAAAGACCCCGGAGGCTCCATTTTCCCACCTTAATTCACTTCAAATCTCTGCAGGAGAAGCTCATAAGAAGTTACCAGGTAAAAACTTTCAAAGAGTTAAGAGTCTGTTCTCTCAGTCAAATAATAACTCTGTTAGCTCAGAGGGTAACCTTCAGAAATGAAACAGAAACAGAAATGATCAAATGTGACAGGAAACGGTGTCGGCGAGGTCAGGATGCCGGAGCAAGGAGGAAAACCGAGCGCCTTCAGGCAGCAGGGGAGGTAAACGTCGCACTTTCCATCAACAGGCCCGAGAGGCCACCAGCAGGCTCTCCGGAGCTCGTTCTCAACAGCGGAAAAAGGCAGTGTGGAAAACCGTCCCAAGTCAACCTATCTCAACCTTCCCACTGCTTTTTACAATTTAACTGCCGAGAAGCATGCCACTGACTCACGTATGACTGCATATGAAGATAACTAAGCAGGCTGGAAAAGGCCTCATTTACAGCTTCTCAGAGTCAAAACTCCCAGCTGGGCCTGAATAGGGTTACATTTCTCTTTCAAGAAACATCTCCTATTATGAGTATTAGTAACCGATCCTGCAACCTCAAGTGGAAATGTTCCTGGTTTGTGTCCACTCTATGCTGGGCTCACACATGCTCCGAGATGGTCTTTGTTCCTAACAAGGTTGCATTTCCAAAGGAAGATCATGTTCAGCTCTAGGCATTTTTGTTTCAGCAAATCAATTTCTGTGTCCCTGTTCAGAATCACTTGGTATTGTGACTTCTACCCATTCTTTATACACACGGATTTCTGTCTCTCTCTCTCTCTGTGAAAACAAGGAGGGGAGTGTAAATCACAACTGGAAAAAGATTTGAAGATCTCCGATCAGTTAATGTGTTGCTGATGCAAAAGTGAAATGTGATAGTCACTCAGCCGTGTCCCACTCTCTGTGACCCCATGGCCTGTAGCCCACCAGGCTCCTCTGTCCATGGAATTCTCCAAGCAAGAATCCTGGAGTGGGTTGCCATGCCCTTCTCCTGGGGATCTTCCCGACCCAGGGATCACACCGAGGTCTCCGACATCGCAGGCGGATGTTTTCCCATCTGAACCACCAGGCAAGCAGGGTCACCCTGATCGCTCCCTGCACCAGCGGTGCTGTGTGGTGTGGCGGGGGCAAAGGACTGGCCACAGTCGTGGGACTGACAGGCCAGACACCCCCAGGCCCGGAGGACCCTCCTGGGACTATGAACCCACCAGGGAGGCACCGGCGCTCAGAAGGCCGGCTCCTCACCTTTAGGAACGCTTCCTTCTGTTCGAGGTGCTTGCTGATCATTGGGGTGACGTGGTCTGTCTCGGAATTGGGGCCCAGCTTGTCGGCGCCCCCACACCAGTCCTCTTCTCTCTTGTACTCCTGCTCCAGGCTCTCAAGGACACTGCAGACCTGTGGCAGGAGAGAGTCCCGGGGTCAGAGGAGCCTCCTGGCATCTGACGGTGGGGAGGACCCGCGCTGGCCTGAGCTCCAAGGCCATCACCTGACCCGAGGACACCTGCGGGCTTTCCAGAATAAACACAAGCAAATGGTGAATTTCCTTCTCCCTCGGCCCTGTTTGAGGACATATACTTAAACGAGAGGCAAAGGGATCTCTTCTCAGATCCTTTTCAACCTGTTATTCCTTGATACACAAGAGAAGCAGGAACAATCCTAATTCCACAGGGCTGCTCTCCTTTGCTCGATTTGGACGTGACTGGTCCGGGAATGACTGGCGAGGCCGGGACCGAGTCGCCCAGGGACGTCAGGCTCAGAGGAAGCGGGCAGGGCCCCTACCTGCTCCGAGGTCTTGTAGAAGGCCACGGACGCGTTCACCATTAAATCACTGATGACTTCTACCCATTCTTTATACACACGGATTTCTGTCTCTCTCTCTCTGTGAAAACAAGGAGGAGTGTAAATCACAACTGGAAAGATTTGAAGATCTCCGATCAGTTAATGTGTTGCTGATGCAAAAGTGAAATGTGATAGTCACTCAGCCGTGTCCCACTCTCTGTGACCCCATGGCCTGTAGCCCACCAGGCTCCTCTGTCCATGGAATTCTCCAAGCAAGAATCCTGGAGTGGGTTGCCATGCCCTTCTCCTGGGGATCTTCCCGACCCAGGGATCACACCGAGGTCTCCGACATCGCAGGCGGATGTTTTCCCATCTGAACCACCAGGCAAGCAGGGTCACCCTGATCGCTCCCTGCACCAGCGGTGCTGTGTGGTGTGGCGGGGGCAAAGGACTGGCCACAGTCGTGGGACTGACAGGCCAGACACCCCCAGGCCCGGAGGACCCTCCTGGGACTATGAACCCACCAGGGAGGCACCGGCGCTCAGAAGGCCGGCTCCTCACCTTTAGGAACGCTTCCTTCTGTTCGAGGTGCTTGCTGATCATTGGGGTGCCGTGGTCTGTCTCGGAATTGGGGCCCAGCTTGTCGGCGCCCCCACACCAGTCCTCTTCTCTCTTGTACTCCTGCTCCAGGCTCTCAAGGACACTGCAGACCTGTGGCAGGAGAGAGTCCCGGGGTCAGAGGAGCCTCCTGGCATCTGACGGTGGGGAGGACCCGCGCTGGCCTGAGCTCCAAGGCCATCACCTGACCCGAGGACACCTGCGGGCTTTCCAGAATAAACACAAGCAAATGGTGAATTTCCTTCTCCCTCGGCCCTGTTTGAGGACATATACTTAAACGAGAGGCAAAGGGATCTCTTCTCAGATCCTTTTCAACCTGTTATTCCTTGATACACAAGAGAAGCAGGAACAATCCTAATTCCACAGGGCTGCTCTCCTTTGCTCGATTTGGACGTGACTGGTCCGGGAATGACTGGCGAGGCCGGGACCGAGTCGCCCAGGGACGTCAGGCTCAGAGGAAGCGCGGGCAGGGCCCCTACCTGCTCCGAGGTCTTGTAGAAGGCCACGGACGCGTTCACCAGCTTCAGCCGGTCCTCCATCTTGAGCATGAGCTGCTGCCAGTGCGAGGCCACCTTCTCGGCGCAGTCGCGGATCATGTCCATGTCATAGTGGTTGGCCTGCAGCATGGCCTCGGCCTTCTGCTGGACCTGCAGGGCGCTCTGGTGCGTCTTCTGGGGAGGGGAGAGGGGGATCTCTTCAGCAGGGGGTCTGCACTCACCGGAAGGCTGCAGGGCCTCAGTTCTGCTTGCTTTTATGGAAACAACTTCAGTTAATACTCATTAGGACACTTGGAAAAACACAGCCCACAGGCTGCTTAGAAAGTTTTTATGCCTACCCACAACTGTTTATATTTACCCAATGAAGGATGAAATGCCTTAGGAATTTCCAGAATGGGTCTCAGTCGTGGGCTTTTCAGTTTTTGAGAAACAGCAGGAAAACTCTTCAGCAGCCAATATTCTGAAAAAGCTGCTGAAACGTTCCAAGTGCATTATTTCTATTGATCCTTCTTAGACTAGCAGCCAGAGGCTAAGGAACAAGCCTTACAGAAAAAGGAGGCCGAAGCGGGCCCTCTTCGTTCTGCTTGTACCTTCAACTCTGGACTCAAGTAAAAGGGCTTCAAGGACTACCGGTTTAGGGGCGTCCCTGGTGGTCCAGTGGGTAAGGACACCACCTTGCAGTGCAAGGGGCGCCGGTTCGATCCCTGGCCTGGGAAGATCCCATGTGCCGCGGAGCGGCTGGACTGATGTGTCCAATTACCGAGCTGGAGCTCTGGAGCATGTGTGCCCAGAGCCGGTGCTCTGTGACAACAGAGGCCACCGCGATGGGAGGCCCACGTGGGCCAAAGAACAAAGATGGATGAAAATAGATAAATGAAAGACCAATAGAAGTGGCATACCCACCCACCTCCCTCTCCAACCCGGCATTCCCCCCACAAAAAAAGAAAAAAAGAACTACTGGTTTAAACAAGAGGAGACACATCAGCTGTGTTCTCTGGAGGTCCACACTGGACAATGGGTCTATGAAAATACCCACCCGCAGCGGGCGCCCTGCTTTGTCACGGCTGCTCCATAGCCGGGCTATGCCTCCAAGACCAGCAAAATGGACACAACCTTAGCTGGGGCCCCAGCCTGGGCTCCCTGGTGCTGGGTGTTCCCAGCAGGGCCCTGGCAGTACACGGACAGCAGGGGGCAGCAAGAGCCCCTGGCCTCTGGGACCCCTGTGGTGAGGTCATCCTGGTGGGTCCCTGCAGGTGCTGGACTGCTGCCTCCTCCTGTAACAGCTAAACTAACCGCAGGTGAGCAGGTGCGGCCCTTCTGCGTTTGCAGCACACCCCGGGCTTCTGGGTGAGGGGCCTGGACAGGTTAGTCCTGAGGCTGGAGGGGCCAGAGACCACAGCCAGACCTGCATCCCTACTTCGACGGTGCCTGGGCCCATGGAGGGGCCGGGGGTGGCGGCCAGGCCCGCGTCCCTACCTCGATGGCGTGCGAGGAGGGCCCACGGCCAGGCCTGCGTCCCTACCTCGATGGCATGCTGGAACTGCTCGTGCTCGCGCTGTAGCTGCTCCGCTTCCTGCAGCGAGCTGGCCGTGATGAGCCCGGCGTTCAGCATCGACTCTCCATTGCGGATCCAGCCCAGCACCTGCAACACGACACAGGGCACTCCCAGCAGCAGCCCCTCCCAGGGCAGCCGGACGTGTGGCCGCCGTGACGGGCCTGCGTGCTGCACGGTCAAGCGGCTCCCGTCAGCCACGAAGCACGGATTTCCTCGCGACCCTACTGACCACAGCCTGCTTCCCTCCCATGGCATCTGAGCCAACGTCCTGCCTTCGAAAATTAATTCTGGGTCTCCCTGGTGGCTCAGTGGTGAAGAATCTGCCTGCCAACGGAGGAGACACGGGCTTGACCCCTGGCCGGGAAGATTCCACAGGTCTCGGAGCAGCGAAGCCCGTGCGCCGCAGCTCCTGCAGCCCTCGCGCCCTCGAGCCGGTGCCCGCAGCTCAAGCCGGTGCCCGCAGCGCGAGCGGCCCGCTCAGCGCAGCCAGCGAAAAGGCAGGCAACACACCCACAGTGGACAAACATACACAAAACCTAAACTTAAAAAAGTCAAATAAAATTAATTCTGTCATGCTTAGCTTCAAGTAGGAGCTGAAAATGGCTGAGGGTCCAGGGGACTGATCATTCGTCTACGGGTCAAACTGCTTGGTAAGGGCACCCCTTTATCTCACTAACGCATCTGCCACGTCAGTGCCGGTGCTAAGACAGCACACTAACCAAGGCACGACGTCCGCTCTCTGCCGACGCTCAGGACCGCCCCAGCAGGTGCTCAGTGCCATGGAACGAGAAGCCAGTTCTGCCTGTGGAAGCCACAGCGACTGTGGAGGGTCATTCTGAACAGTGGTTTCTGGCAGAAACTGCTGGTTACCCACCCAACACCTGCCCTCCTCTTTTATTCAGAAAAGCCCAACCTGTGGAACGAGCCTGAGACAGAGCCACTGCTCCGCTCCCGGGACAGAGGGGCTGCGGGCAGACGTGATGTCAGCCACCGAGACCGAAGCAGGAGCTTCCGGGACACTGGGGCACGTCCTTCTTCTCTGATCCACATGCTGCCTCTTTCTTGTCACGCTTTCCCCTCCCCAAAGCCTGGAATGTGGAGGTGGTGGCCGGAAGGTCCCCTCTAATCACACAGCATGTGCTTTACTGTGTGTCTCCCAGAATCCTGGGAATCCACGCTTCCCACAGGTGCCCAGCTCACGAGAGAGAATGTCACGGGCACGCTTACTACACACACGCACGGACTCCCACGGGCACTGAGCCAAAACCGACCTCTTCCAATGTTCCATTTTTATTTTGCCATGCTATCTGGGAGGTGGCAGCATAGATATCTGATAACACAAGACCCCAGCCCAAAATAAAAATATACCATGTATTTATTCAGCAGGAAGCACTGTGCTCAGAGCTGCAGGCAAGAGACGACCAATGATTAAACAGGTGAAGAGGAGGGGACCCTCAACGGATCGCTCTGCTGGGGGAGGCTTTTCTACTGCAGAGTAAGAAGCACAGGGCGGTGCAGGCACCGCCAGGTCCTCGCCCGCAGGCTGTCGCTGCGTCGGGGGCGTGTGCTACCACTACGGCAGGACGGCTGGGCTCTGACCAGGGACACACGTCCCCCCGGAGAGCACCCGCGGGTCCCCTGGGCCCAGCCCCGCTCTGCCCGCCGGGTTGCCTGTTCTATCCTACGTCGGGACGGCTGGGCTCTGAGCAGGGACACAGGCCCCCGGGAGAGCGCGCGGGTCCCCGGGCCTGGGTTACCTGCTTGACCTCGGCCTGCAGGTGGCGCAGCTGCACGCACTGCTCCAGGTGCTTCCGGTGCTGCTCGGCCGCGAGGTCCAGCTCCTGCTGCTTCTCGTGCAGGAACTCCAGCAAGTCCTGGACTCGCGTGGCCATGTCGACGTCTCGGTCACAAAGCAGCTCCACGCCTGTGGACGGGGGAGGGAGGCACTGAATTCAAACCGCACTTCAACCCGTTCTTCGGGGAGCAAGGCCTACACGCTGCATTTGAGGCCCACCCAGCTGGCGGGGCCGCGCCGTCGCTGTGCAGGTCACCGCCGGCAGAGGGCGCTGCCGTGTGCCAACGAGCACGCGAATGCGTCTGGGAGGGTGAGGCTGATGTGGTCCAGAGCCGAACACACACGGCCGCTAGCCAAACCACGCTCATTCCCCATCGGTCAGCTCCCGCTCCCGAGCTGACATCTGGTCAAGGTGCAAAGTCCTTTATAAGGGAGTGAACTCTGACTTGTCTTTTATCCACTGCACGCCCGTTCACTCTCGAGGAAGCCCTGAGTCTGTGTCAGGGGAGGAACGCGGCGTGCAGCTGTCGCTAAGTTTCTAACACGACAGCCCCCTCCACATTTTTGAGCGTATAGTGACATCTGCTGGTAAAAGACAGACCAAGAAAAAAAATGAAGGGCATGAAAATATATTCTTGGGGTTTACATTTCATTCATGGAGATACAACAATATATAACCTGTGAAGTGAAAGTTCACGCCACTTGAGATAATATGTAAGAATATCGAGGGTAAGTACACTCACAGTGTTAAATGTGACCGTATCACGCGCTGAAAGCAAGCACAATGTTTCGTTCAGCGCGCGGGTGTATCGCCTGACTCACAGCGTGCGTGACGCACAGAGCCGTCCCCACGAGAGGAGTGGGGCGCGCAGCCCCCGGGCCACGGGCAGGGCGCGCTGCTCACCGGAGGCCTGCACCTCGTTGACATACTGCAGCAGGTCCTGCCCCTGGTGGATGACGTCGAAGGTCAGGTTGTTCATGGTCAGGGCCTTGTCCGCGTGGTGCTGCAGGCGCTGCTCGGCGATCGTGAGGTCCTCTGTGTCAAAGTCGTTCATCTGCTGGGACAGCTCGTCGTTCCAGGACTCGAGGTCCGAGATGATCTGGCAGAGGAGAGCAGCTGCTTAGGACCAAGACGTGAAGAACGAACATTCGCTGCGACTCCTCTCGGCACCGCGCTGGGGAGGAAGAGACTGACGAGACCTCATCAGGGGACGCGGGGGCCAGCGGATCGGGCTCCTACCAGCCAGGGACGGGACTGCCGCACCCCAAAATGAAGACCATCAAATAGGTCGAATACACAAAGGCTGACTAATCCCCAGGGATGCTAAAAGAGAAAGAAGAGCTGAAATCCAAAACGTAAATGAAAAGCTCTTTGGTTTTGATGAAAGGGAACTAAGCTTTATCCTCAAAATTGGTTCTTAAAGGAGAAAATGAATTATTCAAGCACATAATGATGAAGCAAAGTTCCTTTTTATGGTTACATCTAGCTATTAAATGTAGAAATAACAGAATTAGAAAGCTTTCTTCTAACAATTCTAGTAAACACCTGTTCAGGTAAAGGTCATCAGCACCTAGTGGACTATGAGGAAGAGGCTGAGGGGGACGACTAGGCTGCACCTCCTAGGGCTGCAGACCACACAGCATCCCTGAAGAAGGGGGCCCAGACAGGATACAAGCCCCCTGACAGGAAGACACATGCCAGGTCACCTGCGGAGCTGCAGGTATTGAAATGAACCTGCATCTACTGGGCTCTTTCCATCTACCTTCTTTGGAAAAGCCTACTCCAGACTCCTGCCTGGGAAATCCCATGGACAGAGGAGCCTGGTGGGCAACAGTCCACGGGGTGGCAAGAGTGGACACCACTGAGCGACTCCACCTACCTTCCCAGGTCACAGACTACGCCAGGGAACGAAATACAGTTCCACAGCCTCGGAGAAATCAAGTAAGAAAACGCAGAATGCGGAACCTGGTTGGTTGCTTTGAAACTTGTTATTTCAATGAGTCATCACACAGAAAAGAGAAAAGGGTGGACAGAGAGAGAGAGTTCTGGATGAAAACACAACCACCCAATGCAGCAGCAGGCCCCACGGGCCCCCTCTCTGCAGCACCTGCAGAAACGCAAACACAGGTAATAAGGAAACACCCTCCAGCTGGCGAGGTGCTGGGGGGCCCCATCGTGAGGTCCTCTGTGTCAAAGTCGTTCATCTGCTGGGACAGCTCGTCGTTCCAGGACTCGAGGTCCGAGATGATCTGGCAGAGGAGAGCAGCTGCTTAGGACCAAGGCGTGAAGACGAACATTCGCTGCGACTCCTCGGCACCGCGCTGGGGAGGAAGAGACTGACGAGACCTCATCAGGGGACGCGGGGGCCAGCGGATCGGGCTCCTACCAGCCAGGGACGGGACTGCCGCACCCCAAAATGAAGACCATCAAATAGGTCGAATACACAAAGGCTGACTAATCCCCAGGGATGCTAAAAGAGAAAGAAGAGCTGAAATCCAAAACGTAAATGAAAAGCTCTTTGGTTTTGATAAAAGGGGAACTAAGCTTTATCCTCAAAATTGGTTCTTAAAGGAGAAAATGAATTATTCAAGCACATAATGATGAAGCAAAGTTCCTTTTTATGGTTACATCTAGCTATTAAATGTAGAAATAACAGAATTAGAAAGCTTTCTTCTAACAATTCTAGTAAACACCTGTTCAGGTAAAGGTCATCAGCACCTAGTGGACTATGAGGAAGAGGCTGAGGGGGACGACTAGGCTGCACCTCCTAGGGCTGCAGACCACACAGCATCCCTGAAGAAGGGGGCCCAGACAGGATACAAGCCCCCTGACAGGAAGACACATGCCAGGTCACCTGCGGAGCTGCAGGTATTGAAATGAACCTGCATCTACTGGGCTCTTTCCATCTACCTTCTTTGGAAAAGCCTACTCCAGACTCCTGCCTGGGAAATCCCATGGACAGAGGAGCCTGGTGGGCAACAGTCCACGGGGTGGCAAGAGTGGACACCACTGAGCGACTCCACCTACCTTCCCAGGTCACAGACTACGCCAGGGAACGAAATACAGTTCCACAGCCTCGGAGAAATCAAGTAAGAAAACGCAGAATGCGGAACCTGGTTGGTTGCTTTGAAACTTGTTATTTCAATGAGTCATCACACAGAAAAGAGAAAAGGGTGGACAGAGAGAGAGAGTTCTGGATGAAAACACAACCACCCAATGCAGCAGCAGGCCCCACGGGCCCCCTCTCTGCAGCACCTGCAGAAACGCAAACACAGGTAATAAGGAAACACCCTCCAGCTGGCGAGGTGCTGAGCGTGTGGTTATGTAAGGAAACGGCCCGCTTCTTAGACAGATTTACAAAGGCTGCAGGAGTGAACCACGACAAGCTGGCACGGGCTTCCTCCGGAAGACCACGGCACACCAGCAGCCAGAGCAGCACAGGTGACGGGGGCGGGCTCCCCGAATGCAGAGGACAGGCCCGTGGGAGGGCGTCGCTCTCGTCACTGCTTTTACATAGGTCTGAAAACGTTCAGGATATACTTTTTAAAAACTGTGACCCAAAATTATAAAATCCAGAGGAGAAGAAAAAATGTCTTGTGAACGAATATTATCTCTACACATCCATATAATAACATTTCCCATGGATCTTATTTATTTATTTTTTTTAACTGCAGGAGCTGAAACAAAACTAATTTGAGATTGAGAGAGTTTACACCAAATCCAGCTGGGAGACGGGAAGGAATAAAAATCTGAAGGCTTCTCTAAATTCTTATGGTCCAAATCATCCTGATTTCTTCTTTTATTACTGGGTTTGCATAATTGGGTGTTAACTTACATTAATTTATTAAATTATATCAGTTTATAAATAATTTTTCACAATGCCAAGTGAGACATAAACCAAGTAATCATGAAGGAAATATTTTTTAAAAGGAAAAAAAAAATCATCATAACTTTAACCTTGATCTCTACTCTAAGGAGAATTTTCTTTCTTAATGTTTATTTGTTTCCTAACCCCGAGGGAAAAGAGTTAGGTGTGGTGATGAGTTATAGACTTAGCCACAGTGCCTCATGGAGACAACATTAGGCTCAAAAACACTCAAGAAATGAACAATAAACAAAGATCAATGTGGTAAAGGCCACAGGATTCAAAAACACTCATTGAGCACAAGGAAACCCTGGCAACGGCCAGGCTTAAGCCAGGATCAAGGATCCTCGGGAAGACTCCTGCCCCTGTGTTTATTGTTATGGCTTGTTAGCAGCCATGCAAGCCAAGAAGAGAAATCTGTGGCAAAAACAAGGCTCAAGAAAGTGGAAGGCTTTGTTAAACAGGGATTCTTTGAAGAATTAACTTTGAAATCATTTTTAAAAAAAATACAAGTCTGAATTTTTGGAGAGTCTTTTTCTTTTGAAATGTACAAAGAATCATGAGTATTTTCTGCAACGATCACAGAGTGCGAGCGTAAGGATTTTGGCGCTCTTTTTAGGTTAATGGACCAGAATTTACTTGGGGTATCTGAAGACTGAAATCCCAACATTCTAAGTCACAGGAAACCTTGCTCTATTTTTGGGAGATGGAAAGCCTCGTTTGATTGAAATATGAGCGATGTGGGAGATTTTAAACACTGAACAGACAACGTGAATTTCTACCATGAAGATCATTCCACACCTCCGTGGGCTGTCAGACGGACATCCTCCTGGACAAGAGAGGAAGTCCCAGAAGCCTAACCTGCCAGGGTTTTTACCTTCTCAGGATTACCCCAGGGAAACGAGGCTCTCAGGCTACGGCACTTTAAAAGCTTTTGGACTCTATATTAGCTGGTCTGTGCCTGAATCACAGGCTTAACTTCTCAGCCTAGGAAAGCACCATCCTCGGTCAGAAGCGCTGGCTTTGCCGAGGCCATGTGGATCTCTGGCTCTCATGTGGTGAAAACGCATGTTTGTGGCTCCTCATCTACATTTTCAAACAGAAGTTCTATGAAAGAAGAAACACAATCAAAAAAGAATTTTCCGGGCTTCCCTGGTGGTCCAGTGGGTAAGGACACCGCCTTGCAGTGCAAGGGGCGCCGGTTCGATCCCTAGTCTGGGAAGATCCCACGTGCCGCGGAGCGGCTGGACGGATGTGTACACTTACGAGCCGGAGCTCTGGAGCGCGGCGCTCTGCAATGACAGGCGCCACCGTGATGGGAGGCCCACAGGAGCCAAAGAACAAAGACGGATGAAAATAGAGAAATGAAAGACCAACAGAAGTGGCCCGCTCGCCCCTACCCTCCCCAACCCGCACCCCGCCCTCAAAAAGAATTTTCCCTTTGCAGTAGTATTAATACAAATAAAGCAATTATTGTTTTAGCAGCCATGCAAGCCAAGAAGAGAAATCTGTGGCAAAAACAAGGCTCAAGAAAGTGGAAGGCTTTGTTAAACAGGGATTCTTTGAAGAATTAACTTTGAAATCATTTTTAAAAAAAATACAAGTCTGAATTTTTGGAGAGTCTTTTTCTTTTGAAATGTACAAAGAATCATGAGTATTTTCTGCTACGATCACAGAGTGCGAGCGTAAGGATTTTGGCGCTCTTTTTAGGTTAATGGACCAGAATTTACTTGGGGTATCTGAAGACTGAAATCCCAACATTCTAAGTCACAGGAAACCTTGCTCTATTTTTGGGAGATGGAAAGCCTCGTTTGATTGAAATATGAGCGATGTGGGAGATTTTAAACACTGAACAGACAACGTGAATTTCTACCATGAAGATCATTCCACACCTCCGTGGGCTGTCAGACGGACATCCTCCTGGACAAGAGAGGAAGTCCCAGAAGCCTAACCTGCCAGGGTTTTTACCTTCTCAGGATTACCCCAGGAAAGCGAGGCTCTCAGGCTACGGCACTTTAAAAGCTTTTGGACTCTATATTAGCTGGTCTGTGCCTGAATCACAGGCTTAACTTCTCAGCCTAGGAAAGCACCATCCTCGGTCAGAAGCGCTGGCTTTGCCGAGGCCATGTGGATCTCTGGCTCTCATGTGGTGAAAACGCATGTTTGTGGCTCCTCATCTACATTTTCAAACAGAAGTTCTATGAAAGAAGAAACACAATCAAAAAAGAATTTTCCGGGCTTCCCTGGTGGTCCAGTGGGTAAGGACACCGCCTTGCAGTGCAAGGGGCGCCGGTTCGATCCCTAGTCTGGGAAGATCCCACGTGCCGCGGAGCGGCTGGACGGATGTGTCCAATTACGAGCCGGAGCTCTGGAGCGCGGCGCTCTGCAATGACAGGCGCCACCGTGATGGGAGGCCCACAGGAGCCAAAGAACAAAGACGGATGAAAATAGAGAAATGAAAGACCAACAGAAGTGGCCCGCTCGCCCCCCTACCCTCCCCAACCCGCACCCCCCGCCCTCAAAAAAGAATTTTCCCTTTGCAGTAGTATTAATACAAATAAAGCTATTTTTTTTTCAAATACCAAAATATCCTAGAAAGAATACTCCAAATAAAGCTTCTGACTCTTCTTTGTGCTCCCTGACTGAAATGATTCAATAAGCAGGTACGTTTACAGGAGCAATTCCTCTGGAGTGGACGTAGGTCAGCGAGGAGGGCAGCCATGTGGCTCTTCTGTTCACGCAGGACATGCTGCCCCCAGACCCTTGCCACCCCTCAACACTGGACCCTGAAAACCCTCAGTGCTGCTCCTGGACCCTGGCCACCACCTAGTGCTGCCCCGACCACTCCTCTCATGGGACCCTGACGAACCCCCGCCCCACAAGCGGGGGTCACCCTGCTTCCTGGGATGTGATGAGTTGAAACCAGTGTTTCTCGTCTCCATGGCTCCACAAGCATGGGAAAGCCAGGACCAGAGCCCTTGAGCAGGTGAAACCAGGCAACACGGGCAGAGCTTAACTCCTTTTCGTCCCTGGTTAACACCTAAGGGCTTTCTTTACCATAATGAAAAGGTCCATGGACGTTTAAATATAAGCAGCCAACAAAAGGCCCCCGGTGAGGCCCACACGCCGAAAGGCCACTTGGGGCTGGGCCGAGGGAGCCGGGACCGCTCCAGACAGCGGGTGCCCTGCGCGGAGGGAGCCCTGCCGCCCTCTGCGTGAGGAGTGCCTGGGCTCTGGCCCCGCTGCCTTCCAGGCCTGTTTCAGACGCAGGACGAGCGGCAGAGAGAGGGTGCAGTCTACAGACTCCAGCCGGCAGGCACGGCCCCGGACGCCTGGGGCACCTGGACAGGCAGGTCCCGCCGGCCGCTCAGCCCGAGGGCTCCAGGAGAAAGAAAACCCGGTAAGGACACCGCCTTGCAGTGCAAGGCGCGGTTCGATCCCTAGTCTGGGAAGATCCCACGTGCCGCGGAGCAGCTGGACCAATGTGTCCAATTACCGAGCCGGAGCTCTGGAGCGGCGCTCTGCAATGACAGGCGCCACCGTGATGGGAGGCCCACAGGAGCCAAAGAACAAAGACGGATGAAAATAGAGAAATGAAAGACCAACAGAAGTGGCCCGCTCGCCCCTACCCTCCCCAACCCGCACCCCCCGCCCTCAAAAAAGAATTTTCCCTTTGCAGTAGTATTAATACAAATAAAGCTATTTTTTTTTCAAATACCAAAATATCCTAGAAAGAATACTCCAAATAAAGCTTCTGACTCTTCTTTGTGCTCCCTGACTGAAATGATTCAATAAGCAGGTACGTTTACAGGAGCAATTCCTCTGGAGTGGACGTAGGTCAGCGAGGAGGGCAGCCATGTGGCTCTTCTGTTCACGCAGGACATGCTGCCCCCAGACCCTTGCCACCCCTCAACACTGGACCCTGAAAACCCTCAGTGCTGCTCCTGGACCCTGGCCACCACCTAGTGCTGCCCCGACCACTCCTCTCATGGGACCCTGACGAACCCCCGCCCCACAAGCGGGGGTCACCCTGCTTCCTGGGATGTGATGAGTTGAAACCAGTGTTTCTCGTCTCCATGGCTCCACAAGCATGGGAAAGCCAGGACCAGAGCCCTTGAGCAGGTGAAACCAGGCAACACGGGCAGAGCTTAACTCCTTTTCGTCCCTGGTTAACACCTAAGGGCTTTCTTTACCATAATGAAAAGGTCCATGGACGTTTAAATATAAGCAGCCAACAAAAGGCCCCCGGTGAGGCCCACACGCCGAAAGGCCACTTGGGGCTGGGCCGAGGGAGCCGGGACCGCTCCAGACAGCGGGTGCCCTGCGCGGAGGGAGCCCTGCCGCCCTCTGCGTGAGGAGTGCCTGGGCTCTGGCCCCGCTGCCTTCCAGGCCTGTTTCAGACGCAGGACGAGCGGCAGAGAGAGGGTGCAGTCTACAGACTCCAGCCGGCAGGCACGGCCCCGGACGCCTGGGGGCACCTGGACAGGCCGCAGGTCCCGCCGGCCGCTCGCGAAGCCCGAGGGCTCCAGGAAGCCAGCCGGCCTCCCCAGGGAGCTCTGGTTCCTCTCGTCTGTTCCACACTCAGGTTCAGCCCCCCAGTTATACTGACTGCTGCTTGGACTTTATCACGTTCAAAAACAGTAGATCCTGCCCAGCAGAGAATTAAGAACCACCCTCTTTTTGATGAAGAAAAGAAAAGAAACCTGCCATTCCTTCTGCTAGTCACCTATAAGGTGCAAAAGTCAACTTTTAAGTGAGGATTAAAGGTCAGCTGAGACCATTTCTGTAGGGGGGAAATGGGGTTTCCTGGGACCTTCAACATGGTCACTGCAGGCTCAGGGAGCCCTCAGTCTTGGAGGGAGAGGACGGAGAGGAGGGGTGGGAGGAGGAACGTGACGGCCCGAGCCTCCGCCTCCAGGACGGGGGCGCGCCGCGCGGGGTGCAGTCGAGGGTGCCCGCGCCGAGGCGGCGGGGCGGCCCTGTCCGCAGAAGCGCTGCCCGGGCGCCGCTCGCACAGCTCGCGGGCCCTGCTGTCCTGCTGCGTGCCGTCTGCCGCCGCCCACCTGCCTCTCCCAGGGCCGGGCCGCCTCCGGGGCTGAGCTGGGGAGGAGCCCCACCCCGCCCCTCCTGGTGCAGGGGCGGGCAGCGGGCGAGGCTGCGCAACTCACGTCGATGGCGTCCCGCTCGAAGATGCGCAGCTGCAGGAAGAGCTCCAGCTTGACCTTGCGCTCCTGGAAGAGCTCCTCCATCTGCGCCTGGGCCTCGTCCAGCTGCTGCAGCACCATCTCGATGTGGCTGATGGAGCTGCTGTGCGGGGTCTTGTTGCTCGAGATGGCCGAGTCCCTGCAAGGGGCCGAGGGGACAGACAGGATTGGCAGGGAAGGCCTCTCCTCGTCCGGGCCGGAGGGCAGCTCCGGGCTGGGGAAGAATCCAGCAGGAAGCAGGACGGCGGCTCTCGGAAAAGAAGCTGCCCTCCCACCCAGCGATCTGGGCTTCCTCAGGGTTGAGGGTACGTGGAGGACATCCTTCCGTTCTGCCTCAAAGCCCCTCTCAGAAGGCAGCCAACCATCACATAAATCATTCTAGAGCTCCACCTTTAGCCACCGTCCTCCTCGGGTGGAGCGCAGAGGATTCCTATTTACTACAGAGGATGAGATGGCTGGATGGCATGAGTGGCTCAATGGACGTGAGTCTGAGTGAGCTCCGGGTGACAGTGGGGGACAGTGGAGCCGGGATGGACGCAGGCCGTGGGGCTGCAGAGTCAGACATGACTGAGCGGCCGAACGACAACAATTTACTACACATGGCAGTGCCCAGTCAGTCACTTCCCTGCAAAGCAGCTCACGGAGCCTTCACCGCGGAACAACGGCCTGACTCGGGGCAAAGCCAGCTCCGCGGGAGTCCTCAGGAGCGATGAGGTAAGCTGACCGCCCGCTCCCGCCACCCGCCCGCCGCCCCGAGCGAGCCAGCAGGGGCTCCAGGGAGAGAAAGGCCGGCCTCCTGCCTCCACCGCGAGCAGCGTCTGGGCGGCACACGGTGGCCAGGCCTGCCCCAGCCTGGACTTGGAGAAGAGGGACGCCCACCACAGTCTAGAAAACTAGCTCGCTCACGGTCCAAAGGACACGGTCCTGGAAGGTTTAAACTCATTTGGTTTGTAAAGAAACTTCAGGAATACTAGGGAGATGTTAAAAGGAAGTGTTAATCAGACCTCAGTTCTGGGAAAGTGTATTGTGTGTGTGTATGTGTGAGCTGCTTGGTCCTGTGTGACTCCGCGGCCCCGTGGACTGCTGCCCGCCGGGCTCCCCTGTCCACGGGAGGCTCCAGGCAGGAATGCGGACAGAGCCGCCGTTCCCTTCACCAGGGGATCTTCCCGACCCAGGAACTGAACCCGGGTCTCCTGCACTGCCGGCAGACTCTTTACCATCTGAGCCTCCAGGGGGAGTTTATTCATCAATGCCATAAAGAGAAAAGTCACAGTAAAAGTGGAAAAAAAACTGAGGCAGAAAAAGAGGAAAGAGAGATGTTGGTCTCCTCTGCATGGATGTTACTTGTTCTCTAAACTGAAGGCAAAGAAAGAGATCTGGGCTTCCTCGGGGTGGGGGGAGGACATTGTTCTGCCTCAAAGCCCCTCTCAGAAGGCAGCCAACCATCACATAAATCATTCTAGAGCTCCACCTTTAGCCACCGTCCTCCTCGGGTGGAGCGCAGAGGATTCCTATTTACTACAGAGGATGAGATGGCTGGATGGCATGAGTGGCTCAATGGACGTGAGTCTGAGTGAGCTCCGGGTGACAGTGGGGGACAGTGGAGCCGGGATGGACGCAGGCCGTGGGGCTGCAGAGTCAGACATGACTGAGCGGCCGAACGACAACAATTTACTACACATGGCAGTGCCCAGTCAGTCACTTCCCTGCAAAGCAGCTCACGGAGCCTTCACCGCGGAACAACGGCCTGACTCGGGGCAAAGCCAGCTCCGCGGGAGTCCTCAGGAGCGATGAGGTAAGCTGACCGCCCGCTCCCGCCACCCGCCCGCCGCCCCGAGCGAGCCAGCAGGGGCTCCAGGGAGAGAAAGGCCGGCCTCCTGCCTCCACCGCGAGCAGCGTCTGGGCGGCACACGGTGGCCAGGCCTGCCCCAGCCTGGACTTGGAGAAGAGGGACGCCCACCACAGTCTAGAAAACTAGCTCGCTCACGGTCCAAAGGACACGGTCCTGGAAGGTTTAAACTCATTTGGTTTGTAAAGAAACTTCAGGAATACTAGGGAGATGTTAAAAGGAAGTGTTAATCAGACCTCAGTTCTGGGAAAGTGTATTGTGTGTGTGTATGTGTGAGCTGCTTGGTCCTGTGTGACTCCGCGGCCCCGTGGACTGCTGCCCGCCGGGCTCCCCTGTCCACGGGAGGCTCCAGGCAGGAATGCGGACAGAGCCGCCGTTCCCTTCACCAGGGGATCTTCCCGACCCAGGAACTGAACCCGGGTCTCCTGCACTGCCGGCAGACTCTTTACCATCTGAGCCTCCAGGGGGAGTTTATTCATCAATGCCATAAAGAGAAAAGTCACAGTAAAAGTGGAAAAAAAACTGAGGCAGAAAAAGAGGAAAGAGAGAGATGTTGGTCTCCTCTGCATGGATGTTACTTGTTCTCTACCTAGTTGACAAGAGAATTACAGCAAATGGTTCAAAGAAGTGGAAGGGGAAGAGACCCAAGCAGCCCCCAGAGTGCTGGGACGGGTGGGACAGGGGAGGGGCGGGGACGCAAGGCCAGGGACGGGGCTGCGGGGACAGGGACGGGGACAGGGACCAAGGGCCGGGGTCGGGGCTGGGGCGAGGCCCACCTCAGCTGCTGGATGAGGTCCTCCCCTTCCTTGATCACGTTCACGGTCACCTGCAGGGTGGTCTGCTGCTGCTGGCCGAAGCGCTTGATGAGGTCCTGCACAGCCTCCACCGACTCTGCATACACGTCGTCCAGCAGCTCCTTCTGCAGCTCCTCCAGCCATGTCCACAGCTGCGGGGACAGCGCCGTGAGCCCGGCCCTCCCCGCCCCCAGGGTGGCCGCCAGAAGGGGGACCGGCGGCAGCGGCGCCCAGGGAGCCGGCGGGGCGGGAGGGGGCGGCGGGGGAGGCACCCCCCACGGCCGGATGACCAGTGGAACACAGAGCAGGAGGCGAGGTGAAGAAACAAACCGGCAGCGAGCCCAGGGGCCTGTCACAAAGCAGAGAAAGGAAGGCGGGGGGCAGCGACTCTCCCGGCCCCTCCCGCCACAGCCAAGGGCCACAGGAAGTGGAAGAGCCCCTCTGACGGCCAGAACCTCTGCTAAAGGGAACCAGCCTTCTTGAACGCACCTTCTGATTCTCAGCAAGCAGGTGGACAGTTTTATTTTTAGCAAGAGCATTACCATCCATGATTAATTATTAAGCTGCAGTTCAGACAGAGGGGCTTACATCCCGCAGAAAAGAAGGAAGCGCACAGCGTGGTGGACTCCACTGTCCCGATGCCTGGCAGGAAACTCAGACACGACTCGCCCAGGTCCCAGGTCCCCGCTCCCTGCCCAGGCCACGGCGGAGTCCTCCCACGAGGGTGCAGACGCGTGATCGCGGTCACGGCACCAAGACCCCCACCAAGACGTCTGCAGACCCGGGTGGGTAGAGACAGCCGGGGACAAGAGGGCTCCCAGCCTGGCGGGGAAAGAGCACCTCGCCGCTCCCGGGAAGCCCACTGCCCCCTCCAGGGCCTGGCGAGCCATTCAGTGAGCTACAAAGACAGCTAATAAAGCGGAACAGGCCCTGGAGGCTGAGCCGTGGGTTTTATGTGGTGAGAAAGTGCTCTCAACTTCTCCAGGGATGGAACAGGCACCTCCTGCGTCTTACGTGTGTCTGACAGGAGGCTGCCTCGGCCGCCGGGAGAGGCTTGCCTGGCCCCTGCCTGGCCCCCCAGGCCTCACGGTGGACACAGAGCCACAGCTTTACCGAATCCTCAGGGATGCACAGGAAACCGCAGAAGTTTAAAACACATTAAGTCTGCTACACACGATCGAGTTCCATTCTGAGAGCATGTTTGTAAGTCCAGTGTGTAAGCCCAGCAAAATCAGCTTAGGTGCCCAACTGACACTAGCAGCTATACCGTATTATACTGTAGTAGGTTTATAATACTTCTCACACAAATAATAAAAAAAATAAAAACACAAAAAAAGATTCCCCGTTGGCAGGTAGGGGACCTTGAAAGGTACAGGAGTGGAGTACAGCAGCTGGCCCACAGAGCGACATCGAGTGACCCGGCAAGAAGAGCCGCTGGTCGGAGGAGGGCGGGGAGGCGGGAGGCCGCCGAGCTACCGGATTGTCAGCGCAGGAGGCAGCAAGCTGCAGTGTCCTCAGCCCTGACGCCGACGGAACGCGTGTACGCGGCTTTCAAAGTCTGAAACTTGAAGCTCCGTATGTAGGGGACTTACTGTACATAATCTGGTAAGCTCTGGTTCTCGCAGACCCACGAAAAGACCAGTGCGGCCAGGACATGATGCTCCGTCATCCACCCCAAGAGCCTTCCCAGGGCCCTCGGTGACCCTCCCTGCCTCCCTCTCTGCTCCCCCTCAGACCACCACCAGCCTGCCTTCTGCCCCTACAGACTGGCTCACATTTTGTAAAATACATACACATTCACGGAACCATGCAGTAGGTACCCATTTTTTTGGTCTGGCTTCTTTCAGCAGGATTATTTTGAGATGTCACTCACCATTATGTTAAGAATAACATAAAACCATCATTGAAATGCAGGTCTACCCACCTGGCGGGAAAGAGCACCTCGCCGCTGGAGGGCCTGGCGAGCCATTCAGTGAGCTACAAAGACAGCTAATAAAGCGGAACAGGCCCTGGAGGCTGAGCCGTGGGTTTTATGTGGTGAGAAAGTGCTCTCAACTTCTCCAGGGATGGAACAGGCACCTCCTGCGTCTTACGTGTGTCTGACAGGAGGCTGCCTCGGCCGCCGGGAGAGGCTTGCCTGGCCCCTGCCTGGCCCCCCAGGCCTCACGGTGGACACAGAGCCACAGCTTTACCGAATCCTCAGGGATGCACAGGAAACCGCAGAAGTTTAAAACACATTAAGTCTGCTACACACGATCGAGTTCCATTCTGAGAGCATGTTTGTAAGTCCAGTGTGTAAGCCCAGCAAAATCAGCTTAGGTGCCCAACTGACACTAGCAGCTATACCGTATTATACTGTAGTAGGTTTATAATACTTCTCACACAAATAATAAAAAAAATAAAAACACAAAAAAAGATTCCCCGTTGGCAGGTAGGGGACCTTGAAAGGTACAGGAGTGGAGTACAGCAGCTGGCCCACAGAGCGACATCGAGTGACCCGGCAAGAAGAGCCGCTGGTCGGAGGAGGGCGGGGAGGCGGGAGGCCGCCGAGCTACCGGATTGTCAGCGCAGGAGGCAGCAAGCTGCAGTGTCCTCAGCCCTGACGCCGACGGAACGCGTGTACGCGGCTTTCAAAGTCTGAAACTTGAAGCTCCGTATGTAGGGGACTTACTGTACATAATCTGGTAAGCTCTGGTTCTCGCAGACCCACGAAAAGACCAGTGCGGCCAGGACATGATGCTCCGTCATCCACCCCAAGAGCCTTCCCAGGGCCCTCGGTGACCCTCCCTGCCTCCCTCTCTGCTCCCCCTCAGACCACCACCAGCCTGCCTTCTGCCCCTACAGACTGGCTCACATTTTGTAAAATACATACACATTCACGGAACCATGCAGTAGGTACCCATTTTTTTGGTCTGGCTTCTTTCAGCAGGATTATTTTGAGATGTCACTCACCATTATGTCTATCAACAGTTCTTTCTACTACTGAGCAGCATTCCACTCTGCGCCAAAGACACAAGATGCCCACTCGGATGGTGATGACATCAAAGCTGTTTCCAGTTTGGGGCCCTCACAAGCACGCTGCTAGGCACACTGGGGTCTCGTCCCTGTAGGCACTGTGCTTTCTTCTCCTAGGTCCACGTCCAGACGTAGAGTGGTTGGATGTTTAACTTTTTAACCAAATGCCAAACTGTTTTCCAAAGTGGCTCATTTCCTATCCATACCCTGCAGAGTGAGAGAGGTCCGATCCTGCCACACTCTCGCTGATAGCCAATGTGGTTGGTACTTACAACTGTAGACATTCGAAATGAGTGGTTTCTCATTACAGTTTTAATCAGCCATTCCCTAATGACCAACGATGACACGTCCAGGCTAACCTGTTAAAGAGTTCTTTTGCTGCTACACATTTATTTACTGGAAAACAGAGCACTGCCAGCTGGCCCTAGTCAGGTCACTAAGCTTTGTACACAGGTCAATTAAATTTAAAAATAAGGTAAGTGCTGGCAAAGGACTTACGTTCATTGAGTACTTGGGGGTACTAAGGAATTAATTCGATTAAGGATGGTAACATGTTAACTTGTGTCATATTATTTACCTATTTTTGTAAGATACGAATTTCATACAATCCAAGGATTTTAATTAAAGGGTTTTTAGAGGCTTGTTCACCTCTCTGATCTTACAGATTAAAGAAGAGGCCCCGGGTGATGAA
The DNA here is from genome assembly GCA_022376925.1 of Tragulus kanchil. Taxonomy (NCBI): domain Eukaryota; kingdom Metazoa; phylum Chordata; class Mammalia; order Artiodactyla; family Tragulidae; genus Tragulus; species Tragulus kanchil. Next base: position 154,166,361 of record JAIOJX010000004.1, read on the forward strand.
GTAATCTGTGGGCCCCTTCCGCTCCGGGGCAAACCTACAGCGATGCCACCTTATGCGCATCAGGGAGGAACCCAGACCTGCTCATGTCGCACACTGATACTGCCTTTCAACATGGATGTTTCACCAAAAGACCAAATAGGGGCTGATACTTTCTGCCCTTTCTAAGGGGTCTAATCAGTAACATACTCTTGTTTGTTTTGTTTTTTTTCCTCTAAATTCTCATGAACACAGTTTGCTCCAGTTGTAACTAACAGGAAGGATGAAAGCAGCACGATCAGAAGGAATCCCTGAGCTGGCTCTAATGTTTCCCATGAAAAGCCCTCCATGGGAAGGTGACCACATCGCAATATAGGCAAGGACTGAATCATGATGCTGGATGCCCGAAACTCGGATGTGTCAATGATAACACCAAACAGTTTCAGCCACAAATCACTTAAAAAACACGTTTCTTATACTATGGAGTTAACAGTTACAAGTGTGGATGCTGAAGCCAGACGAGCTGAGTTCTAGTCCTAACTTACCATTTCCCAGGGTGTAACCTGGGCAGCTTTACCTGGATCCATGTCTCGGTGTTCTCAGCCAAAAAAGGGACACAGTAACAGCGCCCACCCCAGGGAGCTGCTGACAAGATGCAACGAGATGACACGTATTTCTTCAAAATCAGCACATGTGAGCCACTACTACAGTTCTCTTCTCAGAAGAAAAATTCTGATAGTAAGAGTCACAAAGGTTTTGAAACTTCTTTCTCTGGATAATTTTCAAAACAGGCCCAAATTCCGAGCAGGTGTTCTAAATAGCTCACTTGTTTTGGTAAATTTAACAGTGCACCACATTTAAATTTTTTTACCTAAAAATTCCAATACTCTGGCTACCTGATGAGAAAAGTCAGCTCATTGGAAAAGACCCTGATGCCGGGAAAGACTGAGGGCAGGAGGAGAAGGGGATGACAGAGGACGAGATGGTTGGATGGCATCACTGAGTCAACAGACATGAGTTAGAGCTCCGGGAGATGGCGAAGGACAGGGAAGCCTGGCGTGCTGCAGCCCACGGGGTCGCAAAGGGTCAGACAGGCCTGGGCAATGGAACCACCACCATCCCGAGAAACAGGGCAGCATTAGTCCAAACCATAGAGAACTCCCTTCCCTTGGTTCTGGGGAATCTGCCACAAGTGCCTGTGGGTCAAAGCCTTGCCTTTCCTCCTGGTACGTTTTCCAAGAGTAAGCCTGTTCCCTCGACACCCTGGACATCTTCCCACACATCCAGGGTGGAGGATGCAGATCACCTAGCCAGCTGCCGAGCCAGTGAAGGGCCAGCTGTGGGGGACACTGGGGGGGTGGGGGGGTCCACGCTGGGTTCAATACGTTGAAAAGGCAAAAATAACCGAGGTAGAAGAACGAGGCTCCCATAAACCCACGACTGAAATGCCCAAGGAGCCTCTGCCTCTTTAGAATTTCTCTGGCTGGTACTACAGGAAATATTCTCGTTCATTTGAGGAAAAGTCTGAGAGAGAGCATTTCTAATGCTAGTTGATGACAGACATATATCTTTTCTTTTTAGGCTTCAATGCTGGATGCCCGAAACTAGGATGTGTCAATGATAACACCAAACAGTTTCAGCCACAAATCACTTAAAAAACACGTTTCTTATACTATGGAGTTAACAGTTACAAGTGTGGATGCTGAAGCCAGACGAGCTGAGTTCTAGTCCTAACTTACCATTTCCCAGGGTGTAACCTGGGCAGCTTTACCTGGATCCATGTCTCGGTGTTCTCAGCCAAAAAAGGGACACAGTAACAGCGCCCACCCCAGGGAGCTGCTGACAAGATGCAACGAGATGACACGTATTTCTTCAAAATCAGCACATGTGAGCCACTACTACAGTTCTCTTCTCAGAAGAAAAATTCTGATAGTAAGAGTCACAAAGGTTTTGAAACTTCTTTCTCTGGATAATTTTCAAAACAGGCCCAAATTCCGAGCAGGTGTTCTAAATAGCTCACTTGTTTTGGTAAATTTAACAGTGCACCACATTTAAATTTTTTTACCTAAAAATTCCAATACTCTGGCTACCTGATGAGAAAAGTCAGCTCATTGGAAAAGACCCTGATGCCGGGAAAGACTGAGGGCAGGAGGAGAAGGGGATGACAGAGGACGAGATGGTTGGATGGCATCACTGAGTCAACAGACATGAGTTAGAGCTCCGGGAGATGGCGAAGGACAGGGAAGCCTGGCGTGCTGCAGCCCACGGGGGCGCAAAGGGTCAGACAGGCCTGGGCAATGGAACCACCACCATCCCGAGAAACAGGGCAGCATTAGTCCAAACCATAGAGAACTCCCTTCCCTTGGTTCTGGGGAATCTGCCACAAGTGCCTGTGGGTCAAAGCCTTGCCTTTCCTCCTGGTACGTTTTCCAAGAGTAAGCCTGTTCCCTCGACACCCTGGACATCTTCCCACACATCCAGGGTGGAGGATGCAGATCACCTAGCCAGCTGCCGAGCCAGTGAAGGGCCAGCTGTGGGGGACACTGGGGGTGGGGGTCCACTCTGGGTTCAATACGTTGAAAAGGCAAAAATAACCGAGGTAGAAGAACGAGGCTCCCATAAACCCACGACTGAAATGCCCAAGGAGCCTCTGCCTCTTTAGAATTTCTCTGGCTGGTCCTACAGGAAATATTCTCGTTCATTTTTGAGGAAAAAGTCTGAGAGAGAGAGCATTTCTAATGCTAGTTGATGACAGACTGACATATATCATAATAGAATAGGATTCAGGCGAAGCTTATTTTTAAGGTTTCCAAGTGGTACATCTGATGCCTAAAATCATCTCTGAATAAAGGAATGAGACGTCTTTAGGAGGCCTGTGAAACCTTTGCCACAGATTTCCTAAGGGTGAGAAAGCTGCACTTCTGTGCATGCTATTAACTCACAATAAAAAGATAAACCTCTGCTCAACAGCTGCATTCCATCCAAGTTTTCGGCAGCACGGAATCCACTTCCGAGAGCAGCAGCAGGGGACAGCCAGGCAGCCGGCGTCAGGCAACGCTGCCCCCTAGAGGCCATCCGAGCTGCGACCAGGCGTTCCATGCAGGAGACCTTGAACCCAGCCCTGAATGGGGTGCAGGTGAGCAGACCTGGGCCACGGTCCAGGATGGTTTAGAAGATACGTGGGTTCTTGGGAGAAAACCCAGTGCCAAGATGTGGAGACCCTCGTCCTGGGTCCAGCATCCGGCTGGGTCTGACCCACGCGTGCCCCCACTGCAGCCCCTTCCCCACACCCTCTGTGCTGTGCTGGGTGGAGCCTAAAGAAAGCACCAAAGCTCGGCTGGGAGAAATCCCCTGACAAAGCCCCTCCCTCACTAGCGAGGCCCCCAGAAGAGCTCACTGGGGTGGGGAGTCCAGGAGAGGGCTGAGTCCCCGGCTGGGTTGGTGAATGGTCGGCCAGGAGCCTTGAGACTTGGGGCTGGCCTATCTGCAGACTCTTCGAGATGGAGTCTGAACACAGGCTACAAGCCCGGTCCCACTGGAGGATCAGGTGAGGTCCTTACCCCCTGTGTGACCTTGGGAATGTCCTTGGCATTCTCTGCCTTCAGTTTCCTCCTCTGTGAAATGGGATCGTTTCACCACGTATGTCTTCCCTAACGGGCAAAGCCAGTCTGAGAATCAAGAGCTACGACCACAGACATGCAGCAGTGCTTGGTCCCCACCAGCACCTCCTGAACCACTGCTGCCCATCCTCCTGCTCGTGCTTGTGACAAAGACCATCATTTAGGTCCCCGTGGGGCAGGGCAAGCTGCAGGGTCAGGACGGGAAGTACAGAGCCAGGAGCAGAAGTGGGTGGTTTCAATGGCAACTCACAGGCGGCGTGTCCGAGGGCACCTGCCATGCACAGAAAACATGACTCGTTTCAGGCTGAGGAAGCCCGGATCAAAGCGGAACGGCTCCAGCCACGAGCAGCCCGCTCTCCAGCCTGAGAGGAGCACGGGGCTTCTGGGGCGCACGCCTGCCCCCTGACTGAAGAGGAAGGGCTTCACGAGAATCCAGTTGTTCTTGAGAGTGTTAACTCACTCAGCTGTGTCCGACTCTGCAACCCCGCGCGCTGGAGCCCGCCAGGCTCCTCTGTCCGTGGGATGCTCCAGGCAAGAAGACTGGAGTGGGTTGCCAGGCCCTCCCCAGGGGATCTTATAGAGCTCCCCGACAAGGAGTAGCACCCACATCCCCTGCACTGGAAGGGGGGCAATGGGCCGCCAGGGAAGTCCCCCGCCTACTTCTGAGTCAAAACGGACTCAAAAGTGAAAACCCACGAATGCCATTTCTGTGGTGGATCGGGACATCATTCTTGCTGGGACCTTCTCAGGTCTTATTTTCTTATCAGACGTACCTGGCGGACCCCGGTCTCGACTTTGACAAGCCTGTCCTCTGCGCCCGTCCACCCCCTCACAGGTGCCGTGCGTGGGCACAGAGGCCTACAGAGAAAACACCCTTCAGCCCCACTGAGGACGCCCACTAATAAGCACCCCACTGCGGGCCTCGTCTGCCAGGCTTCTAAGGCAGCCACGATCACGTCTGCTTCAGCACCGCGCCCGTCCTGGCTTTCTGGCAGCCTGCCCACTTTCAAGACAAAACGCTCTCAACACAACACAGTGAGTCTTCAGGGCGGCTGGATTTGGATGTGCCATCTCTCCGGACGTCCTAGGCTGGCGCGGAAGTCCTGACGAGGTCAGTGGAGTCCACTTACAGCCACGGTGACTGCACGGGCTGCTCCCCGACAGAAGGGGGCACCAGGGATTAAAACCATCGGGCGGTGGGGCTCGGGGGCCACCTGGGATGACGGGTCTCCACCTCTCATCACCCTCTTCGTCAGCAAACTGATCCTACTGTGGGCCTGGGCTGGACATGCCTTCCTCATTCGCATGCCAGGTGTGAGTAATATCTTCCCATCACAAACACTTTCTTCCTGGAATGGTCTACTCAGAGATCAGGAAGGGGAAGGACAGCACTGATCATGTGTTGACCGAAACTCTCAACTATTTCTTTTTTTGCAGCCATTCAGGCCACATTTTTCTGTGTTGTGTACAAGTTAAATGTCCACTGCTTGGTCAAATGCAAATTCCACTGTACTGCTGCTGCTTAGTTGCTAAGTTGTGTCCAACTCTTGTGACTCCATGGGATGTAGCCCATCAAGCTCCTCTGTCCGTGGGATTTCCCGGGCAAGAATACTGAAGTGGGTTGCCATTTCCTTCTCCACGGGATCTTCCCAACCCAGGGACTGAACTTGCATTTCCTGCATTGGCAGATGGGTTCTTTACCACTGAGCCACCAGGGAAGCCCAATGACACTGTATACTCTTCATCAAAACAGAAACGTAGTGTACAGTGAAATGAGGTTCACACAGTATAACCTGTCCATTTGGCTTCTTCCTGTTAAAAGGTAGTTTATAAATTGTCTTTTCTGGAACTCTGTTTAGGACTGACCTCCACTTGAGCAGTATGTGAAATTACTGTCTTGAAAAGGCACAAGGGCATTTTCTGCTTTCTGGCATCTCCTCCTTAGAGATCAACAGACCCAGTTTGGTGATCTAATTACCAAGTTCTTTCACTATCTGGGGATCTGATCTGTCTTGGAATAGAGGCTTGAAATCATTTAGAAGAAACAAATTTGCTCTTTACTATCTTCCCCAATTTTGGTTATTAACTCATATCTATCAGCATCACTGGTCCGCCCCTTCTACATCAAAAACACAACACAGTGAGTCTTCAGGGCGGCTGGATTTGGATGTGCCATCTCTCCGGACGTCCTAGGCTGGCGCGGAAGTCCTGACGAGGTCAGTGGAGTCCACTTACAGCCACGGTGACTGCACGGGCTGCTCCCCGACAGAAGGGGGCACCAGGGATTAAAACCATCGGGCGGTGGGGCTCGGGGGCCACCTGGGATGACGGGTCTCCACCTCTCATCACCCTCTTCGTCAGCAAACTGATCCTACTGTGGGCCTGGGCTGGACATGCCTTCCTCATTCGCATGCCAGGTGTGAGTAATATCTTCCCATCACAAACACTTTCTTCCTGGAATGGTCTACTCAGAGATCAGGAAGGGGAAGGACAGCACTGATCATGTGTTGACCGAAACTCTCAACTATTTCTTTTTTTGCAGCCATTCAGGCCACATTTTTCTGTGTTGTGTACAAGTTAAATGTCCACTGCTTGGTCAAATGCAAATTCCACTGTACTGCTGCTGCTTAGTTGCTAAGTTGTGTCCAACTCTTGTGACTCCATGGGATGTAGCCCATCAAGCTCCTCTGTCCGTGGGATTTCCCGGGCAAGAATACTGAAGTGGGTTGCCATTTCCTTCTCCACGGGATCTTCCCAACCCAGGGACTGAACTTGCATTTCCTGCATTGGCAGATGGGTTCTTTACCACTGAGCCACCAGGGAAGCCCAATGACACTGTATACTCTTCATCAAAACAGAAACGTAGTGTACAGTGAAATGAGGTTCACACAGTATAACCTGTCCATTTGGCTTCTTCCTGTTAAAAGGTAGTTTATAAATTGTCTTTTCTGGAACTCTGTTTAGGACTGACCTCCACTTGAGCAGTATGTGAAATTACTGTCTTGAAAAGGCACAAGGGCATTTTCTGCTTTCTGGCATCTCCTCCTTAGAGATCAACAGACCCAGTTTGGTGATCTAATTACCAAGTTCTTTCACTATCTGGGGATCTGATCTGTCTTGGAATAGAGGCTTGAAATCATTTAGAAGAAACAAATTTGCTCTTTACTATCTTCCCCAATTTTGGTTATTAACTCATATCTATCAGCATCACTGGTCGCAAGCAGAAAGCCCAAAACTTTCTCAATCTTGTGGTTCTAGATTTTGTGTCTTAGAAAAAGGAAGAGAAAACCACTAACAACAAAACCAAAAAAGCCCTTTCAGTCTCTACAGGCCCCGCCTGCCTAGAGCTTTTAAGCTTTCTGACAAAACACTGCTAGTGATCAATCTGTTTACCACTTATTCAATAAGAACAATAACCAGTCACAGTACAGGATGGAAATACACATGAATAGCTTACTTTTGTCACTAACCAAAGCCCTGTCACATTTAGTTTATGAAGCTGAGTACTGAAATAAGAATCCAGGAATAGAGCTTCCCTAATGGTACAGCGGGCAAAGAGTCCGCCTTGCAACGCAAGGAGCACTGGTTCGATCCCCGGCCTGGGAGGACCCCACGTGCCAAGGAGCAACTGGACTGGTGTGTCCAATTGCGAGCCAGCGCTCTGGAGCGCATGCACCCAGAGCCGGCGTTCTGCAGCAAGAGAGGCCACTGCGATGGGAGGTCCACACAGGCCAAGGAATAAAGATGGATGAAAAATAAATAAAAAAACAATTAAAAAAAAGAGGTCAAAATTAAAAACAAAAGAATCCAGGAATATTAAAAATGTCCTCTAAAAAGAAGTCTAACAAGTAAACAAGATAACACACACATCCATCCACAGCTGGGTATTTTGAGATCAATAATGTATTCCTGAACTTCTGTACCAGTGGCCCGCTCACCTCCTAGTATGATGAGGCGAAACGTAGTGTACAGTGAAATGAGGTTCACACAGTATAACCTGTCCATTTGGCTTCTTCCTGTTAAAAGGTAGTTTATAAATTGTCTTTTCTGGAACTCTGTTTAGGACTGACCTCCACTTGAGCAGTATGTGAAATTACTGTCTTGAAAAGGCACAAGGGCATTTTCTGCTTTCTGGCATCTCCTCCTTAGAGATCAACAGACCCAGTTTGGTGATCTAATTACCAAGTTCTTTCACTATCTGGGGATCTGATCTGTCTTGGAATAGAGGCTTGAAATCATTTAGAAGAAACAAATTTGCTCTTTACTATCTTCCCCAATTTTGGTTATTAACTCATATCTATCAGCATCACTGGTCGCAAGCAGAAAGCCCAAAACTTTCTCAATCTTGTGGTTCTAGATTTTGTGTCTTAGAAAAAGGAAGAGAAAACCACTAACAACAAAACCAAAAAAGCCCTTTCAGTCTCTACAGGCCCCGCCTGCCTAGAGCTTTTAAGCTTTCTGACAAAACACTGCTAGTGATCAATCTGTTTACCACTTATTCAATAAGAACAATAACCAGTCACAGTACAGGATGGAAATACACATGAATAGCTTACTTTTGTCACTAACCAAAGCCCTGTCACATTTAGTTTATGAAGCTGAGTACTGAAATAAGAATCCAGGAATAGAGCTTCCCTAATGGTACAGCGGGCAAAGAGTCCGCCTTGCAACGCAAGGAGCACTGGTTCGATCCCCGGCCTGGGAGGACCCCACGTGCCAAGGAGCAACTGGACTGGTGTGTCCAATTGCGAGCCAGCGCTCTGGAGCGCATGCACCCAGAGCCGGCGTTCTGCAGCAAGAGAGGCCACTGCGATGGGAGGTCCACACAGGCCAAGGAATAAAGATGGATGAAAAATAAATAAAAAAACAATTAAAAAAAAGAGGTCAAAATTAAAAACAAAAGAATCCAGGAATATTAAAAATGTCCTCTAAAAAGAAGTCTAACAAGTAAACAAGATAACACACACATCCATCCACAGCTGGGTATTTTGAGATCAATAATGTATTCCCTGAACTTCTGTACCAGTGGCTCACCTCCTAGTTACCTGAACTGAGGCCAATCTTCAACCAACCAGTGAAAGAGGATATTTGTGCCTCTGCATTTAGAAGTGACCTTTCAACAAGAAATAACATCTGGAGTCAGCACACATGCATATGACGATTAATCTCTGCAGTAATAAGGAGTTAGTTACCATGAAGATCAGACAGTATATTTTTAACTCAGTTAATAATCATCTGCTAAGTGACCACTTTGTGTCCCTTTGTATACTAGCGTTCCATACAGCTTTACACACTAACGTCCAGTTTCTCTCTCTTTTTAGTTTTTCTCTCGATCTAAACACTTTCTCTGGCTGAAAATACTAAGTCAATAAGAAGAAATGGAGAATTCATGAATTTAAACCAGCTTTAAACCACTCTCTCAAAAAATAATGTCTTCCATGAATTAAACTGAACTGAGAAAAAGGTTTTTCTTTTAGATAATCTTAGGTTTGGCCAGTCTTTCCCCACTAGCCAAACCGAATCTACATATTTATTTGGTGGGGAAAAAAATCATTCATTTATTCAGCAGCTTTGGCTGGGGAACAAAGTAGTGAGTGATGTGAACAAAGTCATGTGTGCCAGAGTGACGGCGCCCCCAGAGTCTGCCACCTCCCCTGCCCTGGGCACTGCTCTGGACGTGGAGCTGAAGCCGAGCGCCAGGCAAGGCTCTGACAGATGACCTGAAGGGCTGGAGTGAGGCACCCACTCTGAGAAAGGCCAACAGAAGTAGATGAAGCAGCTCCTGTTGCTCCAGATGAATAAGGAGGGCATCAGGGTTACACCCAGGTGTTCACACCTAGGTATTCACACCTCTGCATCTTACGTTCAAATCACGTGCTGGGTAACACGGCGGAGGAAGAGGAAAGGCAGCTAGGATGTGTATGAGTGTAAGAGTGTGTGTGTGTGTCTTAATTATTTTAATAAAGACTATATTTTTGCAGAAGGAAATCAGAAATTATTAGAACTATTTGGGGGGATATTCCCGCCCATGGAAAAACCATATATTTTTTAAAAAAAATACGAGATGCAACAAGCTATGTGAAGACATAGTGGATAAACCATTAGGGAGCAACTGAATGTCCAAAGTTAAGTCTAAGGCCCTGTCTTGCAAGGGCTAATGATGTGTGGTGGACGGTCCTAGACCCAAGGGTCTTCTTGCTTGTGGCCATTTACCTGTGTATTTGTATCTGCATCAGATAAGTAAGGGCTTCCCTGGGGGCTCAGACTGTAAAGAACTTGCCTGCAATGCAGGAGACCCAGGTTCAACCCCTGGGTCAGGAAGATGCCCTGAAGAAGGGAATGGCAACCCACTCCAGAATTCTTGCCTGGAGAATTCCATGGACAGAGGAGCCTGGTGGGCGACAGTTCATGGCATCACAAAGAATCAGGTATGACTGAGCAATTAATGCTTTTACTTTTCAGATAAATAAACTAAAGAAATCAAACATTTAAGAGTGTATTTAGAGATTTCATCTATGGAACTGAAATATTAACATAAAAATTATCGAGACTTGATCACAGAAGGTAAACTTCTTAAAAGATTATGCATTTGATCCTAACCTTTCCCACTGACAAATATATCAAAGCAATCCTGGCCCTCTGACACATTTCTAAGGTATGCTTCACGTGTAAATTGCTAGTGGGAACGTAGAAGGGGACAGCTGCTCTGGAGAAGTCTGGCACTTTCTTTCAGGACGCTGTGTGTTTACCAAAGCACCCAGCAACTGCACTCTGGGCACTTGTCTCAGAGATGTGAGAACAAGTTTCTGCAAGAACCTGTCCATGAAGGCCCACAGCATCTCCTTTTTTTTTTTTTTAAAGATTTATTTATTTATTTATTTTGGGCGGGGGTCGGGTTAGGGAGGGAGGGGAGTGGGCGGGCCGCTTCTATTGGTCTTTCATTTCTCTATTTTCATCCGTCTTTGTTCTTTGGCTCCTGAGGGCCTCCCATCGCAGTGGCGTCTGTTGCAGAGCACCGGCTCTGGGCGCATGCGCTCCAGAGCTCCGGCTCGGTGATCGGACACATTGGTCCAGCCGCTCCGCGGCACGTGGGATTTTCCCAGGCCAGGGATCGAACTGGCGCCCCTTGCACTGCAAGGCGGTGTCCTTATCCACTGGACCACCAGGGGAAGCCCCTCACAGCATCTCTTTTTGGGAGAGTCAACATATCCCAATTATTGTTGAAAAGGTAAATTGTCAAGAAACTGTGATGTACCATACCATGAAAGACTACTCAGCAATAAAGCACTGGTATGGGAAACCTCAGAGCTGGGGCCGAGGGGAACTGTGCTGAGTAGAGAAAGCCGGTTTAAAAAGCACACCCTGTATGCTTCCCTTTAGGTAACATTTTGATGGTGGCTGGGGTGGTGTGGTGGGCGGGCACGGGTGTCAGGAGGCGGCGACTCCAATGGTGACGGGTAAGATGCTGTGTGACCGTGTGTGGAAGGTGCAGTGGTAACACAAATCTACACACAACAAAACCGCATGAAACTAAACACGTGTGCTCGCATGTACACGCACGTGCGCACACACACATGGGTGCATTCACACTTGGGGAAACTAGAATAAACTCTGGTAGGGTCACCTTTCTGCTTTGACAGGGTTTGTGGTTATGCAAGACGTGACCCCTGTGGGAGAAGGTGCAGGGACCTCCTGTCTGTTTCCTTTTCTCCCAACTTTCTATGATTATAAATACTTCAAAATAAAAAGTAAAAAAAAAAAAAAGAAAGAAAAAACTGGGAAATATTTCAAAGGTATCACACATACATCAGAATAAACCATAAACATCTTAGAGCCTAAAGAGAGATTAGCAAAAATAGAGCCAAGAAGGTCAAAATAAAAGGCTTGAAAGTTGGGAACCAAATGTTAGAGACCTGTGCACAGCAAACAGAAGGGATCCAGAAAACTCTGGTGCTGGAGAGGCTGGTGCTGCCCTGAGAAGGACCCTGATCCCTCCCCTGCGGACAGTCTTGCCTCGGAGGACAGAACCAGGGCCTCTCTGAAAAGGCAGGGTCCCGGCAGGTCTGTACCGCAACTGACTGCGGTCACAGGACCCTCAGAGGACACAGGTCGCCTACAGGCACTTTTTCTGAATCCGTTTAACCTCCAGATGCTGGACTGCTTCTCTAGCTCCACAGGGAAGGAAAGGGAGAGGAATCTGGGCCCTTCGGTGGAAGAGTCACAGGCAGCTATTCTCAGACTCGGAGAGGACGCCAGGAGAAGCAGCAGGGCAGCTCCGCACCCACAGCAGCGGAGGCGTGAGCGCCGCTTCCTCGTAAGCCTGCACTGAGCTGCGGCGAGGTCCCCACGGCGCTCCCCCTGCTCCCAGGGAGTACGGGCGCTGGCCCGGCGGAGAGAGTCAGCTTGTTCCACTGCGAGGCTCGGACATGAAGCCAGGCTGGTGTGCGGTGACCAGGACACCTCTGGGTGGCGGGGAGGGCTTTATTTTTGACTTCTGAATAAAATGAAAGGTTCCTCTTTTCTCAGGCACTGCCCCCAAACAAAAACTTGTCCCCGTTCAGGGTCTACGTTTGCAGAAGCAGCCCCAAGAGGCTTCTTTACTTAACCCAGCAGGAATTACAGCCCGATTCAAATGGCAGTGATCTTTCCCAGGAAACCAGGGCTCCTGGGACCAAGTGAACAAAAAGCCAGCTCAAGGCCACCGAATGGACTCCAGAAATAAACACTGGCTGAGGACTCAGGGTCAGCACCTGGCTGCCTCAAATAATCCGCACGTTTCGAAGGTAATTATCTGTTAACTCGGGACCTAATTTTGAGAATGAAGAGGACGAGTGGATGAAAATAATTATGCCTTTGCTATATTTGAAAATGGAACCATTCCCTCTGTCATTAAGTCTTGGAGATGATCAGCTAGAAATAGACGTCGTTTGTTCCACAAGTTGACTGAGTATCTGCTAAGTCTGGGAGGCAGGCTACAAAGACAGGGCACACAAGGTTCCGGTCTTCCAGCAACTTAAGCTCCACCGGAGAGACAAACAGACCTCTAAAATACGCGATGCCCCCAGTCATTCATTGCTCTGCCCTCACCCTGTTTGTCACAGTCAGCCTGGGAGAGCTTTAGAATGAATGTGAGAGTCAATGAAGGCAGGGTCCCGGCAGGTCTGTACCGCAACTGACTGCGGTCACAGGACCCTCAGAGGACACAGGTCGCCTACAGGCACTTTTTCTGAATCCGTTTAACCTCCAGATGCTGGACTGCTTCTCTAGCTCCACAGGGAAGGAAAGGGAGAGGAATCTGGGCCCTTCGGTGGAAGAGTCACAGGCAGCTATTCTCAGACTCGGAGAGGACGCCAGGAGAAGCAGCAGGGCAGCTCCGCACCCACAGCAGCGGAGGCGTGAGCGCCGCTTCCTCGTAAGCCTGCACTGAGCTGCGGCGAGGTCCCCACGGCGCTCCCCCTGCTCCCAGGGAGTACGGGCGCTGGCCCGGCGGAGAGAGTCAGCTTGTTCCACTGCGAGGCTCGGACATGAAGCCAGGCTGGTGTGCGGTGACCAGGACACCTCTGGGTGGCGGGGAGGGCTTTATTTTTGACTTCTGAATAAAATGAAAGGTTCCTCTTTTCTCAGGCACTGCCCCCAAACAAAAACTTGTCCCGTTCAGGGTCTACGTTTGCAGAAGCAGCCCCAAGAGGCTTCTTTACTTAACCCAGCAGGAATTACAGCCCGATTCAAATGGCAGTGATCTTTCCCAGGAAACCAGGGCTCCTGGGACCAAGTGAACAAAAAGCCAGCTCAAGGCCACCGAATGGACTCCAGAAATAAACACTGGCTGAGGACTCAGGGTCAGCACCTGGCTGCCTCAAATAATCCGCACGTTTCGAAGGTAATTATCTGTTAACTCGGGACCTAATTTTGAGAATGAAGAGGACGAGTGGATGAAAATAATTATGCCTTTGCTATATTTGAAAATGGAACCATTCCCTCTGTCATTAAGTCTTGGAGATGATCAGCTAGAAATAGACGTCGTTTGTTCCACAAGTTGACTGAGTATCTGCTAAGTCTGGGAGGCAGGCTACAAAGACAGGGCACACAAGGTTCCGGTCTTCCAGCAACTTAAGCTCCACCGGGAGAGACAAACAGACCTCTAAAATACGCGATGCCCCCAGTCATTCATTGCTCTGCCCTCACCCTGTTTGTCACAGTCAGCCTGGGAGAGCTTTAGAATGAATGTGTGAGAGTCAATGAAGGAACGAGTAACCAGTGAAGAAAGCATTCAAAAGGAAAGGAGGACGGGTAACAAAGGCTGAATAATGGGAGAATTATCATCAGAAAGGAAGTGAATAAAGTGCAAGAAAAACTGAAGGGAAGAAAGAGAGAGAGGCGGAAGACAAAATCTAGGACAAAAACTCTCTTAAAATTAACGTTCCCTTTAAATACCACAATATGACTTCAAGACCTTTTTTATAAAAAGGACAGATGATCGGTCCTCAAGTCTTCTGACAGATTAAGTGTTTCATTAGTTCTTTAAGAGAAAAACTATAAACAAGGGAAGGGAACCCAGATGCCTCCAGATCCGGGTTTAAGGGTGAAGCTGATGCCTTTCTCGGCACCTCCGGCCTCAGCCTCACGGCAGGAAACACTCGCCACCCACGTGAAACCACGACGCAGCCCTGAACATCACGGGGGTCGGGCGCCGACCCTCCGCACGGGCAAAACTTCGTGGAGCACTTATAGCAGGCCGTCTACGTCCAGGCGTCCTCCACACCCACAGGTCCACACCCACAGATAGTGCAGCCCTGCAGAGTTTACTACTGGAAAACATCCACGCACAGGTGTTTTCCAAGCCCATCTGTAGACCTGCGCGGTTCAAACCCACGTGGTTCAGGGCTCAGCATCTTCCTCTTTCCTTCTCCCTGGGAACACGCATCTACGTCCTGTTCTCAGGGGATAAGAGAGTAGAGTCTGAGGTCTCCACGCTGAACCTAAGTGCTTGGTCTGCAACAGGACGTACAACCACTGACCGCTGCCCAGGTGTGATTCTTAAAAAGAATTCCTGACCCAACACTGAGCAGGCATCACCGGGCTCTGGCACCTTTTCAAAGCTGGTTGTTAATGAACTCACCTTTGACATACTTGCTCCTCAGACAGCCAAGGATTTACCAAAAGCAGGAGAGGCCTAAGCTCAGGATAAAGTGAGAAATCAGAGCCCAGTCAGGCAATTGGGAGCGAGGAAAGTTAACCTCTGTGTCAGGAGAGCCTCTGCCTGTTAACTTCCTAAAAGCGTCCTGTATTTGCCTAAACGAAATTGGCAACTCGCTATTTCTATCTCCCTCTGCGTAATTCTAAATTGTATGATCTGCTTGAGAAAAAATAATTGTGATAACTTAAATCTTTAGCAATTTCCCATTCATCTGATATACTAAAATATTTAGTGACTTGATGCAAATACACATTTAATTAGCATGATTTTCTCTTCTTGGCCATTCTCTTGCTTTTAATTTTGTTTTAAAGCAGACAATGAAATCTGTTCTAAATGAAGTTATCTTTCAATAGCCAGTTTCAAAACACGGCTGAAGAAATCAGTCCTTCCTTCCTACATAAAACCCACTAAGTCCCCTGGAGGGTGGGAGGGCATCGGTGCAGCAGAGAGAAAGGAGACCGAGAAAAGTTCTTGAGCTAGTCACAAAAAAAATAAATCTACTGACAAAATGACTGCGGCTAAGAAGGAAGGCCAAGCACGTCGAGGGCAGGCCCCACAGCACGTCCACGCCTTGTGTGGCCGGCCTCCCTGCAGGTCTGCCCCCGGCCACCGGGCACCTGTGCGCCTGCCACACCCTGCCCTCCCACCGTCACCCAGTCCTCTCCCGGCCCAAGCCACTCTGGGGGGCACACACGTATGACGAACAAATCACAGTGAACGCACCGGATGTCTGCTGCTCTCATGGTCTTTCCTATCCAAAGGAAAGAATGAACGCACCGAAACTTCTCAAACTGTGAGGGCGAACCACTTAACCTTTCAAACAGTAAATTTAAGTCCTCCTTAGTCTAAAACCGTCATATATACCAGGAGCTTCTACAGTGTAAGTCAAGAAAACAAAATGTATTTTCTCTTTTCAATAAATTCTGAAAAACGCTGGTGTTACAGAATCCAGTGAGCCGAGTCTCCGGAGAACAGCTTCTGTGAAAGGCTTTCCTTCTAGTCTCCTTTAGTGCCTGCTCTGGGAGAACTGCAGCAAAGCTGCCCGGGGCCCGAGTCATAAATAATGCTTCATGGAAAGCACCTTTTTTGTCCTAAACGCACGTTAAATCTTCACAAATCCTGCTCAGAATCCCCCTAAGGCCCAGGACACAGACACCAGCTAACAAGCACTGGCTCCTGTGCACCCTCTGGACTTCAGGCCTGCTGTCCTTGCCCTCGGCTAGTCTGCAGCTGCCCAGTGGCCTGGCCTTCCCGGCCCGTCCAGGTCCACAGCGCTGCCTGTAGCCTGAAGGAGGAACAGCAGCACCCCCACACCTCCCTCAGGAAGGTCTAGGAGGGTCAGAAACTCTGGAAAGCCCTCGCCTGCTTTCTGTGTCACAGCGTAATGAGCAAAGACAAAACCTGCTTTTCATGCCCATCATCTTCAATCTCTCTCATGGTATGAGAGCAGCTAGCAGCCTATAGTAATCCTGATGGAAAAGAGACAGTAACCCACAGCTTTACCAAAACAGGTGTGTGTGTAGAGAAAGTTCTAGAGTGCAGAGGGGACAGCTAACTGCTAGGGAAGAGCTGAAAAGCTGTTCATCCAACTTCAGGCACCAGACCATGAGGGTGCTGCGGTGTGTCAGGGGATGCTCTAGAACCACAAAGAACCACGGGTGGTTCCAAAGTCAGGGGATGCTCTAACCAAGCATGTGTTCCTGGCGGTGAGGCTGCGAGGCGGGGGCTGGCAGGGCTGGGGGCTAGTCAGTGGTTGTGGCCTGACCCACGATGAGCGAGGAACTGGGGAACGTGCACTCGTCATCAGAAACTGCTGTGACCCAATGTCTATCTAACGTGTCTCCTTGGAAAAACAAGGTCTCTTTATAAACACTGTGAAGTCTTTTTTAGAGGCAGCATTATTAAAGCGGGAAGAGAAGCGGCTTCTATCAGTTTTCTATTCTGACAACCGTCCAGGATCTAAACAGCACCAGCCCCTTAGCAGAGAGAGCTGCTCAGGGTCCCAGCCATTCGCCAAACATGCCCCTCGACTATCCTCCTGGTGAAGATGGTTTTCCAGGAGTCAGACCGTAGTCTCCGGAGAACAGCTTCTGTGAAAGGCTTTCCTTCTAGTCTCCTTTAGTGCCTGCTCTGGGAGAACTGCAGCAAAGCTGCCCGGGGCCCGAGTCATAAATAATGCTTCATGGAAAGCACCTTTTTTGTCCTAAACGCACGTTAAATCTTCACAAATCCTGCTCAGAATCCCCCTAAGGCCCAGGACACAGACACCAGCTAACAAGCACTGGCTCCTGTGCACCCTCTGGACTTCAGGCCTGCTGTCCTTGCCCTCGGCTAGTCTGCAGCTGCCCAGTGGCCTGGCCTTCCCGGCCCGTCCAGGTCCACAGCGCTGCCTGTAGCCTGAAGGAGGAACAGCAGCACCCCCACACCTCCCTCAGGAAGGTCTAGGAGGGTCAGAAACTCTGGAAAGCCCTCGCCTGCTTTCTGTGTCACAGCGTAATGAGCAAAGACAAAACCTGCTTTTTCATGCCCATCATCTTCAATCTCTCTCATGGTATGAGAGCAGCTAGCAGCCTATAGTAATCCTGATGGAAAAGAGACAGTAACCCACAGCTTTACCAAAACAGGTGTGTGTGTAGAGAAAGTTCTAGAGTGCAGAGGGGACAGCTAACTGCTAGGGAAGAGCTGAAAAGCTGTTCATCCAACTTCAGGCACCAGACCATGAGGGTGCTGCGGTGTGTCAGGGGATGCTCTAGAACCACAAAGAACCACGGGTGGTTCCAAAGTCAGGGGATGCTCTAACCAAGCATGTGTTCCTGGCGGTGAGGCTGCGAGGCGGGGGCTGGCAGGGCTGGGGGCTAGTCAGTGGTTGTGGCCTGACCCACGATGAGCGAGGAACTGGGGAACGTGCACTCGTCATCAGAAACTGCTGTGACCCAATGTCTATCTAACGTGTCTCCTTGGAAAAACAAGGTCTCTTTATAAACACTGTGAAGTCTTTTTTAGAGGCAGCATTATTAAAGCGGGAAGAGAAGCGGCTTCTATCAGTTTTCTATTCTGACAACCGTCCAGGATCTAAACAGCACCAGCCCCTTAGCAGAGAGAGCTGCTCAGGGTCCCAGCCATTCGCCAAACATGCCCCTCGACTATCCTCCTGGTGAAGATGGTTTTCCAGGAGTCAGATATTCACCTTACAAATGGCCCGATTGAGAACTGACTGCCCAGGATCCCAGATTTCGCGGAGAAGCTCTTTTCCTTTAAACACATTCACTGGTTGCTCCGATGTCTCTAAACAGGGCAAGCCAGGCCTACCCGCCTCCACGAGTCTCCCACAGTCTTACTTTCTCTACAGTCTTACTCCTTCTTACTCGCTTTCCAGCCTTACTACAGCCTTCACAGACCCAATCTCAAGTCACCTAAAAGGGTCCCCTGTTTCCAACAGCTGTGAAATGGAGAGCCTTTTCCTCTTAGAAAGAACATGCTGTAAGATGTTTCGAATTTGTAGTCCTACTGAAAACTTTAGTTTTTACTATAAATCCTAACTCAAAAGCCACAGGACAGTGGGTTGGTCAAAAAATTCATTTGAGATGTTTCGTAAGACATTCTGGAAAGACCCAAATGAACTTTGTGGGCAACCTTATGGTCTCTTCGATTGTAACTTTCTATGATCTTCTTTTTACTTTCTATTTTGTATTGGATGATGCTGCTCAGCAGGAATAACACACACACAAGGTATAATGGACATCAGCCTACTCTCCATTTACAAGTGACACCTTGCCTCTCATCCTGAGACAAGCTTCCCAGACGAGCACCTCTACAAGTGACGGACCACACACCCCTGGGACAGCAGCACTGATGGTATGAAGGCCACAGGGCTTTCGTTTCCAACATGATGAAAATGCACTCTGTGAGTGTCTGAGAGCAGCCACATGGCCTGATAAGCTCAGAGGCGGGGCTGGCAGGGCTGGGGCTAGTCAGTGGTTGTGGCCTGACCCACGATGAGCGAGGAACTGGGGAACGTGCACTCGTCATCAGAAACTGCTGTGACCCAATGTCTATCTAACGTGTCTCCTTGGAAAAACAAGGTCTCTTTATAAACACTGTGAAGTCTTTTTTAGAGGCAGCATTATTAAAGCGGGAAGAGAAGCGGCTTCTATCAGTTTTCTATTCTGACAACCGTCCAGGATCTAAACAGCACCAGCCCCTTAGCAGAGAGAGCTGCTCAGGGTCCCAGCCATTCGCCAAACATGCCCCTCGACTATCCTCCTGGTGAAGATGGTTTTCCAGGAGTCAGATATTCACCTTACAAATGGCCCGATTGAGAACTGACTGCCCAGGATCCCAGATTTCGCGGAGAAGCTCTTTTCCTTTAAACACATTCACTGGTTGCTCCGATGTCTCTAAACAGGGCAAGCCAGGCCTACCCGCCTCCACGAGTCTCCCACAGTCTTACTTTCTCTACAGTCTTACTCCTTCTTACTCGCTTTCCAGCCTTACTACAGCCTTCACAGACCCAATCTCAAGTCACCTAAAAGGGTCCCCTGTTTCCAACAGCTGTGAAATGGAGAGCCTTTTCCTCTTAGAAAGAACATGCTGTAAGATGTTTCGAATTTGTAGTCCTACTGAAAACTTTAGTTTTTACTATAAATCCTAACTCAAAAGCCACAGGACAGTGGGTTGGTCAAAAAATTCATTGAGATGTTTCGTAAGACATTCTGGAAAGACCCAAATGAACTTTGTGGGCAACCTTATGGTCTCTTCGATTGTAACTTTCTATGATCTTCTTTTTACTTTCTATTTTGTATTGGATGATGCTGCTCAGCAGGAATAACACACACACAAGGTATAATGGACATCAGCCTACTCTCCATTTACAAGTGACACCTTGCCTCTCATCCTGAGACAAGCTTCCCAGACGAGCACCTCTACAAGTGACGGACCACACACCCCTGGGACAGCAGCACTGATGGTATGAAGGCCACAGGGCTTTCGTTTCCAACATGATGAAAATGCACTCTGTGAGTGTCTGAGAGCAGCCACATGGCCTGATAAGCTCAGAGAGCCGCTGTGACTTGAGCCACGTGACAGGCTCACAGGCAGAAAGGAAGCTCCACCGCTCTGACCCCAAAGTGCAGGTCGCCTGCTTCTGCTAAAACGGACACGCCTCCTGGTCTCCCTGCTCCCCTGCGATCCACAGCTCCCAGGCCGCCCCGGCCCCACGGCTCTGCTCCTGGCCGGCGCCGCCCCTGCGACGGCACACGTGAGCCTGTGCGGCGAGGCCAGCCGGGTCCGCAGCAGCGCCAGCCCACGGCAGTCCTCCCCGCCCGCCCCTGGCCCCTCCCCACAGCCGCCCCCGCGCCTCCCGAGGAGCCCCAAGGCCCTTCCAGGCGGGCTCCGTCTGTCCCCACACGCTCACCTCTTTCACGTGGGTGTGAAAGGACACGGACATGTCCAGGAGGACCTTTCGCTGCTCAACGCGCCGAACGAAATCCTGTATCCGGTCCTCAAGCTGATGGGCGGCCTGATAGATCTCCTCCGGGTCGCACTCCCCAGTCTGGGCCAGCTGCTCGGCCGCTTCCAGCAGCTTATCCGCATTGGTGTACGTGTTCTGTGCGAGAGAGCATGCAGAGACACCGCAGGTGAGCACCAGGCGAGCCGGCCAGGCTGGGCGCCGCGCCGCGCCGGCCCTCTCTGGGCGTCCGCAGGAGTTTAGGAGAGCACGACGCCTCCCGCGGCAGCCTTTCCACTCTTATTTTAGTTCAACTCTGGACCTCAGGGCAGAGCCCTTCCGTCTGTGGCCGCGGCGGGGTCTCTGCAGGCAGCTGCCGGCTCTCCTATGACTCATAACGGGCTCTTGGCTGCTCGCTCCAGCCAGAAGAGCGCCTGTAGCCACAAATGCCTGCTTCACTTTTTCTCCTGGGTTTATGGCAGAGAGCGGAGTTCCAGCTTTGTGCCTCTCGGTATGTTACACCGCTTGTAGGATAATTCCCCAAGAGCAAGTGAAAAGGTTACCCTGCAAACACACACAGACAGCGGTCTCCTTTCCCACGTTTCTCCTTATCAGCAAGTGTGTGCTTATCTTCTTGTCTACTTGGGATACATTTTGTAAGAAAAGGAAATAATAAAAGGGTTTCCCTGGTGGCTCAGACTGGCATTGAAGGCCACAGGGCCTTTCGTTTCCAACATGATGAAAATGCACTCTGTGAGTGTCTGAGAGCAGCCACATGGCCTGATAAGCTCAGAGAGCCGCTGTGACTTGAGCCACGTGACAGGCTCACAGGCAGAAAGGAAGCTCCACCGCTCTGACCCCAAAGTGCAGGTCGCCTGCTTCTGCTAAAACGGACACGCCTCCTGGTCTCCCTGCTCCCCTGCGATCCACAGCTCCCAGGCCGCCCCGGCCCCACGGCTCTGCTCCTGGCCGGCGCCGCCCCTGCGACGGCACACGTGAGCCTGTGCGGCGAGGCCAGCCGGGTCCGCAGCAGCGCCAGCCCACGGCAGTCCTCCCCGCCCGCCCCTGGCCCCTCCCCACAGCCGCCCCCGCGCCTCCCGAGGAGCCCCAAGGCCCTTCCAGGCGGGCTCCGTCTGTCCCCACACGCTCACCTCTTTCACGTGGGTGTGAAAGGACACGGACATGTCCAGGAGGACCTTTCGCTGCTCAACGCGCCGAACGAAATCCTGTATCCGGTCCTCAAGCTGATGGGCGGCCTGATAGATCTCCTCCGGGTCGCACTCCCCAGTCTGGGCCAGCTGCTCGGCCGCTTCCAGCAGCTTATCCGCATTGGTGTACGTGTTCTGTGCGAGAGAGCATGCAGAGACACCGCAGGTGAGCACCAGGCGAGCCGGCCAGGCTGGGCGCCGCGCCGCGCCGGCCCTCTCTGGGCGTCCGCAGGAGTTTAGGAGAGCACGCGCCCCCCGCGGCAGCCGTTCCCCTCTTGTTTTAGGTCACTTCTGGGCCTCCGGGCAGCGCCCGTCCGGCTGTGGCCGCGGGGGGTGCTCTGCAGGCAGCTGCCGGCTCTCCTATGACTCATAACGGGCTCTTGGCTGCTCGCTCCAGCCAGAAGAGCGCCTGTAGCCACAAATGCCTGCTTCACTTTTTCTCCTGGGTTTATGGCAGAGAGCGGAGTTCCAGCTTTGTGCCTCTCGGTATGTTACACCGCTTGTAGGATAATTCCCCAAGAGCAAGTGAAAAGGTTACCCTGCAAACACACACAGACAGCGGTCTCCTTTCCCACGTTTCTCCTTATCAGCAAGTGTGTGCTTATCTTCTTGTCTACTTCGGGGGATACATTTTGTAAGAAAAAGGAAATAATAAAAAGGGTTTCCCTGGTGGCTCAGACTGCAATGAGAAAGAATCTGCCTGCAATGGGGGAGACCGGGTTTAATCCCTGAACTGGGAAGATCCTCTGGAGAAAGAAATGGCAGCCCACTCCAGTCTTCTTGCCTGGAGAATCCCATGGTCAGAGGAGCCTGGTGGGCTACAGTCCATGGGGTCGTAAAGCGTTGGACACGACTGAGTAACTAACACACAATGGCTATTAAGCATTACAGTTTTAAAGAGTTGAGACCTGAGCATACAAGGGGGTCTAAAATACTCTGAAAAATTACTCTATGTTAATTTTTGATAAATCAGGCTGCAAAGGATTCCACAAATCAACAGGTCTACTTGGAGACCCAGGCACTGCCCAGGGGCGCCGCTAGCGAGAGGCGGCAGAGGGGACAACAGCAGTCGGCCTGGCAGGAGGACCTCAGCGCAGAAACGAACAAAACTCAGGCCCCCGAGGCAGCAGGCGGGTCCCCGAGACACTGGCTGAGCCCATCACCTGCTCCTTCCCCCGCGCTGCCGTCCCCCAGGGAGTAGGACCAGGCTCTCGAGGTGAGCCGGGTGGGGGCCCGGAGGGTGAGGCGCACGCCCCTGCGGGGAGGCCGACGCTGAGGCGCAGGGCAGCCCTGCGGAGGCCGCCAGCCAGGGGGAGACGGGTGGCCTCCGGTCTGTTAACCTACTCAGCCAGCATTCCAACAGCGACCTGCGAGGCGGGTTCCTCTTTTCGGAGAGTGGAGTTACAAGCGCGCACAAGGAGAACACTTGGGCCAGCCCCGGGCACTGGATTGGCACGGGGGCGCCGCGTGCCGACACGGGTTTCCCCGGGCTGCTGCGTGAGCCTGTGCGTGCACACGGGCTCCGGTCCCCCGCCCCATCGACCCAGAGGACCTGGGGACAGCGATGGCCCAGTGTTATACACAGGATGGTACCCAAGCCTCCACTTAAAACCACGGACAGGACGGAGGAGGCACACGCTGGTCAAACAAGGGACAAGCTGAGCGTCAGAGGGGACAGTGACCACGACGGAGGACCAGGGGAAACCAGGGGTCCCAACGGACACCAATGAGCACAGCTGGACAGCACAGTTACAGAGCTTCAGAGGATCCCCCCAAAGGGCTTACTGATCACAAAGCAGGCGACGCCCTTTCCAACAGAGTCTCCCGGCAGACAGCACCTCAGCCCGGGGTCAGAGTGCACGGCCGAGGTAACAGGACAGGTCACCCTGTGCGCTGCCTGATGGAATGGTGCGAGGAGGCCCTGGCAGGGCTCCCGGAAACGCCTGCTCAAGACGCGTGACCAGAAAACAACCGCGAAGAGACATCAGACAAACCCACAGTGAGGGGCCTTCTCCAGAACGTCAGGACATGGAAGTGCAGGAAGGACCAAGGAGCGGCTTCAGCGGAAGGACCCCGAATGTGACGGCTGACGCTTCACGGGGCCCGTCAGACGTGGACACGGCAGGGTCTGGGCCTCAGAAGGTCGCCACATGTCAGCGTCATTCTCCTGATGATGCTGTGTGATTACTGTTGATCGGGACAATGCCTTTTTGGTAGGAAATATACATTACAGACACTGGTGGGAAGGAAGTCAGTTCTCTGAGCTGCAGTTCCAACTTTCCTACAAGTTTAAAAACTCTAACATATAGTGTGACAGGTACAAGGTGATCGCATTCACGGTGACGAGCACACGCACACACACGGCAGGTGCGCCCAAGGGTCAGGGCGGGGTGGGGGTGGAGCGGCCCCTCAAGGGCAGGCTCAAGGGGGCGGAGTGTCAACAGCGGGGTCAAGAGGGATGATAAAGACCGGCTGGAGAGCGGTCTGCTCTTCATCGCCAGCACAGGCTGACCGCTCTCTGCTCCGAGTCCGTCTGGGTCTCGAGCACCGACTGTGAGGACAGGGGCGGGGCAGTGGGGGGGAGGTCTGAGCTGTCCAATCCCAGCCACAGCCCTTTTCACAGGTCTGAAGACTGAGGCGGGGAGGCAGGCACGAGACTCAGGGCCAGGCCAGCAGGTGCTGCAGCAGGACGCACCAGGCCTGACGGAGGTCTGTGCTGACGCCCACCCAGCCCACTGCTCAGCTCACCCCCACAGCCGTGTTTCCCGCAGCCTGCTCCCCACCCTGCGGGGCTGACAGGCGCCGCCTGTCCGTCGGGAAAACCATCTTCTGGGGACTTGTCTCTCTCGGTACTATCCAAGTCTCACGGGACTCTTCTGTACTGTTCACAAGGAATCCTTCAGAACTCTTTCTAGAAATGACGGGAGAGATGGCAAAGAACCCCTGAAGGCTGACTAACATGGTCGGCCTGGGAAGACACCTGTGTGCACCCTTGACACGGTGACAGTCCTTGGAGTCAATTACAGGAAACGACCTGAGGTGCAGAGTTGGGCCCCTATCTGACCACGGGACTTAAAAGCACTGTGGCAGGGGTTTATGTGTTGGGTCAAGCAGAAAGTCCACTTGGATTTTCCTGTAACATCATATGGGAAAACCTGAACGAACTTTTTGCCCAGCCCAACAGATTCGCTGCGGCCCACGGGGAAGCTACGCCGTCACGACGGCCGCATCGGAGCAGGGCAGCGAACCTGCCCGCTTCAGAAGGGCTCTGGAGCAACGCGATCACGTTTCATGAACGCCCTCCGTTCTGTGCTCCCGGCCTCCACGCCCCTGCAGGGTGGTCCAGGCGCTGGGCAGCAGTGACTCTGTGACAAGAAGCCCCCCAACCCCGTGCTGATTAGGAAAGCCCCTCGGAGAATCTGAGCTGTCGGAAGGATGACGTCGGGAGGCGGAGCCCCACACCTGGTGTCACTGACATGGTGAACACAGCCCGTCAGCGGACGATCGCCCCTCTCTGGGGGGCACGGGGGAGGCGTTAGACTATGAGAGAGAATCACAACCATAAAGTGACGAGGGAGGGAGGAGGCAGCCCCAACAAGGATAACGTGTCCGAGCCAAGAGGAGCCCACAGAGGCCTCACAACTAGACGAAGACAGGAGCCTGGGTGGGACCGCAGCAGGGAGAAATGAAGGGTGCCAGGCCATGGCATGGGCCTCAGGTCACATCAGTAAAGCCAGGCAGCCATAGGCAGGTAACCAGTTATCGTAGTGCGGGCTGACAGGGCGCCGCCCTGTCTGTGCTGCGCCCACCCAGCCCACTGCTCAGCTCACCCCCACAGCCGTGTTTCCCGCAGCCTGCTCCCCACCCTGCGGGGCTGACAGGCGCCGCCTGTCCGTCGGAAAACCATCTTCTGGGGACTTGTCTCTCTCGGTACTATCCAAGTCTCACGGGACTCTTCTGTACTGTTCACAAGGAATCCTTCAGAACTCTTTCTAGAAATGACGGGAGAGATGGCAAAGAACCCCTGAAGGCTGACTAACATGGTCGGCCTGGGAAGACACCTGTGTGCACCCTTGACACGGTGACAGTCCTTGGAGTCAATTACAGGAAACGACCTGAGGTGCAGAGTTGGGCCCCTATCTGACCACGGGACTTAAAAGCACTGTGGCAGGGGTTTATGTGTTGGGTCAAGCAGAAAGTCCACTTGGATTTTCCTGTAACATCATATGGGAAAACCTGAACGAACTTTTTGCCCAGCCCAACAGATTCGCTGCGGCCCACGGGGAAGCTACGCCGTCACGACGGCGCGCATCGGAGCAGGGCAGCGAACCTGCCCGCTTCAGAAGGGCTCTGGAGCAACGCGATCACGTTTCATGAACGCCCTCCGTTCTGTGCTCCCGGCCTCCACGCCCCTGCAGGGTGGTCCAGGCGCTGGGCAGCAGTGACTCTGTGACAAGAAGCCCCCCAACCCCGTGCTGATTAGGAAAGCCCCTCGGAGAATCTGAGCTGTCGGAAGGATGACGTCGGGAGGCGGAGCCCCACACCTGGTGTCACTGACATGGTGAACACAGCCCGTCAGCGGACGATCGCCCCTCTCTGGGGGGCACGGGGGAGGCGTTAGACTATGAGAGAGAATCACAACCATAAAGTGACGAGGGAGGGAGGAGGCAGCCCCAACAAGGATAACGTGTCCGAGCCAAGAGGAGCCCACAGAGGCCTCACAACTAGACGAAGACAGGAGCCTGGGTGGGACCGCAGCAGGGAGAAATGAAGGGTGCCAGGCCATGGCATGGGCCTCAGGTCACATCAGTAACCAGGCAGCCTCAGGTAACCAGTTCATTAGTCATAGCAAGGCTGATGTGATACTGCACTCATTGAATACGGTATGTTATTCGTATCGTATTGATCGACATTAGCTCATTAGTGGTAACAAATAACAAAGCCTGATTAGCTACTGAAAATCTAGACTAGGTCTCCTGCTTTTCTGAATGCCATACTTCTGTATCCTGGATGACAAGATAATTACATAGCACATCAAGGAGTCGCCAACAGCAAGGGTTTCCTAGAGAACACCCTCGAGGCAGGTTACACTTGGGAAGGTGCTCTGGATCCCAGGGGACAAGCAGGCCTGAGGGAGGGCACTGACAGGAAGACACCGCGCCAGGTGTATGACTCATCCTAGAGACAAGCTCTCTTCTCGTGAAACCAGCTTCTTCCTTGAACCAGAATTTTCTGAGCTTTCCTGGCTGCTGTACTTATGTTTTGTTTTTTTTTTAACTATTAAAAAAAATGTTTTTGCAACATTGTGTTGGTTTCTGAACAATGCAAATCAGCCCCGCATCACTCCACATACACCCCTCTCCACCCCCCTCCCCCCGCCTCCGCGTCCAGGTCGTCACAGGACCCAGGTCGTCACAGGCGCTGGGCTGGCTCCCAGGGGCCGCACAGCAACTGCTCCGCAGCCAGCCGTCTCTCAGCGGCCGGTGTGCAGACGCTGGCGCTGCTTCCTCCCTCCAGCGCACTCTCTCCCCACCACCCCGTCCACAAGTCCGTTCTCGACATCTGCGTCTCCATGCCTCATCTGCAAACAGGATCATTGATACCATTTGTCTACGTTCCATCTCTATGCATTCATATACTACATTTGTTTGTCTCTTTGGGACTTACTTCGGCCTGTAACAACAGGCTCTAGGTTCATCCACTTCTTTAGAACTGACACAAATTTGTTCTTTTTTTATAGCGGATAATATTCCAGTTTGTCTCCATCCCTTTATCAGTCGACGGACATCTAGGGAGCTCCCACGTCCTGCCTAGTGTGAACAGTGCTGCTGTGAGCCCTGGGCACACGTGGTTTTCCAGTTACGGCCTCCATGAGGTACATGCCCATTAGTGGTACACATCAGTAACCAGGCAGCCTCAGGTAACCAGTTCATTAGTCATAGCAAGGCTGATGTGATACTGCACTCATTGAATACGGTATGTTATTCGTCGTATTGATCGACATTAGCTCATTAGTGGTAACAAATAACAAAGCCTGATTAGCTACTGAAAATCTAGACTAGGTCTCCTGCTTTTCTGAATGCCATACTTCTGTATCCTGGATGACAAGATAATTACATAGCACATCAAGGAGTCGCCAACAGCAAGGGTTTCCTAGAGAACACCCTCGAGGCAGGTTACACTTGGGAAGGTGCTCTGGATCCCAGGGGACAAGCAGGCCTGAGGGAGGGCACTGACAGGAAGACACCGCGCCAGGTGTATGACTCATCCTAGAGACAAGCTCTCTTCTCGTGAAACCAGCTTCTTCCTTGAACCAGAATTTTCTGAGCTTTCCTGGCTGCTGTACTTATGTTTTGTTTTTTTTTTAACTATTAAAAAAAATGTTTTTGCAACATTGTGTTGGTTTCTGAACAATGCAAATCAGCCCCGCATCACTCCACATACACCCCTCTCCACCCCCCTCCCCCCGCCTCCGCGTCCAGGTCGTCACAGGACCCAGGTCGTCACAGGCGCTGGGCTGGCTCCCAGGGGCCGCACAGCAACTGCTCCGCAGCCAGCCGTCTCTCAGCGGCCGGTGTGCAGACGCTGGCGCTGCTTCCTCCCTCCAGCGCACTCTCTCCCCACCACCCCGTCCACAAGTCCGTTCTCGACATCTGCGTCTCCATGCCTCATCTGCAAACAGGATCATTGATACCATTTGTCTACGTTCCATCTCTATGCATTCATATACTACATTTGTTTGTCTCTTTGGGACTTACTTCGGCCTGTAACAACAGGCTCTAGGTTCATCCACTTCTTTAGAACTGACACAAATTTGTTCTTTTTTTATAGCGGATAATATTCCAGTTTGTCTCCATCCCTTTATCAGTCGACGGACATCTAGGGAGCTCCCACGTCCTGCCTAGTGTGAACAGTGCTGCTGTGAGCCCTGGGCACACGTGGTTTTCCAGTTACGGCTTCCGCAGGGTACATGCCCAGTAGTAGGGTTTCTGGGTCTTCCGGGAGATTCATTTCTAGTTTCTTAAGGAATCTTCCTACTGTTCTCCACAGTGGCTGTACCAGTGTACATTCCCACCAACAGTGTAGGAGAGTTCCTGTTTTTCCACATCCTCTCCGGCATTTATTGTTTGTAGTTTTTTGATGATGGTCATTCTGACTGATGTAAGGTTACAACTCAGACTCTTGACCTGCATTTCTCTAATGATGAGTGACGCTGAGCATCTTTTCATGTGTGTATGGGCCACTGTATGTCTTCTTTGGAGAAATGTCTGTTTAGGTGTTCTGCCCATTCTTTTTTTTCTTTCTTTATTTTAAAGATTTTACAGAGTTTTGTTGTTCACCAACATGTATGTTCCCAGATCATTCATATGCATATCCCTGGACCCTCCCCCCACCCAGTTCCCTCCCTCCCACCCCTCCAGACCATCGCCCCAAGTGGTTGTAGGTACTCCTATTCTCCTAGCACAATGACAATAGCTATCTTATCCACACATGTCAGTATAGGTTTCGATGTTACTCCCTCCATGCCTCCCTCCCACTGTTCGGTCTCCACAATGTCTTTATGTCTATTCTCTGTTTTTTCATGAGTTCACTGTGTGTGTTATCATGACCATCTTACTAGATCCCATATGTATGAGTTAGTATACTATACTTGTCTTTCTCTTTTTGACTTACTTCACTTTTTATGATAGGTTCTAGAGCCATCCACTTCTTTAGAACTGACACAAATTTGTTCTTTTTTTATAGCGGATAATATTCCAGTTTGTCTCCATCCCTTTATCAGTCGACGGACATCTAGGGAGCTCCCACGTCCTGCCTAGTGTGAACAGTGCTGCTGTGAGCCCTGGGCACACGTGGTTTTCCAGTTACGGCTTCCGCAGGGTACATGCCCAGTAGTAGGGTTTCTGGGTCTTCCGGGAGATTCATTTCTAGTTTCTTAAGGAATCTTCCTACTGTTCTCCACAGTGGCTGTACCAGTGTACATTCCCACCAACAGTGTAGGAGAGTTCCTGTTTTTCCACATCCTCTCCGGCATTTATTGTTTGTAGTTTTTTGATGATGGTCATTCTGACTGATGTAAGGTTACAACTCAGACTCTTGACCTGCATTTCTCTAATGATGAGTGACGCTGAGCATCTTTTCATGTGTGTATGGGCCACTGTATGTCTTCTTTGGAGAAATGTCTGTTTAGGTGTTCTGCCCATTCTTTTTTTTCTTTCTTTATTTTAAAGATTTTACAGAGTTTTGTTGTTCACCAACATGTATGTTCCCAGATCATTCATATGCATATCCCTGGACCCTCCCCCCACCCAGTTCCCTCCCTCCCACCCCTCCAGACCATCGCCCCAAGTGGTTGTAGGTACTCCTATTCTCCTAGCACAATGACAATAGCTATCTTATCCACACATGTCAGTATAGGTTTCGATGTTACTCCCTCCATGCCTCCCTCCCACTGTTCGGTCTCCACAATGTCTTTATGTCTATTCTCTGTTTTTTCATGAGTTCACTGTGTGTGTTATCATGACCATCTTACTAGATCCCATATGTATGAGTTAGTATACTATACTTGTCTTTCTCTTTTTGACTTACTTCACTTTTTATGATAGGTTCTAGAGCCAGCCACCTCATTAGGACTGAGTCTTCTGCATTTCTTTTAACAGCTGAGTAGTATTCCATTGTATATATGTACCAGAGCTTCTGGATCCATCCATTTGTCGATGGACATCTAGGTTGCTTCCATGTTCTGGCTATTGTATAGGGAGCTGCAATGAACATTGGGGTACAGGTGCCTCTTTCATTTTTGATTTCATCAGGATATAGGGCTAATAGTGGGATTGCTGGGTCACAGGGTGCTTCTATTTTTAGTTTTTTAAGGAATCTCCATATTGTCTTCCATAGAGGTTGTATCAATTTACATTCCCACCAGCAATGCCCATTCTTGATAGGACTGTTTCCCTACTACTGAACTGTATGAGTTACTTACATGTTCTGGAGATTAATCCTTTGTCAGCTGTTTCATTTGCAGTTACTCTACCATTCTGAATTGTGTTTTAATCTTGTTGGTTTCCTTTGCTGTGCAGAAGCTTTAATTCAGTTTCATTTGCTTATTTTTAACTCCCGTCACTCTAGGAGGTGGGCCACAGAGGATCTTGCTATGATGTGTGTTAGAGTCTTCCGCCTACGCCTTCCTCCAAGAGCTTTACGGTTTACGACCTTACATTTAAGTCGTTACCCCGCTCTGAGTGATTTCTGTGTGGGGTGTGGGTCAGTGCTCTGGCTTCCTTCTTCGGCGTGCAGCAGTCCAGTTCCTCCCAGCTCCGCTCACTGAAGAGGCTGTCTCCTCTCCAGTGTACATTCTTGCCTGTTTTGTCAAAGGCAAGGCGCCCACAGGTGTATAGTTCGTCTCTGGACTCTGTCTTGTTCCACTGGTCTGCAGTTCTGTTTTTGTGCCAGTACGCACTGCCTCGGCGCCTGCAGCCCTGTAGTCTCGTGTGGAGTCAGGAAGGTTGACTCCTCCAGCTCTACTTCCCTTTGTCAAAACAGCCTGGGCTATTCAGGGTCTTTTTTTTTTTTTTTTAAGATTTATTTATTTATTTTGGGCGGGGGTCGGGTTGGGGAGGGAGGGGAGCGGGCGGGCCACTTCTATTGGTCTTTCATTTCTCTGTTTTCATTCGTCTTCGTTCTTTGGCTCCTGTGGGCCTCCCATCGCGGTGGCCTCTGTTGTCGCAGAGCGCAGGCTCTGGGCGCATGCGCTCCAGAGCCCCGGCTCAGTAATTGGACACATGAGTCCAGCCGCTCTGCGGCACGTGGGATCTTCCCAGGCCAGGGATCGAACCGGCGCCTCTTGCACTGCAAGGCGGTGTCCTTACCCACTGGACCACCAGGGGAAGCCCTATTCATGGTCTTTTTGTGTTTGCATCCAAATTGTAAGTTTTTTTGTTCTAGTTCTGCGAAAAATATCATTGGTAGCTTGATAGGGATTGCATAGCTTTTTAAATCTAAAAAGCACCACTGACTCTTTAGAAGGTAAATGAGCAGTCAGAGAGCACCTGGCTTTCCCAGAGCTATCTGCAGAAAGCTTCACGTGGAAAGCACTGTTGCTTTTTTAAAACTCCTGTGTGAACACGCTCCACCTGCCACACTCTAGACAGTTGGTGGCATGGAGTCACTCGACAGGATCTGGCTACTCGTGGTCACTGCACAACATAAAGAAGACCTGGGTATTCAGAACAGTTAGAAGGAGGTCCTCGGTTCTGCTGAACTGCGTGCGCAAGTGGTCCGATGCGGGGCCGGCAGCGTCCGCAGCGGCCCGAGGCCGAGGCCGGGCAGCACAGCCGAGCGCCTGCGGACGTCACCCGGGCTGCAGGACTCCAAGCAAACACGAAGCTCTTGCCTGTTCCTCCTCCAAACACAAGAGCTCTTCCATAGAATAGTCTATATTTAGTACATTTTAAATGAATTTAACCATAAGACTTTCGACACTTCCTTTCTGAATCTCTGTCATGTTACCTTACCACGTCATGTTTTGAAGAAGTAGACTTTAAGAAAAATTCATTTAACAAACTTCTAGTTCAGCATCTTGAAAGTACAGACAATTTGGAATTCATTTTACAAAGAACCCTGCAAAACAAAACCCCAAGACATGCACTAATGGGCCTTAAACTTAACTGAGAAAAAGAAATTTCTTTTCCCTAAACACAACATGTGTTTTACCTTTCTGAGCATGTTTCAGAACAACAAGAAAGGGTTCTTTATTAAGCAAAAAAGATGCTGCTGTTCCTATTTTAAGGGTGCCTCCGAAGGCCATTCTGTCCAAAAAAAAAAGAGCCCCATAAATCTAAATAGCATAGGGCTCCCCCTGGTGGTCCAGTGGGTAAGGACACCGCCTTGCAGTGCAAGGGGCGCCGGTTCGAGCCCTGGCCTGGGAAGATCCCACGTGCCGCAGAGCGGCTGGACCCATGTGTCCAATCACCGAGCTGGAGCTCTGGAGGGCATGCGCCCAGAGCTGGTGCTCTGCGACAACAGAGGCCACCGCGGATGGGAGGCCCACAGGAGCCGAAGAACAAAGATGGATGAAAACGGAGAAATGAAAGACCAATAGAAGTGGCCCGCCCGCCCCCTCCCTCCCCAACCCGACCCCCACCCAAAATAAATAAATAAATAAATCTTTAAAAAAAAAAAAATCTAAAGCATGACCTCAGACCTACCTCTCTCTGACACAGGACCTGGAGGGAAAGCATTCAGAGACTAGAGGGTGGAAGCCGGAGAGCTGGAGAAGGCAGTCGCTCCAGGGCCTCGGCCTCTCTGCAAGGGAGCAGGCCGGGAGAGCCGGAGCTGTGTTCTCTGGGAGGCCAGACAACTTTCCACGAATGAAGCCACACAGACAGGCCGGGGTTTGGCTCAATGTTTGCTTCGCCCCAAACCTTCTGCACGTGGTCTTGACCAAACTGGGCTCCACTCGGAGCCACCTCCCTGCCCAGAGCTCTCCTGGCTTAAAATACGATCCTCCTACTGGCTTCAAAGGATCTTGATTAAACAAGGTGGGGCTAGAGAGGAAACGTCCCCCTATGTCTTCTGGCCTATGAACTCCCCGCTGTACTACACTCAGTCTGTTCTTACTGTCTAGAGGCGCAGGGTGAGCCCCCTGCCCACACTGATGCTCCTTTCAAATCCAGCCTGAAGGGCGTGGGTGGGCAGTGCCGTGCAGCATCTGCAGGTACATGGCAGCGTGCACCGGATTCCAGAGCACCATGTGGTGCTTGGTGGCCCCTTGGGGCTGGGGGACACACATACATCTAAGGTGGACACGTGGTTGTGGACACAAAAGGATCAGATGTTTTCACTCTAAGGCGAGTGGAAGGGATTTCCCTAAGTGGCTGATCCAGTTTAGAATCAACTATGACAGACTGGGAGACGGTGCAGGACAGGGAAGCCTGGCGTCCTGCAGTCCATGGGGTCGCAAAGAGTGGGACACGACTGAGCGACTGAACTGGCGACAGACTGCTGACTGTCCACCCTGGGCAACAGCACGGCACCGCGTGCCCCGGGTCGCAGTTTGATCAGCCAGAGACGCAAAAAGCGGGCCGGCCAGCCACAGGGCAATGGGGAGGCCGAGTAAAGTCACACGACCCTCCTTCAAAACCAGCCGGTCTCTAAAAACAGGGAGCAGAAGAGTGACATTCTTTAAAGGAGGGGAGGGCCTATACATAGTTCATCCCAGAAGGAAAAGAGCGACGAGAGAAAGAGAAGTTGGAGGGGCTGGGTGAAGAGGCCAGAACTGAGCGGCCAGCTCCCAGCACTGGGGTTGGAAGGGACCCAGGTGGCCTCTTCGGGGTGGAGATCTCACAGCCTGCCGCCCCTCCGCCCCAGCTGGGCCCGCGAGGGAGAGGCCGTGGAGAGGAGAGGCGGGGTGTCGACTGCCCAGTGCCTGGCAGGAGCCCTGGCCCACGCCAGTGATCAGGTGGGAACCACCAGACGGATATGGGGCAGATGTTGGCAGAGTGAGCAAAGGCGTATACGTTCCAACGCTTTTAACTCCACGTTCATTGTCCCTTAGAATCTCAGAGACAAGGTTCCAAAGGTGCTGAGAAAAGTATGAAAGTCCAGAGAGAGGCGCAGAGAAGCCCCCGCCTTTCTCTGAACTGGGGTGAAGGCAGCCTTCCACCCGGGTTGCTGCGACCCTTGGTTGCCCTAGAGACTTTAGGGCAGGAACGTGTCCTATAGAGAAAGTGTCTCACTGCCCGCTGAGCACCTGTGCGGATGGCTTTGCTGGTCAACTTAGATTGAGGAAGGGGTTCCCCTGGTGGCTCAGTCAGGAAAGACTCCGCCTGCAGTGCGGGAGACTCAGGTTCGATCCCTGGGTTGGGAAGATCCCCTGGAGAAGGGTACAGCAACCCATTCCAGTATTCTTGCCGAGAAAATTCCACGGACAGAGGAGCCTGGTGGGCTACAGTCCATGGGGTCGCAAAGATTCAGGCACAAATGAGTGACTAACACTCTCACATCAGAGCTGAGGAAGTAAGTGTACCATGAAAAGATAGGACAAGGGAAGCCCCAGAGGAGAGGCCACAAATTAAGAACAAAGGGAACCACAGGAATTGGAGGCAGGGGCCGCCGGGGCGCTGGCTGCCCAGGAGGACACTCGGCAGACCAGCGCCTTCACGCTGGAACGCGCTCAGGAAGGTGCGAGGCGAGCACGGGGTGGGCAAGCCCGCCGTCCCAGGGGAAGAGGCTCCCCGGGGCAGGTGCTTACGGCCCCGCCTCTTGGGTTTTTGGTTCCTGAAGTCTTTGCTCAGAGGAACCAAATTTCACATCCACCCTTAGGCCACATGAAGACTGTCAAAGAGGTAACTTAAAAGGCACTGTCACCATACAGGACTGAAGTGCAGTCCACCTTCTTATCCCACGACCACCCCTCACGTCCGTTCCCTCATGAACCCCGAGAACAACCGAAGCCTCTGCCACGGAAAACCCACAGACACGCACAGCTGAGGCTACCCCTGCTTGTGTGCGTCTGACTCTCTGTCCCCCCGCGGACTGTGGCCCGCCAGGCTCCTGTGTCCAGGGCATTCCCCAGGCAGGCGTTCCGGTGTGTGCAGCTAGTCCCTTCTCCAGGGGGTCTCTCTAACCCAGGGATCGAACCGGCATCTCCTGTGTCTCCTGCACTGGCAGGCGATTCTCTGCCGCTGCGCCACCTGGGAAGGCCCCTCTTCCTTCTCATATGGCCTTTATGTTCATTTAATTCACTCAACAAGCACTGCTGGACGCTCAGATGCGCCACACCAGCCCTAGTGACGGAGACGCGACCAACATCGAGCCCCTGCACTCGTGGAGCCTGTGTGATGAAGGGTGCGCCCACGGCTGTGACTCAGCCCCGCACCTGCGTGCTTCTGTAAGTGGCGGGTAACCTCTCTCAGGCTGGGTCTCTACCAGCCTCACGGCTGCACTGACTGCTCCCCTGGGTGCAGAGCTCCAGGTTCAGAGCTCCTGTCCCTCAAGACTCCACCCCACCTTCTTCCAGAACCTGCGGTGGCCGGTGAGCAGTCAGCTAGAGCCATGTTCGGGGTGGCACTTTGCCACTTCTCTCCCTTGTTGCTGAGACTTGGTCTTTGGTGCTCCTCAGCTGTACCATAAGGAGTCTCAGTTTGAATTCATCCTACAACTTTATTTGTTCGTAATCTTTTTTTTTTTTTAACCCTATCTTTTTTTTATTTGCCTTTAAGTCATGATTTATTTTTCACCCTTCTTTATCCTTTGGCCTGTGTGGGCCTCCCATCGCAGTGGCCTCTCTTGTTGCAGAGCACCGGCTCTGGATGCACACACTCCAGAGCTCCAGCTTGGTAACCGGACACACCGGCCCAGCTGCTCCGCGGCACGTGGGATCCTCCCAGGCCAGGGATGGAACCGGCGCCCCTTGCACTGCAAGGCGGTGTCCTTACCCACTGGACCACCAGGGGAAGTCCCATCTTACAACTTCCTCTGAAAACAACTTTTACCCCAGCGCTAGGAGCTTCCATACACAGATAACAGTATGATAATCCCTCCCTCACTCCTGTTCCTTTCAAAACACAAAGCAAATGAGAGGCCCATTTACCATACAACAGCGAGTCCAGGAAAGACCTGGGCCAGATACCGTAACACGGCATGATCACACACACCTTCCCCTCCCCTCCAGCAGCCCTCACTGTGCCTACTTCTCAGAAAGGTTAAGAGACTTTCCAAATCACACAGCTGGTGAGCATCACGGCCAGCAGTCAAACGCCTTTCTTTGAAAGAACCCTACCCATGCCTCCTATTTCTAAAGCACAAGCATTTAAAATAAACAGAAGCAGGGAAAGAAATGCTGGCCCATCATTATAGAAATTCAAGGACTGCTACTCGCAGATTATGAACTGGAGTTTTACAAACTAGTCAACAGACACTAGTACAATGAATACAGCTAAAACATCCAAGACATTTTTTGGTTTTAAGAACATCACAGGGCTTCCCTGGTGGTCCAGTGGGTAAGGACACCGCTTTGCAGTGCAAGGGGCGCCGGTTCGATCCCTGGCCTGGGAAGATTCCACGTGCCACGGAGCGGCTGGACCGATGTGTCCAATTACCGAGCCGGAGCTCTGGAGTGCATGCCCAGAGCTGGTGCTCTGTGACAACAGAGGCCACTGTGATGGGAGGACCACACGGGCCAAAGAACAAAGATGGAAACAAATGAAAGACTAATAGAAGCGGCCAAGAAAAGAAAAAGAAAAGAACATCACATTTTCCAAGAGGTCCGACTGTCTAAATCATCTCTGTGCCCAGACAATGAGGGCTTCACTCTGAAATCTGAGCCTCATCTCAAACTCACCTTGCTGAAGCTAACGCATCAGAGATGGGTTTAAAACTGTAATGGAAAACAAACCACAAAGGTATTTTCAGGGCAAAAATGGTAAGAACCATGGTTTTACCTGAGCTACTTCTTCAAAATCCTCGTGACGCTTCTGCAAAGCTCTGGCCCGATGGAGCGACTTCCCCACGCCTGTGTGTTTGCTCAGAAACGCTTCTCCGTGGTTCTCAATCCAGTCCAGCACCTGCAACGAAATGCAGACACACAGGCCATAAACACCACGGCCACCTTGCTTAGGGTTTTGTGCCATCCCTTAAAGATGCAGGAGCTTCCATACACAGATAACAGTATGATAATCCCTCCCTCACTCCTGTTCCTTTCAAAACACAAAGCAAATGAGAGGCCCATTTACCATACAACAGCGAGTCCAGGAAAGACCTGGGCCAGATACCGTAACACGGCATGATCACACACACCTTCCCCTCCCCTCCAGCAGCCCTCACTGTGCCTACTTCTCAGAAAGGTTAAGAGACTTTCCAAATCACACAGCTGGTGAGCATCACGGCCAGCAGTCAAACGCCTTTCTTTGAAAGAACCCTACCCATGCCTCCTATTTCTAAAGCACAAGCATTTAAAATAAACAGAAGCAGGGAAAGAAATGCTGGCCCATCATTATAGAAATTCAAGGACTGCTACTCGCAGATTATGAACTGGAGTTTTACAAACTAGTCAACAGACACTAGTACAATGAATACAGCTAAAACATCCAAGACATTTTTTGGTTTTAAGAACATCACAGGGCTTCCCTGGTGGTCCAGTGGGTAAGGACACCGCTTTGCAGTGCAAGGGGCGCCGGTT
This sequence comes from Tragulus kanchil, assembly GCA_022376925.1. Classification (NCBI taxonomy): domain Eukaryota; kingdom Metazoa; phylum Chordata; class Mammalia; order Artiodactyla; family Tragulidae; genus Tragulus; species Tragulus kanchil. The sequence continues at coordinate 154,203,988 of JAIOJX010000004.1, forward strand.
CGATCCCTGGCCTGGGAAGATTCCACGTGCCACGGAGCGGCTGGACCGATGTGTCCAATTACCGAGCCGGAGCTCTGGAGTGCATGCCCAGAGCTGGTGCTCTGTGACAACAGAGGCCACTGTGATGGGAGGACCACACGGGCCAAAGAACAAAGATGGAAACAAATGAAAGACTAATAGAAGCGGCCAAGAAAAGAAAAAGAAAAGAACATCACATTTTCCAAGAGGTCCGACTGTCTAAATCATCTCTGTGCCCAGACAATGAGGGCTTCACTCTGAAATCTGAGCCTCATCTCAAACTCACCTTGCTGAAGCTAACGCATCAGAGATGGGTTTAAAACTGTAATGGAAAACAAACCACAAAGGTATTTTCAGGGCAAAAATGGTAAGAACCATGGTTTTACCTGAGCTACTTCTTCAAAATCCTCGTGACGCTTCTGCAAAGCTCTGGCCCGATGGAGCGACTTCCCCACGCCTGTGTGTTTGCTCAGAAACGCTTCTCCGTGGTTCTCAATCCAGTCCAGCACCTGCAACGAAATGCAGACACACAGGCCATAAAAACCACGGCCACCTTGCTTAGGGTTTTGTGCCATCCCTTAAAGATGCAGTGTCTTATCAAAACCCTAAGATGCAAGAACAAAGGGGAAAAGAAGTGGAAGCAACCAGACACTTATCTAACTTGTGGAGAATCATGTCTGTCAGTTTTCCCACCGTGATTAAGAGCAATCAGTTCTTTCTTTAATAGTGCAAATCTGTCTACGTGTAAGTGCTGCATGCAGTAATGATTCAGTCCATCTCACCCCAGGTGACGCATCACTGAGCCCCCCACGCTGCCTGGGTTTTGTGTGGAACTGTGGTCAGCCAGCCACAGAGGAGTGGTTGAACCTAACAGAAGGCTCTAAGCTCCCCAACTCAAAGACAACTCAAGTTTAACTACTGACTTCATGTTTTCCTGTCTTTCCTAAGAGTCGAAACACCTAGGCAAAACTAAAGAAAACAAAACACTTAGATGCCTCTGCCCTGGTCTTTGAGGATAAGTTAAGCTGTCATTTCACGAATTTCAATACATAAAAGTCCTTGGTAGTTGAAATCAGCCGCATTAAGGAAAAGGAGTGACGGTAAAGCAGGGCAAGCCAGTGCTTTTAAGTTCACAACCGGGACTGAGCAGTTCCTTGGCTCTGAACCTGAGAAACTGCCAACAGTATCAAACCAAACATTTGGACTACATCGAATACACATTTGTCTCTTTCGGATAGAGAGGGGAACACCAGCCAGAACCTCAGGCAGTGACGTGTTTAGCTAGAAAGTTTCACTAAAAGATATTATTTAAATACCTGAAGGCACTTGTTCATGGTTTCATGTGTTGCGAAAATACTGAAGGCCACCTGGAACTCAGTAACCAGCAACCGTGGTAACTAAGCATACAGAGTCACAGGATGCTGGACTCCAGAACCGACTGGAGGCACCCTGCTAGCACAGCGGTCTGGAAGGCATCCTGCAGGTGGACCAGTCACTTAAGTCCAGTTAAGCTGAAAAGTTCAAGGTGCCCCAGGGTGGGGGTGGGACGCACCGCGTGGGGACACCGCTGGTGACACTGTACTGAACTCTGTCTGGGGACAGGTGGGTGCTGAATTCATCACGGTGACGTGTCACAACGCAAGCAACGATCACGTCACTACAGAGTAACCTGCCACTGACCTGCCACTGCGTGTCCATTACACTTCATTTCAAAACCTCAACATAAGTGGACTTGATCGGGGGCTCGTGGCTATAAAAAACAGTCCCCTGCCCACTGTCCAGGGACAACTGGACTTGTCCCCCTCTGCTCCACACCAGCGACTTCCTGGCCTGACTGAGGGCAAAGCTAGTAGGGCTTGTAAAGAAGAAACCTCGCAGGGGCGGGCGGGCTGTGCGCGTGTGTGCTGTTCTGTAGAATGAACGGGGGTTCCGGCGTGTGCGTGTGTGTGCCCGAGGGCACACACCCAGGGTGGCGGGGCGGGGTCCGCACGTCCAGTCTCGCAGCAGGTGCTCAGGACGAGGCTGCACGGGCCCCTTATCACCACAGCTCGCTCCTGCGCCTCAGTCAACACCACGCTGCCGGTCACCTGGGCTCACACTGGCAGAGGAATTCCTGCTGGATCTGCCCGTCTGTCCACGCAGCCTCCCAGGCCTCCTGCAAGCTCACCCCTCGTTTCCAGTCCCCTGAGCCCCAGACTTCCTGAGTGGCAGCTGCCTGCCTGCTCAGGGGGTCCACAAAGCGGCTCTGAGCCGCTGGGCACCTCGACCCCCAGAGCGGCAGGCACACAGCACAGGCGCTGCCCCGCTCACAACCCCGTCGCGTCCAGCAACACAGGCTACGACTACCCCGTGGCTTTGCAACCGGTGCCCTTAGCACCAATGCTGCTTTCCTGAGATCAGAGACCGTCAGCGTCCCCACCAGTAAGGAATGCCACATTCGCCACCAGCGTCAAGCTTCGAGCCGTCTAAATGACAGTCTCTCAGGGCACGTTACAGGACACAGGTCCCCTGTGTCCAGCGACACCTGCAGAGCGTCTCCGCTTCAGAGAACGGATACAGCGACCAGGATGTGCCTCTGGGCATCAGGCCAGCACCAGGCAGGGGACCAGGACCAACTATCAACACACGAAGCTTGAAAAGAGTCGAGAGATACGTGGCATCGATGCTACCTACGTGAAGGGTTAGGAGATGCTTTTTTAAAACTACCCCCAGAAAATATTCTGTATATTCCTCAACAGTACTGTAGAAAGGAAAATAAGGGCTGGTAAACGGCAAAGCCGATGAGTACTAATGATTCAATACAGACCTGAAGTAAAGGTGTGCGTGTAAAGACCAGGACAGAGGTGTCCGTGGGCTCGTGGGGCTCGTGGGGACATGGGGAGTGTCCAGCACTGACCACTGCCTGGCAGCAACGGCAGCAAGTTTGTTGTATAAACATGACTTACTCCTAATACAGATATATCCTTTTTAAAAAGTAAAGGACTTTCCTGGAGGTCTGGGAAAAACTCACATGCCATGGAGCAACTGAACTCCTTTTGTCAAAAAGTAAAAGACAAACGCTATTCAATAGAAGGAACTAGAGGAAGAGGAAGCAAAATAGTCTTTAACATCAACAAAAAAAGAATTTGGTTTTTTTAGCCTAAGAAAGTGTTCCAGAAAGCATCAGTTGGAAAGAACTGTTATGATCCAACCACTCAGGATTACAAATGGGTTACAATTTTTCTAGTGGCTCTTCTAGACAGAACTGTAAATACCCCATGAAATTATATTTCCAGCAAACAAGATGGTAACACAAAGACCGTACAAATCTCAAGCACGTTTTAAAATCAGGAGCAGAGCTTCCCGGCTGGTCCGGTGGGTAGAGTCTGCCTTCCAGTGCAAGGGGCACGGGCGGATCCCTGGCCGGGGAGGGTCCCACGGGCTGCGGAGCGGCGGGACCAGTGCGTCCAACTGTGAGCCAGCGCTCTGGAGCGCGCGTGCCCGGAGTCAGCGCTCTGCAACGAGAGGCCGCTGCAATGTGAGGCCCACACAGGACAAAGGATAAAGATGGATAAAAACAAACGAACAAACAATAAAAGAGGCCCAAAATTAAAAAAAAACAACAATAACAAAAAAACAGGAGCAGGCAGTTATGAAATCTAGGATACAACTTAGCGACTGAACAGAAAAAAACCTCCTTTTTAAAAACCAAACCTCCCCAGGAGGCTTCTGCCCCTCGCAAGTCTGTGAGTGTTTCCCCACGCGGCCGAGGACTCCTGAATGAATGCGCCTGTCCAGGGAGCAGCTGAGACGAGCTTCTAGAACCTCCTGTTTGAAGCACAGAAGCACCTGCACGTCAGGGGCTCCATCGCGCCGTGCAGCTGGCCCCTCCCTCCCAGCCACGGTGACCCCTGCCGCCGCCCTCCTCGCGCCCGTCCCCTGGAGAGCCACCAGGCCAGGAAGCGGCAGAGGCTGGTCCTCCTTCACGGGCAGGAGGGGAGGCTGGCAAGTCAACGCCTCTCCCCTGCTCAGAGGGTGTGGGCGCGCTCGTTCCTCTGCACCTCAGTGCCCCCTGACGGGCACCACGACAGCTCCAAGGCCAAGGGCACACCACAGTCAGCCACCGGGACTGACAGCACAGGTTACACCACCTTAGCGTCTGTCAGGACGTCAGCTGTGCAGGAATCTTACAGATGGTGCAACTTCAGTCCCTGTGTGCCACGTAATTACAAGACGGGCCACGACGACGGCCACTGCAGACCTCACCCGACCGCAGCGCCTCTGATTCTGTGATGTGCGTGGCGGAACACTTACAGTGAAACGAAACACAAGATTCAGCGTGCGTCCGTGGGCTCCCGGGGACCGAGGCGACCAGGGGAAGGTTCTAGTTTCAGCATTCATCCCTGCCTGGCAGTAACGACACCCCCGGCCTCCACCACGTCTCTATTTCCCTCCAGCGGAGCCCACCGCGCCCCATTTCTTCAATCAGTGCATTTCAAAATTAGAATTAACTGTGTTCTATTAGTATAATTTACTTCTAATTATAGAAATATCTTTTAAAAAATGATTTCTAGGACCTCCCTGGAGGTCTGGGAAGAGCCCACATGAGCAGCAACTCAAGTCCTGCCCCCCAAACACTGAGCCTTCACTCGAGAGCCCAGGCGTCATGTCTCCTGAGCCCGCACGCCCAGAGCCTGCGCTCTGCAGCAAGGGAGGCCGCTGCGATGAGAAGCCTGTGCACCAAAACTCGAGAGCAGCCCCTGCGAGAGGGAAGGAAGACCCAGCACAGCCAACACAGACGAATACATTTTAAAAAGCGGTTTCTGGTACGTTTCAAAGTATCCTAAGCCTGATGCTCACTCGAAAAAAGAAGCTTTTTTTTTTTTTTAAAAGACCACAGTCCAGTTACACACAGCAAACATATGATTCAGAACCAAGTGCCCTGCAAGTCAAGAACCGTTTCTGCTTCATTCCCGTGAGAGCACATGACGGCCAGCAGCTGTGCTCCAAGCACACCTTCTTGGCTGGAAGGGTAGACGGCTCAGAAAGAGGCTGATAGGCCTCTAAACTGTTACACCATCCATCCATCCGTGGCCTGAGAAAATACCACTCACTTCTCCTGATGTTATCCTAGCTTAATTACGTAAGTACATAAAATTTCTTAAGGAAAACACAGAACCTTGGGGAGGGAGGTGGGGACGAATGGAGGGAGCAGGTTACTATTCACAAAGTTCCACCTTGATATTCCCATCCAACTCCAACCCAAACCATCACCACCAACATGGGCTGACCTTTAGAGATCTTCCAAACTTTAAAAAATTATTTTTGCCATTCTTAATTTGGAAATAGGTCTAAAACGGTCCAAAGTTGTCCAAGAAACATGTTCATACGTCATCCAGGAAACAGGTCCAGACGCTGTGCATAGCTGAAGTCTAGCTCTTGAGCCCTAGAAATACACCCACGCAGGCAGACATGCAGTCTTCCCTGTCCAGCTAACACCCGGGCGCTTTCCCCTTAGGACAAGGGGCCCTGACCTCCACCTGATGATCTGAGGTGGAACTGTGTAATAATAATAATAGATATAAAACAATAACAGAAATACAGTACATAACAAATGCAATGCAGTTGAATCATTCCAAAATCATCTCCCCCGCCCTGGTCCGTGGAAAGAGCGTCTTCTATGAAACCAGTCCCTGGGGCCCAAAGGCTGGGGCCCACTGCCTTAGGGGACCCTGGCCAGGCAGCTGACACTCAACAGTGGGGAGACCAAGCTGCCCAGGGCCTGTCCTTGGCTCTGTCTGCTCCATGTCACCCTGACCCCTGAGTGTGTGTGTCCTTGAGGGCTTGGTGACCTCCACGCCCTATCCACTGCTGACCAAAGCCAATGCCCTGGGCTCCCTGCCCCACTGGCTCACAGCGCCAGCTCCGCACCCTGCCTTCCTTACTGTACCCAGTGCAGGGAGGAGGTCTGTCCCTCTACCCACCATTAACCCCACTGCTGGACTGTTGGCTCCTTCGGAGCTGCGGTTACCAAGACGACGTTGATAGCCAAATCTCTTCTCTGTTCCTAAGGCAAGAGACACTGAAAGCTGGCTCCAAAGTCACCAGAGAGATCAGCAGTCAGCCTCTGTCTGCTCCCAGCAGGTTCCCAATCCCTAGCCAAACACACTCCTCCAGGTCTCCCTAGCTCTACTTGAGAAACTCCCCGGGAAAGATGGCCACCCCTAAGCATCCTTATCAGGAGGCGCGGTCAGATCTGTGAGTGTGGGGATGTAAGCCACAAGGCTCTCTAATGACAAACGACAGATGAGGTGCAGAGGCCAGCCCTACGAGCCAGGCCCAGGGTGGGCGGAGCCTCTGGGGGCAGGCATCACTGAGGGGTGACAAAAGCCTAGCAGCCCAGGATCCAGGGAACTATGGACCTGACACCCATTGCTTTGGGTTCAAGTGGCCAAAACCTTTACTATTTTACTATTTAATATTTTAAGGATCTGACATGCTGGCTACATTAACAGGCAGCAAACCCCTCCCTTCCCCAACCACCCCTAACTCCCCACCTTTAACCAGGGAAACTCCTTCTGGAAGATCTCCCAGTCAGATGGCTTACTCCTGTGGAGGGCCAACCCTCCCCATTCCAGAGTAAACAGAGAGACTTTAACCCCAAACAATCTTTAATTAGCAAAACAGGGGGATTCCTTCCATTTCTTCATCTACTCATTCATTCGACAAATACTGCGTATCTACTATTCCAGGCACTAGGAAGACATCAGAGGAAAAACCACAGATCACCGCCCTCGGACCTTCATTCCTGTCCCCCAATTCCCCTGGCTTGCATGTGGGTCCCGGAGGGGACCCAGCTGGTCTCCTCCCCTGGAACCCTGCTTTCACACCACACTTGTCACCCTGCAGCCGAGCCACAGCTCCGGCATGGACGGATCCCCGACAGGATCGAGTCCAAACCCACAGCCTGCGGGTCTGAACTCGAAGTGGTGACGCGGGGAAGCCCCCACCCTCTGCGGGCCGGCTGAGTGCGCCAGGAGGGAAGAGAGACAGTCGTGGCGCTCAGGGGCACGACGTCGTGCCCTCCGTGTGTTCTGAAGCTCACAGAAGCAACCCCAGAGCCCCTGGCGCGGAGATCACCCTTCCAGACCTGCCCCAGCTAGCCTCCCCGCCACCAGCCACCCACTGCGGGCACCTGCTGCCCTCCAGACGGGCCCCGCCATCAGGCGACTCCCCTGTCCCCCGGTCCTCAGTCTCTTGACCATCACCTACCCGTCTAAGAACAGTCTGAACCGTGTGCCTCCCAGGAGGCCTTCCTGGCACCCCGGCAGCTGTCACCTGCACCTCGGTCACAGGAGTCTTCATCTTGCTTCTACAGGGTACCCTGGATGTTTGAGGATACGAGCAAAGCTCTGGAACCCCAAATCTACACAAGTCCTTAGGGCACAGAGAGGTCCCCTTAGAAGGCCCGGAGAAGCAGGCAGACAACGCCCATGAAGGTGGCTGGTTTTCATTTACTCCCTCGGGTGGGGAGCACCTTCGTGGGCAAGATCAGGTGTATGTCTTGGCAAAATCACAGCCTACAACAAGCGAAGACATAAATGCTACTAACTCTGAGAAATATTTCGGGTTAATTCACTAGACTATTAAACCGTCTCCTATCCCGAGGCCAGTCAGCACTGAGCTCGTCAACATACTTCTCTCTCAGAAGATCGCACGCTTAATTTCAGGTATTTATTAAAAAGAAAAAAAGAGTGAAGCGTGGACAAGATGAATCCAGAGTGGGCTAGATCTACTCAACCAGTTTTTCAGAATATCAGCCTGAAGTCCAACACCAACCTGGAGGGAGGTTCTCCAAGAGAAAAACCGGCGAGGGTGGTGCTCACACATGAGAGACCGACGGGGTGGGCCCTCGCGCAGTTTTAGGAGAAGCGCCTCCCTGCAGAGAGGCGCTTCTCTGGGGGAGTCAGCCTGCTGCAGGAAAGCGGGTTTCGAGGGCCAGTCCACCAACCCCAGAGGCGGGCAGACCACCCTGGAGAGTGGAAGAATGGGCTTGGTAGCGCCTTGCCATGGCCTTTTCCCAAACTCTCACCCCACGGGAAGGAATGCCGCAGCGGTAAGCATGTTGTGATAGTGAAAGGGTTTAATAGGTAGATTAATAGGCAGATTCGATAAGGAGGCCAGCGGGCCAAGGAGGAGGCGGTGAGGGGCAAAAAGAAGGACAAGTATTTTTCTAACCTGAAATGTTTGTTATGATAAGATCAACCCCAAACTAAGTTTGTTGTCTTATGTCTATGCTGTGGGTCTAGAAAGGCCTTTACATCAGAAAGTCTCACCTCGCCCAGAGACTATCCCCAGGCTAATCTCATGCTGTAGGTGTGGGACTGGAATGCCTTTACGACCTTAAGCTATTGTGTCGATCACTGACTGGAAAATACAAATTGTCCTGCTCAAACCGGCAAAGGGGGGGGGGGTTCTTCTATCCCCCTTCCAGCGCCTGTCCTGGAAGCTCTTCCCTGTCCTTTCTCACTTTAATAAACTTTTCACTGCACAAAGCCCTGAGTGGCCAGCACCGAGTCTTTTGATCCCAATGTGAATTCTCCTCCGTTGGAGATCAAGAATCCGACACTGTTCACGGTAACTGACAGTCACCTACCACCTGCCAATACTAACCTGAAGCACGCCCTGAACCAAAAGACAGCGCTCGAGGTCACAGAGCTCTTCATTCATCCATTCAGCCACACGACCCCTGAGGGCTGCCCCGGGAACAAGCCAAAGGCTAAAGGAATAGTATATGATTTGACCATCAAGAAATACAGGTATGTACGTGCTTGCTAAGTCGCTTCATATGTGTCTGACTCCCTGAGACCTCATGGTCTGTAGCCCACCAGGTTCCTCTGTCCATGGGACTCTCCAGGCAAGGACACTGGAGTGGGCTGCCATTCCCTTCTCCAGGGGATCTTCCCGACCCAGGGATCGAACCCGTATCTCTTAAGTCTCCTGCACTGGCAGGCAGGTTCTTACCAAGCGCACCACCTGGGAATGACAAATGGTATTAATTTCATTTCTAAGCTACCGATGACCAAGGTTAATACCATCTAGTAGGTAGGACCTGTATCTGGGCAAGTCTTCAGCACATCTTCCCGCCCTCCACCTCTGCCCCCGGCCTCTGCTGTGGACTCAGGGCCAGTGCTCTGGGGCAGCAGCCCCCCGCGAAGTGTCTGACTCCCACCGCAAACACTGTCCACACAGGTATCACGGAACTGCCACTGCCTGCTATAAAAAGAAACTAACCAGTAAACCAAAATTACGCGTTTTAAAGATCAAATGCCCCCGTGCCACCCCGCAGCCTTCCCTTCCGTAGGGGCGCTCAGTGTAAATGATCTCGCAGCTTTTCTTTCGAGAATTTTTCCACAGACAGGGTACACTCCTCTGGGAGAGATGTCTTCACAAGAATGTCTCCGTCCTTGCCACTCATGTGGGAGCTGTTTTTCCTTTGTTCTCAGAAGTTGCAGATGCCGCTTCACGACCCAAAGCACACCCACGAAACACACGGGGGCTCGCTAGTGGGCTTACTACGTTTCTGTGGACTTTGGTGGCCTTGGTCTTCACCAGTGTATGTTCTGCTGACGACATCCTTCTAAAGCACTACTATTTTCTTTGCTTGTCCTCCACTCCCTTCTCCTGCTCTGTGCTCAAGGAGAGCCGAATTGTTCCCTCTGTGTGATTAATATCTCGAGGTTCAGAAACACACTTTCGGTTCTGACACCCCACAGACTCTCCTGAGGGCAAGGGTTCGCTCTGCTGCATCTTATCAGCCTGGCGCCTTGCCTCACAAGTTAAACTGCTGGGCAATTTCCTGTTTGCATAAAGAGTCCAAACCATTCCTCATCATTTAGTCGAGTAAATGCTCCCCTTCAAGAGCAGTTGTTATTTCTTTGGAATGCTAATAGGGCTGTGGACTGCAAAACACCTTCCCCACCCCACCTCCAACCCTGCTCTGGTTCCGGAGGAAAAACATGGCTGGCTTAAAGAACTGGTCTCGTAATTATCGTAACAACCTTTCTATCTATAAAAATTAATGTTGGCTGTTTGCAAATTTAAGCACAGCTATTATTTGGCACCAAACTAGGTGGTCAGACGTGTCAGCCTGTTCCCAAAGGCTTCCTCTTCTGAGGAGAGAGCAGCCCGAGGGCTTACACTGAAGCAAAGGGACATCCCGCGGGGCCCTGAGAGCAGGAAGGAGCGGGGCACCTGCTGCTCCAGACACAGTCCAGAGTGAACGCGGGCTTGTGGACAGGAGTGAACCCTTGATCCAAGGGCTCCAGACACAGGAGAGAAAGCCCCTTAATAATTAAACTATTAACATTTCAGTTTGTGACAATTTGGGGACAATAAAGAAAAACAAACAATGGTGCTTTCAGCCCCACAATTTCAGTTCTCAGGGTAACGCCGAGACCACAACCCCTCCATCTTCCTTCCCTGTCAATTACCTTCCACGACGGAAACAACGCTATAAAGAAGCACGCACAGCATTAAGATGAGGTTTCTGAGGCGCCCTGAAGCATGTGCACTTCAGAGAACTCGAAAGCCATCAGGAGAATCCAAGCAAACTATGCAGAAACTCCAGGGGCCGCCCCGGTGGCCCAGTGGTGAAGAGCCCGCCTGCCCATGCAGGAGGCATGGGTTTGATCCCTGATCGGGGAAGATCCCACATGCTGCAGAGCAACCAAGCCCGTGGAGCCACAACGACTGGGCCTGTGCTCTAGAGCCCCGGAGCGGCAAACGCTGAGCCCACTGAGCCCTGAGCCCAGGCTCTCCAACAAGAGAAGCCAGGGCAACGAGGAGCACCGCAACTAGAGAGCAGCCCCGCTCCCCACAGAGAGAGGGAAAGGCGCGCTGCAGCGAAGGCCCAGCAGAGCCAGACACAGACAAGTACAATTATTAATACAGAGAGAGAGCAATTAGAAGGTTCCCCAGGCTCCGATTAAGAGCAGAAGGACGGTCAGTGTACACGGAGGACGTCCCTGTCCCCGGGACAGAGCAGCGCTCCGGCGCCTCGGCCCGGGCAGCCGACACCCCCTCACTCTCTGGTGGCACTCGGGACACGGCGGTGAGCCACGCTCCAGGCTCGGGGGCCTGAGAGAGCCTCTGTCCCCACCCATCACCACGGCCTCACGCCACCTCTCCAGACGCCACCGGCTTCCCCACACGCCCGGAATTCCTCGTTCCCGGTGACAGCTCAGCCACACCCTCGCCTTCCCCTCTGCTTCAGGGCACAGGCACGACTTTCACCTTGCCCTTACTAAAGCTGTATCACATTTTATAAGCCCCCACAGCTTTACCCCTCAAAACCCCGGTAGCAGGACAATCATACTTCATAACAAGGAACCACACAGTACCAGAACTGAGCCCTTATACGTCTGACAACAACAAACACGTCAACTGTTCAGAAATGGTCGTAAAAGCCCACCTTTCAATAACTAGACTATTTATGATGCACCCCTACCCCTGAGATGGCATGTCCTGCCAAGTGGGGACAGAAGCATGATTAGCTAATGATAAAGTCATGGGAGAGCAGACAGATCTTAAACTGTCCCAGTACCGCACCCAAGTGCCCTGGGCCTTATTCTCACAGACAAGCAAACGTAACTGAGGAGCATGTGCACTTCAGAGAACTCGAAAGCCATCAGGAGAATCCAAGCAAACTATGCAGAAACTCCAGGGGCCGCCCGGTGGCCCAGTGGTGAAGACCCGCCTGCCCATGCAGGAGGCATGGGTTTGATCCCTGATCGGGGAAGATCCCACATGCTGCAGAGCAACCAAGCCCGTGGAGCCACAACGACTGGGCCTGTGCTCTAGAGCCCCGGAGCGGCAAACGCTGAGCCCACTGAGCCCTGAGCCCAGGCTCTCCAACAAGAGAAGCCAGGGCAACGAGGAGCACCGCAACTAGAGAGCAGCCCCGCTCCCCACAGAGAGAGGGAAAGGCGCGCTGCAGCGAAGGCCCAGCAGAGCCAGACACAGACAAGTACAATTATTAATACAGAGAGAGAGCAATTAGAAGGTTCCCCAGGCTCCGATTAAGAGCAGAAGGACGGTCAGTGTACACGGAGGACGTCCCTGTCCCCGGGACAGAGCAGCGCTCCGGCGCCTCGGCCCGGGCAGCCGACACCCCCTCACTCTCTGGTGGCACTCGGGACACGGCGGTGAGCCACGCTCCAGGCTCGGGGGCCTGAGAGAGCCTCTGTCCCCACCCATCACCACGGCCTCACGCCACCTCTCCAGACGCCACCGGCTTCCCCACACGCCCGGAATTCCTCGTTCCCGGTGACAGCTCAGCCACACCCTCGCCTTCCCCTCTGCTTCAGGGCACAGGCACGACTTTCACCTTGCCCTTACTAAAGCTGTATCACATTTTATAAGCCCCCACAGCTTTACCCCTCAAAACCCCGGTAGCAGGACAATCATACTTCATAACAAGGAACCACACAGTACCAGAACTGAGCCCTTATACGTCTGACAACAACAAACACGTCAACTGTTCAGAAATGGTCGTAAAAGCCCACCTTTCAATAACTAGACTATTTATGATGCACCCCTACCCCCCTGAGATGGCATGTCCTGCCAAGTGGGGACAGAAGCATGATTAGCTAATGATAAAGTCATGGGAGAGCAGACAGATCTTAAACTGTCCCAGTACCGCACCCAAGTGCCCTGGGCCTTATTCTCACAGACAAGCAAACGTAACTGAGGAGCACCTGCTACGAGAACGAGACCGAGAGGCTCCGGGAAAGACCCTGCCTCCCCTCCAGTGTTACAGGCAGGCGAGCTCGGGGCGTGAGCAGCCCGCACCCCCGTGCTAGAAGCGTGGCCCTCACTCGTGGTAAGTCAGAAGCTGCGTGTGTGCGTGTGCGTGCGCACGCGTTCTCCTCTCCCCAGCCCCGCCTGTCCTGCCTCTCCCTCCACAACACAGGTGCCTGCACACTCACGCAGCCCTAGTCACCCCGACAGCGGAGGGCCCCGCTCACCTGCTGCACGTCCTGCTGGAAGACGCAGAGCTGCAGCCGCTGGTGCAGCCGCACCTTGCGGTGCTGCCAGATGTTCTCCAGCTGCCGCTGGTGGTGCAGCACCTCGTGGATCACATCCAGGACGTGGTGCACGGCCTTCGAGTAGTTGGCCGAGGCCGTGAGGGAGTCGGAGCTGCCAGGCGTCAGGGGCCGCTGGAGCTTGTCAAGCAGGGACTTCCCGTCCTGGCTCACCTGCCGGCAGGACAGACGAGGGATTACAAACCAGCGGCCGCGGCAGATCTGCGGCTCTGCCTGGGCCACGCTGCAGAGCCTGCCCTCCAGCCTGCGTGGCAGGCTCGCCCAGAAACACCCTCACCCACACCCACACCCAAAGACAGAAACCAGAGGCACACTCAAAGGCACATTTTATAAAGACCAAAGTAAAGTTGAAAACAAATTCATCCATTATTCAGTGATATCACAAAACCAAATGTTAGAAATCACGGAGTTAAAAGGGCTTTCATTATCACAAACGCTGTGGTAGATGCTAGTCTTAATAAACCAACACAGTATTCTGCCTTAAATGACACAGTCACGCATGTGTGCTATGTTGCTTCAGTCATGTCCGACCCTACGGAGAGTAGCCCACCAGGCTCCTCTGTCCATAGGATTCTCGAGGCAAGAAAACTGGAGTGGAGTTTCCCTGGTGGTCCAGTGGGTAAACAGTCCACTTGCAGTGCAAGGGGCGCCGGTTCCATCCCTGGCCCGGGAGGATCCCACGTGCCGCAGAGCGGCTGGACCGGTGTGTCCAATTACGAGCCAGCGCTCTGCTACAGGAGAGGCCACTGCGCTGGGAGGCTGACACAGGCCAGAGAGCAAAGACGGATGAAAAAAAATAAATGAAAGACCAACAGAAGTGGCCAAAATTTAAAAAAAAATAAGAGAGAAAACTGGAGTGGGTTGTCATGTCCTCTTCCAAGGAATCTTCCTGACCCAGGGATCAAACCCACGTTTCCCACGCCCCCTGCACTGGCAGGCCAATTCCTTACCACTCGCGCCATCTGGGAATCCCCAGATGACATACGGGCTGGTATAAAATTTCATTGTTGGGCTATCTGCAAATTGAAATTTAAAAGTAATACTTTGAGTTATGTTAGAACACAACAACCAGAGTGGAGCAAAATTTTAATGCTGAATCCTGAAACCCCACTGAAAAAATCAATAATTTAGCACTAGGCATTAATAAGTATGTACTTTCACATTTTAACATAGTTGGATAGCAATTTTACTTCACAAAATGAAAAGAAAATTAAAGAGCGCCATTTTACTTAGTTGATTAACTTAAAGGAAGCAATTATAATCCAAATGCCATCATTTTTAAAGGAGATTTCAGTGCTCTATTACAGTAGTTAACTATCAAAGTACAATTAAATGAAAGCAATCACACTAACCAAAAAAATGAAGAAACGGTGAGGACGGAATGTGGAAAGAAAAGCATTATGTGTTTCTAGATTTACACTTATGAACGATTCTGCCAGAGGTGGCAGAAACCCCACGATCAGACCGGACAAGGGAAGGACGCGATGCACAGTACAATGCCATCACAGTGTGTGTGATTCAGGACATTTCTTAAGCCTGCCCTCACAACCACCACTTCTCTGCTCAGTCTTCAGAAAGTCTCCTTGGGTAACTACGGAAAGAAGAAGCCAAAGCGGGCCTTGCTGACAGACACAGACAGAGTTTAGGGGCAAACCCTCAGGACAGAGGCGAAGGGAAGCCTCTAGTGGGCGAAACCCGGGGCCAGGGAGAGGCCTGGGGATCTCCAGTCTCCGCCTTTAATCCTCCCACAACTGGGGATGTGCCGGAATGCGACATGCTTGCTTCCTAACACCCGATCCTGAGACCTCGGCTGGAGGTGCCGACTCCTCCTTAGGAAGGCCGGTGCGGTCAACCTTTGCAGATTAAACGTGACCTCATACATCAGGCTAGCCAAATGGAGCAGAAACAAAGCACGCTGACACAACCAAAGGAAAACAGGGTTAAAAGGACACGACTAAACCGCTGTACCGTGCGTGGCAGTGTACAAACACACACAGGGGAAACGCAAGTCTTCCAGAGCGGGGAGCTTCTCCCAGGAGGCACGGCCACATCACGGGCACTTTGGATACAATGATGGGGGCACAATGACTGCTTTGGGCAGAGCATTTATTGTGATAGATTCGGAGAGGCCATCTTACTACCTCAGAACGAAAAACCACCCTGCTTTTCATAATGGGCTGGCCAAAAAGTCCGTTTAGGAAAACCTGCACAAACGTTATGGCCAATCCAATCACCTATTATTAGGCTCTATTTGACGTACAAATGTGGAGCTGTTTCCTTTTCTTTTTTCACCTACTCTAACTTACACTGGCTTTTCCAGGAACGCAGGTACCATGTTAATCAAAGGAAGGTATGCTTGGTTTTCTCTGAAGCTGTACAGGAGTTGCTTACCATTTTATTAATAAAATACCAGCACAATACCATTCTCAATACCTGAATCACAAATACAATGCACACTCCATCTGCATCTGTAGTTACCATATTCATAAAGGTTTTAAATACATGGCCCGCATCTGAACACCTAATTAGCTTCCATTTTGCACATACTTAGGCATTTATAGGGAGATTCCCAGGTAGTGCTAGTGGTAAAGAACCTGCCTGGGGCCGATTTTCCAGGAGACCTGAGTAGAAATGGCAACCCGCTCCAGTGTGGAGAATCCCGTGACGGAGGAGCCTGGTGAACTACAGTCCACAGGGTGGCCGAGTAGAAATGGCACACATGCATGCAGGAAACCCGGGGCCAGGGAGAGGCAAACCCTCAGGACAGAGGCGAAGGAAGCCTCTAGTGGGCGAAACCCGGGCCAGGGAGGCCTGGGGATCTCAGTCTCCGCCTTTAATCCTCCCACAACTGGGGATGTGCCGGAATGCGACATGCTTGCTTCCTAACACCCGATCCTGAGACCTCGGCTGGAGGTGCCGACTCCTCCTTAGGAAGGCCGGTGCGGTCAACCTTTGCAGATTAAACGTGACCTCATACATCAGGCTAGCCAAATGGAGCAGAAACAAAGCACGCTGACACAACCAAAGGAAAACAGGGTTAAAAGGACACGACTAAACCGCTGTACCGTGCGTGGCAGTGTACAAACACACACAGGGGAAACGCAAGTCTTCCAGAGCGGGGAGCTTCTCCCAGGAGGCACGGCCACATCACGGGCACTTTGGATACAATGATGGGGGCACAATGACTGCTTTGGGCAGAGCATTTATTGTGATAGATTCGGAGAGGCCATCTTACTACCTCAGAACGAAAAACCACCCTGCTTTTCATAATGGGCTGGCCAAAAAGTCCGTTTAGGAAAACCTGCACAAACGTTATGGCCAATCCAATCACCTATTATTAGGCTCTATTTGACGTACAAATGTGGAGCTGTTTCCTTTTCTTTTTTCACCTACTCTAACTTACACTGGCTTTTCCAGGAACGCAGGTACCATGTTAATCAAAGGAAGGTATGCTTGGTTTTCTCTGAAGCTGTACAGGAGTTGCTTACCATTTTATTAATAAAATACCAGCACAATACCATTCTCAATACCTGAATCACAAATACAATGCACACTCCATCTGCATCTGTAGTTACCATATTCATAAAGGTTTTAAATACATGGCCCGCATCTGAACACCTAATTAGCTTCCATTTTGCACATACTTAGGCATTTATAGGGAGATTCCCAGGTAGTGCTAGTGGTAAAGAACCTGCCTGCCGATGCAGGAGACCTGAGAGACATGGGTTTGATCCCTGGGATGGGAAGATTCCCTGGAGTAGAAATGGCAACCCGCTCCAGTGTGGAGAATCCCGTGGACGGAGGAGCCTGGTGAACTACAGTCCACAGGGTGGCCAAGAGTCAGACACGAGTAAAGCGACTGAGCACACATGCATGCAGGCATTTACAGACTGAATGCATTTTATCATAAATTATTCTTCTTTTGCCTCTATATTATAGCACACCTGTAATTTATATACACAATTTTTTTCTGAAAATAGATTATTACCCATACATTTTATTTCGGCAGGTATAAAATTTCAGTTAAACAATGGGGGTGCAGCATTTCTTAGGACTGAGAACCCATACTCCAAGTGACATGTTTCACATTTGTACAGAGCCTAGAAAAGATTCCTTATAAATCTTTCCTCTGAGTTTTACTCCTTATAATACACATAAGCCAGGAGATGCACACCAGAGCACATGACTCGGTGAACACCTCAGAAGGTGCGGTCGAACCTGACCAACGCCTCCCAGGGTCCACTAGCTCCTTCCTCAGAGCCAAACCCCGCCATCAGGAACAGCAATGCACCAGCTCGAACGCTGTATTTCCTAACTTGCTTATCAACAGGAGTGTCCAACACGCAAAAGTTAGAAATGCTGAACGGGGCTTGTAGGAAAGCTGTCTAGGAGGCTGAGTATGCTCAGTCCCCCTCGCCTCTTTCTCTTCCCGGCTGCCAAGAACTTGCTGTAGATGGCCGGTGCTTCAGCAGCTACGGGGGACCTTGAAGCCACCTTGAGGAGAGTAGCCCGCCCGCTCAAAGCAGCAAAGCAAAAAGCCAAAAGGATCCAGAGACTTCTTACTAATAGAGCGACCACATCAGCCCGGGACGCAAGCCCTGGGACGTCCCCACTGGCAAAAAGTAAGCCGCTATCTTAAGCCACCATTTCCAATCTGACGCCACAATACGGAGTGACCAATGGGTTCCCACCTCTTACCATGTGTCCACAGGCATCCACGTAACACCATTAATAGCCTACTACTGAGAATAAATCGTCTGAGCGAGAATATTCCAGCTAATCTCCCTTGGGTGTCAGTGGAACTGTCTAACAGAGCTCGAGAGCAGGAACCAGACCTGGGTCGGAACAACAGACCTACTCGTGACGGAGGGGCAGCAGGGGACGTCTGAGCATGGGAACATGGAATCACCTTAACGTCAGGGCCCACGTGAAGCAAAGCTCTTCCCTCCGGGCACTGTGGGCAGGGATTACACTGTCCCTGCAGGGGCCGCTGCTGGCACTGCACCGGGCACAGAGAGTACACCAGGAGAAGCGGCCAGAGAAGCCCCAGGCCGGAGACGTCGCTGCACAAACGTGAGCCCCCTGCAACTCCAAGAGAGCGCCCCATGCGGCAACTCGCCAACAAGGCTTTCAGAAAGAGCCCAACTCTATTTCAGTGGGGCTTTCACAGACTTGCCAATTGAAAAGCTGTTATTTAAGCACATGAAAAGTATCACATATACACTTTTAGTAACTGTTAGTAGAATGTCTTTGTAAGTACAGTTGAACTATACGGGGAAAAATATACTGGAATTTTATAGAGGACTGTTCTACTGTATAGAAATAAAGATTTTTAAATGATACAAGATAACCAGCAGAAAATAAATTTTTACATTTATTTAACTGATTTCGTATTTTTAATGAAATAAAAAATTTAAAAAAGCCAAATTATTCACATATTATGCAAGTACTAAGTTAATTTACATGCATTTATTGTACGTGATACAGTTCTGAGTTTCTTAACTATAGAGCCAGTTAATCTACTTAAGTCTCATGTTTTGTCTAAAAGTGTGTTTTTTAGCTTCCAGGCAGTCAAACCCTGTCCCACAAAGGAACAAAAAGTGTAAAAGATGAAAATCAACATTTACTATCAAAAAGCAGGCCTTATCTGCTATAATTTTGGCTCATGCTTTCACATTGTTTTTCTTGGAATGCAGTGCTCAAGGACTTGAAGGGCAGTGGAAGCTACATTTTACAAAGAGTAACATTTTATAAATATATAAACTAATCCCTAAAGGAGTCAGGAAAAATGCAACTGCTAAATAGCAAAAAAAGAGCTGAAGGTTAACATTTTACCGTATCATAGGTATGTTTGTTCCTAATATTTAAGAGGAAACTTAACTGTTTAAAGTCAAGAACAATGGTCTGGTTCTTGATTATTTACTTTTAATTAAGACTGCAACGTGAAGCAAAGCTCAACAACAGACCTACTCGTGCGGAGGCAGCAGGGGACGTCTGAGCATGGGAACATGGAATCACCTTAACGTCAGGGCCCACGTGAAGCAAAGCTCTTCCCTCCGGGCACTGTGGGCAGGGATTACACTGTCCCTGCAGGGGCCGCTGCTGGCACTGCACCGGGCACAGAGAGTACACCAGGAGAAGCGGCCAGAGAAGCCCCAGGCCGGAGACGTCGCTGCACAAACGTGAGCCCCCTGCAACTCCAAGAGAGCGCCCCATGCGGCAACTCGCCAACAAGGCTTTCAGAAAGAGCCCAACTCTATTTCAGTGGGGCTTTCACAGACTTGCCAATTGAAAAGCTGTTATTTAAGCACATGAAAAGTATCACATATACACTTTTAGTAACTGTTAGTAGAATGTCTTTGTAAGTACAGTTGAACTATACGGGGAAAAATATACTGGAATTTTATAGAGGACTGTTCTACTGTATAGAAATAAAGATTTTTAAATGATACAAGATAACCAGCAGAAAATAAATTTTTACATTTATTTAACTGATTTCGTATTTTAATGAAATAAAAAATTAAAAAGCCAAATTATTCACATATTATGCAAGTACTAAGTTAATTTACATGCATTTATTGTACGTGATACAGTTCTGAGTTTCTTAACTATAGAGCCAGTTAATCTACTTAAGTCTCATGTTTTGTCTAAAAGTGTGTTTTTTAGCTTCCAGGCAGTCAAACCCTGTCCCACAAAGGAACAAAAAGTGTAAAAGATGAAAATCAACATTTACTATCAAAAAGCAGGCCTTATCTGCTATAATTTTGGCTCATGCTTTCACATTGTTTTTCTTGGAATGCAGTGCTCAAGGACTTGAAGGGCAGTGGAAGCTACATTTTACAAAGAGTAACATTTTATAAATATATAAACTAATCCCTAAAGGAGTCAGGAAAAATGCAACTGCTAAATAGCAAAAAAAGAGCTGAAGGTTAACATTTTACCGTATCATAGGTATGTTTGTTCCTAATATTTAAGAGGAAACTTAACTGTTTAAAGTCAAGAACAATGGTCTGGTTCTTGATTATTTACTTTTAATTAAGACTGCACGCAAGTGGAGGAGGGAGGGGGTCAGGGATATACATGTAACTAATCTGGGATTATACGTACCTGTAAACAACAAAACTCTGTAAAAGTAAAAAGTAAAATAATTATATATATTAAAAAAGACTGCACGTAAGAGCTGTAAGCGGGGTTCCGGGGCCCCACCCTAGAGACAGTTCTGCCAGACCCCAGAGGCTCGCCTGCTCTCATTTCCAGGGCTCGGGTCTCTCCGTTTCCCACTAACCAGAGGAGACCAGCCAGGGTCCCCAGCAGGCGTCCTCTCCACCTGCCCGCGCACGGCTGCTCTGATCGGGAGCGGCCGGCACCCGGAGGTCACCGCTGGCGCCGCACCAGCCAGCCCCCCGGGGGCCGAGCGCGCTGCGGCGGGTCAGTGGGGCCTGACAGCGGTGCTGTGGACAGGTCTCCCGGCGCTAGGACAGAACTCCCACGATGCGGGCAAGAGACACAGCCGCATCAAGGCAGCCACCAGTGACCTCAGTCAGCAGGCTGCACACACCGGGCGTCCACCTTCACAGCTCCACGTCGACCGCACCAGCGTCGCCCACGGGGCTCCCTTCCCGGCGCGCGGCGCCCCAGGCCGGCAGGGCGCAGCCCTCCACCCGAGCCCGGAGCGCCTCGCAGCCCACCGCCCCCCAGCTCTCACGGCCTCCCTCTCCCATCCAGACGCCTCCTGTCACCACAGGACATCTCCCCGCAGCGGGCTCATCCGAGAGGAACTGTTACACGGTGAGTGTATGCTCGAGAAACCTTCAGCCCGCTCACCAGGCAGGCAGGGTCAGCACTGTCGGCTGCGGGAGGGGTCGGCATCCGGCGCCCTGGCGGGACACTCAGCCCAGTCGGCCCGCTGGGCGAAGGGCTGAGGGTCATCCTACAGAAGGGAAGGCTGAACTCTCCGCCAGAGACATGAGACGGAGCAAGATGAAAGGATGTTTCAGCGGGCAGACCTGTGCTCTAATGGACAGCACGCTGCGGGCGCTGAGAGCAGAAGAGCCACAGCTGGGACAGGCAGACACAGCCGGTCCACGGGAAGGATGCCGTCTGCGTCCACACTGACGTGGGCCAGGCTGGAGACGAGGGGAGAGCGGAGGGTGCTGGGCGGAGCACACACCTGGGCAATCCGACCAACAGAATGGGAGAGGTCCCTGTTCTAACACTTTTCTGCTGCCTGAAACTATTCCAAGATTTAAACAATTTAAAAGGCACACACAGAAAATCCCTCATTCTCTTCTATTGACAGTCTCTGTTCATCCAGTTTCAATCACCATCGCCTTGAGTTCGCAGCTCAGCCGCAAACATGTTCTTAGGCCCAAAACTGTGGTCTGAGAGCCTGGGAGGCTGTTTATTTGCCATCAGATTTATTTAAATTGTTGGTATCAGTTTAAAATCTAATGCAACTGCACCAAGGGTAAGCTGAAGTGCCTATGTCAGTGAAAGTCGCCCAGCCGCGTCCGACGCCTCGTGACCCATGCCACTCTCCAGGCAAGAATACTGCAAGGGTAGCCTTTCCCCTCTCAAGGGGATCGAGCTCCCTGACCCAGGGACCAAACACAGCCTCCTGCGTTGCAGGCTGATTCTGTACCATCTAGGCCACCAGGGGAGCTCAAGAATCCTGGAGTGAGTAGACTATCCCTGCTCCAGAGGATCTTCCCAGCCCAGGAATTGAACTGGGGTCTCCTACACGGCAGGCAGATTCTTTACCAGCTGAGCTACAAGGGAAGCCCCCGTGTCAAAATGCCCTTTTGTAGAAGGCAGTGGAAACGGTAAGAAAATTCTGTACTCTGCCAAAAGCGCTGAGGCCAGAGGGCAGGCTGCCTGGCCACCAGGCTGAGGATGAGACTGCCGGTCGGGCTGAGCCAGAGCTACGTCCTTCCAGGCGAAGACTGAAGCCCAGGCCTGCCCACGGCCTTGTGGGTGAGCTGTTTAATCCCACGGTAATCTGGAACCTACCACTGCAATCAAGAGCAGCTCCCAGGAAAATCATCAGTCAGCACATGAGTGAAGGCCTCATTACCCCAGGGATAACAGGGTCATGCCTTCATTTTCTGTTCTGCAGGTCCAAATAAGTCGCTGCGGAGAGATGGCGCACTGGGAGAGAATGTCATGCTTTCTGGAACTCACCCTTTACTCATGAATCAGTGTGATTGCAAAGTTACAGATCTGTTCAATGTTTATTTTTGCTCTTTAAAAAGCTGCCATTTCCTTAGGCGTTTCCCTGGCGGTTCAGTGGGTAAAGAGTCCACCTTGCAGTACAAGGGGCGCCGGTTCCATCCCTGGCCCGGGAGGATCCCACATGCCGCGGAGCGGCTGGACTGGTGTGTCCAATTATAAGCCAGTGCTCTGGAGCGCATGCGCCCAGGCAGTGCTCTGCAACAAGAGAGGCCACTGCAGTGGGAGGCCCACACAGGCCGAAGAATAAAGATGGATGAAAAATAAATAAAGAAAAAAAAAAACTATAGAAGAGGCCAAAATTAAAAAAAAAAATGATTCTCTTCTTCCAAAAAAAAAAAAAAACCCCTATCAATCATTTATTTATACAGTTAGTTCCTAATAAACGCTGGATGCAAAACTAAGAAACAGTACATGTCTGGATACATTACAGTGTCTCCCATTTTATAGCCAATGGGAACCTGAACAGAATTTATACCTTGGTGTTGTGTGAAAATTGTATCTTATACATTAGGCCACCAGGGAGCTCAAGAATCCTGGAGTGAGTAGACTATCCCTGCTCCAGAGGATCTTCCCAGCCCAGGAATTGAACTGGGGTCTCCTACACGGCAGGCAGATTCTTTACCAGCTGAGCTACAAGGGAAGCCCCCGTGTCAAAATGCCCTTTTGTAGAAGGCAGTGGAAACGGTAAGAAAATTCTGTACTCTGCCAAAAGCGCTGAGGCCAGAGGGCAGGCTGCCTGGCCACCAGGCTGAGGATGAGACTGCCGGTCGGGCTGAGCCAGAGCTACGTCCTTCCAGGCGAAGACTGAAGCCCAGGCCTGCCCACGGCCTTGTGGGTGAGCTGTTTAATCCCACGGTAATCTGGAACCTACCACTGCAATCAAGAGCAGCTCCCAGGAAAATCATCAGTCAGCACATGAGTGAAGGCCTCATTACCCCAGGGATAACAGGGTCATGCCTTCATTTTCTGTTCTGCAGGTCCAAATAAGTCGCTGCGGAGAGATGGCGCACTGGGAGAGAATGTCATGCTTTCTGGAACTCACCCTTTACTCATGAATCAGTGTGATTGCAAAGTTACAGATCTGTTCAATGTTTATTTTTGCTCTTTAAAAAGCTGCCATTTCCTTAGGCGTTTCCCTGGCGGTTCAGTGGGTAAAGAGTCCACCTTGCAGTACAAGGGGCGCCGGTTCCATCCCTGGCCCGGGAGGATCCCACATGCCGCGGAGCGGCTGGACTGGTGTGTCCAATTATAAGCCAGTGCTCTGGAGCGCATGCGCCCAGGCAGTGCTCTGCAACAAGAGAGGCCACTGCAGTGGGAGGCCCACACAGGCCGAAGAATAAAGATGGATGAAAAATAAATAAAGAAAAAAAAAACTATAGAAGAGGCCAAAATTAAAAAAAAAAATGATTCTCTTCTTCCAAAAAAAAAAAAAAACCCCTATCAATCATTTATTTATACAGTTAGTTCCTAATAAACGCTGGATGCAAAACTAAGAAACAGTACATGTCTGGATACATTACAGTGTCTCCCATTTTATAGCCAATGGGAACCTGAACAGAATTTATACCTTGGTGTTGTGTGAAAATTGTATCTTATACATTATGCTTTATATGTTATATAAATCTTACTCAATTATGTTGAATTGGTTGATAGTGCTCTTCAGGTCTACTATATCCTACCTTTCTGTCTATTCACTCTATTAATTTTTGAGAGTTTGATATTGAAACTTCAACTAAAAATCTTAATTTATCTACTTAAAAAATAATTGTAATATATAGTGGAACTATATGTAACTTTGTTCTGTACTTACCAAGTCTTTTGTAAATGTGTTATCATGCTTTTATAATTAAAAAAAAAAGCAATACAGAGTTGACTATTTTTAAATTGCATGGCAACATAAAATAGTGTTAAACGGGGATCCTGTTAAGTAAAGAGGTGTCCAGAGACACAAATACGTAGATAACAGCTTTCACGGGCAGGAGATCTGACCTTGTTCTGAAGAATACTGCAGCACATCACCCGTTCATTTAAGTCACCATGGACACAACAGGGCCAGCAGACCTGGGCCCAGGGACCCGAGAACGACAACTGCTTAGTGAACTAGCATGTGTCAGCCTGAAACAAAAACAGCCACACAACTTGGCCCAGTGTGGCTGTGGTTCCCATCAAGGAACACCTGGATTTAAATATATAGTCATCCCTTGGTAATGAAGGGAACAGTTCTAGGACCCCCACCCACGGATACCACAGTCCAGGGATGCTCAAGTCTCTTGTTTACAGCATGGAATGGGTGGCCCTGCGCATCCACCCCGCACGCCCGCGGAGAGAGGCCGGCTGTTTGTCCTAAGGATCTACACAGGGCTCTGCCCTCCACCAGGTCGTTTGAGGCGTGTTCTCCCTGGAGTCTCATGGTAATCTTGCCTATCAGCATATAGCACGACAGAAGCAGAGAGCAAGCACGCACCGAACCCCTACCCTCTCACCACTCACCCCCAGGCACTTAACCAGCACCGTAAAGGAAAGCAGAGATGACCACAGCGTGGACAAGATGGACCACCTGGACCCGTGTGTGTTTGGTGCTGGGCTTGCATCTAACCTGTGGCTAGATGGGAGGGAGCCCGGGGGTGCTGAGGACACATGGGCCCGGTCCCCGTTCCACTGCCTCCAGCTGAGCACCGGGCCCGGGGCCCTTCACCTCTGCGCTGGTCCCTCCTCCAGAGTAGCAGGGGGTCAGTAAGAGTCCCTGTCCCAGAGCTGCAGGCATGAAATAAGTGAGCACATAATGCCCAGACAACAAGGCAGGACACAGAGGCGACCGAAAATAAAGCAGGGATTTGTTAACTAATGAACGGATGTGGGGAAACAAACCAGTGAAGGATTTTGGGGCTTTGGCGGAGTCAGGAGAAAAGTAAATTGGGAATGAGAAATATACTAGAAAGATCTGAGACAAACAAGTGATTTGATTCACATGGGCTCACTAGTTGGGGATATACTGATCGGCAACAGGTGGGAGATCTGCTCTGGACTTTGGAACGCCGGGTCTGTGCAGACTTCTTCTTGCTGATTTAGTTGCCCCCAGCTGCAGCACGCCCTTTCCGTGCCCAAAGCCATGAGAATCACCACTGAACAGGGCTGTGACTGAAACCGGCCCGGGCTAGTCTCACTGCCTGTAAACACCGGGAGGTTTTAGCACCGAATAAAAGCGGACTGGTGAATGTGTTTGGGGCCTTGACCCAAGAGGTCTTGAGCCCCCCATTCCCATCCTTTCTCTCTGTGTATGTGTGCGTATATTCCTTAGTCTCATCACACCCGCTATTCTCTATGCACCTGGCTGGTGAGCTGCGACAAACAGATAACGATAAAAAAAAAAACAACTCTGCACTCAGCCTCCTAAAACAGCCAGTGGCCAGACACACTCGTAAGCACAGTGTGTGTGTGACATCCAGAACAGGATCTACACAGGGCTCTGCCCTCCACCAGGTCGTTTGAGGCGTGTTCTCCCTGGAGTCTCATGGTAATCTTGCCTATCAGCATATAGCACGACAGAAGCAGAGAGCAAGCACGCACCGAACCCCTACCCTCTCACCACTCACCCCCAGGCACTTAACCAGCACCGTAAAGGAAAGCAGAGATGACCACAGCGTGGACAAGATGGACCACCTGGACCCGTGTGTGTTTGGTGCTGGGCTTGCATCTAACCTGTGGCTAGATGGGAGGGAGCCCGGGGGTGCTGAGGACACATGGGCCCGGTCCCCGTTCCACTGCCTCCAGCTGAGCACCGGGCCCGGGGCCCTTCACCTCTGCGCTGGTCCCTCCTCCAGAGTAGCAGGGGGTCAGTAAGAGTCCCTGTCCCAGAGCTGCAGGCATGAAATAAGTGAGCACATAATGCCCAGACAACAAGGCAGGACACAGAGGCGACCGAAAATAAAGCAGGGATTTGTTAACTAATGAACGGATGTGGGGAAACAAACCAGTGAAGGATTTTGGGGCTTTGGCGGAGTCAGGAGAAAAGTAAATTGGGAATGAGAAATATACTAGAAAGATCTGAGACAAACAAGTGATTTGATTCACATGGGCTCACTAGTTGGGGATATACTGATCGGCAACAGGTGGGAGATCTGCTCTGGACTTTGGAACGCCGGGTCTGTGCAGACTTCTTCTTGCTGATTTAGTTGCCCCCAGCTGCAGCACGCCCTTTCCGTGCCCAAAGCCATGAGAATCACCACTGAACAGGGCTGTGACTGAAACCGGCCCGGGCTAGTCTCACTGCCTGTAAACACCGGGAGGTTTTAGCACCGAATAAAAGCGGACTGGTGAATGTGTTTGGGGCCTTGACCCAAGAGGTCTTGAGCCCCCCATTCCCATCCTTTCTCTCTGTGTATGTGTGCGTATATTCCTTAGTCTCATCACACCCGCTATTCTCTATGCACCTGGCTGGTGAGCTGCGACAAACAGATAACGATAAAAAAAAAAACAACTCTGCACTCAGACTCCTAAAACAGCCAGTGGCCAGACACACTCGTAAGCACAGTGTGTGTGTGACATCCAGAACAGGATGCAGCGCCAGGCTTCCCTCTTTTCTAGAAGGCTGCATTCAGGAAGAGTGAAGTGAGCTTGACCAGACTGAACAGCATGTGAGGTCCGTCTTTCCTAATGACATGCAGGCAAGAAGGCTAAACTTCCGTTTACCCCAGCCAATGAAGAGCCAAGCCCTCCGAAGAAAATCCACCAATGTCCTGGGGCCGTGAGGAGCCTGCGGTCTGCCTCCGTCCCTTCTCACTTACCATCCTGACCCTCCGCGGGCGCTCAGAAGTGACAGGGAAACTGCCGCTCAACCCAGAGCTCGTGTGGCTCTTCTAGGCGAGCCAAAACTGGCTTTTCAGGCCTTAGGTGCTAGGACAGAAGACCAGCGCCGCTCTCCCCATGGGGGAAGCGGGCACTCACCTCGGAGTAGGCCAGGGTGACGTGCTCGTAGACGCCCTGGTGGTGGTGGATGGCGTCCTCCAAGTCCTGCAGCTCCGACGGCAGGTCCACCTCGCCGCAGGCCTTGCACCACGAGTCCACGTTGCTCATATACTGGGGTGGTTTAAAAAAAGAGATTATGTCCACTCGTAGCAAATGATATTGAGAAACAGCCAGTTTTTAGCATGGTTTTAAGGGAGGCTGAGAGTGTCTTGGAAGAGAACACGGTCGACTCCCCCTGTCAAACGCCACGGCCTGAGCTCTCACCCCAGACGCCTGGACTCTGCAACCCGCCCCACCCCTTTCCGTGCCCAAAGCCATGGAATCAATGGGCTGTGACTGAAACCGGCCCGGGCTAGTCTCACTGCCTGTAAACACCGGGAGGTTTTAGCACCGAATAAAAGCGGACTGGTGAATGTGTTTGGGGCCTTGACCCAAGAGGTCTTGAGCCCCCCATTCCCATCCTTTCTCTCTGTGTATGTGTGCGTATATTCCTTAGTCTCATCACACCCGCTATTCTCTATGCACCTGGCTGGTGAGCTGCGACAAACAGATAACGATAAAAAAAAAAACAACTCTGCACTCAGACTCCTAAAACAGCCAGTGGCCAGACACACTCGTAAGCACAGTGTGTGTGTGACATCCAGAACAGGATGCAGCGCCAGGCTTCCCTCTTTTCTAGAAGGCTGCATTCAGGAAGAGTGAAGTGAGCTTGACCAGACTGAACAGCATGTGAGGTCCGTCTTTCCTAATGACATGCAGGCAAGAAGGCTAAACTTCCGTTTACCCCAGCCAATGAAGAGCCAAGCCCTCCGAAGAAAATCCACCAATGTCCTGGGGCCGTGAGGAGCCTGCGGTCTGCCTCCGTCCCTTCTCACTTACCATCCTGACCCTCCGCGGGCGCTCAGAAGTGACAGGGAAACTGCCGCTCAACCCAGAGCTCGTGTGGCTCTTCTAGGCGAGCCAAAACTGGCTTTTCAGGCCTTAGGTGCTAGGACAGAAGACCAGCGCCGCTCTCCCCATGGGGGAAGCGGGCACTCACCTCGGAGTAGGCCAGGGTGACGTGCTCGTAGACGCCCTGGTGGTGGTGGATGGCGTCCTCCAAGTCCTGCAGCTCCGACGGCAGGTCCACCTCGCCGCAGGCCTTGCACCACGAGTCCACGTTGCTCATATACTGGGGTGGTTTAAAAAAAGAGATTATGTCCACTCGTAGCAAATGATATTGAGAAACAGCCAGTTTTTAGCATGGTTTTAAGGGAGGCTGAGAGTGTCTTGGAAGAGAACACGGTCGACTCCCCCTGTCAAACGCCACGGCCTGAGCTCTCACCCCAGACGCCTGGACTCTGCAACCCGCCCCACCCCGAAGCTCCTGCGGGCTGGAGGGGGCCCAGGAGCCTGCAAGTGAAATGACAGCCGAGGGGGCTCCGCGGTCACGCCAGGGAGCCCTTCAGCCCTGCGTGTGCTGCTTTTCAGGCATCCTGGTTCTCTCTCCCATGTCACGCTTGCATCCACGTTTCCATCCGTTCTGCACTGCTGGCCGTGGTGGGGGGCATGGCCGCCTGGTCCGCCTGCCCCGCCCCCAGCCTCAGCCGCACAGCCAGGAGGGCTACTCCCTGAGCCCAGAGCAGTCCAGCCCTCCAGCTCACCTTTTCCACTGAAACAGCAGCGGAACATTCACGCAGTCATCCACCTAACAGCACGAAGAGCAGAGAGCCCACTGTCTACCTTTCCAGGAGCAAATTCACACGAGAGTTAAAGGGAGGCCGAAACACCAGAGCTGTGCCCACGGGAGGGAAGGGGGGAGGAGGGAGGAGCAGATCTCTGGGGGTCCCCACTGAGCACGTCCACGGGAGCGCCTGCAGGCTGCAGCTCCAGGCCACGGCTGCTGACCTGTCCTCAGCCTTCTCCAAGGCCACCCCCGCGTCCCAGGGCTCATCAACAGAGGAGAAATCACGGCCACACTTCCCAGGGAGATCCCATCAGCCTCCACCATGCGGAGTGCCCAAGGCAAGCAGCTAAGATGCTAATTCAATTAACGCGGATTCAAATAAACAGACATCCACACGTCTCTCTGGGTTTCTCCTCTCTAGCACCTCGCTGTCCTTCTACTTATCAGGGAGTGGAGAGCGTGACTATTTATAACATGGTAGCTCACCTGCCAAACAAGGAACATCCTACGATCCTCTTAAAACATATACGAGGGTAACCTTCTGGGTACTTGGCGACATTTGTGGAAACTTAACACAGACAAGCCACCTGAGATACCACTGTTTCTAAAAGTCCCTTTATTATTCGTGTATTGGCTCCGAAAAATATCTGCATGGAAATCCAAGGGTTTGAAACCAAGTCACATGGCGTTAGGTCCTCTGACGGCATGTGGTTTGGGAGGGCTCGAAGCACGACCGCCCCAAGCAGGCCAGGAGGCCCTCGTCACCAGGGCAACGGAAGGAGTCACGCAATTACAGGATACCCCTCCCCGTCCACAGATACACACGCAGGACGACTCCGGCATATTTCTAAGTATTTCTTGGATGGTGCTCTGAAAGTGGTCAGATAGACCTCTAAAATACAGTGAGCCT
The DNA here is from genome assembly GCA_022376925.1 of Tragulus kanchil. NCBI lineage: Eukaryota > Metazoa > Chordata > Mammalia > Artiodactyla > Tragulidae > Tragulus > Tragulus kanchil. Next base: position 154,233,863 of record JAIOJX010000004.1, read on the forward strand.
CAATTCTGGGGCTATCAGTTAAGATATTCCATGGGCTGTAGCCCGCCAGGCTCCTCTATCCATGGAATTCTCCAGGCAAGAGTACTGGAGTGGGTTTCCAATTCCTTCTCCAGTCCATAAAGAGAAACATTCAAGCAGTTTTATGGATGCCTGTAGTTACTTAACTTACTTGTAATTTCTTAAAGTATCCTGAGAGGTACTGATTATATTTGCCTGCAAAAACATAGGGCAGAGTAGCTTATGAGACAGAAATCTTGTGGAAAAAGGACCCTTCCCACCTCAGTTCACTGGGTGAAAATTTCCAATGGCAGAAATAAACCTGACCATGGTTTCACCGGGACTTTGGTGCAAACAGTTTTCGTCTTTTATTTACAAGACGGCAGCCCCTGGAGGGCAAGCTCCAGGCCATGGCTGCTTTCTGCAAGGCTTCCTGTGGAGATCTGAGCAGAGCAGTCTCCGTCAGAGCCGAGGAGGAGGAAGAGGCTGACAAGCACTCCACCAAGAGAACCACCCTCGGATCCAGTCTGCTGCCAAAGTTCAACCGGCACCTACAGAACAGGACCTCCTAGAGCCTCGTAATCCAACAACGTGCCCTGTGAATACAGGAGGGGAGGGGCCCTCGAGTGCCTGTTTAAACACCTGACTGCCACCCCACCCGTCACCCCCCACACACCTCGCACCACCCTGACACACACAGCTGGGCTTGGAACACCGGGGGTGAGGCTGGGGGAGGGGCGGAGGAGGGCCAGCACAGAGCCCGAAGCTTCCTGAAGGAAGACGAGACAGAGGCTGCGGAACTCAGTGGGGTCAGAGCACCCCACTCTGGGGGCGGAGGCTCTGACGCTGTAACTGCTCCAGTGTAAACCAAACCACGCTGCCGACAAAGGTCCACAGAGTCAAAGCTATGGATTCTCCAGCAGTGCCGTCGACCCGTGAGAGTTGGACCGTAAAGAAGGCTGAGCACCAAAGAACTGATCTTTCAGAGTGCGGTGCTGCAGAAGACTCCTGAGAGTCCCTTGGACAGCAAGGAGATCAAACCCGTCCATCCTAAAGGAAACCAACCCTGAATGTTCATTAGGAGAACTGATGCTAAAGTGCCAATACTTTGGCCACCTGATGCAAAGAGCTGACTCACTGGAAAAGACCCTGATGCTGGGAAAGGCTGAGGGCAGGAGGAGAAGGGGGTGACAGAGGATGAGATGGTGGCCATCAGACAGGTTTATTGGTATCTTTTGAAAAAGCAGTTTTATGGATGCCTGTAGTTACTTAACTTACTTGTAATTTCTTAAAGTATCCTGAGAGGTACTGATTATATTTGCCTGCAAAAACATAGGGCAGAGTAGCTTATGAGACAGAAATCTTGTGGAAAAAGGACCCTTCCCACCTCAGTTCACTGGGTGAAAATTTCCAATGGCAGAAATAAACCTGACCATGGTTTCACCGGGACTTTGGTGCAAACAGTTTTCGTCTTTTATTTACAAGACGGCAGCCCCTGGAGGGCAAGCTCCAGGCCATGGCTGCTTTCTGCAAGGCTTCCTGTGGAGATCTGAGCAGAGCAGTCTCCGTCAGAGCCGAGGAGGAGGAAGAGGCTGACAAGCACTCCACCAAGAGAACCACCCTCGGATCCAGTCTGCTGCCAAAGTTCAACCGGCACCTACAGAACAGGACCTCCTAGAGCCTCGTAATCCAACAACGTGCCCTGTGAATACAGGAGGGGAGGGGCCCTCGAGTGCCTGTTTAAACACCTGACTGCCACCCCACCCGTCACCCCCCACACACCTCGCACCACCCTGACACACACAGCTGGGCTTGGAACACCGGGGGTGAGGCTGGGGAGGGCGGAGGAGGGCCGGGACAGAGCCCGAAGCTTCCTGAAGGAAGACGAGACAGAGGCTGCGGAACTCAGTGGGGTCAGAGCACCCCACTCTGGGGGCGGAGGCTCTGACGCTGTAACTGCTCCAGTGTAAACCAAACCACGCTGCCGACAAAGGTCCACAGAGTCAAAGCTATGGATTCTCCAGCAGTGCCGTCGACCCGTGAGAGTTGGACCGTAAAGAAGGCTGAGCACCAAAGAACTGATCTTTCAGAGTGCGGTGCTGCAGAAGACTCCTGAGAGTCCCTTGGACAGCAAGGAGATCAAACCCGTCCATCCTAAAGGAAACCAACCCTGAATGTTCATTAGGAGAACTGATGCTAAAGTGCCAATACTTTGGCCACCTGATGCAAAGAGCTGACTCACTGGAAAAGACCCTGATGCTGGGAAAGGCTGAGGGCAGGAGGAGAAGGGGGTGACAGAGGATGAGATGGTGGCATGGCATCACTGACTCTACAGACATGGGTTTGAACAAAGTCAGGGAGATGGTGAAGGACAGGGAAGCCTGGTGTGTCGCAGCTCATGGGGTCACAAAGAGAGGACACAACTGAGTGACTGAAGAACAACACACACACACACTCAAACTTCAGAGCTTCTTATTTCTAACTGCCTCATTTTCTGCTTTCATTTCTAAGAAATGTTACCCCCCTTTTTCTTGCATCATTTCTACTCCCTGAGTATTAATAAATACACACTCCCTTCTCCTGGTTCGTTTAAGAGAGAGAAAGCCCCTTGCCCGCCCAGCAACATCACAGGGCAGATGATGCATCACTTCAGCAGCCGCAGGTGCTCACCCGTGACCCCACGGCGCAGAGCAGCTCTACAGCCATTTTTTTTAAACAGTGAAAACTGGAGTTTAAGGTATAATAAAAACAAGTTAATTCTCTGATTTATAACAAGGTCATTCTAACAATTTGCTATAAAGCTCCTCAATATAAAGACATATAACACAGGACGAAAAGAGTAGAGCCCTAAACATCATCTAGTGCAAACCCACTGGTCTTGGGGCCATGCCTGCCCTCAGATATTCTGACCCCATCTGCGCTCTCCCAGGGGATGAAGGCGGGAGAGGATAACGGCTGAAACAGCCCGGAACAGTCCGTGAAACGCCGTTCTCATCAGCTGTGACCTCCAGGCTTATGTCTATAAAGCCACGAGCGACCACGAGCGACCACCACCCCAAGAGCAGCCACAGAGAGGCAGCGGCAGGCGGGGCCGGCGCACCCCCGCCCCGAAGCCGAGCTGCCGTCCTTCCCCGAGGGAGGCTTCCTCCAGTCCCACTGTCCACCCCAGGGCCACGGGGTCGAGCCCAAGTCACTCTGGTCAGACTTAACCCTCACTGGGCGCTCCGGAGGCCGGTCAGAGGGGCGGCCATGAAGGAAACCTCACACCTGGGTGTCTGGCCCTTCCCTGGTGAGTCTACGGAAAGAGCTGACTCACTGGAAAAGACCCTGATGCTGGGAAAGGCTGAGGGCAGGAGGAGAAGGGGGTGACAGAGGATGAGATGGTGGCATGGCATCACTGACTCTACAGACATGGGTTTGAACAAAGTCAGGGAGATGGTGAAGGACAGGGAAGCCTGGTGTGTCGCAGCTCATGGGGTCACAAAGAGAGGACACAACTGAGTGACTGAAGAACAACACACACACACACACTCAAACTTCAGAGCTTCTTATTTCTAACTGCCTCATTTTCTGCTTTCATTTCTAAGAAATGTTACCCCCCTTTTTCTTGCATCATTTCTACTCCCTGAGTATTAATAAATACACACTCCCTTCTCCTGGTTCGTTTAAGAGAGAGAAAGCCCCTTGCCCGCCCAGCAACATCACAGGGCAGATGATGCATCACTTCAGCAGCCGCAGGTGCTCACCCGTGACCCCACGGCGCAGAGCAGCTCTACAGCCATTTTTTTTAAACAGTGAAAACTGGAGTTTAAGGTATAATAAAAACAAGTTAATTCTCTGATTTATAACAAGGTCATTCTAACAATTTGCTATAAAGCTCCTCAATATAAAGACATATAACACAGGACGAAAAGAGTAGAGCCCTAAACATCATCTAGTGCAAACCCACTGGTCTTGGGGCCATGCCTGCCCTCAGATATTCTGACCCCATCTGCGCTCTCCCAGGGGATGAAGGCGGGAGAGGATAACGGCTGAAACAGCCCGGAACAGTCCGTGAAACGCCGTTCTCATCAGCTGTGACCTCCAGGCTTATGTCTATAAAGCCACGAGCGACCACGAGCGACCACCACCCCAAGAGCAGCCACAGAGAGGCAGCGGCAGGCGGGGCCGGCGCACCCCCGCCCCGAAGCCGAGCTGCCGTCCTTCCCCGAGGGAGGCTTCCTCCAGTCCCACTGTCCACCCCAGGGCCACGGGGTCGAGCCCAAGTCACTCTGGTCAGACTTAACCCTCACTGGGCGCTCCGGAGGCCGGTCAGAGGGGCGGCCATGAAGGAAACCTCACACCTGGGTGTCTGGCCCTTCCCTGGTGAGTCTACGGAAAGAGCTTGGGGACAATCACGAGGCAGGGCATTTAAAGAGAGGGAACAAGGCTGGTCTACCTGGGACCCTCTCCCGGGAAGAGGAAAACCACTCAGGAGGTGTGAACTTCCACATGTCTGAACCTAGTAAAGGGAAGACGGAGATTATTCTCGCCACACGTGCACTGGAGGGAAAGGACACATTCTGGAAGCCGTCCTACAGTCCTGTCTGCACATTTTGGTGGCTGGGTGCAGCCGCGCCACCTCAGTCAGGGCCCATCAGAGACGCCAGCCTCTCTCTCGGGCCCCCTGTGTCCCCACGGTCCTCTCTGCCGTCCTCTCTGGCCTCGGAGGTACGTGGGGCCTGCAGGGGCCCCTCACAGCTCACCCAGGATCCCACAAAACCCTGTTCAACCATGGACCCCTCTAGCTGTGCTTCCTTCAAGTCCATGAATTACAGCCATTGTTTACCAAATAAAAATACCCCAGGCTCTTTTAACTCTGGTGGTGGTTAAGTCATCCACCAGGCTCCTCTGTCCATGGAATTCTCCAGGCACGAATAATGGAGTGGGGTTACCAGTTCCTTCTCCAGGGGATCTTCCTGACCAGCAATGAAACCCAGGTCTCCTGCACTGCAGGCGGATTCTTTATTGACTGAACCACGTGGGAAGCCCTCTTCTAACTCTGCTGCATGTCTACAATTGTTTATAACAAAACACTGGGGCGGGGAACACCCCCTGGCACCCACATTTCTGCGTTATTTTCAGGCAGGTCAGAGCAGCAATTAATTTTCTAGGTTTAGTTGCAATTCTGAATTCTGCCATGCACGATTCGGAGAGCGTTTCCCCTCATACTCCAGACTCTGCCTGAGGCCCCCAGGCCGCTCGCCAGGTCTCAGGTGTGTTCACATCATCCGAAGGCACCTTCCCCGGGCCCAGAAGCAGCTCCACGCCTCCGCGCCCAGGGGCCGGCTGCACCCCACACACGGCTACCACCCCAGCTGGCAGGTGGGCGGAGGCCACCCAGCTCTCCTCCAGAGCCTGATCATGTCCAGCGACCATCACGCCACGCCCTGGACAATGACAGGGACCAGAGTGGGCCACACGGAAGCGCAGATGGTGCTGCTGAAGGGGCTCCAGTTACTTGAAATCAAAGTGTCTCTGTGGGGCGGCTTTGTGTCTCTTTTACCATAAAAGCACTCCCTGCATAGATTTAGCAGGAAAACCTGAGCACAGAAACCCGCTGGCCCCACCTCGCAGCTTCCACAGGAGCCTAGTGCCACTCTGTCATCCTTCCACCCCGACACCTGAAAGGCTCCCAGAGCAGAGCTCACTCCTAACGAGCGCCCTGGGCGACATTCCAGCCGCGATGCCGGCCAAGCTGGGGCTCGTACCCACCCTTGTTGCGTCTGCTCCCCAACCAAAGCTGTTTCTTGACGAAAGAAACTTGACTATTTCCTCTTTAGAAGCATCAGTGCAAATCCCTGTGAATGGAGGTTTTTCCCCAAAAAACCTCCCGTCGAGGAAGCTCTGTCCGTATTCTTCCCTCAAGGTACGGCAGCCATCTGTCCCTCTCGCATCTCCCTAGCGGCTAGAGATGCCCGGGTTTCCTCCTCCACGTCTCTGGAAGGAGTCTCACCACCCGGGCTTCCACCACGAGCGCCTGAGTCACAGCAATCCACTTTCCTTACGCCCCTCTCTGGGCGTGCTCGCTGGAGCAGGTGTGCCTGTCCGGGGGGCGGGTGGCTCTGTCAGGGGCACACGGCCACACGTCACCTCTGAGCCACGGTCCTGTGACCAGCCCGTCTGCGGGTAAAGCCCATGTGAGGTCCGAAGCCACACAGAGAACTTAGCGACTGTGGGGAACACTGAAAACCGTCCCCTAAAGCCACTTCTCCGCCGGAGCCCCAGCCGGTAGAGCCTGGCCCTGCGGGGGGCTGAGAACCAGGCCCGCAGCCCTCCCCTGGCCCAGCGGACCCGGGAAGCAGGCTGGGCTGGGGAGTCCCCCGAGAACAGTGGTGCCCTGAGAAAGCAACAGAGGAGACGGGACACGATGGCAGGGCCAGTGGTGGGAGCCGTGGCGACACGTGTCGTCCAGAGGGCCCAGCCGGGAGCCTCCGACCCTCACACCAGCGTGTGGCTGCCCCTCCCCGAGTCGTGAGGAAAGCAAGCCCCCGACAGACTGAGTCGGGCCGTCTGTCACCTGCTGCCCAAGTCTCCTAACTGGAATTCTCCACCGAGGAGGGGGAGGACGGGAGGAGGGACAGAGGGGCCCGACTGGGCACCGGGCCGTGGGTAAGGCCCCGAGGGAAACCTCACGCACCCCGCAAGACGGCCCCGAGGCCCACACGCTCATCCCCACCCTCCGGGCGAGGCAAGTCGCAGCGAGGACGGGGAGGCGCGCCCTGGGCCGGGCAGGGGGCTGCGGGCTGAGCGCCGGGGGCTGACGCCAGGGCCCGGTGCCCCCCGAGGCTCTGCCGCGGGAACCCGGGGGCCGGGCAGGGGGGCGCGGGCTGGGCTCCCGGGCACTGACCTTCTCGGCCTTCTGGTGGAAGACGGAGGACATGTCCAGCAAGGTGCTGCGCTCGTCCAGGGCGGCCGCGAAGGCCTTCCACTCCTGCTCCAGCTGGTTGGCGATCTGCTTGATCTGCTGGGAGGCGTAGTGGCCGGACTCCACCAGGCGGTTGGCCACCGACATGATGCGGTTTATGTTCACGTACACATTCTGCGAGGGGAGGAGGAGCGGGGCTGGTCAGGCCGGGGCGCACGGGGCGCCCCTCCGGGAGAGGCCGAGCGCGCCTTCCGAAGCCGCCTACGACCTCACAAGTCTCATTTTAACAGCAGCATCACCAGGTGCATCACAGGGCACGTGTGCTGCTGTCCGGATCTCCGTAAACCAGGTATTGGTTTCAGTTTCTGTTTTTAAAACCGCAGAACGGCAGCTCTGCCCGCTGGGCGGGCGCTGCCGGGCACACACAGAAGAGGCGCACACGACCGGCCCGCTCCTTGGCCTCCCGTCCCAAGAAGGGCCCAGCCGGCCAGCGTCGCCCAGACCCGCGGAGCCACCGCCGCAGGCTGTGACGGGGACCCAGGAGTGACAGGCTGAGGACTCGGCGACTAGAGGCTGCTTTGTGTGACAACAAGCCCGCCTTTCCCCACGAGCCCAAGTCGGCTTTCGGGTGCCAGCAGGAAACCTGTAAAGGGGTCCATGCTCGCCAGGGCGTGTGAACTGGGGCACCAACAGAACTACGCCGTGTTCCATCTTTAAACCAAGCTTTTTGACTGTGCTGAAATCTCTATCTTCAGCTCCAGTAGCCTATTGCAAAGTAAGGGTCAAGGTTTCAATAAAAAATGAGTGTTTTTCTTACAAAAGAAGTTCTCTCTGGGGTATTTCCCTTCCCGCCTTCAATCTCCTCTAAGGACCACCTGACAGCAAGCAGGGTGCGGAACGCACCCCTTCCACAAACCCTAGGCTGCTGCTGCTCTTCCTGTAGCTATTACTATTATTGATGATTTCTGGGGCATATCCCGACACTGCGCCTTGCACTGGGGCACAGATTCACCTCTGGCTCCTCTCGTCCCCACCCCTAAATCAAGTCGAACGACCCCACCTGTCCAAGCTCCCCCCGCCCTCCCCTCCGTCCCTCCCCTCCGGTGGTCCGCTGGCCGGTCCCCTGCTGCCTGGCCCTCGGACCCCCGCACCGGCCTCGTCACTGTCACCTCGGGAGTCGCGCTGTCTCTGTACCTTTGTCCACCCAGTCCTTCCCTCCACCTCTGACCGGAGCCTCCTCGAGGTGCAGGCGCCTTTGCCAGGGTCTGGGCAGCCGCCGACCCCAGCCGCGGCGGCGCCTCTCTGGGCTGCGGGCCGGAGGCAGCTCCCACGCGCGGGGGCCACGGCGGCAGGGAGGGGCGCTCTGAGACGCTGCGAGCCGGGCCAGGCCACCATCGGGGGAACGGCCACGCGGCCTCGAGTGGCGCTGGTGTCCTGACGGGTGTCCCCTACGCAGGAGCAGGGCCTCCCCTTCTCCGGCGCGCCCTCAGAGGCAGGGGCCGCCTCAGCGCGCTCCGCCGCCTCCGGCTCCTTAAGGAGGGAGGCCCACCCGAAGGGGCGCTGGGAAGAGCACCTGCGGGGCCCCCTGAAGGGCCCCGGGGACGAGCGGTCCCCGCGGGGAGCCCCACCACGGGGCCACGAAGGGGCTCCGCGCCCCCTCCGTCTGCTTCACCCCTCGGGCCGACTGTGCCCGGCCCGACTGTCCCCCGGGCTTCCGACGCCTCTTGCTGTGCAGCTCGGGCCCTAGGGCGCACGGGCTCCAGAGCACAGGCTCCGCAGCCGTGGGCTCACGGGCTTAGTTGCCCCACAACACGTGGGATCTTCCCGCGTCAGGGATCAGGCCCGTGTCTCCTGCCTTGGCAAGTGGACTCTTCACCACCGCACCACCAAGGAAGCCCCACCCAGGGTCTTCCTATCAGAGCCTGCACGACACCCGCGACGGGCGCACGGCTCTGGCCGCTCCTTGAAACGCTCTCTTAGAGCTGACTCTGCTTACTGACATCCAGTACTTTTATTTTCTGTGTCAAAAAGTGTTCACAAGACAGCAGGCAGCACAGGAAAGGGCTGGAGGTCAACAGGCCCCACTTCTGCATAAGTAAGTGTCCTAGACAGATACGAGGGACGCATGCAGCATTAAGCACTAGGGGCTGGGAGGCCTGCGGCACCCAGGTGACCACGGGGTTGTTTTTTTTTAAACTTTTATTTTACTTTTAACTTTCACAGAGTTGTGTTGTTTACAGATATGTATGTTCTCAGATTAGTCATATGTATATCCTCCCCATCCCACCCCTCCAGACCATCACACAGCACCCATGAAGGATCTGCTTTTCTCAAACAGCAATGACTATAGCTATTTTCCTCACATATGATAGTACAGGCCTTCATGCTACTTCCTTTATGCCTCTCACCCACTGTTCCTTCCCCACAATGTCCATATGTCCACTGTCCATGTCTGTCTTTTCATCGCGACCACGGGCTTTTTAATGTAATGTTTTACTTAAAGGAGTGACAGAAGTGTATCATGTAAAAATACAAAATAAACCTTAAAGGAAAAGCTATTACTCAGACTTGCAAGTTTCTTACTTACTGTAATATACTAAAAACTTTTAGTATATTGTGACTATTTTTGACAGGATTTTTAATGAGATGATCACATCACTGATCTCCGCTTCTGTTTATTAAGTACTTACTTGATAAGCTCCGCTTAGTGCCTTACACAAAGGGAAATAATGCAACCCCACATTAGGTAGAGATCACCCCCGTTTAAGAGATGAGGAAACTGAGGCTCAAAGAGATCAAGCAGACTGCCCAAGGTCAGCCGGTGAACACGAGTCAGAATGAAAAGCCTCTACCGCTATGACCCACGTGACCATCTCCATGCACACGTCATCTTCCACTGATTCCTAATCACTAGCAATACTGTGGGAGGGAGAGGGCTCTTTCTGTCCATTTCTAAATTTTATAAACTATATTTTAATATTTCTAGTTTTTAAAGTGTGTGATAGGGGTTTCCCTGGTAGTCCAGTAGGTAAAGAGTCCACCGTGCAGTGCAAGGGGCGCCAGTTCAATCCCTGGCTGGGGAAGATCCCACGTGCTGGGAGCGGCTGGACCAGTGTGTCCGATTACGAGCCAGCTTTCTAGAGTGCATGTGCCCAGAGCCAGTGCTCTGCAAGAGAGCCACTGCAATGGGAGGCCCACACTGGCCGAAGAATAAAGATGGATGAAAATAATAAATAAAGAACCAATAAAAGAGGTCAAAACTGTAAAATAAATAAATAAAGTGTGTGATAATGGTGGATTGAATGGGTCTTTTGCCATCAACTGAAGTTTCAGAATATTTTTGAAAAATCGATAGGCAATTTTTACGGAGACATTCTCTCTCCAGAAGGAACCATATGTCCTATAGAAGGACATACTTTATTCTTCTTTATACATACTTTACTTTTTCTTTATACATACTTTCTTTTTCTTCTAGGGACATACGGTTTTTACTCTTTTTACTTCTATTAACTCCAAAATGTGCAAAGAACATTATTTAAAATTCAGTGCCGGGCTCTTCCGGGGCCTCTGCACTGTGGTCCCAGCAAGCCCAGGCTCACCCAGCAGCCCGAGGGCCTTCCGAGAGGCACAGGCTGCGGGGAGGCTAATGTCCGAGCCCCTCCTTACAAAGGCGAAATAAATTGGAAAAGCTATTCCTCAGTCTTGCAAGTTCCTTACTTACTGTAATATACTAAAAACTTTTAGTATATTGTGACTATTTTTGACAGGATTTTTAATGAGATGATCACATCACTGATCTCCGCTTCTGTTTATTAAGTACTTACTTGATAAGCTCCGCTTAGTGCCTTACACAAAGGGAAATAATGCAACCCCACATTAGGTAGAGATCACCCCCGTTTAAGAGATGAGGAAACTGAGGCTCAAAGAGATCAAGCAGACTGCCCAAGGTCAGCCGGTGAACACGAGTCAGAATGAAAAGCCTCTACCGCTATGACCCACGTGACCATCTCCATGCACACGTCATCTTCCACTGATTCCTAATCACTAGCAATACTGTGGGAGGGAGAGGGCTCTTTCTGTCCATTTCTAAATTTTATAAACTATATTTTAATATTTCTAGTTTTTAAAGTGTGTGATAGGGGTTTCCCTGGTAGTCCAGTAGGTAAAGAGTCCACCGTGCAGTGCAAGGGGCGCCAGTTCAATCCCTGGCTGGGGAAGATCCCACGTGCTGCGCAGCGGCTGGACCAGTGTGTCCGATTACGAGCCAGCTTTCTAGAGTGCATGTGCCCAGAGCCAGTGCTCTGCAAGAGAGGCCACTGCAATGGGAGGCCCACACTGGCCGAAGAATAAAGATGGATGAAAATAATAAATAAAGAACCAATAAAAGAGGTCAAAACTGTAAAATAAATAAATAAAGTGTGTGATAATGGTGGATTGAATGGGTCTTTTGCCATCAACTGAAGTTTCAGAATATTTTTGAAAAATCGATAGGCAATTTTTACGGAGACATTCTCTCTCCAGAAGGAACCATATGTCCTATAGAAGGACATACTTTATTCTTCTTTATACATACTTTACTTTTTCTTTATACATACTTTATTTTTCTTCTATAGGACATACGGTTTATTTTACTTCTTTATTTTACTTCTATTAACTCCAAAAATGTGCAAAGAACATTATTTAAAATTCAGTGCCGGGCTCTTCCGGGGCCTCTGCACTGTGGTCCTACAGCAAGCCCAGGCTCACCCAGCAGCCCGAGGGCCTTCCGAGAGGCACAGGCTGCGGGGGAGGCTAATGTCCGGAGCCCCTCCTTCCACTCAACCTGGGAGCAACACTCATAGTTGAGGAGAAGCAGAGGATGCCCTTGCGGAGGGCGGCGTGCTAGCTTACGTCTTCATCATGAAAGGCAGCCCGCGCACTGAAAGCGGGTTGGTTCATGTGATGCACTCGGCCTCTGAAAAGAGCCCCGCAGGCTCCTAAGTGGGTCAGCAGAGGGGCCAGCACCAACACGGCGCCCGTGGGACCCGCCAAGTGACGGTTCTCGTTTCACTGGCAGGTTTGTTTGCTTGTTTTCACTTCAGTTCGCATAAAAACTTCCACGAGCTACTTAAACGCTGCGGCCACGGAGCGCTCGCCAACCTGGAGGCCAGCCGGCCCCGCCTGGGCTCTGGGCAGCGTGCTGTGAAGGAGCCGTGTACGTGCCGCCCATCTTTTAAAGCCCTCTCACAGGCGGGACCCCTCTGCTCCCCGTGCCTTACCATGCAGTTCATGGCAAAGTGGTTGTGCTGGGTCTGCAGCTCCATGGCGTGAGGATGGCTGGTCCCAATCTCCGTGTAGCTGTTCAGAAACAGGCCCTTGTTGTGTGTGATCCAGTCAAACATCTAGCGGGACAAAAACAGACAACCTGCGATCACTCCCAGAAAAGACATGGCTGACCCAGGCCCAGGAACCGGACCACAGAGAAGCTCTTGGGACCTGGGGCCCAGAGGATTCCGGACTGCTAACAAGTCACAGTGCTCAACTTCTAGGAGCTACAAGAAAATCCTACCTAATGTGTTCCTTGGACAGAGGAGGAATTAAGAAGCAGCTATCTAAAGAGAGGTTATTCAAACCCCCAGGCTAATTAGAACTCCCACCTTCTGACTCTCTGCTAGACTGAACTACAGAATTAGCCACACTGCTCTTCAACTAAAGACCTGTCAGGTGGAAACAGAAATGTACGGGTCTCTGGACGGGCTCTGATCTGCCCACAGATGACTGACAGCAGTTTCAGTGACTAAGCGATTATGCTCTTCCCCATTCCACAGCAAGCCCAGGCTCACCCAGAAGGGCCTTCCGAGAGGCACAGGCTGCGGGGAGGCTAATGTCCGGAGCCCCTCCTTCCACTCAACCTGGGAGCAACACTCATAGTTGAGGAGAAGCAGAGGATGCCCTTGCGGAGGGCGGCGTGCTAGCTTACGTCTTCATCATGAAAGGCAGCCCGCGCACTGAAAGCGGGTTGGTTCATGTGATGCACTCGGCCTCTGAAAAGAGCCCCGCAGGCTCCTAAGTGGGTCAGCAGAGGGGCCAGCACCAACACGGCGCCCGTGGGACCCGCCAAGTGACGGTTCTCGTTTCACTGGCAGGTTTGTTTGCTTGTTTTCACTTCAGTTCGCATAAAAACTTCCACGAGCTACTTAAACGCTGCGGCCACGGGCGCTCGCCAACCTGGAGGCCAGCCGGCCCCGCCTGGGCTCTGGGCAGCGTGCTGTGAAGGAGCCGTGTACGTGCCGCCCATCTTTTAAAGCCCTCTCACAGGCGGGACCCCTCTGCTCCCCGTGCCTTACCATGCAGTTCATGGCAAAGTGGTTGTGCTGGGTCTGCAGCTCCATGGCGTGAGGATGGCTGGTCCCAATCTCCGTGTAGCTGTTCAGAAACAGGCCCTTGTTGTGTGTGATCCAGTCAAACATCTAGCGGGACAAAAACAGACAACCTGCGATCACTCCCAGAAAAGACATGGCTGACCCAGGCCCAGGAACCGGACCACAGAGAAGCTCTTGGGACCTGGGGCCCAGAGGATTCCGGACTGCTAACAAGTCACAGTGCTCAACTTCTAGGAGCTACAAGAAAATCCTACCTAATGTGTTCCTTGGACAGAGGAGGAATTAAGAAGCAGCTATCTAAAGAGAGGTTATTCAAACCCCCAGGCTAATTAGAACTCCCACCTTCTGACTCTCTGCTAGACTGAACTACAGAATTAGCCACACTGCTCTTCAACTAAAGACCTGTCAGGTGGAAACAGAAATGTACGGGTCTCTGGACGGGCTCTGATCTGCCCACAGATGACTGACAGCAGTTTCAGTGACTAAGCGATTATGCTCTTCAGCGCAAGAAGAATTTAAAAAAAAAAAAAAAAAAACCCTGTGCACATGCAAACAATAAAATTTACTGTAAAAATAAAAAGGAATGAGGAACACTTGAACAATGATGTCTTTCTTAGGATTTGATACAGTTGCTGCCTGGAAAGGGATTTTCATTACACTGTTCCCAGGAAAACATTTCAGGGAAAAGAAATGGTTGTCAATTAATACTGCTTGCATGCCGTGACCCAGAATCCCAGGGACGGACACCTGCCGGCTGAGCAGCGGGAGGCAACCCTTCTCGCGTCACTGACTAAGCACTACGGTTGGCGCTTGAACTGCATGGACCTACTTCATGCAGATAAGTGAAGGATCAATACTTTTCAGTAAATGAAGTACCTATATTTTCACTTTATACATCTTTAAATTAACTGTGGCAAAAAGTTGTGTTCAACTTGAGATCATACTATTTGGAATCCAAAGAACTAGGGCTCTATCCTAACTGCCTCAGCTTCTCCTCCTCGGGGAAGTCGTGTGTCAGCTCCTTTGTCTTGCAGGCAGAAAGCACAGTCCATGTATTTTCAACTGGATGAAGGGCTGGTGCCCCAAACCCCATGTTGTTCAAGGGTCAACTGGTAAACATACATGGAGGTTAAGAGTTTACCAAAGAACAGTCCTGGATAACAGTGCGGGACTGTCACCTCTCAAAAAGGCCTTTTAGATCAAAGATATTAATGGGGTTTTTAACTTTATAAGTATTTTCCAGTCCATGAGAAGAATTCAGTGAGCCCAGATCCACACGGATCAGTCCACCCACGCTCTCGGCCTACAGCACCTTCCCCTAAGCAAGCGTCCTGTGCTCACACCGCTGAGGCTGAGAGGAGCTCTCTGGGACCTGTGGGTCTGCTGGAAGCACAATTAGGAAACAGGAAACCGTAAGTCGTCATTGCCTGCGTGTCCCAGAAGCTATTATTTTAAATTCATTATTTGCCTTTTATTGTGAAAACAAACTCAACACTAGATCTGAAGGGTGTTTTCTCACTGGCTTTTATGAGTGAAAGAACAGTTAAGATCGCTTTCAATACTATATCCTATAAAGTTTTCACTCTTTTAATGAAACATCTTTGCGTCTACCCTACCGGCATTCTAAACCAAACTAGCCATGATTAATAACTCTTAAGTTTCTAGAAGAGCCCTGCACACACGAGTAATGCTGGAAGCAGGGAGGAGAGCTCTCTGAACGGAGGGCCTCCAGCCGATGCCGTGTGAGGGGCGTCCCCTTCCCGAGCCCGACCGCACCGGCCCCGGCTGCTGAGACCCAGCGACCCGGGCGCCCTCCCTCCTGGGCTCCCCCGAGCCCCCGCCCGTCTCTCACCTTCTCGGCATCCTGCTCGAACAGCCTCAGCTGGAAGCACTGGTCCAGCTTCAGCTTCCTCACGTGCCACATCTGGTGCAGGTGCTGCCGCGTCGAGTGCAGCCGGTCCAGCATGGCGGACACCTTGGCACTTTATACATCTTTAAATTAACTGTGGCAAAAAGTTGTGTTCAACTTGAGATCATACTATTTGGAATCCAAAGAACTAGGGCTCTATCCTAACTGCCTCAGCTTCTCCTCCTCGGGGAAGTCGTGTGTCAGCTCCTTTGTCTTGCAGGCAGAAAGCACAGTCCATGTATTTTCAACTGGATGAAGGGCTGGTGCCCCAAACCCCATGTTGTTCAAGGGTCAACTGGTAAACATACATGGAGGTTAAGAGTTTACCAAAGAACAGTCCTGGATAACAGTGCGGGACTGTCACCTCTCAAAAAGGCCTTTTAGATCAAAGATATTAATGGGGTTTTTAACTTTATAAGTATTTTCCAGTCCATGAGAAGAATTCAGTGAGCCCAGATCCACACGGATCAGTCCACCCACGCTCTCGGCCTACAGCACCTTCCCCTAAGCAAGCGTCCTGTGCTCACACCGCTGAGGCTGAGAGGAGCTCTCTGGGACCTGTGGGTCTGCTGGAAGCACAATTAGGAAACAGGAAACCGTAAGTCGTCATTGCCTGCGTGTCCCAGAAGCTATTATTTTAAATTCATTATTTGCCTTTTATTGTGAAAACAAACTCAACACTAGATCTGAAGGGTGTTTTCTCACTGGCTTTTATGAGTGAAAGAACAGTTAAGATCGCTTTCAATACTATATCCTATAAAGTTTTCACTCTTTTAATGAAACATCTTTGCGTCTACCCTACCGGCATTCTAAACCAAACTAGCCATGATTAATAACTCTTAAGTTTCTAGAAGAGCCCTGCACACACGAGTAATGCTGGAAGCAGGGAGGAGAGCTCTCTGAACGGAGGGCCTCCAGCCGATGCCGTGTGAGGGGCGTCCCCTTCCCGAGCCCGACCGCACCGGCCCCGGCTGCTGAGACCCAGCGACCCGGGCGCCCTCCCTCCTGGGCTCCCCCGAGCCCCCGCCCGTCTCTCACCTTCTCGGCATCCTGCTCGAACAGCCTCAGCTGGAAGCACTGGTCCAGCTTCAGCTTCCTCACGTGCCACATCTGGTGCAGGTGCTGCCGCGTCGAGTGCAGCCGGTCCAGCATGGCGGACACCTTGGGCAGGAGGCTCTGCAGGTCGGCGTTGCCGGAGCCCGAGTTCTTTTTGGGGAAGCTGTCGCTGCTCTGAATCCTCTGCAGCAGCTTCTGCCCCTCCAAGTCCAGGTCCTCTATGGGGGCCTTGATCACCTTCTTCTTCAGCTGGGAGTGCTCCTCGATCATGCTCCGTGCCCCCTCCAAGTCCTGAGGCAGCTCCTTCTTAGCCAGCATGTCCTGCAGCTCCTCCAGCCGGGACAGCATGTGGGTTGCGTTGCTAATGTAGTCTTCAAAAGCCACTCGGATTTCAATCCATTCCTCGTGGTTGTATTCCAGGCAGCCGTCGAACTCGGGCGTTAGCTGAGAAGGGTCAACTACTTTGGTCAGGCCTTCTAAAGAGACCATATTTGTCTTAAGGGGAAAAAGAATCACGTGTGAGAAGATGAACTAGTTTTACATGGTCTTATCATAATGCAGTCTGTAAAGATCAATCACAGATTTTCAAAGTTAAAGCAAATAATCCATGTATAGAAAACATAACATACCTTGTTCTGGCCCCATAAAAACAAGTGTAAATGAAAGAAGCATTAGTACAGGCGGTGAAAGACAGATTCACTAGAGCAACACGTGTATGTTAGTTGGAAAACCTAAAAAAATAGAATCATGAATTTCCTGACAGCTAGAGAAAGACAATCTCTTTCAAAGACTGTGGAAATTAACCCACTAAGCTAGGCGCACTGGAATATGGAGGGCTTTTTTAAAATTTAGAAAATTCTCAAGGGTGAGCAAGACAGTCGGCAGGTGCCCTTCTCACAGTGTTGGAGAGAGAAGAAATGCGTCATTCACTGCAGAGATCCACAGTGATGCGGAGCAGCACACGCTTTTTTTAAGTTCTTTTTGATGTGGATCATTTTTAAGGTCTTTATTGAATTTGCTACAACATTGCTTCTGTTTTATGTTTTGGTTTTCTGGCTGCGAGGCATGTGGGATCTTAGCCCCCCAGTCAGGGACTGAACCCACACCCCCTGCGCTGGAAGGCGAAGTCTCAACCACTGGACTGCCTGGGAAGTAAGTCCCTGAGCAGGTAAAGCTCTAGCCAATTACAACCTAAGCAATAAATCTCCATCTCACCCCATCAGAGGGCGGTGCGGAGTTCATGCTAGTATGATGCCTCAGGGAAAACATAAGGACAGGGACATAAAGATGAAGACAAAGGAAGAAGGAAAAACATCACCTGGCCTCGAACCAAAAGATAAAACAGAGAAAGGCTTAGGTAGCCCCATCCCTGTCACCTCTAGTCTTGGAGAAACCTAGAACTGTGTGTCTGTGCCATCTGGCGTGAGACACGGCCAAAAGAGACAAAACTAGGAAGAGGGCCAGCTCCCGGTATGTTTGCCTGAAATGTGACTGTGGGTTCACTCCTGTCTCATCTGCCCAGACTTTAATAACGGCCACGGAGCAATCACTTCACAGACCAAAGCTGGTGATGAGGGAGAGACAGGGTCAACTGACAAACCAGGGCAGGAACCTTTAAGGGCCCAGAGGGAGACAGTAGAGTTAGACCAGAAAACACCTGCTGACATCATGCCACCAAACCACTACGTCTGCCTAAAACATGCATCATTAAATACACACACCTTACACTCTGAGTCAAGAAAATAACTAATATCCGACAAACTGTCCTCC
This sequence comes from Tragulus kanchil, assembly GCA_022376925.1. Taxonomy (NCBI): domain Eukaryota; kingdom Metazoa; phylum Chordata; class Mammalia; order Artiodactyla; family Tragulidae; genus Tragulus; species Tragulus kanchil. Next base: position 154,251,864 of record JAIOJX010000004.1, read on the forward strand.
AAACTCACTTCTGTGTGTGAAAAGAAAAGGCTGACTGCTTTCACCTTTCACCTAAACCTCTTGAGTACAGTTTCAAATTCAAAAACTAAATTCAGATTTCAGGTTGAAAATCAGTAATCATCAAACCACATTTAAAAACACCAAGTCATGTATGCATGAAAAAACTTTGGAAGGTGCAACATGTTAACATCTAGCTTCGGCAGGTGCCCTTCTCACAGTGTTGAGAGAGAAGAAATCGTCATTCACTGCAGAGATCCACAGTGATGCGGAGCAGCACACGCTTTTTTTAAGTTCTTTTTGATGTGGATCATTTTTAAGGTCTTTATTGAATTTGCTACAACATTGCTTCTGTTTTATGTTTTGGTTTTCTGGCTGCGAGGCATGTGGGATCTTAGCCCCCCAGTCAGGGACTGAACCCACACCCCCTGCGCTGGAAGGCGAAGTCTCAACCACTGGACTGCCTGGGAAGTAAGTCCCTGAGCAGGTAAAGCTCTAGCCAATTACAACCTAAGCAATAAATCTCCATCTCACCCCATCAGAGGGCGGTGCGGAGTTCATGCTAGTATGATGCCTCAGGGAAAACATAAGGACAGGGACATAAAGATGAAGACAAAGGAAGAAGGAAAAACATCACCTGGCCTCGAACCAAAAGATAAAACAGAGAAAGGCTTAGGTAGCCCCATCCCTGTCACCTCTAGTCTTGGAGAAACCTAGAACTGTGTGTCTGTGCCATCTGGCGTGAGACACGGCCAAAAGAGACAAAACTAGGAAGAGGGCCAGCTCCCGGTATGTTTGCCTGAAATGTGACTGTGGGTTCACTCCTGTCTCATCTGCCCAGACTTTAATAACGGCCACGGAGCAATCACTTCACAGACCAAAGCTGGTGATGAGGGAGAGACAGGGTCAACTGACAAACCAGGGCAGGAACCTTTAAGGGCCCAGAGGGAGACAGTAGAGTTAGACCAGAAAACACCTGCTGACATCATGCCACCAAACCACTACGTCTGCCTAAAACATGCATCATTAAATACACACACCTTACACTCTGAGTCAAGAAAATAACTAATATCCGACAAACTGTCCTCCAAACTCACTTCTGTGTGTGAAAAGAAAAGGCTGACTGCTTTCACCTTTCACCTAAACCTCTTGAGTACAGTTTCAAATTCAAAAACTAAATTCAGATTTCAGGTTGAAAATCAGTAATCATCAAACCACATTTAAAAACACCAAGTCATGTATGCATGAAAAAACTTTGGAAGGTGCAACATGTTAACATCTAGCTTAAGAATGAATGTCGTGGGCTTCCCTGGTGGTCCAGTGGGTAAAGAGTCTGTCTTGTAATGCAAGGGGCACTGGTTCAATCCCTGGCCCGGGAAGATCGCGCGTGCTGCAGAGTGGCTGGATCAGTGCGTCCAATTATGAGCCAGCGCCCTGGAACACATGCGCCCAGAGCCAGTGCTCTGCAACGAGAGGCCACTGCAATGGGAGGCCCACACAGGCCAAAGAATAAAGATGGATGAAAATAAATAAATTAAAAAAATAAATAAATAAAAGAGGCCAAAATGTAAAAAAAAAAAAAAAAAGAGAAAGAAGAATGAATACCGTGTGGTATGTTTACTACTATTACTGTTGTTAACCTTAAAATTTATGAACATATTCCCTGAAACCTATTGTTTGGGCAAAGTGGCTAGATGAATCCATCCAGTCAACTAAAAATTAGCATTTATTATTAGGAAATATTTAAATTTCACTACACAACAGTGCACGACTCAAGTTCCCAGATGGCCAGAGTACCTTCTCCCCGCCACACTCTCGTGCAGCCACGGCACCCAGGCCTCGTCAAGAGCCTGGAGCCCACGGAGAGGCGGTCCCAGGGAGGGACGGCAAAGCCCGCTGAGGGCGGCTGCAGACACCGCCTGACTGACCGCGGCCTCGCGTGCTAACGGGGCCCGGGGCCCCGTGCAGTGTTGGAAGGAACAGCGCCCTTTCTGCAAACGACAGGCCTGGCGTATGAAACGCACTGCCGACCGTTCTCTCCAGCACTAAGGACACGGCCAGCAGTCAGTTCTCTCCCTCAGCGACTCTGAAGGTGGGCACTTCCGCCTGTCATTCCCTTGTTTCCACAGCTGCAGTGACAGTGACACCTTACACTCTGAGTCAAGAAAATAACTAATATCCGACAAACTGTCCTCCAAACTCACTTCTGTGTGTGAAAAGAAAAGGCTGACTGCTTTCACCTTTCACCTAAACCTCTTGAGTACAGTTTCAAATTCAAAACTAAATTCAGATTTCAGGTTGAAAATCAGTAATCATCAAACCACATTTAAAAACACCAAGTCATGTATGCATGAAAAAACTTTGGAAGGTGCAACATGTTAACATCTAGCTTAAGAATGAATGTCGTGGGCTTCCCTGGTGGTCCAGTGGGTAAAGAGTCTGTCTTGTAATGCAAGGGGCACTGGTTCAATCCCTGGCCCGGGAAGATCGCGCGTGCTGCAGAGTGGCTGGATCAGTGCGTCCAATTATGAGCCAGCGCCCTGGAACACATGCGCCCAGAGCCAGTGCTCTGCAACGAGAGGCCACTGCAATGGGAGGCCCACACAGGCCAAAGAATAAAGATGGATGAAAATAAATAAATTAAAAAAATAAATAAATAAAAGAGGCCAAAATGTAAAAAAAAAAAAAAAAAGAGAAAGAAGAATGAATACCGTGTGGTATGTTTACTACTATTACTGTTGTTAACCTTAAAATTTATGAACATATTCCCTGAAACCTATTGTTTGGGCAAAGTGGCTAGATGAATCCATCCAGTCAACTAAAAATTAGCATTTATTATTAGGAAATATTTAAATTTCACTACACAACAGTGCACGACTCAAGTTCCCAGATGGCCAGAGTACCTTCTCCCCGCCACACTCTCGTGCAGCCACGGCACCCAGGCCTCGTCAAGAGCCTGGAGCCCACGGAGAGGCGGTCCCAGGGAGGGACGGCAAAGCCCGCTGAGGGCGGCTGCAGACACCGCCTGACTGACCGCGGCCTCGCGTGCTAACGGGGCCCGGGGCCCCGTGCAGTGTTGGAAGGAACAGCGCCCTTTCTGCAAACGACAGGCCTGGCGTATGAAACGCACTGCCGACCGTTCTCTCCAGCACTAAGGACACGGCCAGCAGTCAGTTCTCTCCCTCAGCGACTCTGAAGGTGGGCACTTCCGCCTGTCATTCCCTTGTTTCCACAGCTGCAGTGACAGTGGAGTGCTGGAAGCCACCCGGAGCCGCGCGTGACACGGGGCAGCCGAAGCCACCCACGGCCACGCGTGCGCAACAGTGACGCTGCTGCAGCCCCGTGACGTGGAAGGCGACGGGCTTCTCTTCCCGAGTTAACACGGGGCTCACCCCCCAGCAGCCCCGCCAGCCAGACACAGGCCTGGAGCCTAAGCTGTCCGCGCGCAAAACACCCCTCAGGAGAAGGCGACAGGCCGACCCTGTTAGCTGACCTAGTGTCTAAGTTTGCACGTCATACGCAAGCCAGATGTGCAGTTCTCATCGGATATACAGTCTTTAAAAATCTATAACCGCCTAAAGTGACGACAGAGAAGCGTTTAATAAACCACACCTCCTGGCTGAGCTGGTCTGGCTACCCAGAGAAGTTACCTCAAATTCAAATTTAGAACTGCCAAAATTAGTCCTCTGTTTCTGCCAGAAGTTGTCTGGCTTGATTATCAGCGCAACGTGGATGCAGCAGGGGAAGGACTCCTGCAGGATCTTCAGCAGCGGCTTGATGGAGTCCCACTTGGAGCCACGCATGTCCACGATCACCGTGAACCCGCGCTTGCAGACGTCTTCGCTGGAGGGAAAGAGAACACAGGGGGAAACCACGCTGGGCCCGGCCCTACTGGCTGGAGCCCTGCCGGGCAAGGCCAGCCCTGCTGCCGTCCTCCTGCGGCCAGGGGGGCGCCTCCCTCCCCCACCGCCTGGCCGGCCAGCGCCGGTGCCCAGGAGCGCTGCTGGACGCAGAATCCTGCCCCGAAGAGCCTGGGTCTTTCCCGTGGTTCTCACCCTCCCAGGTGCCTTAGAAGAGCAGACTAACACACCAGCACAGGGTTCAGCCTCAAAACCGTTCAAATGTTTACTGTGTCACTGCATCTTCTCTTCTCTTCAGGAGAAAGTAACGACCATCCTGCCCATGTCTCTGGCCTTTTGTGCATTAACTGAGCATACACACTGCCTGGTCAATGTGAGGGTCACTAAACAGGGACAGGACCAGGCAGGGACAGAAGCCTGAGAGCAATGCGGAGCCGCGCACAGAAGCCGTCGGGGCGCCAGGGTCCACCCTTCCCAGCATGCTGGCCACACCCGAGCTTCCGAACCTCCCAGTGTCCGCTCTTCAACCTGTCCCAGGACCTGAGCTCCTCCTCGGGTCCTCGGGTGCGGCCCACCAGCCCCCGGAAAGCCTGGCACCCGTCCGGCAGGGCCTGTGGGGTACCGCTATTCCCACTGAGTCTTCTCTGCCTTTCTCAGCAGGCTGCCCCGAGAGTGCACACGGTGGACAGGGCTGTCCGTCAGCACAAGTCAAGGCAGAGCAAGGAGTCGCTGCACTTCTCTCTCTACATTCTAGCAGTTAAAACAAACAAACAGCCAGCTTCTCTTAAGGATGCCCTTGATGAAGAAGTAAAAATTACTAAGCTTACTAAATCTCAACCTCAGAGGACACAGGAAATATATATGAAGAACATCTGCAACAGAGAAAAAGCAAGGACTTCCCCGGTGGCTCAGTGGTAAAGACTCAGCCTGCCAAAGCAGGAGACACAGGTTCGATCCCTGGCCCAAGAAGATCCCACAGGCCGCGGAGCAGCTAAGCCTGTGAACCACAGCTATTGAGCCTGTGCTCTAGAGCCTGCACTCCACAGCAAGAGAGTCCACTGCAAGGAGAAGCCCGCACACCAAGATAAGAGAGTAGCCCTGCTCCTCACAACTAGGGGAAAGCCCTCACAGCAACGAAGACCCATCACAGCTAAAAACAGAGAAATAAAATTGTAAGTAAAAACAATAGAAAAGATACAAGTCAAAATGTTCATAAACATGGGTTAAAAATCCATAGTCTCCCCTCAAACCATATACACAAATAAACTCAAAATGATTTAAAGACTTAAATGTAAAACATAAGATCAAAAAACTACTAGAACATAAGGAAAACATTCTCTGACATAAACTGTATCAGTATTTTCTTAGATCAGTCTCCTTCGGCAAGAGAAACAAAAGCAAAACTAAACAAATGGACCTAATCTGACTTAAAAGCTTTTGCACAGCAAAGAAAATTTCATCAACAAACCAAAAAGACAACCTACAAAATGGGAGAAAATATTTGCCAAGTATGTGACTGACAGGGGTTCGTATCCAAAATATACAAAGAGTTCACCCAACTCAATATAAAAAGAAAATCAGGAGGTGAGGGCAGAAGACCTAAACAGACATGTCTCCAAAGCAGACATGCTGATGGTGGCCGACAGGCAGGTAAAGGAATGCCCAACACTGCGGATTAGCAGAAACACGCACGTCAGAACTATCTCAGCCACCGCGAGGCGGTCATATTTCACCGCCCACCAGCATTCACTCTCACACCAGCCAGCACGGCCATCCCCCAAAACTCTACCCATCAATGCTGGAGACAGCGTAGAGAAAAGGGCACCCTCCTACACTGCGGGTGCAGCCACGACGGAAAACAGCAGGGAGGTTCTTCAAACAGCTAAAACAAATACCATAGGATCCAACGATCCCATTCCTTGGACGTATATCCAGAGAAAAACGAAAACTCTAATACAAAAATTAGGGGTGCGCCCCAATGTTCCTAACACATAATTAACGACAGGCAAGACATGGAAACAATGCAAGGGACCATCAGCAGACAACTGGGTTAAGAAGATGTGATATCCATAATACACAATGGACTGCTACTCAGCCATTAAAATGAAGACATATTGCCTTTTGCAGCAAAACTGATGGATCTAAAGAATATTATAAGTAAGTCAGATAAAGACAAATATTATACATAATCACTTACATATAGAGTCTGAAAAATAATACAAATGAATCTCTATATAAACAGAAACAGAATCACAAAGAAAATGAACACATAGTTACCACAGGAAAAAGGGTAACGGGGGTGGGGGGCAAAAATCAGGAGCTTAGGACTAAAGATACTAATGACTATTCATAAACTAGATAGGCCACAAGGGTTCTGTACAGCACTGGGAACTGCAGACCATGCAATAACCTATAACAGAAAACAATCTGAAATGTGTGTGTGTGTCTGAGTAATTGTTCTGTACAATAAGTCACATAAATAATGTAAGTCAACTATACTTAAAAATTTATTTTAAAATGTCTAAAATAAAGTGAGCCTACTGCAGACACCAAAAAAGAAAAAAAAAAATCCAGTCTGAACTAAACTGGAGTCAAAATGAAGCCAGTTTCACGCTCCCTTGCAGGACCTCACTCCCCTGTGCCCGCCTCCTGCCCTCCCCGCTCCCGCACCATTCTCTCCCCAGTCTGGACGCTTACATCAGAGTAACTGACACTCCAGCTTCCCGTGACAAGTACAGCGTGTAAGAGGCGCATCACCAAAGCACTCCCAGAAAGTCTGTGGGGACAGGACCTGGGTGGACGGCGGCTCCCAGTGCCAGGAACATGGCTCTGGAAACAGACGGACCCAACAGCCCCCAGCTTAGCACTCCAAGTGTGGAGAGCAGCTAGGAGTGCCCTGCTGAACTTCTGATGAACTGTGAACTTCCGAGTTCACACGTGGCTCCTTACACAAGCACGTGCCCTGTCTCAAGCAAGTCCTGGGCCGGGATCCAGGGAGGGTCTCAGTCTCCTTCACGACTCCTCAGAGACAGCTGATGCTCCCAGAAACGTTCCCTAGAACATCTCAGTGCTCCCCCAAGTCACTGAAATGAAGCAGCCTGGACTTCCTCGGGCACGAATGGGGTCTGCTTTCCTAGAGTCCATTCAGTGGGACATAAGCAACTGGGTTAAGAAGATGTGATATCCATAATACACAATGGACTGCTACTCAGCCATTAAAATGAAGACATATTGCCTTTTGCAGCAAAACTGATGGATCTAAAGAATATTATAAGTAAGTCAGATAAAGACAAATATTATACATAATCACTTACATATAGAGTCTGAAAAATAATACAAATGAATCTCTATATAAACAGAAACAGAATCACAAAGAAAATGAACACATAGTTACCACAGGAAAAAGGGTAACGGGGGTGGGGGGCAAAAATCAGGAGCTTAGGACTAAAGATACTAATGACTATTCATAAACTAGATAGGCCACAAGGGTTCTGTACAGCACTGGGAACTGCAGACCATGCAATAACCTATAACAGAAAACAATCTGAAATGTGTGTGTGTGTCTGAGTAATTGTTCTGTACAATAAGTCACATAAATAATGTAAGTCAACTATACTTAAAAATTTATTTTAAAAATGTCTAAAATAAAGTGAGCCTACTGCAGACACCAAAAAAGAAAAAAAAAAATCCAGTCTGAACTAAACTGGAGTCAAAATGAAGCCAGTTTCACGCTCCCTTGCAGGACCTCACTCCCCTGTGCCCGCCTCCTGCCCTCCCCGCTCCCGCACCATTCTCTCCCCAGTCTGGACGCTTACATCAGAGTAACTGACACTCCAGCTTCCCGTGACAAGTACAGCGTGTAAGAGGCGCATCACCAAAGCACTCCCAGAAAGTCTGTGGGGACAGGACCTGGGTGGACGGCGGCTCCCAGTGCCAGGAACATGGCTCTGGAAACAGACGGACCCAACAGCCCCCAGCTTAGCACTCCAAGTGTGGAGAGCAGCTAGGAGTGCCCTGCTGAACTTCTGATGAACTGTGAACTTCCGAGTTCACACGTGGCTCCTTACACAAGCACGTGCCCTGTCTCAAGCAAGTCCTGGGCCGGGATCCAGGGAGGGTCTCAGTCTCCTTCACGACTCCTCAGAGACAGCTGATGCTCCCAGAAACGTTCCCTAGAACATCTCAGTGCTCCCCCAAGTCACTGAAATGAAGCAGCCTGGACTTCCTCGGGCACGAATGGGGTCTGCTTTCCTGCGAGAGTCCATTCAGTGGGAACTTCTGGGCTCCATGGGTCCTCAGGACAACACCAGCCTGAGCAGGAGGTGGTCCGTGCCTGCCGTCAGCCGGGCCTGGGGCTCCAGGCCCTCAGGTTCTGCTTCTGCACATCAGAGACGTGCCCCAGAGACGCTCAAACCACAACTGGCTTCCATGGTTCTATCAGTTGCTGTTTGGGAGCGTTACACTGGTCTTCTTCACATCAAGGCACATTCTGTGGCAGCCTGTCTTTCTCCTCACAGAGTCCTAAGCTGTGTGTACACAAAACTAACAAAGCCTCTCCACTTGACAGGGCTCTAAAGGAATCCTTAATAACTCCAGGCCTACCAAAAGAAACAAGCTGGAGAGAGAGACAACCAAAAGGTGTCTTGAGCTTGTACCGTTTATAGAAGGCTTAACTAGTCACCTGCCTCCATGATCCACCTGTTCCCACCAGCGACTTTAGGTGACGCAAGCAGCACACCAACTGGGCTGGAACTGCCTGGCCTTCCCCGACCTGTCTTCACCAAGCTGAAAGCCAGGCGCTGTTAAGAAAGCAGTGACTTGCAAACATTCCCCAAGCTGGTTCTATTTCTGAGCATCCAACGAACAAGTAAGGCTGCTACACAAGGGCTCCAGGCCATGTCTCCTCCTCCAAGACACGGCTCTTTGGAAAGTGAGACATATTAATCAGGTATGTTAGCAGTTATACCTAAGAGCCTCATTTCAGCTGTGAGATTAAAAAAAACGTGTAGATAAAACTAAAGTCTGGGGCGGGACACCGCCTTGCAGTGCAAGGAGCGCCGGTTTGATCCCTGGCCTGGGAAGATCCCACGTGCCGCAGAGCGGCTGGACTGATGTGTCCAATTACCAAGCCGGAGCTCTGAAGTGCATGCGCCCAGAGCCGGTGCTCTGCGACAACAGAGGCCACCGCAATGGGAGGCCCACAGGAGTCAAAGAAGAAAAAAGATAGAAGAAAATAGACAAATGAAAGACCAATAGAAGTGGCCCACCGGCCCGCCCCTTCTCCCTCCCCACCACCCCCTTCCAAAAAAAAGAAAAAAAAACAACTAAAATCCTTTTTCAATGCAGGTCTCTAAAAAACAGAGTCTTTCTTCAGCTCTTAGATGAAGATGGTATCTTCTTATATGAATAAGAACATACATGCTAAGAATGAATATATATGTTAATATATGTTAAGAATGAATCATGGGCTTCCCTGGTGGTCCAGTGGGTAAGGACACCGCCTTGCAGTGCAAGGGGAGCCAGTACGATCCCTGGCCTGGGAAGATCCCACGTGCCATGGAGTGGCTGGACTGATGTGTCCAATTACCAAGCTGGAGCTCTGAAGTGCATGCGCCCAGAGCCGGTGCTCTGCGATGAAAGAGGCCACTGAGATGGGAGGCCCACATGGGTCAAAGAACAAAGATGGATGAAAATAGATAAACGAAAGACCAATAGAAGTGGCCTGCCTGCCCCCCTCCCTCCCCAACCTGCCCCCTCCAAAAAAAAAGAATGAATCAATCCAGAGTTTCACATTATTTCATTGGTGACAAGAGTGGCTTATCCTTTCACCTGCAGTGTGTGTGTGTGCGTGCCCACTCAGTCGTGTCCGACTCTTTGCAATCCCATGGACTGCAGCCCGCCAGGCTCCTCTGTCCATGGGATTCTCCACGCAGTAATACTGGAGTGAATAGCCATTCCCTTTTCCAGGCGATCTTCCCAACCCAGGGATCAAACCCGTGTTTCCTGCAACTCCTGCTTGGCACAGGTGGGCTCTCTACCACTGGGCCTCCTGGGAAATCTGAGCTGCTATAAGTCATTCTACAGATGGCACACCATGCTAGTGAGTATAATAAGAGCAATTAACTATGAATGTATCAAGACTCACAGACTTTTATCTCTGTACAGCAGTCCCAGTTACACCAGCAAGAAGTTCCGCTGTGACTTTCCTCCTACTCGTCTACTGAAAAGTTGCCCAGTATCTCAGCTGGTAAAGAATCTGCCTGTAATGCAGGAGCCCCTAGTTTGATTCCTGGGTCAGGAAGATCCCCTGGAGAAAGGATAGGTTACCCACTCCAGTATTCTTGGGCTTCCCTGATGGCTCAGCTGGTAACGTATCCACCTGCAATGCAGGAGACCTGGGTTCAGCCCCTGGGTTGGGCAGAGCCCCTGGAGAAGATAGGTTACCCACTCCAGTACTCTTGCCTGGAGAATTCCATGGTTTGGCCACGAGTGGCAAAGAGCTGGACACGACTGAGTGACTTTCAACTTTTCCTTGCAAGTCAACCATATGAAAATCAGCCTATTACTTGATTGTTTCTTTAGAAAGGGAGAGAGGAAGGGAAGGTGTCCTAAATAACAACACTCAGAACTGGTCTCTGCTGCTCATATCACACTGATTTTTAACTCTGAGGGTCACGTTCTGGAGGAAAGACAATCATGAGACCACACAGAAAAACCGAGCAGGACGATCCAGCTCTAGAACACATGGCACAAAGGGAACAACTGAAGGAAAGCTGAAAGGCGAACAGGAGAGAGGGACATCGCTGTCGTGCGGCGGCGGCTCCCGTAAGCAGACGCCATGCTGGGCACGGACGTGAATAATCCCACTTGTTAATAATCCTACAATGGTCCGAGAGCCACGGGTGACTACCACCCTCGTAGCTCAGAAAACCCATACTTAGCAACCAGGTGGGCCCGTCTGGCTCTGCCCTGACACTTTCCCAGAGAGCGCGCTCTCCCCATCGGGGCAGCAGCCGTCCTGGGACTGTGGCCGAGGGGCAGCCAGAGGCTCCTCCGCATCGCAGAGGGCGTGGGGAGGGGTCTGCAGTGCTGGACAGAGAAAGGGGGCCCGAGGGACCCCCCCACCCACCGCCCAGGACTGCTTACAGAAATCAGGAACAGGCAAACCCATAAGTCCCACAAAACTCGTACACCCTGAATCTCTGACAGCGATCACGGATCCCTTTGTTGGGCTAAAACCAGAGGGCTCCCCCCTCTCCAGGCACCCCGGCGCGGCCCCCTCCCGGCACTGTAGGACCTCCTGACCTGAGAGGTCCTACAGTCTCTGCTGCCACTTCTACTTGGACCACTGTGAAACCTTCCCCCATCACCACGGGAGAAATGCATCCTCTCTCCTACCTGCTCATTACATGAACCAAGAACAAGAAAATGGCATTTCCTATCACTTGGAATAGCAAATAAAAAAGGCAAGTCCAGGAAATGACATGAACTGACTGTGCCCAGTGGCTGGAGGTCACTCCACCCACTGAAGAGCTTACGAGAGAAACAAGAGAGTCTGGGATGCAGTGTATTTTCTGGGGAAAAGCAGACAGGACGGGCAGAGCCTGCCCATCGCTGGCGCTGGAGGGTGGACACAGGGGTGCCTGCTTCCCACTAGGTCTTACTCTCACAATTCCCAGGACAAAGTTTTGTGCCTCTTTTTAAAGTGGCTCATCCAGATGACCCAAAATGTGTATGAACCAATTTTTCTACATCCATAAAAAGTAATTTTTTAATATTTATAATCAACACAGATTTCGAGACCAAAGAAAGCAAGTTGCCATAGTCATATCCAGAATTCCAACAATGTAAATGTCTTCGGAAGATCACCTGGATGAAATTCAACTCGCTTTTCATTGAACTATATGACAAGCATCATTTGGGGCGGCCGGGATTTCTTTACTCTTCTGTGCTGTCCTCTGCATCTCTCTCTCTCTTTTCCATCATTAGCACAGCGCATGGCATATAACAAGAGCTCAGACAGAGGTGGCTACAGATCTGTGCTGTTATTTTAAGTGGTAGTGGTACATAGCATCTAAGACTCTCCAACTCTAGAATTTCAACAGTTCAAGAAAATACCAGAGCAAGGGAAAGAGGAACACTGCTTCCACGTGTTTAAGCAGGGGCCCGTTCATGTGTCACTGGTGATCTGTGACAGCCTCCCCACAAAGGACAACCAAGAAGGCTAAGAATAATCCAGGACCTCCCCCTGAAGGTCAGCTCATCCAGACCAAAGCTGACCTTGCAAAGCCACAGTGAGGACGGGTCACCAGAGCACGGGGCTAGTGTCAGCCTAAGGAGGTCAGGGCCGTCCCCAGCCCCATGCAGTGGGCATCTGTTCTTTTCATGTCCACCCTGAGGATCCACGAAGCCGTCTTGAGACCAGGACCCCCACTGGGTCTGCTTCAGCTCTGCCTCGGGCACCACGCCCTCAGGTCCCCGCCCCGCGGGTCCCCAGCCCCCTTCACCATCCAAGGCTCCGTCCTTAGAACGCTGCCCTCTCACCGGCACCCGCGCGTTAGGGTCATGGAAAGGAAACAGGGAGAGAGTGTGATTTTATCGTGAGGCGCTCGGCTTGGACTCCAGGCTGGGCTGCCGGCGAGGGAGGGTGCCGCCGGGCCTCGGGACAGCGAGCAGCCTCGGCCCCGCGACTCACCTGGGGATGCAGGCCAGGTAGGAGATGAGCCTCGGAGGTCCTCCTGCCGTATTCTGTCATGATTGCTGCGGGCCGGGAAGGTGAGGATGGGACCCGCTTATCTCTGCCACCTCGTGGCTCATCCAGATGACCCAAAATGTGTATGAACCAATTTTCTACATCCATAAAAAGTAATTTTTTAATATTTATAATCAACACAGATTTCGAGACCAAAGAAAGCAAGTTGCCATAGTCATATCCAGAATTCCAACAATGTAAATGTCTTCGGAAGATCACCTGGATGAAATTCAACTCGCTTTTCATTGAACTATATGACAAGCATCATTTGGGGCGGCCGGGATTTCTTTACTCTTCTGTGCTGTCCTCTGCATCTCTCTCTCTCTTTTCCATCATTAGCACAGCGCATGGCATATAACAAGAGCTCAGACAGAGGTGGCTACAGATCTGTGCTGTTATTTTAAGTGGTAGTGGTACATAGCATCTAAGACTCTCCAACTCTAGAATTTCAACAGTTCAAGAAAATACCAGAGCAAGGGAAAGAGGAACACTGCTTCCACGTGTTTAAGCAGGGGCCCGTTCATGTGTCACTGGTGATCTGTGACAGCCTCCCCACAAAGGACAACCAAGAAGGCTAAGAATAATCCAGGACCTCCCCCTGAAGGTCAGCTCATCCAGACCAAAGCTGACCTTGCAAAGCCACAGTGAGGACGGGTCACCAGAGCACGGGGCTAGTGTCAGCCTAAGGAGGTCAGGGCCGTCCCCAGCCCCATGCAGTGGGCATCTGTTCTTTTCATGTCCACCCTGAGGATCCACGAAGCCGTCTTGAGACCAGGACCCCCACTGGGTCTGCTTCAGCTCTGCCTCGGGCACCACGCCCTCAGGTCCCCGCCCCGCGGGTCCCCAGCCCCCTTCACCATCCAAGGCTCCGTCCTTAGAACGCGGCCCTCTCACCGGCACCCGGCGCGGTTAGGGTCATGGAAAGGAAACAGGGAGAGAGTGTGATTTTATCGTGAGGCGCTCGGCTTGGACTCCAGGCTGGGCTGCCGGCGAGGGAGGGGTGCCGCGCCGGGCCTCGGGGACAGCGAGCAGCCTCGGCCCCCGCGACTCACCTGGGGATGCAGGCCAGGTAGGAGATGAGCCTCCGGAGGTCCTCCTGCCGTATTCTGTCATGATTGCTGCGGGCCGGGAAGGTGAGGATGGGACCCCCGCGCTTATCTCTGCCACCTGCAGACAGACACGTGGAACACGCTCAGACACCAAGGCGAGGAGATGGACTCCGGAGGCCCGCGGACGCCCAGCCGCGCCAGCCCGCCGCCCACCCACGCGAGCGAAGCTGAGCCTGCAGCCCCTCCCAGCTCAGAAAGCCCTCCGAGAGGCCAGCGCCCCAGCTCTGCTGCGACCAGCAGCTATGCCGCCCGCAGGTGGGCGCCGTCACGGAAGCCTTGAGTCTTCCTCCAGTGGGTCTGCTTCCTCCCTTCTTCAGCTCACGTTTGGAGAGAAAACAGGTTCCAGTACACGCGCCTCCTTCCCCTCACATCTGACCTCCTCGCTCTCTGTCTCCCTTTCTCTGTCCCTGGTTTTTTCTCTCCTCCAGCATCCTAAGCACTCTCTACCCAGCATTTACAACCAACCAAACTGGGCTTTAACTCTCAAAAGAGAAAAGTCCGGAACGTTCACCCAGCTCCGTGCTGATGACCACCTCCGAGAATCTGGGATCCGGGACACTTTCCCCTCTCAGGGACACCGGATGACCCCCGTGGTCAAGCTACCCCACTCTCTCACACAAAGTCAAACACACACAACACAAAAAGAGAGAAAGGCTGGCACCGAGAATATTAAAGCAGAACTAAATTAGCTTAAGAACTTTAGAAAAATTATACTACACACTAAACACAAATCTCATGTGACGGGCCTTTGACAGAAAGGCAGAAATATTTCTTATTAACATATATATAATCTTAAGGAAGTCTACTAGTATTTCTGAATATTTTTGATGAAATTACTGTATTTATTACTTCTATCAGAGGTTTTAGAAAAAAACACAAAGAAAGAAAACTTTGCTTTCTCAAGTGTATACTTCATTTAATTTTATATCTCTGATCATGTCTTTCCAGAATTACAATAATGAGAGTGCAAAATTCAAGCCACAATATGAAACTATTTATTTTCTCATTTTAATTACTGACCTTGTCAACAGAGATAAAGAAAAATGTAAACAAAACAAATAGGAGACTAGATTCTTTACTAAGGATGCTGAAAAAATATTCAGCAGAAGGTGTTGGAATTTTAAAACACATTTTACCAACATGAGTCTTTTTTTTTTTTAAAAAAATTATTTATTTATTTATTTGGGGGGGGGGGTTGGGGAGGGAGAGGGCGGTGGGTGGGCCACTTTTATTGGTCTTTCATTTGTCTATTTTTCACCCATCTTTGTTCTTTGGCCCGTGTGGGTCCACAGAGCACCGGCTCTGGGCGCATGCACTCCAGAGCTCCGGCTCGGTAACTGGACACATCGATCCAGCCGCTCCGCGGCACGTGGGATCTTCGCAGGCCAGGGCTTGAACCGGCACCCCTTGTACTGCAAGGCGGCGTCCTTACCCACTGGACCACCAGGGAAACCCCCAACATGAATCTTTACAATGTCCTAGGATGACATAATAGGCTTCCCTGGTGGCTCAGTGGTTTAAAAAACAAAACAAAACAAACAAAAAAACAAAACCTGTCTGTAATGCAGGAGATGCCGGTTCCATCCCTGGGCCAGGAAGATTCCTAGGAGCACGGCAACCCACTCCCGTGTTCTTCCCTGGAGACTCCCATGGACAGAGGAGCCTGGCGGGCTACAGGCCACGAAGTTCAGAGTCGGACACGACGGAAGCAAATGAGCACACGCGCAAGCAGTAAAAACATCAGAAGGAAAACTAGACGATGGGCTCCAGGCCCTTCACACGAGTGAATGGTCCTGTTAAGAGCACGAAGCGACACTGCTGTAAACGGCACAGCGCCGTCATGGAGTCGTCTTCTGAAACACTAGACGGTATTCTGAGGGGAACAGCACCAGCTGTCATTTTTTGGAAAACCTCATGGCCCCAATATAAAACAATAACAATTGCAGCATTTCTCAATATATTTCATTATTTTCAAAAAAGAATCAATCTCCCTGATCAAAATTATCCTATATCACCATTCATTACAAAAATTTGAGTTTTTAAAATATCTCTAGATTTATAATAAAACATTCACCCTACTTTTGATAAACAGAACAGCATCTCACATTTTTCAACACCGTACCAAACTGCTTTTATAATAATGCATTCTTTTTAATTTTGACCTCTTTTATTGGTTCTCTATTTATTTTCATCCATCTTTGTTCTTTGGCCTGTGTGGGCCTCCCATTGCAGTGGCCTCTCTCATTGCAGAGCACCAGCTTTGGGCACATGTGCTCCAGAGCGCTGGCTCATAACTGGACACACCAGTCCAGCTGCTCTGTAGCACGTGGGATCTTCCTGGGCTAGGGATCAAACTAGTGACCCTTGCCTTGCAAGGCAGACTCTACACACCAGATCACCAAGGAAGCCCCTGAATTGCTTTTAAATGCCAACGTAATGCGGGGTTCACGAGGGAGACTGAATGCCCACGACCCTGCTTGACTGTACCCCCCTCCTCTGGGGCCGTCACTCTCTGTCAATGCGAGCGAGGCGGCTCCAGCCTGGCTGTGAGACAGCCACGGGGGAGTCGACCTGTGTGCACACATTACACGCGGCCACTCTGTTCACTCCTCAGGTGAGGACGGCCTGCAGGGATGGGCAGAGCGCGGCCGCCTCTCTGTCTGCGCCCGTCAACCAGAGGCGTCCCCGTCGGGTGGGCTGAGGGGCAGCCGGAGACCTGCCAGCCGCCTCATGAACAGGCCCCCGTTCGTCTCACAAAAAACAGCTTACCTAGACCTGGACTTGAATTTTACGACAGCAGGGGAAATCATCATTTTTTCTTTTTCTCTTTCCCAGAAGAGTTTCAGAAACTCATCATGATTGTTTCAAAACTTCATCAAAACTCATTAAGCAAAAACGGCATACCTGTGCCTAGTCGTGTTCGACTCTTTGAGACCCCAGAGACTACAGCCTCTGCCTCTCCAGGCAGGAATTCTGGAATGGGCTGCCGTTCCCTTCTCCGGGGCATCGAACCTACATCTTCCGCACTGCAGGGGGAATCTTTACCACTGAACCACCAGGGAAGCCCGAGTCCCACTTTGCAGACGGGATACTCAGTGAAAAGAAACAGGCAGAGAACCCATGTCTTGCACTACCAATATCACAGGATGTCTGTTAGGAAAGATTTTATAGTTTCCGCACCTCTGTGTGCCTGGAATCCCAAACCAACAGCTTCTTAAGGATGATCCGTCTACCCAAATGCTGGGTTAGTTTAAAAAAGACAAAAAGTGAAGGATTTTAATGCATTCTTTTTAATTTTGACCTCTTTTATTGGTTCTCTATTTATTTTCATCCATCTTTGTTCTTTGGCCTGTGTGGGCCTCCCATTGCAGTGGCCTCTCTCATTGCAGAGCACCAGCTTTGGGCACATGTGCTCCAGAGCGCTGGCTCATAACTGGACACACCAGTCCAGCTGCTCTGTAGCACGTGGGATCTTCCTGGGCTAGGGATCAAACTAGTGACCCTTGCCTTGCAAGGCAGACTCTACACACCAGATCACCAAGGAAGCCCCTGAATTGCTTTTAAATGCCAACGTAATGCGGGGTTCACGAGGGAGACTGAATGCCCACGACCCTGCTTGACTGTACCCCCCTCCTCTGGGGCCGTCACTCTCTGTCAATGCGAGCGAGGCGGCTCCAGCCTGGCTGTGAGACAGCCACGGGGGAGTCGACCTGTGTGCACACATTACACGCGGCCACTCTGTTCACTCCTCAGGTGAGGACGGCCTGCAGGGATGGGCAGAGCGCCGGCCGCCTCTCTGTCTGCGCCCGTCAACCAGAGGCGTCCCCGTCGGGTGGGCTGAGGGGCAGCCGGAGACCTGCCAGCCGCCTCATGAACAGGCCCCCGTTCGTCTCACAAAAAACAGCTTACCTAGACCTGGACTTGAATTTTACGACAGCAGGGGAAATCATCATTTTTTCTTTTTCTCTTTCCCAGAAGAGTTTCAGAAACTCATCATGATTGTTTCAAAACTTCATCAAAACTCATTAAGCAAAAACGGCATACCTGTGCCTAGTCGTGTTCGACTCTTTGAGACCCCAGAGACTACAGCCTCTGCCTCTCCAGGCAGGAATTCTGGAATGGGCTGCCGTTCCCTTCTCCGGGGCATCGAACCTACATCTTCCGCACTGCAGGGGGAATCTTTACCACTGAACCACCAGGGAAGCCCGAGTCCCACTTTGCAGACGGGATACTCAGTGAAAAGAAACAGGCAGAGAACCCATGTCTTGCACTACCAATATCACAGGATGTCTGTTAGGAAAGATTTTATAGTTTCCGCACCTCTGTGTGCCTGGAATCCCAAACCAACAGCTTCTTAAGGATGATCCGTCTACCCAAATGCTGGGTTAGTTTAAAAAAAAAAAAAAAAGACAAAAAAGTGAAGTTTCTGCTCTGCCATTCCTTCCTCGCTCCCATACTTTTTTCCTGGAAGACACCCATCACCTTCCGGTAAATGACACACCCTACACATCCTTTCTCTGTGCCTCCCCACGAGACCAGAAGACCCCGGAGGCCGGCACCCGTGTTCACTCATGGACATCTTCTACCCTCTCAATGCCTAGCAACAAGGCTGGTGCACGGTGAATGGATTCTGCTTTTATATTCCAAACAAACTTACTTAATAATATCCACTTCACAATACCTGCTATCAGGTATTGGCAAGTTGAAAATGGAAACATCTGACGAACACTTCGACAGAAAGGCAGAGGCTAAATGATCCAAGGTTGACTTTAATATTAGAAAGAAGGCGGGGAAAGGCCCTACGTAATAACCGCTGCGAACGTCTATGTGACACCTCGTCACCTAAGCCCCGCGGCGCCCGCGCTCCTCTTATGAAAGGCGGCTTCAGGGGACGGTGACCACAGACGGACCTAGATTCAGAGTCGCCTCTTCTCCTTTAGATGAATAAATAAAAAGTCACCTTTTACCCAAGTAGAACAAGTTTCTTTTTTTTTGTCTTTTTTGTTAATTGAAGGACAGCTGATGATACTGAGAACAAGCTTCTATTTTAAGAAAGGCATTCTTACTTGGAGAAGGATCGTGTAGATTTCAATGCCCCGACTGCAGTTCTCTCCGCGTGGCCTTCATCGACAGTTCTGGCGGCCAATACCACTGAAAATGGGTCTTCACTTTCCCCAAGGAGCAGTATAACTCACTAACCATGAAAAGCAAACTTCTCCAAAGGAGAACTCTGAGCAAGTGTCGTTTGTGGAAGACAAATTATGGTGACTACCTATTAAGTCTGCTATCAAAGGTGTTAAAACGGGCCCCTGGGCCCCTGCTCGAGGCCATAATGGGGCCCGCCTGGACTTTCACAGGCTCACTGCCCGTACCTCAATCCTGCTGAGGCCTGGGAATCAGAGACTCATTTACAGACCGTCTTGAAGGAAGCCTTTAAGGAGACTGCACAGTGCATGGGCCTTCCAGGTGGCACTAGTGGTAAAGAATCCACCTGCCAAGGCAGGAAAAACAAGAGACACGGGTTCAATCCCTGAGCCAGGAAGATCCCCTGGAGAAGGAAATGGCGATGCACCCTGGCAATCTTGCATGGAAATGGAAAATCCCACGGGCAGAGGAGGCTGGAGGGCTCAGTCCATGGGATTAGAGTCTCAGACAAAACTGAGAGCAGACACACACGCACACAAGGTGCAAGGAAGGCCTCCAGAGGCACCCAGCCTTCCAGCTGGTCACCGGGGCCTCAGACGGTGCACGAAGCTAACAAGAATGCACATGGTGGATGGGAGGTCCCCCTTCCCTTTCCAAGAAATGCAGAAGTTTCCGCAAAACCGAGACAAGAACTAGGGTCAGTGGCCACGACACTAACAGCAACCTTCTGGGCCGTCAGATACTATATTCCTGTCCGTCCCCACATACTAAGGTCCGTGTTCATGTTGCCCCAAGAAAGCTGTGCTAAAAGAGTGACTCATCAGACATCTGGCTGAATAAACTCCGGTGAGTCCACAGCAGACGCACACACAGCTGTGACAGGGACGGGGGAATCTGTCTGTCCTGCTGTGCTCTGCTCTCTAGACTCGAGCGTCCCATTTAAGAAGAAAGAAGCCAAGCAGAGCAAACGCTGCAGAAGACACCACTGTTTGGCTGAGATGCGGTGGGGGCGGCAGGGGCGGGGAGCGAATGAGACGAGATGGATGGACAGAAGAATACTTTTACAAGTATAAGAAATAAACCAAAAACTAAAGAAAACAGAAACAAAAGACATTACCTACTGGGGGGGAAAGGTACAGAGTAGAGAAGGCAGGGAGAGAAACTAGGTTCTTTTGAGCACATCTTTTGAGTTTCTTGCCCTCAAATGATGTATACATTTTATTTAATATTGAAGTGAGATTAGGTGGTTGTTATTTTAAGCCTTAAAAATGTTAATAAAGTGAAGGTGGGAAGATTAGGGGGGACTTTCACAGGCTCACTGCCCGTACTCAATCCTGCTGAGGCCTGGGAATCAGAGACTCATTTACAGACCGTCTTGAAGGAAGCCTTTAAGGAGACTGCACAGTGCATGGGCCTTCCAGGTGGCACTAGTGGTAAAGAATCCACCTGCCAAGGCAGGAAAAACAAGAGACACGGGTTCAATCCCTGAGCCAGGAAGATCCCCTGGAGAAGGAAATGGCGATGCACCCTGGCAATCTTGCATGGAAATGAAAAATCCCACGGGCAGAGGAGGCTGGAGGCTCAGTCCATGGGATTAGAGTCTCAGACAAAACTGAGAGCAGACACACACGCACACAAGGTGCAAGGAAGGCCTCCAGAGGCACCCAGCCTTCCAGCTGGTCACCGGGGCCTCAGACGGTGCAAAGCTAACAAGAATGCACATGGTGGATGGGAGGTCCCCCTTCCCTTTCCAAGAAATGCAGAAGTTTCCGCAAAACCGAGACAAGAACTAGGGTCAGTGGCCACGACACTAACAGCAACCTTCTGGGCCGTCAGATACTATATTCCTGTCCGTCCCCACATACTAAGGTCCGTGTTCATGTTGCCCCAAGAAAGCTGTGCTAAAAGAGTGACTCATCAGACATCTGGCTGAATAAACTCCGGTGAGTCCACAGCAGACGCACACACAGCTGTGACAGGGACGGGGGAATCTGTCTGTCCTGCTGTGCTCTGCTCTCTAGACTCGGCGTCCCATTTAAGAAGAAAGAAGCCAAGCAGAGCAAACGCTGCAGAAGACACCACTGTTTGGCTGAGATGCGGTGGGGGCGGCAGGGGCGGGGAGCGAATGAGACGAGATGGATGGACAGAAGAATACTTTTACAAGTATAAGAAATAAACCAAAAACTAAAGAAAACAGAAACAAAAGACATTACCTACTGGGGGGGAAAGGTACAGAGTAGAGAAGGCAGGGAGAGAAACTAGGTTCTTTTGAGCACATCTTTTGAGTTTCTTGCCCTCAAATGATGTATACATTTTATTTAATATTGAAGTGAGATTAGGTGGTTGTTATTTTAAGCCTTAAAAATGTAAAGTAAGATAAATGACCCTGAGTTTCAGGTTGGGAGGAACACGATCCATGTGGAGAGAAACTATTCTGTGTGACTGTAAAACACAGTAACAGGGCTGCACATTCTTAGTGGCGTATACCCTCAGGACAGCAAAAGAAGTCTTGAAGGACATCTGGTCTTCATACTGTGGTGATATCATCCGGACTACAATGTAAATAAGTCATCAGGTTGATGAGGACAGGAACTAAGATTTTTAGCATAAGGAAAAGGAGATATAAAATCAAAGAAAAATAAAATATCTGTACTTCTGTATTTGAACTGGAAATGTTAGTATAAAGCCCTGATGTCTTTTTCTCACTTAGAAAACATAGAGATACAGATTTCCAACACAGAAAACAGTGACTCGCCAGACACCTTCCCCGGCACCCTGCCCCATGCCCCGTGCAGAAGAACCAGGGCGCTTCAGAGAAACGGCTGACTGTGGACACCGAGCAGGAAACAGGCACGGTGGCCCTGAAACACCCTGTCATGTCAGCTAAGACAGAAGCTGTGTCACCACAGTACCTGGACTGAGCAGCCAACTGAAGAGTTTTCTACTGGCCAAAGGAAGAGAAAATGTTAACTTCATTAAAAAACAACAAATGGGGCTTCCCTGGTAGTCTAGTGGGTAAGGACACCGCCTTGCAGTGCAAGGGGCACCGGTTCAATACCTGGCCTGCTGGCCTGGGAAGATTCCACGTGCTGCGGAGCGGCTGAACCGATGTGTCCAATTACCGAGCCGGAGCTCTGGAGCATGTGTGCCCAGAGCCGGCGCTCTGCAGCGAGAGAGGCCACTGTGATGGGAGGCCCACACAGGCCAAAGAACAAGCATAAACGAAATACAAATAAATAAATAAATAAATGAAAGATCAATATAAGTGGTCAAAAACAAAAAAAAACAAATGTACAATGGAAACATATCAGATACATTTAGAATCATAAGCTCAAAATCATAATTTAAAAAATTCAGCACTTTTTTATTCATCTGAAAGGACTAATTTTTTTTATTAGACTGAAAACTAATAAAGGACAAGAACCAATCATGTATCTTCCTTTCCTATAGGAACCGTGTTCTTAGGGAAACCAAAAAGTTGATGATGGTGCATCTCTCTTCACGGATATCCAAGCTGATACACAGAGAAAAAAAGACTATACTTAGGATATTACGTGTGAGTGCTAAGTCGCTTTCATCATGTCCAGCTCTGTGCGATCCCATGGACTGTCGTCCTCTGTCCATGGGATTTTCCAGGCAAGAATACGGAGGTGGATTCCCAAGGCCTACTCCAGGGAATCTTCTAGTTCAATGATCTAAGCTGTGTCTCCTGACTCTCCTGCACAGGCAGGCAGGCTCTTTACCACCAGCGCCATCTGGGAAGCCCAATTAGAATATTACCATTTGGCAAACCTAAGAAAGTACTAGATCTAAGCAATAAATATCAACAAACGCTTAACATCGTAGAAGAGAGGCACCAGACTCTCCTGATAAACTCCCAGTAGAACCACCCGACACGACCCATGACGTGCTCTGCCTATTTCCCGACAAAATCTAAGCCAGATCCAATCAAGGCGCCGCTCTTAGTGCACAGGAAACCCAGGGCAGGGGGAACATGTTAAATGAGCCTCCAGGGTGGCAGGCAGCAAAATGTAGGCAAGTCTACAGGAAAACACCACTTCCTCACTGAAAAAATAAAGGAGAAAGACAAAAAGAGAGGAGAAGAAGAGACTGCCGATGAAAAATACATCAGACACCTCAACCAATGGCAACGTACATCCTGTAAAGACAAACTATGAGACAAACAGGGAAATATGAATACTGATGAGCTTTCAAAGAGTTACTATTAGTAAACAGTTATTAGTCACTTCCACGTAGACTAATAATATCTTCAGCTTTTATAAAGCTTTTCAAAGAACACTGATGAAATGAGTTTACTGAAGTGACCCACGGGTTCATGGGAATTCATTACTCTATTCTCTCTCGCTCTATATATTAAAGTGTTCCATGATAGAAGTTAAGGGGGTAGAAAGTATTCTTAATTCTGGTGGCTGCCTCTCAGCTCTTTTAAGGCCCAAACCCGAGTGGTGTAGGAATCGCCATGTAGAGGTTAATATTATTACATATAGGGTGCACTTTTTATTCATCTGAAAGGACTAATTTTTTATTAGACTGAAAACTAATAAAGGACAAGAACCAATCATGTATCTTCCTTTCCTATAGGAACCGTGTTCTTAGGGAAACCAAAAGTTGATGATGGTGCATCTCTCTCACGGATATCCAAGCTGATACACAGAGAAAAAAAGACTATACTTAGGATATTACGTGTGAGTGCTAAGTCGCTTTCATCATGTCCAGCTCTGTGCGATCCCATGGACTGTCGTCCTCTGTCCATGGGATTTTCCAGGCAAGAATACGGAGGTGGATTCCCAAGGCCTACTCCAGGGAATCTTCTAGTTCAATGATCTAAGCTGTGTCTCCTGACTCTCCTGCACAGGCAGGCAGGCTCTTTACCACCAGCGCCATCTGGGAAGCCCAATTAGAATATTACCATTTGGCAAACCTAAGAAAGTACTAGATCTAAGCAATAAATATCAACAAACGCTTAACATCGTAGAAGAGAGGCACCAGACTCTCCTGATAAACTCCCAGTAGAACCACCCGACACGACCCATGACGTGCTCTGCCTATTTCCCGACAAAATCTAAGCCAGATCCAATCAAGGCGCCGCTCTTAGTGCACAGGAAACCCAGGGCAGGGGGAACATGTTAAATGAGCCTCCAGGGTGGCAGGCAGCAAAATGTAGGCAAGTCTACAGGAAAACACCACTTCCTCACTGAAAAAAATAAAGGAGAAAGACAAAAAGAGAGAGGAGAAGAAGAGACTGCCGATGAAAAATACATCAGACACCTCAACCAATGGCAACGTACATCCTGTAAAGACAAACTATGAGACAAACAGGGAAATATGAATACTGATGAGCTTTCAAAGAGTTACTATTAGTAAACAGTTATTAGTCACTTCCACGTAGACTAATAATATCTTCAGCTTTTATAAAGCTTTTCAAAGAACACTGATGAAATGAGTTTACTGAAGTGACCCACGGGTTCATGGGAATTCATTACTCTATTCTCTCTCGCTCTATATATTAAAGTGTTCCATGATAGAAGTTAAGGGGGTAGAAAGTATTCTTAATTCTGGTGGCTGCCTCTCAGCTCTTTTAAGGCCCAAACCCGAGTGGTGTAGGAATCGCCATGTAGAGGTTAATATTATTACATATATAGGGCTGGCCAGAAAGTTCATTTGGGCGTTTTCATCACAACTTCCGGAAAACCCCAAGTGAATTTTCTGGCCAATCCAATACGTACACATACATAAAATGCACACACATGCAGGGCATTACATATATACAATACACTAAATATGTATACTATAAATACACGCGTGTGTGTGTGTGTGTGCTAAGTTGCTTCCGTCATGTCCGACTCTGTGACCCCGTGGACAGTAGCCCACCAGGTTCCTCTGTCCACAAAATTCTCCAGGCAAGAATACTGGAGTGGGTGGCCATTTCCTCTGCCAGGGGATCTACCCAACCTAGATTAAACCCAAGTCTCTTTATGTCTCTTGCATTAGCAGGTGGGTTCTTTACCACTAGTGTCACCTGGAAAGCCCATAAATCTATCTATATCTACATCTATATCTATACATGTAACTACCTGCACATATATATACATAAAACACTAAACATAAACTACAGGAGACTTCCTTTACCGCCCTCCTCTAGCTTCCGGCATGACATCAGATACATCATCTCACTGCAGTCTGTTCCCCCTCTCAATGGAGGAAGCAGTTCTGTGCTGTCTCATTAAGTGCACTGATGACTACTTCTCCAGATACCCAGAGACGAGAATGAGGATCAGGTATACGCAAGTTCAAAGCATGCATGCTGGTTTCTCATGGGTACCTCACCGCATCTCTGGTCCTTTGGTCAGCTTTCTCAAAAAGCCCTGATATTTTGCTTAGCTTTCATTTCCTAAAAGCCATTCACATGGAGAGCTTTTATAAAGTTACCGTGACATTAAATACCTCGGAGAGTTTTTAAAGTGCGGTTGAGAGCAGAAAGTAGGTCAGCAGCTGCCAGAGCTGAGGTGGAGTACCCAGGCACTGGGCATCGGGGTCTTTGGGAGCTGATGAAAATCTCTTTGGGATTTACTGAAGTGACCCACGGGTTCATGGGAATTCATTACTCTATTCTCTCTCGCTCTATATATTAAAGTGTTCCATGATAGAAGTTAAGGGGGTAGAAAGTATTCTTAATTCTGGTGGCTGCCTCTCAGCTCTTTTAAGGCCCAAACCCGAGTGGTGTAGGAATCGCCATGTAGAGGTTAATATTATTACATATATAGGGCTGGCCAGAAAGTTCATTTGGGCGTTTTCATCACAACTTCCGGAAAACCCCAAGTGAATTTTCTGGCCAATCCAATACGTACACATACATAAAATGCACACACATGCAGGGCATTACATATATACAATACACTCAATATGTATACTATAAATACACGCTGTGTGTGTGTGTGTACTAAGTTGCTTCCGTCATGTCCGACTCTGTGACCCCGTGGACAGTAGCCCACCAGGTTCCTCTGTCCACAAAATTCTCCAGGCAAGAATACTGGAGTGGGTGGCCATTTCCTCTGCCAGGGGATCTACCCAACCTAGATTAAACCCAAGTCTCTTTATGTCTCTTGCATTAGCAGGTGGGTTCTTTACCACTAGTGTCACCTGGAAAGCCCATAAATCTATCTATATCTACATCTATATCTATACATGTAACTACCTGCACATATATATACATAAAACACTAAACATAAACTACAGGAGACTTCCTTTACCGCCCCTCCTCTAGCTTCCGGCATGACATCAGATACATCATCTCACTGCAGTCTGTTCCCCCTCTCAATGGAGGAAGCAGTTCTGTGCTGTCTCATTAAGTGCACTGATGACTACTTCTCCAGATACCCAGAGACGAGAATGAGGATCAGGTATACGCAAGTTCAAAGCATGCATGCTGGTTTCTCATGGGTACCTCACCGCATCTCTGGTCCTTTGGTCAGCTTTCTCAAAAAGCCCTGATATTTTGCTTAGCTTTCATTTCCTAAAAGCCATTCACATGGAGAGCTTTTATAAAGTTACCGTGACATTAAATACCTCGGAGAGTTTTTAAAGTGCGGTTGAGAGCAGAAAGTAGGTCAGCAGCTGCCAGAGCTGAGGTGGAGTACCCAGGCACTGGGCATCGGGGTCTTTGGGAGCTGATGAAAATCTCTTTGGGATTAAGACAGTCTGTGGTGATGGGTCCACGACCTGTGTGTACACTGAAGTCTACAGGAGTGTACCCTTTTAAAAACGGGAGTTACAGTGTGCAAATTATTCTAAAGGAAAAACAAAAAACAGGATCAGAGGTAAAAATGTTTGCAAAAGTTGACTCCAGAACTAAGGGATTTTACATGGGGGCTATGCAACAACCTGGAGGGGTGGGATAGGGGGAGCATGGGAGGGAGGCTTAGGTCGGAGAGGTCAAAGATATACCTATGACGGATTTGGGACTATGTAGAACTGTAAAAAACAAAACTCTGTAAAAGCAAAATAAAAACAAAAAGGTGGACTCCATTGACATTTTTCAAAACAAAAAATGCACCACCACACAAGTACTAAATTTGTTTTTAATGTAATGATTTTCATTTCCTTTTTTCCGTGCCAAACAAGGTAACAGGAAGCCCGAGACAATCAGCAAGGACCTCATGCTACTCTGGCCAATTCTGGTCACAAATCAGGAAACACTACTGAACGCCGTGTGTGTGCTGGCCAGGCTGCTCAGCTGTGTCTCACTCTTTGTGACCCCAGGGACCACAGCCCCCCCGGGCTCCTCTGTCCATAGGATTCTCCAGGCAAGAATACTGGCGTGGGCTGCCCTTGGCTACTCCACGGGATCTTCCCGATGCAGAGACTGAACTCCGAGTCTCTTAAGTTTCCTGCAATGGCAGGCCGGTTTCTTGCCACCAGGAAGCCTGGTGACCGCCTACTACCTCCATTTTGTGAATATAGCTGGTAGAAGTCCTGCCTCCCGAACTGATCTGCTGCAATGCAGAATTTCCCTACCCACTAAAGACATCCTTCATTGTCCCTGCAGAATTTAAGGTTTTAGTAAAGATGATACACTCCCAAAGACTGACTTTATTTCTCTGACTAGTTGAAAGAGAAATAGTTTTGACGGTAACTTAGACAGAAATGTCATCTATTAATATATTCTAGATTTAATGCTTATGAAAACGAGTCAATATGCACATGTACACACCACTATATTTAAAATAGGTAACAAGGAACCTATTGTATAGCTCAGGAATACTGCTGAGTATTCTGTAATAACCTAAAAGAGAAAAGAATTTGGGAAAAAAATGGATATATGTGTAGGTGAGTTACTTCATTGCACACCTGAAACTAACACACTGTTAATTAACTATGCTGTTGTTCAGTCGTCCAGTAAATTATTCAAGGAAAAACAAAAAACAGGATCAGAGGTAAAAATGTTTGCAAAAGTTGACTCCAGAACTAAGGGATTTTACATGGGGGCTATGCAACAACCTGGAGGGGTGGGATAGGGGGAGCATGGGAGGGAGGCTTAGGTCGGAGAGGTCAAAGATATACCTATGACGGATTTGGGACTATGTAGAACTGTAAAAAACAAAACTCTGTAAAAGCAAAATAAAACAAAAAGGTGGACTCCATTGACATTTTTCAAAACAAAAAATGCACCACCACACAAGTACTAAATTTGTTTTTAATGTAATGATTTTCATTTCCTTTTTTCCGTGCCAAACAAGGTAACAGGAAGCCCGAGACAATCAGCAAGGACCTCATGCTACTCTGGCCAATT
Organism: Tragulus kanchil; assembly: GCA_022376925.1. NCBI lineage: Eukaryota > Metazoa > Chordata > Mammalia > Artiodactyla > Tragulidae > Tragulus > Tragulus kanchil. Next base: position 154,280,037 of record JAIOJX010000004.1, read on the forward strand.
CTGGTCACAAATCAGGAAACACTACTGAACGCCGTGTGTGTGCTGGCCAGGCTGCTCAGCTGTGTCTCACTCTTTGTGACCCCAGGGACCACAGCCCCCCCGGGCTCCTCTGTCCATAGGATTCTCCAGGCAAGAATACTGGCGTGGGCTGCCCTTGGCTACTCCACGGGATCTTCCCGATGCAGAGACTGAACTCCGAGTCTCTTAAGTTTCCTGCAATGGCAGGCCGGTTTCTTGCCACCAGGAAGCCTGGTGACCGCCTACTACCTCCATTTTGTGAATATAGCTGGTAGAAGTCCTGCCTCCCGAACTGATCTGCTGCAATGCAGAATTTCCCTACCCACTAAAGACATCCTTCATTGTCCCTGCAGAATTTAAGGTTTTAGTAAAGATGATACACTCCCAAAGACTGACTTTATTTCTCTGACTAGTTGAAAGAGAAATAGTTTTGACGGTAACTTAGACAGAAATGTCATCTATTAATATATTCTAGATTTAATGCTTATGAAAACGAGTCAATATGCACATGTACACACCACTATATTTAAAATAGGTAACAAGGAACCTATTGTATAGCTCAGGGAATACTGCTGAGTATTCTGTAATAACCTAAAAGAGAAAAGAATTTGGGAAAAAAATGGATATATGTGTAGGTGAGTTACTTCATTGCACACCTGAAACTAACACACTGTTAATTAACTATGCTGTTGTTCAGTCGTCCAGTCGTTTCCGACTCTCCTCGACCCCGTGAACCACAGCACGCCAGGCTTCCCTGTCCTTGACCATCTCCCGGAGCTTGCCTAAATTCATGTCCATTCCATCAATGATGCCATCCAGCCATTTCATCCTCTGCCATCCTCTTCTTCTTCTGCCCTCAGTCTTTCCCAGGATCAGAGTCTTCTCCAATGAGTTGGCTCTTTGCATTAGGAGGCCAAAGGATCAGAGCTTCAGCTTCAGCATCCTGAAGTCCTTCAGTCCCTCCAATGAGCATTCAGGGTTGATTTCCTCTAAGGTTGACTGGTGTGATCTCCGGCAGTCCAAGGGACTCTCAAGAGTGTTCCCCAGCACCACAGTTCAAAAGTATCAATTCTTCAACGCTCTGCCTTCTTCATGGTCCAGCTCTCACATTCGTACATGACTATTGGAAAGACCATGGCCTGGATTATACGGATCTTTGTCAGCAAAGGGGTATCTTCGCTTTTTACCACACTGTCTAGGTCTGCCATAGCTTTCCCACCGAGAAGCAATCAACTTCTCATTTCAAGGCTGCAGTTACCACCCACAGTGATTCTAGAGTCCAAGAAAAGGAAATATGTTACTGCTTCTACCTTTTCCCCTTCTGTCTGTCATGAAGTGATGGGGCAGAATGCCATGATCTTAGTTTTCCTAATACTTAGTTTAAAGCAGGCTTTTTTACCCTTCTTCACCCTCATCAAGAGACTCTTTCGTTCCTCTTCAGTTTCTGCCATTAGAGTGGATCATCCACATACTTGAGGTTGTTGATGTTTCTCTCAGAAATCTTGATTCCAGCTCAGTCACCCAGCCTGGCATGGCTCATGCTGTGCTCTGTGTGTGAGTTAAGTAAATAGGCTGACAATAATCAGCGTTGTCGTCCTCTTTCTCAGTTCTGAACTATTCGGGCGTTCTATGTCCGGTTCTAACTGTTGCTTCTTGACTGGCATACGGGTTTCTCGAGGTTTTTGAGCAGTAACAAGGAACCTATTGTATAGCTCTACTGACTTTTTTTTTTCCATTGCACACCTGAAACTAACACACTGTTAATTAACTATGCTGTTGTTCAGTCGTCCAGTCGTTTCCGACTCTCCTCGACCCCGTGAACCACAGCACGCCAGGCTTCCCTGTCCTTGACCATCTCCCGGAGCTTGCCTAAATTCATGTCCATTCCATCAATGATGCCATCCAGCCATTTCATCCTCTGCCATCCTCTTCTTCTTCTGCCCTCAGTCTTTCCCAGGATCAGAGTCTTCTCCAATGAGTTGGCTCTTTGCATTAGGAGGCCAAAGGATCAGAGCTTCAGCTTCAGCATCCTGAAGTCCTTCAGTCCCTCCAATGAGCATTCAGGGTTGATTTCCTCTAAGGTTGACTGGTGTGATCTCCGGCAGTCCAAGGGACTCTCAAGAGTGTTCCCCAGCACCACAGTTCAAAAGTATCAATTCTTCAACGCTCTGCCTTCTTCATGGTCCAGCTCTCACATTCGTACATGACTATTGGAAAGACCATGGCCTGGATTATACGGATCTTTGTCAGCAAAGGGGTATCTTCGCTTTTTACCACACTGTCTAGGTCTGCCATAGCTTTCCCACCGAGAAGCAATCAACTTCTCATTTCAAGGCTGCAGTTACCACCCACAGTGATTCTAGAGTCCAAGAAAAGGAAATATGTTACTGCTTCTACCTTTTCCCCTTCTGTCTGTCATGAAGTGATGGGGCAGAATGCCATGATCTTAGTTTTCCTAATACTTAGTTTAAAGCAGGCTTTTTCACCCTTCTTCACCCTCATCAAGAGACTCTTTAGTTCCTCTTCAGTTTCTGCCATTAGAGTGGATCATCCACATACTTGAGGTTGTTGATGTTTCTCTCAGAAATCTTGATTCCAGCTCAGTCACCCAGCCTGGCATGGCTCATGCTGTGCTCTGTGTGTGAGTTAAGTAAATAGGCTGACAATAATCAGCGTTGTCGTCCTCTTTCTCAGTTCTGAACTATTCGGGCGTTCTATGTCCGGTTCTAACTGTTGCTTCTTGACTGGCATACGGGTTTCTCAGGAGAAGGTAAGACGGTCTGGTATTCTCATCACTTTTGACTTTTCCGCAGTTTCATATGTTCCACACAGTCAAAGGCTTGAGCACAGTCGATACAACAGACGTAGATGTTTTTCTGGAACTCCCTTGCTTTCTCTATGATCCAGTGAATGCTAGCAATTTGATCTCTGGTTCCTCTGCCTTTCCTAAACCCAGCTTGGACCTCTGGAAGCCTAACATGCGAGATTCTGAGTACGACCTTACTGCATCAGAGATGAGCACTATTGTCCGGTGCACTGAACACTGAGGATGGACCTTTTCCAGTCCTGTGGCCACTTCTGGGTCTTCCAGACTTAATGAGTGCAGCGCTTTGAAAGCATCACCTTTCAGAATCAGAGCACATCTTTTAATCCATTGCTCCAATATAAAATAACCTTTTTTTATAAAGTGAATACAAATAAAACCATTACTCTTCCCCTTCTGCTGGTCTTTACCTGCCCATCTCCATAAGCAGACCAAGAGAAGGAAGTGGAGGAGTGAGGGGTTAGGAGCAAAGGACAGAAGGAGCAGGCGCCTCCTCGCAGAGCCCAACTCAACAGCACTGGTGAATGCGCGGGATCAGCTTTCTGCAAGCCGTTCTTACTAAAGCCTCAATATTTACAAGGAGAATCTTTTCATTAGTATATTAACTTGAAATCCACCTATAAACTGATCAGGAGTTCATGAAACTGGCCTGAGTCCATAGTATGCGGTCTGTCAGTACATCATTAGAAACAAACAAAAAATAGGGCTTCCCTGGTGGTCCAGTGGGTAAGGACACCGCCTTGCAGTGCAAGGGGCGCCAGTTCGATCCCTGGCCTGGGGAGATCCCACGGGCCATAGAGCAGCTGGACCGATGTGTCCAACTACTGAGCCGGAGCTCTGGAGCGCGTGCGCCCAGAGCCAGTGTTCTGCAACGGGAGAGGCCACTGTGATGGGAGGCACACACAGGCCAAAGACCAAAGATGGATGATAAATGAAGGACCAACAGAAGTGGCCAAAAAAGGCAAATGTTACTTTGAAAGCAGTGTATTAGCACCCAGGAGAGTTTTCCCCCTTTCACTTTCTTCTTTACCATGTCCTTCCAACAATCTAAAGCATCTTCTTCTTCACAAACTTAGAAAACTAACTTATGGTTGCCAGTGGAGAAGAGACAGGGAGTTTGGGACGGTCATGGACACACTGCTATACTTAAAATGCATATTGTGCAGCACAGGAAACTCTGCTCAATGGTATGTGTCAGCCTGGACTGGAGAGGGGCTTGGGGAGGAAGGACACGTGTATATGTGTGGCTGAGCCCCTTTCCTATTCATGGGAAACTATCACAGCACTGTTAATCAGCTATAACCTCAACACAAAATAAAGAGTTTAAAGTTTGAAAAAAAAAGTATCTTCATAAACTTCTTACTATTCTATTAACCTTTAAAAGTCATTTTGAATTATATTTACTTCAGCAAAATCATCAAACAGTATTTAACAGGGGCCAATAAACACTATGGGACAGAAAGCAGGTTAAGATTAGCAAAACCATCACAGGACGCTGCATCCGAGAAGGACACACAGAACATATAACAGCAGCGAGCAGTGTTACAAATTCAAAATACAGTGTGTTCAAGAGGAGACATTAGACAGAGCATTCCTGTTTGAGAAAGATAAAAACTTATCAAGAGAAACATGTCCAGGAAGACTGTGTCAAAGCACGTGACAGTCTACAGATTCGATACTTCCTGCTCAGACACAGGAGAAAACTCCTCGGAAGCTCCGACCTGTAGCAAGTGACCTGGTGCTGGCTGTCGATCACTCAGTCAGGTCCCACTCTTTGAGACCGCGTGGATGGCAGCACGCCAGGCTTCCCTGTCCTTCACTCCTTCCCTAGAGTTTGCTGAAACTCATGTCCACTGAGTCCGTGACACCATCCAACCATCTCGTCCTCCATCGCCCCCTTCTCCTTCTGCCCTCAATCCTTCCCAGCATCACAGTCTTTTCCAATGAGTTGGTGCTTCACTCAGTGGCCAAAGTACAAAAAAGGTACAACACCCAACAACTGTTCTGTTCAGGTAGGAGGGAGCCTCCGAGAAGACAGTCAAAAAAAAGCCCAAAAGCTGATGCTCTCCGTGCAGAGGAAAGGACAGATGACTGCCCCAAGACCTGGGAGACTCATCCAGAGTCTGTCTTCACACTGCAGGAGAGCCAGGTCCCCCAAACCCAGGGTCTAAATTCAGCGGAAGACCACCAGCAGAGGCCACCAGGGATTTCTAGAAATTCCAGGACCAGCAGGAGAGGCAGGAATTCAGGACACATTTATACCAGGTCACATTCCTACCAGCTTTGCTGAGATGACAGATCTCTAAAGATCAGCTTTTTTACGTAAGTGACTGGGCAAAACCAGTCCAAGTTTGTTGAATGGAAGACACGAACATACTGTTATTACCAATGCTACCTGACCTCCGACATGCCTTCCAGCTAGAAGAAAATGCTTTGGGCACTAATTTCTTAGGACAATGCTACAAGAATAAAACAGTTAAAAAAACCCATCAAAATGCCAATGCTGGGGCTTCCCTCGTGGTCCAGTGGGTAAAGAGTCCACATGCAGCGCAAGGGGCACTGGTTCTATCCCTGGCCTGGGAAGATCCCACATGCTGTGGAGCGGCTGGACTGGTGTGTCCAATTACGAGCCAGCGCTCTGGAGCGCATGCGCCAGGAGCCGGTGCTCTGCAACGAGAGAGGCCACTGCAATGGGAGGCCCATACAGGCCAAAGAATAAAAACGGATGAAAATAAATAACAATAAAAAAACAATAAAAGAGGCCAAAATTTTAAAAAAAAGAATGCCAATGCTGTTACATTATGACAGGTGAGCTGGCTTATAGTTTAGCATCTTGGACTCTGACACTGTATCAAGACACAAGGAAGGAACAAGAAAGCAGATTAGGAAGTTAAACTTTACCTGAAAGGTAGGCAACTTTTTCCTTTAAAATTGGCAAAACATCCATAGCTTTCATTTCATCGTTTTTTCGAAACCCTGAAATACAAAGGATAAAATACAATTACTGGGTTGCCTGAATATCATTTAATTTCTGACCCACCCTTTTCTCCAACGCCAACACAGCTGCTTTCTTCCCACCCATTAGGTCAACTTTAGAAATAGCTTCTGAACACGTCAGTTTTCCAATGAGTTGGTGCTTCACTCAGTGGCCAAAGTACAAAAAGGTACAACACCCAACAACTGTTCTGTTCAGGTAGGAGGAGCCTCGAGAAGACAGTCAAAAAAAAGCCCAAAAGCTGATGCTCTCCGTGCAGAGGAAAGGACAGATGACTGCCCCAAGACCTGGGAGACTCATCCAGAGTCTGTCTTCACACTGCAGGAGAGCCAGGTCCCCCAAACCCAGGGTCTAAATTCAGCGGAAGACCACCAGCAGAGGCCACCAGGGATTTCTAGAAATTCCAGGACCAGCAGGAGAGGCAGGAATTCAGGACACATTTATACCAGGTCACATTCCTACCAGCTTTGCTGAGATGACAGATCTCTAAAGATCAGCTTTTTTACGTAAGTGACTGGGCAAAACCAGTCCAAGTTTGTTGAATGGAAGACACGAACATACTGTTATTACCAATGCTACCTGACCTCCGACATGCCTTCCAGCTAGAAGAAAATGCTTTGGGCACTAATTTCTTAGGACAATGCTACAAGAATAAAACAGTTAAAAAAACCCATCAAAATGCCAATGCTGGGGCTTCCCTCGTGGTCCAGTGGGTAAAGAGTCCACATGCAGCGCAAGGGGCACTGGTTCTATCCCTGGCCTGGGAAGATCCCACATGCTGTGGAGCGGCTGGACTGGTGTGTCCAATTACGAGCCAGCGCTCTGGAGCGCATGCGCCAGGAGCCGGTGCTCTGCAACGAGAGAGGCCACTGCAATGGGAGGCCCATACAGGCCAAAGAATAAAAACGGATGAAAATAAATAACAATAAAAAAACAATAAAAGAGGCCAAAATTTTAAAAAAAAGAATGCCAATGCTGTTACATTATGACAGGTGAGCTGGCTTATAGTTTAGCATCTTGGACTCTGACACTGTATCAAGACACAAGGAAGGAACAAGAAAGCAGATTAGGAAGTTAAACTTTACCTGAAAGGTAGGCAACTTTTTCCTTTAAAATTGGCAAAACATCCATAGCTTTCATTTCATCGTTTTTTCGAAACCCTGAAATACAAAGGATAAAATACAATTACTGGGTTGCCTGAATATCATTTAATTTCTGACCCACCCTTTTCTCCAACGCCAACACAGCTGCTTTCTTCCCACCCATTAGGTCAACTTTAGAAATAGCTTCTGAACACATGTTATCCTGTGAAAGGAAGCCTCTGATCCTTGTCTTTGAATGAGGAGGAACGATTTGCAGACGCAGACCCGGAGGCTCCCGTAACAAGCAGTTCTCCTGGTCACTTCCAGCTTTAAAAAAATAAAAAATCAGTTCCCAACATAGGAGATGTGAAATCAGTCCAGATTGCTTCAAAAATCTGAAGTTTTAATTCCACAGATTAACATAACAATGGCAAATAAAGTAGCAACAGTTTTGGGGGTTTTTTTTACAAAAAAAAACCAAACAAACAAAAACCTATGATTTGTGGCACATGAAAGCCTCTAGGGGGAGCTCAAAGTCTCATCCCATCCTCTAGTCTGGTTAAAAATAAAGGGTGCCAGGGAGGAGAGCAGGGATTATAAATAGCTGGGACTCGCCACTGCTCCCTCTTGGCTCTGTCCTTCCAGGCTTTCTGGGTCATGCCCCCCGGAGGCATGTCACTGGCTAATGTGGCAAGATGGCCTGGTGTCACCTGCCTCACAGTGGGGTGCAGGTCCCTCTCCTCACATCAAACCAACTCTCCCCACACCCCCGACGTCTGAAGGCCAAGTGGAAATACACCGGCCAGGAAGCATCCAGCGGGCAGTTGAGGACAAGCCAGTATCTGTCTAAGCAAGGGGACGCGGGCGACCCAAACACGTCCAGTTGAGCTCTCCAGGGAGAACGCCAAGCACAGCGGAGTATGGGGTCAGAATATTCATACTTGGAATAGCGCCCCAGGATTCTTCTCTTGGAGGTCTCCACAGGGGTCATCCAAGTTCTGGACACTGGCCATTCTCACCAAGACCAGTAAATGTGGGGAGTTCAAGAGGGAGGGAGAGCAGAGACCAGCATACTGCTGTGGATCAATTATCCTCCAATTAAAAACGAGTAAAGTTAGGGCTTCCTTGGTAGCTCAGTGGTAAAGAGTTCGCCTGCCAATCCAGGAGACACAGGTTTGATCTCTGATTCGGGAAGATCCCACGTGTTTCAGAGCAACTACGCCCGTGAGTCACAACTATGGAGCCCGTGTGCCGCAACGACTGAAGCCCATGTGCCCTGGAGCCCGAGTTTCACAACAAGAGAAGTCACCGCAACGAGAAGCCTGCTCACCTCAGCTAGAGAGCAGCCCCCACTCCCTGCAACTTGTGGCAGCAGTGAAAACCCAGAATAGCCAGAAATAAATAAATAAGTAATCTTAAGTATTCAAAAAAAAAAAAATTAAAAACTAAAACCAGTGACTGTCATTCATGGCAGACCAATCTCTTGAAAGAATTAAAGACCACTGCCCCAATCCTGTCTTCCTGTTTATTTTTGTCAAAATAGTACAAGGAAAGAATCAAAACGTGAGTTGGTGATAACCGATACAAGGCGCAGGTCTGGAATCAGGAGCAAGAAAAGAGCTCTTGGTAAGTGATCGGGGCTGCCGCGTCTCCCATGCCCGGGTGGCTCCCAGGGACCAGCCCTGCCACAGACGAAACCTCCAAGAACCGCCTGTCTCCAGACACAGACAGGAGCACGACCGAAGACAGGAACAAGGAAGTGACTTTATAAGGACTTGCAGCTCGTGGGCAGAGCCCAGCCAACTGCTGAAACACGTCAGGACGCAGCTCGGGGCAACCTCAGCAGCTCCACTGGAGAGAGAATGTGGAAGGGAGACAGGGAGCCCCAGGGTATGTGGATAAACTTGGTCCAACCACGCACACAGGTTCCCAGAGCTTGCAGGTTCAGGGCAAGCGCCATGCAGCGCCGGCTCCCAGCTAAGGATAAGGACCTCACCGGAGGCTGGAGCCGAGCCTGCTGAAACAAGCCAGTCAACAGCAACGACACCAGCATTTTTTGGAGAAACAGAACAGAATCTAGTCTCTACAACAGATGATTCACAGAAGAAAAGGACAAGTGGACGAACGACCATCCTGTCCATAGAATATCCATGTATGAAAAACCCAGTTTAACAGGATGCAACTGGATCGTGAAAGAGTCGGACCTGACCTAGCAACTAAACAACAAGAACAACAAAGTCACGGACGCCAGGGCATGTCCGAGGGCTCAGCACACAGCCCCGCTGGCTGAGAAAGGACTCACCTGACACAGAACCCAGGCCTCCAGATCACCAGCCTGTTTGCTTTCCAGTATACCACGCCTTGCGCTGGCAACCCACCAAGCTTTTAAAACAGGAGCTATTTATAAACGGCAAGACAAGAGCCAAGGGTTCTGCAATTTCATCCTTAAGCTTCCTTTCAAACCCCTGAATGGACGCAATGTCGTCTCACAATTCACTGCCCGTCGCTGGGCCATTCACTGCGCGTGTCCACAAAGACGGACGACCTCCCAGTTTCCACTGAGGTGGACGTGCTCAGAAGTGGGGTAAAGGCGAAGACGAATGGGGCGCCACGGCGGCCTGCTCATGAGTCCCTAGAGAGCGGGGTGCAGGGTGGACAGTCCCATATGTGGCACCGCGAGCCCAGGCAAGGGGCAGCAGACCCAACGACAGGACGCCCAGAGGGAGGAAGCCTCCCCTCGGGATCCCCATCCACAGGCATCTGAAGAGAGACCCCCTGCCCCCGCCACCAGGTAAGAAGCCACCGCTCCCTGTCCCCTTACAGCCTGTGCCCGCGGGCGCCCCGCCAGGACAAGGCCACCATCACGGCAGAGCTGGACCCCCCCACCACGGAAGAAGGTAGCTCCCTGCCGCATGACCCCACAAGGGCAGCCTTCCGATTCCAGGGCAGAGGCCTCCAGAGACAGTGGTGAGACCTGTGTAATAGCAAAGCGTTCCTGACAATCCCCGCTGACTCAGAACTGCGCCCACACCCATTTATTAACAACCTTAATGGAGTGAACGATGCTAGTGAGAGCAGTCATGCGCCAGGCCGCCCACAGGAAGAAGACCAGACTGACGTGAAAACACAGTGAGGAGAACCAAACAGTCTCCACCTGCCGTGCCCCGCTATAATATATTTTATGTATATATACCCCGTGCCCCGCATGGGAGCAGAGACCTGCTCCCATGAATCTTCAGTTTCTTAAAAGTAGTTTCTCTAGCCAATCAATTCCTGAATTGCTTCCCTAAGTTAAGGAAGACTCACTATTTTCCCAGAAGATGACAGACACATAAATCAACGGCTACACTGGTATGGAAATGCATTTAACTTTTATCGTGGTATATATCTATGTTCGAACATAGACTAGAAAATAAATTCTAAATAGTTTCACTGTAATATTTTTGCTGAATACACCTAAGAAAAAGAGATGTTAATGCTATTAAAATTGCAATGAAAAAATTTGAAGTAGAAGAGGAAATAGAAAAATAAAAATAGAAACTTGAAACTAGACTAGACACAAAGACTCTGAATTTGTGCTTATTATTAGGTGGTCACCTAAGCATTCTGTTTAACCTGGTTTCCATTTTTAAAAACACACCCAACAGTCAAAAGACAGAGGCAGCCTGTACACACACTGAAGCTAGATTAAATTTATCACATAACTTTCAATAAAAAGCAGGAAGAACTCAACCATGAAATGTCCGCAGATCAAAAGGCAGATTCTGTTCCTTGCCCTGACAAGCTATTTATGAAAACGGAGCGCATGGCTACAAAAAAAATGACAAATAAATGGCTTCGGTGCCATTCCAGTGGGTCTAGATTACGCCACAGATAGGAAGCCGAGTCCTAACGCACCAAAGGCTCAAGCTGGGGTCCCTCAACTTCTGGGACAAAGGATACAGCCAACAACCACCCTGGAAGCACGCTGGCATCCTCCCGCATTCATGGAGCTTTGGGGAAAGAAATGGCGGATGCCACCTCTGAGTGACACCTGCGAGACCCCGGACCACACCCATGCCCCAGACGAGGTGGCCAGCACCATACTTGAAGGTAAAGCGCTGACCAAACTTCACAGGGAGACTTTCAGTGAAACTAGGTGAGAAAGAGCAAAAAAAGAGAGACAGAGAGAGAGAGAAGCAATGTGAAAGGCAGTAACAGAGGTGAATGGCCAAACTCAATACACAAGGCCACACCACAGTGTGTGTAGAGGGACTGGTTGTGTGTTACAAGTTAAAGGACATTTTGCTGAGACAAGAAGCCCAGTGAAACGCCAGCTGCAGGGCAAGGTGAACACAGCACGGGAGGTAGTCAGTCAAGGCTCTTCCAGTTCCTCCGGAGGGGCAAAGCACACAGCCCGGTGGGAGGCTTAAGAGGAAAGCATCCACTGCTCTTTTAAACCAAATGTGAGAGAAATCTGAACAGGATATTCATATGATAAATGTTCGCCATTACTCTAGATCTTGCTGTATGGAAAAAACTAGACTATGACACAAATAAATTCTAAATAGTTTCACTGTAATATTTTGCTGAATACACCTAAGAAAGAGATGTTAATGCTATTAAAATTGCAATGAAAAATTTGAAGTAGAAGAGGAAATAGAAAAATAAAAATAGAAACTTGAAACTAGACTAGACACAAAGACTCTGAATTTGTGCTTATTATTAGGTGGTCACCTAAGCATTCTGTTTAACCTGGTTTCCATTTTTAAAAACACACCCAACAGTCAAAAGACAGAGGCAGCCTGTACACACACTGAAGCTAGATTAAATTTATCACATAACTTTCAATAAAAGCAGGAAGAACTCAACCATGAAATGTCCGCAGATCAAAAGGCAGATTCTGTTCCTTGCCCTGACAAGCTATTTATGAAAACGGAGCGCATGGCTACAAAAAAATGACAAATAAATGGCTTCGTGCCATTCCAGTGGGTCTAGATTACGCCACAGATAGGAAGCCGAGTCCTAACGCACCAAAGGCTCAAGCTGGGGTCCCTCAACTTCTGGGACAAAGGATACAGCCAACAACCACCCTGGAAGCACGCTGGCATCCTCCCGCATTCATGGAGCTTTGGGGAAAGAAATGGCGGATGCCACCTCTGAGTGACACCTGCGAGACCCCGGACCACACCCATGCCCCAGACGAGGTGGCCAGCACCATACTTGAAGGTAAAGCGCTGACCAAACTTCACAGGGAGACTTTCAGTGAAACTAGGTGAGAAAGAGCAAAAAAAGAGAGACAGAGAGAGAGAGAAGCAATGTGAAAGGCAGTAACAGAGGTGAATGGCCAAACTCAATACACAAGGCCACACCACAGTGTGTGTAGAGGGACTGGTTGTGTGTTACAAGTTAAAGGACATTTTGCTGAGACAAGAAGCCCAGTGAAACGCCAGCTGCAGGGCAAGGTGAACACAGCACGGGAGGTAGTCAGTCAAGGCTCTTCCAGTTCCTCCGGAGGGGCAAAGCACACAGCCCGGTGGGAGGCTTAAGAGGAAAGCATCCACTGCTCTTTTAAACCAAATGTGAGAGAAATCTGAACAGGATATTCATATGATAAATGTTCGCCATTACTCTAGATCTTGCTGTTTGCTGAATGCTAGGAGGGGAGGAGAGGGAGCTGGCCTACCACTCTGATCTCATCATTGTTAACTGTTAAAAGTGCAGTTAGTGGTTGATGACTTTCTTTCTTCTTTCCTGGTCTCAGTCAACACAAATAATGCCTTTTCCCTAAAACAATCACATTTGAATATTCAGAGGTTTTAACATATACATTTAAAACCATCTCAACCCCTGCCCCAGGTTCAGTATGATATGACTCGTCAAAATCGATTCTGTTATCACCTTTAAACTGCTATGTGGTTCAGCAGTCTATTGATTTGGGATATATTTCAACCCCTTGCTCCCAAATTATCCACATTTCCTAATGGGACTTGTACTGTGCTGCCCATCAAGGGGACAGTTTTTTCTCTCTCTTCCTCTAAATCCACCTGCTGGCCAGAAGACAGGTCTGGTTTGTTCCCAATGTTTCCCAGATGTCAGGCACAGAAGGGTCAATAAACGTGGGCTGGCTGGCTGAACGATGAACAAATTAACAAAAGAACATACTTCTCCAGCTCCTTATCCCTGAAATTTCCACACAGCCATTCCCGTGGTCCCTAGCACTTCCTGTCACAGGTTTGTAAACTATGAACTTTTATTTATGCTTTGAAATGATTTGTAACAAGGAAAATTAACCTCAATTGTCTCAAGAGCAAACATTGCACAAGTCATTCCACAACGGAAAATCTGTTAGTTGAACTGATGGTTTCAAACTCGAGCAACCTAACACAACTCGCCAATCACATCAATTTATGTGAGGTGCCGCGTTGCTCCTGCGAACAAATACCTGTGGAAGCAAGTCACTCACGACCAGGATGTTCCCACACCTGGTCACTTGCTTGGTATCAGGTTTTTGAAAAACAACAAACAGAAAAGGACACACCAACCCCAAAGATTCTTTATATAGAAAGAGAGCACCACAGGAGCCTTTGTTCCATGATCCCAAAGCTTTTAGGCAGCACATCCTCCCAACAGGATTTCTGCATCACTGGTTTAAAAAGAAGATGAAACAAACCAAATGAGTTATAAAACAAATCAAATTTTTAAAAGTCTAAACCAAAACACAAGTTAATATTTTCCCTCCATGTTCCTCTCGGAACTACTGACATATACTGGCAATTTGAAATTTTACGTAATTCTCAAACTAAGTCATTTTTTTTTTTTAAGTAAAAAGTGTTTGGAGAAAAACAGTCATTTCTTCACCATTTGAACTGAGACAAATGAAACCACACCTTGTTCTGCCGTCCATCTACCTCCCCTCCTTCACTGGAATTTGTCCTAAAAGACAAGGCACACTGTGCTGCTCATCCAGTTTCAGGGGTCTCATCTGCCTGCCAGCTCTTCTACTTTAGTGTTTACTAAGTGGGAAAATTCAAAGTGGGAGAGATTGAAAAGATCCCCATCCTTATAAAAACACAGCTTGTAGCAGCAATAAAAAATGCATTAATAATTAAAGCAGCATCTTCAAAGAACAAAGAAAAGCAACAAGAAGCAGTAAGCTGGAGGGTTACTATTAGTACGGAGTCTTGGTGGTAATTACCCAATTTTACTCATTAGTTTATTTAGGGGAAAGTGCGCGCATGCACCCCAAAGCACAAAGAGCAGGGTGAGAGATCGCTGCATCAGCGGCCTCGCGCACGCGCAGACGGAGGTGATGTCACCCTTTCCAGGAGGCTGTCCGCAGTTCCGCGGCCCGGACCTTCCTCCGCAGTGCCTGCAGATTAGTCACGGATCACGGGGAGCAGCGGCGGGGGCCCCGGGTTTGCGCTATTCGGCTTTTAGCCCGCAAGCACTGAGATCACTGTTGCGTAGGAAGGAAGCCTTTTCTCTAGCCTGCGTCCTCTCTGAAAAGGTTTAAGGCGGGGGAAGGATACGCTTTTGTAAACCAAACGCTGTAGGTGTCTTTTTTACTAATACATAAAAAAATCAAAACAATGCAGTGCTTGTATTATTTTTACATACATCTGTAACCACAGTCCACGCAGGTAAGATAACCACAAAATACACACAGTGAATAAAGTACTGAGAGCAAGAACACCGACCTGTTCACAGGCCACCACGCAGGAATGCAGATGGGTTTCATAGTGCAGCATTATCGTTTTTTACTTACAACCATGATGGTTCTAAAACTGCCAGACCCACTGACTTATTCTTTCACATGATTTAGAAGCAGTCGCCTGTGACATCCTACCTTTAAAGACGAAATAGCAACAGAAGTTTGATTGATCCAAGGCAGTTATTTTCACCTTAAGAGAGCCCTGGCTTTTAATGTCTTGAGCACACAACACAGAAGACAAACCAGAATAACAACAACCAAAAAGAAGCACAGCATAGCAAGAATATTTTTACTATTACATATACTTTACTGTAATGAAACATTCTGTGGAATGGTTAACATTTGATGATTTCATTACATTAAATGGTAAACAGTGTTCAAGGTTAATTTAAAAGCGTAAATAAGAGACCAATGAAAGAAAGTGTTGCAAGAGTCAAATCAGAAGGAGGGGTATTAAAAGGGGGCGTTCTACAACCTCATAAATCAACAAAGAACCATGTGCCCAGCCGAGCCCATCACCCCTGCACCCCCAGGGACCAGCACAGGCCCAGCGCAGAAAAACAGCCTCCCGTCTGTCTGATGCCAAGAGAGAGGGCACATCCGTCCGTGTCCATGCCTGCGCTGCCCGTCAGGAGGCGCCTCTGGGGGAAGCAGTCCCAGGCTATGCCCTGGGACTTATCACTCACCCTCAACTACATTCTCTCTCTCTCTTTCTCTCTGTCTGTCTGTCTGTCTCTCTCTCTCTCTCTCTCACACACACACACTTGCATACATATAGCTGTGTCCGCTGATGAACTCCAAGTAAGATCTGCTTTACCTAAGCAGCAACCTTGCAGGACAGACGTTTCAAAACTTAAGTCCGGGGCTTCCCCTGGTGGTCCAGTGGGTAAGGACACCGCCTTGCAGTGCAAGGGGCGCCGGTTCGATCCCTGGCCTGGGAAGATCCCACGTGCCGTGGAGCGGCTGGACCGATGTGTCCAATCACCGAGCCAGAGCTCTGGAGCGCATGCGCCCAGAGCCAGCGCTCTGCAACGACAGAGGCCACTGCGGTCGGAGGCTCACAGGAGCCAAAGAACAAAGATGGATGAACATAGAGAAATGAAAGACCAATAGAAGTGGCCCACCTGCTCCCCTCCCTCCCCAATCCGACCCCCGCCCAAAATAAATAAATAAATAAATCTTTAAAAAAAAATTAAAAAAAAAAAAAACTTAAGTCCGCAGCAAATCAATTACAGTGGTACAATTGTATCAAATTGGCCATGGCTGACTGCTAAAAGATCACCTGTTTAATCATCACTTCAAACAGCCCATACGTGGTAGCAGTTTACCTTCTACAAAATCAGGGAAAGTTTTAATACCCATGCATATCTTTTTAGTGCACATCACAATCAAATTCTGTAAAAGGCTTTGGAAATAAAGCTGTAACGACAACTCTCCTCTTTCCCTTTATATAAATCTTTTTGATTCGTACACACGGAAAGGCTTTCAATTACAGAGAAGTGGTACAAGTTGGTGGGATTAAAACTTCTCGCAGGTGCACTGATCTGCTCTGATTTGGAGTGACATGACTATCAAGGGTAGTCTGGGGTCCTTGCAGAACCCAGCGTGCTTGGAAGAGTGACACGGCAGTCAGTCTGCAGCACGCACACACAGTGTGGCAAACTGTGGCCAGAGGCATCGAATGAGAGCTGTCCTATGAGACGCAGGATCCGTGGGGACATGATGGTGGCTGGTCCTGACTGGAAGAGAAGGGCTGTGACTCAGCAGGTGCCTGCCTGCCCATGGAACAGCCTTCTCCTCCGGACGTCTGACCCTGAACTCACCCTCCCCTCCCCAGCACCGTTCCCTACTGGGCGGGTCCCAGCGCAGTACCAGGCCCCACAAACCACCAGTAGCACTACGGACCAGGAGCCAGGCCCCCCTGCCCCCTCGTCTCTGCTCCCGCAGCCTCAGGAGCACCTGGTCTGCTGGCCAGCATCTTCCCCACCCCATGCGAGCTCCTCCAACACTCTCCTAACAAATGCTCACGATGCCTGCTGATGCGTTTGCTCCCTCTCCCTAAACACACATCGCATAACTCCACTCCACTGAAATTCACCAGCAGCTTCTCCGTGTCTTCAGTAAAGTCCAAACTCTCCCTGACGTCCACTCACCCCTGCCGCCGCACTCTCGCCCAGCTCCGCTCAGCACCCTCGCCCACACCCACTCCGGGAATTCTTCCACCTTCAGGGAACGCAGGGCTTCCCTGGTGGCTCCGTGGTAAAGAATCTGCCTGCAACGCAGGAGGCTGGAGGAGACGCGGGTTCAGTCCCTGGGTGGGGAAGATCCCCTGGAGAAGGGAATGGCAACTCATTCCAGGATTCTTGCCTGGAGACTCCCATGGACAGAGGAGCCTGTGTGCTGCAATCCGTGGGGCTGCAAAGAGTCAGACACGACTGAAGCAACTTAGAGCACATACTACTTGGGTTTTCACTTGGGTTCAGAAGAGTTTTACACAGAGGAGAGCTGAGCCGGAACCACTTAGCTCATCTGCAAGCTTACATGAGAGGGTAAGACGACTCCAGAACCTGGGCCCTAAGTGGATATGGAAGTTCAGGCAGCACAGTTCACGGCTGAACTTCCATACACACTGCTGCCTTATCAGCCAGAAAACACCCCCCAACATGCAGACACACACATGAACACACACACACTCTCTCTCATCACCCTCCCGTCTCCTCCTCAAAGACTCAGACCAGACCCCCCACCCACGAAGCCCTGTGGAGTCCCCGTGGCTGGATCAGGTCTGCAGCCGGCACTCCCACGGCACCCCGAACCCTCAGGACAGCACACAGTAATTATCTAACCCCCATCACGACCGGGACGCCCCCGGAGGAAAGAGAGGGTCCTGCGTCTCAGTGCCGTGCAGCCGCGGCCACAGCAGGGGTGACACCCCCAGCCAGGTGACCCGCGCGGTTCAGAGCGCGCCGATCAGCTGGAAATATTCAGTGGCAGGTGACAATCCCCAGCTCGGAGCCGGGTAGCCACCTCATCGCAGACAGTCTGCAGCAGCTCCAGGCCGATCAACTCGCTCCAGTGATTTCGAGGGGCCTGTGGTGAGGCATCTCTAACAAATTTGCTCACGATGCCTGCTGATGCGTTTGCTCCCTCTCCCTAAACACACATCGCATAACTCCACTCCACTGAAATTCACCAGCAGCTTCTCCGTGTCTTCAGTAAAGTCCAAACTCTCCCTGACGTCCACTCACCCCTGCCGCCGCACTCTCGCCCAGCTCCGCTCAGCACCCTCGCCCACACCCACTCCGGGAATTCTTCCACCTTCAGGGAACGCAGGGCTTCCCTGGTGGCTCCGTGGTAAAGAATCTGCCTGCAACGCAGGAGGCTGGAGGAGACGCGGGTTCAGTCCCTGGGTGGGGAAGATCCCCTGGAGAAGGGAATGGCAACTCATTCCAGGATTCTTGCCTGGAGACTCCCATGGACAGAGGAGCCTGTGTGCTGCAATCCGTGGGGCTGCAAAGAGTCAGACACGACTGAAGCAACTTAGAGCACATACTACTTGGGTTTTCACTTGGGTTCAGAAGAGTTTTACACAGAGGAGAGCTGAGCCGGAACCACTTAGCTCATCTGCAAGCTTACATGAGAGGGTAAGACGACTCCAGAACCTGGGCCCTAAGTGGATATGGAAGTTCAGGCAGCACAGTTCACGGCTGAACTTCCATACACACTGCTGCCTTATCAGCCAGAAAACACCCCCCAACATGCAGACACACACATGAACACACACACACTCTCTCATCACCCTCCCGTCTCCTCCTCAAAGACTCAGACCAGACCCCCCACCCACGAAGCCCTGTGGAGTCCCCGTGGCTGGATCAGGTCTGCAGCCGGCACTCCCACGGCACCCCGAACCCTCAGGACAGCACACAGTAATTATCTAACCCCCATCACGACCGGGACGCCCCCGGAGGAAAGAGAGGGTCCTGCGTCTCAGTGCCGTGCAGCCGCGGCCACAGCAGGGGTGACACCCCCAGCCAGGTGACCCGCGCGGTTCAGAGCGCGCCGATCAGCTGGAAATATTCAGTGGCAGGTGACAATCCCCAGCTCGGAGCCGGGTAGCCACCTCATCGCAGACAGTCTGCAGCAGCTCCAGGCCGATCAACTCGCTCCAGTGATTTCGAGGGGCCTGTGGTGAGGCATGCGGTCTTCCTCTAGGACAAGCGACGCTTGCGTACTCTTGCAGTGTCTACGAGCAAGCAGGCAGTTTCCCTTTGGGATTTTCCCAATGTAATTAAAAAGTTATTTGCTGCCCCAGCCACAAATACTATATATATATATATATATATATATATATATATATACACATACATACATATATATATATACACATACATACATATATATATATATATATATATATACACATACATACATACATATATATATATATACATACATATATATATATGACTTATGAAAAGTTTCTCAGATGGAAAGAGCATTGAGGGGCTTTTAGTTCCATGGACCATCAACCACCAGCCCCCAGACCTCAAGAATAAACATCTAAGGGAAACCGTCAGTGACTCCAGACGCCTGAGTCTCTCTACACACAGAAAAGCCCTAAAATCATTCCCTCGCGATGCCTGTTCTCTATGATCAGCAGTGATCCTTTCATGCTTCACTGCATGTTTTTTCCCAGCAAAAAAATTCATACGTATCCTGGCTCCTCCCTTATGGCTTGCGGGCTGCTCCTCAGCGCGAGCTGAGAGGCAGTCTCCCAGGCCACAGTCCTCAGGACCGCGGCCCGCCGGGTAAAACTAAGCTCCCTGCCCTCACTTGGGGTGGATTTTTTCTTCTCCAGTCAACACTGTGTCCTCAGCCACCAGGAGGAACACAGGCAGTCAGGGAAGTGGCTTCCAAACAGGAAACACAGGCCTGCACGCTGCCTCTCTGCAGCAGAAGAGCCTTTGTCCAAGAATTCACAGCGACAATGTGCTTCGGTTAGAAGATGCGGGAAACAGGGGAGCCACGAGGGACACAGCAAGACGACACCCCACACGCTCAGCGCCAAGCCTCCCCCTCTGGGCCACGGGCGCCTGTGCTGCTGGGTGACCTCCCCCGGGACCAGCGGGCCGAGAGGAGCCAGAGCGCGTCACCCCCTCGCCTCCCCGGGGGTCAGCTGGAAATATTCAGTGGCAGGTGACAATCCCAGCTCGGAGCCGGGTAGCCACCTCATCGCAGACAGTCTGCAGCAGCTCCAGGCCGATCAACTCGCTCCAGTGATTTCGAGGGGCCTGTGGTGAGGCATGCGGTCTTCCTCTAGGACAAGCGACGCTTGCGTACTCTTGCAGTGTCTACGAGCAAGCAGGCAGTTTCCCTTTGGGATTTTCCCAATGTAATTAAAAAGTTATTTGCTGCCCCAGCCACAAATACTATATATATATATATATATATATATATATATATATATACACATACATACATATATATATATATACACATACATACATATATATATATATATATATATACACATACATACATACATATATATATATATACATACATATATATATATGACTTATGAAAAGTTTCTCAGATGGAAAGAGCATTGAGGGGCTTTTAGTTCCATGGACCATCAACCACCAGCCCCCAGACCTCAAGAATAAACATCTAAGGGAAACCGTCAGTGACTCCAGACGCCTGAGTCTCTCTACACACAGAAAAGCCCTAAAATCATTCCCTCGCGATGCCTGTTCTCTATGATCAGCAGTGATCCTTTCATGCTTCACTGCATGTTTTTTCCCAGCAAAAAAATTCATACGTATCCTGGCTCCTCCCTTATGGCTTGCGGGCTGCTCCTCAGCGCGAGCTGAGAGGCAGTCTCCCAGGCCACAGTCCTCAGGACCGCGGCCTGCCGGGTAAAACTAAGCTCCCTGCCCTCACTTGGGGTGGATTTTTTCTTCTCCAGTCAACACTGTGTCCTCAGCCACCAGGAGGAACGCAGGCAGTCAGGGAAGTGGCTTCCAAACAGGAAACACAGGCCTGCACGCTGCCTCTCTGCAGCAGAAGAGCCTTTGTCCAAGAATTCACAGCGACAATGTGCTTCGGTTAGAAGATGCGGGAAACAGGGGAGCCACGAGGGACACAGCAAGACGACACCCCACACGCTCAGCGCCAAGCCTCCCCCTCTGGGCCACGGGCGCCTGTGCTGCTGGGTGACCTCCCCCGGGACCAGCGGGCCGAGAGGAGCCTGAGCGGCCCACGTCACCCTCGCTTTCCGCCACATTCATGAAACGCAAGTTAGGCCTCTGAGCGTGTCCCCTACCAAAAACAGTGACATCCCGGCACACCTGGAGGAATGCATCACCCAGGACAACCTGCCTCGCGAGCGACCGGGGCCTTGGGGCTGCAGAATACATGCCGAGCAGGGAGGCCACGCCGAGGCTTCCCAGCCCGTCTGCACGTCCAGGTCAGAGAAAGGGACTCCATCCCCACCCCACGCACCAAGACTCGGCTTTAAACTCAGGTTTATTCCAGCTTCTCTCCAAAAGGAGGCCCCCAGCCTCCCTTCTGCCCCCCGACAATGCTAAGGCTCTGCTTCTGAACACCTCCCCCTGCTCAGAGGCAAACCTACTCTGCTTTGAAAATGGTCTTCATCTGTTTCCACATGTTACATCGGAAGCATACTGTGACACACCTGCTGCTCGAGGACACAAATGGGCGCAAGCTAGACCCGTCCCTGGGCTGCTGACTGACTGGTGGAGGCCAGAGAGCCGGGCACAGGAGCAGAAACCCGGGTGGAGCAACCCCCTCCTGCTAAGCAAGGACACCCCAAAAATAAATACACGTGGTGACCGAGCTTGCTTGTTTCCTTCAGGATGAATTCCACAGGCAGTTTACAGGGAAGCTGAAGTCCTCCTGCAGATCCTGCTACTTAGCCTGACAAGACCTGACTGCTCAGCAGGTGTGCCACCAGCCCCAAGGCCCCACTGCTGGCGGCAGCTTCCAGGGAGAAAGGCCAGCCTACCTCTGTTCCAAGAAAATGGGACCGACCCGTCCCTCACTGTGGCTCTGAGGTGACTCCGCTAGGGCGGCCTAAGCCTTTGGGACTCACTGGCTTTTTAGGCTAAAGTAACTTCTTTTCGCTTCAGGCTCTGGTGTTCTGCCTTACTTTCATTTGCAAGCAGGGAAAAGAAATTCTAATAAATAGAACCTATTATTAAACCTCCTACTGAATTCCTAATAAGAAATTTAAGAAACTACAAAGAAAATTGAGGAAAGCAAACTTTTCAAAGACAAGAGAAATTCAATTTCACTGCGGGACCAGCGGGCCGAGAGGAGCCTGAGCGGCCCACGTCACCCTCGCTTTCCGCCACATTCATGAAACGCAAGTTAGGCCTCTGAGCGTGTCCCCTACCAAAAACAGTGACATCCCGGCACACCTGGAGGAATGCATCACCCAGGACAACCTGCCTCGCGAGCGACCGGGGCCTTGGGGCTGCAGAATACATGCCGAGCAGGGAGGCCACGCCGAGGCTTCCCAGCCCGTCTGCACGTCCAGGTCAGAGAAAGGGACTCCATCCCCACCCCACGCACCAAGACTCGGCTTTAAACTCAGGTTTATTCCAGCTTCTCTCCAAAAGGAGGCCCCCAGCCTCCCTTCTGCCCCCCGACAATGCTAAGGCTCTGCTTCTGAACACCTCCCCCTGCTCAGAGGCAAACCTACTCTGCTTTGAAAATGGTCTTCATCTGTTTCCACATGTTACATCGGAAGCATACTGTGACACACCTGCTGCTCGAGGACACAAATGGGCGCAAGCTAGACCCGTCCCTGGGCTGCTGACTGACTGGTGGAGGCCAGAGAGCCGGGCACAGGAGCAGAAACCCGGGTGGAGCAACCCCCTCCTGCTAAGCAAGGACACCCCAAAAATAAATACACGTGGTGACCGCAGCTTGCTTGTTTCCTTCAGGATGAATTCCACAGGCAGTTTACAGGGAAGCTGAAGTCCTCCTGCAGATCCTGCTACTTAGCCTGACAAGACCTGACTGCTCAGCAGGTGTGCCACCAGCCCCAAGGCCCCACTGCTGGCGGCAGCTTCCAGGGAGAAAGGCCAGCCTACCTCTGTTCCAAGAAAATGGGACCGACCCGTCCCTCACTGTGGCTCTGAGGTGACTCCGCTAGGGCGGCCTAAGCCTTTGGGACTCACTGGCTTTTTAGGCTAAAGTAACTTCTTTTCGTTCAGGCTCTGGTGTTCTGCCTTACTTTCATTTGCAAGCAGGGAAAAGAAATTCTAATAAATAGAACCTATTATTAAACCTCCTACTGAATTCCTAATAAGAAATTTAAGAAACTACAAAGAAAATTGAGGAAAGCAATGCAACTGCTAATGTGAGAAAAAAAATGCAAAGACAAGAGAAATTCAATTCACTTTTCTAACCACTGCTCCCTCCCACTGCCTTCACCTGAAATTCCCTCTGCATACCTACAGAAGTTTGTTTTAGAAGTCCTGCCTAAAATATGTTGATTAGATTGAATAAATTCAGAGATACTGATGGGAAAACAAAGTCTGACATCAAAATGGGTTTACCGTGGACTGACTCATCTCTCACTTGAGATTCTCATGCATATTCATTGGGAAAAGGAAGAAGATGCTGTGAGCAGACAGGTCCCTCCGGGAGGGAATCACTGTGGAGACCCCACAAACTGGAGGGGTCCCAGCCCGGCCCGGCAGCGACTCGGCCCTGGAATTCCCCACAGAAGGCTGAGCCGGGCGCCGCCGAGGGGAGTGCTCCACCAGCAGGACCCCAGTGCTCACCGTCCCACCTGGGCACCCTCGAGGGGCTGAGATGGCAGGAGAGGTGTCCTGGGGCCGCCAGGGGGCAGAGCAGCCCTGAGGCACGAGGCCAGCTCCTGCCTGACGTGGGGTCTGTGGGAAGTCGCTGAGGGTGGCGGCCTGAGGGCTGGAGAGGAGGCGCTGGAGTGGGGAGGCAGCTCTCTGGAAAGCTGACTTCTGCGACTTGCCTGGCGGCACCCAATCGGAGAGCTGAGACCCAAGGCGGTAAACAGGCAGCCTGGGGACCCTGTTTTCCTTTCTCCAACCCCCTAACAAGTTCCATCCCGACATCCAGAGATGTACTGGAAAGGCCCCACTGCTGGCGGCAGCTTCCAGGGAGAAAGGCCAGCCTACCTCTGTTCCAAGAAAATGGGACCGACCCGTCCCTCACTGTGGCTCTGAGGTGACTCCGCTAGGGCGGCCTAAGCCTTTGGGACTCACTGGCTTTTTAGGCTAAAGTAACTTCTTTTCGTTCAGGCTCTGGTGTTCTGCCTTACTTTCATTTGCAAGCAGGGAAAAGAAATTCTAATAAATAGAACCTATTATTAAACCTCCTACTGAATTCCTAATAAGAAATTTAAGAAACTACAAAGAAAATTGAGGAAAGCAATGCAACTGCTAATGTGAGAAAAAAAATGCAAAGACAAGAGAAATTCAATTCACTTTTCTAACCACTGCTCCCTCCCACTGCCTTCACCTGAAATTCCCTCTGCATACCTACAGAAGTTTGTTTTAGAAGTCCTGCCTAAAATATGTTGATTAGATTGAATAAATTCAGAGATACTGATGGGAAAACAAAGTCTGACATCAAAATGGGTTTACCGTGGACTGACTCATCTCTCACTTGAGATTCTCATGCATATTCATTGGGAAAAGGAAGAAGATGCTGTGAGCAGACAGGTCCCTCCGGGAGGGAATCACTGTGGAGACCCCACAAACTGGAGGGGTCCCAGCCCGGCCCGGCAGCGACTCGGCCCTGGAATTCCCCACAGAAGGCTGAGCCGGGCGCCGCCGAGGGGAGTGCTCCACCAGCAGGACCCCAGTGCTCACCGTCCCACCTGGGCACCCTCGAGGGGCTGAGATGGCAGGAGAGGTGTCCTGGGGCCGCCAGGGGGCAGAGCAGCCCTGAGGCACGAGGCCAGCTCCTGCCTGACGTGGGGTCTGTGGGAAGTCGCTGAGGGTGGCGGCCTGAGGGCTGGAGAGGAGGCGCTGGAGTGGGGAGGCAGCTCTCTGGAAAGCTGACTTCTGCGACTTGCCTGGCGGCACCCAATCGGAGAGCTGAGACCCAAGGCGGTAAACAGGCAGCCTGGGGACCCTGTTTTCCTTTCTCCAACCCCCTAACAAGTTCCATCCCCGACATCCAGAGATGTACTGGAAAGCCCAGGGAACATTTTTTCCCAATCAGTATAGAAATGCAAATGGAAGTATAGAAATGCAAAGAGTACGGCAGGAAGACAGCCTCTTCAACAAATGGTGCTGGGAAAATTGGACAGCTACATGCAGGAAAATGAAGTTGGAACATACCCTGACACCATACACAAAGATCAACTCAAAATGGATTAAAGACTTAAATGTAAGGCCAGAAACCATCAAACTCTTAGAGGAGAATATAGGCAAAACCCTCAAGGACATCAATCAAAGCAAGATCTTCTGTGACCCACCTACTAGAATAGTGGAACTCAAAAGACAAATGAACATGTGGGACCTAATGAAACTTAAAAGCTTTTGTATAGCTAAAGAAATTACAAAAAAGCTGAACAGACAGCCCACAGAGTGGGAGAAAATCATAGCAAATGAAACAACAGACAAAGAATTAATCTCCAAAATCTATAAGCAACTCAGACAACTCAGCACTGGAAAAACGAACAACCCAATCAAAAAATGGGAAAAGGACCTAAACAGACACCTCTCCAATGATGACATACAGATGGCCCAAAAACACATGAAACGATGCTCAACTTCACTAATAATTAGAGAAATGCAAATCAAAACTACAATGAGATATCATCTCACACCCGTCAGAATGGCCATCATCCACAAATCGACAGACAATAAATGCTGGAGAGGCTGCGGAGAAAAGGGAACACTCCTGCATTGCTGGTGGGAGTGTAAATTGATACAGCCTCTATGGAAGACAGTCTGGAGATTTCTTAAAAAACTAAAAATAGAAGCACCATATGACCCAGCAATCCCACTCTTAGGCTTATACCCTGACGAAATCAAAACTGAAAGAAGCACCTGTACCCCAATGTTCATTGCAGCGCTCTATACAATAGCTAGAACATGGAAGGAACCTAGATGCCCATCGACGAACGAATGGATCCAAAAGCTCTGGTACATATATACAATGGAATACTACACAGCTGTAAAGAGAAATGCAGAAGAATCAACCCTAATGAGGTGGCTGGATCTAGAACGTATCATAAAAAGTGAAGTCAGTCAAAAAGAGAAGGACAAATACAGTATATTAACACATATATATGGAATCTAGTAGGATGGTGATGATGGCACATGCAGTGAAGCGACAGAAAGACAGACATGGACAGTGGACATATGGACATTGTGGGGAAGGAACAGTGGGTGAGAGGCGTAAAGGAAGTAGCATGAAGGCCTGTACTATCATAAGTGAAGAAAATAGCTCTAGTCATTGCTCTGTGAAAAAAGGGGATCGTTGGGGGTGGTGTGTGAGGGTCGGGGGGGGAGGGAAGGGGGGGATATACATGTGACTAATCTGAGAACATACATATCTGTAAACAACAAAACTCTGTAAAAGTTAAAAGTAAAAAAAAGGTTTAAAAAAAAAAAGAAGTAGCAGTACAGCAGGAAAAAAAAAAAAAAGTAAATGTAGGTGGGTGGGACTGAGGCACCTGCACCTTCCCTCGGCACACCCGCTGCCCAGCTGCTGGGACCACATAGGGCTACAGGCAACTTCCTTCCGAGGGAGGAGCGCAGACCCCAGAGGGGAGAGGGGAGCTGAGAGGAGGGTGAAGAAGCTACACCTCCCCACCTCCCCCCAGCACTACAGGACATCCCCTGTCGGCGACGCTACCTGTCGAGGGACGACTGTGTCCGGGGAGGAGCCAGGGCTGGAAGCTGGCTGCCGGGGACCACGGAGGCTGCCAAGAGCCTGTCTGCACCTGAGACTCCTCAGACGGGATCCCAACAATACCACCCACAGGCCTAGCAGCGCCTGGAACACCCTCTACTACCACCACTGGCCTCTGGGGAGGCAGCTTAACTCAGACGTACACGTCTACAAAATGCTTTCAAATAAAGGACTTGAGTAACGCTTGCCCATTTACCTGCAATCCTCGCAGTCTATGAGGAGAGGCATCACACAGGCAATTACTGTCAAAAGCCACAGAAAAGCTTAGTTTTAAAATCAGTGATTAACCTTGGCAATTTCCTTCTCCTGAGCACAAACAAGACTGACTATAAATAATTTAAGAATGAACTACAAGGCAATTCAAAAGTCAGGGCACTCTTCTGCCTAGAAGTCTCCAGCTCTCCTGGCCCCAGTCACTCTCCCTCGCACCCAGGGACTCCCCCTTTGCCGCTGAGATTTCCCTGGGTCCTGACAGCCTGTCCCGTGGAAAGGGGCAAATCAGAATACACTCAGAAATGGAAACAGATGAACCAGAAAGTCATAGGAAAGGAACTTCTGGAAAAGATGGCCTCCTCTCAGGAGAACGGGCAATAAATCAAATGCAAAATTTGAGTTTTTAGTAGGATGGTGATGATGGCACATGCAGTGAAGCGACAGAAAGACAGACATGGACAGTGGACATATGGACATTGTGGGGAAGGAACAGTGGGTGAGAGGCGTAAAGGAAGTAGCATGAAGGCCTGTACTATCATAAGTGAAGAAAATAGCTCTAGTCATTGCTCTGTGAAAAAAGGGGATCCTTCGGGGGTGCTGTGTGATGGTCGGGAGGGGAGGGAAGGGGGGGATATACATGTGATTAATCTGAGAACATGCATGTCTGTGAACAACAAAACTCTGTAAAAGTTAAAAGTAAAATAAAGGTTTAAAAAAAAAAAAAAAAGTAAATGTAGGTGGGTGGGACTGAGGCACCTGCACCTTCCCTCGGCACACCCGCTGCCCAGCTGCTGGGACCACATAGGGCTACAGGCAACTTCCTTCCGAGGGAGGAGCGCAGACCCCAGAGGGGAGAGGGGAGCTGAGAGGAGGGTGAAGAAGCTACACCTCCCCACCTCCCCCCAGCACTACAGGACATCCCCTGTCGGCGACGCTACCTGTCGAGGGACGACTGTGTCCGGGGAGGAGCCAGGGCTGGAAGCTGGCTGCCGGGGACCACGGAGGCTGCCAAGAGCCTGTCTGCACCTGAGACTCCTCAGACGGGATCCCAACAATACCACCCACAGGCCTAGCAGCGCCTGGAACACCCTCTACTACCACCACTGGCCTCTGGGGAGGCAGCTTAACTCAGACGTACACGTCTACAAAATGCTTTCAAATAAAGGACTTGAGTAACGCTTGCCCATTTACCTGCAATCCTCGCAGTCTATGAGGAGAGGCATCACACAGGCAGTTACTGTCAAAAGCCACAGAAAAAGCTTAGTTTTTAAAATCAGTGATTAACCTTGGCAATTTCCTTCTCCTGAGCACAAACAAGACTGACTATAAATAATTTAAGAATGAACTACAAGGCAATTCAAAAGTCAGGGCACTCTTCTGCCTAGAAGTCTCCAGCTCTCCTGGCCCCAGTCACTCTCCCTCGCACCCAGGGACTCCCCCTTTGCCGCTGAGATTTCCCTGGGTCCTGACAGCCTGTCCCGTGGAAAGGGGCAAATCAGAATACACTCAGAAATGGAAACAGATGAACCAGAAAGTCATAGGAAAGGAACTTCTGGAAAAGATGGCCTCCTCTCAGGAGAACGGTGACAATAAGTATCTTAGTAACTGCAAACGCACTCCCTTTCTGAGTCTTTCTATTCTGCGTCCCTCTGTGGTCAGCAGCCCACCCCACTGGAGGAAGACAGCCTCCTGGGCCTTGCGGGGTGGGGGCGTGGGGGGGGGCGTGTGGTTGTGGAGAGGCCGCAGTGCGCTGCTCACTAGTGACAGCGAGCTGGGGAGGGTGCGGGCACGCCCTGGTTTGGCACCCCAGGGTAAAGGGTACCTGGCTCCACATCTGCGCCCAACCCCCCACCTGCCCATGCCCTGCACCCAAGGGACGTCTATCACCAACGGGGGGGGGGGGTCACTCACGACCCGCGTGCGGGTGCCCCGAGGCCAGAAGGCACAGACCCACCCCTCTGCATCCTCATCTCCCATTTTCAGTCTCTCATTTTAACCCAGTCATTTCTCATTTTCACAGATCAACAAGGACCAACAGGATTTTCCCTAGACACACGGTAAGCCCCTGCGATGAACACACCAAAAGAGACGCTGGCCTTCGCGTGTGCGCTGCGGCCGCCGCACCCTCGGCCTGGCTGCTGCAGGCACACTCTTTGGAAAGTAAGTTTTCAAAACGATGAAAAGACCACAGTAAGTCTGCCTTCTCCGTTCCTTGGAAAAGCAAGGTGGTTCTGGGAAGTTCACGGCATGACATCAGTCAACTTTCTACCTCAAAACCTCTAAACAGGAGGAGGGTGGGTGCTATTAAAGGAAATGATTTCTAAGAGCTCTGATGGCTTCAAATACTCAATTATTCACAGTAAGGTAACACCAAGAGGAGAGGCATCACACAGGCAGTTACTGTCAAAAGCCACAGAAAAGCTTAGTTTTTAAAATCAGTGATTAACCTTGGCAATTTCCTTCTCCTGAGCACAAACAAGACTGACTATAAATAATTTAAGAATGAACTACAAGGCAATTCAAAAGTCAGGGCACTCTTCTGCCTAGAAGTCTCCAGCTCTCCTGGCCCCAGTCACTCTCCCTCGCACCCAGGGACTCCCCCTTTGCCGCTGAGATTTCCCTGGGTCCTGACAGCCTGTCCCGTGGAAAGGGGCAAATCAGAATACACTCAGAAATGGAAACAGATGAACCAGAAAGTCATAGGAAAGGAACTTCTGGAAAAGATGGCCTCCTCTCAGGAGAACGGTGACAATAAGTATCTTAGTAACTGCAAACGCACTCCCTTTCTGAGTCTTTCTATTCTGCGTCCCTCTGTGGTCAGCAGCCCACCCCACTGGAGGAAGACAGCCTCCTGGGCCTTGCGGGGTGGGGTGGGGCGTGGGGGCGTGTGGTTGTGGAGAGGCCGCAGTGCGCTGCTCACTAGTGACAGCGAGCTGGGGAGGGTGCGGGCACGCCCTGGTTTGGCACCCCAGGGTAAAGGGTACCTGGCTCCACATCTGCGCCCAACCCCCCACCTGCCCATGCCCTGCACCCAAGGGACGTCTATCACCAACGGGGGGGGGGGGTCACTCACGACCCGCGTGCGGGTGCCCCGAGGCCAGAAGGCACAGACCCACCCCTCTGCATCCTCATCTCCCATTTTCAGTCTCTCATTTTAACCCAGTCATTTCTCATTTTCACAGATCAACAAGGACCAACAGGATTTTCCCTAGACACACGGTAAGCCCCTGCGATGAACACACCAAAAGAGACGCTGGCCTTCGCGTGTGCGCTGCGGCCGCCGCACCCTCGGCCTGGCTGCTGCAGGCACACTCTTTGGAAAGTAAGTTTTCAAAACGATGAAAAAGACCACAGTAAGTCTGCCTTCTCCGTTCCTTGGAAAAGCAAGGTGGTTCTGGGGAAGTTCACGGCATGACATCAGTCAACTTTCTACCTCAAAACCTCTAAACAGGAGGAGGAGTGGGTGCTATTAAAGGAAATGATTTCTAAGAGCTCTGATGGCTTCAAATACTCAATTATTCACAGTAAGGTAACACCAAGAGGGTTTTGAATCCATTTTTCTAATTCAGCGACTAAAATGAAAGCCTAGACAAAAATAGACCCCAAACGTGGACGCAAATGCCGGCTCCTGGGTCTGAAGGTGTGCATGTGGTTACCGTTGGTGTTTAGTCGCTAAGTCGCGTCCAGCTCTTGGACCTCCACGGGCTGCAGGCTGCCAGGCTCCTCTGTCCATGGGACTTTCCAGGTAAGGGTACCTGGAAATGGTATGCTTCTCCTTCCCCAGGAGATCTTCCTGACCCAGGGACAGAATCTCCACTGCAGGCAGATTCTTTACCGACTGATGTTTGACATCACCATCTGAGTAGGAACCAGAACCTGCCCATTCCCTGGAAGCAGTCCCCACACCCTGGCCTGACGGCACCCACCCTTGGCTCCACACATGCCACTACGCTGGCTTTCAGGATGACCGTTCCCTAGCTTTGCTTTAGAGCTTTGCCATTTATGAGTCTACTGCTCCAGGATGCATCGCTCGCTTCTTCTGCTTGTCGAGTGCTCGCCGAGGTCTGTTTCACGCAGACAAGACTCACATCCAGGGACGCTGGCTCTGGCTCTGTTCCGCTGTCAGACGCGATGCGGTCTGAACTGCTCGTCTGTGTGTTTCCCAGAGCACACCTTCAGGAGCACCTCCGAGCTGAGGGACAGGCCAGGGAGAAACGGCCATGTCAGAGGTTACGGGGTGACGACAAATGTTTTCCCAATGGCTGGATGCCACATCCTCTCTGAGCTGCTGTCTGTCAGATGAGCCCGCGTATTTTATTTTAAGAGGCAACTGTTACCAAACCAAGGCAACCTTTACCAAAATAAGCTGAACAAGGAAACAGAAACAAGCATGTTACTGGACAAGAGATTAGTTTGAAATTATTTTTAGGTTCTAATTCTCCGGTTAAATAAAAGGTTTTACATGTGTCTGCCTTCTCCGTTCCTTGGAAAAGCAAGGTGGTTCTGGGGAAGTTCACGGCATGACATCAGTCAACTTTCTACCTCAAAACCTCTAAACAGGAGGAGGAGTGGGTGCTATTAAAGGAAATGATTTCTAAGAGCTCTGATGGCTTCAAATACTCAATTATTCACAGTAAGGTAACACCAAGAGGGTTTTGAATCCATTTTTCTAATTCAGCGACTAAAATGAAAGCCTAGACAAAAATAGACCCCAAACGTGGACGCAAATGCCGGCTCCTGGGTCTGAAGGTGTGCATGTGGTTACCGTTGGTGTTTAGTCGCTAAGTCGCGTCCAGCTCTTGGACCTCCACGGGCTGCAGGCTGCCAGGCTCCTCTGTCCATGGGACTTTCCAGGTAAGGGTACCTGGAAATGGTATGCTTCTCCTTCCCCGGGAGATCTTCCTGACCCAGGGACAGAATCTCCACTGCAGGCAGATTCTTTACCGACTGATGTTTGACATCACCATCTGAGTAGGAACCAGAACCTGCCCATTCCCTGGAAGCAGTCCCCACACCCTGGCCTGACGGCACCCACCCTTGGCTCCACACATGCCACTACGCTGGCTTTCAGGATGACCGTTCCCTAGCTTTGCTTTAGAGCTTTGCCATTTATGAGTCTACTGCTCCAGGATGCATCGCTCGCTTCTTCTGCTTGTCGAGTGCTCGCCGAGGTCTGTTTCACGCAGACAAGACTCACATCCAGGGACGCTGGCTCTGGCTCTGTTCCGCTGTCAGACGCGATGCGGTCTGAACTGCTCGTCTGTGTGTTTCCCAGAGCACACCTTCAGGAGCACCTCCGAGCTGAGGGACAGGCCAGGGAGAAACGGCCATGTCAGAGGTTACGGGGTGACGACAAATGTTTTCCCAATGGCTGGATGCCACATCCTCTCTGAGCTGCTGTCTGTCAGATGAGCCCGCGTATTTTTTTTTAAGAGGCAACTGTTACCAAACCAAGGCAACCTTTTACCAAAATAAGCTGAACAAGGAAACAGAAACAAGCATGTTACTGGACAAGAGATTAGTTTGAAATTATTTTTAGGTTCTAATCTCTCCGGGTTAATACAAACAGTAAACTAGGTTTTCACATTTTGTCCTGAAATTTAGAGGCCGAAAGAACAGGATACCCCAGATGTTTCCCCTTCTATTTCTATCTCAACTGAATTCCCCCCAGAGTTCCTCCTATTTAAGAGTCTGTAAGTAACTGCCAAAAAGGAACTGGCGTGGAGACCCGAGCAGAAGCTGGGCGTCGAGCTGCCAAACGGGCAGGCTGCCCCAAACCCACAGCAAGGCCACCACGCCCGGCGCCCAGCAGCGGGGCTCCTCTCGGAATCAAGGCAGTGGGCGGTCAGGGTCCAGGGCTTCCCACAGACGCCTGCTTATACACAGGAACCCAATCCCGCAACAGGCATGGGCCTGAGCAGAGACGGGGAGGCAGAGGCGGGGGAGCCAGGAGCAGGGCCCTCCGGCCTCCCCAGGGAGGAAGGGTCGGCAGAGGCGCGAAGGGGTCCTGCCCGCCTGGCCTCCCACCTGCCGGCCTCCCGCAGCTCCTCTCTGGGCATTCTGCTGGACTGCAAGGCCCAGACCCGCCCACCAGACCTCGTTGCAGCGAGCAGTGCTCAAAGGCTCAGTGGCAAGACCCCTTTACATCACAGAGACCACTGAGGTGGGTGGAGGGAGGCTCAAGAGAGAAGGGATAGATACATAAACACACACACACACGGGCACACACACTTATGGCTGGTGTGCGTGCCTGTGCAGCGGAAACCAACACAACACTTAAAGCTATTATTCTCCAATGAAAACACAGACACTGAGGATCCCAAAGAGCTCTCGTTTACATGGGTTCAGCTTGCCATCGTGTCCAGCCACATAATATCCACCTATCTAATATGGATACTTATATTAAAACCTAAAACTGAGAATATTTTTAAATATCCATTTTTTCAAAAGTAATGATAATGTATCTTTGGTGCACTGAGTCACGCGGTCGTGTCCGTCTCCCTGCGACCCCGTGGATGGCAGCCCGTCAAGCTTCCCTGTCCTCCACCATCTCCCTTTGCTCAAACCCATGTCCACTGAGTCAATGACCCCAGCCAACCATCTCATTCACTCTTGCCCCCTTCTCCTCCTGTCCGCAACTTCTCCCAGCACCAGGGTTTTTTCCAGTGAGTCACCTCTCGGCATCCATACACTTTAGAGACGGCTCTAATGTCTGGCTTCGAGAACCTCTAGATTCTCACAACTGGCTCTGTCTTTCATTGGCTGTGATGTTACCTACCAGGCAGCCAGCCGCTGGGAGGCCTCACTATACACTCTGGAAGGAAAACGCAAGGAAAAGCTCAGACTCGAGCTGCAACGGGCAGGCTGCCAAACCCACAGCAAGGCCACCACGCCCGGCGCCCAGCAGCGGGCTCCTCGAATCAAGGCAGTGGGCGGTCAGGGTCCAGGGCTTCCCACAGACGCCTGCTTATACACAGGAACCCAATCCCGCAACAGGCATGGGCCTGAGCAGAGACGGGGAGGCAGAGGCGGGGGAGCCAGGAGCAGGGCCCTCCGGCCTCCCCAGGGAGGAAGGGTCGGCAGAGGCGCGAAGGGGTCCTGCCCGCCTGGCCTCCCACCTGCCGGCCTCCCGCAGCTCCTCTCTGGGCATTCTGCTGGACTGCAAGGCCCAGACCCGCCCACCAGACCTCGTTGCAGCGAGCAGTGCTCAAAGGCTCAGTGGCAAGACCCCTTTACATCACAGAGACCACTGAGGTGGGTGGAGGGAGGCTCAAGAGAGAAGGGATAGATACATAAACACACACACACACACGGGCACACACACTTATGGCTGGTGTGCGTGCCTGTGCAGCGGAAACCAACACAACACTTAAAGCTATTATTCTCCAATGAAAACACAGACACTGAGGATCCCAAAGAGCTCTCGTTTACATGGGTTCAGCTTGCCATCGTGTCCAGCCACATAATATCCACCTATCTAATATGGATACTTATATTAAAACCTAAAACTGAGAATATTTTTAAATATCCATTTTTTCAAAAGTAATGATAATGTATCTTTGGTGCACTGAGTCACGCGGTCGTGTCCGTCTCCCTGCGACCCCGTGGATGGCAGCCCGTCAAGCTTCCCTGTCCTCCACCATCTCCCTTTGCTCAAACCCATGTCCACTGAGTCAATGACCCCAGCCAACCATCTCATTCACTCTTGCCCCCTTCTCCTCCTGTCCGCAACTTCTCCCAGCACCAGGGTTTTTTCCAGTGAGTCACCTCTCGGCATCCATACACTTTAGAGACGGCTCTAATGTCTGGCTTCGTAGAACCTCTAGATTCTCACAACTGGCTCTGTCTTTCATTGGCTGTGATGTTACCTACCAGGCAGCCAGCCGCTGGGAGGCCTCACTATACACTCTGGAAGGAAAACGCAAGGAAAAGCTCAGACTCCACTGTGCAAAGAGCTTACACTCAGGGATCGCCTGACAGGTTCCTGGGGAGCCCACGGGATCCGCTGCCCTAGATGTTCTTCAAATGCTTTCTGCTCAAGCATTCCACCACCAAAGAACCTGACTACCTGTCCCCAGTTATATTTTAAATATGTTCATGTACTAGCATTCTCTTATATATCCCTAAATAGATATTTAAAAATAATAAGCTATTAATAAATATCTTAATAGTTACGCTTTTTCCTTCTCATACTCGGGGGTGCTCAGTGTACACATGCCCTTTAGCGAGCACCAAGCAGAGCTCCAGAATCCCCCGGAATCAGCATTTCCTTTTCTTCAACCAAGTTCCTCCTAACTACCGCTGGACGGTGAGCTGACCGGAGTGACCCGCACCAGTGACTGAACATCTGGCTGGCGCAGGGGGTGCTTCCTTGAGCAAATACATAAGCGGCTACCAGGAAGGCAGCCGTGCTCACCACGCTACCACCACCGCCTGCTTAACAGCTACCTGTACCTTCGGGCCAGGCTCCCCCAGTGGGAGGAAAGAGCGGTGGTGTATACGGCCAAACGCCAAGTCCAGGAGTTTGCCCAGGGCTGGGCTGCCCTCCGCTGGACCTCTTCCTCTCCCAATGGCAGAAACAGGAATGGCTACACACCTGCTTGGGGGCAGAACCTCACAACCCTGCTCCCCCGCAGGGCCGCATGTGTGTGCTAGTCACTCAATCATGTCTGATTCTCTGGGATCTCATGGACAGAAGCCCGCCAGGCTCCTCCATCCACGGATTTCTCCAGGCAAGAACACTGGAGTGGGGAGCCATTCCTTTCTCCAGGTGAACTTCCCAATGCAGGGATTGAACCCACGTCTCCTGCACTCCAGAAGCCTGTTTTAGACATTTTCTCCCAATCACTGCTTCACCCATGAAATTTTTTATATTAAAACATTTTAATATAATGCATACGATATTAGTAAATCACAACCATTGCAATATTTAAGTTTTTTTTTCACCCTTCAAGAACCAATTTTTACCCGCTTGGTGGCAATAATCTGCTCTCTCCCACCCAGGCTGAGAATGAAGGATTTAGTTTCCTAAAATTTGCAAGGCTCTTCTCCTATGCTTCCCAGGTGGCTTGGCGGTGAGGAACCAGCCTGCAACGCAGGAGACCTGGGTTCAACCCCTGGGTTGGGAAGATCCCTTGGAGGAAGAAATGGCAAAACCACTCCAGTATTTTTGCCTGGAGACCCCCAAGGACAGAGGAGCCTGGTGGGCGACCATCCAAGGGGCTGCAAAGAGTCAGACACGACCGAGGTGACCGAGCCCACTCCTGCACTGCAGGCGGATTGTCTGAGCCACAAGGGAAGCCCTGGCAAGACTACATGAACCGGAAACAAACCAAAAACCTGTGCTACGTTTATACACGGGCAGCCAGTCTAAGGGAGGGTCCACTTTAAAGGAACATTCAGCGGTGGCTCAGTCATTCCCTGGGTGTCTACCGGAGGTGGCCCCAGAGTACAGGTGCCCCTTGGAACAGGCCCCGCATTGAGAACAGACGTGGGTCCCTCCGTGACGCAGGCGAGGCCACCTGAGTGTGTGAGGTCACCTCGCCTGCCCCGCGGGCACCCTTCGCAGGAGGGTGACAGGCTGGCACTCAGCGGGGACAGAGCAGCACATATGCTTCCGTCCAGGAAGGGACGGCGGGCTGAGGGACAGAGGCCAGGCAAGGCGGGGACAGGTCGGAGGGATGGATGGTGAGAAGGAGCGGGAGGCAGAACCACGGTGACCAGAAGCACCTGATCTGTGGACAGGCAAGATGCGAGCGCCACAGCCCGCTGAGCCCCACACGAGAGACGCCTAATTCTGAATGAGACGAAATTTCGAACAAGACACAAAACTACCACAACTGAGGACACAGTGAGAAGGTGACCTTTCCGTTTTGTAAATAAGTACAAACAAAGCCAAACTGGTGTTTTTATCTCAGTGTCTTATTTCACAGGATCTGGGCCAGCATAAAGACACAACAGCTTGGAGGGAAGTCTTTTAAAGGCTGGCTCCTTCAGAACCATGGGCTGACGAGGTGTTACCGTCAGCTCACACACCGGTCACCCCCACACAAGAGACCAGCCACCCCGTGGACAGACAGGAGCGAGGGGCTGCCGGCCGCTGGGGCACCTGCGCCGGCGTGGCCGGTGCCTCCCAGCACCCACCCCTGGGCTCCTCAAGTCCTCCCCCTCCGCTCACCCTTCCAGCTGGTCATTACCTCGTATTTCACGGAGAAAAGCAAGCGTTTAAGGCAGAAGGTCACTCTGCTTCCTTTCTACATCCGAATGCCCGCTCTGCTAACCTCCCTCCCTTCTGATCTTGGGGAAGAAACAGACATAGTCTCTTCTGGAATAATCCCTCCCTGACCCCAGGGCTTCTGTCTGCACCTGCTTCGTCCAGTCATTGGGCCCTTCCCAGCCCTCGGCTTCCCCCTGCAGACGGGCTCCAAAGCCCAGCCGTCCACTGCAGGGACAGTCCCTACT
Organism: Tragulus kanchil; assembly: GCA_022376925.1. Lineage (NCBI taxonomy): Eukaryota > Metazoa > Chordata > Mammalia > Artiodactyla > Tragulidae > Tragulus > Tragulus kanchil. The sequence continues at coordinate 154,317,263 of JAIOJX010000004.1, forward strand.
GCCCAGGGACACTGTGGGAACTCGACGAGGTAACGTAAGGAAAGCACCAGAACTGCCCAGCCGTGGTGCTCTGCAAAGATGAGTTCAGCAAGGAGAAAGGCAGGAGCCCCGCCCCCCAACCCCCAGGATTGGGCTTGCACCTCCAGGGGAAGCAAGAAGGCCAGGCCAGGCCAGCCTGCGGCAGCAAGGCCGCGGTGGCCAGTGCGGTGGCCATGCGGAAGGGGAAACGGCGCGGGTGGCAAGCGCCCCTCCCCAGCTCCATCTACTCGGGCTGCGAGTTCTCCAGACCAGGCGGCTGCAGCCTCCAGGACTAAGGCGCTCCGTTACCTCACGTGCCGCCCAGAGACACTGATCAAGGTGAGCGCCGAGACAGGGCTGAACCTAACAATCAGGCTCCTCTGGGAAACCGCAAGGAAATCTTGCAATACCTTAAATATTTCAGGTGGTGGTTGCTGTTCACTTGCTAAGTCCTGTCCAACTCTTTGGACCCCATGGACTGCAGCACACCAGGCTCCCCTGCCCTAGACTATCTCCTGGGGCTCAAATTCACGTCCATTGAGTTGGTTATGCTATCTAACCATCTCATCCTTTGCTGCCCCCTTCTCCTTCTGCCTTCAGTCTTCGCAGCATCAGTCTTTTCCAGTATGTCAGGCGGTTGCATCGACTGCCAAAATCACATCCCGGGTCACCCCACACAAGAGACCAGCCACCCGTGGACAGACAGGAGCGAGGGGCTGCCGGCGCTGGGGCACCTGCGCCGGCGTGGCCGGTGCCTCCCAGCACCCACCCCTGGGCTCCTCAAGTCCTCCCCCTCCGCTCACCCTTCCAGCTGGTCATTACCTCGTATTTCACGGAGAAAAGCAAGCGTTTAAGGCAGAAGGTCACTCTGCTTCCTTTCTACATCCGAATGCCCGCTCTGCTAACCTCCCTCCCTTCTGATCTTGGGGAAGAAACAGACATAGTCTCTTCTGGAATAATCCCTCCCTGACCCCAGGGCTTCTGTCTGCACCTGCTTCGTCCAGTCATTGGGCCCTTCCCAGCCCTCGGCTTCCCCCTGCAGACGGGCTCCAAAGCCCAGCCGTCCACTGCAGGGACAGTCCCTACTGCCCAGGGACACTGTGGGAACTCGACGAGGTAACGTAAGGAAAGCACCAGAACTGCCCAGCCGTGGTGCTCTGCAAAGATGAGTTCAGCAAGGAGAAAGGCAGGAGCCCCGCCCCCCAACCCCCAGGATTGGGCTTGCACCTCCAGGGGAAGCAAGAAGGCCAGGCCAGGCCAGCCTGCGGCAGCAAGGCCGCGGTGGCCAGTGCGGTGGCCATGCGGAAGGGGAAACGGCGCGGGTGGCAAGCGCCCCTCCCCAGCTCCATCTACTCGGGCTGCGAGTTCTCCAGACCAGGCGGCTGCAGCCTCCAGGACTAAGGCGCTCCGTTACCTCACGTGCCGCCCAGAGACACTGATCAAGGTGAGCGCCGAGACAGGGCTGAACCTAACAATCAGGCTCCTCTGGGAAACCGCAAGGAAATCTTGCAATACCTTAAATATTTCAGGTGGTGGTTGCTGTTCACTTGCTAAGTCCTGTCCAACTCTTTGGACCCCATGGACTGCAGCACACCAGGCTCCCCTGCCCTAGACTATCTCCTGGGGCTCAAATTCACGTCCATTGAGTTGGTTATGCTATCTAACCATCTCATCCTTTGCTGCCCCCTTCTCCTTCTGCCTTCAGTCTTTCGCAGCATCAGTCTTTTCCAGTATGTCAGGCGGTTGCATCGACTGCCAAAATCACATCACCCAGAATGCCAGGCCCAAAGGAGCAGAGCTGTCCTGGTGTCACTAAGGCCCAGTGGCCAGGTGTCCACATTCGCAGGGGGGCCGTAACAACGGGCAAGAGAACCACCATGGTGGCAGAAGGACAGGAAGGCTCCAAATCTGATCTTTCCTTTAGGGAAGAAACAAGCAGCGAGGAAATGCAATGCGCCGCCCGAGCCCATCTCCCCCGCCCTCAGCCGCAGCTTCTCCTGTAAACGTGCATTTCAGAAACTGCTGGCAGAACCTAACCAGCAAATGCAGGAAAAGCGCTTAACCCAGGGCTGCACAAACAAGGGCGCAGCCCGTGGCCGCGGTCACTGCCCGCAATCAACAGGATGGAGCCGCGGCCATGGAGGAGGGGCTACGGAGAGGCAGCGCACGTGGGAGGGTGCATTCAGCTGGAAAGGATGCGCTCAGCTCGCAGCACCGCCTTTCTGTTCCGCCCTGGGCTGTACGGGCTCTGGTGTGCTGCCGCCAGAGTGCACGAGAAAGCAGTGGGAGGCGGGAGGAGCGTGAGCTCCGAGCACCCCACCCCCTCTAGTAAATGGGCAAGTGGTTGCTAACGGCAACAGAGTCCCCTCCCCCAATTTTAAACCTGTGCACACACCGCCCGCCCGCATGGCTCGCGGCAGCATGCTGTCTGGGTCACGTTTCTGCGAAAGAAGTCACCCAGGCTACCCCGGACGGTGAGGGCCCACGTGTGCATACCCCGGTGAAGGCGGGCCTTGGCGAGAGGCACCGCGAGAGAGACGCAGTTTTATCCCAGTGCAGGGGTCTGGGACAACCGCAAGGAAATCTTGCAATACCTTAAATATTTCAGGTGGTGGTTGCTGTTCACTTGCTAAGTCCTGTCCAACTCTTTGGACCCCATGGACTGCAGCACACCAGGCTCCCCTGCCCTAGACTATCTCCTGGGGCTCAAATTCACGTCCATTGAGTTGGTTATGCTATCTAACCATCTCATCCTTTGCTGCCCCCTTCTCCTTCTGCCTTCAGTCTTTCGCAGCATCAGTCTTTTCCAGTATGTCAGGCGGTTGCATCGACTGCCAAAATCACATCACCCAGAATGCCAGGCCCAAAGGAGCAGAGCTGTCCTGGTGTCACTAAGGCCCAGTGGCCAGGTGTCCACATTCGCAGGGGGGCCGTAACAACGGGCAAGAGAACCACCATGGTGGCAGAAGGACAGGAAGGCTCCAAATCTGATCTTTCCTTTAGGGAAGAAACAAGCAGCGAGGAAATGCAATGCGCCGCCCGAGCCCATCTCCCCCGCCCTCAGCCGCAGCTTCTCCTGTAAACGTGCATTTCAGAAACTGCTGGCAGAACCTAACCAGCAAATGCAGGAAAAGCGCTTAACCCAGGGCTGCACAAACAAGGGCGCAGCCCGTGGCCGCGGTCACTGCCCGCAATCAACAGGATGGAGCCGCGGCCATGGAGGAGGGGCTACGGAGAGGCAGCGCACGTGGGAGGGTGCATTCAGCTGGAAAGGATGCGCTCAGCTCGCAGCACCGCCTTTCTGTTCCGCCCTGGGCTGTACGGGCTCTGGTGTGCTGCCGCCAGAGTGCACGAGAAAGCAGTGGGAGGCGGGAGGAGCGTGAGCTCCGAGCACCCCACCCCCTCTAGTAAATGGGCAAGTGGTTGCTAACGGCAACAGAGTCCCCTCCCCCAATTTTAAACCTGTGCACACACCGCCCGCCCGCATGGCTCGCGGCAGCATGCTGTCTGGGTCACGTTTCTGCAAAAGAAGTCACCCAGGCTACCCCGGACGGTGAGGGCCCACGTGTGCATACACCGGTGAAGGCGAGCCTTGGCGAGAGGCACCGCGAGAGAGACGCAGTTTTATTCCAGTGCAGGGGTCTGGGCAGCGCAGAGGTACCAGCGAAAAGAAGACAGTGACGGCATGCTGGCCACGTGGCTGGCGGTGGAAAGGATTACATCATCCCCTTTGTGCAAAGAGGAGCACCGCTCGCTCGGAGCTGGCGCAGTGGCAGAGCCGGGCTGGCAGAGGCTGCCGCTTCTGGTGGCACAATCTCCCTCCTTCCTCCTTTGTGTCCAGAATAAAACATGCCCCCGAGATGATCAAAACCAGCAGCTTCGGTTCACCAACAAATTCATATTCAACCTTTCTCTGCACCTCCCCAGAGCACACTGCTTCTTTTTTCTTTCTTTCACACTGCTTCTTAACAGGGTAATTCCTAAAACTGGAAAGGGAAAAATATTTGGCTTTTTTTTTTTTAATGAACTAGGTAAGAAATCAGCAGATGATGTGTTCTTATTCCATCCAGATCGGCTTCAGTTTTCTGGCCCCAGCGTCGTGGTGTGTGTGCTGGGTTAAACCCGGTCCCCACGCTGGCCCCACAGCCAGGGGGAGCGGCTCTGGGTGTCACAGAGCCGGGAGGGCATGGCCTCCCGCAGGCCCCCAGGTGGACTGTCACTCGGTTGAGAACTGCTCTGCTCATTTTAAAATAATTCTATTCCACCGGCAGGCCATGAGTCGGCTGGTTACCCAGAACCCTGCTCACAAAATGTATCCTGTGAGCAAACCTGCCTGCCCTTTAAGCTCACACTAACCTCGCCTGCTGGCCCTGGGCTGTACGGGCTCTGGTGTGCTGCCGCCAGAGTGCACGAGAAAGCAGGGAGGCAGAGCGTGAGCTCCGAGCACCCCACCCCTCTAGTAAATGGGCAAGTGGTTGCTAACGGCAACAGAGTCCCCTCCCCAATTTTAAACCTGTGCACACCGCCCGCCCGCATGGCTCGCGGCAGCATGCTGTCTGGGTCACGTTTCTGCAAAGAAGTCACCCAGGCTACCCCGGACGGTGAGGGCCCACGTGTGCATACACCGGTGAAGGCGAGCCTTGGCGAGAGGCACCGCGAGAGAGACGCAGTTTTATTCCAGTGCAGGGGTCTGGGCAGCGCAGAGGTACCAGCGAAAAGAAGACAGTGACGGCATGCTGGCCACGTGGCTGGCGGTGGAAAGGATTACATCATCCCCTTTGTGCAAAGAGGAGCACCGCTCGCTCGGAGCTGGCGCAGTGGCAGAGCCGGGCTGGCAGAGGCTGCCGCTTCTGGTGGCACAATCTCCCTCCTTCCTCCTTTGTGTCCAGAATAAAACATGCCCCCGAGATGATCAAAACCAGCAGCTTCGGTTCACCAACAAATTCATATTCAACCTTTCTCTGCACCTCCCCAGAGCACACTGCTTCTTTTTTCTTTCTTTCACACTGCTTCTTAACAGGGTAATTCCTAAAACTGGAAAGGGAAAAATATTTGGCTTTTTTTTTTTTAATGAACTAGGTAAGAAATCAGCAGATGATGTGTTCTTATTCCATCCAGATCGGCTTCAGTTCTCGGGCCCCAGCGACGTGGTGTGTTTGCTGGTTTAAACCCGGTCCCCACGCTGTCCCCACAGCCAGGGGGAGCTGCTCTGGGTGTCACAGAGCCGGGAGGGCATGGCCTCCCGCAGGCCCCCAGGTGGACTGTCACTCGGTTGAGAACTGCTCTGCTCATTTTAAAATAATTCTATTCCACCGGCAGGCCATGAGTCGGCTGGTTACCCAGAACCCTGCTCACAAAATGTATCCTGTGAGCAAACCTGCCTGCCCTTTAAGCTCACACTAACCTCGCCTGCTGGCCTTGGGGACGAACACCTGTGCCCAGGGGTCTGTCTGACTGCCTGACCTCAACACGTGCAAAGTAAACTTGCATGAAGGGTCGAATGAAGCCTGATCCACAAGACACACGCTTCTCAGTAACTCCCTCCTCTAGAGCCCAGAAAGGCCAGCTGTTTCGGAAGTCCAAGTAATGAGGAGGGTGTCCGCCTCACCCTCTCCCTTTAAAACTGACCTTAGCCCCGAGTGATGAGCACAGGAAACAGGAAGGCCTAGCCAAGGCCAGACGTCATGAGCTTCAGAACAACAGCATCTCTCACCCAGTGTTTAGGATGGTCTAAACCCAGAAAGCCAGAAACGACAAAGTTGAAACTGCCAACTGGCCACTTTCAGCCTGCTTGACCAACGAGGCTCTTTACATACTTCCACTGCTTTCTTCAATGGAGAAGCCACGTGTCTGCTCTGAGAAACCCCACACGGGCCAAGCACCCACAGCCAGCCTGAGCTCTGTGGGCCCGAGGTCAGCAGGCAGGCCACCCTGTCCACCCCCGCCTGGGAGAGCTGGGTCTCACTCACCTGTGTGGCACACAGGGCCTCATCTGCAGGCCAGGGACTTGGCAGATTCTTCAGGGGGCTCAGACTAGTAGGAGAGATCATCACGCTCAGGCTGTCCGTCAGGCTTGGAATCAAACCCCAGAAGTACCGCCTGCCAGTTCCTTAAGCCCTTGGCATTGTTGTCTATCAAATGGGGTAAGAATTTCCTACAAGCAGACTTGCGCTATAAGGATTATGGGAAAGGTCAGCGAGGTCTTGAGTACCACCAGTGTCCAGCCAGTGTCCGTGCTGATGACGCTCATCTGTTCCAAATCGGAGCCTAAAGGAGCAGCTTCTAGCCCCAGAGGAGGCCGGACGAGCCAGGTGCCCAGTCGCCTGGGCAGATGTCCATCCTGAGTGGAGCAGACAAGGAGCTCACCCAGGGGGCAGGGCCCGGGCAGCCCCCAGGCTCCCTGCCGGCCCCGCTCCACCGCACAGCACAGGACGCAGGGCCCCTGGCGCCAGCATCTCCCAGCACGTGCGGCCTGCCCGTCAACATAAACTTAGCTGTCAAAGTAATGCACAGTTCATATCAATGCGTTTTACTTTCCTAACCTACTCAACGTCACTGTGAGTTTAGTCGGTGCTACTAAAATGCATTCAACATTCTCTAACCGCAGGTGTATTAAGGAAAGGGCATGACACAGGATTTCAGTTACCCAAAGCCTAAGCACAGACATTCGGTTTCTTTCTAATTAAAAAGAGGCAGGAGAAAGGAAAAAAAAAAAGGCAGGAGTCTATGCCATAAACACACAATTCCTTCAAAATCTCCTTTATCTTCTAACTTGGTGTATTACCAACTTCTACCCCTAGGATTTCCTAATCGACCACAAAGTATAAAGATGCACCTAAATTTTCCACATGCACAAGTTAAAACCAGGCAAGGCAAAAAGGCAGCAAGCTTTCTTTTCTTTTTCTTTTTTTAAACTAAGACGTCTCGGTCCACAAATTCTAACTCATGAACTCTGCTCTCTCAGCAGCGACTGTCACATCTTGACATACTTGAATTTATATATGAAAACTCTTACATTACAAGCCTACAGTGCATATGAAGTCCTGTGAGAAACCTGTCAGAAAATTCAGCACGTTGGCCAAAACAAGGTTCAAACGATGAAGAATTTCTTTGATGTAACTTCAATTTCTGAGTTAAAGTCTAAGAACAAATTCCTTCCAAGACTTATTTTTCACGCTAACAGGATACATGAATTAACAAAACCGTCCGTGTTAAGGTGTGTATAACTGCATTTGTAAATACACTGTATATTACTGAATTTTTCCACAGTTCACGAAACTGACCTTTCCTAGAGCTCTGAGACTGACACTCATACATAAAACAAGGCATCACAGCCGCAAAGTGCAAATCCCCAGCTGTGTGACAGCACAGCACCCTGCCCCCGGGTTGGGACCGTCCCCTGGAGGAGGAGTACTCCGGGATTCTCGCCTGGAGAGCCCCATCGATAGAGGAGCCGGTGGGCTGCGATCCACAGGGTCACAAAGAGTTCGACACGACTGAACAGCAATGCTGCCGCTCCCTTGGCTGCTCTGCAGAGATGGGGCGGGGGGGCTGAGCGGGGGGACCAGAGGCTTTGGAAGAGCGACATCCGGGGTCGGGCGAGTCTAGGCCCTACACACGCGAGCACCTCTGTCCTGACGCCCAGAGGAGACCCGCCGGCCGCGGGCTCACGGGGGAAGCCTGCGGGACGCAGGGGAGGGCGAGCGGGAGGCAGCGCGTCCTCTGTCGCCTCCCATGTCCCAACAGTAAACCAGGGCACTTTACGGACAGAGCTGTTGTTTTAAAGCAACAAAGAAACCAAGCACGTGTACTTCCCAGCACTGAATGACAGGAAACCTGAGAATTGCCACCTGCTTTAATACCTAGTAAATCAAGTTCTAAATGTCAGAGACATGAGATATCAGAAGTTTGACACTGTTGATCATGTGACTAATTTATATCTTATTTTCTATTATAAAAAGGTGTTCCGATTATTTTAAGCTTTCACCCTCTGATTCAAACTGTTGCAAGGGATACAATGAAGCAGTGTTTATGAAAGCTTACAGGATAACAAAACTGCCGAAAGTGGGAGGGAAAGTAAAATTTACGAGAGATTTAAGTACATCAGGGATAATGAGTGCTTTTCTCATTATGTGATTAACTGAGCATTACGTTCCAGAAAGATCAAGAGGTGTTTAATACACCCTCGATTCTCAGCTAGTTTTCATCTTGCTCTGTCTGGAAGAGACGCCAAGAATATGCAACACTCAGGAGCTGGTCCCACGGCCCGTGTCATTTCACTGGAACAGGAGCCATTTGGCACACGGGGCTCGAGGAGGTCAGACCCTGGCTGGTCGAGGCGACAGCAGAGCCACAGGCCGGCGGCCAGCCGCTCCCCTCCGGCCTCGCGGCCTCTGTGGGCACAGGCGGAGCCTGACCGCCAGCTCCGGGCACAGAGACTGCTGCAGAGACCACACTGCTGCACAGCGCGGCTCCTCCCGGCCGAGGCGGCGCCCGTTCATTCCAGGAGAACCGCGTCCAGCTTGGGCCAACAGACACCACAGCCACACAGGGACAAGCAGGACTCTTAGGAAAACACGATTTTTATTAGCAGCTGCCTCAAAAACACTCTGAGCCCTCTTTTCTCCATTCGCACGTGGAGGCGGGGGTGTGGGAACGGCCAGCAGCCCCCCGCCGAATCAGAAGCTTCGCTGTCCCAGAGAAAGACTGGACCATTTGAACGCTGGACACTGATCCTATCACGCACACTCAGAAAGAATGTTCTCGTTGAAATCGGACACGTCCGTGAAAGAAGGGCTCAGACTTCTGGGGTTTACCCATGGGCAAGTTATGCCAGCGTTTTCAACAGGTGCAAACAAGCTTGCACAAAAACCGTACTTAAACACCATGGACAAGTGGAGCTGCCCCAGGACAGCCGTGGATGGTAAAGTTGAGAATGGTGAAACAATTACACAGGAATAGCATTAGAGACACTCCGGACAAATGCTCTCTTGTCGATGACCCAAAAGATGCACTCTTTCAAACTTCATGTCAGTTACTTCCGTGTCCGCCAGGGAGTCTTGTCTGTGTGGTACTCAATGTTAAAAGACGCAAATTCAAGGTGGCGCCCACCCTCCCCTAAACCGCATTCTTCCTAGGCTCCCAGCTCGGATGATTCTAAGCTCTTAGAAGAGCCAGACCGGCTCGGGACGAGCCTTCCGGAATGCACCAGGAATCGCTGCTCCCTAAGCTGAAGACGTGGAGTGGAGCACGGAGCCCCGGGGGGCTTGCAGGGGCGCTGCTTCCTGCTACGTGGACTCCAGTGAGGAGCAAAGGTGGCAGGTCCCACTGGCCCATCAGAGCTTCACTTATTTCTCTAATATTCTTAATACACTGTGTGCTAAGTCACTTCAGTCACGTTTGACTCTTTGTTACCCTATGGACTGTAGCCCGCCGGGCTCCTCTGTCCATGGGATTTCTCCAGACAAGAATCCTGGAGTGGGCCGTCATGCCCTTCTCCAGAGGATCTTTCCAGCCCGGGGATCAAACCCATCTCTTACCTCTCCTGCACGGGCAGGTGGGTTCTTTATCACTAGTGCCACCTGCTAATTCAGTGACATTACAAGGTAGGATGGTTTCTAGGAGTGGGCCTGAGAGAGTAGCCACTCGTATCAATGCTGCGGAAGAGCATCTTCTAGAATGCAAATAACCAATTCAGAAAAGTTGGCTATACTCTGGTTATAAGTACCTTACATACTACTGTGAAGACTCAACACCTGGAGAGATTTGAAACAAAGCGTCCATTCCCAGTTCTCTCCAACCTCTGAGAGGAATGCAGCCTTTCTACAGCGCAGGCCGTCTACACAACACACGCTGCCGAACCGCTGACCAGAAACCCACACACTTCTGCCCCGAATGCTGTAAATTAAGAAGCCCATCACAGGGCTCCCCTGGCGGTCCGGTGGGTAAAGAGTCTGCCTTGCAGTGCAAGGGGCACCAGTTCGATCCCTGGCCCGGGAAGATCCCACATGCCGCGGAGCAGCTGGACCGATGTGTCCAATTACAAGCCGGCGCTTGACGAGAGAGGCCACTGTAATGGGAGGCCCACACATGCCAAAGAATAAAGATGGATGAAACTAATAAATAACTAAGAAAGAGCTCATGGCATGAAGCTGAAAAAAAAAAGAAACCCCATCACAGCGCCAGGGTGCGCTCCCCAGACTGGCAACTTCAAAAGCAAAAGAATCAATCTTCATGGGAAAAAAAAAAAGGGTTGTGTTTTTAACCATAGTAGGATCTATTTACATGAAAGAAAACATCAAGCCCTGAGTTAAAGCGCGCTATCCAAAGGCCTCAAATTCTTCCATGATGTTTTAGTTTATTTTCACTAATGGATCCAAAGCATAAAATGCTAAGTCAATTCCCATCTGGCCAGCAGCGACGAGCAGTGCAGCCAGCAGGCCAGCCTCTCCTCCGGGATGAGACACGCTCTGCCGCCCGGTCCTGCTGCATACGGCGGTGGTGGAATACCACCTAGCTTATGGACTAGCAAGTGGGAAGCAGAGACAAGGCCTCTGCTATATTTTTTTATTATTAGAAAATATCCTGTATTTGATGAATCCGAGGCTCTAGGCTACTGGCATGCCTAAACTGAAAATGAATCACAGAAGCCAAAAATTAATGAAGAATGTACACAATTAAGGGAGAAAACCTCCCAGTACACAAAAGTCAATATGGTCTTTTAATGCACCTAATTATTTTCATGATATACATTTATAAGGAAAATGTATGAGAAAAGCAAATGCTGGTAAAACAAACAAACAAACAAAACTCATATAGCTCATAGCCTCTTGCTCAATTAGTTTTTTAAACCCAGATACTATATTCATTATAAAACACTGTTGTCATTACATCTGATCTGAAGTGCTATGGTCATTCCAAAAATCATTTTCTAATTCAAGAGATTCTCCTAATGTAAGTGGCCACTGCCGAGGTGCATGGAAACTCTTTAATCAAGCAGCAACATAAAGAAAAACCAACCAAGGCCTCTGCAAGCTAAGAACAACTTAACGGGGGTGGAGGGTAGTTTACCAGTATTGAGGAACACAGCCTTGAATCAAAGTCAGACTTCCTGGCGAGGGTGCCTGCAAATTGGGGGTCCAATTACAAGCCGGCGCTTGACGAGAGAGGCCACTGTAATGGGAGGCCCACACATGCCAAAGAATAAAGATGGATGAAACTAATAAATAACTAAGAAAGAGCTCATGGCATGAAGCTGAAAAAAAAAAGAAACCCCATCACAACGCCAGGGTGCGCTCCCCAGACTGGCAACTTCAAAAGCAAAAGAATCAATCTTCATGGGAAAAAAAAAAAGGGTTGTGTTTTTAACCATAGTAGGATCTATTTACATGAAAGAAAACATCAAGCCCTGAGTTAAAGCGCGCTATCCAAAGGCCTCAAATTCTTCCATGATGTTTTAGTTTATTTTCACTAATGGATCCAAAGCATAAAATGCTAAGTCAATTCCCATCTGGCCAGCAGCGACGAGCAGTGCAGCCAGCAGGCCAGCCTCTCCTCCGGGATGAGACACGCTCTGCCGCCCGGTCCTGCTGCATACGGCGGTGGTGGAATACCACCTAGCTTATGGACTAGCAAGTGGGAAGCAGAGACAAGGCCTCTGCTATATTTTTTTATTATTAGAAAATATCCTGTATTTGATGAATCCGAGGCTCTAGGCTACCGGCATGCCTAAACTGAAAATGAATCACAGAAGCCAAAAATTAATGAAGAATGTACACAATTAAGGGAGAAAACCTCCCAGTACACAAAAGTCAATATGGTCTTTTAATGCACCTAATTATTTTCATGATATACATTTATAAGGAAAATGTATGAGAAAAGCAAATGCTGGTAAAACAAACAAACAAACAAAAACTCATATAGCTCATAGCCTCTTGCTCAATTAGTTTTTTAAACCCAGATACTATATTCATTATAAAACACTGTTGTCATTACATCTGATCTGAAGTGCTATGGTCATTCCAAAAATCATTTTCTAATTCAAGAGATTCTCCTAATGTAAGTGGCCACTGCCGTAGGTGCATGGAAACTCTTTAATCAAGCAGCAACATAAAGAAAAACCAACCAAGGCCTCTGCAAGCTAAGAACAACTTAACGGGGGTGGAGGGTAGTTTACCAGTATTGAGGAACACAGCCTTGAATCAAAGTCAGACTTCCTGGCGAGGGTGCCTGCAGGATCTGAGGTCCCTGACTAGGGACTGAACCCTGGCCCCCAGCAGCAAAAGTGCAGAGCCTTAAACTCTGGACCACGAGAGAAGCCCCTAAGGTAAACCTTAGGAAAACGAAACTCCTTCTCTCTAAGGTATGGGCTGAACGTTGAAGAATGAAGGCCAGGGCAGGTGCAGGGGCGCGAACCCCCCAACACTGCAGGAAGCGGGGAGGCTGAGAGTCAGCGCCGCAGCGCGGGGGCAGAGCGCAGGGTCTCTGCACTCAGCATCAGCCCCGCCACCACGCTCCTCCTCCTAGCACTCCTGCCAGCGGCTCGACCCCGCGACCCAGGGAAGGGACTCCCCCGGGCTGGAGCTCACAGACCTGGCGGCGCAAGGCCCACCTCCAACCCGCCTTCCGAGTGAAGAGGAGGTTCACAGAGGGTGGGGCTGTATCTCCCGTTTCTGGTTTACTCTCCCACAGCACAGAGGACGGCGGGAGCTTAAGGGTTTTCTGACTGATCAAGCAGAGTAGGTAAGTGTTACTAGGTCTTCCTCCTACTATTCACTTGTGTGAAAGAGTGGCTACAGAAGCATAAACCCCTCTATACCTGGCAGACAATGCTTTATTTTCTTCTTGTGACGATTCCCCAAAGGGAAGATTGTATCAATTTTAATCATATTTACAATCATAAAAATTGATCAGACTTCAGGTTTATACAGGATCAGTCTCCTGTGTGTTCCCTGTTAATACATGGTCTGAGATACACAGGTTGAGAAAAGATCGTGATTTACTGTGCCTTTATAACACACACAGATACATTCATTTCTAAGGCCATATGGACATAACGGAGAAGGGAACTTTCCATCGGTCAGCTGAAAACATCAGAACATTAAATCAGAATAATAACGTGGTTAAGAGCATCATTTGGAGTTTAAGCCTGGCTTTGTCACTTAGGAGCTATGTGGCACTGGCTAAGTCACTCAACTTCTCTGAGCCTCAGTTTCCACATCTGTGCAAGAGCATGCGCCCCCACCCCGCCTCATTAGGCAGTAGGATGGATCAGAGTTAACACAAGTCAGGAGTTCAGGTCAACGCCTGATATGTGTTAATAAGCACCAGAAGGGCTGTGGTTGGTTATTGTTATTATTATTAAGAAGGCTGTTGGGATAATATAGTTTACCTTCAATTATATCAAAATCAAATCATAATAGAAATAAATTTTAGGGCTTACCCTGGTGGTCCAGTGGGTGGGGACACCGCCTTGCAGTGCAAGGGGCGCCGGTTCGATCCCTGGCCTGGGAGGATCCCACGTGCTGCAGAGCGGCTGGACCGATGTGTCCAATCACCGAGCCGGAGCTCTGGGGCGCATGCGCCCAGAGCCGGTGCTCAGCAACGGCAGACGCCACCGCGATGGGAGGCCCACAGGAGCCAAAGAACAAAGATGGATGAAAATAGAGAAATGAAAGACCAACAGAAGTGGCCCACCCACTCCCCTCCCTGCCCAATCCGACCCCCTCCCAAAATAAATAAATAAATCTTTTAAAATAAATAAATAAATAAAAATAAATTTTATAACTGAATAATCATAAAAAATTGTAATTTTAGTAAAAATTATAGCACTCAAACATATTGCATTGCTATGAAAATTATTCCAGGCTTGCATGGAATATAATCTGTCCCACACTTGGCATCTAGGGGCTTCGTTAGTAACGTAACTACAACATCCTAATGTGCTAAAGTAGAAGCAAATAAAATTACATAGTATCTGGGCTAAGAGAAGAAATTAGAACTTAAAACGATCAAGGTGGTTCAAGGTAAAATGATCAAATACATGTTTGTCTTCCTCAAGTTGTGTTATTTAAAATGATGCAAACATAACTGTAGAAGTGAAAAATTCTCTATATTCAACAATATAAATACCAGCCTACAACAGCAATTGAATTTCACCTAAATAAACTGTCGCAGCAGTCTTCACCAAAAATAAGCTCAGTTTAGAAAAATAAGTCTCAGTTTAACAATGATGAACAACCAAAAGGCATTGCTGTTTCCCTGAAAACCTATCAACAGCACTTTTATCACTCCCTCTGGGGACCCCAGGACTACTCTGAAAAACTTCTGCTTCACAGTTCATGAGAAAATAATACAAATGTCCAGTTTTTACATATTATACAAAATGGATGCTGCCCACAGCTATAAAGAAAAAAATCCCATCTCGAGGATAGAAAGGAGGGGTAGTTGGGGGAGTGGGGAGAAAAATATGAGTTTTAACATCCTCTCAAATTTGGATTAACAGACCTGCTGAATTTCATCAGACGTTGATAACCAGGGTCTCGTTTGCTATGACCTGGAACTTTTCACTGTCAGTGAAACACAGTAGTCTCTCTCTCCCTTCCACCCCTTCCCTAAAACGTCCACCAAAGAATCCCCGCACCCGCCCCAGAGAAGGCACGCACAGCCACTGCTGCAGAGCGGCTGGACCGATGTGTCCAATCACCGAGCCGAGCTCTGGGGCGCATGCGCCCAGAGCCGGTGCTCAGCAACGGCAGACGCCACCGCGATGGGAGGCCCACAGGAGCCAAAGAACAAAGATGGATGAAAATAGAGAAATGAAAGACCAACAGAAGTGGCCCACCCACTCCCCTCCCTGCCCAATCCGACCCCCTCCCAAAATAAATAAATAAATCTTTTAAAATAAATAAATAAATAAAAATAAATTTTATAACTGAATAATCATAAAAAATTGTAATTTTAGTAAAAATTATAGCACTCAAACATATTGCATTGCTATGAAAATTATTCCAGGCTTGCATGGAATATAATCTGTCCCACACTTGGCATCTAGGGCTTCGTTAGTAACGTAACTACAACATCCTAATGTGCTAAAGTAGAAGCAAATAAAATTACATAGTATCTGGGCTAAGAGAAGAAATTAGAACTTAAAACGATCAAGGTGGTTCAAGGTAAAATGATCAAATACATGTTTGTCTTCCTCAAGTTGTGTTATTTAAAATGATGCAAACATAACTGTAGAAGTGAAAAATTCTCTATATTCAACAATATAAATACCAGCCTACAACAGCAATTGAATTTCACCTAAATAAACTGTCGCAGCAGTCTTCACCAAAAATAAGCTCAGTTTAGAAAAATAAGTCTCAGTTTAACAATGATGAACAACCAAAAGGCATTGCTGTTTCCCTGAAAACCTATCAACAGCACTTTTATCACTCCCTCTGGGGACCCCAGGACTACTCTGAAAAACTTCTGCTTCACAGTTCATGAGAAAATAATACAAATGTCCAGTTTTTACATATTATACAAAATGGATGCTGCCCACAGCTATAAAGAAAAAAATCCCATCTCGAGGATAGAAAGGAGGGGTAGTTGGGGGAGTGGGGAGAAAAATATGAGTTTTAACATCCTCTCAAATTTGGATTAACAGACCTGCTGAATTTCATCAGACGTTGATAACCAGGGTCTCGTTTGCTATGACCTGGAACTTTTCACTGTCAGTGAAACACAGTAGTCTCTCTCTCTCCCTTCCACCCCCTTCCCTAAAACGTCCACCAAAGAATCCCCCGCACCCCGCCCCAGAGAAGGCACGCACACAGCCACTGCCTGCGGCTGAAACGGTTTTGGAAAATGTCTGGCTGCTTAACAGATGCTTGGCTTGGATTTCCTCCCAAATATGTTTTTAATGCTGATAATGCTTGAATGCAACTGTTCACAGCAAGGGAAAAGCATGGGGGAGAGGCTGCCGTTACGTAAGGAGAGGAGGGTGACCAGCCTTGGGACAGCAGCTTAGAGAACATCTTACAGTAATTTTCACACACGTAAATACATCAGGCCTTCCCGCTCTTCCTGCCACCGAGAACCCCTTCTTCTTCATTTATCCCCACTGCAAAGCTCATGATGTGAAAGCGTCTCCCTCCTGAATTGCATTTAGTAGATAAAAGCTGACCCCATTTTTAGAAATCATTTATCTGTTAGAATAAACCAATGTAACCACATCGCATTCATAAAAGCAAATAAACGTCATGCTTCATTTCATTTCTAAAGCCTTATTCCAGAAACCAGTATGAGTCCTATTAACTGTTACTATTACTATCTGAAAACGTGTCACGCTCACAGACTAAAGACAAAGTCAGTCCCGGAAAATGGCAAAACTTGGGTTTCAAAGGAAGAAGAGCCAGGCAAGGAGCTTAGGGAGGAAACCCAGGGAATGCGCTAGAGGGAATGCGGGGGTAGTCTTGAACAATTTATAAGTCACATGTAAATTATCTCAAAATCAGGAAAAAAATCTTCGCTGGCTTCGCAGCTTTAGAGCTGGCTCAACCCGAGCAGAATTCAGTGCGGCGGCAGGATGGCCTTGGGCGGGAGGACCCGCCTGTGAAATGGGGGGCACCTGATCGTGTCAGAGAGGCCCGGTCGGGGAAAGCAATTCCCAGCCAAGCACCCAGTGAATACAAGTCAGCTACGTGCTGATCACCGCCAGACGACGTCTTCCCCGTCCAGGGATGTGGGCGGGGGATCAGGAAGGGGAGTGGGGGGATGGGTGCTATGCCCTCCACGTTTCTATGCTTGTGAATTTCTTTCCAGCAAAGAGCCCAAGGAGCCAATACAGATTAAGTCACTGCAAGTAATTCTTATCCAGTACATTTCAACCAAATACAGGAGGAGGAACACTAGCTTCATCTTGATGAACCTTCACATAAGCACTGGGAAGGGCTGGGCGTAGGAGGGGTGGGAGGTCTGTACTTTTACATCAGAAGAGAAAGTTAGAAAATAACTGTTATACTTTCCAACAAAAGCAAGCACAACTTTGTTAGAATGCCATTTATTATGTTCTGGAATTATTCCTGGCAGTTTAATATTTGAATTCTGAATATGTTTTACTTTACTGGCTATTCAAAACACCCTAGGCATTCTACTCTTTGTCTCAAATCTATGGTCAACAATTTCAGGTTATGTGTCACTTCCTCCCATCCTGTAGGAAGGCCAGGTGAACAACAAAAGCATCCTTATCATTATCTTGGGCACTGCCCTTTACAGAACTGATACCATCCGCTGGCAACCCTCCTAATCCTATGACGGGCTTGTTTGCCTAGTGTCTTCCGTGAGAAAACAGGTTTGCAGGGGTTAATTAACTTCACAAGTTAAATTCAAAACCAGGGACTGCTCAGCTCCGGGCAACACCATTCAAAGCAGACAACACTGCAGCTGTGCTCACAGGCTCTCTGGAAAACTGCACTGCAAGGCTTTCACTTAAAGGACCACTTTATGAATTCATTAAAAAAATTTTCAAAAGAAGAAGAGCCAGGCAAGGAGCTTAGGAGGAAACCCAGGGAATGCGCTAGAGGGAATGCGGGGTAGTCTTGAACAATTTATAAGTCACATGTAAATTATCTCAAAATCAGGAAAAAAATCTTCGCTGGCTTCGCAGCTTTAGAGCTGGCTCAACCCGAGCAGAATTCAGTGCGGCGGCAGGATGGCCTTGGGCGGGAGGACCCGCCTGTGAAATGGGGGGCACCTGATCGTGTCAGAGAGGCCCGGTCGGGGAAAGCAATTCCCAGCCAAGCACCCAGTGAATACAAGTCAGCTACGTGCTGATCACCGCCAGACGACGTCTTCCCCGTCCAGGGATGTGGGCGGGGGATCAGGAAGGGGAGTGGGGGGATGGGTGCTATGCCCTCCACGTTTCTATGCTTGTGAATTTCTTTCCAGCAAAGAGCCCAAGGAGCCAATACAGATTAAGTCACTGCAAGTAATTCTTATCCAGTACATTTCAACCAAATACAGGAGGAGGAACACTAGCTTCATCTTGATGAACCTTCACATAAGCACTGGGAAGGGCTGGGCGTAGGAGGGGTGGGAGGTCTGTACTTTTACATCAGAAGAGAAAGTTAGAAAATAACTGTTATACTTTCCAACAAAAGCAAGCACAACTTTGTTAGAATGCCATTTATTATGTTCTGGAATTATTCCTGGCAGTTTAATATTTGAATTCTGAATATGTTTTACTTTACTGGCTATTCAAAACACCCTAGGCATTCTACTCTTTGTCTCAAATCTATGGTCAACAATTTCAGGTTATGTGTCACTTCCTCCCATCCTGTAGGAAGGCCAGGTGAACAACAAAAGCATCCTTATCATTATCTTGGGCACTGCCCTTTACAGAACTGATACCATCCGCTGGCAACCCTCCTAATCCTATGACGGGCTTGTTTGCCTAGTGTCTTCCGTGAGAAAACAGGTTTGCAGGGGTTAATTAACTTCACAAGTTAAACTCAAAACCAGGGACTGCTCAGCTCCGGGCAACACCATTCAAAGCAGACAACACTGCAGCTGTGCTCACAGGCTCTCTGGAAAACTGCACTGCAAGGCTTTCACTTAAAGGACCACTTTATGAATTCATTATTTACATGAAAAAGAAAGCATAAAAAGTTACAGTAAAGGGATGATAAAACAGTGCTGATTTATAAAATGCACATCTAGGAGATTCTCAATTAGCGGTTGAGCTGGAGACAGTGCACGCAAAGGTCCTGCCTCCTCGCCCGCCCCCCTCACCATGCCACCCCCCTCCCCCGCTGCAGAGAGCATGGGACGCAGCGCAGGTGAGTTCCATGAGAGTAACAGTCACCACATGCAGAGGTCGCTGACTTCTGCACCATGTGATTGGGACAGGCCGGTCACAGGTGCTGTGTTTTAAAATGATGAGGGAATTAATGAGAGGGCATGCACTGGCATCAAAGGCAACACTGAGGGCTTCTCTTTCCCGCAGTTAATCATCTTCTCACAGAAAACCCTTCCAGTGCACAGGGAGCAGTGCACCTCCAGCACCTGTTCCCCACCTCTCCACCACCACCGCCCGCAAACACAAAATCGCGGAGCACTTCTCTGGCTTTCTGCGTGTTGACATCTGTAACATGTCCATATTTTAAGAAATCTGACCCAAACTCCACTTTCTTGTTGTAAATATCACTCCGTATGTCTGACTTCATCTGAACATGATAGTCCCTTTAAAAGCCATGGAAGATAAACAGGGAAATGCATCTCGTAGCTCCTCCCTCACATGCAGCTGACGGCTCCCAGAGAGGAGAGGGCGAGTGGCTAAAATAAAAACTACAGAACTGCCATTTTTAAGGTAATGCTGCCTAACATTACTTGCTAAGAAAAAAGAGAAATACTTAGGCCATGAATTCTACTTCCAATTATAGCAACCTCTAATTTAACAACAAAAGCATCCTTATCATTATCTTGGGCACTGCCCTTTACAGAACTGATACCATCCGCTGGCAACCCTCCTAATCCTATGACGGGCTTGTTTGCCTAGTGTCTTCCGTGAGAAAACAGGTTTGCAGGGGTTAATTAACTTCACAAGTTAAACTCAAAACCAGGGACTGCTCAGCTCCGGGCAACACCATTCAAAGCAGACAACACTGCAGCTGTGCTCACAGGCTCTCTGGAAAACTGCACTGCAAGGCTTTCACTTAAAGGACCACTTTATGAATTCATTATTTACATGAAAAAGAAAGCATAAAAAGTTACAGTAAAGGGATGATAAAACAGTGCTGATTTATAAAATGCACATCTAGGA
Organism: Tragulus kanchil; assembly: GCA_022376925.1. Lineage (NCBI taxonomy): Eukaryota > Metazoa > Chordata > Mammalia > Artiodactyla > Tragulidae > Tragulus > Tragulus kanchil. Next base: position 154,337,085 of record JAIOJX010000004.1, read on the forward strand.
GATTCTCAATTAGCGGTTGAGCTGGAGACAGTGCACGCAAAGGTCCTGCCTCCTCGCCCGCCCCCCTCACCATGCCACCCCCCTCCCCCGCTGCAGAGAGCATGGGACGCAGCGCAGGTGAGTTCCATGAGAGTAACAGTCACCACATGCAGAGGTCGCTGACTTCTGCACCATGTGATTGGGACAGGCCGGTCACAGGTGCTGTGTTTTAAAATGATGAGGGAATTAATGAGAGGGCATGCACTGGCATCAAAGGCAACACTGAGGGCTTCTCTTTCCCGCAGTTAATCATCTTCTCACAGAAAACCCTTCCAGTGCACAGGGAGCAGTGCACCTCCAGCACCTGTTCCCCACCTCTCCACCACCACCGCCCGCAAACACAAAATCGCGGAGCACTTCTCTGGCTTTCTGCGTGTTGACATCTGTAACATGTCCATATTTTAAGAAATCTGACCCAAACTCCACTTTCTTGTTGTAAATATCACTCCGTATGTCTGACTTCATCTGAACATGATAGTCCCTTTAAAAGCCATGGAAGATAAACAGGGAAATGCATCTTACGTAGCTCCTCCCTCACATGCAGCTGACGGCTCACAGAGAGGAGAGGGGCAGTGGCTAAAATAAAAACTACAGAACTGCCATTTTTAAGGTAATGCTGCCTAACATTACTTGCTAAGAAAAAAGAGAAATACTTAGGCCATGAATTCTACTTCAAATTATAGCAACCTCTAATTTAAAATCAGGTAAGCAGGTCTGGGCTTAGCTTTGTAACCAGTTTCCCTCTCCAATACCTATCTAGGTCGCACTAGTATTATTGGACAACAATTGTCTACCAAAGGGTCCACCAGACAGAGATGAAGTTGCTAAGTTCGGGCACCAGTCAGGCGCTTTGAACAGCACGCTGGTCGGCGAGCTCAGCGGCCCAGTGACCGTGCAGATGGTTTCATGTCTCTGTGGCGTGTTCGCCTCCATCCGCGCCAAGGCTGCAACTGCTGATCCCCACCCGACAACTGTGGGGAACAGCAGGTGGTGCCCCACGCACACACACATCTCCCGTCGGCCGCCTGCACCGACCTTCTGACGCTCCGCCGTTCAGAGCAACAGGCAAGCCACGTCTCCCCACCACACTCACTCCAGGGGCACGACCACACCGCTGTACCTAGCGCTTCTCCATCACTGTATCAGCAACCATACTAGGACCAAAGATGTGCAACTCTGAGGAGATGTCAGAGGGGAAAACGATTCCACCGTGCTGGCACGCAGGCAGGCAGGCAGGGGTCCCATCCCACCCTCAGCGGCTTCCTGCACCAGTGAGCCTACGGCGCCCTACTGGAGGCCTAGAAACCGCCCTCTGCACCTTCTCAAGTTATGAAGTGGGTGGTGTTATAGGCAAATCTATGAAGAGAGAGCAGCTCAGCAGGTGCTCAGCAGGGCTGGAAGGGACGGGAACACCGTAGAGAGAGGAAGCTCTGGGTGTGGGGCGTCTTCCTGGTGTTGAAGGTGCACAACCCCGTGAATACACTCAAAAGTCACTGCACCATATACTTTGAGTGGATGATTTTCAGGCTGTATCAGTTATAACCCAATAACACTGATCCCCCTCAAAAAAGCTGTTTGGCAGTTTTTATAAAGACATACTTCATAAAACATTATTCTGTGGCTGATTGTTAAAAACATTACCTATGGCACAAAGGAGAGGTCACTTTGAATAGATATGGGATGATTATTTCTTCTCTCCAAGCACACACAAGTTTTGGTATATACAATAGTAACTAAAATAGTAATAATATTTACCACCTTGGCCAAGTATTTCTCAGGAGGAGTAAGTGCATAAATGCGAGTTAAGGATTCCTGAACCCAAATTTCTGTCTGATGTACTGAGCAGACAGACATCCATTTACATATTCAGGACCTTTGCTTTGGCAAGTGCCTTTTACAAGACTAAGGCCTGAAGAATAAACACACAGGTTTTACAAGTAAGACAAACTTTTTTTCATAAATTCTTTGTCACTGTATTAAAACACAAGCGTTTTAAGATTCTGAACACATTTAAAGAAAATCCTTTAATTACCTTAAAGTTTTAGTTACTAGGGACCTTTCCTGCTCTAGTAAAAAGCTCTATTAAAACTGCCTCATCAAAGGCATCGCAAGCCAGCACAATTTCCTTTCGTTTGGACTGTCACTCGGAGAAATCAGAGTTCAGTAAAATCAGCCTGGTTCCTACCACAGATTATTTGTTAGACAGGTCAGTTCAACAGGCCAGGTCAGTTCAACCCTCGGTTACAGTCTTTTATGTTTTCTCAAAAATGTTTAGTTTCCTCAGTAAAACCACAGAGCGCTTACATCCCTAACCCAAAAACTTTTGACAACTTCCCCGTGAACGCATTCCACAAATACATGTTTGCAGACTAGAATGGGTACACATAAGGGCTTAAATTTCATTTGTGGTTTTCATATTTGCACTTTGGAAGAAAAAGAAACTTTTTTCCTCTTTCTAGATTTCCAGTTTGCATAAATTAAACCACCTTTGGACTTAACAGAATGATCACTGGCAACCTCTCACCCATAAACCACTAAAAGTGTTACATTTGATATAGTTCCTCATCGTTCTCAAGGCGTATTCCAAGTTCAGCTAGCTCACCGAACGACTAAATCCAGCCTGTTAGATAAATGCACTTATGGTTTATAAATATATAAGCCTACAGAAGCCAGGGGCTCAAAGGTCCGCGATGAGACGTCTTCATTCACTGCAGATAATATGGCCAGGAAGCTAGAATCAAATCCAAGTCCTTCGGCTGCATTTTTTTTAAAAAAGATCTCACCTATTTTACTTCTAGAATTTGTTTTTTGCATGAATGAATTAGATTGTATTATAAGATGCTTAAAGTATACTTGTAAAGTAACAAAAAATTATCTTAAAAGAAATGTTCTACAAGTAGCAAAAGACACTTCCTAGGTTCCACTACATTCTGAATATGCCATGTGAGAATGGATAACACTGGCTTGGTTTTGCTTTGCTTTTCAGAGATAACATTTCCCTCTTAATTTCTTAATATATCAGAGTTTCCTCAAAACTAATGAATATTCTTTAAAGAGGTCTTCATTAACACTTTACTTAGATTAAATTTTCCAAATTACTGGAATATAATTTAGGGTAAAGTGAAATCTCTTTTATACAGTTTTTATAAACTGTCATTTATTTAAAAGAAAAATAATGCATTTTAATCTAAAACAAATATTTTCTTATCAATATTCTCCATTATAGACATCCTTGAAAATAATCTAGCTTTGTAGATGAGAGCAGACTTTTTTTTAACAGTGATTTCAGATCGTTTTAACAAAGAAAACACTTTTAAATGCCACACAGCTCTGTTAAATGACCCGGTGTGACAGTTCATACACTCCTGTTAGCAGACTGACTTATCTGCTTCAATGAAATAGACCAAATACATTATGCACTGCAATCTGCAGTCATTACAATGCTTCATTCCTTTATCTGTAGATACAATGCTATAGTTAGAAATAATTCCTACTGCGTATTTCACTCCCCACATTATGCCAAATGTCACTTTTCAATACAGATTCTCTAAGTACAGATCTCACTGTCTTTCCCCCACCCAGTTATGGGGCAAATCTTTCCCCAAACGGCTACTGAGGGCACAAAGGGGCTCACGGAACTACTGGTCTCTCACCAGCAGCGGGTTCTCACCAGCATCAGGCCGGCTCACAATAGGAAGGTTCAACTCGCCAAGGCAGATACCACCCTAGCCACAGATTAGCCAAACAGGAAGCATTTCACCCACTCTTGGGTCTGGCCTCCAGTTGTGAAGGTCACAACTGCCCGGTTCCCCCATCCACTGCCCAGCTCGTCCCAGTGTCAACAGTGGACGGTCCTTTTCATCCTCTGTCGCTCATTCCACGTCTGAAACTACCAGTGTTTCTCTAAGGCCTTAAAGCAGTCAGCCCACGGCATCGTGACCTCACTGCATCCTTTGTACATGAAGCAACCTCATCAAGAGGTTCAATGACAATGACAGAGAGTAAAGGCTTCAGGTGTGTCTGGAACAGAGTGAAAAAGAATTAACCAAGATCTTACAGAGGCAGAAAATACACTGCTTGCTATTTCTACTATTCCTGGAGATAAGGGAGGGAAGGGAAAACATCCACTAAAGGATAAATATCTACTAAAGGATGCAGGGGCAGTTATCTGCTTCCTGGAGAACTTCACAGGCTGTCACGGCAGGATGGTGAACGGGCATCAGATCTCAACCACAGGCAAGCCCCAGGCTTTCTGCCAAATCCTGTTCCCAACTCCTCCCAGTAACTCAGCCGCCTCGGCTCTCTGCTCAGCCCCTCGCCCCTTCCTCTAGGGCTCTGGCACCTCCCACGGGACACCAGGCTGTGACCCATCCCAGGATCCCACCCGACCCTGTGCCCAGATCCCGCCAGGCAGTGGAGCTGGATGAGCCACTGACTCCGCCCACAGAGCCCTGCCCAGCGCCCCCGCATCAGGTACAACAGGTCCTTAACCGGCTGATCCTATGACAAGTAGAAAAATACATTAGAAACTCCGCATTTCTAAATCGTTTTCATCCTTTCTAGAGCCTCAATTTTGTGAATTTTTGCCGTATACAGCACATATTAAGTAAATGAAAACACATATGTGTATACTAATTTACTGATATATATGCATGTATTTATGATGTACTGACTTACACATATATACTGATTTAGTGTGCAATTTTTTTGAGTTGTCCATGGTTTGAAGGAGGCACACTTCCCTTTCTCCTCTAGGACATGGGGGGACAAAAGCATGCACATCCACTCATTCATTTAGTAAGTACATCGTCCACACCCTCTGGGTACCACGCACCATGCCAGGCAATGACGTTCGACTGTCAGGGCGCTCGCTGAGCTGAGAGTCCAGGAAAGCAGGCAGACATAAAACACTGAGGACCATAAGTGACGTCAAGTAGCATGCTGGGGTGGAAGGAAGTTAATGGGAAACGGGGGCTGGGTGGAGGCCACAGAGGTTAGGAGACACCTAGCTGCTAATATGCAAGGTGAAACTTAAATGATGGTAAGAGCTTTACCGAGGGTGGGGTAGGGAGGACATGTTCACTGAAGTGGAAGAACAGGGGCTGGAGGCAGGGGGGTATGTCTGTCTCATTCAAGGACCCGAAACAAGCCCGGTATGGCAGAAATATGCAATCAAGAAGGACAGTGGCAAATACAGGCCCCGACCAGCCATGTGACCTTGACAACCACTCCACATTTCCAATCTTTAAGGTTCGGTGGTAGTTCAGTCACTAAGTCGGGTCTGATTGTTGTGACCCCGTGGACTGTGGGCCTGCCAGGCATGGGATTTTCCAGGTAGGAATAACGGAGTGGGTTGGCCCTTCCCTTCTCCTGGGATCTTCCCAACCCAGGAGTCGAACTCGGTTCTCCTGCATTGCAGGCAGATTCTTCACTGACTGAGCTACGAGAAAGCCCAGCCTTTAAGGTCTAGCACTGATCAAATGAGGCAGGGCCATCACAGGGACTGGACGGTGACTTGTGTGACTCTTCTCACGGGGCATGGAGGGGCTGCTGCCAGAGCCGTGCTGCCCCTTTAAACTTGTGTGATCTTCCCGCATCAGGTACAACAGGTCCTTAACCGGCTGATCCTATGACAAGTAGAAAAATACATTAGAAACTCCGCATTTCTAAATCGTTTTCATCCTTTCTAGAGCCTCAATTTTGTGAATTTTTGCCGTATACAGCACATATTAAGTAAATGAAAACACATATGTGTATACTAATTTACTGATATATATGCATGTATTTATGATGTACTGACTTACACATATATACTGATTTAGTGTGCAATTTTTTTGAGTTGTCCATGGTTTGAAGGAGGCACACTTCCCTTTCTCCTCTAGGACATGGGGGGACAAAAGCATGCACATCCACTCATTCATTTAGTAAGTACATCGTCCACACCCTCTGGGTACCACGCACCATGCCAGGCAATGACGTTCGACTGTCAGACGCTCGCTGAGCTGAGAGTCCAGGAAAGCAGGCAGACATAAAACACTGAGGACCATAAGTGACGTCAAGTAGCATGCTGGGGTGGAAGGAAGTTAATGGGAAACGGGGGCTGGGTGGAGGCCACAGAGGTTAGGAGACACCTAGCTGCTAATATGCAAGGTGAAACTTAAATGATGGTAAGAGCTTTACCGAGGGTGGGGTAGGGAGGACATGTTCACTGAAGTGGAAGAACAGGGGCTGGAGGCAGGGGGGTATGTCTGTCTCATTCAAGGACCCGAAACAAGCCCGGTATGGCAGAAATATGCAATCAAGAAGGACAGTGGCAAATACAGGCCCCGACCAGCCATGTGACCTTGACAACCACTCCACATTTCCAATCTTTAAGGTTCGGTGGTAGTTCAGTCACTAAGTCGGGTCTGATTGTTGTGACCCCGTGGACTGTGGGCCTGCCAGGCATGGGATTTTCCAGGTAGGAATAACGGAGGGGGTTTGGGCCCCTTCCCTTCTCCTGGGATCTTCCCAACCCAGGAGTCGAACTCGGTTCTCCTGCATTGCAGGCAGATTCTTCACTGACTGAGCTACGAGAAAGCCCAGCCTTTAAGGTCTAGCACTGATCAAATGAGGCAGGGCCATCACAGGGACTGGACGGTGACTTGTGTGACTCTTCTCACGGGGCATGGAGGGGCTGCTGCCAGAGCCGTGCTGAGTTCTCAGGTTCTCAACTAAACCCTTGCACCGGAAGGCAGACTCTGTGCCTGAATGATCTTACACATGTAGATTTCTTAGCAAGTATTTGCGTCCTCTGGTCCCAAAATGATGTCTGACAGCATGAGTAAATAGTGAGGAAAATAAATTCAACTGGGGGTTTATGCCTATGGAAGACCCCCTAGAAGAATACACGTGCCCAGGATCAGAAAGGAGTCCCTATTACGAGTCTACAATAAAATAGATCACTTTCTCTATCTCTGCATAATGAAAGCTTTAAATAACTCCGCTGTAATGGCATTTTGCGTTTGCATGCTTTGTGGTCTTGCTGTATTATTTTATTAAACTCACAGGGTAGAGAATGGAGCTCTCTCCCTTGACTACACAGAGGACAGAGAGAAGGGGCCCCCGGAAACACCTGCTCAGGAGAGCAAGAAAGGCCCAGAAACAGGTGCTGGTGACAGACGTTCAGTTACACCCCAAGGAATGATCTTCTTCCCTTCACAGACAGCCTGGAGGGTTCAAGAACAAAATGTGTCCACTCTCTGGCTTGAGAAGATCAGGAGGTGATTACGACTCATTACTGCTCAACTGCGGAGTCCATAAAGATCAACTGAGGAGAGTCAAAGCTGCCCCGCAAAGGAGAACCTTAACTCTTATCCCAGACGTAATAGCAGTGACACCTCCCCTTCCCACACGCGCGTTCACACTCGGATCCAGAGCTCTTCCACGGGCCTGGCCTGCAGGAGGGAGGGCGAAGGCAAGATGCAGCCGCTGGAACCTGGCCTTGTTTGGGGGTCGCACACAAAGCGAGGGAGACGCTGCTGGGGCCCAGCACTGGTGTCATTTCTCAACCTTCTGACTTACAGCAGGACAGAAACACGGAGGAGCCTTCCCTGCCGTTCCCTCCTGTGGCACACCTACCACCACACGCACGGAGCAGGCACCGGCCGGGAATTCAAAAGCATGACCTTGCAAATCGGCTCCTCAAGCAACCCCTGTGACCGAAGCCAACGCGGCCCATCCAGAGCACGCCACGCAGCACGCTGCACTCCCCCGCCGTCTCTCCAGCTCAGAACTTCAACAGGCGGGTAAGACGTGAGTGATGTTGGAAAAGGACAGCAAATCACAGTGCTCTGATCACTAGTGTGGCCAAGTTACTTTCAGCCATCTTACAGATGATGGGACTCACCAGCAGGCTAGACCTTCAAGACAAGACAGCCCACCCAGAGAAGGACGCGAGAGAGGAGCAGGTAAAAGGGGCGATCTGGGGGAGGCGGAGGTGGAAGGGAAAGGGCGGAGGAGCAGAGCTCGGGAAGACAGAGAAGAGGCTCAAGGCAAACAGCCCCAAGGTCTGAGGAGGCACTGGTCGAGGGCCCACGGCGCTGTCCACAGCCCCCTGCCCTCGTGGAGCAGAGCAAAGGGCCAGCCACTGCCTCTGCGACCAACACTCCCCCTGGTCCTCACTGCCACACACCTCTGTTCTATCCCGCACTTGGAAATATGTGGAAACCTGTAACTGCCACATGGATGGAGGGCTGCTATTGGCACCTGGAGGATAAAAGCCAGGAACGTCTGAAACACACATGTGCACTGAAACACAGGCTGGCGAGTTAGAGTGTATTTCATTTCTTCCTACTAGTTAAAGCACTGTTTTGATTTTTAAATTATATGGTAATTACATTTCAGAATAGGACATGGAGCATCCACAGTATACAAACAGGGAAAGCGGGTCTGCAGGAGTAAGGAACCAGCCCTGCAGTAAAGGAGAATCACCTGGATCCAGCCTTGAACATTGCCTCCCTAAGAGGACAGGGCAGCCCTTCAAAGCCGGTGTGGTGACCTCGGCTGCTCCAAGGTAGCAAACCTAAACGAATCTCCAGGTAGGTCTGGGCGCCTGTCCACCGAGGTTTTACAGTTTCGCTGCATTTACTAGAGAAAGAGAGACGGACTTTCTTCCCAAATCTTAACACAAGACCGCAGGAAGGGGCTGGCAAAAAAGCCCCCAGGGCCAAGCCCATTCGCCCTGAAGACTGCGTCTGAGCCACACCAGCGGAGCTGAGCGGCTGGGGCAGAGAGCAGACGGGTCCACAACGGAATTCACAATCTGGCATTCACAGGGAAAAAAAGTACCCCCTCCTGTTCTAGATCAAGCATACTCTGGTATGTTTTATTTCTAACTTAAATCTATTTTAAATATATATAAAGTCTATATGTCATAATCAGTATTACAATTAATACCTCGTGGGGGATGTCTCAGATAGGCAGAATGGTTTGAACTTCCTTATTAGTTTTTTTTTTTTTTAATATGTCTTTATTTTAGTCTGACTTCATGCACATATACCTAAAACTTCCTGTTTAGATTTCAGGCTGCCGCAGCCTACAACTGGAACGGTTTGACCTCATCAACTATAATTTGAAACATTCAAACAACATTAACAAGAGAGAAAACTTTTCTACCAGGTAAATTCCTCTAAAGTCAAAACAGTTCCACAAGTACCAGTGGTGATAAAGCAGGTATCAGTTTCATTCTAAAGCACTTATTCAGGCTGATGGGACGTGCGCCCGTGTAAATTACTTGCGGTGACACCCACACGACGGGGAGACACCCGGCCGGGGCGGGGCGGGGCGGGGCGGGGCGGGGCTGCTCTCGCTGCCCTCGCCAGCCTCTGGGCCCAGAACGCGGGGCTGGGCGCTGCCGTCCCAACACGGGGCGCTCTCTGCAGCACTCCTGGGCCATCTGTCCTCTGGCCCCCAGTCCACACGCCATCAACCACAGGCTCACACACTCAGGTCACCTGGCCACTTCGGAAATAGCTCCCGCTCGGGAAGGCGGTGTGGACTGCGAGACGAGCGGGAAGCAGCGCTGGACAGTCCTGCCGTGGCCACAGCTGGCCAGCGGACGCGCCCTGACACACCCACACACACCAGGGTGAGAACGCCGGGCGCAGAAGCTACATTCAGACACACGCCTCCCTTCCTAACCTAAGCAGGCAGCAATGAGAACAAGCCCTCTTTTCCTTTTCCCTTCTTGGGGGCAGAGGCGGAGGTGGGGTTTCCTCCATTCAGGAACGGGCATCAGAAACCCAGACAGGGCCAGCTCTCACTTAACCCCCTCACGGGGCCCCCAGTGAATCCCAGAGGAGCTCAGCTGGCACTATTAGGGGCCTCGACGATGACATACTTTGCTGACTACTAATGTGAGCTGCAGTCGTGATGAGTTTCAAATACAACAAATACGACATTAGCAAAACTGAATTCCAAATTGACTCTCGGGAGGTTTTCTTCATCAGACTGAAGACCCAGTTTCTCAGTGGAGACTGAAGAACAAAGCTCAAGCGGTTTCCCTGAATGTCGTATCTAAACAACGGAGGTGTTGGGGTCATCGTCACAGGACGTGATGCCCCCCGGTGCAATTCCATCACCTTCCGAAGGAGGTGAAGACCCCGCAGGGCCCCGGGCTTCTCCCGCAGGACCCCTCCTGGCCAAGGCCCTCAGAGGGAGCTGTCTTACAATGGCCTACAGAGCCCAGAGGTCCACGGTCCTTCCTGGCCAGTATAAATCTACAGTCAAAACTCACAAGGGCGGGGGGTGCTGAGGGGCAGCACCAGGGTCTGGCCGGAAGCAGAGGTCCAGGCGAGGAGGCGGCCTCACAGGGCAGCCAGGGCGCCCCTCCTTCTCCACTGAGGTCAAGAGGGTGTTGGCTTTAGACGTTCTCCTCACCTGCGATGGACAGAGAACATCCGCCTTCTACCTCTCCAAGTGGCACTCCTGGAGTCAGGTCCCCTCGCTGGAGGCTTGAAAGGGAGAGTGGCTAGGACGCCTGGAATACCTCAAGGACTCAAGGACGGAGGGGTGCGAGCCAAACCCTGGCCTGAACCCTGAGGGCTTCACGTGACGCAGCGACTCCTGTCTATTCTCCCACAAGGGTCTCAACGCTGGGACGCCCCCATCCTGAAGAAAGACACGTACGCCACCCTCCTCCCTCAGAACTCCCACCCCGAAGCCCCGGGCCGGGGCAGCGGGCAGCGACAGAGCCCCGCCCCTCCAGCCTGCCCCACCCTCGGGTCTGGAACCACCCCGTGGGGCCGCCACTGTCCCAGTGCCAGCCCATCGGAACACTGCAGGACCAAGGCGCAGACGCAGATGAGCTATTTCAAGGAAGACACCCCAATGCACCAGCTTCACGGTGAATGTCAAAATTGGGGGTTTCCTCCATTCAGGAACGGGCATCAGAAACCCAGACAGGGCCAGCTCTCACTTAACCCCCTCACGGGGCCCCCAGTGAATCCCAGAGGAGCTCAGCTGGCACTATTAGGGGCCTCGACGATGACATACTTTGCTGACTACTAATGTGAGCTGCAGTCGTGATGAGTTTCAAATACAACAAATACGACATTAGCAAAACTGAATTCCAAATTGACTCTCGGGAGGTTTTCTTCATCAGACTGAAGACCCAGTTTCTCAGTGGAGACTGAAGAACAAAGCTCAAGCGGTTTCTGAATGTCGATCTAAACAACGGAGGTGTTGGGGTCATCGTCACAGGACGTGATGCCCCCCGGTGCAATTCCATCACCTTCCGAAGGAGGTGAAGACCCCGCAGGGCCCCGGGCTTCTCCCGCAGGACCCCTCCTGGCCAAGGCCCTCAGAGGGAGCTGTCTTACAATGGCCTACAGAGCCCAGAGGTCCACGGTCCTTCCTGGCCAGTATAAATCTACAGTCAAAACTCACAAGGGCGGGGGGTGCTGAGGGGCAGCACCAGGGTCTGGCCGGAAGCAGAGGTCCAGGCGAGGAGGCGGCCTCACAGGGCAGCCAGGGCGCCCCTCCTTCTCCACTGAGGTCAAGAGGGTGTTGGCTTTAGACGTTCTCCTCACCTGCGATGGACAGAGAACATCCGCCTTCTACCTCTCCAAGTGGCACTCCTGGAGTCAGGTCCCCTCGCTGGAGGCTTGAAAGGGAGAGTGGCTAGGACGCCTGGAATACCTCAAGGACTCAAGGACGGAGGGGTGCGAGCCAAACCCTGGCCTGAACCCTGAGGGCTTCACGTGACGCAGCGACTCCTGTCTATTCTCCCACAAGGGTCTCAACGCTGGGACGCCCCCATCCTGAAGAAAGACACGTACGCCACCCTCCTCCCTCAGAACTCCCACCCCGAAGCCCCGGGCCGGGGCAGCGGGCAGCGACAGAGCCCCGCCCCTCCAGCCTGCCCCACCCTCGGGTCTGGAACCACCCCGTGGGGCCGCCACTGTCCCAGTGCCAGCCCATCGGAACACTGCAGGACCAAGGCGCAGACGCAGATGAGCTATTTCAAGGAAGACACCCCAATGCACCAGCTTCACGGTGAATGTCAAAATTAGTGCTCATGACTATTTAAAGTCCTGTGTGTTACAGGTATAGCCACCTATAAACATTAGTTTGGAATAAAGCAATACTGTTCGAAAGGAAACTCCTTCTGTGGACCCTTCATCTGGATATGATCAGCCTCAAAAGAAGGCTGGGGATCCCGGTGCACGAACTCAAGGTCCCCTGAGTGAAACGCTCTGCTCACCCCCAGCCACCCAGTGAGTCTCAGGGCCGGAGGGTGGCAGGAGACTGGCAGCGCCCAGCTTTCGACCGGGCCTCCTTAACACACTCCTGCTCGAGCAGCTGACGAGGCTGGGCTTTCACAGGAGGAAGGGCTGCAGGGTCACTTCCCCTCAATGGGTGACCCCTGTCAGAGGAGACCCACCTGCTCAGCTCACCGAGGAACCTGAGACCCAGGGCTGAGCTTCCCCTGCCGGGGCCACGAGTCCCACCCACCGGGAAGTGTCAGTGCACCCTCAGGGCCCCTGCCCAGGGCCGGCGCAGACCCCACGGCAGGGCCAGGAGTCACCAGTGCCTCACCCTCCCCGACCTGCCGACGAGGGCCTGTACAGTCAAAAGCTATGGGCTTCCCAGTCATCATAGATGGACGTGAGGGTTGGACCACAAAGAAGGCTCAGCACCAAAGAATTGATGTTTTCCAACTGTGGTGCTGAGGAAGACTCTGGAGAGTCCTTTGGACTGCGAGGAGATCAAACCAGTCAACCCTAAAGGATGTCAACCTTGACTATTCACCGCAAGGACTGATGCTGAAGCTGAAGCTTCAATCCTTTGGGCCCCTGATGCAAAGGAAAGCACCCTGGAAACACCCTGATGGGGGGAGGAGGAGAAGACGGGGCAGATGAAGTGGCTGGATGCTATCACTGACCCAAAGCACATGAGTCTGAACACACTCCAGTAGCTAGAGGGGGCAGGGAAGCCTGGTGTGCTGCCGTCCACAGGGCGCAGAGAGCTGGATAAAACTTAGTGGCGGACCACCACCACCCTCGCTGACCCCGCCCCTCCCTGTCACACAGGCCGCGGAGCCAGACTCTCCAACAGGGAGCTCACAGCTGACATTCCCTTTCATCCTTCTTTCCCTTCCTGCCACCCGAAGTTCAGCCGTTCCCCACCGGGCGCCGCGGCAGGCAGAGCTCTGGGCCGCCGCCGGACACCCACGTCCAGGCTGTGCCCCAGGACTCTCACCGTCCCACAGCGTGGGCGGCATCCGTGCGCAAGACGGGGTAGCCCTCTTGTGGACAGGTTCACGTACACTGCTCGGGTTCATCCAAAGGGGGATGATGCTGGTGGACCCGACCAATCGGGTGGTGCCTTCAGAAAAAGTGACCTATCAGAGAGCCTGAGCACCCCGCTGGCCTCCGTCCCGCCAGCAGGGGGCGGGGCCGCGTGGTCCGGGCTGGGCGACCTCCAGGAGGCGTGGCCACGGAGCCTCGGCTCCACCCCCGCAGGGAAGTGCATTCTGTCCACCGCCTGGGACCTGGAAGAGGACCCCAGCCCCAGAGACCTGGCAGCCTGAGAGACCCTGGAGAGCACAGCCAGGCGCGCCATGCCTGGACGCCCGCCAGAGAGGGTGGGAGAGAACAAGCGGGCGCTGCTGGGGGCAAGAGGAGCGCACCTGAGCACGAAATTAAGTTTTCACTGCACAGATTTTAATTTCATCTGCATTTTCTTCTTTTCTCAGAGAACTGGGCCGAATCGCCTCCCTCTGGCCCGCCCCACCCACTCACCTCCACCCATAAAATAGCCAACTGACCACCGTGACCGGCGTGTTAGAGCCAGCAACTCCACCGTGAGTCTCAACAGTTCAAGGAGAACTGATGGAAACTCCGTGCTTTCGGTAACCTGTGGGGTCCCGTCACGCAGCAGCACAGGATCTCATCCAGGCTTTCAAAAGCCAAGCCGACTGCTCAGAGCTCTACAAGGGACGCTGTGATACAGCACAAGCCCTTCCTTTCCTAGAAACGAGGAAGCCGAGGCTCAGAGAGTCTGAACATCCAAAGACCTTTCATTTCTACACATTACTTGAAATACGCACACGTTATGCATATAACATAAAGTTACAAACTTAACTTGTACAAGCAGTTAACACTGTGGTACCCTAACACTTTTCTTTCATTTAAAAATGGGTGGTAACTTCATATATAGTTTTTTTAAGTAGAATTTTTAGCATTTATCTTTTAAAATAATTTTTTTAATGGAGTAGACTGGTTAGTTGTAAGTTACTCAATCTACAACACTGAGTTACTCCTGGACCGCAAGAAGAAACAGCTTACGTGAACCCCGTGGTCCTTCTGTGAAGATGGAACACAGTGAAAAAAATGCGCTAACAGCTCCCCTGAGGATGACTGGGTTTCCAAGGTTAACTTCATCTGCAGCATTTTGACTTTGTAGTTTTTAACCCATAAAGAGAAACTTTGGAAGGATGGATGGCCGCTCTCTTTCAAAATGAGTTGCAAGTTGCTAGCCAGAAACACAAATGAATTTTACCAAAAAAAAAAAAAAAAAGTGAAAGATTCAGAGCTGAAAAAAAATTCCAGCTGGCACAAAACGACTGTCCTTGCAATGTTTCCTGAAGCCTTGACCCTAAATGGACGCTGGCTTGGAAGCAGGTATTATAGCCTTGGAAGACTAATAACTTCGAGGAAAAACTTTTACCTCCAAAGACGACTCTCGGGCCAAATGTGGGCGCTGCCTGCACCAGGTGCCCTCCAGGACACCAGGCGGGAGGAGCAGCCAGCCTCACCAGCTGCAGGGCCAGGGCGAGGGTCTGTGCACACCAAACACTGTGCTGTACTCGGTCGCTCAGTCGTGTCTAGCTTTTTGTGACCCCACGGACTGTAGCCCCCCAGGCTCCTCTGTCCATGGGCTTCTCCAGGCAAGAATACTGGAGTGGGTGGCCATGCCCTCCTCCAGGGGATCTTCCCTACCCAGGAATCGAACCGGGGTCTCCTGCATTGCAGGTGGATTCTTTGGATCAGCTGAGGTACCAGGGAAGTCCACAGCAAGCACTGAATGCTTATAAAATAGCCTGTTAAGAGGGTGTGTATCTCTGTAATCTAATTTTGGTCTTAAGACCAAAATTAGATGAGAATTTAAGCATAAAACATCACACTTTTTCACATTTGCCAGAGAGACAGGGAGAGATGATAACCTTGAAATTAAAAATATGATAACCTTCAAACTAAAAATAAAATTCCTTTCTAAGGTCACAAAAAATGCACAGCTACCTCGCACCAGTCCAGTTTCCTGGAAACATGGCCGTTTCCTCCAGTTCTCACAAATCCCACTGGATATGACTTCCTGCGTACACAGAGTCCGCTCCATGCAGTTGCTGAGTTGTTTCATAAAGACATTAAGGTGCGGTTGTGCAGTCTCTAGAGTCAGCGGGCCCAGCGGCCCCACCACCTGGTTCCAGGGTCCCTTCCTAACGCGGGGGAGACCAGGGACATGCCGGAATGCAGCAGATGCCCCATGCCCGCTGGACGGCAGGCGTGCTCCCCGGCCGCTCCGGAGGGCTCGGCTCAGACCTGCACGGCGCAACGGGCGGTCTGGGCTGCGCCGCCAGCGCCCGACGGGTGACGGTCCCCAGCGTCTCCCTGGGGGCTCACAACAGGCGCACACATTCCGTTTAGCCATTCAGCATCTCTGTCACGGTAGGGGAAGGAAAGTCCACTTTTCAAAAGACAGGACCACAGGATCTGAAGTCTGGAAGCCTGCGAAGAGCCAGATGCTGCCCGGTGACGCTCTTGGTTATGGAGGAAATGGCCAGGCCCCGCACGAGAGGCCACCGCCTCGGAGCCCAAAGCTGGAGGCGAGCTCGACTGAAGGTCTCCTGCGAGGACCCCCACCACAGAGACCCGTCCCAGCCCTTCTCTCCCTTCTCCCATCTCCACCACCAAGCTCCCGGAGGGCCCAGAGCTAAACGACAGCGGAGCTCCCCTAAAGCAGCAGAAGAAATGCCTGCCTCCCAGACAAAATGTTTCCTTCTGAAACTGTCATTTAAGAACTCTTTTTCTAATGTGTGGTCATCTAACAGCCCTATTTTTCCCCCTCAGCAGGGCAGCTCCCTCGATCAGGACTGTTCATCTCTCCTCTCTCTTGTCCCCTGATCTCCACCAGGAGGGAGGGCTCAGGCCCTGCATCTCTGAGACACCATGGAGTCACCAAAGCAAACCACTGTGGGTCCGTATTTGTACAACGGCGGAGGGGTCGCCTTATAGGACTGTCGTAAGGTGGAAAACACAACAGGTGCAGTGCCTCCGCAGGCAGGTCGGATTCCTAAAGGCGCCCACAGACCCCTGCCTGGGAATCACACGGGACTCCTGGCTGGCATGCGGGATCACACGCCTGTGTCATGACAAAGTCTGGGGTGGGGGCGGAGTCTTTCATTCTCCATGCTCATCATAAAGTAAATGATCCGCTCACCGGCGGGGCAGGGCTGGGCCACAACGCAAGAAAGGGCGCTGTGGCGAGGAGGCAGCACGCGGCTGGTCCCCTGGCTTCCACGCTGCACTGACCTGGACCCACACTAAGGAAGCCAAGCACACTAAATCAATGTCGAGAAAATCAGCCATGTTAGAGGAAACCAACCCTGAACATTCGCTGGAAGGACGGATGCTGAAGCTGAAGCTCCAATGCTTTGGCCACGTGATGCGAAGAGACAACTCACTGGAAAAAGAGCCCGATGTTGGGGAAAAGAGAAGGCAAAAGGAGAAGGGGATGAGAGAAGACAGGACGGTTGGGTGGCATCCCTGAGTCAGTGAACATGAGTCTGAGCAGGCTGTGGGAGGTGGCGGAGGACAGGGAAGCCTGGCGTGCTGCAGTCCATGGCGTCAGGAAGAGCCGGACACAACTGAGTGACTGAACGGACCTGAACACGTTAGGAAACACCACTGATGACACAACCAGGTACGAGCGGGTGTGTCACACACAGACTTCACCGTCTCACAAAGCAGCCGTGATGCACACAGGAACGCCAGGATTTTCTGTGCTATTTTAACTTCCAATTTTTAAAAAATGCTGGTTAACAACCTACAGCTTGGAAAGCAACATTTTATTTTTTAGCAATACCCATGTATCATCCTAACAGTTCTTGAGCTCAGCGGTCTGAACTGGGCCTCAGCAGGCTAGAATGAAGACAGGAGCCGGGCTGCGATCCTTGCAGAAGTTTCTCTGAGGAGCCGGCTTCCGCGCCTTTCTCGGGTTCTGGAGGCCAAGGCCAACCCACTTTATCTCCTCCAGAAATGGCTCTGAGTCAACATTAGTCTGCTTGTCCCGTACAGATCCTGGCATAATGCAGAG
This sequence comes from Tragulus kanchil, assembly GCA_022376925.1. Lineage (NCBI taxonomy): Eukaryota > Metazoa > Chordata > Mammalia > Artiodactyla > Tragulidae > Tragulus > Tragulus kanchil. Next base: position 154,354,482 of record JAIOJX010000004.1, read on the forward strand.
CCCTGAGTCCTCCCCTAAAGGGGCAGGTGTCCCGTCCAGTGCTTCTGGATGCGGCCTCTTCCAGACCCTCCACGTGGTGCTTGCCACTGCAGGTCACCCCAGGAAAGGCAGAGGCCTGGGCCACATCGAGGGCACTCTGGGAAGGGTGGCACCGCCATGGGCGCAGCTCAGCGTCAGGTGAGGGGCCCCGCTGGCAGCGTCAAGCCCCAGCCTGAAAGCCTGGAGGGGCTGCACTCCTGAGGGTCTGGCGGGATGGTTAGGGATCAGCAGGAAGCAAAGCTCTCTTCGGCAGCAGCAGCACCGAAATGGGGGATAAAGACCTCTGGCTGAGCATTCTGAACAACAAAGCCCCGTTCACAGAAGCAAAGAGGGCTCCCGAAGGAGCTTTCCTACCGCATGGCGGGAGGAGAGGAGAGAAACAAGTGCTGGGCCAGTTTCTCCCAGAGCGAGCACACCCCCCAGAATTACAGGAAAAGAAGCAAATTCTCTTCATCTCTCCCCAGCCCCCAGATCCCACCCAAACCACCCGGCCCTCAAGCCTCCACACGCCGCTGGGCGGACTGATGTGCTGCGACCCTCCCGCGTGCTGGGGGCGCAGGGTCGCGGGACGCCGTGGCCACGCCGCAGCACCCACCCCAGGCAGAGCCCTGCCCCAGCGACCCCCACGCGGCCGTCCTCCCCTCGCCCCCTAGACCCGCGCAGAGAGGGGCCTTCCCGTGCCCTTGAGGGGCTGACTCCAGGACCCTCCGAGGATGCTCGAGCCCCAGGCAGCCCTCCGCGCCCGCGGTTCCCATCCACGGATTCCACCAACACGGACCTGCGCTACTGGATCCATCGCTGAGGAACAGCCACGCTCTCGGGGGACCCGGGAGGGCGGGGCCCTGCTGAAGACCACACCGCGGTGGGAGGCGGGGAGCCGGGCCCCTTGGCACCCTGAGGGGCCCTGTCCAGTCTTCTGCTTTTTTTTTTTTAACTATATTTACATCTTATTTACATAATCTAAAGGAGGAAAATGCCGTGCCCTTTATTAAAACAGTACACTTGTGTCCCTTTCAATATCTTACTGGAGCTAGTGGTCAAGTGTGAGTAAATCAAAACATGTCCTCATGGGTGAGTCTTAATTACTTTCCAACAGTCATTTTTAAATTCAGCCTGTTTACAGAAGATAAATGAGAACCTTCCCCAGAGACATAAATTACAGTTACGTTAAAAATCAGCTGATTCAAAACACCTTCATTCCTTTAATAAGAGAAGCAGTCCTGTTTCTAACAGTTAATGAATGTTTTTTAATGTTTGATTTCAAACTTGTAAAACGTTATTCATTTACTATTTTCCCAAACCTCAGACTCCAATCCTTAGGCTTACATTATTAGCATTAGTAACATTTAAAAGGAGGCGGGGTGGAATTTTCAGATTTCTCAAAGAGAAACTGAACACCTTAGCGCTCATGTGTCCCATGGAAAGACCCATGACCCTGACTGGGCAAGGCCACCACGGGCGCCCACACTTCAGGAATGGGACCTGAGTTTGAAATAGCTGCTCGTGGTTTTCCTTCACCATTTTCTCATTAACGAGGTCAAGGGAGTCCTTGTGATCTTTGAGAAAAGGCCATTTTCCTGTAAATGAGATATCTGATGTTAACAACAACTAAGCAGTCCGTGCCTGAGCAAACTGCACTGGCGGTAAAAGACCCCCGAACCCAAAACTGGAGGGCACCCACCCCAGGCAGAAGCCCTGCCCCAGCGACCCCCACGCGGCCGTCCTCCCCTCGCCCCCTAGACCCGCGCAGAGAGGGGCCTTCCCGTGCCCTTGAGGGGCTGACTCCAGGACCCTCCGAGGATGCTCGAGCCCCAGGCAGCCCTCCGCGCCCGCGGTTCCCATCCACGGATTCCACCAACACGGACCTGCGCTACTGGATCCATCGCTGAGGAACAGCCACGCTCTCGGGGGACCCGGGAGGGCGGGGCCCTGCTGAAGACCACACCGCGGTGGGAGGCGGGGAGCCGGGCCCCTTGGCACCCTGAGGGGCCCTGTCCAGTCTTCTGCTTTTTTTTTTTTAACTATATTTACATCTTATTTACATAATCTAAAGGAGGAAAATGCCGTGCCCTTTATTAAAACAGTACACTTGTGTCCCTTTCAATATCTTACTGGAGCTAGTGGTCAAGTGTGAGTAAATCAAAACATGTCCTCATGGGTGAGTCTTAATTACTTTCCAACAGTCATTTTTAAATTCAGCCTGTTTACAGAAGATAAATGAGAACCTTCCCCAGAGACATAAATTACAGTTACGTTAAAAATCAGCTGATTCAAAACACCTTCATTCCTTTAATAAGAGAAGCAGTCCTGTTTCTAACAGTTAATGAATGTTTTTTAATGTTTGATTTCAAACTTGTAAAACGTTATTCATTTACTATTTTCCCAAACCTCAGACTCCAATCCTTAGGCTTACATTATTAGCATTAGTAACATTTAAAAGGAGGCGGGGTGGAATTTTCAGATTTCTCAAAGAGAAACTGAACACCTTAGCGCTCATGTGTCCCATGGAAAGACCCATGACCCTGACTGGGCAAGGCCACCACGGGCGCCCACACTTCAGGAATGGGACCTGAGTTTGAAATAGCTGCTCGTGGTTTTCCTTCACCATTTTCTCATTAACGAGGTCAAGGGAGTCCTTGTGATCTTTGAGAAAAGGCCATTTTCCTGTAAATGAGATATCTGATGTTAACAACAACAACTAAGCAGTCCGTGCCTGAGCAAACTGCACTGGCGGTGGGCCGCACGGAGCACCACCAGGACCCAACCCACCTGCCGACACTTTCCCCTGGGGGTGCGGGAAGGGGAGGAAGCCATGCTGATGACGGGTGGACACTTCACAACCACTCTCACCTGCCCTCAGAAGAGGGAGAGGCAGAGGGGTGCCCAAGGGCCACGGCCAATGGGTAGAAGGGGACCCCAAAGGGTGCGTCTTCAGATGTGAACATGAGATTCCTTTCTGGGTGCTCCCTGGGACGGCGTCACACACCGGACAGAGCAGACCCAGAGTGGCTGGGAAGAGAGACCACACGCGGGGCATGGGCTGGCATGCAGGGTTCTGCTTTAAAGGGCTCTAGGTAGCCTTTATAACAAACATTCACTCAATAGTGGGAGGAATGGAGAAGGCTGCTGTGTTCAGTCAGTAAGTCATGTCCGACTCTTTGTGACCCCATGGACCAGAGCCCACCAGGCTCCTCTGTCCACGGGATCTCCCCCGCAAGAAGACTGGAGTGGGTAGCCATTCCCTTCTCCGGCAGACTCTCTTTACCCAGGGATCGAACCTCCATCTCCTGCACTGGCAGGTGGATTCTCCACCACTGAGCCACCGGGGAAGCCCAACGGAGGATGGGGGCACCGAAGGCGTCTCCCCAGCACCTCGCACTCACGCCTGCTCTTGAGCCCACACGCCCAGGCCTCCGTGCCCACGGCCTCAAGTCGGAGGTCCCCACGGCCTCTTCAACCCACAGCGGGTTTCTGGCGGCCTCAGAGGGGGCTGCCGAGCAGAAGAAGCCTGGCTCTGGGGCCAGCTTCTTGATTCCAATGCTCGCTCCCTCTTCTGGCCTTGGGGTCCCAGTTGCCACCCACCAACCCAAGAAGGTTACCGGAAGGATTTGCATTTTCCACTTTTGTTATCACTGACCCAGGTCAGGACACACTCAGCTAGTTTCCCTCAACTACAGAATCATGTTGAAAGATAAACAGGCGAATTTACACACCAGCTCACGGCCTAGCACACACTGAAAGCAACTACAGAAAGTGGGTGCATCATACGATGCACTGAGTGTTTAAAACCCAAGCGGTGTGGCTGAAATCCACTGCACAGAAGTTTACACTTTGCATTGGAAGAAAAGTCCCTTCCCCATCAAGATCCGTCGGTGGCAGCAACAGGATGAGAACTCAGGACCGGAGATGATTTACTTCTAAGAAACCAGCAGTACCCCAATGGCCATCAGTTCTCTGAACAGGTGGGGTGTTGGACACAAATCCAGCCGTCCACACAAGGAGACACAGACACAACAAAGAAGACAAAAGCCCTCCTGCTGTCTGAAGCACCCAAAAATAACCAGCATGCACGTACCACAAGCGGGACCCTACGGACAGAGCAGACCCAGAGTGGCTGGGAAGAGAGACCACACGGGGCATGGGCTGGCATGCAGGGTTCTGCTTTAAAGGGCTCTAGGTAGCCTTTATAACAAACATTCACTCAATAGTGGGAGGAATGGAGAAGGCTGCTGTGTTCAGTCAGTAAGTCATGTCCGACTCTTTGTGACCCCATGGACCAGAGCCCACCAGGCTCCTCTGTCCACGGGATCTCCCCCGCAAGAAGACTGGAGTGGGTAGCCATTCCCTTCTCCGGCAGACTCTCTTTACCCAGGGATCGAACCTCCATCTCCTGCACTGGCAGGTGGATTCTCCACCACTGAGCCACCGGGGAAGCCCAACGGAGGATGGGGCACCGAAGGCGTCTCCCCAGCACCTCGCACTCACGCCTGCTCTTGAGCCCACACGCCCAGGCCTCCGTGCCCACGGCCTCAAGTCGGAGGTCCCCACGGCCTCTTCAACCCACAGCGGGTTTCTGGCGGCCTCAGAGGGGGCTGCCGAGCAGAAGAAGCCTGGCTCTGGGGCCAGCTTCTTGATTCCAATGCTCGCTCCCTCTTCTGGCCTTGGGGTCCCAGTTGCCACCCACCAACCCAAGAAGGTTACCGGAAGGATTTGCATTTTCCACTTTTGTTATCACTGACCCAGGTCAGGACACACTCAGCTAGTTTCCCTCAACTACAGAATCATGTTGAAAGATAAACAGGCGAATTTACACACCAGCTCACGGCCTAGCACACACTGAAAGCAACTACAGAAAGTGGGTGCATCATACGATGCACTGAGTGTTTAAAACCCAAGCGGTGTGGCTGAAATCCACTGCACAGAAGTTTACACTTTGCATTGGAAGAAAAGTCCCTTCCCCATCAAGATCCGTCGGTGGCAGCAACAGGATGAGAACTCAGGACCGGAGATGATTTACTTCTAAGAAACCAGCAGTACCCCAATGGCCATCAGTTCTCTGAACAGGTGGGGTGTTGGACACAAATCCAGCCGTCCACACAAGGAGACACAGACACAACAAAGAAGACAAAAGCCCTCCTGCTGTCTGAAGCCATGTGTCTTCTTTCCAAATAACCATATAAACCAGCAGGGGTGCAAGACGAGCACCACTGACCGGACAAGCGGGACCCTACGGCCAGCGCTGAACAAGAGCTAGTGCAGGGGCACCAGGTCCATCTGTCAACTCCAGAAAAGGCTCTGCCGTGTTTCTGTAGTCAAATCAGATCACGGGGCAGATTCAGAGGAGCCTGACAAGCATACGGGAAGGAAAGACGTTTCTACAGGCTTATACTAAGACACCGAAAAGTCATGACCACAATCTGAACAGCCTGCTCAGCTCACGCCCTGTGCCTGGCTCTGCATGGATTATCTCACAGAAGCATCAAGACAAGAAGATTAGGAAGTGGACACCATTTATCACTCCTGGTTCACAGAGAAGGGAGACCAGATATCCACAGCCAGACAGCTACTAAGGGAGGCACGGATTCAAAGGTAACTTTTGAACACAAGTTCTAAATCACTAAACATAAATAAATAACCAAATTCACATAAATTAATGACCAGTTCTTGTCTCAAATCCAGTTGTCTATTTAGAAAAAACAAGACATGGTTCCCATTTCTATGGACTTCAGAAGAGCCGAATGTAACGACTGCCACTGGTGTAACAGCAAATAAAGACCTGGGCACAAGAATGAGATCACACAGTTCCTTCACACACACCAAGTCAGAGCCAGAGAGACCTAAGGGGTCACTTAGTACAGTCTTCATTTTACAGATGAAAACTCAAAGTTCAGAGAAGGTGAAGAACGTTGTCCAGGTCACATATAAGGAAACCAGGTCAAACAAAGAAAGCCACAGGGAAAAAGAAAATAAAATTTCGATCACTAGAACGTTCACTAATAAAATATGCGAGCACAATCAAGGGCTTCCCTGGTGGTCCAGTGGGTAAGGAGTCCACCCTACAGTACAAGGGGCACCAGTTTGACCCCTGGCCCAGGAAGATCCCACGTGCTGCAGAGCAGCTGGGCCAGTGTGTCCAATTACAAGGTGGCACTCTGGAGCGCGTACGTCCAGAGCCAGTGCTCTGCAACGAGACAGGTCACCGCAACGGGAGGCCCACACATGCCAAAGAATAAAGACAGATGAAAACAAAAAAATAATGACTTAGAGGCAAGAAAAAAAAACCTTCAAAATAAAAAAAAATTAAAATTTAAAGAAGCACAATAAAGTGTGATACTCGTCTAAGCTGTTTTATTTATGCAAATTCACTTCTCTGTTCTTACTACTGAACTAATAAGCAGTCTAGATACTTTAATGTAAAAGAAAAAAAAAAGCCCATCAGGCTGTTGATTTGACATCAATGAGTGAGGCAAAATGATCTAAGACAGGACGCGTTTCATTACCTAAGGTCAGAAGCAAATAGAACATACCCTCGTCTATACACGTACATCAACAAACGTCACAGACAGATCAATGAGGTCCTCTATCATCCAACTGAATATACCACTCAGTTTAACCTGACCATTAAAAGATCATTACTAGAAACAAGGTGACAATAGAATTGATCTCTGGTTTGTATCACAATAGGTTTTCATTCCTCCTGCTGTGTCCTGTCACGCTTTCCAATGATAGGTGATGTAGACTTTAAACTAAGAGTAATTTGTAACCGTTTCAAGAAGCTGTGTGCCTGCAGAGCAGATGGAAAAACAGCCACAGCAAACAGACTTACGGACGTCGGGGCGAGGGAAAACCGGGTGAGAGAGACGGAAAGAGCAACACAGAGCCCTTCACTATCTCACGTAAAAGAGGTAACTATTGTCAACGGGCTGTGGGACTATGGGATCACACATGGGGGCTATGAGATGGCCTGGAAGGGTGGGATGAGGCGGAATGGGATACCCGTATGTCTTAGCTGGAATTACACATACCTGTAAACAACAAAACTCTGTAAAATAAAAAAACTTGGGATTGTGAAAACAGAAAGCAGCAGCTGTGTGCCGGGTCAGGTTAACCTGCATTTCCCAGTCACCCTGAGCTCAGCCCACGGGCTTTCAGGAGACCGGTTAGGGAGCTGCCTGTTGATCTGGCCAGCAGTGCTACTGTGGCCCAACACCCGGAAGCCCAGGACCAACAGCCTCCGTTTCCACGTCTGTGAAATGAAGCAAGAAGCGCCCTCCAGGGCCCTGCCCAGGTGACCCACAGCCTCTTCTTCCCTAAGACCTGGAGGTTCTTCCGATCATCAGCATCAAGGCCCACTGGTCTGAGTTAGCCAGTGCGCCCAATGCCAACAAGGCGCTGCCAGCCTTCGCGGTGGCCCCCAGCCCTGCTCTAGGCTCCCTAGGTGCATGTGCGCACGCCAGGCCGCTTCAGTCGGGTCCGACGCTCCGCCGGCCCGTGGGCCGCAGCCTACCAGCTGCTCTGTCCGTGGGATTCTCCAGGCAGGCACACTGGAGCGGCTGCCACGGCCTCCTGCAGGGGAGCCTCCCCTGCCCGGGGGTCAAACCCTCGGCTCTTACATCTCCCGCACCAGTGCTGCCGGGGAAGCCCTTTCTAGACCTGGATGACAGAAACAAAAGGACTGCCGCTTTCACAGCAGCACCCTGGAGGTTTACGGCCCTCCTGAGCTAGGCCGGGGCTCATCTGACCGTGTCCTCTTCCTCAGTGTGATCACTAGCTGTTTGGTCAGTTAATTTTTAACTAAGTCAGTTAAAGCAGAAAGCCATTATAAAGACTCACGTCAAAGATTCTGTGTCCTCCTCCTCCTGCTCAGTACGACACCCTGCCACGTCCACTTTAAGGGTCGGGCCCTTGCCGTCGTCTCTGGACCTGGGCTAACGTCTTTTCTCTTAGTATGAATGGGACGTCTTCACTGTCTTACTTGCATAAACTGTAACAGACCAGTTCCAGTACTCATCCTTAAATGCAGCTGGAATACAGAGTCATTCCAGAAGAAATATAAGGGAAAAATGCTTACAGACATTCACAAACATTTCGCTTTTTTACAACGGTCTCTCCCACACTCGATACGACAGTCCATTTTAAGTCTATGGCCTTATCAAGTCTTCTCCTTCTATTCACTTTACCTTTCACAGAAATAGTTTCTTTTCTCACTCATGTCTTAAACAGTCAGCTAACATTTAATTAAATACTTTGAAAATTAAAGTCTTCCATAGTAAACCAGCAGTGCTACTGTGGCCCAACACCCGGAAGCCCAGGACCAACAGCCTCCGTTTCCACGTCTGTGAAATGAAGCAAGAAGCGCCTCAGGGCCCTGCCCAGGTGACCCACAGCCTCTTCTTCCCTAAGACCTGGAGGTTCTTCCGATCATCAGCATCAAGGCCCACTGGTCTGAGTTAGCCAGTGCGCCCAATGCCAACAAGGCGCTGCCAGCCTTCGCGGTGGCCCCCAGCCCTGCTCTAGGCTCCCTAGGTGCATGTGCGCACGCCAGGCCGCTTCAGTCGGGTCCGACGCTCCGCCGGCCCGTGGGCCGCAGCCTACCAGCTGCTCTGTCCGTGGGATTCTCCAGGCAGGCACACTGGAGCGGCTGCCACGGCCTCCTGCAGGGGAGCCTCCCCTGCCCGGGGGTCAAACCCTCGGCTCTTACATCTCCCGCACCAGTGCTGCCGGGGAAGCCCTTTCTAGACCTGGATGACAGAAACAAAAGGACTGCCGCTTTCACAGCAGCACCCTGGAGGTTTACGGCCCTCCTGAGCTAGGCCGGGGCTCATCTGACCGTGTCCTCTTCCTCAGTGTGATCACTAGCTGTTTGGTCAGTTAATTTTTAACTAAGTCAGTTAAAGCAGAAAGCCATTATAAAGACTCACGTCAAAGATTCTGTGTCCTCCTCCTCCTGCTCAGTACGACACCCTGCCACGTCCACTTTAAGGGTCGGGCCCTTGCCGTCGTCTCTGGACCTGGGCTAACGTCTTTTCTCTTAGTATGAATGGGACGTCTTCACTGTCTTACTTGCATAAACTGTAACAGACCAGTTCCAGTACTCATCCTTAAATGCAGCTGGAATACAGAGTCATTCCAGAAGAAATATAAGGGAAAAATGCTTACAGACATTCACAAACATTTCGCTTTTTTACAACGGTCTCTCCCACACTCGATACGACAGTCCATTTTAAGTCTATGGCCTTATCAAGTCTTCTCCTTCTATTCACTTTACCTTTCACAGAAATAGTTTCTTTTCTCACTCATGTCTTAAACAGTCAGCTAACATTTAATTAAATACTGATAGTAAAAGTACCCCGGACACAAACAGGTTTGGAAACAGAGCCAAGCGTCCTGGCTTGCCAAGGGACATGCCCTCCTCTGCTGGCAGCTAGTTAATTACAGGTCAGTATTTATCTTCAATGAGCAGAGCAGGTGGGGAGGGAAGAGGGAAGGAGGAAGTGAGGGAGGAAGAGGAAAGGGAAAAATGTATTAAATATTTCCCTCCCCCTTCACTGCACTCGCAGGCAGCCTTTGACCCAACTTAAACAACTGTACTTTTAAGTACCAAGCAGGCTTGTTTCACTCTCATCCTATCAGTGTTTGTAAGGTTATCTGCACAAAACCAGCATCTTGGAGCAGGAAGAGCCTCTTACCGCTTCTGAATCCCACCAACATGTACATCTGTAGTTCCTCATGGACCCAGACTATTCTTAGAGGCAACAAACGTTACCTCACTAGATCAGACCCCTAGCCTCAGCTCCACCACTTACCCCCTGCACACTGCCTCTCTCATCTGTGGAGAAAACACAGCTTGCTCTACTACCTTTCTTTGATTGCTAGAAAAGAAGTGAACTGGTAAAAGTTCTGCAAGAATAAAAGATACAAGAATCACTTTCTCAAAATTCCTGGACCAAAGAAATCCAAACACAATATTTAAATTTAAAAATAAAGCAATGGGGCACCAAACTGTCTCTTCCTGGCTACACTCAGCAGACGTTAGGTACCCTGGTCACAATGGGACCGTCTGTTCTCCCAGTCTTTCAGGAAAATGAAAAACTAGCTCTTTCTTGCCTCTTCAATCGTGCCACCAGGTCTCACCTATCTGCTCCCGCCCTTTCTCGGCACTTCTGCTGGATGTAATTGGCCCAGGCCAGCATTTAAACATTGAGCAGACTTTGTGAAACGTCCCGCGTGCCTGAGACATGACTCAATGGCCGCAGTGCAAGCACATGTCTGAGCGTGCATGCAACAGGACTCCTCTCAAGTGGCTAGTGACCAGCAGTCACTCCTTTTAAGGTGAAGGCCAAGCCAAGGGACAAGGTCAAGAATTTATTGTAAAAATGTAAGGGCAGATGTGACCTCCTATTTACATATAAAATGGTATAACAAAGCACACGAAGAGTACATGCTGGGCTTCCTTGATGTCTCAAGACAGTAAAGAATCTGCCGGCAATGTGGGAGACTGAGGACAGTCCTTGGGTCGGGAAGATCCCCCGAAGTAGGAAGTGGCAACCGCCTCCTGTATTCTTGCCTGAAAAATCCTATGGACAGAGGAGCCTGGCGGGCTATAGTCCATGGAGTTGCAAAGGGTCAGACACAACCGAGGGATAACCAAAGCACATGCAGCATGCAAATGTTCATCTAAAACAAGTCATTCAAAATTGCTTTCTTTTTTTTCAGATATTTAAATTTTTAATATTCTAATATCAACTTTTTATTCAAAAAAATCAGTTTGTTCCTCTTCTGTAAGTCATCAATATCTGTGCAGTCCACACGCGAATCCTGGATTGTGTCAGAGAGAAGGCTCTCAAAGGACTAAAGGCTGAAGCCAACCAGAAGGAAAGGGGTTCCGCTCCCCTGCTTTCCCTGGTCACAGATAAAGAACTATACTGCCATTATCAAGCTACTTTGTACAGAAATAATGCTCCATTATTAGTACTCTGAGAGTAGAAAGGAGGGTATTAAAGCAGCCTTCATGTGTTCTATGACAATTCCATTTACCTCTACAAGCTGTGGACCAGTCTTCGTACCTAGTACTCAACAGGCACTGTACAGAGAGCTCTGTTTATGCAAAAAGCTGCCCGAGGATGTGTTAGTTGCTCAGTGGTGCCTAACTCTTTGTGACCCCACAGACTTTAGCCCCCCAGGCTCCTCTGGCCATGGACAGACAACACTCAGGTGGGTACCCAGTGCTTCTGCAGGGGGTCTTCCCAACCAAGGGATCGAACCTGGGCCTCCTGCATTGCAGGCAGATGCTTTACTGCCTCAGCCACCAGGGGAGCCTGTCTAAGGATGAAGCCAGTACAACTCTGATCCAATTTAGTCAAATTGGATAACCAGAGAATTCCACCCTGGCCTGGAGGAGCTGGCCAGCACTCTGAAGGCTTAGCAGAAGCCGGCCCTCTAGGCTGGGTGGGGTGTGAATGCTTGGAGGGACCACCAGCCCAGCCACCAGGGGGCCAGGACAGGGGCCCTGGGACTCACTGGAGCCGTCCACACTCAGAAGCCCCGTCGCTCCTGGTGAGGATGGGCTGGACCACCAACTCTACCTTCCCTCTGGACACTGGACAACAAGCACGACCAACACACGTCAGCCACTGCTACAGGTTCCTCTATTTTCTCCCTTTTATACTTTTAATTCTACTTAAGATTTTTTTCCTCACAGTACTGATTTGACCAGAACACTAAAAATGTTCCATATTCTGTTTCTTACACACATATCTATTTAAGACACCTGTTAAAAATCATATCCGTATTCAGATCTAGCCCAGAGGACATAAGTGACAAGAAGATCTAATTTCTAAAAAAAAAAAAAAAAAAAAAAAAACAGAGAGAGATTTTTAAATTTACAAACAAAAAGGAATTTAACAGAGTTTGAAAAGGGAAGTCCTATACACACTGCAGCTGGTAAATGCTCATTTCTAACAGTTCTGAATCTGAGACACAGGACAAAATATTTCACCATTTCAGATTTTTGGGTCTTCCCAGGTGGCACTAGTGGTAAAGAACCCACCTGCTAATGCAGGAGATGTGAGACACAGATTCGATCCCTAGGTCAGGAAGATCCCCTGGAGAAGGGAATGGCTAGCCACTCCAGTATTCCTGCCTGGAGAGTTCCATGGGCTACAGTCCACAGGGTCTCACAGAGTCGGACATGACTGAATCAACTTAGCTGACAAACATGCACTGTGATCTCTAATCGAACACATACTTATCTCTACACTTAATTTAAAATTCTGTTAAAATACAGGTACTATATTCACTGAAAAGAAAAACCTGTGCATACGTGGAACTGCATAGGAAAAACCCATGCTGCTCAAAGGTCAAGTGTATGAGAATCCTCAAGCACCCTGCCTGCTCCCTTCCTGGCAAGGCTACAGGAGGCTGCTCTGCATGTGAGCAATTCCTGAGTGTCAAGGCACAGATCCGAGACCTGGCCTGGAGGAGCTGGCCAGCACTCTGAAGGCTTAGCAGAAGCCGGCCCTCTAGGCTGGGTGGGGTGTGAATGCTTGGAGGACCACCAGCCCAGCCACCAGGGGCCAGGACAGGGGCCCTGGGACTCACTGGAGCCGTCCACACTCAGAAGCCCCGTCGCTCCTGGTGAGGATGGGCTGGACCACCAACTCTACCTTCCCTCTGGACACTGGACAACAAGCACGACCAACACACGTCAGCCACTGCTACAGGTTCCTCTATTTTCTCCCTTTTATACTTTTAATTCTACTTAAGATTTTTTTCCTCACAGTACTGATTTGACCAGAACACTAAAAATGTTCCATATTCTGTTTCTTACACACATATCTATTTAAGACACCTGTTAAAAATCATATCCGTATTCAGATCTAGCCCAGAGGACATAAGTGACAAGAAGATCTAATTTCTAAAAAAAAAAAAAAAAAAAAAAAAACAGAGAGAGATTTTTAAATTTACAAACAAAAAGGAATTTAACAGAGTTTGAAAAGGGAAGTCCTATACACACTGCAGCTGGTAAATGCTCATTTCTAACAGTTCTGAATCTGAGACACAGGACAAAATATTTCACCATTTCAGATTTTTGGGTCTTCCCAGGTGGCACTAGTGGTAAAGAACCCACCTGCTAATGCAGGAGATGTGAGACACAGATTCGATCCCTAGGTCAGGAAGATCCCCTGGAGAAGGGAATGGCTAGCCACTCCAGTATTCCTGCCTGGAGAGTTCCATGGGCTACAGTCCACAGGGTCTCACAGAGTCGGACATGACTGAATCAACTTAGCTGACAAACATGCACTGTGATCTCTAATCGAACACATACTTATCTCTACACTTAATTTAAAATTCTGTTAAAATACAGGTACTATATTCACTGAAAAGAAAAACCTGTGCATACGTGGAACTGCATAGGAAAAACCCATGCTGCTCAAAGGTCAAGTGTATGAGAATCCTCAAGCACCCTGCCTGCTCCCTTCCTGGCAAGGCTACAGGAGGCTGCTCTGCATGTGAGCAATTCCTGAGTGTCAAGGCACAGATCCGAGACCTGGCCTGAGGGCTCGCGGCAAACTGACAAGAGGAGAAGTGGAGTAGAGAGGGTGGCAAGACGGCAAGAAGGGAGGAGGCCAAGGGCTGAGGGCAGAGGCGCCGACAGAAGGAGCCGGTCTCAACAGGGAGCCTCCTGGGTGCGCAACGTCTGTGTGTGTGTGCTCACTCCTGTGCATCGTTCTCTGAGATCCCTCTTTCTGCTCACTTCAAATTTTAACTTTACTTTAGATTAGTTTCAATTAGATCAGATGGGCTTCCCTGGTGGCTCAGACGGTAAAGAATCCCCCCGCAATGTGGGAGACCTGGGTTCAACGCCTGGGTCAGGAAGATCCCTTGAAGAAGGGAATGGCTACCTGCTTCTGTAGTCCTGCCTGGAAAACCTCATGGACAGAGGAGCCTGGCCAGCTACTGTCCCATGGGGTCACAAAGAGCTGGACACGACTGAGTGATTAACACACAGAGGGTGTTTAGCTCCTGGGTTTGTCTCCTATAGAGACGGAGCTCAATTAGCTGCACTGGCTAACAGGCATGAGGATTCTTGTAGCATCCTCTACCAAGGCAACATGTAAGCTTCACCCTTAAATGGTCAACAATCCGCGACTGGTCTAACACACTGTGGTACAAGCACTAGAATAGTAAGCAATCACTTATAAATGATGATCATACACTGAAGTATCTATAGAAGAAATAATAGAATCAGTGATAGAGACTTGCTTCAAAGTGATCTAGGGAGTAAGGAACAGAAATGAACTAAGACAGACCCATGAAAATAATCACTGAAGCCAAGTGATGAGTAGATGGGTGGTCACGACCAGCGCTATTTTTATGAATGCCTAAAATGTTCCAATAAAAATTTTAAGATCTGGTGGCCAAAACAGTTCCTAACATAGAAAGGTGTTCGTGATACATTCTTTAAAACATATCATGAAGTGTTTTAAAGAAGTTCATATACCCTAAACTTCACTCTTTTGAGCACTCAGGATGTTGTGATCAGAACACCGAAATGCGGCCACTTGGTCTGCCGAGTTACTGACTCTGAGACCTGAAAATAACTGACCAGGATTGCTTCTCAGTTTCCTCTTCTAGAAATGAGTATAACATCAACCTCTCAAAACTGCATTAAACAGCAAATGGAAAGGGGTCTGCAAATTTCACTTTGTGAGATAAATTATGAGAGCACTATTTCTTAAAATATCTACCCATTTTAGGTGGACTGTTCACTGAGTTTCAGTATATTTATAATTCTGCAATCACCATCCTCACGCTTCCCAGGTGGCAAAGTGGTAAAGAACCCACCTGCCAATGCAGGAGACTCAGGAGGCACAGGTTCAATTCCTGGATCAGAAATAGGCCCTAGAAAAGGAGACGGCCCCCCACTCCTGCCTGGAGAATCCCAGGGACAGAGGAGCCTGGCGGGCTACCATCCACGGGGTTGCAAAGAGTCAGGCACGGCTGCGGCGACCGAGCACACACGCACACCATTCCCACCGATTTTAGAGTACTCGGCAATCCAAATTTTCCCTTGCCCCTCTCTGCAGGCAGTCCTTTCTCCCACCCCTAGGCAAAGGCAACTGCTGAGCCATTTCCATCTTTATACTTCTGCCTTTTCGAGGAATTTCACACGAATGGAATCATACAGCATGCAGTACTTAGCATCTGGCGACTTTCTCTCCTTGTCGAGGGTCATCTGTTGTGAGGCACGTGTCAGAAGCTGGCTTCTCACTGGGGAATTCCTCAAAACACGGACACGACACACAGCACCTTGTTCATCCATTCAGCAGGTGATGGACACGGAGACTGTTTCATTTCTGGCTATTCAGAGTAACACAGCTGAACATTTGTATAAAACCTTTACATTAACATATGTTTTTATTTTTTCCTGAGGCAGATACCTAGAAGTGGAATTGCTAGCTCATGTGGAGAGCCTATGCTTAACTTTTTAGGAAACTGCACTGTTTCCCAAAGTGACTGTACAATGTTATATTCCCACTAGCCATTTATCAGGCATCTAGTTTCTCCACATCCTCACTGACACTTGGTAGTGTCAATCTCCTCATTACAGCTCAAAACCCCCACTGAAACTTTGCAAATGGCAAAGGGGTCGCAAGTTACTGACTCTGAGACCTGAAAATAACTGACCAGGATTGCTTCTCAGTTTCCTCTTCTAGAAATGAGTATAACATCAACCTCTCAAAACTGCATTAAACAGCAAATGGAAAGGGGTCTGCAAATTTCACTTTGTGAGATAAATTATGAGAGCACTATTTCTTAAAATATCTACCCATTTTAGGTGGACTGTTCACTGAGTTTCAGTATATTTATAATTCTGCAATCACCATCCTCACGCTTCCCAGGTGGCAAAGTGGTAAAGAACCCACCTGCCAATGCAGGAGACTCAGGAGGCACAGGTTCAATTCCTGGATCAGAAATAGGCCCTAGAAAAGGAGACGGCCCCCCACTCCTGCCTGGAGAATCCCAGGGACAGAGGAGCCTGGCGGGCTACCATCCACGGGGTTGCAAAGAGTCAGGCACGGCTGCGGCGACCGAGCACACACGCACACCATTCCCACCGATTTTAGAGTACTCGCGGCAATCCAAATTTTCCCTTGCCCCTCTCTGCAGGCAGTCCTTTCTCCCACCCCTAGGCAAAGGCAACTGCTGAGCCATTTCCATCTTTATACTTCTGCCTTTTCGAGGAATTTCACACGAATGGAATCATACAGCATGCAGTACTTAGCATCTGGCGACTTTCTCTCCTTGTCGAGGGTCATCTGTTGTGAGGCACGTGTCAGAAGCTGGCTTCTCACTGGGGAATTCCTCAAAACACGGACACGACACACAGCACCTTGTTCATCCATTCAGCAGGTGATGGACACGGAGACTGTTTCATTTCTGGCTATTCAGAGTAACACAGCTGAACATTTGTATAAAACCTTTACATTAACATATGTTTTTATTTTTTCCTGAGGCAGATACCTAGAAGTGGAATTGCTAGCTCATGTGGAGAGCCTATGCTTAACTTTTTAGGAAACTGCACTGTTTCCCAAAGTGACTGTACAATGTTATATTCCCACTAGCCATTTATCAGGCATCTAGTTTCTCCACATCCTCACTGACACTTGGTAGTGTCAATCTCCTCATTACAGCTCACTCTAGAAGGGGGACAGTGGTACTTCACCGTGATTGAAGTTTGCACTTTCCCAGTGACTAATGACTCTGGACATTTCCCATGTATGCACCTGCCCTCCGTAGATCTTCTCTGCTGAAATGTCTATTCTCATCTCCTGCACATGACGTGGGCTACCACAGGTCAGTTCCTAAGAAATTACTGGGCCCCTGGATATGAAGAAATGAGTGATGATGACACGGATAGCTCAGATAGTCCTCAAACCGCAGATAAGTTTTTTAGACCTAAAATTCGCCCTTTAGAAAGTGAGATAAGTTCAGAAGGAGAAGAGGAATGGGTAAATATGATGTTACCTAAAGGAGGAACATATATTAATCTAAAAGGCAAGAATACTGTGTCCAAAAGAAGTAAGAGAAATTTTGAATCAGTGAAAGAAAGTTCCTCTAGCAAGGCAGAAAGTGAAACTTCATCTGAGTCACAACCACCCCGTAAGAGTAAGCGGGGGAAACTTCATCTGAGTCACAACCACCCCGTAAGAGTAAGTGGGGGAAGCATGAGAAGTAAAGAAAGAATTTTTTAAAAAAACAATGGGTCATTATTCTTAGGTATAGAGCAGCTCAAGTTAACATGAATAGCCTGCCCTGCTCTAGCACAGGGTGTTAAAGTTCCAAAGTTCAGATTTTTCCTTAATCATGAGTTTAAATAATATAAAGGGAAGAAAACATTTGCTTCCAAAGATTTGATTTGAATGTGTTTTGATCAAGTGAAATAAAGTCAATTTTATGTAATTCTTGAATAGATATAAGCTAAAATAGAGAAGTGATGAGTTGATGATTTATTAAGTGAATCAGTATGTTTAGAGAAAAAGGTTATATAAATTAAGTGGTTGAAAACAATTAAAAATCAAATAGAAATAAAGAAGTTATAAAGAAATTGAAAAGAAAGGAAAAATTTATTATAAAAAGAGTGATGATTAGACTGTGAGACAGCTTGCGCATGCGGCTCGAACATGAGAGGCTCTCCAGCTCTGGGGTAAGACTACTGTATTTTTAGTTGAGTTGAAACGTTTAAACCTTATTGTTATGGTTTGACTATGATTACTGATGCACAGTTATCTCCTCATTACAGCTCACTCTAGAAGGGGGACAGTGGTACTTCACCGTGATTGAAGTTTGCACTTTCCCAGTGACTAATGACTCTGGACATTTCCCATGTATGCACCTGCCCTCCGTAGATCTTCTCTGCTGAAATGTCTATTCTCATCTCCTGCACATGACGTGGGCTACCACAGGTCAGTTCCTAAGAAATTACTGGGCCCCTGGATATGAAGAAATGAGTGATGATGACACGGATAGCTCAGATAGTCCTCAAACCGCAGATAAGTTTTTTAGACCTAAAATTCGCCCTTTAGAAAGTGAGATAAGTTCAGAAGGAGAAGAGGAATGGGTAAATATGATGTTACCTAAAGGAGGAACATATATTAATCTAAAAGGCAAGAATACTGTGTCCAAAAGAAGTAAGAGAAATTTTGAATCAGTGAAAGAAAGTTCCTCTAGCAAGGCAGAAAGTGAAACTTCATCTGAGTCACAACCACCCCGTAAGAGTAAGCGGGGGAAACTTCATCTGAGTCACAACCACCCCGTAAGAGTAAGCGGGGGAAGCATGAGAAGTAAAGAAAGAATTTTTTAAAAAAACAATGGGTCATTATTCTTAGGTATAGAGCAGCTCAAGTTAACATGAATAGCCTGCCCTGCTCTAGCACAGGGTGTTAAAGTTCCAAAGTTCAGATTTTTCCTTAATCATGAGTTTAAATAATATAAAGGGAAGAAAACATTTGCTTCCAAAGATTTGATTTGAATGTGTTTTGATCAAGTGAAATAAAGTCAATTTTATGTAATTCTTGAATAGATATAAGCTAAAATAGAGAAGTGATGAGTTGATGATTTATTAAGTGAATCAGTATGTTTAGAGAAAAAGGTTATATAAATTAAGTGGTTGAAAACAATTAAAAATCAAATAGAAATAAAGAAGTTATAAAGAAATTGAAAAGAAAGGAAAAATTTATTATAAAAAGAGTGATGATTAGACTGTGAGACAGCTTGCGCATGCGGCTCGAACATGAGAGGCTCTCCAGCTCTGGGGTAAGACTACTGTATTTTTATTGATTGAGTTCTGAACTTCTGAACGTTTAAACCTTATTGTTATGGTTTGACTATGATTACTGATGCACAGTTATCTTGTATTAAGTTGATTATCAAGACGCATAAATGTTGATTTACTGTCTTGCAATAAGTCTGATCTTGATTTGAACTCCACGCCTTTTTACTGTTGAAGTTTTAGTCTCAAATTAGAGGGAACTACAGAGTATAGGTTGAAGTTTTCTGATAATAGTACCGGGGCAATTAAGTGTTTCCCCAATTCTATTAATTAGAAATAAGTAACTATGCTCTGCCCGCAGCACTCATTTTAAATTTTCTTACTACTGAGCTGTCAAAGTTCTTCATCTCACCAGATTCTTCATGGGACATGTGACTTGCAAGTACTTTCTCCTGATCTGTGACTTGCATTTTCATCTTTTTAATGGCATATTTTTAAAAGCAAACATTTTAAAATCTGATATTCAATTTATCAACTTTTCCTTTTGCTGTTCCTGCTTTTTGGATCTAATCTAAGAAATCTTGCTGAACCTCAAAGCACACAGATGCTCCATATACTGTCTTCTAGAAAGTTTACAGTTTTACATTCAGTTTTACATTTGGTTCTGTGATCTGTTTCCATAACTTGTTCCTTGGTGGAGGAAAAAAAAAAAAAACAGTAATAAAACTGTATTGCAAAATAACCTCTTTCCAAAAATATGATTACATATGCTTTTATATAAAGGCATACAAACAGAAATAGAGAAAAACCAAAACGGATATATACCGTAACAGCAAATAGGTACTTGCATTTTAGCAAGTTTTAGTTTATTTTTTGGCAGTACTTAGGAATAACATATAATAAAGTGGCTTCAAAATGCTACCCTCCAAACTGCAGGCTCCGTCTCACTCGGACAACGAGCATGTACTTCACTCGTGCACAAGTCACACAAAGACACCATCACAACACGAGGACGAGTTTCAGGAGCAGGCAGCCCACTGTCAGGCTGCGTGTTCGCCATGGTGGTGGTGGCAGCTGGAGGCATCCTGGAGGCTGGAAGGGCGTTAGGACAGGGGCTGCTGCGACCTCGGAGAGCCTCGTGGTTAGAGGAAGGGCTGCATTCAACTTCTGGAGACAAGAAACATCTAGAGAGCCTGGCCTCAAGTTCAGTATGGAGAATGCAAAGTTCCCCAAACTAGGGCAAAACATCTGGATGCAACAGAGCAACTGATTTAATGTTTTTTAAGGAGCTTCTTTTCCTAAAGAGCATCGAGTACCAGGAAAAAATGATACATTCTAGAATGCCAATAACTGCTCTATGTTGTGATTTTAACATCACAGTGACCACATAACAAAAATCAGTGAGTGATAATGGAGTGTGGCGTGCAGTTCTTCACAAAGTGAATGCAATTACAACAGAAAGATTCCTAGCTTTTACCAGAAGCTTTTATCCTTTTGTCCCTGGCCAATGAACTTCAGAAATAAGGTAGACCTCCATTTTAAACCAAATGCAGCAAACAGTATACTTAATGGTAAGCCAATTTCAAATGCTGAGGAACTACTACTCAGAGTTGGGAGTACATCTGAATGGAACAAGAGTTGCCTCACGGTGGGGATGAATTCCTGCTTCCTGCTTCTCTGGTAACACACTCCACTTTCCAGAGAACTTGCACCCACAGAAGAGCAGGTGTGGACTGCCGCCAGCCCCCACCCTCGGAGCCCCGCCCCCTCGGAGCTCCACCCCAGAGCAGACAGATCACACAGCCCGGTTGTTTGGCTGCTTCTAGCAATTGCTGATAATTCAGGACCACAAAATCTGGTGTCCTCCTGAATCCAGGGGCCCTTGTTTTGCACCACAAACACTGACGCTGGTCTCTACTGCAGCCAGGGAGAACACGGGGAGCAGGAAGAGAAGCGGGACCTGCCCAGGGTGAAGAAGTGTGACTCCAGGCCCCCAGGCTTCCAGCGAGTGCGACAAATACCCCGACCATGGTTATTAAGAAACCACAGAAAACGCGGGTGGGTGCCAGGGCCTGCTGGAGGCACCTGTCGGTGTGAAGCGACGCCATCCAAACCCACCTCTCAGTACTCTCATGTGCCCACTCAACAGCGGAAACTGAGGCAGCGCGGTGAGAGGCCCGCCCAGGTCAGAGTCTCTCCTCACAGGGGCTGCTGCGACCTCGGAGAGCCTCGTGGTTAGAGGAAGGGCTGCATTCAACTTCTGGAGACAAGAAACATCTAGAGAGCCTGGCCTCAAGTTCAGTATGGAGAATGCAAAGTTCCCCAAACTAGGGCAAAACATCTGGATGCAACAGAGCAACTGATTTAATGTTTTTTAAGGAGCTTCTTTTCCTAAAGAGCATCGAGTACCAGGAAAAAATGATACATTCTAGAATGCCAATAACTGCTCTATGTTGTGATTTTAACATCACAGTGACCACATAACAAAAATCAGTGAGTGATAATGGAGTGTGGCGTGCAGTTCTTCACAAAGTGAATGCAATTACAACAGAAAGATTCCTAGCTTTTACCAGAAGCTTTTATCCTTTGTCCCTGGCCAATGAACTTCAGAAATAAGGTAGACCTCCATTTTAAACCAAATGCAGCAAACAGTATACTTAATGGTAAGCCAATTTCAAATGCTGAGGAACTACTACTCAGAGTTGGGAGTACATCTGAATGGAACAAGAGTTGCCTCACGGTGGGGATGAATTCCTGCTTCCTGCTTCTCTGGTAACACACTCCACTTTCCAGAGAACTTGCACCCACAGAAGAGCAGGTGTGGACTGCCGCCAGCCCCCACCCTCGGAGCCCCGCCCCCTCGGAGCTCCACCCCAGAGCAGACAGATCACACAGCCCGGTTGTTTGGCTGCTTCTAGCAATTGCTGATAATTCAGGACCACAAAATCTGGTGTCCTCCTGAATCCAGGGGCCCTTGTTTTGCACCACAAACACTGACGCTGGTCTCTACTGCAGCCAGGGAGAACACGGGGAGCAGGAAGAGAAGCGGGACCTGCCCAGGGTGAAGAAGTGTGACTCCAGGCCCCCAGGCTTCCAGCGAGTGCGACAAATACCCCGACCATGGTTATTAAGAAACCACAGAAAACGCGGGTGGGTGCCAGGGCCTGCTGGAGGCACCTGTCGGTGTGAAGCGACTTCGCCATCCAAACCCACCTCTCAGTACTCTCATGTGCCCACTCAACAGCGGGAAACTGAGGCAGACGGCGGTGAGAGGCCCGCCCAGGTCAGAGTCTCTCCTCCCAGCCAGCCCCTCGGGCTCGCTGCCCGCCCTATGCTGGCACTCTTGTTTTACCTCTGTGTCTGAAAACCAAGTGACATTTTGATGGGAGGCCAGCTCATGGCGACAGCCTTGGTTCAGACAGCCCCTTCCCCAAGTCGTGTTTGAAATGACACTCTATCATTTGCTTCTCCAGGTCACGACTTCATTAAATATTTTTCAAGGAACTTGAGGGCACTTTCCAGGATGCTGTGTTGCCCCCGCTGACCTTACACTGACTGCCCACCTCCCGCAGCCCAGAGGGGCTAGGCCCTTGCAGCTGGCTGAGCTGCCGACCCTCCTGAGGCAAGGCCAACCTGGTGGAGGAAGGAGGGCAGGTCACACGCCTCTGAGTGCACCCCACAGGGCAGGCAGCCCAGGCCCCAGCCCCTCACTAAACCCCCGCAGTAAACACACGGGCGCCTCCAGTCGGTGTCTGAGGTCGAGGCAAAGCCGAGCAGCAGCACGACCGTGGACGGCACCTGTCTGGCTTCAAACGAGACAACTCCAAACAAGCACTTCCCAAAAAACAGAAAACACGAGCAGCTGTTACAAGTCAACAGCTAATGGCAAGTTCTCGTCCTTGTATCAAACTCAAGAAAACCCCCAAACCTGCCCTGACTGTCTTCTGTCCTTTCCTCAGTATCCAGGAGACATCCCTTAAGAGCCCGGAGCACGGCAGCATCGGAAGCAGGTGCCTTCGGAATGAAGTCACAAAATGGGGAACAAAAACGAAGGTGCGACAGAACAAGAACAAAGTCACCAAGTGGGGAGACAACCAGTGTTCACCGTGCAGTCAGCCCGAGCCGACGTTCCTCCCTGGATTCTGGCCGCCTTCCCGTGCTTCTCCGCCAGCCATGAGCCTGCACCCAGCAGGCCAGGGCCCCTCCTACGTGGGGTGGCTCAGGGTCCCTCCCATTCTTGAGGACACTGAAAGGCACACTGGAGGGTTAACAAAATTGTAGAAATAAAAAACCCCAAAACTTATAAAGTATTGCTTTTTGTACTAAGACTACAGAATATTACTTGGGATACAAGACCTCTGTCTTCATAATATTATTCCACGATGAAGTAGAGAACCTGAAAAGGCTGACCAGGAAGCAAGTTCTGCAGAACGTCCCTCCCTCCCCTGTTCTGAAGAGCACCATCAGCCCTGGGGGGACCAGGCTGAGGTCCACTCCGCAAGCCTTGGCGGGAGCGGGGGTTGGGGAGCGGTTCTGCAAACAAGGAATGAAGCTGTTTGCTTTCCCTTTATTATTATTACTACTTTTTTTTTTTTTAACAGAGATGCCAAAATGAATCCTCCAGCGTGGCTGCCTTCAAAGGAACCACCCTGGGGTGCTACAGACTCGCTCCAACACCCACTCCAGAAAGGCTGCCGGTGCTCAAAGGCAGCCGGAAGCTCTCTTTTCAAAATGCCCACCTAGGATGACTTTCAGGTATCTTTTGCTATTGACTTCTAATATAATTCCACAGTGATAGGAGAACAGATTCTGTAGGATTTCAACACCTTTAGGCCATGAAATTCTTGCGCCTTGCTTTATGTCCCTGGATATGTTCTCATGCCTCCTGGTTTATATAGTCTATGGGAACTTGTATAGAATTTGTATCCTACTGCTGTGTGAAAACCGTATAAGTCTTAATTATGTTGAACTGGTTCACAGTGTTTTTTAGATCTACTATATCCTTCCACTTCTCCGTGTATTCATCCTATTTATTTTTGAGACCTTGGTACTGAAACAAACTAAAAATCTTACCTGTAAGATTTTACTTAAACTAACATTTTAATTTACTTAAGATCTTACTTAAATTAACTTTTCATTACTTAAAATAAAACAATTGTAATATATAGTGGAACTATAGGCAACTTTGTTCTATATGTTCCGAGTCTCCTGTGAATGTGTTATCATGCTTGCATAACTTGAGAAATAAAAAAGAGAAAAAAAACCCCACAACATTGCCTGCAGAGCCTGTGGCACATTCTCTAGAAGATTCCTAACTTTGTGAATGGTTCTTCTTTCAGAGCAGGGTAGAACTGGGGAAGTAAGACAATCATTCAGCGCCATGCCTAGGTGAGTGCAATAGAGAAACCTGTTTTCTCCTTTTTTTAAAAGAAAAGGCCTAGAATATCAGGTATCTACTGCATAAGCACCCACTCAAAACAACCACTTCTTGTTTCTCATGACTCTGTGGCTTGCCTACATGGTGTTCAAAAATTGTAAATAAATGAAAAGTATAAATGAATGGAACCAACATACTGGTGGTATTCACAAAAGGAAACACTGATATTGAAAATTACTTCAATGTGTGAATAGGGTCTAAGAATAGCCTAGAAATGTTGGTTGAGCTGGCCTTATATGGGACTTTCATTTTCATCTTTTTTCCTGAGACTGCCAAAGCAAAGTAAGCAAGATCACCGCTCAGCCCACCTAGACTTCTAGACCCAGACTTTCAACCTTCTGTTTCTGCTTTAATCTAATGGAGGTCTTATGTCTATAGACAATCAATACTTTAAGAAAAATTAACAATTTACTCAGAGTTAAAAGTGAACAGAACTAATTCATAAATATTTTCAAAGTAAGTCTGACTAAGCAAAACGATATAAAGAGCTTCCGCCTTGATCCGAGAAAGGCACGATAAAGAACCGCTACCAAGACAGAAGCCTTAAGAGATGTGGGTTCGATCCTCGGGAAGATGCCCTGGAGGAGGAAATGGCCACCCACTCCAGTATCCTTGCCCAGGAAATCCCGTGGACAGAGGAGCCTGGCGGGCTGCAGGCCATGGGGTCGTAGAGCAGGACCCTAAGCAACTACCACACACCTTTATCCAAGAAAGGGATCACCTCGGACCACACCGCCTCCTGCCCTCCAGGAGGTTCTGCCATCAGACCACTTACACTTCCTCCGCAAGGTTAGCCAACCAGGCCGCCAAACACTCTGGAAACTACAGGATGTGACCTGAGCAGAGTGTTACACTCAGAATGTAATGCATGCACCTGTAATCAATTCAGTGTTCAAGTTCGATTTAAAACCACATTCTACTGTTTAAACATGGCTATGGCTTAGGTTCAATTTTAACATGTATTATACTTCAGTTGCTTTAGGTGAATGAACATAGGGGCAATCATTCAGCGCCATGCCTAGGTGAGTGCAATAGAGAAACCTGTTTTCTCCTTTTTTTAAAAGAAAAGGCCTAGAATATCAGGTATCTACTGCATAAGCACCCACTCAAAACAACCACTTCTTGTTTCTCATGACTCTGTGGCTTGCCTACATGGTGTTCAAAAATTGTAAATAAATGAAAAGTATAAATGAATGGAACCAACATACTGGTGGTATTCACAAAAGGAAACACTGATATTGAAAATTACTTCAATGTGTGAATAGGGTCTAAGAATAGCCTAGAAATGTTGGTTGAGCTGGCCTTATATGGGACTTTCATTTTCATCTTTTTTCCTGAGACTGCCAAAGCAAAGTAAGCAAGATCACCGCTCAGCCCACCTAGACTTCTAGACCCAGACTTTCAACCTTCTGTTTCTGCTTTAATCTAATGGAGGTCTTATGTCTATAGACAATCAATACTTTAAGAAAAATTAACAATTTACTCAGAGTTAAAAGTGAACAGAACTAATTCATAAATATTTTCAAAGTAAGTCTGACTAAGCAAAACGATATAAAGAGCTTCCGCCTTGATCCGAGAAAGGCACGATAAAGAACCGCTACCAAGACAGAAGCCTTAAGAGATGTGGGTTCGATCCTCGGGAAGATGCCCTGGAGGAGGAAATGGCCACCCACTCCAGTATCCTTGCCCAGGAAATCCCGTGGACAGAGGAGCCTGGCGGGCTGCAGGCCATGGGGTCGTAGAGCAGGACCCTAAGCAACTACCACACACCTTTATCCAAGAAAGGGATCACCTCGGACCACACCGCCTCCTGCCCTCCAGGAGGTTCTGCCATCAGACCACTTACACTTCCTCCGCAAGGTTAGCCAACCAGGCCGCCAAACACTCTGGAAACTACAGGATGTGACCTGAGCAGAGTGTTACACTCAGAATGTAATGCATGCACCTGTAATCAATTCAGTGTTCAAGTTCGATTTAAAACCACATTCTAATGTTTAAACATGGCTATGGCTTAGGTTCAATTTTAACATGTATTATACTTCAGTTGCTTTAGGTGTATGATAAACAGAAGCAAAATCTTCTTAACTTACTCCGAAACATAAATACAGATCAGAAATAAGTTTACAATTATCTTTGAACGAATAATGATTTTTAAGACATCATTTAAATGTGGAAAAAGTATTTTTAGCTAACTTTGAAAAAGCAACCCTCAAGTCACTTACTAAAAGAGGGAAAAGGTGAACTTCCTAAATGGCCACGTTGTGCACACGCTGGCACTGACAATACTGCCTCCCACCCGTCACCAACCAGCGCGGACGCGGAGAGACATCCTCTTTCTGGATGAACACTCTACTGTGCGCTGAGAACCGGAAGCCCAGGGTCCCCCCTCCGACGGGAGGAGAGGCGCCGCCTGCAGCGACGCCACAGCCGGCAGGCCTGTGTCTCGCCTGCAGATCCGGCACCAATTCTGAGGCTGACCCAGGGCCAGAGAGGAACATGCTGAACCTAAGCCACTTCAGTTCATTGGTATTTACTGGACAATCACAATAACACTGGGCGTGCCCTGGGAGCCCAGATATGAAATACAGGTGTTTCCTCCCTGCCTCAAGAATACCCACCCTCTCTGGGGAGATGGAAATCAAACCTATGATTAACACAGCAAGGATTCAATTTAACCAGCACAACTAAAGATAAAGGACAGGACCCGGTGAAGTATCTAAGAGCGAGCAAGTCCCCAAATCTGAGGGGTCAGAGACACCTCTTGCAGCAAGTGACACCTGAGCTGTGACCTAAGGATGGGGAAGCACGCGGGAGGGGGCCTGGGAAGGCAGGCGCATCCCTGACCATCGAATGAAGGCACCAGCGACGGCGGTGCAGGGAGGGGCGAGGGCCACCAGCCTCGGTGACACCACACGCAAAGCCGCTCACCCGGTTTAGTCTCGTCCTCCCCCGAAGGAGAGGGCCAGGCGCCAAGGGCGGAACCACTGGCTCGTGGCGGGCAGGCCATCAGGACCCTGCCCTGGCCAGCAGAGGACCCTTCCATGACCCCGGGTGATGCCACCGCAAGGCAGGGGCCTCCTACTCACCACGACTGACTCGGGCACCCCACCATGGGCGGCGCTCTCTCCCTCAAGCCTGTCCTGACCCATCCCAGCAGGCTCGTGCCACTCCTTCCTCCAGCTCCCTTTCTGGGCCAAGAAACCAGATCTAGCAAGGGCAAGGGTCAGGCCAAAGGTGAAACCCACTTCCAGACGCCAACTGCACACAGGCTCTGCTGAAGAGCAAAGCTCGGGGAGGGGCTCGGCGTCCCACCGAGCCTCCCTGGGGCCAAGAGGGGAGGGCGAGGGGCAGCCACAGAGGTGAGGCCACGCGATGCCCAGCCCAGCAGGCGGCTCCGACAGCCGTGCCACAAAGTCCCGTCAACAGACGGCGTCAGGAGGAGAAACAGTCCTTCACAAGAGTCTCTTCTCAGCACAAGAAGCTGGAACTCGGTTGATTGTCTGAAGGCAGCATACCACTATAATTTTCCAAGAACTAATAGGATTAAATCATTCAACAGAGAATACTATTTTCTCGAAAGCAGATAAGACAGCTTTGTGTCTTTCCAAAGAAAGACACCACTGAATAGAATATTTAGCAATTCTGCCTTAATCCAGAATCTATGAGTACTTGAATTTTTTTAAATCAAGACAAATTTTATTTATATAAATACCTGCAACTGTCTTTATTGAAATCTATAAATATGAATATTTAATACCCTGAGTTGCAGGTTTGGAGAAATACTTTTCAGAAGAAAGACTTTTCCATGGTCTTTAATAAACTGAAGGAAGTGCATGTACATGTGTGCGCATACCCACACACAAATATATATACAAATATATGCTGGAAATGAATTCTCTTGCTACTATTCACAAAGAGTTGAGTCCTTGTCTTAGAAAAATAAGTTTTAAAACTAACTCCTGTTTGGGCAAGCAGGTCCGGCTCCCATCTACCCCAGAACGACCAGTCCGATTCCTGAGGAGTTCTGAGGTCACAGGTATAAGCAGAGGTGGGTCTTTGCTTTGCCAGTCGGCAACTGTGGGCGTGACTGCACAGGACCCAGGGCGTTTAGAGGCTCGAAGCTCCAAGTCCCGGACTGACGCAGCCTCGTCAGAGCCCAGTGCACAGGCCCCCGTCCTTACGGCTCAAGGTCGGGGGTGGAACCAACCAAGCCACGTGGCTAATCGTCAGCTTCTCACAACACCCCAAGTTTCCCCAAGTACGGTTCCACATTAAGGTTGTGCTGTTGCTTCCAGAAGGTCTCAGTGAAATGTCATTATGTGCGGAGAGAGCGTGACAGCTTACATGAAAGGGCTGGACCAAATGATCTGAAACTTCTTAACGATCGAAAACGCTGACCCTGTACTCAGCATAACCAAGTGCGGGCCAGAGCGGAGGACGCAGAGGACCGGAAGACGGAGCACAGCGGCTTCACCTCGTCCAGAAGCGCCAGGTGGCTGGGGAGCCGGTGGGGGTGGGGAACAGGCACAATACAGCGCAAGCAGAAAAAATTTTTTAAATGCAGTTTTAGGTTTGTATATGACCATACATGTATATATAAAATACATGAAATGCACGCTGTATACCAACATTTATACTTATGGAGATAAAGCACTAGAAGTATATATTTCAAGACTTGGACAGTGATTATCTATGCATGGCAGGATTCCAGTGACATTTTTTTCCTTTGTTTTCTAAGTTCCCACAATACGCACTGTTGGCAGAGCCCGGGCAGGGACCAGGGGTCTCTCAGGATTCTACACATCAAGCAAGCAGGCACTATCTTTGCCCCAGATTGTCATTACAAAGATAATTTTATGGCGAATGGACTGAGAAGACAAAGAGAGTGGCTCCCTGCAGAGGGGAGGGCTGGGGCCTCACAGGACCGGAAGGCAGAGAGGTCTCCGCTCAGAGGAAAGGCACCACGCTCACAGCCCAGTAGCAGTGACTCGGGCACCCGAAATTCAAGGCTCCTCTCCAGTGGCGCGAGGCCCTGCCTGTGCGAGCGCTGAGGGCCTCCTGCACGTCACATCACCCTGGGGAAACCGGGTGTTTTAGAACTGGGGCCAAAGCTGCTACCACGACTCCTGTTACTACCACGAGGAACACACGTCCTTTGCCTCTGACCCAGGAGTCTTGTGTCTTCTGTTAGCATTTATCAAACTGTGGCAGCCTAATCTCTAACCTCGCAAGTAGAGAGAAAGCTCTCCAGCCCTCCACAGCTCATGACAAACCTGTGCTACTGTTACTACCTGAGACGCTTATAATTGGCTACAGACGATCTGATCTCTGCTGCTTGCAACCAAAAGCCCTGACTAATGATATAACTGGCTTAGGAAGCAGGTCTTTAAATGGTCCTCAATAAAACAGAAAGAAAGGGGCAGGGATCCGGAGGGGCCCCAGCTCTACAAGGCAGCACTGGTCTTGCAGAAGAGGGCGAAGGGCACCCCTGCGGTGAGGAGCGCTGGGCTTGGAGCTGAGAACGGGACAGACAGGAAGCACCTTGTACTCACACACGAAGTGAGTGCACCAGGACAAGGAGCTCTGCAGGGCAGGCGAGGGGACGCAGAGCAAGTCCATGGAGGAGGGTGGACGAGGGAAGGCTTTCTGGACATTCCACAGGGGTCAATGAACAGTGCACAAGAAGGTTTTTCCTCTCAGGAAGCATGTCTTCATTCTAGAAAAACTTGACCAAGCTAAATAACTGGCACAAATTTAGCCCTGCATTCTTTCAACCCAATGCGTGCGGGCTCGGTGGCTTCAGTCCTTTCAAGCCCCTGGGCTGTAGCCCATCAGGCTCCTCTGTTCATAGGATTATCCGGCAAGAACCTTGGTGTGGGTTGCGATCTCCCCCCTAGGGAATCTTCCCGCCCCAGGGACTGAACCTGTGTCTCCTGCGGCTCCCGTACTGGCAGGTGGATTCTTTTATCACTGAGCCACCTGGGAAGCCCCATCAACCCAACTATGTTTTCACGATTACATAAGAACAGCATAGGGCTTCCCCTGGTGGTCCAGTGGGTAAGGACACCGCCTTGCAGTGCAGGGGGCGCCGGTTCGATCCCTGGCCTGGGAAGATCCCACGTGCCCCAGAGCGGCTGGAACGATGTGTCCAATCACCAAGCCGGAGCGCATGTGCCCAGAGCCGGCGCTCTGCAACAACAGACGCCACTGCAATGGGAGGCCCACAGGAGCCAAAGAACAAAGACGGATGAAAATGGAGAAATGAAAGACCAATAGAAGTGGCCCGCCCACTCCCCTACCTCCCCAACCTGACCCCCACCCAAAATAAATAAATAAATAAATAAATCTTTTAAAAATAATAATAATAAAATAAAAATAAAAGTACTGTTAAAAAAAAAAAAAGAACAGCATAATGATAAGATGAACACTAAGCAATAGATTCATCAGCATTTCACAACTACAGTCTACCAAGACACCAATTCAGAGTCACCTGATGTGGCTAAATCACCAACCACAGCCAGAACGGTCTATGATGACTTTCGTATATTAAGTTCTGCAGGATTAGCCAATGAGTGGCTTAGATAAACTGAAGGTGACGGCTCTTTAACAGGGCATACAGTACCTTGTAGCTGGAAGGTGGTTAACAAATGAAGAGTATTAAGGGCTTTCTGAGGACACTAGGGGGTTACTAGCCCTCAGTCTCCTCTCTCTGACTCTGGACAAGTCACATGCCTCCTCGGCAGACAGACGCCTCATCGGTCACACGAGGCAGAGCACAGGATTGAGGCCGTCATAGCCTCTAAAGGTGGAAGGGTCACTTCAGCTCATCAGTCCGGTACTTAGTGGCCGTGCTGCATTTCACAGACAGCGCAACCTGAAAACACCCACCTCCCTAATGACAGGGCAGGAGACTTTCAGTCAGGCTTAGAAGATGTGTGGTTCTTTTTTCTTTTTCTTTTTAATAATTATTTTTATTTGGTTTCTTTTTAATAAGTATTTTTCTATTTTTTCAACTCCCGCCTTTCTATTTTATTTGCTTGTCTATTTTTCACTCTCCCGATGGCTGAACTGGTAAAGAAGCCACCTGCCAAGGGTTCAATCCCTCGTCAGGAAAATCCCCTGGAGAATGAAATGGCAACCCACTCCAGTATTATTGCCTGGCGAATCCCATGGACAGAGACGCCTAGCGGGCTACAGTCCATAAGGCTAGGTGTCAGACACAACCGAGTGACTGAGCATGCATATATTTATTTTTAATTTGGCCACAAGACATGGTACGTGGGATCTTCGTTCCCTGACCAGGGATCAAACCCAATCTCCCTGCACTTGGGTGAGAGCGCAGTCTTAACCACTGGGTCACCAGGCAAGTCCTCCAGATGTGGGATTTCTAATCACAACTAACCTCTGCTGCTTTGTAAGTGTTTTTCCCCTGATAAAAGTAACAGGTGTAATATGGTCATTTTTTTTAATCCAAAAAAAAAGAAAGACAACTGATAATTCTACAACTCAAAGGCAACCGTCACTAATATTTAAATAAAGCGTGAGTTTTTTTAAATGTAATTTAGTCAAATATGTATAAGTTTACATAAAATCTAGTAAAAGAGTGATTTCATATACAAACACACCACCAGCTAAAACAGAATTGGCCAAAAAAATGAGGAAGTGCTCAGAAAAAAGTACAAAGTGCTCAGGACAAGCTGAAACTTGAACAGGCTCCCCCTGGCCAACCTGGAACAACTGGAAGAAAAATAATGATGATAATGGATAATAATAAATAGAACAAAACAACAATCTCTAACACTATTCTGAGACAATAAATAAGTAAATGAGAAGGGACCATTTCTTCTCACAGTAAGATTCCAACTAATAAAAGTGAAAGAATTAGAAAATTACCATTTAGCAAATACTAGACATGCAAGGCTTCCCAGGTGGTGCTCGTGGTAAAGAACCCAGAAGCGTGGCTTTGCTCCCGAGGTCAGGAAGACCCCCTGGAGGAGGGCATGGCAACCCATTCCAGTACTCTTGCCTGGAGAATCCCCATGGACAGAGGAGCCTGGCAGGCTACGGCCCACGGGGTGGCACAGAGTCAGACACAACAGAGGCAACTCAGCACGCACACACGCAGACCCATACACATCATCAATGGGCAAGAAATGAACAGGGGAACAGAGCAATGAGAATATTTACACCATTTCAAAGAAAACCCCCGCAAGACACGCATTAATTACAAAGGAGAAAGATACTAATTTCACAACAGGGACTGGTAGGAGCCATCCTACGTGATCCCAGTTCATGTCACTACTCACGGGGCAGATGGCCCCACCCTGCGTGCCACCAGGTGAGATGCAGAGAGAAGCCCACGGCGTCGCTTCCACAGCCCTCCTCCTAACCAAAATGCACTGAATTGTGAGGAAACATCAGCCAGATCCAAACCAGGGAAAACTCAACAATATGTATCACACAAGGGCGTGAATTCAAAACTGTCACTAAGAGAAGCTGCGTAGGAACACTGTTTTGCAGACATTTCCAAATCTCGGCTTCTGCAATGAGAGCAAGTATTGACAGATGCCCGAGTGACCTCTCAGCAGGGCCTCCACTTCCTCCCCACACCAACAGAGAGCTGCCCCATACCCAGTCTCCAAACCTCTTCAACAATGCCAAATACGGCCTTTTCCTTCACTATCATCGATCTTTTACCTTTAAAATAAACTATGCCTGGCAAAGTCACCATTTGCAACTTGTAAAGCACACTCGAGGTTTTACGACTTTGACTTAAAAGACTGTAATGCTTTAAGGACTGTAATGTCGACATAGAGTTTTACTTCAATCAACATAATAAAGCAGATAAAGGCATGAGAAGCTGTACTCATTAAGCAGGTCCTTCCCTCTTCTCCTCTTGACCAGTAAATGTTCATGGAAAAGCCTCAATTATGCTCAGGAAGTAAGCAGAATCCTGATATGGTCTTTTAGTTAACTACCTTACAGGTGTTTCTGACTGTACCTATTGTTCCAGCAAGTTATCAACAGCACACCCTTTCATTCTTAAGAATATTCTGGCTTGTACAACAAATTATTTAGTACTATTTTAGGCTTCTGGAGACTTCCAGGGGCTCTCCTGGTAGCTCAGCAGTAAAGAATCCACTCGCAATGCAAGAGACTTGGGTATGGTCCCTGTATACTCCAGTATTCTTGCTGGAATAATCCCATGGACAGAGGAACCTGGCGCGTTACAGTCCATGGGGTCGCAAAAAGTCGAACACAACCTAGCACCCAAGAGGAAGAACACGCACCTGAGGCTTCCGAGAAGGGGCCGGGGCACTTCTGAGTGTCTGAATGAGAGCATATGGGTATGACACTCAGCAGATAAATAAAGCACCTTTATTCCTGTCATCTCTATTATTCTTAACACTGAGCATGTTCCTCTCCTTACAATACAACCACACTACATGCAAAGGTCAGAGGCATCGGCCCCGCTGAACTCCTTGCTTTCCCGTTAGGATGTACTCACACCTAACCCTGGGCTTTCTGAATTCCTTCTACTTCTTCCATATCATTCATATGCCAACATCTCCTAATATGTTCAGTGTTAAAAAAAAAAAAAAAACCAGCGTGCATGTAAACATTAGACAATAAAAGAGCTCTTTGGGATTACTGAATACAGAGGCTAACCAACACACAATCGAGATTTCATGACGAAGAAGCAGGGCTACCCTACTGATTCTCTCCTAATAATTTTCTTTTCCAGTCTGTAACTTTCCTGACTGTGGCCTAATTCTCTAAGTCCTGATTACTATCTATGTTATCAAAGTCAATGTCCCTACTCATTTGAACTAAGATTTATTCATTTTTCTAAAAAATTACTATAAACTATAGTCTAGGTGTTAATGATGAAAGTCAGTGGACCCTTCCTGCAGCCATTCTCAGACGGTGGTAAAAAGAACACCACATGTGCACTGCGGAACCGGCTAGTGATTTGTGGTCAGTAACTTACTTCTTTCTAATTTCTAGAAAAATCACTTCAACATGTGTGGCTGCAGAGCATAGCCTACATACAGGCCAAGTAGGTCCGTCTGGCTTTTTTGAGGTAAACTAGGAAATACATCAGCCCTGCCCCAAGAAGTAGGACCCACCGGCAGACATGCAGTGGACAGGCCTCTGGTCAGCACCCTGGGATCCAGGGCCTCCCCCATCAGCACCCCTCCCACCTCCCCTTCAATAGGGGTGGGAGGTGGGGCTGCAAAGGCACAGGCACTCTGTCTGCCTCTCTGGCCTTTCTAGGAGAACTTGCTGGGCTACTTAATTAATCACAGACGTACCAATCACAGGGGAAGGCTATGGATACCCTAGTCAGGAGGGAATCCTAGAAGCACCTGTGTGGCTACAACTGAGTAAATTACTCTGCAGCGCTATCTGGCTTTCTTTCCAAAGGCCACAGGTGTCAGATGTAAGAGTGTGTATATAAATTCATCCTGAGACACTTCTGAATAGACCAGGCCAGTCTTTCACTTCTTTTTGAGGAATCAAACACAATTCAGTGAGTTTTTGGAATGCAGGGGAGTCAAGTATCTGCATAGGGTCAGAAATGCCACAAGTCATCTGAGTCCGGCCTGGAATGAGGGAGAGAAAGAGAATGCAAACTAAAGAAATATCTATACTGAAATTTCACGTGCCTGAATCATTTAAACAGGCCGAAACCAATAAATGCAATGCCCAGCTGACCAAAGCTCTTGCATGTCTGCAAGAAGGCCACAAGCTCCAAAAATGAAGGGAATCTGAATAAAGGATGGGCTTTAGTTGATAACGTGTCAATATTGGTTCATTACTTGTGACAAATGCGTGATCCTAATATAAGATATTAAGAGAGAAAAAAAAAGCCACAAACTGGATCCTTCAAGGGAGCCTGGTCCGATCTCGCCTCCGACTGGCTTGAATTTCTTTTCTTTTTTTTATTTTTTATTCTTTTTCCTTCCTTGGCTAAGATTTCTCTAAGAACAGACATACTGTGCACACATAAACACTTTCAGAATGATCTCTTATCAAAGAAGTTCAACATACTGTTTTTAAATGTCTGTGTAAGTGATTTTATGGATGATTTTTCTTTTCATATTGCCTAAATTTAATCAGATTGTACTACCCGAGCTTTCCTGCACATCTGCGTGGACAGGTCCACCCCACTCTGCCTTAGCTCTCACCTGGTGCCCCACAGCAGGGTGGCTTTTTGAGGTAAACTAGGAAATACATCACCCCTCCCCAAAATCCAGGCAGACATCCAGTGGACAGGCCTCTGGTCAGCACCCTGGGATCCAGGGCCTCCCCATCAGCACCCTCCCACCTCCTTCAATAGGGGTGGGAGGTGGGGCTGCAAAGGCACAGGCACTCTGTCTGCCTCTCTGGCCTTTCTAGGAGAACTTGCTGGGCTACTTAATTAATCACAGACGTACCAATCACAGGGGAAGGCTATGGATACCCTAGTCAGGAGGGAATCCTAGAAGCACCTGTGTGGCTACAACTGAGTAAATTACTCTGCAGCGCTATCTGGCTTTCTTTCCAAAGGCCACAGGTGTCAGATGTAAGAGTGTGTATATAAATTCATCCTGAGACACTTCTGAATAGACCAGGCCAGTCTTTCACTTCTTTTTGAGGAATCAAACACAATTCAGTGAGTTTTTGGAATGCAGGGGAGTCAAGTATCTGCATAGGGTCAGAAATGCCACAAGTCATCTGAGTCCGGCCTGGAATGAGGGAGAGAAAGAGAATGCAAACTAAAGAAATATCTATACTGAAATTTCACGTGCCTGAATCATTTAAACAGGCCGAAACCAATAAATGCAATGCCCAGCTGACCAAAGCTCTTGCATGTCTGCAAGAAGGCCACAAGCTCCAAAAATGAAGGGAATCTGAATAAAGGATGGGCTTTAGTTGATAACGTGTCAATATTGGTTCATTACTTGTGACAAATGCGTGATCCTAATATAAGATATTAAGAGAGAAAAAAAAAGCCACAAACTGGATCCTTCAAGGGAGCCTGGTCCGATCTCGCCTCCGACTGGCTTGAATTTCTTTTCTTTTTTTTATTTTTTATTCTTTTTCCTTCCTTGGCTAAGATTTCTCTAAGAACAGACATACTGTGCACACATAAACACTTTCAGAATGATCTCTTATCAAAGAAGTTCAACATACTGTTTTTAAATGTCTGTGTAAGTGATTTTATGGATGATTTTTCTTTTCATATTGCCTAAATTTAATCAGATTGTACTACCCGAGCTTTCCTGCACATCTGCGTGGACAGGTCCACCCCACTCTGCCTTAGCTCTCACCTGGTGCCCCACAGCAGGGTCAGGGGCCAGCAGCGGCCGCTGGGGACTAAGGCATCAATCTCTTTCCTGGGACGTCTTCCCTCACTTTAAATTAGAAGCCTCCACTAAGCCTGTAACATTCTCTCTTCATAGAGCCATCCACTAACTACTATGGAAACTAGTGCTGTTGACCAAAAAAGGCCAATTGCCCATGCCAGATATAAACTCACTTCTGAAGGCGTTCCAAACTGCAGTACCTCAGCTCTCTGCAGATGAACCACAGACCTGCTGAAACCTAGGCAGGCAGAAATGGCACAAAATAAACACCCGAGAGCATAAGGGTGAACTTCACGAATTCACATCGCCCCCTGGTCATGTGCTCCGCCTAGAGGGGGCATCATCCAGCACATTTTCCCAGCCATGCACTCACTGAGGATAAAGAGCAACAGCTATTTGTGAGTTTGGGGGGTTAACCCTTTCCCGGCCCTCTTCAATCCAATTCTACAGAAATACCGGGTGTTTGGAAAGTGATAAAAATCTCAAAAGCATTCCACTTGTAGTTGGGCTAGTGATTTTCATCCAAATTTGAAGTAAGTACACCTAAGGGTACTGGATGCTTCATCCAACCAGAGGAGCAAAAGTGCCAGACGGGTTTCTCCATGGTACTCCAAAGGAGACAGTGCCACAAAGCTCAGTCAAGACCCTCACGAAAGCTTGGGCTTAATGCAGAATAACCATGGGTAGACACATTGTTTCAATCCTAGTACAATATATTTTTAAATACCTTAAAAACTAAAAGTAGAAATGAACATACATCTAAAGCAATGTGACTCTCCAACTCTCACACCAAGCTGGCAACCCGTATGAGTTTTTAAAGGTAGAACCAGAGCCATATTCTCAACATCTGTAGCAAAAACCTAAGACCAACATTAAAGAATTATTCATGGAAAAACATGTTCACTACAGGGAGCCAAAGCTCAACTGCTAAAAATACATTCACCGTGCACACAAGGGCATGGACTCATTTCATGGTATTTCCACTGAAACTGCATCAACTGGATTCTCCCCACCCAGACGTCCCAGGCAAGATGGGATTCAATTCACAGGACCAACCTGGAAATAAGAGAAATTATAGCAGAAACATGGAAAACATCAAGGGATTAATAGGGAAAAACGCATGGAGTGACAAGTTGTTATTTACAAATCATCAGCAATGGGGAGAGGAAAATGTTGAGAATAGAGCCATCCACTAACTACTATGGAAACTAGTGCTGTTGACCAAAAAAGGCCAATTGCCCATGCCAGATATAAACTCACTTCTGAAGGCGTTCCAAACTGCAGTACCTCAGCTCTCTGCAGATGAACCACAGACCTGCTGAAACCTAGGCAGGCAGAAATGGCACAAAATAAACACCCGAGAGCATAAGGGTGAACTTCACGAATTCACATCGCCCCCTGGTCATGTGCTCCGCCTAGAGGGGGCATCATCCAGCACATTTTCCCAGCCATGCACTCACTGAGGATAAAGAGCAACAGCTATTTGTGAGTTTGGGGGGTTAACCCTTTCCCGGCCCTCTTCAATCCAATTCTACAGAAATACCGGGTGTTTGGAAAGTGATAAAAATCTCAAAAGCATTCCACTTGTAGTTGGGCTAGTGATTTTCATCCAAATTTGAAGTAAGTACACCTAAGGGTACTGGATGCTTCATCCAACCAGAGGAGCAAAAGTGCCAGACGGGTTTCTCCATGGTACTCCAAAGGAGACAGTGCCACAAAGCTCAGTCAAGACCCTCACGAAAGCTTGGGCTTAATGCAGAATAACCATGGGTAGACACATTGTTTCAATCCTAGTACAATATTTTTTTAAATACCTTAAAAACTAAAAGTAGAAATGAACATACATCTAAAGCAATGTGACTCTCCAACTCTCACACCAAGCTGGCAACCCGTATGAGTTTTTAAAGGTAGAACCAGAGCCATATTCTCAACATCTGTAGCAAAAACCTAAGACCAACATTAAAGAATTATTCATGGAAAAACATGTTCACTACAGGGAGCCAAAGCTCAACTGCTAAAAATACATTCACCGTGCACACAAGGGCATGGACTCATTTCATGGTATTTCCACTGAAACTGCATCAACTGGATTCTCCCCACCCAGACGTCCCAGGCAAGATGGGATTCAATTCACAGGACCAACCTGGAAATAAGAGAAATTATAGCAGAAACATGGAAAACATCAAGGGATTAATAGGGAAAAACGCATGGAGTGACAAGTTGTTATTTACAAATCATCAGCAATGGGGAGAGGAAAATGTTGAGAATGAGGGCAGGAAATGGCTTTTATAGCATCAGACTCTAGAAGGCATGGAGAATAACGGGTCTGATTTCATAAGTCAGAGAAGATAGGCTGTTAATTTACACTCATATCTACTGAAGTACTTAGCTGAAAACAGTTAAAACTGAGTGGCCGTGAGGATAGACTCCCCAGGCCTTACCTAACTCTACGCCTTGAGCTGCTTACCAGCTCTGTGCCTCAGTTCCCCAATTGAGGAGCAGGGAGAGCGGTGCACCTGCTCAAGAAGTAACTCAGGCGAGGACAGCCCTGACTGCTCTGGACGGCTCCATGGCGGCCCCCTGGAAGGACGGGCTGGCGTCAGGAGTGCGCTAAGGTCCGTTGAAACTGAAACACGGAATATTTACTCAACTCCAACAAGTGCACAGTTTCTCCTTTTCACCAAAATGTTTTTAAACCCTATTTTGTGCATCATCTGGCAGACGTCAGGAATAAAGCACTAGTGATATTAGAAAACCTGTGTTCTCGAATCCAGTCCCAAGTCTCCTGCTAAAGTTCCAGTCTAATTTTCTTGGCTGTGCCAAGAAGAAAGGCAGGGTTATAATTTATGAAGAAAACAAAGACAGACTCACACCTTTTATCAGCAAATCTATACTGAGCACAGAGCCAGCTTAAAGCTCAACAGGATTGGCTCAGGCGGTGGACAACTGAAAACCTCAATGACAAAACACATTTAACCTGTAAGAAAGACAGAAGCCTTCCTTTCATTATTTTAATAATTCCTTCCTCCTTCCTTTCCCACATGTCTCATTCTGTCATTGTTCCATAAGCGAATACATCATTTTAATAATCAGAAAACCACACAATATGTAACAACTAACTAGCAATAACCCCTTAAAGCACTCTGTATAAAATAAACATTCATAGCAGCTTTTATTCAGAGTTCTATGTGACATCAACTTAAATAAAAATTCAAATGTCCAGGCCCACTACAGATTAACGTTGTTCATAAATTCCAAAGTCCAACAGCAAAAGAAATACAACATATTCAAACTACACAGGAGTGACAAGTTGTTATTTACAAATCATCAGCAATGGGGAGAGGAAAATGTTGAGAATGAGGGCAGGAAATGGCTTTTATAGCATCAGACTCTAGAAGGCATGGAGAATAACGGGTCTGATTTCATAAGTCAGAGAAGATAGGCTGTTAATTTACACTCATATCTACTGAAGTACTTAGCTGAAAACAGTTAAAACTGAGTGGCCGTGAGGATAGACTCCCCAGGCCTTACCTAACTCTACGCCTTGAGCTGCTTACCAGCTCTGTGCCTCAGTTCCCCAATTGAGGAGCAGGGAGAGCGGTGCACCTGCTCAAGAAGTAACTCAGGCGAGGACAGCCCTGACTGCTCTGGACGGCTCCATGGCGGCCCCCTGGAAGGACGGGCTGGCGTCAGGAGTGCGCTAAGGTCCGTTGAAACTGAAACACGGAATATTTACTCAACTCCAACAAGTGCACAGTTTCTCCTTTTCACCAAAATGTTTTTAAACCCTATTTTGTGCATCATCTGGCAGACGTCAGGAATAAAGCACTAGTGATATTAGAAAACCTGTGTTCTCGAATCCAGTCCCAAGTCTCCTGCTAAAGTTCCAGTCTAATTTTCTTGGCTGTGCCAAGAAGAAAGGCAGGGTTATAATTTATGAAGAAAACAAAGACAGACTCACACCTTTTATCAGCAAATCTATACTGAGCACAGAGCCAGCTTAAAGCTCAACAGGATTGGCTCAGGCGGTGGACAACTGAAAACCTCAATGACAAAACACATTTAACCTGTAAGAAAGACAGAAGCCTTCCTTTCATTATTTTAATAATTCCTTCCTCCTTCCTTTCCCACATGTCTCATTCTGTCATTGTTCCATAAGCGAATACATCATTTTAATAATCAGAAAACCACACAATATGTAACAACTAACTAGCAATAACCCCTTAAAGCACTCTGTATAAAATAAACATTCATAGCAGCTTTTATTCAGAGTTCTATGTGACATCAACTTAAATAAAAATTCAAATGTCCAGGCCCACTACAGATTAACGTTGTTCATAAATTCCAAAGTCCAACAGCAAAAGAAATACAACATATTCAAACTACACAGGATTGAACGGGACTTGTATACACCCTCCTTGGCACAATGATTTTCAAAACACAGATTCAAAGGCAATATCCCAAGAGCCAGTTAGACACCAGATGCTGCACTCAGGCTGCGGGCAATAAAACTACTCAAACAAAGCCCAGGACACCAAAGTCTACAATGCCACAGTCATACAGAAGGAATGGCGTCCTCTTTGTACCCTGAAGTCTCAACCATGAACAAAACAAAAGAACAACCAAAAACATCTGGCAACTTCTGCGTTTTCTTAGAAGCACTTCTCGCTCCTAAGAACTCTTGGCTGGGCCTGAGTTCTCCTGTCCTCTTTCACACTACGCACTGTGCTTCAAAATGGGGGGAGGAAGAGCACCCAGAAAGGATGTTCCAGGACTCCGGCCACAGTGGTGACACTAACAAGACCACAGACAGACCAGGACCGGCACCCACCACGCTCGCCCACCCCTTCCGGCTGCTCTGGCCGGTTTCACCTCGTGGCCTTTCTGCTCTTAGCCTTCTAGGTCTCAGCCAGCTCTCATGCTCTGGGCTGGGGGCTTCCCAAAGAAGAACCCGCCTGCCAATGCAGGAAACATAAGAGACGCGGGTTCTATCCCGGGGTCACGACGATCCCCTGGGGAGGGCACGGCAATCCACTCCAGTATTCCTGCCTGGGAAACCCCACGGACAGAGGAGCCTAGCAGGTTTCAGTCCACGGGGTCTCAAAAAACCAGACACGACTGAAGGGACTTCGCACACACGCAGCACACACGCATGCCCGAATTTGCCCAAATATTACCAAACATGAATTTAAAACTATAAACAAACAGGAATTTATCTACTGAGTTTGGCTCACACTGCCATGATAAAACCTTGAGGCTTTGTGTCCAAACGCCTCTAACATCCGAAACCAGTCACCGTTATGGATATGTGAAGGAGAAGCCAGCATTTCAGAGGAGGACACGTCGACCAGCGCCTCTGGCCTGGCGAGGCGCCCGCTGCCCACCAAACAGGCAACTCCAAGCAGCACCGACCAGAATGCTCCTCCGGGGCACCAAGGACACGGCCTTCCGCTTCACTTTCAAATGAGTCCAAATTTAGCGCGTGCTCTGGACCAACGCGAACGCTCACTTGAAGCATGTTTTTATAGTTCTTTAATATCCATCCGCTGGATGACTCACACTTATGGATCACAGAGTCCAGGTACTTTTATTTCTAAAAAAGGAATATGTTTGAATGCTGGGGAGGCCAGCCTGGAGCTCTAGAGCTGGTGACAAAGCAAGAAAAACAAGGCAGAAGCCAAATGCTCTCCAGCCTAGAAGTGAGCTCAGGGACGAAAGGCCCATTAAAAATGGCACATGCAGTGCTGCCATTTCATTTAGTTTATGTTTTCCAATTTCTCCATCTCTTTGTTTTTTAATGTTCTTTCTCAAGCCTTTATCAAGCATAGCAGAAACATTTTTGTATATGTATATAAATAATATATATATGTAATTTAGAAAACTTATGAATTTTTGCCTAACTAAAAAATGTATGACATTTTGATTCCACTTGTTTGACTTAGTATGAATAAAATGCTAGATTTATAATTAAAAATAGATACGCAACAAGCAACAAAGGTTTACTGTAGAGCCCGGGCAACTACAGTCAGTACCTTGTAATACCCTCTGATGGAAAATAATTTCAAAGGTAATATATGTCTGTGTATAACTGCACCTGAAACACTGTACATCAACTATCCTCCAATAATAAAAAGAAAAATACATCCAGTATCACACAACTCAAGTTTGCAATGTTTTCCAGTATAGTTTCATGCATCTACTCAACATCTAAATATTACTCAGTAGTGCTAAGAGTCTGCCTTTTGAAAAGTGTATTTAACAAGCTATCCAAAACACCTAGGTCCCAAAGTTGCTGAAAAAGGTATTCTGGAAACGTTTACTAAGGTAAACTAGGATTCAATCTTCTCAGCAGTTCTTCCCGGCGGAGGTGCTCACAACAGTGAAACAGTCTTCTCTGATTCAAGGAAAACCTTCCCACTGCCCACGGTCACCCCACGCCTCCTTCCATAAGGGGTCTGTTCCTGAAGAAGGTTGGAGAAGCTTCGAGGAATCACTAAGCAAGCTAACAGATGTCTTTCACCTTGCCAAACCCCCCGGGCCCCCAACCTCCAAGCAGCACCGACCAGAATGCTCCTCCGGGGCACCAAGGACACGGCCTTCCGCTTCACTTTCAAATGAGTCCAAATTTAGCGCGTGCTCTGGACCAACGCGAACGCTCACTTGAAGCATGTTTTTATAGTTCTTTAATATCCATCCGCTGGATGACTCACACTTATGGATCACAGAGTCCAGGTACTTTTATTTCTAAAAAAGGAATATGTTTGAATGCTGGGGAGGCCAGCCTGGAGCTCTAGAGCTGGTGACAAAGCAAGAAAAACAAGGCAGAAGCCAAATGCTCTCCAGCCTAGCAGTGAGCTCAGGGACGAACGGCCCCTTAAAAATGGCACACGCAGTGCTCCCATTTCATTTAGTTTATGTTTTCCAATTTCTCCATCTCTCCTTTTCTTTTTAATGTTCTTTCTCAAGCCTTTATCAAGCATAGCAGAAACATTTTTGTATATGTATATAAATAATATATATATGTAATTTAGAAAACTTATGAATTTTTGCCTAACTAAAAAATGTATGACATTTTGATTCCACTTGTTTGACTTAGTATGAATAAAATGCTAGATTTATAATTAAAAATAGATACGCAACAAGCAACAAAGGTTTACTGTAGAGCCCGGGCAACTACAGTCAGTACCTTGTAATACCCTCTGATGGAAAATAATTTCAAAGGTAATATATGTCTGTGTATAACTGCACCTGAAACACTGTACATCAACTATCCTCCAATAATAAAAAGAAAAATACATCCAGTATCACACAACTCAAGTTTGCAATGTTTTCCAGTATAGTTTCATGCATCTACTCAACATCTAAATATTACTCAGTAGTGCTAAGAGTCTGCCTTTTGAAAAGTGTATTTAACAAGCTATCCAAAACACCTAGGTCCCAAAGTTGCTGAAAAAGGTATTCTGGAAACGTTTACTAAGGTAAACTAGGATTCAATCTTCTCAGCAGTTCTTCCCGGGCGGAGGTGCTCACAACAGTGAAACAGTCTTCTCTGATTCGAAGGAAAACCTTCCCACTGCCCACGGTCACCCCACGCCCTCCTTCCATAAGGGGTCTGTTCCTGAAGAAGGTTGGAGAAGCTTCGAGGAATCACTAAGCAAGCTAACAGATGTCTTTCACCT
Source organism: Tragulus kanchil (assembly GCA_022376925.1). NCBI lineage: Eukaryota > Metazoa > Chordata > Mammalia > Artiodactyla > Tragulidae > Tragulus > Tragulus kanchil. The sequence continues at coordinate 154,398,765 of JAIOJX010000004.1, forward strand.
TGCAAATGAGAGAAGTCAACCCATTTGTAACAGGAGAGAGACAAACCTGCCTGTTGCCAGAAGATTTTCTACACATACGTTCTCAGACTATAGTATGATTCCCAACCGTCCACTGTTTGGTTGATCCTGTCTGTTCTGCATTCCAAATACAGTGTGTCCGATATAAACACACCACCAATGCTCCCTCTGCCAAATCAAATCACCTGTAGGAAAAACTAACTTAAAGACCCTATGAACAGGCCTTTATAAGCCATGAAACAAACCTCAGAGACAATCACATCCTCTGTTAAAAGTTCCACCCCTGGGGCTTCCCTGGTGGCCCAGTGGATAAAGAGTCAGCCTTGCAGTCCAAGGGGCACCGGTTCGATCCCTGGCTGGGAAAGATCCCACATGCTGTGAAGCGGCTGGACCAGTGTGTCCAATTGTGAGCCGGTGCTCTGGAGCGCATGCGCCCAGAGCTGGTGCTCTGGATCTAGAGAGGCCACAGCCATGGGAGGCCCCCACAAGCCAAAGAAAATAATGGATAAAAATAAGTAAGTAAAAAAAACAATAAAGGAGGCCAAAATTAAAAAAAGAAAAAAGTCCCATCCCTGGGCACAAACGGTGTAACATATAACTTCGAGCAAACCAACATAAAATATGTAGTATTAAATGCAAGGCTTTAAAATCCCACCTGGAAAAAGTGAAACCTAAATAAACAGGCAAATGCTTTTTTCTCAATTAGCAGTAAGAAAATGCGTCATTTAAGTTTCTATTACGAAAATACATGCCATGAATTAGCCAAATCCGGACACATCTACTTCTCATCAATCAAATCAGCTTCAAAATATTAAAAACCTTTCCCTACGTGCCCCCGAAGCGGCCCACCTACCGCCTTCCCACTGTGTCATGCGTCTCTGCCCCTCCGCCTTCTCCCATCGCTTCCACGCTTCCACGGGCCTGAAGCCGCTCCGCGCGCTCCCCAGGCGGCTCCCCAGGCGGCTCGCGGGAAGAAAGCCACGCCCTCCGCTCCTCCTGCGCCGCCCCCGCCCCGCCCCGCGCCGGCGGCGGCCTTCCTGCACCAGCACAGGCAGAGCAGGTGCGCCGCACGAGGCAGGTGTGCCCGGGGCCGCAGGGGCACCGCGTACTCGTCCAGGCTGCGGGGCCAGCGGGACCAGCGGGGCCGGGAGCCCGCTCAGAGCCCACCGAGCTGCTCTCACGGCCGCGCTGAATGCCTTCAGGCTGCTCAAGTCTTCCCCATGCTCCTCAGAGCTGCTCCCTCGTGAGCAGAATGTCCGCCTCACTTAGAACAGGGGAGGAAAGCACTGTCAATACTTCATGTATTTACTTCTCAGTTGACGTTAATAGTCTTCAGCAATCAATTTAAAAGCTCTCCTGTAACACTCCATAACTCTGGGCTTCCAGTTTGAGAAAACGCACTATTAGCCTTTATAAGGAGGAGGAAGGAAGGGGGGAAGAGAGAAAGCAGAGGATGGCGGGGAAAAACATCAGCGAGAGAGGGAAGGACCCCTAATTTTATGAGAAAGATCCAGGTGTTCTGGATCCAGTCACTGAAAAGGACTAACACGCCACTTACATTTGAGGGAAATCAGGCCATCTGGCTGCCACTTCCCGACACATACGATCTCATTTATGCCTGTCCGACCCCACCAGAAACTACTGACCCTTGGCCTGAGAGTCAGCTCCAAGGCTGGGTTAAACAAATCGCTCCATTTTCTCTAAAACACATCAGGATGCTACAGATTCTAAGATCACACCAAAGGGGTTTTCGTTGTTGTTTTTATTGTTACAGTTTTGCTGTTTACTGCCCCACGTCAACCTGAATCCCCCACAGGTGCACACATGCCCCCCACATCTCCCCCATCTCCCTCCCACCCCACCCTCCAGGTCAGCACAGAGCCCGTTTCAGCTCCCCTAGTCCCACAGCACATTCCCCTGCCTCACCCCAATGTCCGTAAGCTTTAACAACAGCATTTTACTGAGGGGAGAGGAGATAGGAACACTTTAAATAAACATCTCTATTGAAAGATGCACAAAGGTTTCAGAAACGTACAGGATCAACTCATCACAAGAGATACTGGGCTCATAAAAGCACCGATACATTTTCAGATTAAGTTTGTAGCCACTGGAATTCAAAACAATGACCCAGCAACTACAGCTGTGTAAATCTCCACTACAGGAATCCCGAGTGTAAAGTCCTATGTCCTGGACACTGGGCAAAAGAATTTTAAGTATATGGGGCAGAAGCAGTTCATAATATTCAAATCATACCTAAAGTCACGGCAAGTTCTACAGATAATCATCACTAATGGTTTAAAACAAGTGATATGTCTATGTATCACTTCACTATATTCATCAATAGACAAAAAAGAAAACCTAATACATTCATGACTCCATTCCCCCATGTAAGCTCCTGTTAGGCTTCACGTTTTTTATTTACTTCTCAGTTGACGTTAATAGTCTTCAGCAATCAATTTAAAAGCTCTCCTGTAACACTCCATAACTCTGGGCTTCCAGTTTGAGAAAACGCACTATTAGCCTTTATAAGGAGGAGGAAGGAAGGGGGGAAGAGAGAAAGCAGAGGATGGCGGGGAAAAACATCAGCGAGAGAGGGAAGGACCCCTAATTTTATGAGAAAGATCCAGGTGTTCTGGATCCAGTCACTGAAAAGGACTAACACGCCACTTACATTTGAGGGAAATCAGGCCATCTGGCTGCCACTTCCCGACACATACGATCTCATTTATGCCTGTCCGACCCCACCAGAAACTACTGACCCTTGGCCTGAGAGTCAGCTCCAAGGCTGGGTTAAACAAATCGCTCCATTTTCTCTAAAACACATCAGGATGCTACAGATTCTAAGATCACACCAAAGGGGTTTTCGTTGTTGTTTTTATTGTTACAGTTTTGCTGTTTACTGCCCCACGTCAACCTGAATCCCCCACAGGTGCACACATGCCCCCCACACTCCCCATCTCCCTCCCACCCCACCCTCCAGGTCAGCACAGAGCCCGTTTCAGCTCCCCTAGTCCCACAGCACATTCCCCTGCCTCACCCCAATGTCCGTAAGCTTTAACAACAGCATTTTACTGAGGGGAGAGGAGATAGGAACACTTTAAATAAACATCTCTATTGAAAGATGCACAAAGGTTTCAGAAACGTACAGGATCAACTCATCACAAGAGATACTGGGCTCATAAAAGCACCGATACATTTTCAGATTAAGTTTGTAGCCACTGGAATTCAAAACAATGACCCAGCAACTACAGCTGTGTAAATCTCCACTACAGGAATCCCGAGTGTAAAGTCCTATGTCCTGGACACTGGGCAAAAGAATTTTAAGTATATGGGGCAGAAGCAGTTCATAATATTCAAATCATACCTAAAGTCACGGCAAGTTCTACAGATAATCATCACTAATGGTTTAAAACAAGTGATATGTCTATGTATCACTTCACTATATTCATCAATAGACAAAAAAGAAAACCTAATACATTCATGACTCCTTAGTATTTTCTGCAACCACACTCACAAAGGTCAAGGCCAAGAGTCAACCAAACAAATCCCAGTATTTTTAATTGCAAATGATTTTTTAAATTTTGGCCTCTTTTATTGTTTTCTTATTTATTTATTTTCATCCATCTTTATTCTTTGGCCCGTGTGGGCCTCCCACTGCAGTGGCCTCTCTTGCTGCAGAGCGCCGGCTCTGGGTGCATGCGCTCCAGAGCGCTGGCTCCTAACTGGACACACCCGTCCAGCCACTTCACGGCATGTGGGATCCTCCTGGGCCAGGGATCAAACCGGTGCCCCTTACAGTGCAAGGCAGACTCTCTACCCACTGGACCACCAGGAAAGCCCTGCAAATGATTTTTAATTATAAACAATTTTCACTTTATTAAGTGAAACTTTTAAAGAGCCAAGGCTACAGGTGGACTCACACAAATAGATGATAAAGCAGATCACTCGGCACTGAGGTCCACTTACAGCTGGCACTAGGCGTGAGCCACTGGGGACCAGGCCAGGTGGACAGGCCCTGTACACGGACGCACCTGGCCTGGGTGTGGCACTGAGTCCACGGCTCCATGGAAACAGGCTGTCACAGGAGGAGTCTCATCCTTGGTGAGGACGCAGAACGGCAAAGATGACTGACGAGACTGCGGAACAAGATGGTGACAACAGGTGCAGGACGGCACGGGAACCTCAGGGATGGTGGAGCGACGCTGAAAGGTCGTCAGAATGCAGGAGGAAAGCTGAACCCAGAAAGCGTCTGTCCTCACTCCCACCCACCTCGCTTCTCTTCCTGAAACAGCAAGAGCCTTCCACATGCAGGACATATTGAAAAGAAGTTTGTAGCCACTGGGCCAGTGACTACAGCTGTGTAAATCTCCACTACAGGAATCCCGAGTGTAAAGTCCTATGTCCTGGACACTGGGCAAAAGAATTTTAAGTATATGGGGCAGAAGCAGTTCATAATATTCAAATCATACCTAAAGTCACGGCAAGTTCTACAGATAATCATCACTAATGGTTTAAAACAAGTGATATGTCTATGTATCACTTCACTATATTCATCAATAGACAAAAAAGAAAACCTAATACATTCATGACTCCTTAGTATTTTCTGCAACCACACTCACAAAGGTCAAGGCCAAGAGTCAACCAAACAAATCCCAGTATTTTTAATTGCAAATGATTTTTTAAATTTTGGCCTCTTTTATTGTTTTCTTATTTATTTATTTTCATCCATCTTTATTCTTTGGCCCGTGTGGGCCTCCCACTGCAGTGGCCTCTCTTGCTGCAGAGCGCCGGCTCTGGGTGCATGCGCTCCAGAGCGCTGGCTCCTAACTGGACACACCCGTCCAGCCACTTCACGGCATGTGGGATCCTCCTGGGCCAGGGATCAAACCGGTGCCCCTTACAGTGCAAGGCAGACTCTCTACCCACTGGACCACCAGGAAAGCCCTGCAAATGATTTTTAATTATAAACAATTTTCACTTTATTAAGTGAAACTTTTAAAGAGCCAAGGCTACAGGTGGACTCACACAAATAGATGATAAAGCAGATCACTCGGCACTGAGGTCCACTTACAGCTGGCACTAGGCGTGAGCCACTGGGGACCAGGCCAGGTGGACAGGCCCTGTACACGGACGCACCTGGCCTGGGTGTGGCACTGAGTCCACGGCTCCATGGAAACAGGCTGTCACAGGAGGAGTCTCATCCTTGGTGAGGACGCAGAACGGCAAAGATGACTGACGAGACTGCGGAACAAGATGGTGACAACAGGTGCAGGACGGCACGGGAACCTCAGGGATGGTGGAGCGACGCTGAAAGGTCGTCAGAATGCAGGAGGAAAGCTGAACCCAGAAAGCGTCTGTCCTCACTCCCACCCACCTCGCTTCTCTTCCTGAAACAGCAAGAGCCTTCCACATGCAGGACATATTGAAAAGAAACATGACGGAACACATGCAAAGAAGTGTACTTCAGAAGCATTTTAGAGATGCTAAGATACAATCCCGCCTCTAAACCCCAGGTGTTAATCACACGCAGACAGAACAGCTCATGAGAGAAACAAGGCTCCTCCAAACCCACAATCAAGTCCTGCCTTACGACAGAGCAATGCCGACACATCCCAGCCCACGGACACCCGACCCTTCTCTCAGTATGACCAAGTCACAGGTTCAAAGCCTCAGCCACACTGCGCGGTGCCTCTGGTCAATCAGAGGGCAGTCAAAGGCACCTTGCGGAACCCAGCCCTCTGATGTGACGAGTGGACGGCGGCTGGGAGCAGGGGGCAGCCTCGCAGCCCCTCGCAGGACCCAGTACTCCCGGCAGCTGCTAGCTGTCTTTTCGCTGAAAGGTCACAAAAACTGTGCGGCATTCCCTTCAACGCGGTCCCCAAAGGCCGCCACTGGTGCGAAGCCAAGTGACAAAGCTCCTCTGACCAAAACATTCCAGGACCCCCGCGGGATGAGGTCTGCAAGGCGCTCAGTCAGGAAGGGCCGGAGCTTCCCCAGGTGTGGAGGGGCCGCCTGCACAGGCAGCAGGCTCTGGGCCCTGCTCGTCTGACTTTGGGGCTCTCAGGTCAAGGTCAACGCAGAGCCGTCTTTAACAAACCACCGAGCGCACGGAACACGTGAAAAGAATTGTGTGTTCCTTAACTGTGGGATCCATCTTCCCTCATGCGCCACGTCCTCTTCGGTGTTGTGTTTGAAAAGCAAGTGCTTGCTGTGAAAATAAACTCAAAGTGCAACAGTGACCGGTGTCCAAAGTGAAGAGCTGGCAGTGTCCCACGGAAGCCCGGCCACCAGGAGCAGAGAGCAGGGGCTGAGGCGGGCCGTCAGGAATGGGCGCGGCCGGAGCAGTGGGTCATTCCCAGGAGGTGGGAGGGGAGAAGGCACACGCCCAGGGCGAAGCCAATCCCCTCGAGGAGGGAAAAGGAACGAGCCGAATGGTTATGCAGCAGTGCTAGATGAGGTTCTTGCCACTTTCTAATTAGTTTCTTTAGGGTGTTTTTCCTTAGAAAGAGGGGGCGAGATGGATTGGTCAAAGAGAAATATTTAACAAGTAAACCTTTGTTTAAACTAGCAATGCTTAGAGGATGCAGTAATTCTTCTGTAAGAGCATACTACATTTTTTTTAGTAAATTGATTGCCTTTTTAATAGCCTTTTACAAAGTAGCCTCTAAGGACACATTTATTATTATTATTATTTATATTTACTGACTCCTCCTATCGAAGAAAAGAGGAAAAACCACTGTTTACAAGTCACGTCTGACTGATGGAGAGAAAAGACAATCAGGAGAACTCCTGCGCAGGCTGTCAGCCACCTCCCACAGAACCAACCGCAGGCAATGAGAACCATGGAGAGCGCCAGGAGAGCAGCGACAAACCTGGACCGGCAAGGGGTCAGTCACAGGAGAGCACAGGGAGCTGGGTCCTGTGACCCTGCTGGGGGACACCCGCATCCCCAGGTCACAGGGAGCAGAGGGAGCTGGGTCCTGTGACCCTGCTGGGGGACACCCGCATTCCCAGGTCACAGGGAGCAGAGGGAGCTGGGCCCTGTGACCCTGCTGGGGGACACCCGCATCCCCAGGTCACAGGGGAGCAGAGGGAGCTGGGCCCTGTGACCCTGCTGGGGGACACCCGCATCCCCAGGTCACAGGGGAGCACAGGGGGCGGGGCCCTGTGACCTCTGCTTGGGGACACCCACATCGCCAGGTCACAGGGGACATCTGGGCTCCATCACGAGTCTCAGTGCCACCAATCCAAAGGCTGCGGAGAGGCCGTCCGGCCCCTGGGGAAGCGCACGGAGGGCTGACGCCCTGCAGCCAGGGGCAGGAAGAAGGGTGAGCGCCTGTCTTCACCGCCCTGCTCCAGAAGCAGGTGATGGCCCAGGGGAAGGTCTCAGAGGTCCTCAGTCCCATTGTCCGCCTCTTTGCGGCCCCATGGACCGCAGCATGCAGGCTTCCCTGTCCCTCACCATCTCCCGGAGTGATTCTCTTTATTAATCCTCCAGAAAATCAGGGACTATGAAAGAAATCACTAAGGGAGCACTTCTGTCAGGAAAAAGTGAGTGAATCTGCAAGTGCTAATGAGCTCTCCAATGGGTAATTTCATAGGACAAACAACAAAATCTAGAAAAAACCTAAGACCAGCCATAGAGAAAGAAGTACATAAAGCATGATCCCGTGCTTTCTAATCGGTGACGCGGTTTCGCAGACCAAGGTTCTGCAGGTAAAATTCTCACTAATTTCGATCCTCAGCAGAGTCAAGCCGAGCATTAGAAATATTTAACAAGTAAACCTTTGTTTAAACTAGCAATGCTTAGAGGATGCAGTAATTCTTCTGTAAGAGCATACTACATTTTTTTTAGTAAATTGATTGCCTTTTTAATAGCCTTTTACAAAGTAGCCTCTAAGGACACATTTATTATTATTATTTATATTTACTGACTCCTCCTATCGAAGAAAAGAGGAAAAACCACTGTTTACAAGTCACGTCTGACTGATGGAGAGAAAAGACAATCAGGAGAACTCCTGCGCAGGCTGTCAGCCACCTCCCACAGAACCAACCGCAGGCAATGAGAACCATGGAGAGCGCCAGGAGAGCAGCGACAAACCTGGACCGGCAAGGGGTCAGTCACAGGAGAGCACAGGGAGCTGGGTCCTGTGACCCTGCTGGGGGACACCCGCATTCCCAGGTCACAGGGAGCAGAGGGAGCTGGGCCCTGTGACCCTGCTGGGGGACACCCGCATCCCCAGGTCACAGGGGAACAGAGGGAGCTGGGCCCTGTGACCCTGCTGGGGGACACCCGCATCCCCAGGTCACAGGGGAGCAGAGGGAGCTGGGCCCTGTGACCCTGCTGGGGGACACCCGCATCCCCAGGTCACAGGGGAGCACAGGGGGCGGGGCCCTGTGACCTCTGCTTGGGGACACCCACATCGCCAGGTCACAGGGGACATCTGGGCTCCATCACGAGTCTCAGTGCCACCAATCCAAAGGCTGCGGAGAGGCCGTCCGGCCCCTGGGGAAGCGCACGGAGGGCTGACGCCCTGCAGCCAGGGGCAGGAAGAAGGGTGAGCGCCTGTCTTCACCGCCCTGCTCCAGAAGCAGGTGATGGCCCAGGGGAAGGTCTCAGAGGTCCTCAGTCCCATTGTCCGCCTCTTTGCGGCCCCATGGACCGCAGCATGCAGGCTTCCCTGTCCCTCACCATCTCCCGGAGTGATTCTCTTTATTAATCCTCCAGAAAATCAGGGACTATGAAAGAAATCACTAAGGGAGCACTTCTGTCAGGAAAAAGTGAGTGAATCTGCAAGTGCTAATGAGCTCTCCAATGGGTAATTTCATAGGACAAACAACAAAATCTAGAAAAAACCTAAGACCAGCCATAGAGAAAGAAGTACATAAAGCATGATCCCGTGCTTTCTAATCGGTGACGCGGTTTCGCAGACCAACGTTCTGCAGGTAAAATTCTCACTAATTTCGATCCTCAGCAGAGTCAAGCCGGAGCATTTACACCAACACACAACCACTCTTCTATTATTACTAACAAGACTGTTTAGCCGTATCTACCGGCAAGTAAGGATAAACAAGACTGTATTTGCTAAGCTAATCCCTTCCTTCTAAAACAGAGACTGTCTCCTTGCTTTGCACATGGCCCTGCTCGGCCCCCGCTGACAACAGTTCCGCTGGGGATATAAGTGGGTCCCAGGGTGCTGGAGCACCCTGTCGGGCAGCCCAGGGGTCGCATGGAGACCAAGGGACCATGGTGATGTTCCAGGTAAAGGCAGTCCCAGCAGAAGTCACTAGGGGTCATGAGGGAGAATGTGTCCCCACCTGTCACTACGCCTGGCAGGATGTGGAGACAGCCAGCAGCAGGTGCCCACACATTTCACGATGGGCCCCTCTAGAAGGAGCTGTGCTGGCGATGACTTAGGTGACAAGATACACAATCCTGGGTTACCAAACCCTCACAACTTATTAGTGCATCAGTGGGGGAAAAAAAAATGCCACCCAAAGATCTAAATATGAAGACCTGAAAGTACTAAGATGAAATTCGGGCTCCCCAGGTGGCACTAGTGGTAAAGAACCCACCTGCCAATGCAGGAGATGTAAGAGATGTGGGCTCGATCCCTAGGTCGGGAAGATCCCTGGAGAAGGGAACGGCAACCCACTCCAGTATTTCTGCCTGGAGAATCCTTTAGACAGAGGAACCCAGTGGGCTTCGGCCCGTAAGGTCGCAGAGAGCTGGACACGACTGAAGCACTCGAGCCTGCGAGCACGCTGGATGAAAGCCGATACCCGGAAAGTCACATGTACACCCAAACCGGGAACTTCTTAAGTATAACTGAGGAATGATCTGGGACTATGAAAGAAATCACTAAGGGAGCACTTCTGTCAGGAAAAAGTGAGTGAATCTGCAAGTGCTAATGAGCTCTCCAATGGGTAATTTCATAGGACAAACAACAAAATCTAGAAAAAACCTAAGACCAGCCATAGAGAAAGAAGTACATAAAGCATGATCCCGTGCTTTCTAATCGGTGACGCGGTTTCGCAGACCAACGTTCTGCAGGTAAAATTCTCACTAATTTCGATCCTCAGCAGAGTCAAGCCGGAGCATTTACACCAACACACAACCACTCTTCTATTATTACTAACAAGACTGTTTAGCCGTATCTACCGGCAAGTAAGGATAAACAAGACTGTATTTGCTAAGCTAATCCCTTCCTTCTAAAACAGAGACTGTCTCCTTGCTTTGCACATGGCCCTGCTCGGCCCCCGCTGACAACAGTTCCGCTGGGGATCTAAGTGGGTCCCAGGGGTGCTGGAGCACCCCTGTCGGGCAGCCCAGGGGTCGCACGGAGACCAAGGGACCACGGTCATGTTCCAGGTAAAGGCAGTCCCAGCAGAAGTCACTAGGGATCATGAGGGAGAATGTGTCCCCACCTGTCACTACGCCTGGCAGGATGTGGAGACAGCCAGCAGCAGGTGCCCACACATTTCACGATGGGCCCCTCTAGAAGGAGCTGTGCTGGCGATGACTTAGGTGACAAGATACACAATCCTGGGTTACCAAACCCTCACAACTTATTAGTGCATCAGTGGGGGAAAAAAAAATGCCACCCAAAGATCTAAATATGAAGACCTGAAAGTACTAAGATGAAATTCGGGCTCCCCAGGTGGCACTAGTGGTAAAGAACCCACCTGCCAATGCAGGAGATGTAAGAGATGTGGGCTCGATCCCTAGGTCGGGAAGATCCCTGGAGAAGGGAACGGCAACCCACTCCAGTATTTCTGCCTGGAGAATCCTTTAGACAGAGGAACCCAGTGGGCTTCGGCCCGTAAGGTCGCAGAGAGCTGGACACGACTGAAGCACTCGAGCCTGCGAGCACGCTGGATGAAAGCCGATACCCGGAAAGTCACATGTACACCCAAACCGGGAACTTCTTAAGTATAACTGAGGAATGATCTGGTGGAAAAAAGGACATAAAAGACGCAAAAACACTGGGCGCTCAAGAGAGTTCTATGAGCCGGATCTCTAACAAGGACAGGGCAGCATGTCCTCTGCTCGGGTCACAGAGGTCAGGCCTGGGATGCTGTGATCCAAGCCGTGCTAAGAGTGGACGTTACGGGGGGCCAGTGGGGAAAAGTGTGGATGCGTAACAGCCCGAGGCCAGGAGGGACCCAGTCACTATTCTTGAATATTCCAAAGGCTCCGCAGAAAAGATCTTTTGCAGTTCTGGACACTTGGGCTCCAACATTCTAAACTGGAATCAACTGAAGTTTCAGGGAAAGAGATTTCACCTTCCAGAGTATCAGGATAGAGGGGTAGAAGGAATAAGGTGATTAGAAATAAAAGGTTATGTGCATGTTTACGAGCTTCTTGTCTACATGTGTTAGCTGCTCAGTTGTGTCTGACTCTTTGCGACCCCAGGGACTGTAGCCCACTAGGCTCCTCTGTCCATGGGATTCTCCAGGCAAGAATATTAGAGTGGGTAGCCACTCCCTTCTCCAGGGGGTCTTTCTGACCCAGGGACTGAACCCAGGTCTCAGCTGCAAGTGAGGTCTTTACCATCTGAGCCACCAGGGAAGCCATCAGGAGCTCTCTCCCCTCGAGCCAAGTCTGAGGTGTCTCTGGGGCCTGTGGCAGGCACTCCCACTGCTGAGTTCTGCATCAGGCCCAGGGACAGGCGAAGCTCCCTGCCTCACGGGTGAACTCTCTGCTCAGGGATCAGGAAACCACTCAGCACCGCGCCTGACAAGGAGGAGCCCAACGAGTCCTTCTGCTCACCATCTCTGCTGCCTGCACAAAAGTAACCTCCCCAGGCCTTTTCTCAGGAAAGTGAAACTCATGGGTGCAAGCTGCCAGATCTCTACGTTGTATGACTGCCGTGAGTCCCTGACAATTGATAAGGATGTGACCGGAAAAAGGAAGCCACATCATTTCTGGAAAATGAAGCCCAAAATGGACAGCTTTGCCTACAAGGCCATTATCACAAATATGTGTGCACGACGTCTGTGGACTGAGAGATTCTTTGGGCAAAATCAGGCATCACTAATGCAGGGGAGGAAGAAGGTGGGTCCCAAGAGGTCCCACCTCAGCTTGGGTGCTCTTCCTCTCGACCATGGTCTTAGCTCCTCAGACCTGCAAGGGCCAGGTCCCGTGCATTCCGTCACGCAGTGCTTAGGGAGGGGCCTCCCCAGCCCCTGCTGGGCCTGCAGCCCTCGTCTCCGTCCACCGCCCGACCTGATACTCAGAACGTCCTCTCGGTGCTGCCTTTTCTAGGCTGCAGCGTCCAGGCACAGATCCTTTGTTGCACAAACCCTGGCAAATTCTCCATATGCATCCCACAACTGAGAGCCTGACTGGAAGAAATGCTGAAACTTAGGGAAGGCAGCTCGGTATCAGACAAAGAACACAACACGCTTTGGGGTAAGAGCAAGCCAGATTCAGAACTCAACGCCTGCTCATGTCCTGGCCTCAGCAGGCTCCGGGGAGAGAGTACCAGGACTCCTGTGAGCGGGGCCCTGGGAGGAGCCCCTCAGACAACCTAAGGAAGGCTCGGCAGGGTTTCTCCTAGATGAGACACACAGAAGGAGCCCGGCCCCCAGCTGACCCGGCACACGGGCTCCGCGAAGGGCAGCGACAGAGCTGACAGGCTTTCATGGCAGGGTCAGGACATGAAGCTGTCCGGACGCTCGGTCCTTGCCACTGCGCCCAGTTACTGCTCGGGCCACCCACTCAGACCCTCGGCTTGGCTGAGACCCTTCAGCTTGTCTGTTGTTAATGTCCCTGATACTGGTCTACAAAGCAAAGCTCGAGGAAGCCAAAGCATTCCACATGCACAGAAGCGGCCCTCAAACAGAGACTTCTGCAGCGCAGCTGCCCTGGGCCGGCTGTGGACACAGGTCCCCGTGCGCCACCCGAGGGCCGCGTGCTGCCTGGCCCACAAACAGCCCCGTCACAGGCCCGCCCAGAGCCACCCACAGCCTGGCGTGGGGGCCGCCCTGGGTCTCAGATGGGACAGACCATGGGACACCTGTGAGGGTCCACCCGCCAGCGTCAGGACCAATGGGCAGCCAACGACAGCTGATTCCTCAAACCAGTCAATCCGAAAGGAAATCAACCCTGAATATTCATGGCAGGACGGATGCTGAAGCTGACGCTCCAGTACTTTGGCCACCAGATGGAAAGAGACGACTCACTGGAAAAGACGCTGATGCTGGGAAAGACTGACTGCAGAAGCAGGGGGGTGACAGAGGCTCAGATGGTTGGATGGCATCACTGACTCAATGGACATGAGTTTCAGCAAACCCCAGGAGATGGTGAAGGACAGGGAAGCCTGGCGTGCTGCGGTCCATGGTGTCGCAAAGAGTCGGACATGACTCGGCGACTGAACTGAACGACAGGTGTGGGGACCAGCTTCCAATTCATCTCACTGCAGGGAGGCGCCCGGTCCTGCAGGGGCTGCAAAGCGCGGAGGGAGGCCCCAGCTTCAGCTTCAACAGATGCCCCAGCCTCTGGAGAGGCACTCACACCATTCCTGCCAGGCCGACGTCTGGAGGGTTTTGTTCTCTGACCCGTTTTAAGGCACCTAAGAATACGGCATCCGTAGAGAGAAATATCAACACTCAGTCTATACCCTTAAATGACATGTCTTTTCCTCTTACTGAGAAAGAGGCTGCAGCGCTAGCTGCCTGGCCTGTGAAAAGGTAGGAGCTGAGACAGAAGAATCAAACGAAAAATCGACAGAAATAGTCCAACGTTATTTTTTTAGAATCCATACAATGGAACCCCCCCTCAAAATTTCCAAGCGAATTATACAGAATGCCATTTTCTTGAATGATCTTTTTACCTTGCTGCTATTTAGTCCATAAGTCGTGTCCGACTCTCTGTGACCCCACAGACTGCAGCCCACCAGGCTCTTTTCTGTCCAAGGGCTCTCCAGGCGAGGACACTGGAGTGGGCTGCCATCTCCTCCTCCAGGGGGTCTCATCCACCCAGGGCTCAGCCTGGGCCCCCTGCTGGGCCGGCAGAGCCTGACCACTGAGCCGCCAGGGAAGCCCTCTTCACACCTCAGTGCTCTCCTAAAGAATTTCACTGCATAAAGTTAAATATTTTATATTATGTAGAAAAATAAGCCAACTAAAATCATAAACTCCAGAAGAAAAAAATATCTAACTGTATTCTCATATTTTGAGATGAGACAGCGCTAAACACATGTCCCATGTCCTACTTTTATGATTGTTTTTTTTTTTTTTTAAGCTAAAAATGAGATTCTCACCAAAGTTCCATTTAGGCTACATTTTTTTAAAAGCAAGCGAACCTTATTTAGGTAAGAATACTGCCAACCTCCATTTAACTCAATACTGAGCACCGTTAAAGAAACAGAAGGGTAACGTCAGTTGGCCTCTTTTGCCCCATTCCCTTCAAAATAATCTTTTTAATCCAACGAGAATAGGAAGCTCCGGGCAGCATGTAATGATCAGTTTGAAAATTCAGGCCACACAGACTGAAAATATCCGTATGTAGCCAGCTTTTTATCTAGGTTATTTCAGGAGATTGGACCAGAAAATGAAGGAGCATGGTGCACAGGCTAGATGTCTGTATTTCAGTTAACTGGTCCTTTACCCAACATGCCTTGCAAGAATAGGTGAACTTAAAGGATACATATATAATGTGTAGAAAATTGCAGATTGTAAGAAAATGCTTTCGACAGCATTCATTCTGCTTTGCTTATGTAAATACCTTTCCTTTTGAAGACTCCTGAGGGCAGAAAAAGAATGTATTTTTATTTCTAGGTGGTTTTAAAGTCACGTTTAGAGGCGAATTTAACCTAGCATTACAGAACAATTGAGAACACACACAGACCAATTCCTGTGACAGCCAGTGAAGACGTGGCCAGGGCCTCGGGCAGGGAATGGAAGCGGCGGCCAGGAGCGCCTGCTCACGCCGGGACGCCAGGCCTCGCGGCGGGGCAGCCCGCTGGCCGGGAGGGGCAGACGGCTCTGCCCAGAGTAAGTTCCCTCGCCCGGAACAGGGCGAAGTTAAAAAGCCTTTTCACTACCCTTCTTCTGTGCCTGGGGAGGGAGGGGGCAGCACAAAGACCCCCTTCTGAGTCCTTGTGCGGAAGGCAGGACGCGGGCCAGGTCCAGAGTGTTGACAAATCCCGATTCAGGGCTGCAATCCCACTCGGTTCCCACACAAAACGGCCGATTCAGCCACTCGAGGAGCCGGGGCGGGGCTGGGCTCTGAATGGACTCTAGGTCTGCTCTGCAACAGACCACCATTGACAGGGGCTCTGACTCAGCATCTCTCTCCTGTGACTCCTCTTCTCGGCCAGTGGTCAATGCCTCTGTGTGTCCAACACTGACTCACACATCACTGTGTCCAAGTCAGGAATAAGGCACAAAGCACTCACCACTGGGAGTCATGAATGTCTTCACATGACTCTTGTCCTCGAGCACCGTTAAAGAAACAGAAGGGTAACGTCAGTTGGCCTCTTTGCCCCATTCCCTTCAAAATAATCTTTTTAATCCAACGAGAATAGGAAGCTCCGGGCAGCATGTAATGATCAGTTTGAAAATTCAGGCCACACAGACTGAAAATATCCGTATGTAGCCAGCTTTTTATCTAGGTTATTTCAGGAGATTGGACCAGAAAATGAAGGAGCATGGTGCACAGGCTAGATGTCTGTATTTCAGTTAACTGGTCCTTTACCCAACATGCCTTGCAAGAATAGGTGAACTTAAAGGATACATATATAATGTGTAGAAAATTGCAGATTGTAAGAAAATGCTTTCGACAGCATTCATTCTGCTTTGCTTATGTAAATACCTTTCCTTTTGAAGACTCCTGAGGGCAGAAAAAGAATGTATTTTTATTTCTAGGTGGTTTTAAAGTCACGTTTAGAGGCGAATTTAACCTAGCATTACAGAACAATTGAGAACACACACAGACCAATTCCTGTGACAGCCAGTGAAGACGTGGCCAGGGCCTCGGGCAGGGAATGGAAGCGGCGGCCAGGAGCGCCTGCTCACGCCGGGACGCCAGGCCTCGCGGCGGGGCAGCCCGCTGGCCGGGAGGGGCAGACGGCTCTGCCCAGAGTAAGTTCCCTCGCCCGGAACAGGGCGAAGTTAAAAAGCCTTTTCACTACCCTTCTTCTGTGCCTGGGGAGGGAGGGGGCAGCACAAAGACCCCCTTCTGAGTCCTTGTGCGGAAGGCAGGACGCGGGCCAGGTCCAGAGTGTTGACAAATCCCGATTCAGGGCTGCAATCCCACTCGGTTCCCACACAAAACGGCCGATTCAGCCACTCGAGGAGCCGGGGCGGGGCTGGGCTCTGAATGGACTCTAGGTCTGCTCTGCAACAGACCACCATTGACAGGGGCTCTGACTCAGCATCTCTCTCCTGTGACTCCTCTTCTCGGCCAGTGGTCAATGCCTCTGTGTGTCCAACACTGACTCACACATCACTGTGTCCAAGTCAGGAATAAGGCACAAAGCACTCACCACTGGGAGTCATGAATGTCTTCACATGACTCTTGTCCTCTGTAGATGCAAATTATAAAACTGTGGGCAGTGAGTCCACGGACCATAAATCCCGATTCTACCGGGACGGTCCCAGCTGACCCCTACTGTTCCAGGATAATTACCAATAACACCCTCTGTCGTGGTCAAAGGCAACTCTGTTTAGACCATAAATTATATCATCAGCTTATCAGTCAAGAGGGCTTCCCTGGTGGCTCAGTGGTAAAGAACCCACCTGCCAATGCAGGAGACGAGGGTTCAATCCCTGGGTCAGGAAGATCCCCTAAAGAAGGAAACGGCCACCCACCCCAGTACCCTCGTCTGGGAAACCCCATGGAGAGAGGAGCCTGGAGGGCTACAGTACATGGGGCTGCAAAGAGTCAGGCACACTGAGCTCACACACACACATGCACACGTGCACTAGAGTACAAGTAAACATAACACCACTGTTGATAAAACTCCTATGATAAGTTTGACTTAGAGCCAAGCCATGGCATAGCCAGGGCTGATTCTGTTTCTTTCTTTCATCTGCAACAATGGGCCTGTGGACGTTCCAGGCAAAGTCTTGTGTTTACCTACAGATGCAAAGCAGTCCATCCTTCACGCAGCCAACACACTCATCCAACCACCCCAGAGGCCTGACAGAGACAGAGACGTCACAGAGCTCCCAGCTCTCTCCACTCTTCCTCTCCAAGGCGTCCTGGGTCCATCCACGGAGGGACTCTCTTTTACTCCTTCACCCTCTGTCCACTATCATTTCTATTTTATGTGTGTATGTGTGTATACACAACTCCCTGACAGTGAAAGTTGCTCAGTCGTGTCCAACTCTTTGTGTTCCCACAGAGGAGCCATGGAATTTTCCAGGCAAGAATTGGACTGGGTTGCCATATACTTCTCTGGGGGATTTTCCCGACCCGGGGATCGAGCCCAGGTCTCCCGCACTGAAAGCGGCTTCTTTTTGCTAATAAACCGGAGGCAGCATGCTTTAAAACGTCAGTGTCCTGGGCAGCCTAAATCCCCAGGTCCCAGGAGAGGAGCTCCAGCAAGGAAGGGGCAACACAAGTCCCTTTAAACACGTGAGTATTAATTTGTTGTCAATACTTAAGTGGATTCCAGAATAAACCCTCTGCCGCAGGTTGTCCTTGGATGATTACCGCGTCAAAGGGCTGGCTCCTGCCTCTCTCCAAGCTCAGGGTGGATGGAGTCCCTGCGACAGACTCAGCCCAGGGAAGGCAGCAGAAAGGGGCTGTCTCTGCTCATCCAAAAATACCCTTGTGAAAACTAAATTTAACAGCCGAGTGGTTCAGAAGACCACTGCATTCCTTAAGTATATTCAATATCAATTCTCTAATATATGCATCGAATGTTCACCAGCCATAAAGATGGGACTTCAAGCCCAATTCTCAACTGCCTAGGATTTAAAGAAATGCTTTGGCTAGCTTTGATTACTTGGCATTAAGTAAAAATGTTATTTTTGAAAGGGTCAACGCATCTAAATTTGAAAATCATCATTGAAAGCATAAATAGGAATTTTAAGGCCGGTTTATTATAAAGACCTTGCATAAATATGTATTTTAAAATAAGAACGATGTTTCTTATTTAAAATGCATTCGCCTCCAAAAAAGTCACATACCAGTATTCTGATGCAAAGATGCACACTACAAAAATACAAGGCACATCAGCTTCTTTCACTGGTAACACGATGTTCTGAGCACTTCTCTTTCATGAGCATTCTCTCCACCCAGCAGACACAAGAGTCTACATGTCACATAGATTTTCATGGCTCTCATAAATTATGCCGAGCTTGTGTAAGGTGGGCCTGGCCATCCTTCACGCAGCCAACACACTCATCCAACCACCCCAGAGGCCTGACAGAGACAGAGACGTCACAGAGCTCCCAGCTCTCTCCACTCTTCCTCTCCAAGGCGTCCTGGGTCCATCCACGGAGGGACTCTCTTTTACTCCTTCACCCTCTGTCCACTATCATTTCTATTTTATGTGTGTATGTGTGTATACACAACTCCTGACAGTGAAAGCTGCTCAGTCGTGTCCAACTCTTTGTGTGCCCACAGAGGAGCCATGGAATTTTCCAGGCAAGAATTGGACTGGGTTGCCATATACTTCTCTGGGGGATTTTCCCGACCCGGGGATCGAGCCCAGGTCTCCCGCACTGAAAGCGGCTTCTTTTTGCTAATAAACCGGAGGCAGCATGCTTTAAAACGTCAGTGTCCTGGGCAGCCTAAATCCCCAGGTCCCAGGAGAGGAGCTCCAGCAAGGAAGGGGCAACACAAGTCCCTTTAAACACGTGAGTATTAATTTGTTGTCAATACTTAAGTGGATTCCAGAATAAACCCTCTGCCGCAGGTTGTCCTTGGATGATTACCGCGTCAAAGGGCTGGCTCCTGCCTCTCTCCAAGCTCAGGGTGGATGGAGTCCCTGCGACAGACTCAGCCCAGGGAAGGCAGCAGAAAGGGGCTGTCTCTGCTCATCCAAAAATACCCTTGTGAAAACTAAATTTAACAGCCGAGTGGTTCAGAAGACCACTGCATTCCTTAAGTATATTCAATATCAATTCTCTAATATATGCATCGAATGTTCACCAGCCATAAAGATGGGACTTCAAGCCCAATTCTCAACTGCCTAGGATTTAAAGAAATGCTTTGGCTAGCTTTGATTACTTGGCATTAAGTAAAAATGTTATTTTTGAAAGGGTCAACGCATCTAAATTTGAAAATCATCATTGAAAGCATAAATAGGAATTTTAAGGCCGGTTTATTATAAAGACCTTGCATAAATATGTATTTTTAAAATAAGAACGATGTTTCTTATTTAAAATGCATTCGCCTCCAAAAAAGTCACATACCAGTATTCTGATGCAAAGATGCACACTACAAAAATACAAGGCACATCAGCTTCTTTCACTGGTAACACGATGTTCTGAGCACTTCTCTTTCATGAGCATTCTCTCCCCACCCAGCAGACACAAGAGTCTACATGTCACATAGATTTTCATGGCTCTCATAAATTATGCCGAGCTTGTGTAAGTGGGCTGAGGATCCATTTCAGGAGACAGAGCCTACATTATCACAAGGGGGTGTCCAAAATACCTGTGCAATTGTCAATGTGATAAAAGTGAGTTTTATTTAAAATCCCTAGGCAGACTTAAGTGAATTGAGCTCCATCATATCTAATCTTGAGAAATGCAGGTTTATAAAACAGATCTTACTTCCACATCTTGAAGTTATGCACCAAGACCTAGTTTTATGCTGGTATATCTCTGAATTTTAATACAATAATAATCCCAAACCCTCAGCTCCAAAAACATACAACTTACACAAAAGAAAAATAAGAAATGGACTCCCATTACTAGACCTTAAAGGGTTTCTTTTAAAAGTAAACATTGCAGAAAGGATGTTCTAAGTTAAGAGTGGAGAAAATGAGAAGGACACTGGAAAACTCCTTGTAGAAAACATTTGAATCCTGACAGCCTTAAAAAGAAAACTGTGGTCCAAATATAGCTCACAACTTTTGGGAAGTCATGTAGTTCAAACTAGTGGCAGCCTGAAGACACAATGGATCTCTTCTCAGAATACTATTTTCAAATACATAAAAGAAAAAAAAAAGAAAGTTACCCAGAAAACCGATCATGTTTTCGAGTCACCTAAAGTATTTATGTGCTAAAAGTATATATATTTTAAAGTATTTATGTGTGTCTTTACCACACATGAAATAAAGAGATCTTGCAGTCTGTCCAGTGACCACTGTCATCTGAAGCAGTGCTGAGCACTGAGGAAATTTTGAGAGACCTGCAGTAACCAACGTAACAAAATTTGAAATTACTGCAATGTCTACTAGTGACAAGCACAGGTGCATCATGAAAGCATAAATAGGAATTTTAAGGCCGGTTTATTATAAAGACCTTGCATAAATATGTATTTTTAAAATAAGAACGATGTTTCTTATTTAAAATGCATTCGCCTCCAAAAAAGTCACATACCAGTATTCTGATGCAAAGATGCACACTACAAAAATACAAGGCACATCAGCTTCTTTCACTGGTAACACGATGTTCTGAGCACTTCTCTTTCATGAGCATTCTCTCCCCACCCAGCAGACACAAGAGTCTACATGTCACATAGATTTTCATGGCTCTCATAAATTATGCCGAGCTTGTGTAAGTGGGCTGAGGATCCATTTCAGGAGACAGAGCCTACATTATCACAAGGGGGTGTCCAAAATACCTGTGCAATTGTCAATGTGATAAAAGTGAGTTTTATTTAAAATCCCTAGGCAGACTTAAGTGAATTGAGCTCCATCATATCTAATCTTGAGAAATGCAGGTTTATAAAACAGATCTTACTTCCACATCTTGAAGTTATGCACCAAGACCTAGTTTTATGCTGGTATATCTCTGAATTTTAATACAATAATAATCCCAAACCCTCAGCTCCAAAAACATACAACTTACAAAAAAGAAAAATAAGAAATGGACTCCCATTACTAGACCTTAAAGGGTTTCTTTTAAAAGTAAACATTGCAGAAAGGATGTTCTAAGTTAAGAGTGGAGAAAATGAGAAGGACACTGGAAAACTCCTTGTAGAAAACATTTGAATCCTGACAGCCTTAAAAAGAAAACTGTGGTCCAAATATAGCTCACAACTTTTGGGAAGTCATGTAGTTCAAACTAGTGGCAGCCTGAAGACACAATGGATCTCTTCTCAGAATACTATTTTCAAATACATAAAAGAAAAAAAAAAGAAAGTTACCCAGAAAACCGATCATGTTTTCGAGTCACCTAAAGTATTTATGTGCTAAAAGTATATATATTTTAAAGTATTTATGTGTGTCTTTACCACACATGAAATAAAGAGATCTTGCAGTCTGTCCAGTGACCACTGTCATCTGAAGCAGTGCTGAGCACTGAGGAAATTTTGAGAGACCTGCAGTAACCAACGTAACAAAATTTGAAATTACTGCAATGTCTACTAGTGACAAGCACAGGTGCTAGATGGAAAGAAATACCGTGTTCAGCTGCAGGACTGTGGAAAATAAAGATGTAATTAGTTTCTTTCCCATCCAAGCTCACGGGTCTTCACTCTAGACCAAACATCTCCCACTAGACAGTGTTCCTTACTGGGTTTTTTGAGCTCCACCTCCAGAGGGGAGGTTTAAGAAAGTCAGTGAAGACCAGGTTCTTAAGTGAGGGACCATCAACTCTGAGCAGAATCTTTCCCAGGCAAGGACCCAGGGGGCAGCCCTATGTGCCCTTGACTCCTGATGGCCAGCTTCTCAGAGTTGCTCGTCAACCACTTCTCTAAGCCATGAAACTGAGGTCAAGAAGGCTGGGGAGACAGGCAGACATAGAGCAGACGGGAGGGAGGCACAGGAAACAGGCGGACCTAGAGCAGCTAAGTCAAAGCGCACCAGCGCCCTCCTCCAGCCCTCCCAAGGAGGCCCGGCCGTACCCTCCCTCCCGCCATCCCCACCCTGCCCTGGGTGAACGCGGGGCCCACACACTTAGGATCAATTCCCTTTCCTGCCCCAGCAGCCAGAAGAGCCTTAACCACATCGGGTCCTGAAGGTACAGGCGAGCCTATGACGGGACTCCTCAGGTGCAAACACCACAGCCCCCGCGTATGAAAGCAGGCGGGATGGATGGCAGCCAAAGCTCATCGTCCCAGAAACCAGCAGCATGATCAAGTGGATCCTTTCCCAAAGGGCATGAAGAATCTCCACCTCAGAGAGGCTGACGTGTCAGCAGACAGGCTCCTTGGTTTTACTTTGTTGCAGAGGCCTTCCTTGGAGTCCTTAGTGGTCACTGCTGTGGGCAGGGGTGTCCATCACGCTGTATTCACAGAAGATAAGCAACGCTCTCGATTTATGTTGACCATCACAGGAGGGCAAGAGCCTTGGAGACAGACACTTCTCAGTTACATGTACAAAATGAAACAACACACACCCATTGGGCTTTGACGCCAGCATTTTTGCTTTGAATTAGCAACCAGCTAATTTCTTTCTTGCTTTCTCACTTTATCACCAGGGGAGAGGTTCCAGACCGGAAACACCCAGGAACAGCAAGGAACGAGCCTTCAAACCCCGTCCGGTTTCAGACACACTCCTGGTCTATTACACAGCTCTTCTGCAGCCAGCTTTCTGTGTCTCTGTGGGCGGCTTCCATCAGCACCTGGCAGCGCGCAGGAAACAGACAAGCCCTGCCTCTGTCCTCCATTATCCCACATAATTCAGACTCTCTAATTCTGACCTCAGGCTCTCCAGCTTAGGGTCTACAATCAAAATGTTACAGTTTAGCTAGCCAGCGTTACTTTAAATGGTACAATTTTAGAGTCTTTCAAATGCTGAAAATTTTGGATTGGCATTCCTGTAGTTTCAGTCGAAAGTATTCCCTGGTGGCTCTGGGGTAAAGAATCCACCTACCAGTGCAGGAGACGGGTTCATCCCCTGGGTTGGGAAGACGTCCCTGGAGTAGGAAATGACAACCCACTCCAGTATTCACTGCCGGGGCAATCCCACAGTCAGAGGAGCCTGGCGGGCTACAGTCCATGGTGTCTCAAAAGAGTCAGACACAACGTCACGACCAAACAGCAACAATTATTACAGTGAACAATGAGAGACTTAGCAATAGGCTTTTCTTATAACGGCACTGTATTTGGGCAAGCGATTACCAAATGCTTCATCTCGTTTACAAATAATAATCTGCCATGTGTGCAGCTTTTGCTGGACTGACTGATGAGTTCTTTCTCTGTGGTCATACAACCTGAAGTAAACCCAGATGTCTGACTTACTTTCTCGGGTAAATCAGGCTTGGTTGGGTCTACTGGACATTCTCTGTATCTTTACCACTCCAGGCCTGGAATGATCTCCAATTCTTCCACCGACACCTTCATGAGGTTTGATTTCATGGAAAGCCTAAGTACAATTTAATAACTGGAAGGCTGAAACAGGGTCACATTCGAATTAATTTCTCATTATTATAATTTCTAATCTTCTTTACTTAACCAAACACTGAAATTCTGTATTAAGTTATAATAAGTGCTTACACTTTAATACTTTGAATGCACATGGTTGAAAAGTGATACATTCCTATGTATAATATTCTCTCTCAAGAACTTCAGGTCCAGGGCTTCCCTGGTGGTCCAGTGGGTAAGGACACCGTCTTGCAGTGCAAGGGGCGCCGGTTCCATCCCTGGCCTGGGAAGATCCCACGTGCTGCGGAGCAGCTGGACCGATGTGTCCAATTACCGAGCCGGAGCTCTGGAGCGCACGCACCCAGAGCCGGCGCTCTGCGACAACAGAGGCCACCACGATTGGAGGCCCACATGGGCCAAAGAACAAAGATGGATGAAAATGGACAAATGAAAGACCAATAGAAGTGGCCCGCCTGCTCCCCTCCCTCCCCACTCCACCCCCACCTAAATAAATAAATCTTTAAAAAAAAAAAAAAAGGAACTTCAGGTCCCATAATTCTACGTTTACTGACTGCTGAGCACATAGTAGGCGTTCAAGAAATGTGATGCATGAATGAATAAGTGACCATTAAAGATTGTTTTAAACAAAAAAGATGGTAAAACTGAATGACAAAGGGTTGAGCAACTAGTTAAAGACTACCAAAAACAAGCATACCAAATTTCTAAATAAAACCAAAGCTTTCTAACCCAAGTATATACAAATTACTACACTCTCTCCATGCAATGTATTTCTTCTAATTTAAAAAGAAAAAGCTAAATATTATCTACATCATAAAGCTGTATCATGAAGAACTTTCATACGCCTATTATGAAACTTAAAAAGAAAAGTCCAAGATGTGTCACAGCAGGAACCTCTGGTTTAAGTGAAACACAGAAAATACACCCCAATATTATGAGTTCTATAAGGAAGGGTCCCCAGAGTCCAGGACTGAATGCCTAATGATCTGAGGTGGAGCTGATGTCAACAAAAACAGAAATAAAGCACACAATAAATGCAGTGCTCTTGAATCCTCCCCAAACCACCCTCACCCTGGTCTGTGGACAATGTGTCTTCCAGGAAACAGGTCCCTGGTGAGAAAAAGTTGGGGCTCGCTGCTCAAGGCATTTCCTAAACCCCTGACACGGGGCCTGATTTCCCACCTGCCACCCACCTCCTTCTCGACTTCCGCTCCCCAGCGTCCTCTACTTTCCATCGAACCACCTGGAACACTGCTTTTCTCAACTCCCTTCTCTTCCATCTAAAAGCTGGCCAACACTTGTTTTTGAGAATAAACCCTTTCCAAAGTGCTCTGTCTAAGCCTCCCGTCACTACAGCTGGTGACAACACCAGCATGTGAGCCAAGGGCCATCGACTTCCAAATATTTTCAAGCTAATCCTAAAATACCATTAAGTACTTATCACTTTTAATTTCCCAAAAGTAGATTTCAATCTACTAGCGGATGATCCTTTTTTTTTTTAAGAACTCATTATGAATCCAATGAGAAATCATAATTAAGTGTAGAAGACAATTTTATTACCAACACTGCACAGAATAAACGCATCTCACTGACATGTATTTTATGATACTGTGAACACTCCAGGTGAATAAAACAAAGAACATCACAGACTTGATAATCACCCTCCAGAGAAGCCAACATATAAAGAATTTATGAAACAAGGCAAGCTGTTTCCTGGGACTTGGTGGTGAAGTCTGAGCAGTAACCCAAATTTCCCGCCTTTGAAAGAAAATCTCTCATTTTAAAATCACTATAAATAATATTGGAATCAAAGGAGAGCTCTTCAGACACATCAATTAGTGATCATCAGAAATGGCATCATCCTACAAAAATAGCATCATCCTACAAAAAAAAAAAAAATTGGCCATGTGGGGACACTTTCTTAAAAATACAACTCTTATACTGTCGAGTACAACTGTGTGAGGAAGCACAGGATGTGGAAATAAAAAACGGGGGGATCTGCCTCATGGTCCAGTGGCTAAGACCTTGTGTTCCCAAAGCAGGTGGTCTGGGTTCCATTCCTGGTCAGGGAACCAACTCCCACATACAGTGATGAAGAGTTAGCATGCAGCAATGAAAAGATCTGGCATGCCGCAACTAAGATCCGGCACAGCCAAAATAAATAAATATACATAAAAGCTTAAAATACAAAAATGGGGACCTTCCCATCTATAAATGAAAAATGGAACAAGGTAATCTTGATACTCATTAAGACTATAACAGGAGGGATGAACAAAAGCACATCAGGATGGCTTAGACTTTCCTCTTTAATTCTGTCCTACACAAAGAACAAGAAACTTAATGCACGCATTCACCTCAAATAGCCTAATTAGAAAAGCAAACATCAAACCACAGGAGTCAAAACCTTAACCCTCGACACAGCAGCCCCAGGGACACTGTCGGCAGGTCACCAGGGGCCGCTGACTACCAGATCTGGGCGAGAAGCGGGCCCAGGCCCCACGCGCCGAGGCTCCACTGTCCCGCCCTGGCGGGAAGGCCACAGTCTGCCCCAGGAGAGGAACGGTGCACAGGCCTGGGTCTCCTGGTGACATTTCCAACAATGAATTCTCAGCACAGGCTATTCCAACCATCAGGCTGAGACACAAACCAGCAATTGAAATGAAACATACGGACATGCGAGAAGATGGATTTAAACGTTCCTGCTGCAAGTGGCAGCGTGGCCTCACAAGCCCTGGCACCCCTCAAGTCAAGAAGCCAAGCGAGTCCAGTGGACAGAAGCCTGGCTCCCAGGGCAGCCTGCGGCGCAGGAGTAGGGGGATCCGCACACACGAGCGCCTTCTGGTGCGAGAACGCGGGACCCGAAGCCACACCGGAGCAAGCGACTCCGCTACTCAGAAACAGCAAGCAAGACATCAGTGTGAAAATCAAGTGTAAGGAAAAATGAACAGATTGACACCAGGCTGTATAGGTCACGTTCTACTGCCAGATACTCGCGTTCACCGGAGAACCTCCTGTTTTAAAAATGGTAAGTCATCTGCAGAGCGACTCCTTGGCTCACCCATGTGGGACCCCCCTATGTGGGGGAACTCAGGGTAAACTTCAAGTGCGTCTCCTGCATGAGGCTATGTCAACAGCATAAAGAAGCCTGGTGGGCGCTCCCTGTGGGTGACGAGGCCCACGAAGCGTGTGGTAAAACGTTCCATCCGTGACTCTCAGATGAGCTTCTCGTGTGGCCCTGTGGATGCGTGCACCCATGAACACAGCCAGTCCTCACAGCCAGCTCTTCAGACTTCTTTTCAGTTGTACGAACATGAGACAGAGTGTCCTTTTCCAAGGGCCATGCCAGAAATGATGACCGTTCTTCGAGGGTCTCTATTCTCAGACAGACATGAGGTCACCTTGCAGGTCACACTGTGGCTTCCTCCCTGAGCGGCCACCCCGCGGACACCGTGTCAACAGCGGGCGATTCCCAGCTCACTCTGACACAGAGACTGAGAGCACGACCAGCAACAAAAAGAACTTCGGGGAGATGTTTCTGTGGCTCTCTCTATAAGAATTCGGTAGTTAAGTCAAGCAAGAATACTTATTCTACTGAAGAAAATCCATCTCTGCAACCCTCCCTGGGCGCCGTGCTGGCTGGTTCCTCACAGCCCGTGATCAGAGGCGAGCTGCTTCTCCAGGACTCAGAGCTCCTCACAGGTCCGCGGCCGGCCTTGCCCTCCATGCCCAGGCTGGGCCGGACGCCACATCTGGCCCAGGGATTAATCCTGTGGCACCTGGCAGTCCATCCAAGTCAGGCCCCAGAAATCAGCGTCTTCCTCCAGCCAGGATGCTCAACCCTCAACAGCTGAGCTTTGAACACTGGTCCTGCGTGCGTGCCCGGTGGCTCATCTTTCCTTAAAATACCTCTTTCTTTAAAGGAGAGAGTGTTTTTGAAACCCTACTTTGTAGAAACAGCTTGACCTATTTATGAAAAACTGGGTTGGCCTCATATTGATGTGTATAATTTTAAAAGGCCCTGTGGCCTGTTTTCAGATTCATGTAACTAACTTAAAAAGGATGGGATGGAGGTCTCAGAAATGGAAGCAAAGTATGGAAAAGGGAAGACCAAGAAGGACCTGAAACATTCTTACTGGGCTTGTGGAAAGCTCTCCTAAGAAGACACTCCCAAGAGCTTAGAAACCTGACCCTCGCTCCCATCATGACCTTTCCACAGTCTCCCCACTGGGAAATCAACTCGCTGAAACAACAACATTCAGAGGCAATTAGATCTAAATCTCAAAGGAAACCTTGAGAAAAGACGCTTCTTCCCCTTCCTCTGCGACCAATGGATCAAACCTAGCAGTCACTCCAGCAGGCATGGAACAGGGTGTGCCGGGCCCCTCCAGATCCAGCTGGGGACTGCCTGGGAGAGAAGCCTAGGCAGCAGAGGAGGGGGTCTGGAGAAGCAACTAACTCTTCAACAACAAAAAACAGTCAGCAGATCAAGGCAGAAACATGAAAACAGCCAACCAAGGACAAAGGCTGCTGCCTCTCCTCCCCACCCTCGCGGCAGCTCCTGGCCAAGGCCGCTCCGCTCCCCTGCACACCCCTCCCCTGCAGGGTGGGCTGCCTCCCCTCCTCCCACCAGCCTGTACTTTGTATCAGAAACACATGTGGACAGCAGACATATGGACATAGTGGGGAACGAACAGTGGGTGGGAAGCGTAAAGGAAGTAGCATGAAAACCTATACCATCATATGTAAAAAAAAATAGCTATTGTCATTGCGCTGTGAGAAAAGGGGATCCTGCAGGGGTGCTGTGCGACGGCCTGGAGGGGTGGGATGGGGGGGGATATATATATGACTAATCTGGGATCATACACAGCTGTAAACAAGAAAACTCTGTAAAAGTAAAAAGTAAAATAAAATTTTGAAAAAAAAAAAAAGGAAAGACAGACATGTGGGCCACATGGGCCTCCACACTGTATCAGGAAGACGTGCGGGCCTCTAGCCCACATGGGCCTCCAGCCCTCGGATGTGGGGGTGTGCGTGCCTTGCTCACCCCTCCAGCCAACCCTTAGTAAGCACCGACTGGGTGTTGGGGATACCACCACGAGTGAGAGTCAGCCTCGACGCAGATGACAGCCTCGAAAATAAAACATCAGGAAGAAAGTGCACGGCACTGGGCTAACGGAGTCAAACTGAATTATGCTGAATCACTGCAGTTCAGGAGGAGGAATCAAACTACCCCAAAATAAGAACTACTGGTATTCTGTTTGTTTAGCAAATAGAATGCAAATCTGACATGAGAGAAACCTGTGGTTAAAGCAGTGTCAAGTATGGAGAAGGAAATGGCAACCCGCTCCAGTATTCCTCAGAGAATCCAATGGACAGAGGAGCTGGCGGGCTACAGTCCATGAGTCGCAAAGAGTGACGTGACTTAGCGACTGAACAATGAACAGTGCTTGGACTCTGCTTCCGCTCCAAGGGGTCCAGCTTTGCTCCCTGGTCATGGAACGAAGGGCCCACATACTGTGTGGTGTGGCACACAATTAAAAAAAAAAAGAGGTGCTAGGTAGAAAGAGATTCAGAGTCAGGGGCCCCCGCCAGGCGAAGACAGGAGCAGACACACAAGAGGCACCTCGGCCGCGAGGGGTCTGGGGAAAGGGCAGGGGCTCCGTGGGCAGCGCTGTCCTCCCAGGTGAAGACTGTCCTGAGAGCCAGCGCGTTATCCAGATGCTCCACAGGGAGCATGGCCCTAAGCTCCTGCCCCAGAAATCACCCTCTCCTCTCTGACCGCCTCCAGACACATCCAGCAATGGCCAGGCACGGCACTGTCGCTCTGAAGCGGTCAGAGAAGAGCCCGAAACAGGGACACAGGAAAAAAGACGTGAGGAAAAGCGGGATGAGAAGAGAAAGAAAGAGTCCGTGTGGTGAAGCAAGCCGCTGGTTATTTCAGCTGGTCTGGAATCGGGCCGTGTGCCCCCGGCAGCCACCACCCATCCCGCTCCAGCCGGCCTGGCCTCGCCGGATGTGAGGAGGCCAGGATGGGGGGGCACCCACGACCAGGGTGACACCCAGCTCTGAATGAGGGTGCGGGGGCCTTTCTGCAAAGCTCACTTCTGGGCAGATGGGCTCTGTCTGCAGAGGGCCAAGGCGGTGAGAATGACCTCTGGGTGAGTCACTCTCCTAAAGAGAGGGAAGTCCCTCTGAAGGAGACACAGAGACACAGAGCCTCAGAGAGAAAGACACATGGTCGACGGGAAGCATGAAATAAAACACGGTCACTGCGAAGCTGGGGCTGCAGGGGAAGACCTGCTTGCATTCATTCATTCCCCTTGAGAGCATCCTTCCTTTGCAGAGCCCCATGGCCTCTGCACCCTCGGGGGCCCCCTGGAAAGGGCCAACCTGTCCCTGCCGCCCACGGGTCTGGGGGCCGCACATGTCCTCAGTGTTTCTAACAGGCAGTTCAGCAGGCAAGATGGCAGCAATACCCCAGAGCACTGTGGGTGGAAGGGCGAGTGTGAACTAGACATGCGCACACTGCCGTGAGCAAGCTCCTGCAGGGGCAGCCAACAAGCGAGGCGCTGAGGTTAGGGGCTTGGAAGAGGAAACAGACAACCGTATCAATGCCAGTGGGTTCACTGCTGGGAACAAAATAGGATTCCTCCCAACTCTGATCAAAGGGGAAAGATGAACCTTCCCTACTAACGAGGAGTAAGCTCATGGAAAGCTAACAGGGGACTCTCCAAGTCCCACTGGCCGGGAGGGCACTGTGCACATTCCTAAAGCAATCTCAGGAAAACAAGGTCTGGAGCTTGGGCAGTGGGAGCCTGTCTGCCCTTGAAGTAAATCGATCCTGGGCAGATTCTACCATCAGTTTTGCCTCCTTACCACAACACGTGGGTTTATGAGCCAAATAACCTCCCCTCAAGCCATTCATTTCAGTTCGTTGAGCAATTTCACCCTGATTCATTCAAGCAAGTGCCAACCGCCTGGCAGAGGACACTTCCCAGGGGGTTGAGCCAACCTTGCCGAGTGGTGTGCCATGCTTATCAAAGAAACTGGGGCTTAACTCCCTACGTTTCCTTCCCAGCTCCTGTAATGGTTCTGAGGCCTCTGGTAGGATTATTTTTCAGATGATTTTCAATATAATTATCAAGCCTTTTTTTTCTTCTTAGTTTTCCAGCACTGACACAGAGGTGTCAAAAGACTGAAGTCACCTGAAGGACTCACCCTGAAGGAATCACTACCTTCTGGGCTCTACCAGAACTGGGCTCACACTGACCCGGCTGGTCTACCACTGAGGGGCGTCAGAAACCGCCACCTGCACCTGCAGCCCAGGCTCCACCAAAGAGAGACTCACAGAGACGTGTCCTCTCCTCATATACAAGCAAGTCAGGAATGATCCGGAGACTGGAAAAATTACTCGTTCATTTTCCCTTTTTTGCAAGTAACTGTTACCATACAGCAAACGAGAACTGAGATTTATGAAAATGTATGTAGGGAAAGCCTGTTAGTAAGACCCCTGAATACATTAAGAATGTGAAAATTTTAAAAATCTGATAATTATGCTTTCGTGTGTAACTAACTACAAGTACCTGAAAATCAAAGTAAGCTCTACTGAATTTTTAAATTCTATTCATAGGATTATCACTTCCTAACTTGAAGTGGTTTGGGTATATATTCACTCTGCTCACCGTGTGTGTGTGTGCGCACAGAGGCACACTCTAGAACCCCCGTTCCCTGAAAGAGAGAGAGAACAATTGTCCTTGATGAGGGAGGCAATCTTTACGAGTTGCACATCAGTCCACAGATTAGAACAGAAAAGAAAAAGAGCTTCAAAGAAGTCCTCTTATGTTAAATACCCTTTACAGTGTTGATCACATATAAAGCACCTTAAAGGTCACCGTGTTGCCTGAATCCATGTGATCTTCTTATATTCCTTTTACTATCAAGCCAGGAGATATCCTGACTAGTGCCACCAAAATATTTCGGGAAGGGCTTCTCTGGTGGTCCAATGGGTAGACTCCGCCTTGCGGTGCAAGGGGCACTGGTTTGATCCCTGGCCCAGGAAGCTCCCAAGTGCCCTGGAGCGGCTGGACCGGGTGTGTCCAATTACAAGCCAGAGCTCTGAAGCGCATGCGCCCAGAGCCAGTGCTCTGCAACGAGGGAGGTCACTGCGGTGAAAGATGGATGAAAAGAAATAAATTTTAAAAATCAATAAAAAGAGGCCAAAATTTTAAAAAATACTAATAATAATAAAGGAGAGGGGATTCTTTTTGTGGTCCAGTGGTTAAGAATCCACCTGCCAATATAAGGGACATGGGTTCGATCCCTGGTCCAGAAAACCATACATCCCGAGGAGCCACATGCCACAAGTACCAAGCTCACGAGCTGCAACTACTGAGCCCGCTCGCCTAGAGCCCGCACTCCGCACCAAGAGAACCGGCCCCGGTGAGAGGCCCGAGCACGGCACCGAGAGAGGAGCCCTGGCTCACGGCAGCTAATGCAAGCCTGCACAGCAACAAAGACGCAGCACAGCCATAAACAAATAAGCTTTAAAAAAAATTATACTTATAAGGAAGCGTATGAAATCTAAGTCGCCCAGAAAAAGAAAGGCAAATTATGTATGTATTTTAAAAGCAAAGCCACTCCCAAACTACTTACTATGTTCTCCCACCTCCAGTCACTGCCATCGCGTACTGTCTGTGTGGCATCTATAATCCCCATTTTCAATCACGGGATGAACTCTGCCATTTCCAGAGGTGAAACACCAAGGAAGAACTGCTACGTGCAAGTGTCCTCAGGTACCAGCACAAAGGCCACGGGCTAGCAGAGTGGGAAATCACAAGCCATCTGTGCTGACCATTTACGATGTGCTTTCTCTAGTCTCCTTCTACGAGACCTAACACCTCTGTGGCAACACGGCGACTTCAAACGCGAGTCTGGAGGGCCAATACTGCGGTTAGTCTGTCCACGCAGCAGACCACCAGACGGGCCGACGGGCTCCTCCATGAGCTTCTCCTACAGGAAGGAGGTCCCGTCTTATGTGGACCACATTCACTTTCTCCACTCCTGACGGGCATGTAAGTAAAAGGGTGCTACACAGCGCCGTGTTACCCAAAACTGGCCACGGCCCCACAGCCAAAGCCAGCAGGTGCACCGTGAGGTAACACAGGGTTCCTATCTCAGAGTTGCACATACGAATGACCAGTAGGACTTTTTCAAAATACAGATTCTAGGGCCGTACTCTAGAACTACTTGATGAGAATCGTCGGCAGTACTGCAATTGTTTAAACCTTGTGATTCTGATGCAGGCTGGGTTAAGGACCCCAGCAAATTACAGAAGAGTGGGCTGTGTCTCTCCTCGAAGCCTGCCCTGGGCCAGAGGCCAGCAGCTCACGCTCACAGGAAGCCACCAAGAACCAAAGACCCGGAACCAGAAGGCGGGCTCCGTGAGGTTCCACGCCAACCCTGAAGGCCAGCGAGGCCAGGAGAAGACAGATGGCTGTTTTCTTAATGGAAGAGGTGCTTGATCTGAGCTGAGGTAGTCAGGAAAACTCAAAAGAGGAGAGAACACCAAACACAGAGGCAGGGCCAAGGTGAGGGAGACAGCATGGGGTGGGCGACAGGGGTTCAAGCGGCTGACGGGGCAAGAGGTCTAGAAGCTTCTTCCCCCGCGGCCAGCCCAGCGAGGGCAGATGGGCTGATCAGGTCTGAAATTCAGAAAACTGCAATTGTGAATCTGCAGTCGCTTTGCTTACAAAGGATATCCCTACACCCCAGGCAAAGGAGAAGAGGATCTGGGGGTGTATAAAGGGAAAGTAATTCTGCCCTGCCTTGAGCAAACTCCTCATCTGTAAATAAGAAAAATACTGTGTGTGTCAGTAAGTGTGCAGTAAGTGACAGACAACAGACCTGTCATTGTCAGAGCATCTCAAATTTCCTTTCACCTTGAGAGCAATTCCAATTAGGTGGACTTGAGCTAGTTGATCACCTCTTATAATTTTAATTTCTACATTATTCCCCAGCACAGTTTCAGAAGAGGGCAGAAGAGAGAATCTGCCTAATCATCTTGCCTCTTTAGAGACACAAACTCCCAGTGGCCAGAATATGGTTTCTGACCTCTCCAGCTCACAGCGCCTGGCACACGGACGCTGCTCAAAGGATCGACAGCTCACTCATCACACAGCGCCATGTACATTAAATCGTGCCCACGAAGTCTTCTGAAGAAGAAAACCACAAGCGCCAAGCGACTCTGAGCTAGGCATTTGAAACTGAGAAACAAAGATGAGAGACCAAACATCAGAAGAAGGTCACCACCTGGCAGGAAGGCTCCTGTTCCACCAGACCTCGGGTCCCCTGGCCCGCAGGCTACACAGCAGGCAAAACCCCAACCTACTTTACATGTTTGTAATGTACGAAAGCAAGAAAAGAGGTTTCAAAATGCTTTAAAAGAAGAAGAACACAAGTTTTCAGTGGTTCCTTTCTTTCAGGGACCATGCCCCAAAGTAATCTTTTCAAAGCCACAAAGACTCTTTCTGAGACATCTTTTGGGGGTTGGGGAGGGAGGGGGCAGGCGGGCCACTTCTATTGGTCTTTCATTTCTGCATTTTCATCCATCTTTGTTCTTTGGCCCATGTAGGCCTCCCATCACGGTGGCCTCTGTTGTCACAGAGCACTGGCTCTGGGTGCATGCGCTCCAGAGCTCCAGCTCGGTAATTGGACACATCGGTCCAGCTGCTCCGCGGCACGTGGGATCTTCCCGGGCTAGGGATCGAACCGGCGCCCCTTGCACTGCAAGGCGGTGTCCCTACCCACTGGACCACCAGGGAAGCCCCTCTGGGACGCCCCTCTGGGACATCTTTTAAGCGAAGCTCACACACTCTGCATGAGGTGTCAACTCAATTCTAAAAGAGACACAATGAAAATCGCTGCAACAGGGCATATGCAATTTCATGCCAATACAGTTGCCATCTGGAGTCTGGCCATCCTGTGTGCGAGCGAGCAGAGCTGACTCCAGCGTCCAGGGACAGAGAGCTCCCATGAGCAGCAGAACCCTGGCGCCCACTTTCAGGGAGCAGAGCCCCAGGCTTCCTCTCCCTCCACCTGCCCAGGACCCAGTGAGAGTGGGATCACCAGCCTGAGCCCCACTGTGCCCTCAGAATCCACAAACACAGCACCCACTGGAGAGCAAAGCCTATCCGTACCTTTTTGACTGAGACTCCCCGAAATCACACCAGGACAGATAAGCCAACGTTTTCTAAGAAATTACCAAAGGTACCATTAAATCAGGCTTCCCTGGTAGCTCAGCGGTAAAGATTCTGCCTGCCAATGCAGGAGACACACCTAGACAAGGGTTCGATTCCTGGGTTGGGAAGATGTCCTCAAGAAGGAAATGGCAACTCACTCTTAGCATTCTTGCCTGGGAAACCCCACAGACAGAGGAGCCTGGCGGGCTACAGTCCACAGGGTCTCAGAGAGTCAGACACGACTGAAGCAACGGTGTGTACGCACGCACAATCAAATCACGACTGAAGCCGGAGCAGATCTTCCACAATGCCCTCCTTCAAAAAGGAGTAGTTTCTTGTTTTCTCTCCCAGACGCCCAAGAAAGCTCCTGAATGGTGATTTTCAAAGCCACTCTTTCTAGGGGGGTTGGGGAGGGAGGGGGCAGGCGGGCCACTTCTATTGGTCTTTCATTTCTGCATTTTCATCCATCTTTGTTCTTTGGCCCATGTAGGCCTCCCATCACGGTGGCCTCTGTTGTCACAGAGCACTGGCTCTGGGTGCATGCGCTCCAGAGCTCCAGCTCGGTAATTGGACACATCGGTCCAGCTGCTCCGCGGCACGTGGGATCTTCCCGGGCTAGGGATCGAACCGGCGCCCCTTGCACTGCAAGGCGGTGTCCCTACCCACTGGACCACCAGGGAAGCCCCTCTGGGACGCCCCTCTGGGACATCTTTTAAGCGAAGCTCACACACTCTGCATGAGGTGTCAACTCAATTCTAAAAGAGACACAATGAAAATCGCTGCAACAGGGCATATGCAATTTCATGCCAATACAGTTGCCATCTGGAGTCTGGCCATCCTGTGTGCGAGCGAGCAGAGCTGACTCCAGCGTCCAGGGACAGAGAGCTCCCATGAGCAGCAGAACCCTGGCGCCCACTTTCAGGGAGCAGAGCCCCAGGCTTCCTCTCCCTCCACCTGCCCAGGACCCAGTGAGAGTGGGATCACCAGCCTGAGCCCCACTGTGCCCTCAGAATCCACAAACACAGCACCCACTGGAGAGCAAAGCCTATCCGTACCTTTTTGACTGAGACTCCCCGAAATCACACCAGGACAGATAAGCCAACGTTTTCTAAGAAATTACCAAAGGTACCATTAAATCAGGCTTCCCTGGTAGCTCAGCGGTAAAGATTCTGCCTGCCAATGCAGGAGACACACCTAGACAAGGGTTCGATTCCTGGGTTGGGAAGATGTCCTCAAGAAGGAAATGGCAACTCACTCTTAGCATTCTTGCCTGGGAAACCCCACAGACAGAGGAGCCTGGCGGGCTACAGTCCACAGGGTCTCAGAGAGTCAGACACGACTGAAGCAACGGTGTGTACGCACGCACAATCAAATCACGACTGAAGCCGGAGCAGATCTTCCACAATGCCCTCCTTCAAAAAGGAGTAGTTTCTTGTTTTCTCTCCCAGACGCCCAAGAAAGCTCCCTGAATGGTGTCCTACACCACAGTGTGATGTGCAAGGGACAGCGGAAGAAGCCCCCGGCAGGCACACTCCTTTCCACCCGGGACCCCCACCAGGGAGACCACTGCACGCTTGGCATCCTCCTGGTTAAAAACCCTGAGTCCCTTCCTTGGGTACAAAATTGAATGTCACAACCTACCTTGCAGAGGGCTATGGAAATTAAACAGCTGGTGGTTGTAAGCACTCAATAAATGAAGCTGTTTAAGACTCTGAAATACAGCCAGTTTAGCCATATCCTTTTTATTGATATATAACTCGCATACTGTAAAATTCTCCCTTATTAAAAAAATATATACAAGTCAGTGGACTTTAGTATACTCAGTGTTGTGCAATCTGTGTGCTCAGTCAAGTCTGACTCTCAGCGACCCGATGGCCTGCAGCCCACCAGGCCCCTCTGACCATGGGCTTCTCCAGGCAAGAACGCTGGGGGGCGCTGCCGTGCCCTCCTCCAGGGGATCTTCCCGATCCAGGCATCGAAACCGCATCTCCTACAGGCGGACTCTTTACAGCTGTGCCACCAGCCACTAGGTCATCCCAGAACATCTTCATCATCCAAAAGCCCTTCCCCAGAATGCTGCACCCACGAGCAGTCATGACCTTTCACTCTCCAAATTTTCTAAATCAAAAGGCTTTTTTGCCTTAAAGCATGAACAAGCAAATCACAGTTCTTCTGTCTTGCTAAAACATCTAGTTGTAGGAAGGGCTGGCAGAGGCACAGAGGCTGAACATTCTAGAGGACCCTCT
Organism: Tragulus kanchil; assembly: GCA_022376925.1. Classification (NCBI taxonomy): domain Eukaryota; kingdom Metazoa; phylum Chordata; class Mammalia; order Artiodactyla; family Tragulidae; genus Tragulus; species Tragulus kanchil. The sequence continues at coordinate 154,435,721 of JAIOJX010000004.1, forward strand.
ACCAAGCATGAGGACAGGCACATGAAATACAGAGCACAGCATATGAAGCAGACACGGTCGCCCCAATCAAGGACCCACGGTCTACATGGGTCATCAATGGAGCACAACTCTAACAGCAAAAGGTCACCCTGCTAGTAATGTAGGATCTGACCCCAGTGGCCCATGGTTTCTAGAACTGAGAGTATACACACACGTCCCAGAAACTGCACGCTAAGGCAGACCCTCCAGAGCGGGTTTCCAGGAAGAAACATTCAGTCAACGAAGGGCAGCAAGCAAGCCTCTCAGCTCGCGGCTCATGACCTCCTCTGCACATCTCCCTCCTCTGCTCGTGGCCCGTGATGGACTCCTGAGAAAAGACCACCCCTCCCAGCCTCCACCCAGCACCCGCCCCTTCTCAGACCATCCCTGCGGCCCGTCATTCATTCTCATTAGCTCAACGCTTTCCTTTTTCCTCCTCTCTTCTAGCAATGAGTACATGGAGATGAAGATGACAAACTGTTCTGCCCACAACGTGTGCCAGCTTTATACACCATACTTATTAGAAATTAATCTCCCCTCCTTTTCTGGCAACTGCTGATTTTCCAATGTTGTGCTTCCACATCCCCAGAAAGTGAGCTGCCGATGGAGTCTGGCAGCTCTTTTCTTAAACATGCCCCGGGGGAGTTCCAGCACATGACTTCATCTGTTTTCTTTGGGTGACTAAGTGACAAGGCACAGAGCCGAACAGAAGCTGACCACTAACTGCCGATTTGAACAGTTTCAACTTGAAGACGTAGGTTCGTTTATCTCCGTGGTATGGCTTAGCATTTCGAAACTGCTTTCTGCATTTTCTAGGACTGAGTAAGTCAGTACAGATGTTGAGGATAAAAGGGGCCTTCATTGCCAGAGAAGGAAATTACAAATTTGGGAAAGGGAAGACTGAAATGCAGTCTCGAGGACTGGCCTGAAACACAGGGCTTTGTCACAGAGACCAGCACGTGCACAAAGTCTTTGGTGCACAAAGACCAGCACGTGCCCATGTGAGGCTATGTGTGTGTCTGGGCGCGCATAGGCATGTGTGGACGCCTACATACACTCCCTGCTGCCCGGCCGTGTGCACCAAGAGGTTCCATAAGCAGTGACCACACTCAGTGCCCAGGCTGAGCTTCCTAAGGCTGCTTGCCGCTAAAACGAACCAGGCTCCTTGAGAAACAGCTGGTTTCAGTGCTGGAGTCAGGAAAGGACAACACAGAAACCTGGAACATTTTACTGTGCCAGAAAATAAGGAAGCGTCCCATCAATGACGGGGACACATCACCAAAGATAAAGCAGCCAGTATGGAAGGACACCACTGGCCAGATGGTGAACAACAGAGTAGCAGGCTAAATAATGATAACAATGAATTATAACCCACTGACAAGGTCCCTGGGGTCGCACTTACAGAAATAAACAAGTGCAGCAGAAAGAGAGGCTCTGCCTACGGTCGAAAGCCAACGAAACAGAAGGAGTAATGAAGTTAGAAAACTCACTATTTTGTATCCACCATAGTAATCACTGACTCAGGCAAAAATCCTCCACGGAGACAACCAGCAATTGAAAGTCGGGAGAGGAACAGGATTTGACAGAGTCTCGAATTCTCTCTCCACACAAAGCTAATTACAAGAGAAGAGTACAGTGGAGAAACCTGGGAGCCACCCCCTGAACCACATGAATGAACCAACGTCCCATGGAGGTGGAGGGCAGCTGACCGCTGGGTGCCCCGAAGGGTGCTCTGGGCAGGATGCAGCCCTTCTGCCGGCCATAGCTGACCCGAACCTGGTCAGCAGTCGTACAGCCCAAATTGAGGGACAGTCTTCCAAAGAACTGACGAGATCTTCAAACATATCCAGGTAACGGGCTTCCCTGGTGGGCCAGCGGGTAGGGATCCCCGGCCTGGGAGGACCCCGTGTGCTGCGGAGCAGCTGGACTGATGTGTCCAATTACCGAGCCGGAGCTCTGAAGCACATGCACCCAGACCCATTGCTCTATGACAAGAGAGGCCACTGCGATGGGAGGCCCATACGGGTCAAAGAAGAAAGATGGATGAAAATAAATAGGTGAAAGACCAATAGAAGTGTCCAAAAAAAAAAAAAAATATATATATATATATATATATATATATATATATCCAGGTAACGAAAGAGATAGAGATAGGCCGGGGAAATGTCCCAAATTAAAGAACACCAAAGAGACGTGCCAACTGAGCATATCAATAACATGTCCTGGAAAGAATGCTGGGCCACCTAGATTTTTTTTAATCACCAACAGTCTCTGGAATAACTAGTAAAACTGTATTCAAGTCAGAATATTTAGAAAGTAATCTGTAAACATTAATTTCCTGATTTGGGTCATGATGCAAGAGAACGTCCCTGCTCTTTGGAAAACACTGTGGAGTCATCTTTTAGAGGGAAGGGCACCATCACCCTGCAACTTACTCCCAAATAGTTCAGATACAAAATAATACCTATATTTAATACATATAAATTCACGGTCTGTGTGTGTATCCGGTGGGGGGGAGGGGAGACGAGGAGGAAGCGAGACACCCGCAGTGGACTAACAACTGGGGAAGGGGAGTTCTTCTCTGGACAGGAGGACTGGCTTCCCCAAACAGACTCACCTGCTACCCTGTCCCCTGAAAGAAACCTCAGCAAATTTTAAATGTCATCAACCAGGAAGATGTGAACCAACTAAACAGCCGCAGTGACCCACGCCGTGGAAGCTCAGCCCAACACAGCAGACGCTGATTCGAGCCCTGTCTGTACCTCCCGCGCAGGAGACCGAGACTAAGATGGAGACTGCCTGCCAAGAGCACACGCTCTCCCCTGCAGCGGCAGGCCGGTCCTGCCCGACGGAAGACAACGTTTTACCAGCAAGAATGAAGCAAAAATGGAAAAACCTGAAAACCCCTTGGGTAAACCCGGAGGAAAGGGAAGTGAGCTTTTCAAGAGGACAACACACCTTTCAGTGATAGATGATCTCTACATCCAGGACGCAAACATTGCAACCATCCTGACTGAAACCCTGAACGTCCAAGGGAGATGTGGAATCACTCGGGACCCAAGGACACATGTCACAGTCAGTGTGGAAATGCCGCTGGGACTCGCATGGGGGACAGACCCCAGCGAGCATCACCTGAGGTCAGGTGAGGGGGGCCGGGTGAGGTGCGGCTCGTGGGCCCCACAGAAAGGAAAACCTAGAACACACGCCCAGGAGCTAGCTCACTGAAAGAGGATGGCGAGAATGAAGTCTCTACTCCCCGAGACCACAACGTTCATCATCGGGGCACCTGTTTCCATGAATAACAGCAAAGACATGACGGCTGCAAGAAAACAGCTCTAGGGAGAACCCAGGAGAGGCCACACCCGCCTCATAAAACTGTCCCCAAAAAAGCAGTTTGGTCGTCTCCAGCCCCTCCCCAGGCCCCCGCCCATGCAGCCTCCCTCAGTGAGAAAGGAAGCCCCGACCTCTTCGCCATGTGTCCCACACAGCAACTGGCCGGGAAACTTCCCTCCCGGCCAGCCTCTCCCCGCCCTTCCCAAACTTCCCTCCACCAACCTGCACAGTCGCGGGGACTTCCTTCCTCTTCAGACCGAGCGCCCAAGGCCGGGCAGCCTCGACCAGCACCGCCAGGGCCCTCCCCAGACAAGAGACGAGAGGGAGGCAGCAAAGCTCCACCTGCCGTGGCAGGGCGGCAGGGCGGTTGGGGCTCGCAGAGCTATTTATGTAAAAAGGAGCCGCTCCAGGTGAGAAAAGGAAAAGCAAGAAGCTCAATTACAGGGCTCAGGCCAAAGTGAAAAGCGCTCCCTCCCTCCTGGAATCTTTCACTCCACTGTTGTTTGCCGTGAGACTTGTAAATGATGGCTTTCATCCTCAACACACGCGATGGACACACTCAGTTTTCAAGACTGAACAGTACAACGCGGGGCCTGTGGCATGCAGCACAGAGGGAGGGTCGTTTCTAGGCTCCCCCTCCATCAGAGAAGGACAGGGCACGTGGGGGCTTTGCGGTGTGGCAGCTGTGGGTTTAAATTCCAGCTCAAGCCCTCACCCACAGTGCAAACTGGGGCAGTCATTCGACCTCCCCAGAGGCTGCGAATCTCATCCTCGCTCAGAAACAGCCTTCACCTGCTGGAGGGGGACCTGACTTTACATAAGAAAATGAACCCACAGGCCCTCAGATGGTAGCAGTGGTAGGGATGACGGATAAAAAAGAAAAGCCTGCGCCAGGTTTTCTTGAAGGACGACACTGGCGTTCATAACATTAGGGGAGAGACAAACGTGGTATTTTAAGTATCATCCTCTGACCTTAAAACCAGGTCACCGCTCTCTGCATACACTTATTCTACCCTCGACGGAGCGTCACACCGAAGTTGTTACCCGGCCCCTGGTGCCTGGGGGTCCTGGCCTCCCATGTGGCTCTGGCAGCCGCTGCTCAAGGTTTAGGCCACAGCAAGCACGCAAAGAGGCAGCGGGCGGCTGCACCGTGGCCCATCGTCCCAGCTTTCCCGCAAACAGCCCCACATCCACGCTGCGCGTCATGGGAAATCTACCGTCATCCATCCCACCTTAATCCTGCAGAGGGTTTACCGTCCGAGGTCTCCGGTCATCTGTTCAGGGGGACAGGACCCCTCGCACCAGCCGGCTGTCCCCCTTCCCCGTGTTGCAAGCACCAGAGTCGAGACAGGGCCTATAAACGCCACGGAGCGGAGAGACGCTCAGCCACGAACACGGCAGGTCCCGCATCGCTCAGGCTGCGGTGAAACACCAGGAAAGAAACAGGTAAACGCCACCTCGCAGGAGGCTGAGGCTCACTACCCCGCGAGGAGCCGCTCTCCCGGAGGGAGACACGTGAGCGGAACTGTCACGTGAAGGAGACGGATGGCCTGGAAACCACTGCATTAGTGCCGCTGCTCAAGGTTCCTGGACCCAAGATATATTAGGACAAGCGCCACGACATTCAGATGGAGGCGAGGTAACTCTGAAATAAATGAGTGAAACACACCCTACCTCGGCAGAGTCTGGCCTTCTGGAGCCAGTAAGGGTTCCTGGGGGCCAGCGACCATCCCTGTGGTCCTGAAAAGGACAGAGAGAGCTGGAAGGAACCTCTTATAATCATGAATTCCTTTTTGAAGAGCTGTCCACAAGAAAAAGCACCTGTTTAGTGTTAGACCTGAGGAAGCTATTCATTACTGAGATGGGGAAGCAATAGACAATTTAGAGATTTCACCGTAGGAGTGAGTCTGGTTCTGCAGAAACACTTAAAGCACCATTCTAATCAAAGCACTGCTTCCCCGGATACTTGTGGGCACTCTGAGAATACAGAGAGGAACTGGACCTTCAGGTCCTTTATCACTTAAACGCTACGCTAATTAAAAATAAATAAACAACATGCATTTTGTCATTCCTACAGATCCTAGTGCTGTGAAGGACAAGCATTAACTAAGAGGAAAGGCCGGTAAGAAAACATGAAACTTGCAGAATCCAAATGGCCTAGGAGGACCCTGCTCAGGTCGACGGGCAAGGTATTTCACAGCCGAAGCAACGAAGAAAAAGGAATCCTTGAAGACTGGAGGATGTATTATTACGACTAGCCAGCTGCAGCCATTCTGGGTCTTCCTGCCTCTGTATCTCTGGACTTGGGGCAAGGGAGCAAACCAGGGAAAGGGTGTGAGGGTCAGGACACCATTCTGCCACTAGGGTGGTGTCATCTGCATATATGAGGTTGTTGATATTTCGCCCAGTAATCTTGATTCCAAACTGGCATTTCCCTTGATGTGCTCTGTATATCAGTTAAATGAGCAGGGTGACATGTCCAATTCTGTTGCTTCTGGACCCGCATACAGGTTTCTCAGGAGGCAGGTAAGGTGGTCTGGTATTCCCATCTCTTTTAGGAATTTTCTACACAGTCAAAGGCTCTCGTGTAATCAATGACACCGAAGATGTTTTCTGGAACTCTCTTGTATTTCCTAAGCGCCAACGAACATTGGCGATTTGATCTCTGGTTCCTCTGCCTTTTCTAAACCCAGCTTGTACTATCTTTAAAATCAACAGAAATCTTTCCAAAATAACTCAGTTTCATTCAAGTTTACCTGTGAGAAATTACTTCTGTTAGATTCGCTTGTGTTGGTATCTCACAGTTTGTATTTGCATTTCCTTGAATGTATCTTAGCCATTTTGTACTTGAATTGTCTACTTCCCTTTCAAATTGCCTTTCTTAATGATTTGAGGAAGGCTTTTTTGCAATTCTGTATATATAATTCTTTGTCCAACTCATAATAAACATTTTCAGTTTGTTAGCCACAATCTGTGGCTAGTCTTTTTGTAATTTGTGCGTGTATGTGTCCGACTCTTTGTGGCCCCATGACCACAGACCCCAGGCTCTCCTGCCCATGGAATTCTTCAGGCAGAACACTAAACCCAGGGACTGAGCCCAGGTCTCCTTCACTGCAGGCGGATTCTCTACCATCTAAGTTTGCATGTGAAGGGACTAAAAGGGAAACTATTAACTAAACGCTACGCTAATTAAATAAATAAACAACAGCATTTTGTCATTCCTACAGATCCTAGTGCTGTGAAGGACAAGCATTAACTAAGAGGAAAGGCCGGTAAGAAAACATGAAACTTGCAGAATCCAAATGGCCTAGGAGGACCCTGCTCAGGTCGACGGGCAAGGTATTTCACAGCCGAAGCAACGAAGAAAAAGGAATCCTTGAAGACTGGAGGATGTATTATTACGACTAGCCAGCTGCAGCCATTCTGGGTCTTCCTGCCTCTGTATCTCTGGACTTGGGGCAAGGGAGCAAACCAGGGAAAGGGTGTGAGGGTCAGGACACCATTCTGCCACTAGGGTGGTGTCATCTGCATATATGAGGTTGTTGATATTTCGCCCAGTAATCTTGATTCCAAACTGGCATTTCCCTTGATGTGCTCTGTATATCAGTTAAATGAGCAGGGTGACATGTCCAATTCTGTTGCTTCTGGACCCGCATACAGGTTTCTCAGGAGGCAGGTAAGGTGGTCTGGTATTCCCATCTCTTTTAGGAATTTTCTACACAGTCAAAGGCTCTCGTGTAATCAATGACACCGAAGATGTTTTCTGGAACTCTCTTGTATTTCCTAAGCGCCAACGAACATTGGCGATTTGATCTCTGGTTCCTCTGCCTTTTCTAAACCCAGCTTGTACTATCTTTAAAATCAACAGAAATCTTTCCAAAATAACTCAGTTTCATTCAAGTTTACCTGTGAGAAATTACTTCTGTTAGATTCGGCTTGTGTTGGTATCTCACAGTTTGTATTTGCATTTCCTTGAATGTATCTTAGCCATTTTGTACTTGAATTGTCTACTTCCCTTTCAAATTGCCTTTCTTAATGATTTGAGGAAGGCTTTTTTGCAATTCTGTATATATAATTCTTTGTCCAACTCATAATAAACATTTTCAGTTTGTTAGCCACAATCTGTGGCTAGTCTTTTTGTAATTTGTGCGTGTATGTGTCCGACTCTTTGTGGCCCCATGACCACAGACCCCCAGGCTCTCCTGCCCATGGAATTCTTCAGGCAAGAACACTAAACCCAGGGACTGAGCCCAGGTCTCCTTCACTGCAGGCGGATTCTCTACCATCTGAGCCACCAGGGATGCCCAGTCTTTCTTTAATGTTACATTTTAAATTATCATATAGTACAGACGGATTCCTTTCTGTGTAGAGAATACACTTCTGTACACAGCCAGGACACAGAACACTTCCATCATCCCTCAAAACGCTCTCCATCATGTTCTCCCTCCCCAGCTCCTGGAACTCAACCAATCTGTTCTCTGTCCTTGCCTGTCTACTTCTTTTGCGAATGTCCTTCAATGGACTCCTACGTAGCCTTGGGAGACGGCCTTCCTTCACACGGCACCGGCTGAATGGATGCACCACCGTCCATCCGGTCACACCTATTCCTTTTAAAGCCAACAACAGCCACAGACAGCAAAGGGCCTCAGCCCTTCCAGCAGCCGGACAAGAACACAACAGCATACCAAGTACCGTGGGGGGAAAGCGGGGAGGGCCGTGTAGCCGGCAGGACCTTGCGGAAACCCCTCCTAAAGAAAAACCGAGTGGAGTCCACAGCAAGGCTACAGTAGACTGTAAGAAAGTAAGCCGACGAACTCACGTGGACACCACTGACCCCAGGTACACTAGACCAAGAATCCACTCAGCGTGCTCACTGAGGTTTCCATTAAAGCGTCCTACGTCAGGGCAACTGCTAAACAGAACGAACTTGCGACAGACCCCACGGAGCACGCTGCTTCCAACAGACGAGCTCTAGGGATGACCCCATAGGCCTCCCTAACCAGAGAAGAGCAGACGTGTGGCTGATCACAAAGGCAATCTACAAAGCAGGTACACATGCACTTGTCAGTAATCTACCACGCAAGTACATTTCTATCACCAAGGGCGGTGTCATTTCGCCGGAACACGTCCGGCATCACCACCCTTTCCCCAGCTGAAGCCCCGGAGCCTTCAGCCTGGGAACCACACCCCCTCCTCTCCCGCCCGCCAGACCCAGAACCTTTCCCAGAGGGCAGGTGGCAAAGAACCTGAGTTTCCAGGGGCTTCCTTACGGGGAGACAGAGAATCAAAAAAGAGAAAACGAAGGTGACAAGCAAACTGAGTGCTTCCAAAAGCAAGTGAGAAGTAACGATGAGATCGAGGCACTCGCCACCGTGAACAGGAGAGTAGTTTCTGTCCACAGAAATGTCACCACGCTGCTCTTTGTGAAGCAGCACAGAGGGCAGCTGGGGCTGGGCACTGTGGCACCAAGCAGGAGCCTGAGACCCCGGGCAGCCGTGCCGCCACTGCGGAGCCGCGAGACCGTGGGGAGGGGGCGGAGGGGAGGTGGCAGCAGCCAGGGCCCTGCAGGGCCTTGTCGCAACGCTCGATCCCTTTCTGTGGTTTGCTCCTTTGCCCTCAGTCCACAGATACAGGGACAAGAATACCCAGAATGGCTCCAGCTGCGTAGCAGGAGTCGTAATAATAATTCACCCACCAGAATCCCCACACGCAAGGGGCACCGAGAAGATGCTCGCGTGGGCTCGCCCCCTCGCCCAGGGCTTCCTGGGCAGCTCTGCAGAATCTCAAGCAGAACTAGAGAGAACGCTCTTCTGGCACCACCTAATCCCTCTGAACCATTCTGCACCTGTGGTCCAGTCCTGCTCACTGCACACAAGCACCTTAAGCAGGACTGAGAATCAGGGGAAAGACAAGAAAGACAGCATCTCTGTTCACAAGACAGAGTCACCCTGGGGAGTTCGCCCAAGTCTGCCCGCCGAGCGCGAGAGGGAGGAGTGAGCAGCCAAGAGCAGGCGCTCCGCCCCTCCCTGGGAGCACCCTGGGGCTCTCCCCCGCACCCAGTCTCCACTGGCCATGAAGCAGCCACTGCTGTGCCAGCAGCACTGCTAACCTCCGACACGACAGCGCCCTTAGGAAATAAAGACCAATTCATTATGGAACCGAGGAGGAATGAAGGGGGTTGTTAAGACTGCTTTTTATAGTAAAACACAATTCATCCCTATCAACATAAGTGACTTTACTAGGCAGTAAAGTGTGGCTATTGATTAAGAATTTGACTTTTCTCTGGAATTCCGCCAAGGACATGAGATAAAATTTTATTTTCTCGGTAGAGGAGTCAAGAAAATAAATATCAGACACAGCTGATTTGGATTATGACAGCTCCAAACACTTCTCTCACTCAGAAACAGATTCCAGATTGACCACAGCTTTTAAAAGCCCTGACAAGGCCATCCTGATCACATATTTCCCCACCCCACCTCCTTTTTTTCTTTTTACCTCTAAGTCATCGTTTATTTTTCATCCATCTTTATTCTTTGGCCTGTGTTGGCCTCCCATCGCAGTGGCCTCTCTCACTTCAGAGCACCAGCTCGGCGCATGCGCTCCAGAGCACTGGCTCATAACTGGACACACCGGCCCAGCCGTTCCTCGGCATGTGGGGTCTTCCCGAGCCAGGGATCAAACCAGCGCCCCTTGCACTGCAAGGCAGACTCTTTACCTACTGGACCACCAGGGAAGCCCCTTGATCACATATTTTTAATATACATTTAAAGAACAGATTTAAATCACATGCCACGTCTTGAACAGAACCATTTGCTTCATTTAAATCTTGGTTAATCATTTAAATGGTTTAAACAGCTTCATCTAAATCTTCATCTGAATCTTAGATGGTTAAACTGCAAAGGAAAAAATACAATATGCTGTGTTAATAAGTCCGTTTGCAAGGTCTTAATGGAAAGTTTCCTTCAGTGATTGTTTTACTGCCCTCTGATTTCGTGAAAATCACTTAGAGGATATTTACAGCGGTCTCTCCGCTCTCCTCTAAAACTGAACCTCACTGTGCCACTGAAAAGGGGGAAACCAACACTCACCATCACCTTCCATTTTCTTCTGCTTCCCTTTTCAAAATATTGAGGATAACAAGGACTGACTTGCTAATAGAATGATTATTACTGGTGCTCACAAATACCAAAGCTGCTGGCTTCTGAATATGCACAGCCGCAGCAGGCCAGGCTCAGAGGCCAGCTACTTACGCCGTGTCAGAAGCAGATACACGAACACAAGTTTCCTTGACAGTCCATGAGGAAAGTCCACTATATCAACATAGCAGGATATGCATGCGTTCCCTCTTTAAGTAACAGACTCAACTGTCTTCATATACTCCATTGGAAAGGGAAGGGCTGCAGCCAGGAGTCCAGAATAAGACTTGGTAAGGAGAGGAACCCAGTACAGTGAGCAGAGACCTTTCAGAATAACCACAAGCCCTTATACTCTGCACATCCAGGCAAGTTAAATATAAGGCATTTATGTAAGTACCCCCACCACACACACACTCTTGCAAGGTTAAACCGAGGGCTCTGAAAGAATGATTTATTGCCTTAAGAACAGAGCCCCAAAATAGATTGGCAATAAAAGTGATTGGTCCCAGCGGGATTGAGAACTAATGTAAGCAACATCCTGGCCATGAAAGGCCTCCAGGAAAGAGTACCAGAGTCAGGGGTGTGCTTCCCAGCCCCGATCCCACCTAGACCAGATTTCCCTTCTGAAAAAGTCACTCAGCCTCCCTAGAAGCCTGATTCCTCTTCTGTAAAAATTTTTAAAAACTGTTAACGGACTAGCTCATGGCTGTGACGCCTTTTTCAAAGAGAACCGAAGAATGACCACTAGGTGCTGGGAGCTCAGAAGGAACCACGGAGCCAACAGCCCTGGGGCCATCCCCACGAGACCCCTCTGAGTGCTGGAGTCCTGTCCCCTGCTCCCAGCTCCAAACCCCGGCAGGTGGCAATGCCCTACAGGAGTGCATCCAATAATCACCGCAGCACATTCTATTCCTGAACCACTCTCATTACAAAAAAGTTCTCTTAAGCTAAAGTCCCCTCTTTCATCCAATCAGTTACCACCTTTCACTCAGTAACCATACGGATCAAACTTAATGCAGGACAGACAAGGAACAAAAAGCAAGAAAGTAAGGTGGCTAAGCGCACAGTTCCAGGACCATGGAATGAAAGGCAATCAGCAGAAAAGCCCTGAAGTCAGGCTTGCTGTCTTATGCAGCAGGCTCACAACACCCTGGAAAAACGTTTATACTCTGATCTGTCCACTCCAGTTAGAAGAACCTCTTTTGTGTTTATCTTTGGAAAGAATGTCCGATTTTATGAATGGACTTAACCTCTCTGTTCAACTATCCACATTTAGTCCCAACTGCCCAGGGTCAGGCTCCACCCCCTGCCTGAGCCATTCCATCAGGTGAGGTCTCCATCCGGGGTCCCCCTGCAGCATCTGTCTTTGCCCCATGCCCCCCAGAATAAGACGTGGTAAGGAGAGGAACCCAGTACAGTGAGCAGAGACCTTTCAGAATAACCACAAGCCCTTATACTCTGCACATCCAGGCAAGTTAAATATAAGGCATTTATGTAAGTACCCCCACCACACACACACTCTTGCAAGGTTAAACCGAGGGCTCTGAAAGAATGATTTATTGCCTTAAGAACAGAGCCCCAAAATAGATTGGCAATAAAAGTGATTGGTCCCAGCGGGATTGAGAACTAATGTAAGCAACATCCTGGCCATGAAAGGCCTCCAGGAAAGAGTACCAGAGTCAGGGGTGTGCTTCCCAGCCCCGATCCCACCTAGACCAGATTTCCCTTCTGAAAAAGTCACTCAGCCTCCCTAGAAGCCTGATTCCTCTTCTGTAAAAATTTTTAAAAACTGTTAACGGACTAGCTCATGGCTGTGACGCCTTTTTCAAAGAGAACCGAAGAATGACCACTAGGTGCTGGGAGCTCAGAAGGAACCACGGAGCCAACAGCCCTGGGGCCATCCCCACGAGACCCCTCTGAGTGCTGGAGTCCTGTCCCCTGCTCCCAGCTCCAAACCCCGGCAGGTGGCAATGCCCTACAGGAGTGCATCCAATAATCACCGCAGCACATTCTATTCCTGAACCACTCTCATTACAAAAAAGTTCTCTTAAGCTAAAGTCCCCTTCTTTCATCCAATCAGTTACCACCTTTCACTCAGTAACCATACGGATCAAACTTAATGCAGGACAGACAAGGAACAAAAAGCAAGAAAGTAAGGTGGCTAAGCGCACAGTTCCAGGACCATGGAATGAAAGGCAATCAGCAGAAAAGCCCTGAAGTCAGGCTTGCTGTCTTATGCAGCAGGCTCACAACACCCTGGAAAAACGTTTATACTCTGATCTGTCCACTCCAGTTAGAAGAACCTCTTTTGTGTTTATCTTTGGAAAGAATGTCCGATTTTATGAATGGACTTAACCTCTCTGTTCAACTATCCACATTTAGTCCCAACTGCCCAGGGTCAGGCTCCACCCCCTGCCTGAGCCATTCCATCAGGTGAGGTCTCCATCCGGGGTCCCCCTGCAGCATCTGTCTTTGCCCCATGCCACCCACACTTCCCAAGCCAACTGAACCGTCCCTCCTCTGTCCTCCCTCTGCTAGCTATCGCTGCCCTAGATGCCGGAGCCAGGATCTAGGTCAGGGACTCAGGGCTGCCCGAAGGAGGGAAAAGCACGCTTAAAAGATGTTCTAGGCTGCCCCTGGGATGGCACGGCACAATTGCCGCCTACTTATAATCTGCTCTGGTTCCTGGTTCCAAGTCAAACAACTAAAGAGGCAATTTGCCCAATCAATTTTGGAGGGAGGAAGAAAGGAACAAACTCGTGAGCAGCACAGACTGGTTCTACCCCAAACCGAACGTGACCAGGAGCACGCACAGGCCGAGGCACGGCCGCCGACAGGTGAACCCTGGGGAGAGCAACAGTCACTGGGAGCAAGCCTTCTGTGAGCGTCCAGTCCAATCTGATGTCTTTTGAGGCTATTCTGAGCAGAAGTGACTTCTCTACTACGCATAATAAAGATGTAAGACAGTCTGGCCTCCTAAGCACCAAACATTCCCTCTCCAAGGCACAGCCGCTTTTCTAAGAGAAAGGCGCTGAATTCTGCACAGAATCTATTATTCTGTGACAGGTGGTGGAGAGAGAGAAAGCGAAGACGGGCTAGACTTAGCTTTAGGGCACGAAGGGAAGCCGTCCCAGGTCTGCTATTAAGAGGTAAGATGGGGTTCGCTCTATCGGGCTAGATGCACATAAAAAGGTTTTCATTGGAAGAGGTTCGTGTTTTCCTAAACCTTTGCTTTCTGCGGGGACCTCACGGGGAGAGGGAGCGCAGGGGAGTATATTAACCTCAAGCTGACAACGTAGAGTCGGCATGTGTCACTTCCAGCCACAACCAATCTGTTAACATGACTCAAAAATTACTCCGCCTGCTAAGGATCAAAACCAGGGAAGCCAGCACTAAACCTGGGATCTGTTGGCAAGGGTAACTTCCGCCCCCGTCCATCGCCCACCCGCTGCACCCTGCTCCCGGCGACCCGGATTGCCGAACTGATCCCACCCCTGCCTGAGCCATTCCATCAGGTGAGGTCTCCATCCGGGGTCCCCCTGCAGCATCTGTCTTTGCCCCATGCCACCCACACTTCCCAAGCCAACTGAACCGTCCCTCCTCTGTCCTCCCTCTGCTAGCTATCGCTGCCCTAGATGCCGGAGCCAGGATCTAGGTCAGGGACTCAGGGCTGCCCGAAGGAGGGAAAAGCACGCTTAAAAGATGTTCTAGGCTGCCCCTGGGATGGCACGGCACAATTGCCGCCTACTTATAATCTGCTCTGGTTCCTGGTTCCAAGTCAAACAACTAAAGAGGCAATTTGCCCAATCAATTTTGGAGGGAGGAAGAAAGGAACAAACTCGTGAGCAGCACAGACTGGTTCTACCCCAAACCGAACGTGACCAGGAGCACGCACAGGCCGAGGCACGGCCGCCGACAGGTGAACCCTGGGGAGAGCAACAGTCACTGGGAGCAAGCCTTCTGTGAGCGTCCAGTCCAATCTGATGTCTTTTGAGGCTATTCTGAGCAGAAGTGACTTCTCTACTACGCATAATAAAGATGTAAGACAGTCTGGCCTCCTAAGCACCAAACATTCCCTCTCCAAGGCACAGCCGCTTTTCTAAGAGAAAGGCGCTGAATTCTGCACAGAATCTATTATTCTGTGACAGGTGGTGGAGAGAGAGAAAGCGAAGACGGGCTAGACTTAGCTTTAGGGCACGAAGGGAAGCCGTCCCAGGTCTGCTATTAAGAGGTAAGATGGGGTTCGCTCTATCGGGCTAGATGCACATAAAAAGGTTTTCATTGGAAGAGGTTCGTGTTTTCCTAAACCTTTGCTTTCTGCGGGGACCTCACGGGGAGAGGGAGCGCAGGGGAGTATATTAACCTCAAGCTGACAACGTAGAGTCGGCATGTGTCACTTCCAGCCACAACCAATCTGTTAACATGACTCAAAAATTACTCCGCCTGCTAAGGATCAAAACCAGGGAAGCCAGCACTAAACCTGGGATCTGTTGGCAAGGGTAACTTCCGCCCCCGTCCATCGCCCACCCGCTGCACCCTGCTCCCGGCGACCCGGATTGCCGAACTGATCTCACCGGATCGGGCGACTTGATTTTGCAAGAGGACACGAAGAAACGTGCGCCGCCGGCCTCCCGCGCGCGCCGCGTCGCAGGCCGCTCCCCCGCCGTCCTCCCCGGAGTCGCCAGCAGCACGCCGCCCGCGCCCCGCGCCCGCCCGCGCGCCCCGGCCCCGAGCTGGCCCGCCCTCCCCGGCTCTCCAGCGCCGGGTCTGCATCCTCCCGACCCCGAGCCTGGCCCGCCGGGCACCGCGCGCAGGGCTGCGGGCCGCGAGGCCGCCGCCGCCCCGACACACGAGCAAACGCGGCTGGGCGCGGGCCGCGGGCAGGAGGAGGCGCCGCCGCCGCCGGGGTCCCGGGGACGCCCTGTCACGCCTCCCGCGCCTGCCCCCGGCGGGCCGGTCGAAAAGCTGGACTCGCCCGCGGCCACCCCCTCCTCGCCCGAGATCCCCCGGGCCACCCGGCACTGCCTTGTGGTCAGTGTCCCGCGCCCGCCGGCCCCGCGCCGCCCCCTCGGGGCCACCGCGTTCCCGAGGGTCCCTGCCGGGCCCCCCCCGGAGACAATGGCTCCCCCGGCCGCGCTCCGCTTCCGCCGCCCCCGCCCCCACCAACCCGGGGCGGCGAGTGCCACGGCGGCCCCGTTTCACAGAAGCGTAGAACGAGGCCGGGAAGGTGACAGGCCAGAGAACCGGGCGAGAGAGCAGGCTGAGAATGCGGCCGAGGAGGAACCCCGTACAAATCGGCCGCGGAGACCAGCCCCGATCGCAGACGGCTTCCCCCGGCCCGGGCCCGCCGCCCCCCGTCCGCTCGGCCTCCGGGGCAGGGGCCTCCGCCCTCGCCGTCCCCGCCACCGCCTCCCGGCCCTCCCGCGAAAGAGACAAAGAGCCGGCGCCCCGACCCGAGGAGCTGCAGCTGCCGGGGCGGGCGGCGGGGAGCGTCTGCCCCGGAACGAGGCGCAGGCTCGGGCGAGGGCGAGCCGGCGGCGCCCGGGCCGATCCACGGCTCGCGGGGCGGTGCGGACGGCGGGACCCGCCGCGGTGGGGCCGGGCGCCCCGGCGCAGGGCAGCGGCCCGGGCGAGCGCGCTCCGGGCCACACGGGCTGGCGAGCGCCGGGAGCAGCGGGGCCCGCCGACCGCGCCTCCGCGGCGAGGCGGGCGGAGCGCGCGGGCAGCGGCGCAGGGGCACTCACCGGATCGGAAGAAGGCCGCGATGTCGGCCAGGTCCTTGGCCGCTTCCTCGGCCCCCTCGCCGGCGCCGCCCGCGCAGCCCGCGCTCGCCGCGCCGGCCGTAGCGGCGGGGCCGGAGGACGCGGCGGGGGCGGCGGCGCCGCCGCTGCTGCCGCTCATGGCTGCGGCGGCGCCCGCGGCCGCGCCCGGCTCGGGCCCCGCGCCCCTAGCGCCGCGCGCCGCCTGCTCCGCGCCGGGCCTGGCGGCGCCGAGCGCCCAGCTGCCCGCGCCCGGCGCGTGGACGCAGAGCCCCGGGGCGGCGGCGGCGGCGGGCGGCGGCGGCGGCGGCGGCTCGGCCCGAGGAGCGCGCCCACATAGACGAGGACTCCGCCCGGGAGCCGCGAGCCGGCCGCGGGGCGGGAGCGCGGAGCCACGGCCTCGGCGGCGCCGGCCGGAGCGCGGGCAGCAGCGCGCGCCGCGCCGGACACGCAGTCGCGAGGGCGGGGGCCCGTGGCCGGCGGGAGCTCCGCGATCACGGGCGCCGGCAGCAGCCGCGAGCCTCCATCTTGATTTCCAATGGGGAAGGAAGGAGGGGGAGGGGGGAAATCACGGCAGAGGGAACCCGGGTGAAAGGAAAAGGGAGAGCAGGGAAAGGAGAGGAAGGAAAAAAAGAGGGGCTTCGGGAATTTCCGGTGGATTTCGTCTGGGGCCGGAGCGTGGGCTCGGCGGGAGGGCGGGGCGTGTGGTGGGCGGGGCCTGGCGGAGAGGCGGGGCCACGCCGGGTGGCCCGGCGCTCAGCGAGCCGGCGGCTGGCTGCGGGAGCGGTCAGCCTTGCTCTTTCTCCACCCCGGCAGCTGCCGCCTCTGGAAGGAGGGAACCCTCTAACCAGCGAGGGCGGCCCTTTCCCGGCGTGGCGCCCGTCGGGCGCTTGCTCCTGCGGCACTACACCGTCCGTCGGGTTTCTGTTCCGCTCGCGGGCGGCGACCGGGCCGCCTCCGGGCGGCGCAGGGCAGCGGCCCGGGCGAGCGCGCTCCGGGCCACACGGGCTGGCGAGCGCCGGGAGCAGCGGGGCCCGCCGACCGCGCCTCCGCGGCGAGGCGGGCGGAGCGCGCGGGCAGCGGCGCAGGGGCACTCACCGGATCGGAAGAAGGCCGCGATGTCGGCCAGGTCCTTGGCCGCTTCCTCGGCCCCCTCGCCGGCGCCGCCCGCGCAGCCCGCGCTCGCCGCGCCGGCCGTAGCGGCGGGGCCGGAGGACGCGGCGGGGGCGGCGGCGCCGCCGCTGCTGCCGCTCATGGCTGCGGCGGCGCCCGCGGCCGCGCCCGGCTCGGGCCCCGCGCCCCTAGCGCCGCGCGCCGCCTGCTCCGCGCCGGGCCTGGCGGCGCCGAGCGCCCAGCTGCCCGCGCCCGGCGCGTGGACGCAGAGCCCCGGGGCGGCGGCGGCGGCGGGCGGCGGCGGCGGCGGCTCGGCCCGAGGAGCGCGCCCACATAGACGAGGACTCCGCCCGGGAGCCGCGAGCCGGCCGCGGGGCGGGAGCGCGGAGCCACGGCCTCGGCGGCGCCGGCCGGAGCGCGGGCAGCAGCGCGCGCCGCGCCGGACACGCAGTCGCGAGGGCGGGGGCCCGTGGCCGGCGGGAGCTCCGCGATCACGGGCGCCGGCAGCAGCCGCGAGCCTCCATCTTGATTTCCAATGGGGAAGGAAGGAGGGGGAGGGGGGAAATCACGGCAGAGGGAACCCGGGTGAAAGGAAAAGGGAGAGCAGGGAAAGGAGAGGAAGGAAAAAAAGAGGGGCTTCGGGAATTTCCGGTGGATTTCGTCTGGGGCCGGAGCGTGGGCTCGGCGGGAGGGCGGGGCGTGTGGTGGGCGGGGCCTGGCGGAGAGGCGGGGCCACGCCGGGTGGCCCGGCGCTCAGCGAGCCGGCGGCTGGCTGCGGGAGCGGTCAGCCTTGCTCTTTCTCCACCCCGGCAGCTGCCGCCTCTGGAAGGAGGGAACCCTCTAACCAGCGAGGGCGGCCCTTTCCGGGCCCGGCGTGGCGCCCCCGTCGGGCGCTTGCTCCTGCGGCACTACACCGTCCTCCGATCGCTGGAGCTGTTTATTACTGTTCTCGCCCGCGGGGCCGGCTGACTCCGGCTCCGGGCGGGTGTGTTTCTCGTTGGCTCAGCGCGGGCGCTGGCACGTAGACCGGGCTCCATAGTCATTGCTGAATGGAGAGATCATGCAAACGGGTTGTGTGTACTCCAGTCCCAGAGGGAAGGCAGCAAGCCTCTAAACTCCTGGGGGACGTCTCCTCGTCTGTAAAATGAGCTTCCGGACCCACAGCTCCTCCGTCCCTCCTCCACCAAAGCCTAGAGCAGGGGGAAGGTGATGGTGGCTTTGGATAGCAAAGGAAATGGGGGTAGGTGACACCCAGCTTTAAGGAAGATCTGTGTCACAACAGCATTTGACAAATATTCGAGTACAAACGCCTATGACGTGGTTGCAAGCGGAGTGAGCAGAAGGTATCCGTGTCAGGATCCAGTGCGCCGGAAACAAGGAGAGATAGATAAGATTGATTTTTTTTTTTTAATGGTGAATACTGAAACCAATATACATGTGTCCTGGAAATGAACAATTATGGAAATGAATAGCGAGTGATGGATAGCAGGTTTTTCACTGTGCTAGAGAGGTAGGCTGGAATGAATCGTGTGGTACGGAATTGGAATTGGATACATCCGTGTGCACTCTTGTTTAGCTTAATACAGATACGTGAGAATATGAAAAGATTTACAGATATGTGTGTATATACACCCAGGCTTCTACATGTATTACATTTCCTTGTTCTGTCAGACTAGTGGTCTTAGACATAACACTCCTGTAGCAAGACACGCGAGACACTCCTCTTTTATTAACACCATTCTTCAGTGAAAGGAACCCGGGCTCCTCAGGGGACTGGCTGACTCTGGGACTAGACTCGGAAACATACAAGAGCACCGTAGAGCATCTTCTTGTGCCAGACCATAAGGAAGTGCTGGGAGTGGTGGGGAATGTATTTAAGCAGCAACCAGAACAATGCTAGGGATCTGTCAGAGGCACACAGGAGCCAATGGAAAGGACTCCCAGCGATCAAGACTGTAACAAACAATCAGACCAGCAAAACAAAGCAGTGTTTTATTATACCCAAATCATTAGTCACTCCGTGGTGTCCCACTCTTTGCGACCCCATGGGCTGTAGCTCACCAGGCTTCTCTCTGCATAGAATTCCCCAGGCAAGAATACTGGAGTGAGTTGCCATTCCTTTTTTTTCCAGGGATCTTCCCAGCCCAGGGATAGAACTTGAGTCGCCTGCATTACAGGTAGATTCTTTACCACTATACCCAAAGTATAAAGTATAAATATCCTTGAGTCCATGTTGATAGAATGCAAGGATTGTGTGAGTAAATAATTGAGAGTGAAGAGGCACATGTCCCTCGCAGGAGAATTCAAAATCGTTAACCTAGAGATTTTACCCTCAATGAGATGGAATAGTGTTTGCACTTAGCAACTTCCAGAAGTGTAACTTTACAATGAACAAACAACTGCTTTGGCCACATGAGCAAGATTACCAACAGGGATAAATCAAGTGGATGGTATACACCCTTGATATGATGTAATGAAAATGGCACTTTACCTCTATGGTCTTCCTCTGGAAACACAGTCTAATCATGAGAAAATTTTCAGACAAATCCCAGTTAAGGGACATTCTACAAATGACCTGATCAATACTTACCCAAACTATTAAGGAAAATCTGAAAACTGATACAGCCCAACAAGAGTCCAAGAAAGCATGGTAACTAAATGTAATGTAAGATTTTTTAGGATCCTGGAATCAAGAAAGGACATTCGGGACTTCCCCTGGTGGCCCAGTGGGTAAGGACACTGCCTTGCACTGCAAGGGGCGCCGGTTCGATCCCTGGCCTGGGAAGATCCCACGTGCTGCAGAGCGTCTGAACCAATGTGTCCAATCGCCGAGCCGGAGCTCTGGAGCGCATGTGCCCAGAGCCGGCGCTCTGCAACGACAGACGCCACCGTGATGGGAGGCCCACACAGGCCAAAGAACAAAGACGGATGAAAACAGAGAAATGAAAGACCAGTGGAAGCTGCCCGCCCGCTCCCCTCCCTCCCCAACCCGACCCCCGCCCCAAATAAATAAATAAATCTTTAAAAAAAAAAAAAAAAGAAAGAAAGGACATTTGGGGGCTTCCGGGGCTTCAGGTGATCCAGTGGGTAAGGACACCACCTTCAGTGCAAGGGGCACCAGTTCGATCCCTGGCCTGGGAGGATCCCACATGCCGCGGAGCAGCTGAACCGATGTGTCCAATTACGGAGCCGGAGCTCTGGAGCGCACGTGCCCAGAGCCGGTGCTCTGCAACATCAGAGGCCACTGCAATGGGAGGCCCACACGGGCCAAAGAACAAAGATGGTTGAAAACGGATAAATGAAAGACCAATAGAAGTGGCCAAAAAAAAGAAAGGACACTATGTTAAAACTATGAAAATATGAATAACATATGGACTTTAGTTAGTAATAATGTTCCAGTGTGCTCAGTCGCTCAGTGGTGGCTGACTCTGCAACTCCATGGACTGTAGACTCCTCTGTCCATGGAATTTTCCAGGCAGGAATACTGGAGTGGGTTGTCATTTCCTTCTC
Organism: Tragulus kanchil; assembly: GCA_022376925.1. NCBI lineage: Eukaryota > Metazoa > Chordata > Mammalia > Artiodactyla > Tragulidae > Tragulus > Tragulus kanchil. The sequence continues at coordinate 154,456,590 of JAIOJX010000004.1, forward strand.
CAAATGTACCAATATTGATTCTTTAATTGTGAGTAATATGGGAAAATTGGATGTGAAGTATAAGAGAACTCTGGTCTACCTTCCCAACTTGCTATTTCAAAATCTAAATCTATCGTAAAAGAGAAGTGTTTTTTTTATATAGATTTTTTTTTTTTTTTGCCTCTAAGTCATCATTTATTTTTCATCCATCTTTATTCTTTTTGGTATGTGGGGGCCTCCCATCGCAGTGGCCAGTCTCGTTGCAGAGCACTGGCTCAGGCACATGCATTCCAGAGTGCTGGCTCATAACTGGACACTGGCCCAGCCATTCCTCAGCATGTGGGATCTTCCCGGGCCAGGGATCAAACTGGTGCCCTTTGCACTGCAAGGCAGACTCTCTGCCCACTGGACCACCAGGGAAGCCCAGAAGTTTATTTTTATTTTTTTTTAATTTAATTGTATGTAGAATCTCAAAAAGAAAAAATTCAGCTGATCCAAATTTCACAGGCTTTCAGCTCTGGTGTACTATGTTTCTTTTTTTTATTTTTCTGTTGGGTAATTTCTGTATCCAGCTCCCATTGCTCCTCACAGCTTAATCCTATTTCAGAGACAACAAAACAGGAAATCTCTTTGTCATTTGAGTACATTCCCCTTCCTGCTCCCCAAGGTTGCAGCCAAACTTCCAGAGGCATTGGTGGTATCACTTAGTGGGGCGGGGATGGGGAGATTGCACCTGGTCCTTGGTCATCATGGGCTCATCCTGTCACGGAGGCTCATGAGTGTCCCCTGTGTGTCTGCCTGCTTAACACTCCTGCTTGGACTGTAGGTGTGGTCATGACTTTACTGCTTTCTGCTGTAGCGTCCTGCTCACCAGCTGTGGGGCTCTGGAGATCAGAGGCAGTCCCCAGACACTCAGGAGGACATTCAGCTGCTCCGTGGGACGCTCCCACCCCTTCCCACTCCACGCCACAAAGTGAAACCGAAAAAAAATAGAAGTGGCCAAAAAGAAAGGACACTATGTTAAAACTATGAAAATATGAATAACATATGGACTTTAGTTAGTAATAATGTTCCAGTGTGCTCAGTCGCTCAGTGGTGGCTGACTCTGCAACTCCATGGACTGTAGACTCCTCTGTCCATGGAATTTTCCAGGCAGGAATACTGGAGTGGGTTGTCATTTCCTTCTCCAAATGTACCAATATTGATTCTTTAATTGTGAGTAATATGGGAAAATTGGATGTGAAGTATAAGAGAACTCTGGTCTACCTTCCCAACTTGCTATTTCAAAATCTAAATCTATCGTAAAAGAGAAGTGTTTTTTTTATATAGATTTTTTTTTTTTTTTGCCTCTAAGTCATCATTTATTTTTCATCCATCTTTATTTTTTTTTGTATGTGGGGGCCTCCCATCGCAGTGGCCAGTCTCGTTGCAGAGCACTGGCTCAGGCACATGCATTCCAGAGTGCTGGCTCATAACTGGACACTGGCCCAGCCATTCCTCAGCATGTGGGATCTTCCCGGGCCAGGGATCAAACTGGTGCCCTTTGCACTGCAAGGCAGACTCTCTGCCCACTGGACCACCAGGGAAGCCCAGAAGTTTATTTTTATTTTTTTTTAATTTAATTGTATGTAGAATCTCAAAAAGAAAAAATTCAGCTGATCCAAATTTCACAGGCTTTCAGCTCTGGTGTACTATGTTTCTTTTTTTTATTTTTCTGTTGGGTAATTTCTGTATCCAGCTCCCATTGCTCCTCACAGCTTAATCCTAGTTCAGAGACAACAAAACAGGAAATCTCTTTGTCATTTGAGTACATTCCCCTTCCTGCTCCCCAAGGTTGCAGCCAAACTTCCAGAGGCATTGGTGGTATCACTTAGTGGGGCGGGGATGGGGAGATTGCACCTGGTCCTTGGTCATCATGGGCTCATCCTGTCACGGAGGCTCATGAGTGTCCCCTGTGTGTCTGCCTGCTTAACACTCCTGCTTGGACTGTAGGTGTGGTCATGACTTTACTGCTTTCTGCTGTAGCGTCCTGCTCACCAGCTGTGGGGCTCTGGAGATCAGAGGCAGTCCCCAGACACTCAGGAGGACATTCAGCTGCTCCGTGGGACGCTCCCACCCCTTCCCACTCCACGCCACAAAGTGAAACCAGGTTCTCTCTACTCCCAGACCCCCGAAGCCTACCTGGACACAGACTTCCTCTTTCAGAGACCCACATAGGGGTCTAATGTGATCCCGTTTCCTCTCACCCATGTTGCAGAATTGCAATTTCCTCTGCAGCAAGTAAGCATCACTCTAGGTCTGGCATGCTTCCTTTGAAATCTTTTATTTGAGCATAACCTTTGTGCGCTTAGGAGATGCTGTTTTTGAAACTCCTTTCCCTTCCATTCTTCCCTCTGCCATAGGTTCCAGAAGTTTCTCTTGAAATCTGGAAGCCAGTGCTGACTTCTTTGGCCCTGCATGCCTCCCATACCATCCTGCCTTGCGGGTAATGACTATAGATCCCCCTCTCTCTCTTGCTGCCTCAATGGTGGAGATAGGCCAAGAATTTGAAAATGTCAAAATTGCTGGGGGCAGGAGGAAAAAATGGATGTCAATCAGCCACAGAAAGATGGTGGTCCTTGGCAAGTTTCGATTCAGAGAGGCTTTCTCTGGCTGGAAGGTTCTTGGGTGGAGGTAAGTTCTGGGTGTTGGGATCTGGCCCCAAAGGGAGTGTGGAGTGCATTCTGATGACGGCTCAGGGTGTTGGAATAGGGTTGGAATGACTCTCGTGTGTTTCGACAGAAAGACCTCCAGTGTTGAGACCCAGATATTGACCAGTCCTTCGATCTCAAGTAGAGTCATTTCCAAGAAAGCTCAGTAGAAGACTCGTGTCTGAGTGTGGGATGTGGCAGGAAGGCTCACCCAAATTGCACTGTGAGAGAGAGGCTGTACACAGGGCTTTTTCTCCTTCTACCATCTGCGCATGTGTAGGGGGATCTAAACAGGGTTTCGTGACAGCTGCTGTTGATCCTACCCCACTTTGAAAATTCAGCTCAAATTTCATCCCCTTTCAAGAAGCTGCGGCATCCACTCCAATTGACCTCTCCCGCCTCTGGATTCTGGAGCACCGGTTGTTCTGGCATTTGACTGTAAACTGTAGTATATTGTTTGTGGCCTTTGTGTTTGATGTCTTGCCTACAAGGTGAAGAGATTCCTTGCAATCAGCACATAAGTCTCAGCCTGTCTTCTGTGCACCTAGATCTATACCAGTCCGGAAGCCATGGCGCAAAAGAAATGGAAAAAGCCCGTTGCAGGAGACAGGGTAAGTTGCATAGTCAACATCCTTTCTCTCCTGATCAGAGCCCATGCCTGGTTAACACACTCCACTTCCCAGCTCGGAGAGCCATGTGACAGAGTGCTGGCTGATGAGTGGAAAGGACTGGCTAGGGCTCACAGAAAGTGTCCAGACACCACAAGTGCATGCATTAGCCCTTTGCCCTCTGTCCTCTTCAGAACACAGACAAAACCCAAAGCTGAGGAGTCCAGCACTGTGTGCTTCTGCGAAGGTAAACATGAGAGCACATGGTTCAGACCACTCAGTGAGCTGCCCACCTCGGGGCTTCTCCCAGCATGGAAACATACAAGAAAATCACGGTGCTGGAGAAAACACTTCAGAGTCGCTTGGACAGCAAGGAGAGCAAACCAGTCAATCCTAAAGGACATCAACCCTATACTCATTGAAAGGACTGATGCTGAAGCTGAAGTGCCAATCCTTTGGCCACCTGATAAGAAAAGCCGACTTATTGGAAAAGCCCCTAATGCTGGGAAAGGCTGAGGGCAAGAGGAGAAGAAGGGGGTGACAGAGGAGGAGATGGTTGCATGACATCATTGACACAATGGACATAAGTTTGAGAAAACTCCAGGGGAGAGCGAAGCACAGGGAGGCCAGCGTGCTACCGTCCACGGGGTTGCAACGACTTCGCCATGGCCTAGCCGCGGAACAAGAGCAACAGTGGAAATGTCCAGGGGATAACTTGAGATATGGGGCTTGACCTCTGGCCAAAGTTGGGACTCTAAGTCTGAATTTGAGCTGAAGAGCATAAAAATACCTGGAGTTTTAGACTTGATTCATCTGCTAAGGCGATGAGGGTAGAAAGGGAGGAGGGCTGAGGGCTCAGATTCTGTGCCCTCAGGGTATAGAACGGGTGGCACTGGCTGATGTGACTGGCAGTGTCCTGAGAGTTCCTAGCAGGTCCTGGGGCCGATTAAGGGGCAGGTAAAAGGAGAGAAACACCCACAGGGGCCGGGCATCTAATTTGGGGGTAAAAGAATCTGCCTGCTAATGCAGGAGACATAGGTTAAACCCCTGGGTTGGAAAGATCCCCTGAAGAAGGAAATGGCAACCCCCTCCAGTTTTCTGGCCTGGGAACTCCCATGCATCGAAGAGGCTGGTGGGCCATAGCCCACAGGGTCGAAAGAGCGTCAGACACAACTATGTGACTCAACAACCTGCTAAGTTGGGTCACAAGTCACTACAAATGGATCCAACTTCTTGGGTCTCTCATCTTTGATCTGGGGGTGACCTCCACTAAAGTGCTAGAAGGTCCACGCCAGAGTCCTGCTTAGTCTGCTCTGAACCTGAATTTGCAGGCCCAGGACCCTAGGAAAGGCTGCCTGACTTTGAGGGTGAATTGCTAAGAGTCTTTTGAACTCCCTCACTCTGGTGCTGTTTTAGTCGTGTAGATAGCTCTGAATATACAAATTAAGCAAAGACATGCAGTGAGGGACGGAAGAGGGAGTTAAGTTAGAAGAAGTCTAGGAAAGGAACGAGGGGTGGAATTTGGGAGCCTCTAAGGTGGACAGGGGACCTAAAAATACTTGTAGGGGTGTGTGGGTGTGTGTGTGTGTGCCTGCCTGCTTGCATTTGGGGAATGGGTTGATGAAAATCTGGTGGCAGGGAAACCCAGCAGTACAGGAAACGATAAAGATAGATTTGGCTTTGAAATAACGCAGATTCAAAAGTTGCAAGTTTTTATTTTTACTGGTGTGTTAATGAGAAACGTGTATAGGAAAAGTGACAATATCTATATTTGCTGCCTTGCCTTTCAAGTCCATCAGTGTTACGCCTCATCGCTTAATATCTGCTGATTTTCTGTCCTGCCCAGTAACCCAAAGACTCCGAAACTGAGTCCCTACCCCCAGTTAAGCAGAATACCAGGTGGGACGTTCATTCATTGTGCTCCTGGTCAACTTCTGGTCTTCAAGATTTCTCTAATGGATAACTACTCCTGGGAGTACTAACACTTTAAATCTTTATCACTTAATGCCTTATAGAGAAGATTAGTGGATTAGCCCAGCCTTGGCAGGAGTAATGAGAGGGATAAAAGAAGGAAAAGAGCAATGGCAAGCACCCACAGGGGCCGGGCATCTAATTTGGGGGTAAAAGAATCTGCCTGCTAATGCAGGAGACATAGGTTAAACCCCTGGGTTGGAAAGATCCCCTGAAGAAGGAAATGGCAACCCCCTCCAGTTTTCTGGCCTGGGAACTCCCATGCATCGAAGAGGCTGGTGGGCCATAGCCCACAGGGTCGAAAGAGCGTCAGACACAACTATGTGACTCAACAACCTGCTAAGTTGGGTCACAAGTCACTACAAATGGATCCAACTTCTTGGGTCTCTCATCTTTGATCTGGGGGTGACCTCCACTAAAGTGCTAGAAGGTCCACGCCAGAGTCCTGCTTAGTCTGCTCTGAACCTGAATTTGCAGGCCCAGGACCCTAGGAAAGGCTGCCTGACTTTGAGGGTGAATTGCTAAGAGTCTTTTGAACTCCCTCACTCTGGTGCTGTTTTAGTCGTGTAGATAGCTCTGAATATACAAATTAAGCAAAGACATGCAGTGAGGGACGGAAGAGGGAGTTAAGTTAGAAGAAGTCTAGGAAAGGAACGAGGGGTGGAATTTGGGAGCCTCTAAGGTGGACAGGGGACCTAAAAATACTTGTAGGGGTGTGTGGGTGTGTGTGTGTGTGCCTGCCTGCTTGCATTTGGGGAATGGGTTGATGAAAATCTGGTGGCAGGGAAACCCAGCAGTACAGGAAACGATAAAGATAGATTTGGCTTTGAAATAACGCAGATTCAAAAGTTGCAAGTTTTTATTTTTACTGGTGTGTTAATGAGAAACGTGTATAGGAAAAGTGACAATATCTATATTTGCTGCCTTGCCTTTCAAGTCCATCAGTGTTACGCCTCATCGCTTAATATCTGCTGATTTTCTGTCCTGCCCAGTAACCCAAAGACTCCGAAACTGAGTCCCTACCCCCAGTTAAGCAGAATACCAGGTGGGACGTTCATTCATTGTGCTCCTGGTCAACTTCTGGTCTTCAAGATTTCTCTAATGGATAACTACTCCTGGGAGTACTAACACTTTAAATCTTTATCACTTAATGCCTTATAGAGAAGATTAGTGGATTAGCCCAGCCTTGGCAGGAGTAATGAGAGGGATAAAAGAAGGAAAAGAGCAATGGCAAGCACTAATAAAAAAAGACACCTACAAAACAAACAAACAAACCCACCTGCTTTGCTTTTGCCTGGAGCTGACCCCACTGCCTTTCAGTCTAGACTCTAAGAAAGTTCAGGCTCTGCTTCCTTTAAGAGGCAGCGAAGATGTTTATATTCAGGGATCATGGATGACTCACCGAAGGCCACATGGGCAGAGACCCTGAGGCAGTCCACTGTGTTGGGCAATATGAAGAAGCTAGGGGAGATCACCGTGGTTGGGGATGGCGGAAAATAGGAGACGCATTTATGGCACAGAGAAACCTCAACACATAAAACCTCACAACGGCTTTGTTAGGACCCTGCCTTTTAGTCAGAATGAGATCACAGACATATTTGTGCTAAGTCACTTCGGTCATGTCTGACTCTGTGACCCTATGGACTGTAGCCAGGCTCCTCTGTTGATGGGATTTTCCAGGCAAGAATACTGGAGTGAGCTGCCATTTCCTTCTCTAGGGGAATCTTCCCAACCCAGGGATTGAACCCGTTTTTCTTATGTCTCCTGCACTGGCAGGCAGATTCTTTACCACTAGTGTCCCCTGGGAAGCCCAGTCAGTGCTCTGTGGTAATCTAAGTGGGAAGGAAATTCAAAAAGGAGGGGCCATATGTATACATGAGGTTTCCCAAGTGGTCAGTGGTAAAGAATCCGCCTACAAGGCAGGAGACCTGGGCTCCACCCATGGGGTCTCAAAGAGCTGGACACAACTGGGCAATTTTTAAAAATATGTATACGTGTAGCTAATTCACTTTGCTGTACAGCAGAAGCTAACACAACATTGTAAAAAACTATACTCCAATAAAAATGAAACATAAATAAATTTTTAGGGCTTCCCTGCTGGTCCAGTGGGTAGAGAGTCTGCCTTGCAGTGCAAGGGACACCAGTTCAATCCCTGGCCCAGGAAGATCACACATGCTGAGGACCGGCCGGGCCGGTGTGTCCAATTACCAGCCAGCGCTCTGGAGCGCATGCGCCCAGAGCTGGTGCTCTGCAACGAGAGAGGCCACTGCAATGGGAGGCCCACACAGGCCAAAAAAAAAAATAAAGGTGGATGAAAAATAAACAATGATCATGTAAAGGCAAAAAAAAAAAAATTTTAATAAATAAATAAATTTTTTTAAAAAGGATTTTAAAAAACCCAGCAGCTCCCCCACCCTGGGGAAAGACTGTGGAAGATGCTTGAGGACAGCCACCCAAACTGATGGGAGCCCCGCCCGCAGAGCTGACCCAAGGACACACCCCTCCGGAGGGAAGGCGGGTGGGCCCAGGTGACCGCCTGGCCCTTGCTGACCCGTGTTGCGCAGCCACACCCGAGAGGACCACTGCCCCCTCCTGCCAGGGGGTCCTGCCCTGGCACCTTGTTCTTCTCCCAGCCAGCTCCCTGTTCTCGGGGACTTAGGGACAAGAAGAGACAGAAGAAAACCACGTTTTAGAGAGCACCTCAGGCCTCTTTTTAAATTTTTATTGGCGTATAGTTGACTTACACTGTAGTGTTACTTTCTGCTGTACAGCAAAGTGGATCAGTTCTACATATACATGTATTTACCCTTTTATTTCTCTTAAAGATTCTTTTGAACCTCAAGCCTCTTTACTAGTTGTTTCTTTATATCTGTCTTGGGAGTAAAACCAAGGATTACAGAAAGCAACAAGGAATGCCAGTTAGTGGACTGAACTTTTTTTTTTCCAAAACGGGTAGAGTTGACTGTCCTCTTCCAAGGACACTGGGTGCCTAGTGGCACTATGGAGGGAAAGAAGTCCCGGGGAAAACTAGCACCTCTGACACTGACTAGCTGTGCGGTCCCAGGGAGGGAACCAGCGAGAGGAACACTGCCTGCCGGACTCTGGCCTTCCAGCACCGCCCTCCTCGAGGAAGACCCCGTGTGTGGTCAATGCCTGCAACAGCTAGTCCCCATCTGCCCTTCCTCCACCCCATCCTGTTCATGGGAGATGGGCAGGGAAGCACCTGGAGACAAGCCGGACTGAACTGGTTCCTACTTGAACTGGGAATTGTGCAGAAATGAGGCCAGGAGATGGGGCAACCAGGCCGCAGGGGAAGTGAGTGCAGGGAGCAGACTGGAGCGAGGCCCGCCAGCGCTGCTCACCCTCCACAGCAAACCCTTCTCCTGGGACCACCTGCGGGGTCTCCAGCTAAGAGTACCCCACTGGAAAGCAATCCGCCCCAGGGGACCGTTCTAGGTCATAGACCCTCACTGAGCAAATGGCTATGGCTTTGGAACAGAATTGTAGTCGGGGCATAGAATCCTTCCTCCCCACATCCTGGGACAGGATCGGTGTAACCCACCTTCAGCAGTTTGGGGACAGCAGATGAGCCATGCGTGTGTTTTCTCAAGAATAGACCCCGTGTGCCCAGAGAAGGCAAGAGAAAGCCTCAGACTGAGGGCTACTTGAGGAAGACGAGGAGGACCACGCCCTTGAAGTAGCCCCCTCCCAGCCCTGGGCTTGCAGTCTAACTTCTGTGAAAACCCCCCAAATGGTCATGCAAACTGTTGGCTAGCCCAATCAGCATTGACTGAATTCTCTAGCTTTCTCTTTCTACAAAGAGAGTCAAAAAAATTTAGTATCAGCAATGGAGATGTGGGCTTCCCAGGTGGCTCAGCAGGAAAGAATTTGCCTGCAAGTGCAGGGCCCTGGAGTTCAATCCCTAGGTCTAGAAGATTCCCTGTTGAAGGAAACGGTAACCCATTCCTGTCTTCCTGCCTGAGAAATGCCACGGACATTTACATACTGTAACCCTTTTATTTCTCTTAAAGATTCTTTTGAACCTCAAGCCTCTTTACTAGTTGTTTCTTTATATCTGTCTTGGGAGTAAAACCAAGGATTACAGAAAGCAACAAGGAATGCCAGTTAGTGGACTGAACTTTTTTCCAAAACGGGTAGAGTTGACTGTCCTCTTCCAAGGACACTGGGTGCCTAGTGGCACTATGGAGGGAAAGAAGTCCCGGGGAAAACTAGCACCTCTGACACTGACTAGCTGTGCGGTCCCAGGGAGGGAACCAGCGAGAGGAACACTGCCTGCCGGACTCTGGCCTTCCAGCACCGCCCTCCTCGAGGAAGACCCCGTGTGTGGTCAATGCCTGCAACAGCTAGTCCCCATCTGCCCTTCCTCCACCCCATCCTGTTCATGGGAGATGGGCAGGGAAGCACCTGGAGACAAGCCGGACTGAACTGGTTCCTACTTGAACTGGGAATTGTGCAGAAATGAGGCCAGGAGATGGGGCAACCAGGCCGCAGGGGAAGTGAGTGCAGGGAGCAGACTGGAGCGAGGCCCGCCAGCGCTGCTCACCCTCCACAGCAAACCCTTCTCCTGGGACCACCTGCGGGGTCTCCAGCTAAGAGTACCCCACTGGAAAGCAATCCGCCCCAGGGGACCGTTCTAGGTCATAGACCCTCACTGAGCAAATGGCTATGGCTTTGGAACAGAATTGTAGTCGGGGCATAGAATCCTTCCTCCCCACATCCTGGGACAGGATCGGTGTAACCCACCTTCAGCAGTTTGGGGACAGCAGATGAGCCATGCGTGTGTTTTCTCAAGAATAGACCCCGTGTGCCCAGAGAAGGCAAGAGAAAGCCTCAGACTGAGGGCTACTTGAGGAAGACGAGGAGGACCACGCCCTTGAAGTAGCCCCCTCCCAGCCCTGGGCTTGCAGTCTAACTTCTGTGAAAACCCCCCAAATGGTCATGCAAACTGTTGGCTAGCCCAATCAGCATTGACTGAATTCTCAAGCTTTCTCTTTCTACAAAGAGAGTCAAAAAAAAATTTAGTATCAGCAATGGAGATGTGGGCTTCCCAGGTGGCTCAGCAGGAAAGAATTTGCCTGCAAGTGCAGGGCCCTGGAGTTCAATCCCTAGGTCTAGAAGATTCCCTGTTGAAGGAAACGGTAACCCATTCCTGTCTTCCTGCCTGAGAAATGCCACGGACAGAGGAGCCTGGTGGGCTAGAGTCCACAGGGGTCATAAATAAGTTGGACACAATTGAGCACAAAAATCACAAACAAAAAAACACTGGAGATATCTGAGAGTTGCTGCTGGGATTAACACCCACCCCGCTTCACGCATCACAGCCCTCCCCCCACGTCCATCCTTTTCTCTCCTGAGAGTACCGTTGGTCACACCTGCCTCTCTAGTCAAGCAGAGTGACCTCAACAGCCCCAAGGAAACCGTGGGGCTAGACTGAGAACGCCCCCCAGGTCGGGGGTGGGCAGCCAGATCAGGGAGGAGGGGGGGCTGGCCCCCTGCCTTTGCCCTCTGCCCCCCAGCAGGCTCATGAGGGTCACGGAGAGCAGGGCATCGTTGCCCACAAGTCAGCCTGGCAGGAACCCAAAGGCATGCTTGGGTGCTTGGTCCCTTCTCTGTGGCTCCAAACTCCAAAAGTTCTGAATATCAGTGTCTTTTTTTTTTTTTTTAAGATTTATTTTTATTTATTTATCGGGGTGGATTTATTTATTTATTTATTTTGGGCGGGGGTCGGGTTGGGGAGGGAGGGGAGTGGGTGGGCCACTTCTGTTGGTCTTTCATTTGTCTATTTTCATCCGTTTTTGTTCTTTGGCTCCTGTGGGCCTCCCATCGCGGTGGCCTCTGTTGTCGCAGAGCGCCGGCTCCGGGCGCATGCGCTCCAGAGCTCCGGCTGGGTAATTGGACACATCAATCCAGCCGCGGCACACGGGATCTTCCGAGGCCAGGGATCGAACCGGCGCCCCTTGCACTGCAAGGCGATGTCCTTACCCACTGGACCACCAGAGCCCCTATCAGTGTCTTTTGTAACTCCTTTGGTGGCAAAAACTGACTTAGCATGCTTGAGGCTGTGGGTGTATTTTATATCATTCAGGGTGCATCATATTTTTGCTGCAGAAATACTGATGGATGTGATTTTGCAGGTGTACCCCAAGAGCCCCCTGGGGGTATTAAGTAGTTTACCATATACAGATAGTGTTACCTTTTCAGATATGAGAACATTTTAATGGACTTCAGAAAGGGTCAGAATTCTGAAGTTCATCTGACTCCAAGGTTTGGGAAGAGTAAACATACAGATTGTGTACAAATGGCCCATGAGCACAGGAAAAGACGTTGAACGTAATTAGTTATTAGGGGAGTGCAAACCAAACCGCAGTGAGATACTACTCCACACCCAGTAGCAGGGCTGTAATCAGAAAGGCAGCCAGAAACAAGTTCTGACAAGGATGGAAGGAAACTAAGCATCTCATTCCTTGCTGAGGGGATGTGAAAACGGTGCAGCCACTTTAGAAAACAGCTTGGCAGTTGTTCAAGAAGTTAAACATAGAGTTACCATATGACCCAGCCACTCTCGTCCTCGAAATACAGCCAAGAGAACTGAAAACTTGCGTCCACACAAAAAGCTCTCTGCAAGCGTTCACAGCAGCATTATTCATGATAGGAAAAGGCTGGAAACAACCCAACTGTCTATCAACAGATAAATGTATGAAGAGAATGCATGTCTGTGCACTGGAATATTCTTTGGCTATAATAGGAATGAAGTACGGACATACGCTATGACATGGGTGAATCTTGAAAACGTTCTGCTAAGAGAAAGAAGCCAATGACAAAAGGCCACATAGTGTATGATTCCATTTCTATAAAAGTATCCAGAATAGGCAAATCCATGGAAACAGAAAGTAGATGAGTGGTTGCCAGGGGCGGAGGAACAGAGGACTATATTAAAAAGTATTGAGTTCTGTCCTTTAAGTGGGAGAATTGTTCAGTATATGAATTATATCTCAAAAAAACCTGTTTAGGGACTTGGCTGGTGGTCCAATGGTTAAGACTCTGAGCTTTCATCACACAGGGCATAGGTTCAATCCCTGCTCAGAGAACTAAGATCCCACAGGCTGCATAGCTCGGCCAAATAATGAATGAATGAATGAAAGAGAATGAATGAATAAGTTGTTTAAACAAAAATATAGAGGCTTCTCTGGTAGCTCAGTTGCTAAAGATTCTGCCTACGAGGGGGAAAATCCGGGTTCGACCTCTGGAAGGGATCAAGAAGGAAGCCAGAGGAGTAAACCATGCGGCATCTCTCTCTTCCCCACCTCCACTTGTTCCCCACACCTCCCCATGGCTGCGCCCAACCAGAAGTGAGAGCTGGGGCGGATGAATCTACACCCATCAGCCTCCTGAAGACAGAGAAGAGAGAAGACAGGTAGAGGACGCAGATCAAGGGCAGAGGAGGACCTCCAGGGCAATGATGAACCAGCTCCAGTATTCGATGTCCTGACTCAACCAGCATTCAGCCTCTGTCTGAGCACAACCCTGAGCTCAGAGCTTTAACTGACAAGACATGGCTGGAAGCAGAAGACCCAGCCATTTGATGAGACAAATATGATTACCACAGAGAATATGTGTTCAATGGACTAAACTTCCAATGGAACTCAGAGAAGTAAGAATGACCCCCACCTTGGAGTGGGCTGATGAGGCAAGAAACCATAGATCAGAATTTGATTGCTTTTGATCAAAGACCAAGACTTACAAACAGAGAAAACAGTGTGGTCTTTTTTATAAAAAATGGCGATGAGACGTCTGTGCATGTGCAATATGGAGAAACTGGGCTTCCCAGCAGAGCCTAGGTTGCTGTCTGACCTGGAACACCGAGGGCAGGTCAGCTGTGTCTGGACAGCACTTCTTGACTTTGACTGACTATTGTCCCGTGTTGCAGTATCCTTCCCAGCCAGAACCAGTGGCCAACATCTCACCACAAGGAAGGAGATGTTACTTCCGCCTCCTTTCCGTCCTACTCCATGGTAGGCAGATTCTTTCCCAAAGAAGAGACTTAAGAAGAAGTCTCACACCTGCAGAAGGAAACCTAGTTCATGTCCTCCCAGCAAGACTTTCTTCTCAGAACAGACGTATGCACACTGGCGAGAGGAAAGAGTGGGTGAGAGATATGAAAGGAGTAACATGGAGCCCTATACTATCATATGTAAAAGAGATAACTATTGTCAATGCAAAAAAAATATGATTTCATCTACAAAGGTTTGCAAATTAGAGTTGCTTTCTTCAGAGGAAACATAGGAGGGACTTTGGAATGCAAGAAAGCACATTTCAGAGAAATGAGAAAGATCTGTACCGCATGAGAAGAACTTTGCAGCACTAAGAGCATCAAGCTTGTCTGCTCTAGAGAGTGCTTGTTGCTGGCAACAAGATAGCAAAACCAGGGGAAAATGTCAGAATACAGTTTCATGGACTTTTTTTTTAATGCTCATATATTTAAATTTTAATCAAGTCTTATAGCCTAATTTTCTCATTTGTATCCCTGTATGGCAATAAAAAACATGTGTGAACTGAAAAAAAAAAAAAAAAACTTTCTTCTCTACTCAGCTTCTCCCAGTTCTTCACGACCTTGGGGAATTAAGGAAAGGTACTGTTAATGATAACTATTGCCTGAAATATGACCTTGGGGAATTAAGGAAAGGTACTGTTAATCATAACTATTGCCTGAAATACTATGCTATCTGTATTTTTTTCAAAGTAGTGGAACTGAAACCCATTGAAAAGTCATGCTTTTTTTTTTTTTTTTTTTCAATTCATTTATTTCCCCTCCATCCCAGTCCCCACCCCGGTGATACCTTCTTGGGTCACTGGTCTTCTTGCCTTCCTTTCTTCTCTACTGTCTCTAACATTATCTAAAATTGGTGTCACTGTATACTTACCTTTCCTGAGACAGAAGCCAATGAAAAGGTGAAGGTGAGACCATATTGAACCACAAAGGGAGCAGTAAGTCACACATAACTGGGTCTCTGCCGTCCAGAATCTAAAGTCTACCCTGGGCAGAAAAGTTCCTGATTAGTTTAGCCTGGAGTCCTCTGGAAATAATGAAGACTCAACATGACGTGTTCTGCCTTTATTGGGACTCATCTGCAATGGAAGATACTGGCCTTATGTTATTTCATTTCCCTTTAATAAATAAAGGCCCATGTGTTCCCTGTTTTAGGATTTGGTAGTAGGAAAGTTTGTGTCTGCTGACAGATGGTTGTGCTTCTTTTTAGGAGCTAATGCAAAGTATGAAACTTGCCGTGTTTCATTTTATTCCATGGAAGCGGAGGTGCTCAGAATTAATTTATGGGCTTATTTGCATCCATTTTACAATCATATACTCGCCTTTGTTATGTTGTTCTTATTCTTTTATTGCTATTCTAATAGTCTTCACTTCTTGATTTCACTTATATTTGCTCAAGTCCTTTTCTGAAGAAGGTTGGGGATGGATGGGTGGATGGATAAATAGGTGATTATATGATATATAGACGGATAGGCAGATAAGCCAGTTGGACTGAATTGTGAATAAGGGAAAGAAAGATTCTAGCACAGTGTCTTTATGTTCCGATCTTCCTTTTATGCCATGAACCTACCTTCTTTTTTGAGGATCCAGTGCTCTCAATTTTTACCAAACTTTTCATGAAAGGCTATGCAGCGCAGTAACAGAGCCTTGTTCTGGAATCAGAGTCAGGTGCAAATGCCAAACAGCTGCTGTATCTATGTAAATATAACAAGCTTACCCCCAGTCTCCTGATCTGTAAAATGGTGATGATAGCATTTCCTACCTCATATGGTTGTCCCAAGGCTTCAGTCAGATAGTACTCGTTAATTGCTGCATATGGTCTATATACCACATTGTAAGGGCTCAGTGAACTTTGGTTACTATTGTAATATTATTCCTCAGTTAGGTGACCTCCTTTTCATCTGCTTTGATGCTTCCCTCTCTGAGTCCTCATCACCCTATGTTTGGACTATTACAAGAGCCTCCTAACTTGTCTTAGAATTAAGAATCTTACTGCTGAAAAGGACCACTGAGCTCCACACCCCTACATTCCTAGTATAAACTAGAGTAACCAATACAACATCGTAGAGCAATTATCCTCCATTTAAAAATAAAAAAATACACATAGAGTCATTCAGCAAGATGGTGGAGTAGAAGGGCACACTGCATACTTTCCCCGCCCCCCGGGACTCATCTGCAATGGAAGATACTGGCCTTATGTTATTTCATTTCCCTTTAATAAATAAAGGCCCATGTGTTCCCTGTTTTAGGATTTGGTAGTAGGAAAGTTTGTGTCTGCTGACAGATGGTTGTGCTTCTTTTTAGGAGCTAATGCAAAGTATGAAACTTGCCGTGTTTCATTTTATTCCATGGAAGCGGAGGTGCTCAGAATTAATTTATGGGCTTATTTGCATCCATTTTACAATCATATACTCGCCTTTGTTATGTTGTTCTTATTCTTTTATTGCTATTCTAATAGTCTTCACTTCTTGATTTCACTTATATTTGCTCAAGTCCTTTTCTGAAGAAGGTTGGGGATGGATGGGTGGATGGATAAATAGGTGATTATATGATATATAGACGGATAGGCAGATAAGCCAGTTGGACTGAATTGTGAATAAGGGAAAGAAAGATTCTAGCACAGTGTCTTTATGTTCCGATCTTCCTTTTATGCCATGAACCTACCTTCTTTTTTGAGGATCCAGTGCTCTCAATTTTTACCAAACTTTTCATGAAAGGCTATGCAGCGCAGTAACAGAGCCTTGTTCTGGAATCAGAGTCAGGTGCAAATGCCAAACAGCTGCTGTATCTATGTAAATATAACAAGCTTACCCCCAGTCTCCTGATCTGTAAAATGGTGATGATAGCATTTCCTACCTCATATGGTTGTCCCAAGGCTTCAGTCAGATAGTACTCGTTAATTGCTGCATATGGTCTATATACCACATTGTAAGGGCTCAGTGAACTTTGGTTACTATTGTAATATTATTCCTCAGTTAGGTGACCTCCTTTTCATCTGCTTTGATGCTTCCCTCTCTGAGTCCTCATCACCCTATGTTTGGACTATTACAAGAGCCTCCTAACTTGTCTTAGAATTAAGAATCTTACTGCTGAAAAGGACCACTGAGCTCCACACCCCTACATTCCTAGTATAAACTAGAGTAACCAATACAACATCGTAGAGCAATTATCCTCCATTTAAAAATAAAAAAATACACATAGAGTCATTCAGCAAGATGGTGGAGTAGAAGGACGCACACTGCATACTCGTCTTCGCCCGTGAGAGCACCAACATCACAACTCACTGCTGAATAATCACTGACAGGAGGAACCAAAAGAAGACACCCCCATCCAAAGACAAAGAAGCAGCCACAATGAGATGGCAGGAGGGGGTCACAATCACAACAAAATCAAACCCCATGCCCACCGAGTGGGCGATGCACCAACTAGAGACCAATAATACCAAAGGAGTTCTCACACTCTTGTGAAGGTTCTGAGCCCAATGTCAGACTTCCCAGCTGAGGGCCCGAGAAAGGGACTGGGAATCCCCAGGGAATCTGACCTTGAAGGCCAGCAGGACGGGGGAAACCAGATTCCCATCTTGGAAGGCACAAACAAAATCTTGCATGCATGAAGACCCAGAGGAAAGGAGCAGTGACCCCCACAGGCGACTGAGCCAAAAGCACCTGCTAGTATTGGAGGAGCTCCTGGGGAGGTGGGGTCAGCAGGGGCCGACCACAAGGACAGGGAAATTGGCCGAAGCAGGTCAGGAAGCTCCCCCTTGGCATAAGCCCTCTTGGATGTCACCATTAACCATACCAGAGAGCCCACAGACCCCAGGTCTGGGTCACCTCAGGTCAAACAGCTCCCTGGAAGGGAGTTCAGCCCCGCTCAACAGCAGAGAACTGGGTTAAAGCTTCTCTGAGCAAGGCCCTGCCCACCAGAGCAAGATCCAGTTTTTCCCATTTCCAGTCCTCCCATTGGGAAGCTTACACAAGCCTCTTAGATCCTCTATCAGGAGAGCAGACAGAAGAGGCAAGAAAAAGCACAGCCTCATAATGGCTAAAACAAAAACATGTTACAAAAATAAAGTGTACGGTTCAATCCATAAAATATATATATCAACTAGAAAACCTTGACAGGAGAAGAGTCATGCCTGTGTAATTCTGCCACACAAAGTGGCTTTCAGAAGACGGGGACACTTAGTCACGTCTAGGTATAACTGGTGAACTGTCGGGTACTTTAAATCTCTACAGAACCACTTGGGACGAGAGCTCAGCTGTGCCCAGTGCTGGGGGTTTTCTGCACACCAGTGGGGTGGCCTGTGGGTAGAGCCTCCCCGAGGAGCCTCTGGTATCAGCACTCATCTCCTGGAGAGAGGGGTCCGGGGACCAGGAGCTCAGACCAGGAGCAAAACCGTAGGCAGAGAATGAAAGTTTGCAAAAGAGAATGGGTTTCAGTCCAGCTTCCTGGATGCAAGTCTGGATCCTAAGAAGAGTAACAGCCGTAATTGAAAACTGAAGGAGCTGGCCACCAAATGTGCTTTGGGTGGGGATTCAGGGAACATGTGTCTGTGAGAGCCCTTCATGCCAAGGGGAGATGGTTGCCTCTTCCCCTGCTCTTGCCACCCGCAGCCTGGCTTCCACCTCTCAAGGGCTCAGGCTGGCTCTCAAACGGTGGAGCTTCAGGAGGGACTGGGGCAGCCAGGGGCGAGGGCCTGGGCGCGTGCACTGGATCTGGTGGGAGGGGGCACAAGCCTGCGGGAGTCTTTGAAACACTGCCAAGTAAGTAGGGCAGAGAACCACTTTGCAGAGATTGAGCCCCTGAGTGATCCTGGTGAGCTATCAAGCCAATGAAAGTTGCATCCTCCTGAGAATGGGACGGTCATTTGTGCAGGTGCCCAGGGCCAGAGGAACCTGGGGAGCAGGAGCAGAGCAGGAGGGAGCGGCTGCCTCAGGGAAGGGCCCTTGCTCTTGTCTGCACTTCAGCTCTGCCCCAGCCATCACTCCATGGACCACAGCCCAGTGGTCTTCCCAGAGCACAGACTGGGCTGGGCTGCTCCTTCTCAAGAGCCGTTGGTTTACGCTCTGCCCTTCAGAATGCCCTTCACACGCCTTTGTTGCTGTGGTTCGGTCAGTAAGTCGTGTCCGGCTGTTTGTGACTCCATGGACTGCAATATACCACGTTCCCCTACCCTTCACTATGTCCTGGAGTTTGCTCGCATTCGTGTCCTTTGAGTTCGTGATGCTATCTAACCATGTCACCCTCCTGTTGCATTCAGTCTTTCCAAGTATCAGGGTCTTTTCCATTGAGCTGTCTCTTTGCCTCAGGTGGCCAAAGTATTGGAGCTTCACCTTCAGCACCAGACCTTCCAATGAGTATTCAGGGTTGATTTCCTTTAGGATTGACGGGTTTCATCTCCTTGTCATCCAAGGGACTCTCAAGAGACTTTTCCAGCACCACAGTTCAAAAGCATCACATTCCTTTGTGTGACTATAAAGATCCCCGTTGTCAGCGTCCCGAACCTCATGACCTCCTGGAGCCTCTCTGTTAAGTCCACATCATGGAGACTGCTCCAAGTAGAATATCTTAGGATCCCGGGGGTCACAGTTCCGAGACCTCATATCCCTCCATGCCTGGTGTAGGATCCGGGCAGGGAGGCCCCTGAAATGCCAGGACCCAGTCAGGCTGGGACCTCAGCCTCTAATGCATATGGTGCTGGTGGGGTTCAGTCAGCAGCACCCACAGCCCCACAGTCTTTCACCAAATCTGTGCTCACCACAGGGCCTTTGCACATGACGATCTGAGGTTCACACACCTTCTCTACCAGCTTTCTCCTCACTCTGTTCAGAATCACTTCCCCATATCATCCAATGGAACATTTACATGCCTGTCTTTCCCACTAGCTTCCTGAGAGCTGAGACTAGCTCAGGCTTTCTTTGTGTCCTTCGCCAGATCTGGTGCATCGCTTCACAGATTTAGTAAATGTTCCTAAACATGCCTGTAGATATAATGAGTTGCAAAATCTAATTTTCATCTTTTATTTTAAGCAGGAATGTTCGTCAAGCTATTGCCTCCCCAAAGACAGTTTAAGTCTTTTCTCCAATTACTTTTCTCCAATTATGCAACTGAATGTCGTAAGGAGGTTTCCCACATATGCGGGCGCAGAGGTTTAGGAGACCTGGAGGGTATTCCTAGAGCCACGGGAACAACATCAGTGAGGAGAGTCTGTGTGCAAGCCATGTTCTTCCTACTGTTCCTCTTCGAAAAGAGCCAAGTACAATCTACCAAACCAGACCACGTTCCCTACCCTTCACTATGTCCTGGAGTTTGCTCGCATTCGTGTCCTTTGAGTTCGTGATGCTATCTAACCATGTCACCCTCCTGTTGCATTCAGTCTTTCCAAGTATCAGGGTCTTTTCCATTGAGCTGTCTCTTTGCCTCAGGTGGCCAAAGTATTGGAGCTTCACCTTCAGCACCAGACCTTCCAATGAGTATTCAGGGTTGATTTCCTTTAGGATTGACGGGTTTCATCTCCTTGTCATCCAAGGGACTCTCAAGAGACTTTTCCAGCACCACAGTTCAAAAGCATCACATTCCTTTGTGTGACTATAAAGATCCCCGTTGTCAGCGTCCCGAACCTCATGACCTCCTGGAGCCTCTCTGTTAAGTCCACATCATGGAGACTGCTCCAAGTAGAATATCTTAGGATCCCGGGGGTCACAGTTCCGAGACCTCATATCCCTCCATGCCTGGTGTAGGATCCGGGCAGGGAGGCCCCTGAAATGCCAGGACCCAGTCAGGCTGGGACCTCAGCCTCTAATGCATATGGTGCTGGTGGGGTTCAGTCAGCAGCACCCACAGCCCCACAGTCTTTCACCAAATCTGTGCTCACCACAGGGCCTTTGCACATGACGATCTGAGGTTCACACACCTTCTCTACCAGCTTTCTCCTCACTCTGTTCAGAATCACTTCCCCATATCATCCAATGGAACATTTACATGCCTGTCTTTCCCACTAGCTTCCTGAGAGCTGAGACTAGCTCAGGCTTTCTTTGTGTCCTTCGCCAGATCTGGTGCATCGCTTCACAGATTTAGTAAATGTTCCTAAACATGCCTGTAGATATAATGAGTTGCAAAATCTAATTTTCATCTTTTATTTTTAAGCAGGAATGTTCGTCAAGCTATTGCCTCCCCAAAGACAGTTTAAGTCTTTTCTCCAATTACTTTTCTCCAATTATGCAACTGAATGTCGTAAGGAGGTTTCCCACATATGCGGGCGCAGAGGTTTAGGAGACCTGGAGGGTATTCCTAGAGCCACGGGAACAACATCAGTGAGGAGAGTCTGTGTGCAAGCCATGTTCCCTTCCTACTGTTCCTCTTGAAAAAGAACGAAAAGAGCCAAGTACAATCTACCAAACCAGACCTTTTGGTGGATGGTTTAAACCCTGTTCAGCCACTCTGCTTTTCTAAGCACCTCCCTTTTTCTTGCCCCTGATTATGGCTTCCAAACCAACAGTCAAAATATAGGATGTGGGAACACTTGAGCAAGAGAGCAAAAAAACCAAGATGTTTCAGTCCTTGAAGGGGAAAGGCTGATTGCTGATTGTCCACTTCCCTCACTCTGTCAAATTTCAAGATTTATCAGGCATGACCTAAATTGATCAGGAGATCTTTATCAAGTCCTGTTCTATGCTAGGTGTTGTGTCTCTAGTGATTTTATGCTGTGAATTATAATTTCCACTTTGGTGATGTTTACTTCTTTAACTAAAACACTTGGGTTTGGGGCTTCCTTGGTGGTCCAGTGGGTAAGGACACTGCCTTGCAGGGCAAGGGGCGCCGGTTCGATCCCTGGCCTCGGAAGATCCCAGGTCGTGCCGCGGAGCGGCTGGACCGATGTGTCTAACTACGAGAGCCAGAGCTCTGGAGCGCATGTGCCCAGAGCCGGTGCTCTGCGACAACAGAGGCCACTGCGATGGGAGGCCCACAGGGGCCAAAGAACAAAGACGGATGAAAACAGATAAATGAAAGACCAATAGAAGTGGCCTGCCCGCCCCTCTCCCTCCTCAACCTCCCCCCAACCAAGAAAAAGAAAAAAACACTTGACTTTATTGAAAACAAAACAAAATTTCTGCAAGACTTGTGAAATGTCACCTTACATAGGTGAGATCTTATTCTGTGATGGATTCTGCAGGAGCTCACCAGCATCCATTTTTCTCTTCAAAGGCCCAGAGACTACAATTCTCAGACTTCCTTGCACTTAGATGAGGCCATGTGACCATATTCTGTCCAATGGGATACATACACCCCTGTTAGGG
This sequence comes from Tragulus kanchil, assembly GCA_022376925.1. NCBI lineage: Eukaryota > Metazoa > Chordata > Mammalia > Artiodactyla > Tragulidae > Tragulus > Tragulus kanchil. Next base: position 154,478,203 of record JAIOJX010000004.1, read on the forward strand.
AATCTTGGTTCTCCATTCCCCAACCACATCATTCTTGGCGACAATATGTCCTAGACGGTAAAGGTACAAAACAGAGCAGAGCTACCCCAGCTGAAATAGACAAGGTCGTGAGTGAAAATACTTTTACTTTCATTAAGCCCTTGAAACTCAAGGGTCTATTTGCAAGCACAATTTTCTTTTACTTTCAAATTTTTTTCCCTTGAATCTCTTTGAAAAAAATCAGACCTTTTGGTGGATGGTTTAAACCCTGTTCAGCCACTCTGCTTTTCTAAGCACCTCCTTTTTCTTGCCCCTGATTATGGCTTCCAAACCAACAGTCAAAATATAGGATGTGGGAACACTTGAGCAAGAGAGCAAAAAAACCAAGATGTTTCAGTCCTTGAAGGGGAAAGGCTGATTGCTGTTGTCCACTTCCCTCACTCTGTCAAATTTCAAGATTTATCAGGCATGACCTAAATTGATCAGGAGATCTTTATCAAGTCCTGTTCTATGCTAGGTGTTGTGTCTCTAGTGATTTTATGCTGTGAATTATAATTTCCACTTTGGTGATGTTTACTTCTTTAACTAAAACACTTGGGTTTGGGGCTTCCTTGGTGGTCCAGTGGGTAAGGACACTGCCTTGCAGGGCAAGGGGCGCCGGTTCGATCCCTGGCCTCGGAAGATCCCACGTGCCGCGGAGCGGCTGGACCGATGTGTCTAACTACGAGAGCCAGAGCTCTGGAGCGCATGTGCCCAGAGCCGGTGCTCTGCGACAACAGAGGCCACTGCGATGGGAGGCCCACAGGGGCCAAAGAACAAAGACGGATGAAAACAGATAAATGAAAGACCAATAGAAGTGGCCTGCCCGCCCCTCTCCCTCCTCAACCTCCCCCCAACCAAGAAAAAGAAAAAAACACTTGACTTTATTGAAAACAAAATTTCTGCAAGACTTGTGAAATGTCACCTTACATAGGTGAGATCTTATTCTGTGATGGATTCTGCAGGAGCTCACCAGCATCCATTTTTCTCTTCAAAGGCCCAGAGACTACAATTCTCAGACTTCCTTGCACTTAGATGAGGCCATGTGACCATATTCTGTCCAATGGGATACATACACCCCTGTTAGGGAATCTTGGTTCTCCATTCCCCAACCACATCATTCTTGGCGACAATATGTCCTAGACGGTAAAGGTACAAAACAGAGCAGAGCTACCCCAGCTGAAATAGACAAGGTCGTGAGTGAAAATACTTTTACTTTCATTAAGCCCTTGAAACTCAAGGGTCTATTTGTAAGCACAACCTTTTGACTAATATGTCATTTCTTTACCATAGGGATCCTGTCCTTTTTCTCCGTTTCATGAATCTAGCTCAACGAATCATTCTGAGAAATATATACACAAACCATAGACAGCAATGCTCTTGCCCAACATTTTATTGGCTTTCTGATCTGACTCCAGGTACTTTCCTTGTTAGTCTACTGGCCCCAAACCACACAAGACACCTTTTAGTGACTTTATTTCTCATATCTTTCCCTAGGAAGTTAATCAAGACCTTATTTCAGTTTCTCAAGTTTGATTTATTCTAAAATGTCCTGAGGAAGATTCTCTGCTTGTGTGTGGTCATGCTCAGTTGTATCTGACTCTGCCCCCATCTTTAGCCCACCAGGCTCCTCTGTCCATGGAATGTTCCAGGAAAGAATACTGGAGAGAGTTGCCTTTTCCTCCTCTAGGGGATCTTCCCCATCTAGGGATCAAACCCGCATCTCTTGAGTCTCTTGCACTGGTAGGCAGATTCTTTACCACTAGCGCCACCTGAGAAGCCCAGAATATGCTAATGAAATGAAATGAAGCCCTAGAGACACTAGCCCTGCCGCTCCTGGAGCACTCATTGTAATAAAACTCCTTGAAAGAGTTGTGCAGTCTCCACTGGCTCACCTCGGGTTCCCTCCCTGCCTTTCTGCCTGGAGGCCCTCCTCCCCACCACTCCTGAGCTCCCTACTGTTCGCCTTAATCATCAACAGATGAGCTCCAGCTGGGTTCCCTTCAGTCCCATCTTTATCGTATCCTCATCACACTGAGCTCCTTGGGCTCTTACCCTGTGCGTATGTTTCCCTCCCAGGAATTGGAAACTCTCCCCAGAAAAGCTTCCATCATCCTGCAAAGTGTGTTCAGTAAGTCTCTTTATTATCTATCTTATTTTCTTTATTTGGCTGTGCCCGGTCTTAGTTGTAGCATGCAAACTCTTAAGTTGTGGCATATGGAATTTAGTTCCCTGACCTGGGATCAAGTATGGGCTGCTGCATTGGGAGCGTGGAGTCTTAGCCACTGAATCAACAGGTAAGTCTCCAGTGTCTCTTAGATGTCCATGTCTGTCCATCTGTGCTAGTGCTCAGTCATGTCTGACTCTTTGCGACCCTTAGACTGTCGCCTGTCAGGTTCCCCTGTCCTGGTGGGCTACAGGCCACGGGGTCACAAAGAATCAGACATGACTTTAGTGACTAGACAACAACAACTTGTGAGACATTACAGATCTTTCCTCCCATCTTGCAGCAAGCTAACTTCAGAGTAAGGTAAGAGTTTCTGTTCCAAGTATTATATTCTTGTGTGTGTCTCTGTAACTGGAATAAATCCAGTTAACTTCTGTTTTATGTAAGTATTTTAACTGATTTTGGTAAGCCTTATTTTTCAAAGATATGCAGGAGAGGATTGTACTCAGAGCACTAAACTCTTATGAAATCACAGGTGTTGGCGTATTAAGAGCAATCATTTGATTTGAATTTGGTTCTTTAAAAACAGTAACAAGTTCCAGGATCAAATGGAAACAGAGAATGACTATCTGAAAACTGGAAAACAGGGTGGAATCACAGAAGTCCAAAGCAAAGCTATGGCTACCAAGGGGGAAGCAGGGGAGGGATAAATTGTGAGACTGGGATGGACATGTACGCATCACTATCTATGAAACAGGTAACTACTAATGGCCTAGTGTGTGCTCTGTAATAACCTACATGGGAAAAGAATCTGAAAAAGAGTAGGCGTATGTCTGTGTGTAACAGTTTCTGTGAACGGGCTGGTGCCCCTGCAGGCTGGTTGGCCTGATCTCAGTGCTGGGAGGGCTGAGGGGAGAGGAGGAGTGCCGGGGAGGGTGGAGGGCAGCAGCTTCTGCCTTCCAGTCCGGAAGTACGTCTTGTTTTAACAGCAGACACAACCTCAGTCGAGCCTACTCTCCACGTTATCAGCCCTGTATAGGACTCCTGCTGGGACTGTCCCGTGCAGCGTCTCTTACACTTCCGCAGACACTGCCGTCTGGATGCTGGGCTCTGGCCCTCACCCTTCACGGTGCATAGGAGTCCCTGGCCATGGCTCAGAGAAACCAGCGCTAGTGAGCCTCCTTCATGGCAATACGGTCTTCAGCCTGCAAATTACACTCTGTTATCACCACCTCCTCCCTTCACATGTTTCTTCAGCTGTATTTCTTTTTTCAGTGGGCTGTGCTGTGCGGCTTGAGGAATCCTAGTTTCCTGAGTAGGGACTGAACCCTGGGCACCCTGGCATTGAACCACTGGACCAAGCCAGGGAATTGCATATTTTAACCATATTTCCTTAGAGGAGAGGTCAAGATAAGCGCTAGACTGTTGACGTTGTGTATAAACTAGATAACCAACGAGAACTGACTGAATAGCATGTGGAAACTACTCAGTGCTCTGTGATGACCTAAGTGGGAAGGAAATCCAAAAGAGAGGGGATGTATTTTCCTGTATAACTGATTCACTTTGCTGTACCGCAAAAATGAATATATCAGAAAGCAAATATACTCCCCTAAAAATTAATTTATAAAAAAGATATAAATTACAGAATCCACCAGAATTCCACCTGTGATGATACAGGAGAGGTTTGTGTGTTAGTTTTTATTTTAATCTGATTTCCTTTGCCTCTTTTTAGAAGCTATTTTTTTTAAGGAACTGCCCCTTCTCCCAACCCTGAGTCAAAATCAAAAGCCCCAGACTGAGCCCATCAGGTGTGAGGTCATTTCCAGTTTTAATCCTGCAGAGCGTGAGCCCAGCACATCCATGCCAGCTTCAGGGCCTGACCCCTTGCCCCGGTGGCCCACTTCAGGACCACAGCACTTGTGATGGGAAGGCCTTTAATGAGCTGCAGAAATTGATAAGAGAGAGCTGTCGACAGCAGCTTGGAGGGGAGTTTTCTAAGGCTCCCATGCAACCGTTTCTCCATATCATGCACCTGTCCTCTTCACTCATATCCCATCCTATGGATAGGCCATCTGCCTGTCTATATCAGATATCCACCAAAGACACTGATGCCACGTCCAACCATGGGAGCACGCTTCCAATGGTGAACAGTGTATACTCTTTTAAAACTCACTCTTGGATTTCCCTGGTGGCTCAGTGGATTAGACTCCACCTGCAAGGGCAGGGAACACGGGTCCAATCCATGGCCCAGGAAGATCCCACATGCCGTGGAGCTCCTGAAACACAACTACTGAGCCTGGGCTCTGCCACGAGAGAAATCCCCGCAGTGAAAAGCCAGAGCACCACAGCTAGGGAGGAGCCCCTGCTCACCACAAGAGCAAAACCTACTCAAAGACCGAGCACAACCCAAATAAGTAAATGCATACATTAGAACATACAACACAGCTCAGCGTCCTTTTCCTAGGCCTTACAGTGGGGCGATGGTGGGGTGCTGGAACAAAAGGAGTCCCACTTTTTGCAAATCCCTCCAGCCCTGGGTATCTGTGCAGGTGGCTGCTGAAAAGTTGGGACCCCAGTTTACTACAGTTTGCAGGGAGCTGTAGCCCGGAGTGTGGGCCCCCCGATAAATGCCTGTGCTGGGGTGAAGCCACAGAGATCTAATGGCCCATTGTCGCTGCCTGTCGCATGGCCTCCTCGGGGGCCAGGCCCTCTCCAGACAGAGCCCTGGATCTTGGCAGCCACCCCTCAGCTGCCACTGGCAGGCCCTCCTGGGGACACAGAAGCGCCTGTGTCCCCTCCTCGCCCTCCCCTGCCACGGGCCAAGAGACTGACCCGGAATCACAGAAGCTTTCTTCTCGAGCCTTTTGTGCCTGAACAATGGTTAACTGTGGTGCTTGGAGAACCCTAGAGGCAGCTCCTTTCACAGTGGGATTTCCTTCCCTGTGGGTTTTCCCAGCTGTCTTTGTCTGAGGTCGTGTCTAACAGATGTCTGTGGTCTTGGAGAGCTTTCTGAAAAACAGGTGACAAAGAGACCTAGGGATCCTTCCGGGAAAACTACGACCGAGGTCCTTCCAGGGTCAGCTGAGGCCCATATAACTGAGGCAGGTTGCAGGATGCCTCTCTTCCTGGCCCTGTATCCTTCCTGAGAAGGATGTGTGTGTGTGTGTGTGTGAGCACGCACACACGCGCATGGGCACTCAGTTGTGTCTGACTCATTGAAACCCCATGGACTGTAGCCCCCCAGGCTCCTCTGTCCAGGGGATTCTCCTGGCAAGAATACTGGAGTGGGTTGCCCTGCCCTCCTCCAGGGGATCTTTCTGACCCAGGGATCCAACATGCCTTTCTTAATTCTCCTGCATTGGCAGACGGGTTCTTTACCATTAAAGTCACCTGGGAAGCCCCCTGCTCAGGGTAACAGAACACTTTCAGGGAGATTCAAGAGATGGCTTCTGGTGCAGTTGGATGGAGATAAAAACCAAATTCCAAGAATTCGTCTTTTGGAGGCCTCCTGTAAGCTTATAAAGAACTCCTTAAGCATGAAAAACACGAAACTGCAGGGTAAGAGTGTTTTTTCTTCAATCAACGCAATAAACCTGATATATCCCCCAAATCATCCTTCCGAGTGTTCCCCAGCAATCAGCAAACTCACTTCCACTGTGGGTTCAGTGTTTCACACATAACTGGAACTCCTCTTTTGGAATTACTTCCCCAATGAATCAATTTGATAATTAATACATTGTAAACCACTCAAAGAGCTAATAAGAGGGCTTGAGTAAGTAAAGAACCTCAAACTATGGGGTCATTAAAATGCTGTTCCTATGGACTATGGGACCACGTTTATGGTTATATATGAAATGAGAAAGGAATATATGATATATATAGTGATTTCAAGTTCATTTTAAATGGCAGGCCCTCCTGGGGACACAGAAGCGCCTGTGTCCCCTCCTCGCCCTCCCCTGCCACGGGCCAAGAGACTGACCCGGAATCACAGAAGCTTTCTTCTCGAGCCTTTTGTGCCTGAACAATGGTTAACTGTGGTGCTTGGAGAACCCTAGAGGCAGCTCCTTTCACAGTGGGATTTCCTTCCCTGTGGGTTTTCCCAGCTGTCTTTGTCTGAGGTCGTGTCTAACAGATGTCTGTGGTCTTGGAGAGCTTTCTGAAAAACAGGTGACAAAGAGACCTAGGGATCCTTCCGGGAAAACTACGACCGAGGTCCTTCCAGGGTCAGCTGAGGCCCATATAACTGAGGCAGGTTGCAGGATGCCTCTCTTCCTGGCCCTGTATCCTTCCTGAGAAGGATGTGTGTGTGTGTGTGTGTGAGCACGCACACACGTGCGCACATGGGCACTCAGTTGTGTCTGACTCATTGAAACCCCATGGACTGTAGCCCCCCAGGCTCCTCTGTCCAGGGGATTCTCCTGGCAAGAATACTGGAGTGGGTTGCCCTGCCCTCCTCCAGGGGATCTTTCTGACCCAGGGATCCAACATGCCTTTCTTAATTCTCCTGCATTGGCAGACGGGTTCTTTACCATTAAAGTCACCTGGGAAGCCCCCTGCTCAGGGTAACAGAACACTTTCAGGGAGATTCAAGAGATGGCTTCTGGTGCAGTTGGATGGAGATAAAAACCAAATTCCAAGAATTCGTCTTTTGGAGGCCTCCTGTAAGCTTATAAAGAACTCCTTAAGCATGAAAAACACGAAACTGCAGGGTAAGAGTGTTTTTTCTTCAATCAACGCAATAAACCTGATATATCCCCCAAATCATCCTTCCGAGTGTTCCCCAGCAATCAGCAAACTCACTTCCACTGTGGGTTCAGTGTTTCACACATAACTGGAACTCCTCTTTTGGAATTACTTCCCCAATGAATCAATTTGATAATTAATACATTGTAAACCACTCAAAGAGCTAATAAGAGGGCTTGAGTAAGTAAAGAACCTCAAACTATGGGGTCATTAAAATGCTGTTCCTATGGACTATGGGACCACGTTTATGGTTATATATGAAATGAGAAAGGAATATATGAATATATATTAGTGATTTCAAGTTCATTTTAAACCAGTAAAGGTAAAGTAAATACAAAGGAAAGAAAGGAAGAAAATCCTTCGCCAAAGCTGAGAGAAGTTGTTATCAAGCCAGCAGAGTCATAGGTGATTAATTTACTTTTTTATTTTCCAAGTTTTCAGCAGTGTGATCATGTATCTATGTAATAAAAAAAAAAGTATCATTTTTAAAAAGTCCTATTAAAAGTAAAGCCTGGGAAAGATTAGCTTAATCGGCTTAGCGGAAAATTAGTCTGATTAATTTATAATTGCAATTTACATTGCATAAACATTGCTATTATGCAGTTAATTACTTCTTCTCCGGCTTTTTGTCTATTTCTAAAAATCAGATCTACTTGACAAAGTGGTAAAATTTGCCACCACCAGATATTTCCATGAGAACATGGGTCTTCACCCATTTTGTCCAGTGACATATTCCCAAGTCCTGGCATGGTGCTTGCTCATCCAAGTAGAGCTCAGCAAGTGTTGAATGAATGAATTGGCTGTAGGCTGTGAAATGAGGTGGAATGTACAACAGAGAATGCAGCCGTAGAATGAGAAGGAACATCAAAGACAAGAATTGCAGGAAGGGCTTCCCTGTAAGGACACTGCCTTGCAGGGCAGGGGGTGCCAGTTTGATTCCTGGCCTGGGAAGATCCCACATGCCGCAGAGCAGCTGGACCAGTGTGTCCAACTACCGAGCCGGAGCTCTGGAGCGCATGCGCCCAGAGCCGGTGCTCTGCAGCGAGAGAGGCCACTGTGATGGGAGGCCCACACAGGCCAAAAGAACAAAGATAAATAAATAAAAGACCAACAGAAGTGCCCCCCGCCAAAAAAAAAAGAATTGCAGGAAATACTTTGTGGGAGTCAGCTAGATGCACCCGCAGGACCCTTCCTCTCTGCCTCCCTACATGCTCTCCCATTCCCAATGCGCTTTTGTTTCTCAAGACTCAACACCTGCCACTCTTCTTGGAGACCTACTCTTGGGCTGCTGGAGCTGATTTGCCTGTCAACGAAGAGCAAGGACAGTGCCAGAAAATTCTTTACCCCAAGAAACCCTGTGCCCTTGACGATGAGTGCCCCCTCCCCCCACTCCCATTCCCTGTGACTGGCTGAAACTGCCCTCCCTGTCACTTTTCTGAAAATCAGACCCTTCCTTGGCTCAGAAGCATGACCCAGGACAACAATCATTCAGCCACAGTAAGAAAACATCACATCCATGAGCTGGTTATTAGGTTCCAGGCACAGTTGGAATGTGTGCTTCATTATCTCATTCAAACAGGGGCTGCTGCTGTTGCCATTTTCCCTTGAGGTGGCAGACACAGCATGGCTACATAACTCGCTTCTGCATCTGTAGATCTCATCCCACCTTGTCTTGGATGTTTTGACCGTCCTTTGTGAAGGGCCTGGATTGCATCTTGCTGGTCTTTCTTCTGGTGGAAAGACTGACCTGTGCGAAAGCAGCAAAGACCAGCCCCGGGAGTGGAGAGGTTAGGAGCCGCATGGAGGACGGATGGGTCACCCCAGCTCTGTGTGGACAGAGCAACATCAGAACCAGTCACCAAGAAAGCCCCCACGTGTGTGAACGTGAACAGCAGAGGCGACGTTGGAGAGCCTGTCTGAGGTTTGGGTGCCCAGGGCATGCCAAGAAGATGGTGAAGGCCAGGCTCCTATGGACGTTTCGCTTAGCTCTTGGGGCACTTGGTCTGGAGCCAGGACATGTCTCTTTTGGTCTTTGAGGAGCTAACATTGAAGTGAACATGTGACGAGTAGTGCTTGTCTTCACTGGTGAGGTCATTCTGCTTGTGGAAGTGGGCATGTTTAAGTGCAGAATCACATTAAAGCCTTCTTCTGGCTTAGCATGGGGACTCTTTCTGGTCACTATTTGTTGGGGTAATGAGTGGATGAATGCGTGAATGTGAATGACTGTATAACGAAAAAAGGAAAAGTAAAAGGGATAGTCGCTCAGTCACGTCCAACTCTTTATGAGCCCATGGACTGAAGCCTGCCAGGTTCTTCCGTCCTCCATTACCTCTCAGGATTTGTTCAAATTCATGTCCACACCCCAACACAAAATAAGAAGTTTCAAACAAAAAAAACGCCTTTGAAGGCATAAAAGGGTATGGACTAATAAGACCGCAAATGTAACCTTGGCAACAGTTTAGCGAAATAAATTGAATAGTATTCTGTGGCCAATTAAGCACAGGCCCACAGTGTGGAAATGGAAATTTGTCTGCAGCTGGAGAGCTTCACTACAGGTTAATGACAAAGCTGTACGCGGAGGATTACGTGTTCCAAAAATGGCGGCCTCGACAGCACGCCCACCCGCGTGCCTTTCCGTGATGTGACTTCCTGCTTCCCATCAGGTGGGGCAATTTATTTCTCCAGGTGCTGGAGTCTGGGAGGGCCCATGGCTGCTTCCATCCATCAGTGGTGGTGGAATCACCCTGTTGCAGTTCCGTAGTTAGGGCTACTTCTTCTGTCTGTGGATGTTTTGACCGTCCTTTGTGAGGGGGATTGCATCTTGCTGGTCTTTCTTCTGGTGGAAAGACTGACCTGTCGAAAGCAGCAAAGACCAGCCCGGGAGTGGAGAGGTTAGGAGCCGCATGGAGGACGGATGGGTCACCCCAGCTCTGTGTGGACAGAGCAACATCAGAACCAGTCACCAAGAAAGCCCCCACGTGTGTGAACGTGAACAGCAGAGGCGACGTTGGAGAGCCTGTCTGAGGTTTGGGTGCCCAGGGCATGCCAAGAAGATGGTGAAGGCCAGGCTCCTATGGACGTTTCGCTTAGCTCTTGGGGCACTTGGTCTGGAGCCAGGACATGTCTCTTTTGGTCTTTGAGGAGCTAACATTGAAGTGAACATGTGACGAGTAGTGCTTGTCTTCACTGGTGAGGTCATTCTGCTTGTGGAAGTGGGCATGTTTAAGTGCAGAATCACATTAAAGCCTTCTTCTGGCTTAGCATGGGGACTCTTTCTGGTCACTATTTGTTGGGGTAATGAGTGGATGAATGCGTGAATGTGAATGACTGTATAACGAAAAAAGGAAAAGTAAAAGGGATAGTCGCTCAGTCACGTCCAACTCTTTATGAGCCCATGGACTGAAGCCTGCCAGGTTCTTCCGTCCTCCATTACCTCTCAGGATTTGTTCAAATTCATGTCCACACCCCAACACAAAATAAGAAGTTTCAAACAAAAAAAACGCCTTTGAAGGCATAAAAGGGTATGGACTAATAAGACCGCAAATGTAACCTTGGCAACAGTTTAGCGAAATAAATTGAATAGTATTCTGTGGCCAATTAAGCACAGGCCCACAGTGTGGAAATGGAAATTTGTCTGCAGCTGGAGAGCTTCACTACAGGTTAATGACAAAGCTGTACGCGGAGGATTACGTGTTCCAAAAATGGCGGCCTGCGACAGCACGCCCCACCCCGCGTGCCTTTCCGTGATGTGACTTCCTGCTTCCCATCAGGTGGGGCAATTTATTTCTCCAGGTGCTGGAGTCTGGGAGGGCCCATGGCTGCTTCCATCCATCAGTGGTGGTGGAATCACCCTGTTGCAGTTCCAAGTATAGACCTTCACTGGCCTGGCAGCTTCTGTTTCCTGTCCTTGGAAACGCTCACGCCTGAAGTGCTCCCTGGAGAGCCGGCCACCAGGCTGTGGGAAGCCCAAGTCACATGGAGAGGCCCACGTAGGTCTGTAGCCCAGCTGCGCCATCCTTGCTGTGGCCCTGGTGAGGACACCTCATAGGATGTGCGACCCAGTGAGTCCTGGGGTGACTGCACCCCGGCTGGCACGGTATCAGGCTTCAGTTTCATGAGAGACCCTGAGCAAGAACCACTCTGCCCTCTCATCTCAGAGCCATGAGAGAACAATAAATTGTTATTTAAGCTGTTATATTTTGAATTGGTTTATCAGGTTAGTGAAAAAGTAATTGCAGTTTTGAACTGTAAACTTTAAATCATGATAACTAGGCTCAAATGCATATTTGTTGATCAAAATAGGAACCGTTACAATCAACACCTTTTTGCCAGTGAGAAGTAAATCAGTTTATTCCTCGCTTATTAGCATGAAAATCAGTGCCTTGGGATTTGATGAATTCATGGGAAGCATTTTCTGCCTTGTGCTGGTTGGGGAAGCATTTTCCCTACAAAAAGTTGTTGAGATGCTTGAAGAAGTGGTAGTTGGCTGGGGAGAGGTCAGGGGAATGAAGTAAAAGTAGCCCAATTTGTTCAACTTGTGAAAGCGTTGGTTGTGGCAGGTCTGGTTGGGCCTTGTCACAGAGAATTGGGCCCTTTCTGTTGACCCATGCCAGCTGCAGGCATCACAGTTTTCAGTGCATTTCATTGATTTGCTGTGCATACTTCTCAGTTTTTTTTTTTTTTTTAATATATATAATACTAACACATTTTAATCTTTTATTCTCTGCTTACTGTTAGCCCCAAATTACATGCTGATATAAACTAGACTTTTACATACTTCTCAGTTGTAATGTTTTGTCAGGATTCAGAAAGCTGTAGTGGATCAGACCAGCAACAGAGCATCAAACAGTGGCCGTGACTTTTTTGGTGCAAGGTTGGCTTTGGGAAGTGCTTTGGAGTTTCTTCTCAGTCCAGTCACCAAACTGATCATCACTGATTGTCATATAAAATCCACTTTTCATCACACATCACAATTCAGTTGAGAAATGGTTTGTTGTTATTGCATAGATGAAGAGAAAATGACACTTCAAAAACACAATTTTTAAAATTTGTGGTCAGTTCATGAGGCACCCACTTATCGAGCTTTATCATCTTTCCAATTTGCTTCAAATGCCAAATGACTGTAGAATGGTTGACACTGAGTTCTTCAGCAACTTCTCGTGTAGTTGTAAGAGAATCAGTTTCAAGGATGGCTCTCAATTGGTCAACCTTGGATGGCCTGGCTCTATGCCCCTCATTTTCAAGGCTCTCCTTTGCAAAATTCCTTGAATCACCATTGCACTATATCTTTGTTAGCAGTTCCTGAGCCAAATGTGCTGTTGATGTTGTGAGTTGTCTCAGCTCTCTTACGACCCGTTTTGAACTCAAATAAGAAAATTGCTCAAATTTGCTTTTTTGTCTAACACTACTTCCCTAGTCTAAAATAAATATAAAATGAACAGCAAGTAATCAGCCATTAGCGGAAGAACATAAAGTGAAAAATGCACCTTAAAATGATATATAACATAACCACATTTAAGAATGTATTCCAGGGCTTCCCTTGTGGCTCAGTGGATAAGAACCTGTCTGCCAATGCAGGAGACACAGATTCGAGCCCTGATCCAGGAAGATCCCACATACCACAGAGCAGCTAAACCCACACATCAACAAAGACCCAGCACAGCCAAAAATAAATAAATAAAAGTTAAAAAAAAAAGAATGTATTCCAATATTAAACAGCAAAGTTCAACAGTACAAAACCAAAATTACTATTGCACCTGTCTTGGGCAGACTCTAGAAATTCCCAAGAATATACTGGGTCTTAGGGTATAGAGCAATTCTCAAACCCCAGATAAGCTCTTGAGACCTAGAATCCGTCCTCCAGTGATTAGGAATCTGTAACTCACCGCCAGCCGCTTCAGCAGAGTTCTACCCGCGAGCGAGGCTTGAAAGCTGCTAGTAAATAAGAAAAGCCCTAATGGCAACATTCCAACCTTATCTGCTTACTTTCCTAAGAACAAGTTAGCTTAATTCTTGACCAGAGTAACCTGCTCCGGTCTAGCTCAAGTTGTAGGCTCACATAGAAGCCAGGAGCAGCGTTTTTCCTTTAATTTCTTGGGATTGTAAGTAGAAGCAGAAGTAAAGTATATGCAGCTGTGTCTGAGGCTTTTCCTTTAAAGGGAGAGTAAATTGGCGGAAGCTCCCCCACAGAACTCACTTGCATCTGAGGTGAAGTTGAAGCCCCCAGCTCTGGGGTAAGATCTTTCTCTTTGCATTTCAATTGAGTTCTGTTTAATTCTGATTAATTCTGATTAATTCTGATTATTTGTGCTTGCCTAATAAACCCACTCTTGGTTTAACAATACTTGAGACCACGACACTTTATTGTCGAGGTCCGAGGCTCACACCCTGAGGGGACCACGCCGTGTTCACGAAAAGGCCTCTGCGCTATTCAATATAGTATCTCCTAGTGAGAGCTAGTGAGAATAGTAATCAGAGGAAGCTCCAACACGGCGCCCGTGACACACCAACCTTATATTAAAACTCAAGAATGGATATTGAGAACACCAAGATTAGGGACTAGACTCTGGGCCAAGGAGAGCTGTCAGTGCAGGCTTGGGTTCGTGAAAGGGGTGCGGTGGTGGGATGGTAGTGGTCAAGGGACATCTGACCCCATGATGGGCAGGTCATCTCAGGATGAATGCCCATGGTGTGGAGGTGGCTGAGGGGGCAGGAGGCTGGATTCAGGCTGTCGCCTAAAACCTCAGCTCTGTCGCCTGTAAAGCGAGCTAGATCCTCATAGGATGTGGTGAGGGTTAAAGAAGGCGACGTAAATGGAGATACTTTACACCCTGTGACCCTTCCCCGAAGGTGTCATTATGGTTTCCCAGAGGTGGCTGGATGTTAGTATTTGTTTGTATCTGAAGACGGTGCATCCTGGCATTTCACATGGCTTGTCACGAATGGGTTCCTCCTTGCAAAGATCTGTTCATAGGAATCTGTAACTCACCGCCAGCCGCTTCAGCAGAGTTCTACCCATGAGCGAGGCTTGAAAGCTGCTAGTAAATAAGAAAAGCCCTAATGGCAACATTCCAACCTTATCTGCTTACTTTCCTAAGAACAAGTTAGCTTAATTCTTGACCAGAGTAACCTGCTCCGGTCTAGCTCAAGTTGTAGGCTCACATAGAAGCCAGGAGCAGCGTTTTTCCTTTAATTTCTTGGGATTGTAAGTAGAAGCAGAAGTAAAGTATATGCAGCTGTGTCTGAGGCTTTTCCTTTAAAAGGGGGAGAGTAAATTGGGCGGAAGCTCCCTCACAGAACTCACTTGCATCTGAGGTGAAGTTGAAGCCCCCAGCTCTGGGGTAAGATCTTTCTCTTTGCATTTCAATTGAGTTCTGTTTAATTCTGATTAATTCTGATTAATTCTGATTATTTGTGCTTGCCTAATAAACCCACTCTTGGTTTAACAATACTTGAGACCACGACACTTTATTGTCGAGGTCCGAGGCTCACACCCTGAGGGGACCACGCCGTGTTCACGAAAAGGTCTCTGAGCTATTCAATATAGTATCTCCTAGTGAGAGCTAGTGAGAATAGTAATCAGAGGAAGCTCCAACACGGCGCCCGTGACACACCAACCTTATATTAAAACTCAAGAATGGATATTGAGAACACCAAGATTAGGGACTAGACTCTGGGCCAAGGAGAGCTGTCAGTGCAGGCTTGGGTTCGTGAAAGGGGTGCGGTGGTGGGATGGTAGTGGTCAAGGGACATCTGACCCCATGATGGGCAGGTCATCTCAGGATGAATGCCCATGGTGTGGAGGTGGCTGAGGGGGCAGGAGGCTGGATTCAGGCTGTCGCCTAAAACCTCAGCTCTGTCGCCTGTAAAGCGAGCTAGATCCTCATAGGATGTGGTGAGGGTTAAAGAAGGCGACGTAAATGGAGATACTTTACACCCTGTGACCCTTCCCCGAAGGTGTCATTATGGTTTCCCAGAGGTGGCTGGATGTTAGTATTTGTTTGTATCTGAAGACGGTGCATCCTGGCATTTCACATGGCTTGTCACGAATGGGTTCCTCCTTGCAAAGATCTGTTCATAGCAACTCCAAGAAACAGTTTGTAAAATATTTATTTATTTGGTGGCAGTGGGTCTTAGTTGTGGCACGTGGGATATTTAGTTGCAGCACATGAGGTCAAGTTCCCTGCCCAGGAATTGAACCAGGGGCCCCCTGATTGGGAGCCCAGAGTCTTAACCACTGGGCCATCAGGAAGGTCAGAGCAATTTTGTTTTTGTTCTGGCTGCACCATGCAGCTTGCAGGATCTCAGTCCCCTGACCAGGGATCCAGCCCCAGCCATAGCAGTGAAAGTGCCAAAGCCCAACCCCTGAGCCACCAGGGAGTGTGCAGTCTTTAAACCGTAATCACACAGCCCTGCCAGGAGTCCCATAAAATTCTCCTCATTCATTTATTAAAAAAATGACTGGAGTACCAATTATATGCCAAATAGTGTTGTCAGCACAGGGCATAAAGCAGTGAACAAAATGCAAAGCTCCTTCCCTCATGGGGTCTGCAGCAAATCAGTGTTTACGGTAATACGTTGCCAACAGTTTCCGACTGCTGGGAGCCGTGTGGTGTGTGTGTAGGGGTTATGTGTGTGTGCTTGGGGGTCAGATAGACCTGGATGCACATCCTGACTCCACCACTTAACAACGGCAAGACTGTGGGCAACTGACTTCGACTTTCTGTGCCTCTGTTTCTCTATCTGTAAGTTGAACGTTGCCATCCCTATTTCATAGGGCTATTAGGACGATCAAGGGAGTTACTATGTGTAAAGGATGTGGAACAATGACACACAGAGTAAGCTATGGCACAGGAAGCTACTAATTATTGTTTTCACTATTTTGTTTCTGTTCGGACATAACTTCTTTATCTCTCTTCTTGTTTTGTGATCAATGATAGTTTTTTGTGCTAAATCTTCCTTCCTTCTTTCCCTCCTTCCTTCCTTCTTTTCTGTAGAAAGGGGGACAGTAGATAATTCTTGATATTCATTCACCTGCTCAAGTGGTCCATGAGATGCAAGGTCGCGAAATTTGGTCTAGATTAACTCCTAATGATATTATAAATCCACAGGTTCTGTAAGCAATGGTTGGCTCAGCATTTGAACCTAAGGTCACCTTTGTACTAATCTCCCCAAGGATAAAACCCAAAGAAGACCAAAAGGTAATCAGGGAATTCAGTGAATGCAGAGGGAGCTAGGACTGCAGGACCCAGTGGATGCGATTCGGTGGGAGTCCAGGTGCGTGGTGTCCACTGGCCCACAATGCATAGGGCGTCCCCTGAAGCTGTGACATTGAAGTCTCTGTGGACTTAGTCTAAAAAGTCAAGGAAAGTAGGACTGACTTTCTCAAGAAATAGAAGCAGTTTTTAAAAGGATGTGAAGTCAGATTCCAAAGGCCATGGAGCTGGCTGTGTTTGTGAATACATGATGAAAAACTCAAGTAAGAGGCTTTCTGTTTTGTAAAATCCCAAGGCAGGCCATTGAGGATAGTAGTTCATCAACATGGTCATCAGGTGTGTGGGTTCCTTTTCTCTTTCTTCTCCCACCTTCAGAATGGGGCCTCCTTTCTCAACATTTACCTCGAGATACTGAATGACTGCTGAACGCCAGCAAACATGTCCCCATTCCAGGCAGGAATAAGAAGGCATAGAGGGAAACAAAGCACCCTTCTTAGCCAAGTCAGTCTCTTAGGGACTCGGTCCAGTAAGTTCTGTCACTGACCATTTTAGAGTGGAGAAATGGTCTCCAGCGTGCTATGTTGGGAAGAGTTGTGCTAAACTTTCCGTGCTGGAACCTGACGGCTTCAGGGACCATAGTGGAAGCCCTGTGTGGACTGACGCTTTGCCCTCTAAGCTCCTTTGAAGTCAAAGCTCATTAGATATAATATACAATGTCTGAAATACTTAGTGATCATGATGCTTCAAGTTTTCAAAGTAGGGGATCTTTTCTCTGATTTCAAATAAAAATCATACATATTTAAACAGCCTTTGCTTTTCTTCCTTCTCTAATTCCCTCCCACCCATCCTCCTACTTCATCTCCAAACCTGAATTCCTGGATTAAATTTTAATAAAGATAGGTCAGGGAAGAATTTTAGCTTCCGTAATTTTTTTGAAAGTTGCTCTAATCCATAGTGGATTGCTTTATGCCTTCCACCCCTGACATTTCAGATGATGTTTTGTGAGAGTTCTTTGTATGAATTTTATATCATAAAGCCAGAAAAGTTAGTAGTTCTTCTGAATGAGCCCAGGACTTTCAAGTTCTGATCCTGTTGAAGTCAATCACTTTTTTATTTAATTGAAACTCATGTAAACGTATTCCTAAGGGAATTCAGTGAATGCAGAGGGAGCTAGGACTGCAGGACCCAGTGGATGCGATTCGGTGGGAGTCCAGGTGCGTGGTGTCCACTGGCCCACAATGCATAGGCGCCCTGAAGCTGTGACATTGAAGTCTCTGTGGACTTAGTCTAAAAAGTCAAGGAAAGTAGGACTGACTTTCTCAAGAAATAGAAGCAGTTTTTAAAAGGATGTGAAGTCAGATTCCAAAGGCCATGGAGCTGGCTGTGTTTGTGAATACATGATGAAAAACTCAAGTAAGAGGCTTTCTGTTTTGTAAAATCCCAAGGCAGGCCATTGAGGATAGTAGTTCATCAACATGGTCATCAGGTGTGTGGGTTCCTTTTCTCTTTCTTCTCCCACCTTCAGAATGGGGCCTCCTTTCTCAACATTTACCTCGAGATACTGAATGACTGCTGAACGCCAGCAAACATGTCCCCATTCCAGGCAGGAATAAGAAGGCATAGAGGGAAACAAAGCACCCTTCTTAGCCAAGTCAGTCTCTTAGGGACTCGGTCCAGTAAGTTCTGTCACTGACCATTTTAGAGTGGAGAAATGGTCTCCAGCGTGCTATGTTGGGAAGAGTTGTGCTAAACTTTCCGTGCTGGAACCTGACGGCTTCAGGGACCATAGTGGAAGCCCTGTGTGGACTGACGCTTTGCCCTCTAAGCTCCTTTGAAGTCAAAGCTCATTAGATATAATATACAATGTCTGAAATACTTAGTGATCATGATGCTTCAAGTTTTCAAAGTAGGGAATCTTTTCTCTGATTTCAAATAAAAATCATACATATTTAAACAGCCTTTGCTTTTCTTCCTTCTCTAATTCCCTCCCACCCATCCTCCTACTTCATCTCCAAACCTGAATTCCTGGATTAAATTTTAATAAAGATAGGTCAGGGAAGAATTTTAGCTTCCGTAATTTTTTTGAAAGTTGCTCTAATCCATAGTGGATTGCTTTATGCCTTCCACCCCTGACATTTCAGATGATGTTTTGTGAGAGTTCTTTGTATGAATTTTATATCATAAAGCCAGAAAAGTTAGTAGTTCTTCTGAATGAGCCCAGGACTTTCAAGTTCTGATCCTGTTGAAGTCAATCACTTTTTTTTATTTAATTGAAACTCATGTAAACGTATTCCTAAGAGAATTTTAGGTAATTTACAAAATTAAGCATAATTAAAAATAAAAATGATAAGGCTACAAACAAAACAGATTTTGGAAAATAAATTATTTTCCATTTCTCTGACTTAGGAAACCACAAACTGATGCTCCTTTGACAGGATACTGTGTTGAAATGAAATGGACCTAATGTTTTTTTTTTTTTTAAGATTTATTTATTTATTTATTTTGGGCGGGGGTTGGGTTGGGGAGGGAGGGAAGTGGGCGGGCCACTTCTCTTGGTCTTTCATTTCTCTATTTTCATCCGTCTTTGTTCTTTGGCTCCTGCGGGCCTCCCATCACGGTGACGTCTGTCGTTGCAGAGCACCGGCTCTGGGCGCATGCACTTCAGAGCTGCAGCTCGGTAATTGGACACATCAGTCCAGCCACTCCATGGCACGTGGGATCTTCCCAGGCCAGGGGTTGAACCGGCGCCCCTTGCACTACAAGGCGGTGTCGTTATCCACTGGACCACCAGGGGAAGCCCTGGGATGGAGCTAATGTTTTGAAATCCACCCTGAAAGGTGATATAAGCTTCAAGTGTCTTTGTTATTTTTTCCTGGTGGCTCAGACAGTAAAGAATCTGCTTGTGGTTTCAATTCCTGGGTCGGGAAGATCCCACGGAGAAGGGAATGGCTACCCACTCCAGTATTCTTGCCGGGAGAATTCCATGGACAGAAGAGCCTGGCGGGCTGCACTCCATGCAGCCGCATAGAGTGGGACGTGCCTGAGGGAGACAGTACGTAGCATTTCCATTGTACCTCTGATGCCATGTGCGCCGTAGGCAAAAATCTTTAGATTCAAGGGACAAACAACTTCCTAATATAATAACACACTCTGGCTTTTACTCTACTCAGTGAACAATTACAGAAGTGAATACAGTGTGTGCTAACATATGCAACAGACATGAAGGTTGGACTTTGTTTTTTTCTTGGGGATCCTTCTCATGAACGCTTTGTAAAGACAGTGCTACTGTGATGGCCTTGAGCTGAAAGCTGGCTGGCTCTTTACAGAGGAGCTATTCAGGCCAGCTCCATGTTTGCATTGCTTTCTTAGTATATCTCTAAAGGTTCTGGCCACAGAGAGATCCTTTTAAGATATCATTTCTTGCTGGCACAACAAGAAGACCAATAAATGGTGTTTATGGATAAAGAGCATCCTACAGGAATGTGGTCCAAAGGGTCAGGTTCTAGTCTCTATTTCGTCACTAATGGGCTGTGGTGCCTTGAAAATGTCACTTGGATCTCTCTATATCTTACCTTTCTCATCTATGAACTGCAATGCTCTCTTCCAGCTTCATTAATGTATAAACTCATGAAACACTGAGCTTTAGTTATTCTCTGTGGAACCTACATGCCCCAGCCTGAGAATGGGCTGGGCCATATTTTGCTCTCTGTGATGTGACATGGTTTCCATTTTTCATGATGACTGTTCACTTCTGGTTTGTGATCAGCATGAATCAATGATTAACACTTGAGTCAAGCTGTATCCTGTAATATCTTAAATCTAGCACATAAAGCATAACTGCCATCGGATAAACAGTTGTAAAATGTATTCTAAAAATCTATTAATAGGGCTTCCTCATGGTCCAATGGGTAAAGAGTCTGCCTTGCAGTGCAAGGGTAACCGGTTCGATCCCTGGCCCAGGAAGGTCCCACGTGCCACGGAGCGACTGGACCAGTGTGTCCAATTACAAGCCATGGAGTTCAGGCTCACAAAGCCGGTGCTCTGCAACCAGAGAGGCCACTGCAATGGGAGGCCCACACAGGTCGAAGAATACAAATGGATGAAAAATAAATTAAAAAAATTAATATAAAGAGGCCAAAAATTTTTAAAAATCTATTAATAGAAGGATGGAAGAAGTGGGTGAAAATGGGGAAGAAGTGGGTGAAAATGGGGAAGAAGTGGGCAGTAGAGAATTAATTTTCTCATATTAAGCTAATCTCTGCTTATGAAAGGCAAGACTGGTTCCTGATTCAACCACATGGATTCAGCACAATCTGTGGATATATTTTACTGATTTTTTTAAAAGTGAGAATTCAAACTGAGTCTGGCTTTTATCTATGTGAACAATTACAGAATGTCAGTTGTGCTAACAGACAGTGAAGGTTGGACTTTGTTTTTTTCTTGGGGATCCTTCTCATGAACGCTTTGTAAAGACAGTGCTACTGTGATGGCCTTGAGCTGAAAGCTGGCTGGCTCTTTACAGAGGAGCTATTCAGGCCAGCTCCATGTTTGCATTGCTTTCTTAGTATATCTCTAAAGGTTCTGGCCACAGAGAGATCCTTTTAAGATATCATTTCTTGCTGGCACAACAAGAAGACCAATAAATGGTGTTTATGGATAAAGAGCATCCTACAGGAATGTGGTCCAAAGGGTCAGGTTCTAGTCTCTATTTCGTCACTAATGGGCTGTGGTGCCTTGAAAATGTCACTTGGATCTCTCTATATCTTACCTTTCTCATCTATGAACTGCAATGCTCTCTTCCAGCTTCATTAATGTATAAACTCATGAAACACTGAGCTTTAGTTATTCTCTGTGGAACCTACATGCCCCAGCCTGAGAATGGGCTGGGCCATATTTTGCTCTCTGTGATGTGACATGGTTTCCATTTTTCATGATGACTGTTCACTTCTGGTTTGTGATCAGCATGAATCAATGATTAACACTTGAGTCAAGCTGTATCCTGTAATATCTTAAATCTAGCACATAAAGCATAACTGCCATCGGATAAACAGTTGTAAAATGTATTCTAAAAATCTATTAATAGGGCTTCCTCATGGTCCAATGGGTAAAGAGTCTGCCTTGCAGTGCAAGGGTAACCGGTTCGATCCCTGGCCCAGGAAGGTCCCACGTGCCACGGAGCGACTGGACCAGTGTGTCCAATTACAAGCCATGGAGTTCAGGCTCACAAAGCCGGTGCTCTGCAACCAGAGAGGCCACTGCAATGGGAGGCCCACACAGGTCGAAGAATACAAATGGATGAAAAATAAATTAAAAAAATTAATATAAAGAGGCCAAAAATTTTTAAAAATCTATTAATAGAAGGATGGAAGAAGTGGGTGAAAATGGGGAAGAAGTGGGTGAAAATGGGGAAGAAGTGGGCAGTAGAGAATTAATTTTCTCATATTAAGCTAATCTCTGCTTATGAAAGGCAAGACTGGTTCCTGATTCAACCACATGGATTCAGCACAATCTGTGGATATATTTTACTGATTTTTTTAAAAGTGAGAATTCAAACTGAGTGAGATTTTTCAGATGTAACTTGGAAAACTTAACTGGTTGTTAGAAATCACAGAGATTTAAACATCAGCAAATGTTTGGTCTTTGTTATTAGGGCATCCGTACTGAGTTTCGGTTAGTGGAAGTTTGCTCATAGCTCATGAGTGATTTGAGGAAGGAGGTGGCTGAACTTGTTTGTTTCTTTAATCTGAGAGAAGTTTCTGTAAACACAGAGCCTCTCAAGTCTCCATGTGAGCCTGCTCTGTCACTTCAGTCGTGTCCGACTCTTTGAGACCCTATGGACTGCAGCCCGCCAGGCTCCTCTGTCTATGGGATTTTTCAGGCAAGAATATTGGAGTGGGTTGCCATGCCGCCTCCAGGCAATCTGATTAAAATGTCGTTGGTTACAAAAAAGCATTGGAATTTGTAGGAGATTGTGGGCACACCTCCCCCTACTGGGCACCATTTGAAACTACTTACTTGTGTGGTCCCCGATGATGAAGATGGGAGAATGGGGGGATGGTGCTGGTGCTCAGTCAGTCAGTAGTGCTTGACTCCTTGCGACCCCATGGACTGCAGCACACCAGACTTCCTTGTCCTTCATATCTCCCAGGGTTTGCTCAAATTCATGTCCATTGAGTTGGACATGCCACCCGACCATCTCCTCCTCTGTCACCCCCTTCTCCTCCTGCCCACCATCTTTCCTAGCTTCAGGGTCTTTACCAATGAGTTGGCTTATTGGAGCTACAACTTCAGCATCAGTTCAATGAATATTCAGGGTTGCTTTCCTTTTGGATTGACTGGTTTGATCTTGTTGTCCAAGGGATTCTCTCGCGTCTTCGCCAGCACCACAATTCAAAAACATCAATTTTTTGGCATGGAAGATGCCTACATCTTCCCAAACAGGAACCTTGGAATTCTAAACTTTGTTCAAGGGGTAGAGAGGATAATGACAGGAGTGTCTGTGTGTATGTTTTCTACCAGAAAGGAAAACATCACAGGAAAAGACCTGGAACTCAGCAGATACACTAATTTAACTGGAGAAGAGATATTATAAATGACTAACCGTGCTGGAAAGCTAGGTTGGAGCCAGTTGTCTAAGGTTTCAAACAATAAGCTGCAAAATGCAGAGTTGCTGAAGCTAATGGCAAGTGGAGGAATTTCATATGTTTATTTCTCTGATCTGCCGTCATTTGTTGGCCACACCCTATAAGCTAGCTGTTGGCTAAATGCCGTGCACAAGCAGAGCCCAATCTCATTTGAATCCTGACCTCAGGCAGCTTAGAGCCTAAGAGTTGAAGTTAGATAAGTAGCTAAGGAATCATAACCGAAAAGTAGTAAGTAACAGGTGCATCACCTGAAGTGAAACTAGGAAGCAAAAGGGTTTACTTTCAGCTGTGGACTAGGGCAAAGTTTAATAGAAGTTTGTTGTGATGAAAGGGAGGTTGATCTTGGCAGTGAGGATGTCCCGGAGACTGAAGTGAGAGAAGCCTGTTAGAGGCTACCAACGTTTTTGGATATTATATTTTATATTGAAGATATATAATTGCATACTGAAAGTGAATGTATTAGTAGCTCAGTCGTGTTCAACTCTTTGCAACCCCCTGGACTGTAGCTTGCCAGGCTCCTCTGCCTGTGGAATTTTCCAGGCAAGAGTACTGAAGTGGGGAGTGATTCCCTTCTCCAGGGGATCTTCCCAACCCAGGGATCAAACCTAGGTCTCCCACAACCTAAGTCTGAAGAGCAGTTTGATTTGCCATTTCAGTGAAAGTTGAAAGAAAATTCCTTGATAGGCAGAATTTTCTGTAAAGTCTTGCTCATAGAAATGAATACAGTGAAGTTTTTTTTTTTTTTTTTCAGTATTCAGGCGTGTTCCCTATACACTAGAAAATATGTTGTAAAAATGAAATTGAGGTAAAAGACCACAGGTAGGTTTGAAGCTGCTTAAAAATGGAATAAGGGAATCTTGTCATGGGTTAGTGGTAATAGAAATCATTTACTTTGGACATCTGATTTTATTAACCTGTAATCAGTTACGTAAAAATCTGCTTAAGACATGAATTCAGAGATGTTCCTCTCATGCATTGAGGTTTTTCGGAATACTTCTGTTTTCTATAAATAGATAAGAAGTAGAAGATATAAAGATTAAGAAAGAGAGAGAGCAATCAATTCTGACATAGAGTACCTTCCTTTAGTCTTGCTTGTGTCTATATCCTTGTCCTTATTCATTCCCGCCATTGGCAGAAAGCCCAGAAACCACAGGTTCAGTTATGAAGCACATTCCTTACTGATGACTCCAAGAAGAGATTTTGGTCATGTCTAATCTGGGAGAAATGTGGTAATTTCCATTCATCTCTTCAAAAGCTCTGTTGAGGTTTCAGTGCCTACCAAGGTCATTCAGCATTCTAAAATGGAATTGCTTACCCCTCTTTCTCTAATAATTAGAACTTAAGGACACTACCTGCCTTTGAATAGTAAGTAACAGGTGCATCACCTGAAGTGAAACTAGGAAGCAAAAGGGTTTACTTTCAGCTGTGGACTAGGGCAAAGTTTAATAGAAGTTTGTTGTGATGAAAGGGAGGTTGATCTTGGCAGTGAGGATGTCCCGGAGACTGAAGTGAGAGAAGCCTGTTAGAGGCTACCAACGTTTTTGGATATTATATTTTATATTGAAGATATATAATTGCATACTGAAAGTGAATGTATTAGTAGCTCAGTCGTGTTCAACTCTTTGCAACCCCCTGGACTGTAGCTTGCCAGGCTCCTCTGCCTGTGGAATTTTCCAGGCAAGAGTACTGAAGTGGGGAGTGATTCCCTTCTCCAGGGGATCTTCCCAACCCAGGGATCAAATCTAGGTCTCCCACAACCTAAGTCTGAAGAGCAGTTTGATTTGCCATTTCAGTGAAAGTTGAAAGAAAATTCCTTGATAGGCAGAATTTTCTGTAAAGTCTTGCTCATAGAAATGAATACAGTGAAGTTTTTTTTTTTTTTTTTCAGTATTCAGGCGTGTTCCCTATACACTAGAAAATATGTTGTAAAAATGAAATTGAGGTAAAAGACCACAGGTAGGTTTGAAGCTGCTTAAAAATGGAATAAGGGAATCTTGTCATGGGTTAGTGGTAATAGAAATCATTTACTTTGGACATCTGATTTTATTAACCTGTAATCAGTTACGTAAAAATCTGCTTAAGACATGAATTCAGAGATGTTCCTCTCATGCATTGAGGTTTTTCGGAATACTTCTGTTTTCTATAAATAGATAAGAAGTAGAAGATATAAAGATTAAGAAAGAGAGAGAGCAATCAATTCTGACATAGAGTACCTTCCTTTAGTCTTGCTTGTGTCTATATCCTTGTCCTTATTCATTCCCGCCATTGGCAGAAAGCCCAGAAACCACAGGTTCAGTTATGAAGCACATTCCTTACTGATGACTCCAAGAAGAGATTTTGGTCATGTCTAATCTGGGAGAAATGTGGTAATTTCCATTCATCTCTTCAAAAGCTCTGTTGAGGTTTCAGTGCCTACCAAGGTCATTCAGCATTCTAAAATGGAATTGCTTACCCCTCTTTCTCTAATAATTAGAACTTAAGGACACTACCTGCCTTTGAATAGATGTATCTTTTCATAGAAGTACATGAGCTACACAGACTCAGAGAACAGACTTGCTGTTTCCAAGGGGGAGGGAAAGTCAGGGAGGGAAGGAAGGCCATTATGGATTAGCAGAGGCTAACTATTATAGATAGAATGGATTAACAACAAGGTCCTACTGTATAGTACAGGGAAGTCTATTGAATATCCTGTGACAAACTGTAATGGAAAAGAATATGAAAATAGGTATAATTTTTTTAAAAAAATAAGTACTTGAGTTAATTCCCTTCTCTGAAAAGTGCAGCATATTTCAGACATGGGAAGTATACCAAAGGGAGATATTCTGAAACTTCTATGAACAAGCTCACACAGACTTTGTACCATCATAGCTTTTGAGTCAGTTTCTTTACTTCCTACTCAAGAATTCCACATCCATTACTCATCAGTCAGTGGGTCACCATGAGAAGAAGAGAATCATCAGTAGGTTTCCCTCTTAGGGATAAACCCTCAAAGAACTTTTCTTACGACTGTGAAGAACTTTTTCTTACTGCCTGAATTTAATGGGATCTTGGACCAATTTGGTCTTAGGGTGCTTTATTGAGAGCTTGTTGTTGTTGTTCAGTCACTTCCAGCTCTTTGCAACCCTGTGGACTGTAGCCCACCAGCATCATCGTTTGAAAACATCAGTTCTTGGGCACTCAGCCTTCTTTATGGTCCAACTCTCACATCTGTACATGACTACTGGAAATACCATAGCTTTGACTGCATGAATCTTTGTAGGCAAAGTGATGTCTCTGCTTTTCAGTATGCTGTCTAGGTTTGTTATACCTTTTATTCCACGGAGCAAGGGCCTTTTAATTTCATGGCTGCTGCAGTCACTGTCCACCGTGATTTTGTAACCCTCTTGATTACTCACCACCAAAAATTTCCATTGGTTTTCAGTGGCCTTAACTTCTGCTTTTCCATACTCAGTTTTGAATAAAGTCATTCTTTTGGGGAGAACGTCAGAGCTCTCTGCTTTTTGACGAGATCTCAGAGTCATGTTTCCTGAGCTGAAGGCAGGGGCAGGCATGCATCTCTCTGAGGATACCTTGCTCCAGGAGCAGAGTGATGGGTCAGGGCAGTGGCCTCTGATCTCCTCACTTGCCTTCCTTGGTATGGAAACTCTGAGTGAACCGAGGTGAGGGTGGTTGGAGCTCCTATATTTTTAGCTGATTGCGGTTGAGGTAGATAGAGTCTTTGCCCTCTGGGACTTGGTGGAAGAAGGTACCATTGAGCTCTTACCCACCCTTACTTGGAATTTAGCCTCTGCAACACAGACTTGGTGGTGGGAAGGAGAAATGTTGGTGGCCTGCCCCTGCTGGAAGATACTATAGCCATTAATTGGGAGTTGGGAGAGAGACCTGCATCTTCTTGGGTGCACCCACCCAGAACAGAGCTTCCATCATGCTGAGTTGGATGGGTGGGGCAGGTTGTAACTCAAGTGCCATGGATTCTTTGCTATTCTTACCAAAATTTAGTAGGTTGATGCTTTCAAATCGTGGTTCTGGAGAAGATGCTTGTGAGTCCCTTGGACAGCGAGGAGATCAAACCAGTGAACCCTAGAGGAAATCAACCCTGAGCATTCATTGGAAGGACTGGTGCTAAAGTTCCAATACTTTGGCCACCTGATGTGAAGAGCCAACCCATTGAAAAAAACCCTGATTCTGGAAAGACTGAGGGAAAAATGAGAAGGGGGTAGCAGAGGATGAGAGGGTTAGATAGCATCACCAATTCACTGGGCTTGAGTTTGAGCAAACTCTGGGAACTAGTGGAGGACAGAGGAGCCCAGTGTGCTGTAGTCCGTGGGGTTACAGAGTTGGACACGGCTTAGTGACTGAACAACAGCAACATTTCCTGAATATATTTCTTTAGTACCATTTCCTAAGACTGTCTAGGTTTGTTATACCTTTTATTCCACGGAGCAAGGGCCTTTTAATTTCATGGCTGCTGCAGTCACTGTCCACCGTGATTTTGTAACCCTCTTGATTACTCACCACCAAAAATTTCCATTGGTTTTCAGTGGCCTTAACTTCTGCTTTTCCATACTCAGTTTTGAATAAAGTCATTCTTTTGGGGAGAACGTCAGAGCTCTCTGCTTTTTGACGAGATCTCAGAGTCATGTTTCCTGAGCTGAAGGCAGGGGCAGGCATGCATCTCTCTGAGGATACCTTGCTCCAGGAGCAGAGTGATGGGTCAGGGCAGTGGCCTCTGATCTCCTCACTTGCCTTCCTTGGTATGGAAACTCTGAGTGAACCGAGGTGAGGGTGGTTGGAGCTCCTATATTTTTAGCTGATTGCGGTTGAGGTAGATAGAGTCTTTGCCCTCTGGGACTTGGTGGAAGAAGGTACCATTGAGCTCTTACCCACCCTTACTTGGAATTTAGCCTCTGCAACACAGACTTGGTGGTGGGAAGGAGAAATGTTGGTGGCCTGCCCCTGCTGGAAGATACTATAGCCATTAATTGGGAGTTGGGGAGAGAGACCTGCATCTTCTTGGGTGCACCCACCCAGAACAGAGCTTCCATCATGCTGAGTTGGATGGGTGGGGCAGGTTGTAACTCAAGTGCCATGGATTCTTTGCTATTCTTACCAAAATTTAGTAGGTTGATGCTTTCAAATCGTGGTTCTGGAGAAGATGCTTGTGAGTCCCTTGGACAGCGAGGAGATCAAACCAGTGAACCCTAGAGGAAATCAACCCTGAGCATTCATTGGAAGGACTGGTGCTAAAGTTCCAATACTTTGGCCACCTGATGTGAAGAGCCAACCCATTGAAAAAGACCCTGATTCTGGGAAAGACTGAGGGAAAAATGAGAAGGGGGTAGCAGAGGATGAGAGGGTTAGATAGCATCACCAATTCACTGGGCTTGAGTTTGAGCAAACTCTGGGAACTAGTGGAGGACAGAGGAGCCCAGTGTGCTGTAGTCCGTGGGGTTACAGAGTTGGACACGGCTTAGTGACTGAACAACAGCAACATTTCCTGAATATATTTCTTTAGTACAATTTCCTAAGACTTTAAAATTTTTTTTGGTTTTTGAAAAACTATTTTGCACCATTGATGGTTGTTGCACCAGTGAGTGGGTCCATGGAGCTCACATCACCATTCTGGAAATTGCCCAACTGTCTTTTTCCCATAACATTTGAATGTTTAAAAAAAAAAAAAAAACCCTCAAACAGAAACATCTTCCTCTTTGGCGTTAATTCTATCACTAAATAATATTTGAGAATGCAGCAGTATTTCATGGCTAAAGTTTGTATTGATTTAGGTCAAATGATATTGCTTAAAGCTATTGCATATATAAAAAATTAAATCACAGTTATGAGACAAGTGTAAATCCCACACTTAGAGTTTATAAAGAGATTCCATTATGGCAATTGTAGATCTTTTCATACGTTTCCTCCTTTCTATTTGTTCTTGTTATTTTTGTTTATTCAGTCATCATCTGACTCTGACACCACAGATTGTACCCCACCCGTCTCCTCTGTTCATGGTAGTTGCCAGGCAAGAATACTAGAGTAGGTTGCCATTTCCTTTTCCAGGGGATTTTCCTGACCCAGGGATCCAACCCACATCTCTTGCAAGTCTCCTGCATTGTAGGCAAGTTCTTTCCTGCTGAGCCACCAGGGGCTCTAGTTTTTATTAAGGTAATTTAAATGAGAAAAATGGCCATTTTTCTAGACTTATTAATATGTCTATTCTTCTGTCATGATCTATTTCTTATTAACTTCTAAATAATTTATAAATTTCTCCCACATGATAAGATGCTGTTGACATTTTCTTTTTTTATTCATAAATCACACATTTCATTCATTTATTTAAAAAAAAGTTGTGGAAGTGTAGTTGATTTACAATGTTGTGCTAATTTCTACTGTATAGCAGTGACTCAGGGAAACATATGCATACATTCTTTTTCATATTTTCCACTATAGTTTAGCACAGGATATTGAATATAGTTCCTTGAGAAGTCACACATTTTAGATCTAATCAGATTCAACGGTTTAACTTTTTTTTCTTTTTTTATTCCATAGAAATTTTAATTTTTTGTTATTATTTTTTACAGGGTTTTGTTGCTTACTGCCACGCATCGACCCAAATCCACCATAGGTCCACCCCCCGAATCTCTGCCCCATACCCCTCCGTGCCCCTCCCCTCCTGGTTGCCACAGAGTCCCTGTTTAAGATCCTCCAGTCTCGCTGTTGACGTTTTCGTAAAGAAGAAGACAAACCTAATCAAGACCTGGCTTCTAGTTGTTAGTTTGATGTGAGACTAACAAAGTTATAAAACATTGACAAATCTGGAGGTGGAACTGCTTGATTTCATCTTCTGTAAGAAAATGAGTCTGTGATCTTAGAGGTTTTCATGTGAGAATTAAGAAATGAGAATTTGACATTTTCTGGATGCTCTAGTCCAGACCTCAGATGATGCCTGTTAGCAGCATCCTTGACATGTGGCCTCATGAGCCCCTTTGCTTCCTGACAAAGGCTAACAGTCCTCTGACCCATTTCACATAGAGGAAGTGGTTTTTCCTATTGTGCAAAATGCTTCCATCCTTCCTTCCTTCCTTTCTTTTTATTGAAGTATGGGTAAGTTTACAATATTGTCTTAGTTTCTGGTATACAGCAAAGTGATATGCTTTTCCATTATAGTTTTTTATAAGATATCAAATACAGTACCCTATGCTAGCCTTGTTATTCATCTGTTTTATCATAGCAATGTATCTGCTAACCCCAAACTCCTAAATTTTTCCCTCCCTTCTCCCTTTCCCCTTTGGAACAATACGTTTGTTCTCTGTGTCTGAGTTTGGTTTTTTTTTGTAAATAAGTCTCATTGATCAAATTTTAGATTCCATATATAAGTGATATCATATGATATTGTCTTTCTATATCTGACTTATTTCACTTAGTACGATCATCTCTAGGTCCGTCCATGTTGGTGCAAATAGCATTATTTCAAAATTCTCCTTTCTAGTACCTTCCACTGACTAGTTCTGAAACTAGTTGAAACTTTGTGGAAACTCTGTGTTGAGCAAGTCTATAAGTCCCATTTTTTTCCTCTTCATTTTATTTAAAAAAATTTCTTCCAGCTTTATTGAGATGGACCTGTCTTGTGAAAAAAAAAAAAAAAAAGTCTAGGCCTATTTTCTAAATAAGAGCATTGATCTAGGACTGAAAATGTAACTTTATGAAAATTCACAAATAAGCCCACTTTAGGGGAAATTGTATCAATTGTATTTTTGACAACAGTACACAGCCCATCTGAAAGTACTTTAAACAGTGGGGTTTGTCAATACATCTCATTTCACAAGAATCCCTCAGGTAACTGGCTCCAGAGGTGGTTAACACAACAGCTTTGGCCAGTTTCTCTGTCTTTCTCGTGATTCTGCCCCCACGAGCATCACTTCCTTACTAAATAAAGAAAAAGGAATAAAGAAAAGCAGGAATTGGAGGGATCTTTCTTTTCATCCAGAATTTTTTTATAGCATTAAGACTCCCAGCAGGACTCCCTTGGTGGTCCAGGGGCTATGACTTCATGCTTCCACTGCCGAGGGCACAGGTTCAATCCCTGTTGAACTAAGATTCTGTACACTGCACTATTGTTCAGTTGCTAAGTCATGTGACCTGATGGACCACAGAGCTCAAGGCTCCTCTGTCCTCCACTATCTGCCAGATCTTGCTCAAATTCACATCCATGGAGTTGGTGATGCTATCGAACCATCTCATCCTCGGCTGTCCCTTCTTTCCCTTCAGTTTTCCCAGCATCTAGGTCTTTTCCAGTGAGTTGGCTCTTTGCATCAGGTCACCAAAGTACTGGAGCTTTAATCTCAGCATCAGTCCTTCCAATGAATGCTCAGGGTTGATTTCCTTTAGGGTTGACTGATTTGTTCTCTGTGTCTGAGTTTGGTTTTTTTTTGTAAATAAGTCTCATTGATCAAATTTTAGATTCCATATATAAGTGATATCATATGATATTGTCTTTCTATATCTGACTTATTTCACTTAGTACGATCATCTCTAGGTCCGTCCATGTTGGTGCAAATAGCATTATTTCAAAATTCTCCTTTCTAGTACCTTCCACTGACTAGTTCTGAAACTAGTTGAAACTTTGTGGAAACTCTGTGTTGAGCAAGTCTATCAGTCCCATTTTTTCCTCTTCATTTTATTTAAAAAATTTCTTCCAGCTTTATTGAGATGGACCTGTCTTGTGAAAAAAAAAAAAAAAAAAGTCTAGGCCTATTTTCTAAATAAGAGCATTGATCTAGGACTGAAAATGTAACTTTATGAAAATTCACAAATAAGCCCACTTTAGGGGAAATTGTATCAATTGTATTTTTGACAACAGTACACAGCCCATCTGAAAGTACTTTAAACAGTGGGGTTTGTCAATACATCTCATTTCACAAGAATCCCTCAGGTAACTGGCTCCAGAGGTGGTTAACACAACAGCTTTGGCCAGTTTCTCTGTCTTTCTCGTGATTCTGCCCCACGAGCATCACTTCCTTACTAAATAAAGAAAAAGGAATAAAGAAAAGCAGGAATTGGAGGGATCTTTCTTTTCATCCAGAATTTTTTTATAGCATTAAGACTCCCAGCAGGACTTCCTTGGTGGTCCAGGGGCTATGACTTCATGCTTCCACTGCCGAGGGCACAGGTTCAATCCCTGTTGAACTAAGATTCTGTACACTGCACTATTGTTCAGTTGCTAAGTCATGTGACCTGATGGACCACAGAGCTCAAGGCTCCTCTGTCCTCCACTATCTGCCAGATCTTGCTCAAATTCACATCCATGGAGTTGGTGATGCTATCGAACCATCTCATCCTCGGCTGTCCCTTCTTTCCCTTCAGTTTTCCCAGCATCTAGGTCTTTTCCAGTGAGTTGGCTCTTTGCATCAGGTCACCAAAGTACTGGAGCTTTAATCTCAGCATCAGTCCTTCCAATGAATGCTCAGGGTTGATTTCCTTTAGGGTTGACTGATTTGATCTCGCTCTTGTCCAGGAACTCTCAAGAGTCTTCTCCAGCACCACAGCATGCTGTGAGACATAGCCAAACAAAAAAGAGAGAGAGAGAGAGAGTGACTCAGCAGAATATTCCTCTTTTGTGTGAACGACCAGGACTGGATCACCTGCCAACCCTAAAGTAGTCACTTTCAGAGGTAAACGAGGGTACCATGACAGACTAGGAGTTAGACCAGTCAATTCTCACCTGGAGAAAACTGTGCTTCTATTCCCAGAAACAAAAGAATGGTTGTTCTCTCATGTTGTCTACCAAGATTTCTTAATCCAAATTTGAAATTTAAGTCCTATGATGAATTGATCTGTTTTTTTCCTAATATATCCTATGCCAAGTATGTTTTTATAAGACTTGGAATGTATTTCATTTACCATAACATTCACGCATTTGAAGTGTGCAGCTCTTTTTAGTATAGCACAACAATGCAAGCATCACAATCTAATTGTAGCATGTTCCCATCGCCCTAAAGAAAAACTTCACACATAACTAGCAGTGATTCCCCGCTCACTCTTTCCTACCTTGGCTCCCTTCTGTCTCTATTATCAATTCTGGACATTTCACGTAAATGAGATCATCTAATCTGTGATCATTTGTGACAAGCTCTTTTGCTTAGCACAATGTTTTCAAGGTTCATTCATGTTATTAGTATTGCATTCATTTTTAAATAATAGTCCACTTAAAATAATATTCCATTTAAAATGATATTTCATTTAAAACAAATAATACTCCACTGAAACAATATTCCAAATAATACTCTGTTTAAAACAAGCCCGCATTTTTTATCCACTCATCAGCAGAAGGCATTTAGGTTATGACCACTTTTTGGCTATTGCCAGTAATCTTGGTTTAAGCAGGCCAGTTTCTGTCTGAACATGTGCTTCCAGTTCCTTGGGAATATACTTAGGCGGAGTTGGTGATGCTATCGAACCATCTCATCCTCGGCTGTCCCTTCTTTCCCTTCAGTTTTCCCAGCATCTAGGTCTTTTCCAGTGAGTTGGCTCTTTGCATCAGGTCACCAAAGTACTGGAGCTTTAATCTCAGCATCAGTCCTTCCAATGAATGCTCAGGGTTGATTTCCTTTAGGGTTGACTGATTTGATCTCGCTCTTGTCCAGGAACTCTCAAGAGTCTTCTCCAGCACCACAGCATGCTGTGAGACATAGCCAAACAAAAAAGAGAGAGAGAGAGAGAGTGACTCAGCAGAATATTCCTCTTTTGTGTGAACGACCAGGACTGGATCACCTGCCAACCCTAAAGTAGTCACTTTCAGAGGTAAACGAGGGTACCATGACAGACTAGGAGTTAGACCAGTCAATTCTCACCTGGAGAAAACTGTGCTTCTATTCCCAGAAACAAAAGAATGGTTGTTCTCTCATGTTGTCTACCAAGATTTCTTAATCCAAATTTGAAATTTAAGTCCTATGATGAATTGATCTGTTTTTTTCCTAATATATCCTATGCCAAGTATGTTTTTATAAGACTTGGAATGTATTTCATTTACCATAACATTCACGCATTTGAAGTGTGCAGCTCTTTTTAGTATAGCACAACAATGCAAGCATCACAATCTAATTGTAGCATGTTCCCATCGCCCTAAAGAAAAACTTCACACATAACTAGCAGTGATTCCCCGCTCACTCTTTCCTACCTTGGCTCCCTTCTGTCTCTATTATCAATTCTGGACATTTCACGTAAATGAGATCATCTAATCTGTGATCATTTGTGACAAGCTCTTTTGCTTAGCACAATGTTTTCAAGGTTCATTCATGTTATTAGTATTGCATTCATTTTTAAATAATAGTCCACTTAAAATAATATTCCATTTAAAATGATATTTCATTTAAAACAAATAATACTCCACTGAAACAATATTCCAAATAATACTCTGTTTAAAACAAGCCCGCATTTTTTATCCACTCATCAGCAGAAGGCATTTAGGTTATGACCACTTTTTGGCTATTGCCAGTAATCTTGGTTTAAGCAGGCCAGTTTCTGTCTGAACATGTGCTTCCAGTTCCCTTGGGAATATACTTAGGCATGGAACTGCTGAGGCCCCTTGGAAATATACACAGGCATGGAATTGCTGAGTCACGTGGTAACTCTGTGGTTAGCATTTTGAGCATTTGCCAAACTATTTTCCAAAGCAGCTGCATCGTTTTCATTCCCACCAACAGTGACTGAGGGTTCCATTTTTTTCCACATATTCGTGGACACTTGTTATTGTCATCTTTTTAATATTAGCCCTCCCAGTGGGTGTGACATGGTAGCTCATTGGGCTGACTTGCATTTCCCTTATAACTGATGACATGCATCATCTTTTATTTTTTCATACACCTGTATAATTTTCTCTGGAGAAACACATATTCAGATCTTTGCTCCTATTAAAATTGATTTGTATGTCTTTTTATTGTTAGTTTGTAACAGTTCTTTATGTATTCTGGATATAAATCCCTAGTCAGATACATGATTTGCAAATATTTTCTCCCATTCGGTAGATTGTCATTTTACTTTCTTGATAATGTCCATTGAAACCCAAAGTTTTAATTTTGATGGCGTCTAGTTTGTCTACTTTTTAAAATATTGCTTGTGGTTTTGGTTTTATATTTAAGAAATCATTGCCTAATCAAAGGTTTCAAAGAATTACTTCTATGTTTTACTTTGGGATTTTATAGTTTTAGTTCCTACATTTAGGTCTATGAAAACATTTGAATTAATTTTTGTGTGTAGTATGAGGTCAGGTTCCAATTTCATTTTTAGGCATGTTGAATATCCAGTTGTCCTGATATCATGTGTTGAGTAAACTACTCTTTCCTTATTGAATTGTCTTGAAATTCTTATCAGAAATTAATTGACCATAAATAAAATATAAGAGTTATTTCTGGACTTCATTTCTATCCCATTGATCCATATGTTAATCTTATGCAAATACCACAGTATCTTGCTTATTGTAGCTTTGCTATAAACTTTCCAGTTGAAACTGTGTGTCCTTAAACTTTGTCCTTCTCTCGAATTGTTTGGAGTCTTGATTCTTTGCATTTCTGTCTGAACATGTGCTTCCAGTTCCTTGGGAATATACTTAGGCATGGAACTGCTGAGGCCCCTTGGAAATATACACAGGCATGGAATTGCTGAGTCACGTGGTAACTCTGTGGTTAGCATTTTGAGCATTTGCCAAACTATTTTCCAAAGCAGCTGCATCGTTTTCATTCCCACCAACAGTGACTGAGGGTTCCATTTTTTTCCACATATTCGTGGACACTTGTTATTGTCATCTTTTTAATATTAGCCCTCCCAGTGGGTGTGACATGGTAGCTCATTGGGCTGACTTGCATTTCCCTTATAACTGATGACATGCATCATCTTTTATTTTTTCATACACCTGTATAATTTTCTCTGGAGAAACACATATTCAGATCTTTGCTCCTATTAAAATTGATTTGTATGTCTTTTTATTGTTAGTTTGTAACAGTTCTTTATGTATTCTGGATATAAATCCCTAGTCAGATACATGATTTGCAAATATTTTCTCCCATTCGGTAGATTGTCATTTTACTTTCTTGATAATGTCCATTGAAACCCAAAGTTTTAATTTTGATGGCGTCTAGTTTGTCTACTTTTTAAAATATTGCTTGTGGTTTTGGTTTTATATTTAAGAAATCATTGCCTAATCAAAGGTTTCAAAGAATTACTTCTATGTTTTACTTTGGGATTTTATAGTTTTAGTTCCTACATTTAGGTCTATGAAAACATTTGAATTAATTTTTGTGTGTAGTATGAGGTCAGGTTCCAATTTCATTTTTAGGCATGTTGAATATCCAGTTGTCCTGATATCATGTGTTGAGTAAACTACTCTTTCCTTATTGAATTGTCTTGAAATTCTTATCAGAAATTAATTGACCATAAATAAAATATAAGAGTTATTTCTGGACTTCATTTCTATCCCATTGATCCATATGTTAATCTTATGCAAATACCACAGTATCTTGCTTATTGTAGCTTTGCTATAAACTTTCCAGTTGAAACTGTGTGTCCTTAAACTTTGTCCTTCTCTCGAATTGTTTGGCGAGTCTTGATTCTTTGCATTTCTGTATGAATTTCATGATCACTTTGTCAGTTTTGCAAAAATCCACCTTGGATATTGCCGGGTCCGGCACTGAATTTGTAAATTAATTTGAGAAGTATTGCCATATTAGATGAATTAAATCTGCTGGTCCATGGACATGTCTTTCCATTATTTAGGTCTTAAATTTCCTCAACAATGTTTTGTGGCTTTTAGAAGTTAAATTTTATACTTCTTTGTTAAATTTATTCCCCAATATTCTATTTTTATGCTATTGTAAATAGAATTGCTTTCTTTATTTTTGGATTGTTTTTGCTAGTGCGCTTGTGTGCATACGAAGTCGTTTCAGTTGTGTCCAATTCCGTGTGGCCCAATGCACTGTAGGCTTCCAGGCTCCTCTGTCCATGGGATTTCCCAGGCAGGAATACTGGAGTAGGCTGCCACACCCTTCTCCAGGGAAACTTCCTGACTCAGGGATCAAACTTGTGTCTCTTGTCTCCAGCATTGGCAAGCAGGTTCTTTACCACTTGCTAGTGTACAGAAATAGAACTGATTTTTATGTATTGATTATGTATACTGACAGTTGGTTGAATTTGTTTATTGGTTTACATCTAATCAATTTTAGTAGCTTCTTTTGGATTTTGTATATACAATAGTGCGCCATCTCCAAATAGAGATCTTTTTACTTACTCTTTTTCAATCTGGGTGCCTTTTGTTTCTTTCTTCTGCTTAAGGGCTCCGGTTAGGACTTCCAGGACAACATGAATAGCAGTGGAGAAGGTGGATGTCTTTGTCTCTTTCTTAGTTTCAGGGGGATTGTTTTCTGTTTACCTATATTAAAGGATGGGAAGGTGCATGTCTACTTGTTCTTATCATGGCATGTTGAATATCCAGTTGTCCTGATAAAAACTACTCTTTCCTTATTGAATTGTCTTGAAATTCTTATCAGAAATTAATTGACCATAAATAAAATATAAGAGTTATTTCTGGACTTCATTTCTATCCCATTGATCCATATGTTAATCTTATGCAAATACCACAGTATCTTGCTTATTGTAGCTTTGCTATAAACTTTCCAGTTGAAACTGTGTGTCCTTAAACTTTGTCCTTCTCTCGAATTGTTTGGCGAGTCTTGATTCTTTGCATTTCTGTATGAATTTCATGATCACTTTGTCAGTTTTGCAAAAATCCACCTTGGATATTGCCGGGTCCGGCACTGAATTTGTAAATTAATTTGAGAAGTATTGCCATATTAGATGAATTAAATCTGCTGGTCCATGGACATGTCTTTCCATTATTTAGGTCTTAAATTTCCTCAACAATGTTTTGTGGCTTTTAGAAGTTAAATTTTATACTTCTTTGTTAAATTTATTCCCCAATATTCTATTTTTATGCTATTGTAAATAGAATTGCTTTCTTTATTTTTGGATTGTTTTTGCTAGTGCGCTTGTGTGCATACGAAGTCGTTTCAGTTGTGTCCAATTCCGTGTGGCCCAATGCACTGTAGGCTTCCAGGCTCCTCTGTCCATGGGATTTCCCAGGCAGGAATACTGGAGTAGGCTGCCACACCCTTCTCCAGGGAAACTTCCTGACTCAGGGATCAAACTTGTGTCTCTTGTCTCCAGCATTGGCAAGCAGGTTCTTTACCACTTGCTAGTGTACAGAAATAGAACTGATTTTTATGTATTGATTATGTATACTGACAGTTGGTTGAATTTGTTTATTGGTTTACATCTAATCAATTTTAGTAGCTTCTTTTGGATTTTGTATATACAATAGTGCGCCATCTCCAAATAGAGATCTTTTTACTTACTCTTTTTCAATCTGGGTGCCTTTTGTTTCTTTCTTCTGCTTAAGGGCTCCGGTTAGGACTTCCAGGACAACATGAATAGCAGTGGAGAAGGTGGATGTCTTTGTCTCTTTCTTAGTTTCAGGGGGATTGTTTTCTGTTTACCTATATTAAAAGTCATGCTACCTGTGGGTTTTTCATAGATTTTCTTTACCAGCTGGAAGACATTCCCTTCTATTCCTAGCCTGTTGCCAAAATACTATGTAACTACTGTATGTAAAGAAATTTAATCCGTTTCCACTTTTAAAAAATGTCCTGTCAGCTTTTTTCCATTTTTACTCAATGTTTAATTGACTCAGAAAATGTTTTTTGGGCCTATCTTCAGTAATAGAACAATTTCAAGAAATTACTCAAGAAATTGCCTAGAAGGATATTCACTTTTCCCACCTTCTATAGGCACCAAAATTCCTCTCTCCTTTCCCTTCTTTTTCATTATGAGTTATTCAGTGTAAAATTAAAACAAGGTATTATTAGCTAAGGGAGATTGCATTTCAAACTTTTCTCTAACAGATGTATAAAGACGTTTTCCAGTTAAAGATCTTTAGGCATCAGTAATGATTCCTTACACTACCACCTACTTGAGTTAAAGAAAACAAACCACTATTTGATATGAAGCCATCTTTAGCAAAATGGTAATACAGAAGCTCTTATGAGAGGTGCAGAGAGAACCCCAGTCACTTCACCTAATGCTCAGTTTCCTATCTACTTACATCAGCTGATTTTGGAAACCAACCTCACGAACTCTGAATTTGGGTGGCATGCAACCTCAGAACTAAATAAACAGAGTCATGAATGAGCTTGGCAAACCAGCTCTGTTGACTCAGAGAGATGCTTTATTTATTTATGTCCAACCTTCTTTCAGGAAGGATTTAATACCACTTAAATTGAGTGTTGAAGAACTTGAGACCCTGGCGAAGTGAGAGCCAGAAAGCCCAGCTACCCCAGGTCTGTTGGGCTGTCTGAACTCCCTGCTGAGGTTACAGGACACCCAGCTCCTTCCGGAAATCGATGCTCCTCCTCTTGCCAACAGGGATTGTGGAAGGTGACGGCCCTTCCTCCAGCTGTCCCAGAGGAGGTGATGCGGGTCTGAAGCTTCTGGTGCAGTGACAGTGGCTGGTCTCCCGAGGCCCACACACTAGAGCAAGGGCATTCCCACTCCAGAGTCAAGGTGTGAGGTAGACGCTCTACACCATCTGTTCTTTTACTTTATGTCTCCTTCCTATCCCCAGGATCTCTTGATGGGACCAAAGACTTCAAAGTCACTACTGGCTGCAGTCAATTAGGGTGAAAGGATTTTAGGAGGCAGGGAAGGCTGTGAAATCACACTCTCTAAATACATGTTTGGGAGATGAAGTGAATGAGATGTGGGGTAAGATGCTCTGTTCAGATCATGGTTCTGCCATCTCCACCTGCTGCCTGGCACAGAGTACGCGCTCAAAAAACAACATGTGTCCTTTACAGTGAAGATTACCTCCTTAAACAAATACTCTTGCCTGGAGAATTCCATGGACAGAGAAGCCTAGCAGGCTACAATCAATGGCATTGCAAAGAGTTGGACACGGCTAAGTGACTAACACTTTCACCTCACTTTTTCCTGAAACAAAATCAATGCCTCATCAATCTTAAATTGTAATTTTAAAAGGGAAAATAAATCTTAAAAATATTAAGGATAGATCTTTAGCCTACACTTATTCTTAAGATACAAGAAGCATAATAGGCGATACTAATAGCAGTCCTAAAATGTCGACTGATTTGTATTTCACGTATACTCTTTTTGAGGTAACTATGATTTAGCAGAATGAGAATATTATATGTGAGAGTGTCTGTGATGTGTATGACACATATGTGACTACCATTTCACATTTTGTAATGTATCAGTCATACCAGATCCTTTCCACCAAAAAGATGAATTCATACTACCAATTTGTTTGGAACTAGAAATCCAAATTCCAAATGGCATCGTGATTCTCCTTCATAGACTTGTCTATATGATTTCTTTGATGTCAAAGGACTCTGGAGTTAATCTGCATAACATTACACCATTGGAGAGTAGCATGTATTTCCTGAATTTTTAATGAGACATCCCCTTCATCTTGCTTCATAAACTGGTCAACAGATACATATTGGCTTTGTCATTTCTGACATAGTTTCACATCTCATTTAAAGCTTCCACATTTATTGGGCTTTCCTGGTGGTCCAATGGTTAAGAATTCACCTGCCAATGTAAGGGACGAGGTTCCGTCCCTGACGTGGGAAGATGCCATTTGGTGGCCCTTGTCACTGTCTCCGAAATCCCCAGGATTTCTCTTTTTTTACTTTATGTCTCCTTCCTATCCCCAGGATCTCTTGATGGGACCAAAGACTTCAAAGTCACTACTGGCTGCAGTCAATTAGGGTGAAAGGATTTTAGGAGGCAGGGAAGGCTGTGAAATCACACTCTCTAAATACATGTTTGGGAGATGAAGTGAATGAGATGTGGGGTAAGATGCTCTGTTCAGATCATGGTTCTGCCATCTCCACCTGCTGCCTGGCACAGAGTACGCGCTCAAAAAACAACATGTGTCCTTTACAGTGAAGATTACCTCCTTAAACAAATACTCTTGCCTGGAGAATTCCATGGACAGAGAAGCCTAGCAGGCTACAATCAATGGCATTGCAAAGAGTTGGACACGGCTAAGTGACTAACACTTTCACCTCACTTTTTCCTGAAACAAAATCAATGCCTCATCAATCTTAAATTGTAATTTTAAAAGGGAAAATAAATCTTAAAAATATTAAGGATAGATCTTTAGCCTACACTTATTCTTAAGATACAAGAAGCATAATAGGCGATACTAATAGCAGTCCTAAAATGTCGACTGATTTGTATTTCACGTATACTCTTTTTGAGGTAACTATGATTTAGCAGAATGAGAATATTATATGTGAGAGTGTCTGTGATGTGTATGACACATATGTGACTACCATTTCACATTTTGTAATGTATCAGTCATACCAGATCCTTTCCACCAAAAAGATGAATTCATACTACCAATTTGTTTGGAACTAGAAATCCAAATTCCAAATGGCATCGTGATTCTCCTTCATAGACTTGTCTATATGATTTCTTTGATGTCAAAGGACTCTGGAGTTAATCTGCATAACATTACACCATTGGAGAGTAGCATGTATTTCCTGAATTTTTAATGAGACATCCCCTTCATCTTGCTTCATAAACTGGTCAACAGATACATATTGGCTTTGTCATTTCTGACATAGTTTCACATCTCATTTAAAGCTTCCACATTTATTGGGCTTTCCTGGTGGTCCAATGGTTAAGAATTCACCTGCCAATGTAAGGGACGTAGGTTCCGGTCCCTGACGTGGGAAGATGCCATGTGCCTTGGAGGAACTAAGCCAGAGCATCACAACTACTTAGCCAATGCTCTAGAGCCTGTGCTCTGCAGCAAGAGAGGCCACTGCAATGAGAAGCCTGAATACTGCGACTAGAGAGTAGCTCCCACTTGTTGCAACTAGAGAGACTCTGAGTATGGCAATGAAGACCCAGAACAGTCAAAAAAAGAGTAATAATCGTAAATAAGCGCATGCTAAATTGCTTCAGTCATGTTATCCATGGAATTCTCCAGACAAGAATACTGGAGTGGATTGCCATTTCTTCCTCCAGGGAATCTTCCCAAAGCAGAGATTGAACCCATGTCTCTTATGTTTCGTTCAATGGCAGGGGGATTCTTTAGCACGAAGTAAGTACTTATTGCTACCTAAGTAAAAACTTTTACGAAGAGAGAAAGCTTTCACATTTGTTAAATATTATTCCAGTGCAAAGATTGGGAAAGCAAGTACCGACTACTCATAAAATAAAAATAATCCTGTGTCCTACTAGAAAAAAAAGTCTGGAACCCACAAATTAGGATCAGACCTTCTTATTAAGTTAAAATTACTGCCCTTTCCCCTTTTTGTTTGTTTCTTATCTAAGTTGCTTCTTGCAGATGCTACATAGACACATTAAGAATGGAAAGCCATAGAACATTCCACCTCGTTGGAACTTCCTCAGGCCCTGATCAGTTTGTTTTCTGTCAATCTCTTAAGCAGGGGGTTCTTTTTTTTGTAGCTAAGGTAGCATAAAAATACGCTTTTTTTTTTTTAGCACGTGAGAGTGACTTACGATTTCTCCCTAAAAAGAAAGTGTATCTATTTAATCACAGAGTGAAGCTTCATTTTTCTAAAAGCTAGCTCAACTATAGACTTTATTTATTTTTCCATAAGTCGGTGGGAGAGTGGTCTTTTGTTTTGTTTTTTTTTTTTTTTTTTGCATCTGTTCTTTTAGAAAGTGTGTTCTTTTCCTCACTCTGTATTTCACACTCCCTTTGCTTTCTCTCTATACCAAGAATATGAAACAAACAAGAGCCTTTCTCAGCTTTGTAAACAATATCACCAGAGCTATTTTTAACTTCAGTTTCTGCAAATTATCTGCCTCTTTTGTAGAGGAGGAAAAAAAATCAGTCTTTCAAATGA
Source organism: Tragulus kanchil (assembly GCA_022376925.1). Classification (NCBI taxonomy): domain Eukaryota; kingdom Metazoa; phylum Chordata; class Mammalia; order Artiodactyla; family Tragulidae; genus Tragulus; species Tragulus kanchil. The sequence continues at coordinate 154,520,936 of JAIOJX010000004.1, forward strand.
GAAAATAAGGTTGTATTTTAGGGAGTTTGTGTATATATATTAGAGATTTTAAAGGAGACAAAACTCCCAGTTCTCATAGTATTAGATTTCCCATACCCTGCATATAGGCAATACCATATTATGGAGCAAGTGTTAGGTTCACAGTTTTTTCACTTTTAATTCTTTTCTCCCTCCTCTCCCCCACCCCTCCCTCTTCTTCTTTATCTCTTTTGAATGAATGCCGACAGCACTATCCCTAAAGAATGAATGGGGGCAGGCTATTTCTTTTACCAGAAAAATTTGGCCTTGTTTACCTTAGGATAGATCTGGTGAAAGATGTGGGGCTGCGTGACAGAGTCAAGTCACAGCTTGTGCTGTGGTTCTAGGTGCTTTCCTGGTACAGGATTTGGTCTGGAGGTAAATGTAACTAAAAAAAAAGAAAATCCTCTTTGGCTGAAAAAAATAACTTTGTTATTGTAAGAGAAGATGTCTTCAGTATTTTAACAGGAGTGTAGGAATATTTTTAGTAATTGAGAAAAACTAACAAACGTAACATCTTTTTAGATCTAAATTGGAGATTCACTTTGGATCTAAAATTTGAGAACAGGTGTAATTTTTCAACGTGGGTTCTGAGTAAGACAAAAACCAGAGTCCAAATATCCAAGAAAATCAACCATCTTGTGTTAGGACACAGATGAGAACAAACCTTTGCTAGAAAATTCACTCCAGTTTTCTGTCAATCTCTTAAAAAGGTAGCATAAAATACGCTTTTTTTAGCACGTGAGAGTGATTTAAATTTCTCCTAAAAGAAAGTGTATCTCTTTAATCACAGATTGAAGCTTCATTTTTCTAAAAGCTAGCTCAACTATAGACTTTATTTATTTTTCCATAAGTCGGTGGGAGAGTGGTCTTTTGTTTTTTTTTTTTTTTTTTTGCATCTGTTCTTTTAGAAAGTGTGTTCTTTTCCTCACTCTGTATTTCACACTCCCTTTGCTTTCTCTCTATACCAAGAATATGAAACAAACAAGAGCCTTTCTCAGCTTTGTAAACAATATCACCAGAGCTATTTTTAACTTCAGTTTCTGCAAATTATCTGCCTCTTTTGTAGAGGAGGAAAAAAAATCAGTCTTTCAAATGAGAAAATAAGGTTGTATTTTAGGAGTTTGTGTATATATATTAGAGATTTTAAAGGAGACAAAACTCCCAGTTCTCATAGTATTAGATTTCCCATACCCTGCATATAGGCAATACCATATTATGGAGCAAGTGTTAGGTTCACAGTTTTTTCACTTTTAATTCTTTTCTCCCTCCTCTCCCCCACCCCTCCCTCTTCTTCTTTATCTCTTTTGAATGAATGCCGACAGCACTATCCCTAAAGAATGAATGGGGGCAGGCTATTTCTTTTACCAGAAAAATTTGGCCTTGTTTACCTTAGGATAGATCTGGTGAAAGATGTGGGGCTGCGTGACAGAGTCAAGTCACAGCTTGTGCTGTGGTTCTAGGTGCTTTCCTGGTACAGGATTTGGTCTGGAGGTAAATGTAACTAAAAAAAAAGAAAATCCTCTTTGGCTAAAAAAAATAACTTTGTTATTGTAAGAGAAGATGTCTTCAGTATTTTAACAGGAGTGTAGGAATATTTTTAGTAATTGAGAAAAACTAACAAACGTAACATCTTTTTAGATCTAAATTGGAGATTCACTTTGGATCTAAAATTTGAGAACAGGTGTAATTTTTCAACGTGGGTTCTGAGTAAGACAAAAACCAGAGTCCAAATATCCAAGAAAATCAACCATCTTGTGTTAGGACACAGATGAGAACAAACCTTTGCTAGAAAATTCACTCCAGTTTTTACAGAGTTGATTCTTCCATCTGATGTTGTTTAGTCGCCACGTCTGACTCCTCGCGACCCGTGGACTGCAGCGCGCCAGACTCCCTTGTCCTCCACTGTCTCCTCTAGTTTGCTCAAACTTACATTCACTGAAGTCAGTGATGCTATCTAACGACCTGATCCTCGGCCTCTCTCTTCTCCTTTTGCCTGCAATCTTTCCCAGCATCAGGATATTTTCCAGTGAGTCAGTTCTTCAGCTTAAGCATCAGTTTTTTCCATGAATAGTCAGGGTTGATTTCCTTTAGGAATGACTGGTTTCATCTCCTTGCTGTCCAAGAGACTTTCAAGAGTCCTCTCCAGCACCACAGTTTGAAAGCATCAATTCTTTGGCGCTCAGCCTTCTTTAATGGCCCAATTCTTAAATTCATACATGGCTACTGGAAAAACCATAGTTTTGACTATGTGGACCTTTGTTGGCAAAGTGATGTCTCTGCTTTTTAATACACTGTCTAGGTTTGTTATAACTTTTCTCCCAAGGAGCAAGCATCTTTTACTTTCAGGACTGCAGTTCCCGCTTGCAGTGATTTTGGAGCCCAAGAAAATAAAATCTGCCACTCTTTTCACTTTTTCCTCATCTATTTTCCCTGAAGTGATGGGACCAGTTGCTACGCTCTTAGTTATTTGAATGTTGAGTTTTAAGTCAGCTTTTCCACTCTCCTCTTTCAGCTTCATCAAGAGGCTCTTTACCAGGCTTCCCTGGTGGTCCATGGGTAAGGACACTGCCTGGCAGTGCAAGGGGCGCTGGTTTGACCCCTGACCTGGGAAGATCCCATGTGCCGTGGAGCAGCTGGACCAGTGTGCCCAACTACCGAGCCGGAGCTCTGGAGCGCATGAGCTCAGAGCAGGTGCTCTGCAGTGAGAGGGGCCACTGCGATGGGAGGCCCACACAGGCCAAAGAACAAAGGTAACTAAATGAAAGGTCAATAAAAGTGGCCAAAAAAAAAAGAGGTTCTTTACCTCACTTTTGCTTTCTTCCATCAGGGTGGTATCATCTGCATCTCTGAGGTTGTTGATACTTCTCCCGGAATCTTGATTCCAGCTTGTGCTTCATTCAGCCTATCAGTTTGCATGATGTACTCTACTATAAGTTAAACAGGTGTGAACCCCGAATATTTTTACTTACTTGCATCTCTTTTAGGTTGTTGATCTGGGAAGTTTGCTCAAACTTACATTCACTGAAGTCAGTGATGCTATCTAACGACCTGATCCTCGGCCTCTCTCTTCTCCTTTTGCCTGCAATCTTTCCCAGCATCAGGATATTTTCCAGTGAGTCAGTTCTTCAGCTTAAGCATCAGTTTTTTCCATGAATAGTCAGGGTTGATTTCCTTTAGGAATGACTGGTTTCATCTCCTTGCTGTCCAAGAGACTTTCAAGAGTCCTCTCCAGCACCACAGTTTGAAAGCATCAATTCTTTGGCGCTCAGCCTTCTTTAATGGCCCAATTCTTAAATTCATACATGGCTACTGGAAAAACCATAGTTTTGACTATGTGGACCTTTGTTGGCAAAGTGATGTCTCTGCTTTTTAATACACTGTCTAGGTTTGTTATAACTTTTCTCCCAAGGAGCAAGCATCTTTTACTTTCAGGACTGCAGTTCCCGCTTGCAGTGATTTTGGAGCCCAAGAAAATAAAATCTGCCACTCTTTTCACTTTTTCCTCATCTATTTTCCCTGAAGTGATGGGACCAGTTGCTACGCTCTTAGTTATTTGAATGTTGAGTTTTAAGTCAGCTTTTCCACTCTCCTCTTTCAGCTTCATCAAGAGGCTCTTTACCAGGCTTCCCTGGTGGTCCAATGGGTAAGGACACTGCCTTGCAGTGCAAGGGGCGCTGGTTTGACCCCTGACCTGGGAAGATCCCATGTGCCGTGGAGCAGCTGGACCGGTGTGCCCAACTACCGAGCCGGAGCTCTGGAGCGCATGAGCTCAGAGCAGGTGCTCTGCAGTGAGAGGGGCCACTGCGATGGGAGGCCCACACAGGCCAAAGAACAAAGGTAACTAAATGAAAGGTCAATAAAAGTGGCCAAAAAAAAAAGAGGTTCTTTACCTCACTTTTGCTTTCTTCCATCAGGGTGGTATCATCTGCATCTCTGAGGTTGTTGATACTTCTCTCGGGAATCTTGATTCCAGCTTGTGCTTCATTCAGCCTATCAGTTTGCATGATGTACTCTACATATAAGTTAAACAAGCAGGGTGACAATATACAGCCTTAACATACTCCTTTCCCAATTTTGAATCAGTCCTTTGTTCCATGTCTGGTTCTAACTGTTGTTCTTGACCTGCAGACTCAGTGTGGTTTTGTCAGATATTTCCTCCTTATGACATTAGATTACGCATTCTGGGCAAATTCTGCATGACCAACACTGTGTTCTTCCTAGTACATCATTTAAGGAGACACTCAGTGTCCATTTGAAGATCCCCTAGAGGAGGAAGTGGCAACACACTTCAGTATCCTTGCCTGAAAAGTCCCATGGACAGAGGAGCCTGGGCTCCAGTCCACGAGGTTGCAAAGAGTTGGACATGACAGAGAGGTTGAACATGAGCACCTAGTTAATTTACAGTGTTGTGCTAGCTTTAGGAATATAGCAGATTCAGATTCTCTTCCATTATAGGTTAGTACAAGATATTGAGTATAATTTCCTATGCTGTACAGTAGGTCTTTATTGCTTACATCAGGAAATATTTTGAACTGTCAATATTCTATTGCTCTTAATACAATACCCTGGCAGCCATTGATAATTTTTCCTTGAATCATTTATGGCTCTTGGTTGTTCTATATTTGTTAGTTAACATTCTGCTACACAGACTCCCTTTCCCTTCTCCCTCATTTATTTATTAAATCAGTATGAATTTTTATTTTATTCCATGAATTGACAGGACATAATACAATTTTTTAAATTCATTTTGATGCTCAAAAGTTCCCATATTTGGGTAACCCTTTAAATTGGCTCCTATATCCTTTTGGTCATATCCTTACTCTCCTTGGTTTTTGGTCTACCAAGTTGTTCCAGGCTTCTGCCGTACTTTCTTACTCTTTCCTAGAATTAGTCATTTCTCCAAGGAGCCCTAGTTTCATATATTCTTTGCCTGCAGGCCGAATTGAATTAATTATATGAAAATGTAACCCTAAGCCTAGTAGCTCAGGCTTAATAACATTATCAGGAGCACTCTGAAGAACTTTACACTCAAAGGTGTTTCATTGACTTTCACAGAAGAAATCCAAGTTGCCAGTATTATAAAAAATTTTAAAAACAGGAGCACTTTCATGTAAGTATTATTCACTGTAACAAAGAGATGTTACCTGAATATACAGCCTTAACATACTCCTTTCCCAATTTTGAATCAGTCCTTTGTTCCATGTCTGGTTCTAACTGTTGTTCTTGACCTGCAGACTCAGTGTGGTTTTGTCAGATATTTCCTCCTTATGACATTAGATTACGCATTCTGGGCAAATTCTGCATGACCAACACTGTGTTCTTCCTAGTACATCATTTAAGGAGACACTCAGTGTCCATTTGAAGATCCCTAGAGGAGGAAGTGGCAACACACTTCAGTATCCTTGCCTGAAAAGTCCCATGGACAGAGGAGCCTGGGCTCCAGTCCACGAGGTTGCAAAGAGTTGGACATGACAGAGAGGTTGAACATGAGCACCTAGTTAATTTACAGTGTTGTGCTAGCTTTAGGAATATAGCAGATTCAGATTCTCTTCCATTATAGGTTAGTACAAGATATTGAGTATAATTTCCTATGCTGTACAGTAGGTCTTTATTGCTTACATCAGGAAATATTTTGAACTGTCAATATTCTATTGCTCTTAATACAATACCCTGGCAGCCATTGATAATTTTTCCTTGAATCATTTATGGCTCTTGGTTGTTCTATATTTGTTAGTTAACATTCTGCTACACAGACTCCCTTTCCCTTCTCCCTCATTTATTTATTAAATCAGTATGAATTTTTATTTTATTCCATGAATTGACAGGACATAATACAATTTTTTAAATTCATTTTGATGCTCAAAAGTTCCCATATTTGGGTAACCCTTTAAATTGGCTCCTATATCCTTTTGGTCATATCCTTACTCTCCTTGGTTTTTGGTCTACCAAGTTGTTCCAGGCTTCTGCCGTACTTTCTTACTCTTTCCTAGAATTAGTCATTTCTCCAAGGAGCCCTAGTTTCATATATTCTTTGCCTGCAGGCCGAATTGAATTAATTATATGAAAATGTAACCCTAAGCCTAGTAGCTCAGGCTTAATAACATTATCAGGAGCACTCTGAAGAACTTTACACTCAAAGGTGTTTCATTGACTTTCACAGAAGAAATCCAAGTTGCCAGTATTATAAAATACTGTAATTTGTTAAATTGACTAAGACCCTCAAATTTCATTGTTCATCAGTTGACTATATCAATTGCATGTAAGTATTATTCACTGTAACAAAAGAGATGTTACCTGAAGATTCTACACTACGAAATATAGATACATACTATCATACAATAGACATTTGCTCCTGAAAGATTTTTCCCTTCTCAGAAGAAAAATGTAAATAAAAGGTGAAATATAGAGGTCATCTTTGGACTTGCTGTTGTCTTGTGTATATTAAAGAAATTCCAAATCCCTGTTAGTAGTCCCTCTCTCTCTCTCTCTTTTTTTTTGTAATCACAATCAGATACAGTGAAGAGTCTGGGACACAGTCTTGACCATTGTGGGTGGTTGTAGGAGATAGCTGTCCTTTGGAAACTAGAGTGAACTTTATTAGATGAAATTAACTCGTACGACAGTATTAGTTAAGAACCCAGTAAGTATACTTTCTTACTAACCCAATAGCCTTTTTTCATCACGCAGTCCATGTAGGCAGTGGGTTAGTCGTTCCTGAGTGGATTTTTTTTCTTCCTCCTTCTACTCTACTGCCCACCTGCTAGGTTAGCATTCTGTTTACATTACCATGAATGTCAAACACAGTACTCCTCTTCCACTCACATTCCTAAGGATGCTGACTTCTCTAAAAGGTTTGACTCTATCCCCAGTATACAATTATGCAATGTATACATTGTTGATTTTTTTCCCTAAAACATTTTTTTTAACAAAACCATCATCAGTTTCCTTATCTCTTTTTTTCAAAATTCATTCATTCATTCATTCATTTAGCTGTATCAGATTTTAGTGGCCATGCGTAGGATATTTTGTTAGGTGCACAGGCTTCTCTTGTTGCATACTGTGGTTGCCCCACAGCATGTGGAATCTTGGTTCCCCGACCAGGGATTGAACCCATGTCCCCTACATGGGAAGGTGGGTTCTTAACCACTGGACCACCATGGAAATCCCCAAAGCATTTTTAAAAATCAGCAACACTTAGACCAACCCTTTGGCCACAATTAGAGGCTATTTCCTTGAATTTCTGTAAGGAGTCAAAAACTCTGGTAGCAATCCCTACCCTCTCCCTATGACTCCAGAGCTACCCAGACAGTAGACATGCTTACAGAGCCAGAGATCAGCAAAACCAGCCCTACTCAAGACATTTGCTTTCAAACTGAAAGCATGTTGACTATATCAATTGCATGTAAGTATTATTCACTGTAACAAAGAGATGTTACCTGAAGATTCTACACTACGAAATATAGATACATACTATCATACAATAGACATTTGCTCCTGAAAGATTTTTCCCTTCTCAGAAGAAAAATGTAAATAAAAGGTGAAATATAGAGGTCATCTTTGGACTTGCTGTTGTCTTGTGTATATTAAAGAAATTCCAAATCCCTGTTAGTAGTCCCTCTCTCTCTCTCTCTTTTTTTTTTTTTTGTAATCACAATCAGATACAGTGAAGAGTCTGGGACACAGTCTTGACCATTGTGGGTGGTTGTAGGAGATAGCTGTCCTTTGGAAACTAGAGTGAACTTTATTAGATGAAATTAACTCGTACGACAGTATTAGTTAAGAACCCAGTAAGTATACTTTCTTACTAACCCAATAGCCTTTTTTCATCACGCAGTCCATGTAGGCAGTGGGTTAGTCGTTCCTGAGTGGATTTTTTTTCTTCCTCCTTCTACTCTACTGCCCACCTGCTAGGTTAGCATTCTGTTTACATTACCATGAATGTCAAACACAGTACTCCTCTTCCACTCACATTCCTAAGGATGCTGACTTCTCTAAAAGGTTTGACTCTATCCCCAGTATACAATTATGCAATGTATACATTGTTGATTTTTTTCCCTAAAACATTTTTTTTAACAAAACCATCATCAGTTTCCTTATCTCTTTTTTTCAAAATTCATTCATTCATTCATTCATTTAGCTGTATCAGATTTTAGTGGCCATGCGTAGGATATTTTGTTAGGTGCACAGGCTTCTCTTGTTGCATACTGTGGTTGCCCCACAGCATGTGGAATCTTGGTTCCCCGACCAGGGATTGAACCCATGTCCCCTACATGGGAAGGTGGGTTCTTAACCACTGGACCACCATGGAAATCCCCAAAGCATTTTTAAAAATCAGCAACACTTAGACCAACCCTTTGGCCACAATTAGAGGCTATTTCCTTGAATTTCTGTAAGGAGTCAAAAACTCTGGTAGCAATCCCTACCCTCTCCCTATGACTCCAGAGCTACCCAGACAGTAGACATGCTTAGACAGAGCCAGGAGCATCAGCAGAGAATTCCAGCCCTTTCCAATAGAGGGGTAACACACCAGCATTATTCCACAGCCTCCAGTGAGAGTGGAGTGGGGCTTGAACCTGCAGCCTCAGGCTGGGCCTAGAGGAAGAGCAAGAGAGAGGGTACATGCATGCCTGCGATCCTTTCCCGTGGCCACGGAAGTCCCTGAAATACCATCTCTTAGTCCAGACTGTATGGGACCTCTACTTCTTGGTGGATCCTGGGCAGGTTTTTATTCATAGTACTTTGCCTGCAATCGTCATTGTTAATCTAATTCACATCATTGTTGTTTGTATATTTGATTTATTTCTCTGCTTCTCGAATTTTTATGTAAGCACCTCAAGATCAAGGATATCTCTAAGTGATCTCTACCCACCTCTTTCGGCCCCTGCAGGATGAAAGCCCTCAATAAATATCTATTGACCTGAAATTTGATGACCTCCTTCCTCCCCAATATCTAATTATGGAACATAGTCATCTGTGTCCTTTCCCCTAAAACATTACTTTTTAAACAGGCAACACTTAGACTAATACTTCAACAACACTTAGGTTCAATTTAAATCCTCCTCACTCATCATGGATTATGTGGCTTCAAAATGGCGATGGGAGTTTGTTTGAACAACAAAGTACATTACACACTCAAGAATGAGTAATGGAAGCAGGTGCCCTGAGGTGCAGAGCCAAGCCCCCAACCATGATTGATCTGTTCCTTGGGAGTAAGAAGGTTCCACAGAGATGCACAAATACCACTTGTCTGAATTAAATGTCTCTTTTATGGGTCTGGAATTATTGCATATTTGCTTATATCTATTGGATTTACTTCATGAAGTTTTTAATCCCCACAGAAAGCCTAAGAGCTTAATACATGCTTAAAAAACAAATATAACATTCCACTCCAGTATTCTTGCCTGGATAATACTATGGACAGAGGAACCTGGTGGGCTACAGTCCACAGGGTTAGAAAGAATTGGACACGACTAAAGCAACTTAGCACACTGTGCATGTAAAATAGATAACTAATGAAAACTTACTGTCTAGCTCAGGGAACTCAGGACTCTACATGCAAAGGAAATCCCCCAAAGAGGACTTTTATATATATATGTAGAGCTGATTCACTTTGCTGTACAGTAGAAACTAACACAATATTGTAAATCAACTATTCTCCAATAAAAAATAATTTAAAAACACATGCTTAACCATTTAAGCATAAGTGATTAAAATATAAATTGGAGCACTTCTCAAAAATAAATAGTAGCTGAATTTAAACCAGAAGGAAGAACTCTGTGCTCTCACCAGCTCGTCCTCCAGTCTGGGCCAGCTCTGGCAGCGAGGCGGTGAGGACCAACCGTCCTGCTTGGACTTCCAGCTCTGCCCCTTTTTCATTGTGTCATGTGGACAAGTTTCTTGACATCCCTCTGCCTCCACATTCTCATCTTTAAAGTGGGCATTCTAGCAGTCCATCTGTCCCCATAACCTTGTTGTGAGGCTTAAACAAGTCGACCTGTATTGGTAGCTCACCACTGAGCTTGACACGTGGTGAGATCCAGTAACTGTGAGCAGACACACCATGCACGCCCAGCACGCACAGGCTCTCCTGGGGCACTCTGCTCTCTGAGCCCACTTTGGCTCTTGTCATGACATTAAAAGAGCTGAAATTTTCAACAACACTTAGGTTCAATTTAAATCTTTAAGGATTATGTGGCTTCAAAATGGCGATGGGAGTTTGTTTGAACAACAAAGTACATTACACACTCAAGAATGAGTAATGGAAGCAGGTGCCCTGAGGTGCAGAGCCAAGCCCCCAACCATGATTGATCTGTTCCTTGGGAGTAAGAAGGTTCCACAGAGATGCACAAATACCACTTGTCTGAATTAAATGTCTCTTTTATGGGTCTGGAATTATTGCATATTTGCTTATATCTATTGGTTTACTTCATGAAGTTTTAATCCCCACAGAAAGCCTAAGAGCTTAATACATGCTTAAAAACAAATATAACATTCCACTCCAGTATTCTTGCCTGGATAATACTATGGACAAAAGGGAACCTGGTGGGCTACAGTCCACAGGGTTAGAAAGAATTGGACACGACTAAAGCAACTTAGCACACTGTGCATGTAAAATAGATAACTAATGAAAACTTACTGTCTAGCTCAGGGAACTCAGGACTCTACATGCAAAGGAAATCCCCCAAAGAGGACTTTTATATATATGTAGAGCTGATTCACTTTGCTGTACAGTAGAAACTAACACAATATTGTAAATCAACTATTCTCCAATAAAAAATAATTTAAAAACACATGCTTAACCATTTAAGCATAAGTGATTAAAATATAAATTGGAGCACTTCTCAAAAATAAATAGTAGCTGAATTTAAACCAGAAGGAAGAACTCTGTGCTCTCACCAGCTCGTCCTCCAGTCTGGGCCAGCTCTGGCAGCGAGGCGGTGAGGACCAACCGTCCTGCTTGGACTTCCAGCTCTGCCCCTTTTTCATTGTGTCATGTGGACAAGTTTCTTGACATCCCTCTGCCTCCACATTCTCATCTTTAAAGTGGGCATTCTAGCAGTCCATCTGTCCCCATAACCTTGTTGTGAGGCTTAAACAAGTCGACCTGTATTGGTAGCTCACCACTGAGCTTGACACGTGGTGAGATCCAGTAACTGTGAGCAGACACACCATGCACGCCCCAGCACGCACGTCAAGGCTCTCCTGGGGCACTCTGCTCTCTGAAGCCCACTTTGGCTCTTGTCATGACATTAAAAAGAGCTGAAAGCTCGGCTGCTTGCTGAGGTCAGGGGTGGGAACTAAATTAGCCTTTGAGGGCTTGGAAATATTTCAGGGCTAGGGGCAAAGCTTTATGGCATGGAGTTCCTTCTATTGGGTCCCTGAGAGTCTGGGACTCTTGGAGGGTCCAGCTACTTCCTCACTGGTTGGCCAGCTGTCTTCTGAGAGGACACAGAAGTGGGGGTGCGGAGCCAGGCCTAGGGATATGAGGACCTGGGGACTCATGAATATAAAAGCCAATGGAGGACTGTGAGCAGGAAGGAGGACCAAGGTGCCAAATGTCAGACTTTTAGCAGAAGCAGAAAGATGTTTCAGTGACATTAACTGGGACTCAGAGCTCGTAACACCTTACTCACTGACTCCAGTGGACGATCAGGCAGCTGCCAGGCTTACTCTGTGGGGTTTCTCTACAAGAGCAGGGTCTCAGGGATGCTGTAAAAGCTCTTTTAAGGGGCTCCCCACCCATTCATATCCTGTAGTCTCTCTTTAGAGAGCCTCATGACATCTTTCCCTGTGCTTTCCAAATATGAGTTCACATGACCATCTCAGCAAGTCCTGGGTAGCCAGGTACAAACTTAAAACCCAAGGACCGACCAAGAATATGGGATGTGACACACAGTCTGGTCAGGGGCGCCTTGAGCCACTAGCCAAGTCCTCCTGGTTTCTCCTATGTATTTCCTCGGGATGCTTTGCAGTCTATAGTTTGTCTATGGAGACCGCTCTTGGGGTGTGAGAACCTCAGATATTTGAAGACTATCCAGATTTTGACGTCCAGGCAGTTCGCCAATCCATGGGAGCCCGCACAGGGGTTTATTACTTGTGTGTATTTTCTTTTAGTGCGATCTCATCTTTAAAGTGGGCATTCTAGCAGTCCATCTGTCCCCATAACCTTGTTGTGAGGCTTAAACAAGTCGACCTGTATTGGTAGCTCACCACTGAGCTTGACACGTGGTGAGATCCAGTAACTGTGAGCAGACACACCATGCACGCCCAGCACGCACGCTCAAGGCTCTCCTGGGGCACTCTGGTGCTCTGAAGCCCACTTTGGCTCTTGTCATGACATTAAAAAGAGCTGAAAGCTCGGCTGCTTGCTGAGGTCAGGGGTGGGAACTAAATTAGCCTTTGAGGGCTTGGAAATATTTCAGGGCTAGGGGCAAAGCTTTATGGCATGGAGTTCCTTCTATTGGGTCCCTGAGAGTCTGGGACTCTTGGAGGGTCCAGCTACTTCCTCACTGGTTGGCCAGCTGTCTTCTGAGAGGACACAGAAGTGGGGGTGCGGAGCCAGGCCTAGGGATATGAGGACCTGGGGACTCATGAATATAAAAGCCAATGGAGGACTGTGAGCAGGAAGGAGGACCAAGGTGCCAAATGTCAGACTTTTAGCAGAAGCAGAAAGATGTTTCAGTGACATTAACTGGGACTCAGAGCTCGTAACACCTTACTCACTGACTCCAGTGGACGATCAGGCAGCTGCCAGGCTTACTCTGTGGGGTTTCTCTACAAGAGCAGGGTCTCAGGGATGCTGTAAAAGCTCTTTTAAGGGGCTCCCCACCCATTCATATCCTGTAGTCTCTCTTTAGAGAGCCTCATGACATCTTTCCCTGTGCTTTCCAAATATGAGTTCACATGACCATCTCAGCAAGTCCTGGGTAGCCAGGTACAAACTTAAAACCCAAGGACCGACCAAGAATATGGGATGTGACACACAGTCTGGTCAGGGGCGCCTTGAGCCACTAGCCAAGTCCTCCTGGTTTCTCCTATGTATTTCCTCGGGATGCTTTGCAGTCTATAGTTTGTCTATGGAGACCGCTCTTGGGGTGTGAGAACCTCAGATATTTGAAGACTATCCAGATTTTGACGTCCAGGCAGTTCGCCAATCCATGAGCAGCACAGGTTATATTTGGTCATCCATTGTCATTTCATTTCCAGGTTTCTGTTTGTTTGATTCTCTTGGACCTGTTACACTTGTGTGTATTTTCTTTTAGTGACTTAGATCTGGACCCAACATCTCCAACACGGTAGGACTAATTAAAATCAAATACTGTCTCTCTTCTGGAAGAAAAATGATACAGGCATTTTTCACGGAGCAAATGGCCACCACCTGAATGCTGCCTGCATTTTAGAATTCCTATTTCCGTCACCTCCTGTGATAGGAAGAAAATGAACACTTTGAATTCTATGGAGGCTTTATGGAAAGGTTTCTAATTCCACAACGCTGAATTGTTCAGATGGCGTGCCCTGTGAATGATCTCATGTCACTAATACAAAATGAAACCCCCACAGGCAATTGCTTTTCCTAATTCTGTTTGATTTTCTGAGAACAGATACCATTATTCAAAGCACATATGAAATCATGCACCTGGGCCTTTAAATTTGGGATTGAATCTCCTGCAGACGTGAACTTGAAAAAAAAGCCTTCAGGGAATTAGTGTTTTCTCAGTAGTGGATTTAATAACCCTGAAAAAAGGGCTGTGAACCTAATTGTCAGTCAGGTTTAAAGAACCAGACAAGGGAAGTAGATTTGATTAAGGAGATTTCTATTACCCAACAAGGTATTTTGAAAATTGTAATAGACATAAAAATGAATCATGGTTACAAGATGACTCGTAAGGTTTCTGTTGGGTTTTTCTTCTGGCTTTTGCTCTCTGGCACTGAAAGTAAGCAGTGCCAAAAGAAAAAAAAATGTCTTAGCTTCTTTCTTTGGAAAAAGAAAATCCAATCTGTGTGAAATCTAGAAAGGAAAGCTCTCTCATCATTATGTTCTTTCTTATACATCATTCATTCATTCTGTTTTCCTTTCTTTTTTGCTTTTTTGAATTATGAAATTATGATAACACATTTACAGGAGATTTGGAAAATACAGAGCAAAGTTATATATAGCTCCACTAAATATTATAATTTTTGTTTTAAATAAAGTAAGATTTTTAGTTGAAGTTTCAATATCAAACTCTCAGAAATTAATAGAATGAATGTACAGAGAAGTAGAAGAATACTACTGAAAAGCATCATAAACCAATTTGACACAATCAAGATTTACACAACTTTGGTACAACAGTAGGATACAAAATCTATTCAAGTTCCCACGGACTATAAACTAGGAGACCATGGAACATTCATTCTTCGTTTAGGTTTCCAGGTTTGGTACAGAAATCTTGCACAGGAGGCTCTTGCGAAAATTTTGAGACAGATTGAGCGTCTTTCTCTGGTACTTCCCTTTTCTTCCTTCTAGGGTCATGTGTCCATGTACTCATCCATCTGCAGGACCAGCAGGTCAGCACACCGGTAAGGAAAACAGCACGTACAGTGCAGGGGGGCCGTGCGGGCATGGGGAGGGCAGGGGGAGGAAGAGGGGGCTGCGACGAAGCTTTGCCTTCCAGCTGTGAGCACACACAAGACAATTCCTTCAGGTCACTCAACCCTCTCTTCAAGTACACAAGCAGTAGACCTTTTGAGTTTTCTAGAATGATTGCTTTGAATTGACCCTGGAAATTTTGCCTGTGTACTTCCACGTCTTTTAGATTTATAATCACCTATCCGTTGAATCTCCTGCAGACGTGAACTTGAAAAAGCCTTCAGGGAATTAGTGTTTTCTCAGTAGTGGATTTAATAACCCTGAAAAAAGGGCTGTGAACCTAATTGTCAGTCAGGTTTAAAGAACCAGACAAGGGAAGTAGATTTGATTAAGGAGATTTCTATTACCCAACAAGGTATTTTGAAAATTGTAATAGACATAAAAATGAATCATGGTTACAAGATGACTCGTAAGGTTTCTGTTGGGTTTTTCTTCTGGCTTTTGCTCTCTGGCACTGAAAGTAAGCAGTGCCAAAAGAAAAAAAAATGTCTTAGCTTCTTTCTTTGGAAAAAGAAAATCCAATCTGTGTGAAATCTAGAAAGGAAAGCTCTCTCATCATTATGTTCTTTCTTATACATCATTCATTCATTCTGTTTTCCTTTCTTTTTTGCTTTTTTGAATTATGAAATTATGATAACACATTTACAGGAGATTTGGAAAATACAGAGCAAAGTTATATATAGCTCCACTAAATATTATAATTTTTGTTTTAAATAAAGTAAGATTTTTAGTTGAAGTTTCAATATCAAACTCTCAGAAATTAATAGAATGAATGTACAGAGAAGTAGAAGAATACTACTGAAAAGCATCATAAACCAATTTGACACAATCAAGATTTACACAACTTTGGTACAACAGTAGGATACAAAATCTATTCAAGTTCCCACGGACTATAAACTAGGAGACCATGGAACATTCATTCTTCGTTTAGGTTTCCAGGTTTGGTACAGAAATCTTGCACAGGAGGCTCTTGCGAAAATTTTGAGACAGATTGAGCGTCTTTCTCTGGTACTTCCCTTTTCTTCCTTCTAGGGTCATGTGTCCATGTACTCATCCATCTGCAGGACCAGCAGGTCAGCACACCGGTAAGGAAAACAGCACGTACAGTGCAGGGGGGCCGTGCGGGCATGGGGAGGGCAGGGGGAGGAAGAGGGGGCTGCGACGAAGCTTTGCCTTCCAGCTGTGAGCACACACAAGACAATTCCTTCAGGTCACTCAACCCTCTCTTCAAGTACACAAGCAGTAGACCTTTTGAGTTTTCTAGAATGATTGCTTTGAATTGACCCTGGAAATTTTGCCTGTGTACTTCCCACGTCTTTTTAGATTTATAATCACCTATCCGTTGTGTTGATAAGTACTTTTGGGAGAAAAACAAGTATTTATTGAATATCCACCAGAGGCCAGACACTTTCTAGGTGCTGGAGATATAACTGTGGGGGAAAAATCGTGGACTTGGATCTTTTTGGCATGCCACGGAGATGACACTTTAATGGGAAGGAAGTCAGGAAATAAAGCACAACAAAAATGTGTCATTACAAACTGCGGAAGGGGCAGGTCTCTGAGAAGAAAAGTGCAGTGTGTATTACGTGACTCGGACAGTGGAGCCTATCTGAGAGTGGTGGGGACCAGGAAAGCCTTCTCTGGAGGGGAATTGATGTGGCTATCTTAGGAAGGAGTGGGTATTGGCCAGGCTAAGAGTTGATCACCAGAAGGAGCTGTGTGAGGGGAGATTCCGAGTCAGGGCAGATAATGGCCTGTGTGATGGACAACAGAGAAGGTGGCTGATGCTGTGGGTAGTCTCTCCATACTCTGTCGTGTCCATGACACCAGGGCATGCCCTGGCTTTCTACAGCAAGCTTCTGTATCTCTCCATCTGAGCGCTTCTCTAGCATGTTCATCTTGTGCGATGCAGAGCAGACAGGAAGTTCTGGATAAGGAGATCCCTAAGTAGCTGTTAGTCCATAGGGACAAGAGCCGGAGGATAAATGCCCCTGCTCCCTCATCCCTCGTGTGGGTGACTCTGAGACATGCCAGGCTCCATCTCTGGACAGTTCCCAGTGGGACCGAGCCCCTGTCTTCTGCAGTAGTAACTTGCTTATGAACACGCCAGGCTTGCTCTCCTTCTTATCTTCATATCACCCTCCCACTCCCCACCCAGTACTTCCTGGGGTCATCTCACAAGTAAGCTAACTGCTCTTGAGTCCATGGATGCCCGCAGGGGAGCCCAACAGAAGTCATGGAGGTAGAAGGAGGGTGAAAGTAGGCAGAGGTCAGGGCATGGAGGGCTGGAGTTCTCAAAATGTGGTCCGTGGAGCCGCACGATTGTCTGAGACCCTTTTAGGAAGTATGGGACCTCAAACCAGGTTTTTATAACAAGACTAAGATGGTATTTGCTTTCTTTACCATTTTGATATGTCACTGTCAAAATGCAAATCCAGGGTGGGTAGGAGAGATATCCCCTGATCTTGGATTGGAAGAATTAATATTGTTAAAATGGTCATCCCGCCCAAAGCAATCTATAGACTTAGTACACAATCCCTATCAAATTACTTAAGGGTGGGTAAAACGAGTGGGGCATTAGCACAAGTCAAGGTTGACTGGGAGTCATTGTATTTTCCATCACATCTATCTATCTATCTATCTATCTATCTGTCTGTCTGTCTGTCTGTCTGTCTGTCTATCTATAAGCTTCTACAATAGCTCATTGGGTAAAAAATCCACCTGCAATGTAAAAGACACAAGAGACATGTATTTGATCTGTGGATCAGGAAGATCCTCTGGAGAAGGAAATGATAACTCTCTCTAATATTCTTGCCTGAAAAAATCCCATGGACAGAGGAGCCTGACAGGCTACAGGCCATGATGTTGTGAAGGCACAACTGAGTGGCTGAGCACAGCACAGAGATATTAAAATATGAAAGTGAAAGTCACTCAGTCATATCAAACATTTTGCAACCCCATGGGCTCCTCTGTCTGTAAAATTCTCCAGGCAAGAATACTGGAGTGGGCTGCCACTCCCTTTTCCAGGGGATCTTCCTGAACCAAAATCGAACCAGATCTCCCACACTGTGGGCAGATTCTTTACCATCTGAGCCACCAGGGAAGCCATATTGAAATACATATTTTATATGAGTCTCACTATACACACACGCACACGCACACACACATATGTATTTATATATGTAAATACACACACATATAAATACATATGTGTGTGTGTATCAAAACATGGGTTGATAAGATCCTCTGGAAAAGGAAGTGACTACCCACTCCAGTATTCTTGCCTAGAGAATTCCATGGGCAGAGGAGACTGGCATGCTACAGTCCATGGGGTCGCAAAGAGTTTGACATAACTGAGCAACTTCCACACACACAACAGATGTATGTATATAAATGTTAAGAAGAAATGAACACTATGTCATGAACTTCATGTTACGAGTAGTTATTTTGTAAGCTGAAAAGTTCTGGGCACTGCATCATCCCACAGTGTTTTAGAACTTACTGTGGTAGGAGTAAAGAAAATAATTGTTTCCACAGAGCAGCCCTAATTCCTCAACATCTTAGAAAAATATGTTTTAATTGACAAAAATGGCAATCAAACATACAAATCCATGTAGAATCTTGAGAGTCTTGTGGAATATAAGGTCGACAATAGAACAGGCACTGCCATTTGCTGTATATTTGAATCCATGTAATAAATAATCCCTGTCATGAACTTAAAAAAGTATCCTTGATGAAGCTATAGAAATTATTTTGTTGTTGTCATTTAGTCACTAAATCAGGTCTGACTCTTTGGGGACCCCATGGACTGTAGCCCGCCAAGCTCCTGTGTCCATGGGATTTCCCAGGTAAAAAATATGGGTGTGGGTTGCCATTCCTTCTCTAATAGAAATGATAGTGTTGCTTTTCTTAAATCTCTTCTCTTGAATATAGTTTAAAAAAAAATTCTGTGTGACAGAATGGAACATACCCATAAAGCTCTCTGTGTTCTCCACCCCTGGAGACTATCTCGAGGTGTGGCTGAATGCGCCTCATGCTTCACAAAACACAAGTTTTACTAGAAAGGACGACTGACAGATGATCAAACTCTGATTAGTCAGACTTCAATACCTGCCAGATATATTCTCAAAAATGAACAAAGTAATATTATTTGCTGCCAATAATAAAATTTGAGCTTCGAAGGGAAAACTAGTGGTTTAGAAACTTCTGTCACCCTTAGGTTGAGAATTTCCTTGATACCTCAAGACTTTACTGAAGAGATGGGTGGTAATATTGAAATGTGACTTTGTGATGTTGTATAAACATGCTGCTGCAATATTTGGAAGATCTGTCTACCTCAGCCAGTGTTTTCTAAATGACCAGTGCATGATGATTAAACATTGTGAGTGTATTGAAAGATGCATGAAAAGAACAACAGTTCAGTGGGTTTTAAGAGAATAGAATGTGAAAAGATCACTGACATGAATCTGTGTTCCATTTCAACTTGTTGTTGTTCAGTCACTAAGTCATGTCTGACTCTTGGAGACTTCATGGGCTGCAGCATGCCAGGCTTCCCTTCCTTCACTATCTCCAGGAGTTTGCTTAAACTCATGTCCATCGAGTCAATGATGCCAGCCAACCGTCTCATCCTCTGTGGACCCTTCCCCTCCTGCCCTCAATCTTTCCCAACATCCAGTGGAACTAACCCTTAGGAATGCTGGGATTTGGTGTAACGTCAAAAAAAAGAATAACTACGATGATCTGAAATGCCATTTAAATCCTCCTTTTTTTCCCAAAAGCATGTCTGTGTGAGGCCCGCTTGTCTTCAGATTTATAAACATAATATATCACAACAGATTGAATGCAGATGGGTGGCTCTAGTCTTCTTTTATAAGTCAGGCACTGAAAAGATGGGTAAGAATGTAAATCAGTGTCACTCTTTTAACTAAAAATAATTTGCTTTTGGAAAATAGAATTAGCCTTCATAAACTGATTAGTATTAATCATGTGTTATTTATATTAATTTTATTAACATGTAATGGCTTTATTATTGTTATTTTCAAAATACATTCATAATTACAATAATACCTTCCTTCCCAGTTTACATGTCTGATTTTTGCCTGAGCTAGGTCTTTGATGTGGCACATGGCTTAGCTGCCCCACACGGCATGACCAGGGATAAACTTTTGTCCCCTACATTGGAAGGTGGATTCTTTATCACTGGACCACTAGGGAAGCCTCTCAGTTTACATTTATTTTTTATTTTTTAAATTATGAAAGTAGGATAACACATCTACGGAGACAGAAAATACAGAACAAAGTTACATATAGTTCCATTATATGTTATAATTACTCTTTAAGTATATAAATTAAAATTTTAGTTGGAGTTTCAATGTCAGACTCTCAAAAGCAACAGAATGAATATACATAGAAGGATATAGTAGGCCTAAAACTGAAAATTATGATTTTTCAATTTACGCTAAGATCTCCCAGCCAGTGTTCAAATGACCAGTGCATGATGATTAAACATTGTGAGTGTATTGAAAGATGCATGAAAAGAACAACAGTTCAGTGGGTTTTAAGAGAATAGAATGTGAAAAGATCACTGACATGAATCTGTGTTCCATTTCAACTTGTTGTTGTTCAGTCACTAAGTCATGTCTGACTCTTGGAGACTTCATGGGCTGCAGCATGCCAGGCTTCCCTTCCTTCACTATCTCCAGGAGTTTGCTTAAACTCATGTCCATCGAGTCAATGATGCCAGCCAACCGTCTCATCCTCTGTGGACCCTTCCCCTCCTGCCCTCAATCTTTCCCAACATCCAGTGGAACTAACCCTTAGGAATGCTGGGATTTGGTGTAACGTCAAAAAAAAGAATAACTACGATGATCTGAAATGCCATTTAAATCCTCCTTTTTTTTTCCCAAAAGCATGTCTGTGTGAGGCCCGCTTGTCTTCAGATTTATAAACATAATATATCACAACAGATTGAATGCAGATGGGTGGCTCTAGTCTTCTTTTATAAGTCAGGCACTGAAAAGATGGGTAAGAATGTAAATCAGTGTCACTCTTTTAACTAAAAATAATTTGCTTTTGGAAAATAGAATTAGCCTTCATAAACTGATTAGTATTAATCATGTGTTATTTATATTAATTTTATTAACATGTAATGGCTTTATTATTGTTATTTTCAAAATACATTCATAATTACAATAATACCTTCCTTCCCAGTTTACATGTCTGATTTTTGCCTGAGCTAGGTCTTTGATGTGGCACATGGCTTAGCTGCCCCACACGGCATGACCAGGGATAAACTTTTGTCCCCTACATTGGAAGGTGGATTCTTTATCACTGGACCACTAGGGAAGCCTCTCAGTTTACATTTATTTTTTATTTTTTAAATTATGAAAGTAGGATAACACATCTACGGAGACAGAAAATACAGAACAAAGTTACATATAGTTCCATTATATGTTATAATTACTCTTTAAGTATATAAATTAAAATTTTTAGTTGGAGTTTCAATGTCAGACTCTCAAAAAGCAACAGAATGAATATACATAGAAGGATATAGTAGGCCTGGAAAGCACTGTGAACCAATTCAACATAATTACGATTTATTCAATTTTCACACAGCAGTAAGATACAAATTTTGTTCAAGTTCAGGTTCAAGACACTGGAACATATCCAGAGACGTAAAACAAGGTACAAAAATTTCATAGTCTAAAGGTATTAGAATTATACAGAATCTGTTCTCTTTTCACTGTGGAATAATGTTAGAAATCAGTATCAAAAGAGATTTGAAAATAATTCACATATTGTCAAGTGCAATGTGACATTTTCCATGACAGACCTTTGACTTAGCCATGGAAAGCCTCCAAAGGTTAGAAGACTGAAAAAACACAGAGAGTGACGGATGAGAAGAAATCATTTAAACGAGAAATTTGTATCAAAATGAGAAATTAATGTCGAGGATACTTTAAAAAATTTCAAATATTTGAAATTTTTTTGTCTACTGTTAAATGATGAGTGTGTCTAAGAAGCCATAACAAGAAACATTAGAAAATATTTGTGATGAAAAGAGAATTTACCAGAATTTGTTACATTTTTATATGGGGAGTGTTGATAGATACAACTCACAGACATAAAAATCCTTTGAGATCCTTGATTTCTTTTACAAGGGTAAAGATTAAAAAGTTTGAGAACTGCTGATGTGGAGTCTTGTCTGTTGAGGGATTTTCAATATTCTCACCAGTTCGGTGGGGAGTCACTGAAGAGTTGTAAGCAGGTAAGTTCCAAGTCGAAGCAGGTCTTAAAAGTCATTAACCTGGAAAGTATGTTTGTGTGTAATTAAAATGCTAACAAAGCCTGCAGCTCTGGGAGGCGAATGGATGCTAAAGGGGCATTTGCAATCTGCTCCATCAATCCTTGTAGCGAGACACCTGCTCCAGCAGGTGCACATGGGGGCTCAGTTCCCTGGTAAGAAAGCCTTTCTTTCTTGTCTTCAGCAAACTGCCTGCAAGTCACTGAGGCATGCCGAAAGCATTCAGTTAGTCATGAGCCACTTAACCGATATCTGCGAGGCCATTGCAGTGTAGGTTGATGGAGGAAATCAGAAAGATTGGACAAAGTCCTTGCATCCTTGTCAAGTCAGAGAGGGGATGGCTGAATCTACTCTCCCTGGTCCTTGCCTGGTCTGACTCGCTTTGACCTCAGGATGTCATGTTCTAAATTTTTTCTGACCTTTCTCTTAGTTCTAAAGGATGGTGTCCAGCTGAGCCCATGGAGGGTGAGAAGAAACATTTAAATTAGAGGAACTGGCAAGTGGGGAGGGAAAAGAAAAGGGAAAAAAAAAGAGAAGGGCAGTCTAGTCGAGTCCATCATTCATAACGTGTTCATGATCCCAAGCTGGGCTTGCTGCTCTGAGAGGAGATGCCTTGCGAGTCTAGAAAACAGAGTTAAATGGGGGTGAATAGGGAAGAGAGCATCTGTCTCACTGAGCAGAGGTCCTCTGCGGTTTCTCCAAGCAGCAGTGGGAGAATAAACGGAATTGTATCACAGCCAAAGCCACACGGAGGTGAAGGTTGAGGTTGGGGATAACAGCATGAATGGGAAAGGTAAGGAAGGTCTGGGAGAGTCTGGTACCGATGGGCTTAAGGTAACAAGAAACATTAGAAAATATTTGTGATGAAAAGAGAATTTACCAGAATTTGTTACATTTTTATATGGGGAGTGTTGATAGATACAACTCACAGACATAAAAATCCTTTGAGATCCTTGATTTCTTTTACAAGGGTAAAGATTAAAAAGTTTGAGAACTGCTGATGTGGAGTCTTGTCTGTTGAGGGATTTTCAATATTCTCACCAGTTCGGTGGGGAGTCACTGAAGAGTTGTAAGCAGGTAAGTTCCAAGTCGAAGCAGGTCTTAAAAGTCATTAACCTGGAAAGTATGTTTGTGTGTAATTAAAATGCTAACAAAGCCTGCAGCTCTGGGAGGCGAATGGATGCTAAAGGGGCATTTGCAATCTGCTCCATCAATCCTTGAGCGAGACACCTGCTCCAGCAGGTGCACATGGGGGCTCAGCTCCCTGGTAAGAAAGCCTTTCTTTCTTGTCTTCAGCAAACTGCCTGCAAGTCACTGAGGCATGCCGAAAGCATTCAGTTAGTCATGAGCCACTTAACCGATATCTGCGAGGCCATTGCAGTGTAGGTTGATGGAGGAAATCAGAAAGATTGGACAAAGTCCTTGCATCCTTGTCAAGTCAGAGAGGGGATGGCTGAATCTACTCTCCCTGGTCCTTGCCTGGTCTGACTCGCTTTGACCTCAGGATGTCATGTTCTAAATTTTTTCTGACCTTTCTCTTAGTTCTAAAGGATGGTGTCCAGCTGAGCCCATGGAGGGTGAGAAGAAACATTTAAATTAGAGGAACTGGCAAGTGGGGAGGGAAAAGAAAAGGGAAAAAAAAGAGAAGGGCAGTCTAGTCGAGTCCATCATTCATAACGTGTTCATGATCCCAAGCTGGGCTTGCTGCTCTGAGAGGAGATGCCTTGCGAGTCTAGAAAACAGAGTTAAATGGGGGTGAATAGGGAAGAGAGCATCTGTCTCACTGAGCAGAGGTCCTCTGCGGTTTCTCCAAGCAGCAGTGGGAGAATAAACGGAATTGTATCACAGCCAAAGCCACACGGAGGTGAAGGTTGAGGTTGGGGATAACAGCATGAATGGGAAACATGGGCATGCGAGCACAGAGCAAGGCTCCTGGCAGCAGGCACGGAGCCTCCATGACTCTGTCCACCATGCTTAGTACCTGGAGAGGAACCTCTGAAAGGGTTCTACCTTGATTTGAGACTTAAACCCAGGGCCCAGACCTGATTGAACCCTGCTTGGGACTTGAACTCATGTGGCTGGAGCTTGAATTCTAGCCCAAAACCTGTTTAGGACTCAAACCTACGGGGCTGGGACTTGAACCCAGCCAAAACCCTGTTTGGGACTTGAACCCACGTGGCTGGGGCTTGAACATAGCCAAAACCCTGCTTGGGACTTGAACCCACGTGGCTGAGGCTTAACCCCAGCCAAAACCCTGCTTGGGACTTGAACCCACATAGTCAGGACTCAATCCTGGCCAAATCCTGTCTGGGACTTGAACCCACGCAGCCGAGACTTAATCCAGCACTCACCCAACATCTGGACCCACTGAGGCTCATGTTTTTCGTGCCTCAACAAAGAAGGAATTCAGCGAGAGGCAGAGTAATAGGCAAAAAGAGGATTTATTAGGATAGGGTACTTGCAAGAGATGAAAGTGAGCAGTCAGGAAAGCTCTGCTCCTCCTCTTTGGGTGGGCAGCAACATATATATAGGAGGGCAGAAGACCGCCTTCTTCAAGTAGACACAGATGTGGACACAATGCATACTTCATTAGCTCCTCTTCCCCAGCTCTTCCTGCTTTATTGAATAAGGAGCAGCATTCTTGAGTTATTGTCAACCTACTGGCCTCCCAACTTTTTCCAGGTTTTACCTTTCCACCTACAGTCCCCTACTAGGACTCCACAACTACCTAACTATTCTTCTCTGTCCCTATCACCTCCACCTTGCCTCTTTTCATAGGGGCCAGATGGCTCTTCTGGAGAGGATCGGTTCCTTTCTGCACTGTTTCAAGAACCATTTCTGTGATAAGTAACAGGTTGCTTCTTTTTGAGTGTGGGTAGTAAATGGGAAGCAAAAGCATCCACGGTCCCCAGGAAGGAAAGTACCAATGGCAGCATGCGAGCTGGGCTCCTGCCTCTGAGAGAGCTGCTTATCATGGGGCCTGCGGCATGCTGGTGGAGGTTTTCTCCGGGAGAACAGGACTCACACACTCGTCCGTGGGAAGCTGCCGTTTCCCGCCCGGCTGCCACTGGGACTCTGCGGTCCAGGAGCGGTTTCCTGTCTCTCCTCTGGGAGTGCAGCCGAACTCCCAGTACCATCTTGCAGCCCTGGTAGCAGAGTAGAAGCATGAACCTACAGTGTATTTTTTTCTGAAACCCATCCCTCTCTTTCTGGTCCATTTGCAAAGATAGGACAGTCCCCAAAGAGACATTTCTGATTTGGGTTTGTCTCTTCATCTCCTTTCCAGACTTCTTGACAGAAAAAGGGCTCACGAGCTCTGGCAGTATCCACAATAGGGGCCATTTAAGCAAAATGATCTGGTTTGGGAGATGTTGCTTTTTGAAACATTGCAAAGTATTCAGAAAAGCTTCTCCAAAATCGCATGTGTTCCTTTGAGTCAAACCTTTTAACATTCTCATGTGAAGGGACTGTAAGTCAGAAAACAGATCCCTTCTCTTTTCCTTCTGTTTTGCTGCAAGATTTGAGCTCTGCTCCTCCTAAAAGGGGTAATAGGCAAAAGAGGATTTATTAGGATAGGGTACTTGCAAGAGATGAAAGTGACAGAAACCCCCCAAATATATATAGGAGGGCAGAAGACCGCCTTCTTCAAGTAGACACAGATGTGGACACAATGCATACTTCATTAGCTCCTCTTCCCCAGCTCTTCCTGCTTTATTGAATAAGGAGCAGCATTCTTGAGTTATTGTCAACCTACTGGCCTCCCAACTTTTTCCAGGTTTTACCTTTCCACCTACAGTCCCCTACTAGGACTCCACAACTACCTAACTATTCTTCTCTGTCCCTATCACCTCCACCTTGCCTCTTTTCATAGGGGCCAGATGGCTCTTCTGGAGAGGATCGGTTCCTTTCTGCACTGTTTCAAGAACCATTTCTGTGATAAGTAACAGGTTGCTTCTTTTTGAGTGTGGGTAGTAAATGGGAAGCAAAAGCATCCACGGTCCCCAGGAAGGAAAGTACCAATGGCAGCATGCGAGCTGGGCTCCTGCCTCTGAGAGAGCTGCTTATCATGGGGCCTGCGGCATGCTGGTGGAGGTTTTCTCCGGGAGAACAGGACTCACACACTCGTCCGTGGGAAGCTGCCGTTTCCCGCCCGGCTGCCACTGGGACTCTGCGGTCCAGGAGCGGTTTCCTGTCTCTCCTCTGGGAGTGCAGCCGAACTCCCAGTACCATCTTGCAGCCCTGGTAGCAGAGTAGAAGCATGAACCTACAGTGTATTTTTTTCTGAAACCCATCCCTCTCTTTCTGGTCCATTTGCAAAGATAGGACAGTCCCCAAAGAGACATTTCTGATTTGGGTTTGTCTCTTCATCTCCTTTCCAGACTTCTTGACAGAAAAAGGGCTCACGAGCTCTGGCAGTATCCACAATAGGGGCCATTTAAGCAAAATGATCTGGTTTGGGAGATGTTGCTTTTTGAAACATTGCAAAGTATTCAGAAAAGCTTCTCCAAAATCGCATGTGTTCCTTTGAGTCAAACCTTTTAACATTCTCATGTGAAGGGACTGTAAGTCAGAAAACAGATCCCTTCTCTTTTCCTTCTGTTTTGCTGCAAGATTTGACCTCTGACAATTTCCTCAAACCGTTTCCTCCTCTCCCTTTCTAACAATACAGCCTGGCCGCAGGTCTTCACCATATGTTCTGGGTGATTTCTACAGCATCTCAATGGATCTTCTAGTCCCCAACATACTGCTTTTTTCTACTCCGTCCACTCATTTTACTCCCTCTCCCTGTCTCCTCCCCCAATGTGCTGCCTTCCCATTGCCTGAAGAATGAGGCCTGGACTCCTGATCTAGGAGATCACAGAGGACGCTGGATGCTCACCAAATAACCATGTGCTTCCCCGCACTTCCAGTTTCCTGTGCAGTTAGGCGAGGGACCGTGTGACCAGCTTTTGACCAATGGGAGATGGAGGAAAGGGCTAGAAGTCACTTCCAGACCTGGCCCTTAAACACATCCCATCCTATCCTCCAGGGTTCTCCTGTCCTACTGGGGTGCCTTCACTGGCTGTGTGTGTGTCATGGATTATATGGGGTTTCCAAGGTGGTGCTACTGGTAAAGAATCCATCTGCCAGTGCAGGAGACCCAAGAGACATGGATTCAATCCCTGGGTTGAGAAGATTCCCTGGATGAGAAAAATGTCAACCCTCTCCAGTATTCTTTCCTGAAAAATTCCATGGATAAGAGAAGTGTGGTGGGCCACAGTGCATGGGGTTGCAAAGAGTTGGACATGACTGAGTGACTGAGCACACAAAACATTCATGGGTTATATTGTGTCTCTTAAGTGTTATGTTGAAGTCCTGACCCCTAGTGCCTTTGAAAATGGCCTTAGAGTCATTTCAAAGTAACTAGGGTCTTTGCAGTTGGAATCAAATTAATACGAGGTTGCTGGAACAAGCCCTAACCCGGGATGACTGATGTCCTTATAAGAAGAGAGAAATTTGGACACAATCAGACACTGAGAGAGGGAAGAAGGTCATGTGGAAATGGAGGTGGGAGGACTTCCCTGGAGGTCTGTGCGTAAGGCTCTGTGCTTCCACTGCAGGGAAGAGGTTTGGTCTTTGCTGGGGGAACTAAGATCCTAGATACTGTGTAGCATGACCAGAGAAAAACCAGGTGGAGGCAGGGAGTGCTGTCAAAAACCGAGGAACATCTGAGGATAACAGAGTCTGGAGGAGGCAAGGAAGGATCCTTCACTTCCTCTGGAGACATGTTAGTTGGATCCGTCACCTATAGCCAACATAGTGCTATGTAACAAATGACTCTCAAACTCAGGAGCATTTAATAACATAATTCCATGGGGATGCTTGGTATTGGCGACCTGGTCTGGGCTCACTGGTGCTTGCCCTTCAGGTGTAACTTCGGTCCAGGACTGTGTCACGTGTTTTTCATCCTCCTTGGACGAGCACCACTTACCCAAGACATGTTTTCCTTATAGTCATGGCAGAAGCGCAAAAACATAAGTCCATGCATGCAGCCACATTTTAACTTTCTACACGTGTCTTGTCCACCAACATCCTTTTTTCCGTATTAAGTCTCATGGCCCAAGCCCATCAAATATGGGATGGGGATCCTTTGCTTGTGAAGGCAGGCGCGCGCGCACACGTGTGTGTGTGTGTGTGTGACTACTGACTAAGTAGTCATCTGATCTAATCTGTCATTTAGCCCTTCTAAATATAGATATTTTTCTCATCAGTAAAATGGGGACAATTGTAATTACTTCACTGTATTGAGGTAACGAATTGGATGAGACATTGGAATGTGACGTGCACAGCAGCAGGATTTCCCGAGATGGTAGCTATTGTCATCATGAAAGGACCCATGGCAGACTCCGGGCAGGACGGGCTGTTAAGACGTCATTTCAATACTTTGAAGTGCAGAGAAGAGTTGCTAGAGTACAAAGAACTTCTGTACGCACCTCACCCAGATCACCAGCCCTCAACATTCTGCCACAGTTGCTTTTCCAGCCCCATTTGAGACTTTGTTTGCAGATAGCATACCCCCTCTTTTTTTTAATGGTTGTGTCTCTTGGCCTGGAATAGGGCGTTATAGCTGGGTCTTTTTAAAAAATTTCTATTGTTCGGCTATAGCACATGACATGTGGGATCTTAGCTCCCCAACCAGAGATTAAACTCACACCCACTGCATTGGAAGTGCAGAGTCAACCTCCAGGGAAGTCCCTTTAGCTGGGTCTTTATAGAAGCAGTCTATAGTGGGAAGTGACATTTTCCACTAATCAGCTCGGGAACTGAGATGGGAGATGCTTCTTCTGTGTGGTGCCTTTGAACACTGACATCCCCTTGTTTTTAAAGCTCAGATGCTAACCTAGATCATTCAATGAAAGGAAAAAAATAAAAAAAACAACCCACTCTCACCTAAACATAAATCCAGCAGGAAAAAATAACCAGGGAGTGTACCTTTGCTCAGTGGGCTCTGGGGCTTTTGACTTGTTCAAAAGGATCCATGTGGTCACATGTGGAAAGGACTTTTCCTAGCGACTTGTTCTAACCTGCAGCCCTGATCATGTTGGTCATTGGATTAAATGCTTCAAAGACCTCAAATGTACAGAAACAGAGAGAAGACCTGTGGTTGGCAGGGGTTGGGCTGGGGGGAAATGAGAAATTGGTCAAAGGCTGCAAGCTTCCAGTTACAAGAGGAGTAAGTCCTGCAGCTCTAACGGACAGCATGGGGACTATAGTCAATCATTCTCCAGTGTCTACGTGCAGCCGCCTAGGAGCGTGGATCTTAGTGTCTCACCACACATACGCACAAAGGCACCTGTGAGGTCATGGGTGCTTGACTGTGGTAATCATTTTGAATGTATATCATGTTGTGTACCTAAAATATACACACTTTTTGTTTGTCAATGTTACCTCAATAATGCTGATAAAAAGGCTTCCCAATAAGGTGGTTATAGATGAACCTATTTGCAAGGCAGAAATAGAGACACAAACACAGAGAACAAGGGGAGAAAGGGGACTGGGTGGGCTGAATTGGAACATTGGAATTGACACACACACGCTCTTGATGAGTGTGTGCTCAGTCGCTCAGTCACGTCCGACTCTTTTCCACCCCATAGACTGTGGTCCACCAGGCTCCTCTGTCCACGGGATTCTCCAGGCAAGAATGCTGGAGTGTGTTCATAGCCCCTTCTCCAGGGGATCTTCCCGACCTAAGGACTGAAGCATGCTTCTCCTGCGTCTCATGCATGGTGCGCAGAGTCTTGACCGCCACCAGTGACAACCCAAACGCGACTGATCAAATCATGTTAGTCTCAGTCGTGTTTGACTCTTTGAAAGCCTATGAACTGCAGCCCACCAGGCTCCCCTGCCCCTGAAATTCTCCAGGCAAGAATACTGGAGTGACTAGCCGTTCCCTTCTACAAGGGATCTTCCCGATCCAGCGACTGAACCCACGTCTCCTGTGTGGCAGGCAGATTCTTTACCAACTGAGCCACCATGGAAGCCCCTTATATAAAATAGATAACTAATAAGAACCAGCTGTGTAGCACCAGGAACTTTACTCCATGCTCTGTGTTGACCTAAATGGGAAGGAAATTTAAAAAAAAAATAAAAGGAGACATATACATATAGTTGATTCATTTTGCTGTACAGCAGAAACTAACACACACTGTAAAGCCACTAGACTCCAGTTTAGAAAAGAGGCTTCGCACTCACCACAGGATGGAGGGAATTTCCCACCATGGAGTGCAGTCAGGGATTTCCATGTCACGGTCCTCCATGCTATGTTCTTCCCGTGTCTTTGTGCTCTACACATGCTGGCCTCATTTTGTGGAGTTTCTTTCTCTTCCTTTTCCATCTGGAACACTTGTCCCTTCCCTTCTAGAGTCCACTGAACCATCACTTCCTTTGTGAGACCTTGGCCAGTTCCAGTCAGGATCAGGCTGGCCTCCCCATGACGAGGGACTCCCAGCTGATGGGGAACCTGGCTGCCCACACGGCCTCCTTCCCCAGGGCTGAGCACTTGCCGGAGGCTGTCTTCTCATCTTCCAGTCTTCTGAGTTGCGTAGGCAGGAAATGCATTGCATAAACAAGTTCATACATGGACAGATGCTGCAAGATAGACTCTAAAAAATACAAGTTCATGAGCTTTTATATAGCAGGAAGGCTTAAATCGCCCTCAGCTATCAGCTAAGTAGTGTGGGTGTTAGGAAGAAAACAGGGGTCCACTGTAGCCATGGCCTCTGAATGGCTAAGGGAGAAGTGGGGTTTCCATGTAGGAATTCCTTCCCAGTTTCTAGGAAAATTTCTTCATTTTCCCCAACTCTTGAATCCTGAGAATAAAATCAGACAAGCAGTTGGGGAAAATGGTAAAAACATTAATTTTTCTGTGAGAATGAGGGGCTTCCCAGGTGTCTTAGTGGTAGAGAGACGCAAGAACTCTCTCTAATACAGGAGACACAAGAAAGGCAGGTTTAATCCCTGGGCTGGGAAAATCCCCTGGAGGAGGAAACGGTAACCCACTCCAATGTTCTTGCCTGGAGAAGTCCATGGGCAGAGGAGCCTGGTGGGCTACAGTCCGTGAGGTCGCAAAGTTGGACATGACCGAGTGACTGAGCACACGCGCACAAGAATGAAGGCTTAATCATCAGCCTGGAGACGCGCCTCGTTAGGAGCCCCCTGATGTCAGGTCCAGGGTGAGAGCAGGAAACAGTGACAAACCTAAGGGTCAGGACATTTCAGTAAACAATGACAAGAATGCTCAGGATGTGTGGGGAAACAAACCAGTGGAGGTTTTCACAGCTTTGGCCAATCCAGGAGAAAAACATCTTGGGAATGAAAGAATTAAGACCAAAACAGGTCGATTCAATTCACATGGGCTCATTAGCTGGGGTCACACTGATCAGCCGCAGGTGGGAGATCTGCTGTGGACTTTGGAACGCCGGGTCAGTGCACGTTAGGACGCTGCGTGCGCGCGCAGGACAGACTCCTGAACTTCTTGCTGGTCTAGTTGCCCCCCAGCTACAGCACGCCCTTTCCATTCTCAGAGCCATGAGGGTAATCATTGATCAGGGCTGTGACTGACTCCCCGTCCGTGCTAATATCATTCCCTGCGAACACTGGATGCTTAAGTTCGCAATAAAAGCGGACTGGTGAATGTGTTCGGGGCCTTGACCCGAGAGGTCTTGAGCCCCCATTCCCATCCTTTCTGTCTCCATATGTGTGTGTATTTCTTAAGGTCTTGTCACACCCACTGTTCCCTATGCACCCAGCTGACGTGCTGCGGCAAGGATGGAAGTGGTCACGATGTCTTCAGTCCTGCTTGTAGCTGTTGTGTGTGAACGTCCACGGTCCTGTCTCCAGCTAATGGTGAGTCATTCTTGCAAATAAAGGAAATACTCATATGTCCATATGCATAGTGTACTTTATACAAATGTTGTGAGTGGGGTTATAGGAAATAGTAAGGGGCTTCCCTGATGGTCCAGTGGTCAAGAATCTTCCCACCAATGTAGGAGACTCGGGTTCAATTCCTGCTCAGAGAGATCCCGCACCCTGAGGAACAACTAAGCCCATGCACTACAACTAAAGAAGCCCATGTGCCCTAGAGCTCGTGCTCCCAATGGGAGAGGCAAGCGCAATAAGAAGCCTGAGCACTACAACTGGAAGACCCAGAGCAGCCAAAAAGCCCTCGAGCAGCAAGAAAGACCCAGAGCAGCCAAAAATAAATTAATGTAAAGAATTGTTTTTAAAAACACAGTAAGGGCTTCCCTGGTGGTCCAGTGGGTAAGGACACCGCCTTGCAATGCAAGGGGCGCCGGTTCGACCCCTGGCCTGGGAAGATCCCACGTGCTGCAGAGCGGCTGGACTGATGTGTCCAGTTGCCAAGCAGGAGCTCTGGAGCGCATGCACCCAGAGCCGGTGCTCTGTGACAACAGAGGCCACCGTGATAGGAGGCCCACACGGGCCAAAGAACAAAGATGGATGAAAAATAGACAAATGAAAGACCAATAGAAACGGCCCGCCCCACCCCCTCACTACCCCCCCCCCCCAAAAGTTAATTAATTAATTAATTAATTAAAAAAACACACAGTAAGCTTGGAAACCAAGGACGCTCTTAAACTGCAATTTTGACATGTAAGAGCAGTGCTGTAAACTTTTCGGAGAGACTCAAGTGTGAAGTCATTTCAATACTATCTGATAGTATTTGGTGTTCTGCTGTAGGTTACAGATCTTTGTAAATGCACAGTATTTTCATTGTATAGAAAAAGGAAAGGAGCTTATATTTCCCTTTCTTTGTATTGTAGTCACTCATTTAAAACTGTGTCAACAAAATGTCATATATATATATATACACACACATACATACACATATATATATATATATATATATATATGACAGCGTGAAAGTGTTAGCCATTTAATCGTGTCCGACTTTTTGTGACCCATGGACTAAAGCCTATCAGGCTCTTCTGTCCATGGAATTCTCCAAGGAAGAATACTGGAGTGGGTTGCCAGGCCCTCCTCCAGGGGATCTTCCCAACCCAGGAATTGAACCTAGGTCTCTTACATTGCAGGCAGATTCTTTACCAGTTGAGCCACCAGGGAAGCCCAATATATATAATACCATACAATTTTAAGAGTTCCTAAGAATTCCATTCCTCATTCCTGAATCCCAGCAATGTGTATCTGCTGAGAATTCGGGAACACTAAGGAAGTTTTGTCAATTTATAGAGGGACCCTCTACAGTTGGGAAACAAGTCAAGAAAGAACCAAATGGTAATTATGTCACTGGAAGTGATGCCAAAGTCATGGTCAAAGAAGGAACAGGCAGTGTTCACAGCGATCAGGTAGGGAGGTTCTTGACGAAAGTAAGTTTCGTGCAGGTGACTTACGCTTGCCTGCAGGTTCTTTGAGCTTCCCAGGTGGCACTAGTGGTAAGAACTCACCTGCCTATGCAGGAGACATGAGAGACAGTACCACGTGCTGCAGAGCGGCTGGACTGATGTGTCCAGTTGCAGGAGCTCTGGAGCATGCACCCAGAGCCGGTGCTCTGTGACAACAGAGGCCACCGTGATAGGAGGCCCACACGGGCCAAAGAACAAAGATGGATGAAAAATAGACAAATGAAAGACCAATAGAAACGGCCCGCCCACCCCTCACTACCCCACCCCCCCAAAAGTTAATTAATTAATTAATTAATTAAAAAAACACACAGTAAGCTTGGAAACCAAGGACGCTCTTAAACTGCAATTTTGACATGTAAGAGCAGTGCTGTAAACTTTTCGGAGAGACTCAAGTGTGAAGTCATTTCAATACTATCTGATAGTATTTGGTGTTCTGCTGTAGGTTACAGATCTTTGTAAATGCACAGTATTTTCATTGTATAGAAAAAGGAAAGGAGCTTATATTTCCCTTTCTTTGTATTGTAGCCACTCATTTAAAACTGTGTCAACAAAATGTAATATATATATACACACACATACATCCACATATATATATATATATATATATATGACAGCGTGAAAGTGTTAGCCATTTAATCGTGTCCGACTTTTTGTGACCCATGGACTAAAGCCTATCAGGCTCTGCTGTCCATGTAATTCTCCAAGAAAGAATACTGGAGTGGGTTGCCAGGCCCTCCTCCAGGATCTTCCCAACCCAGGAATTGAACCTAGGTCTCTTACATTGCAGGAAGATTCTTTACCAGTTGAGCCACCAGGGAAGCCCAATATATATAATACCATACAATTTTAAGAGTTCCTAAGAATTCCATTCCTCATTCCTGAATCCCAGCAATGTGTATCTGCTGAGAATTCGGGAACACTAAGGAAGTTTTGTCAATTTATAGAGGGACCCTCTACAGTTGGGAAACAAGTCAAGAAAGAACCAAATGGTAATTATGTCACTGGAAGTGATGCCAAAGTCATGGTCAAAGAAGGAACAGGCAGTGTTCACAGCGATCAGGTAGGGAGGTTCTTGGACGAAAAGTAAGTTTCGTGCAGGTGACTTACGCTTGCCTGCAGGTTCTTTGAGCTTCCCAGGTGGCACTAGTGGTAAAGAACTCACCTGCCTATGCAGGAGACATGAGAGACACAGGTTGATCCCTGAGTCAGGAAGATCCCCTGGAGGAGGGCAGAGCAACCCACTCCAATATTCTTGCCTGGAAAACCCCTTGGACAGAGGAGCCTGGCAGGCTACACTGGTCCATAGGGTTACAAAAAGTCAGACACAACTGAAGCAACTTGGCATGCGTGCAGGCAGGTCTTTCAGGAGAAATTTGCCCCCGGCTCCGCCCAGAGGAGCAGAGGATCAGATGGAGGAGAGACAGAGCTGGATGGAGTTGCATTCTTTCTGTTCCCCCCACCCCAGGTAACCAAGGTGCTGGCCATCCCTCACCAGAGCCAGCAGGAAGCTTCCAGAGTTTGTAAGACCCATGAAGGGGCTGGATGGAAGGGCTTTCTCCTTGGGAGGGGAGTAGGATGTCCTGAAAGGCAGGTTAGGTTGGGAGAGCTTGAAGGAGAAAGCGGTGACTGGGGTGCCAAGATATTTCCACCCCGCCCCTCTCCGAAAGTCTAGGCAGTGAGGCCTTGTGCCGGCCATTCAGGGTTTGAGGGAGTAAACGGCCCCTCTATCCTGTTGTAGTGTTAGTCGCTCAGTCGTGTTCAACAATCTGTGACCCCATGGAGTGTACCCCTCGGGGCTCCTCTGTCCATGGGATTTTCCAGGCAAGACTACTGGAGTGGATCGCCATTCCCTTCTCCAGGGGAATCTTCCTGGCCCAGGAATCGAACCCAGGTTTCCCATGTTGTGGGCAGATTCTTTACTGTCTAAGCTACCAAGGACCCAAGTCCCCACCCAGGCTGGAAAATGAATTCAAATGTTTGCTTGGGGTGGTGCTGCCTTGGGTTACTTTTTATCATTTGGCTCAGATGCTAAGATCTAACTCAAGGTAGAAATAGGGCCATGCATGGAAAATGCCTTTAGAGACCCCCAAACCACTATGTCTTTCTCAGAGGACCCTCTACAGTTGGGAAACAAGTCAAGAAAGAACCAAATGGTAATTATGTCACTGGAAGTGATGCCAAAGTCATGGTCAAAGAAGGAACAGGCAGTGTTCACAGCGATCAGGTAGGGAGGTTCTTGGACGAAAAGTAAGTTTCGTGCAGGTGACTTACGCTTGCCTGCAGGTTCTTTGAGCTTCCCAGGTGGCACTAGTGGTAAAGAACTCACCTGCCTATGCAGGAGACATGAGAGACACAGGTTGATCCCTGAGTCAGGAAGATCCCCTGGAGGAGGGCAGAGCAACCCACTCCAATATTCTTGCCTGGAAAACCCCTTGGACAGAGGAGCCTGGCAGGCTACACTGGTCCATAGGGTTACAAAAAGTCAGACACAACTGAAGCAACTTGGCATGCGTGCAGGCAGGTCTTTCAGGAGAAATTTGCCCCCGGCTCCGCCAGAGGAGCAGAGGATCAGATGGAGGAGAGACAGAGCTGGATGGAGTTGCATTCTTTCTGTTCCCCCCACCCCAGGTAACCAAGGTGCTGGCCATCCCTCACCAGAGCCAGCAGGAAGCTTCCAGAGTTTGTAAGACCCATGAAGGGGCTGGATGGAAGGGCTTTCTCCTTGGGAGGGGAGTAGGATGTCCTGAAAGGCAGGTTAGGTTGGGAGAGCTTGAAGGAGAAAGCGGTGACTGGGGTGCCAAGATATTTCCACCCCGCCCCTCTCCGAAAGTCTAGGCAGTGAGGCCTTGTGCCGGCCATTCAGGGTTTGAGGGAGTAAACGGCCCCTCTATCCTGTTGTAGTGTTAGTCGCTCAGTCGTGTTCAACAATCTGTGACCCCATGGAGTGTACCCCTCGGGGCTCCTCTGTCCATGGGATTTTCCAGGCAAGACTACTGGAGTGGATCGCCATTCCCTTCTCCAGGGGAATCTTCCTGGCCCAGGAATCGAACCCAGGTTTCCCATGTTGTGGGCAGATTCTTTACTGTCTAAGCTACCAAGGACCCAAGTCCCCACCCAGGCTGGAAAATGAATTCAAATGTTTGCTTGGGGTGGTGCTGCCCTTGGGTTACTTTTTTATCATTTGGCTCAGATGCTAAGATCTAACTCAAGGTAGAAATAGGGCATTCTTTTCAGATGCATGGAAAATGCCTTTAGGGAGACCCCCCCCCCCCAAACCACTATGTCTTTCTCAGATGCCCAGAAAAGAGGACAGACAAAAATACTGTGACCTCAAGAAAGATACAATTCTACTACCCCTGGGCACAGAAGCATTTGCTTCCGAGCAAGAACAATGGCCCACTTGCGTAGACTAGGTAGTGTGAATTTGTCTTTGATGATGAATCCTTTTTGATGCTCATAAAGTCTCAACTAATTCCTGGGTAAAGGAAATGGCAACCCACTCCAGTATTCTTGCCTGGAAAATTACATTCATGGAGAAGTCTGGTGAGCTGCAGTTAGGGCTTCCCTGATGGCTCAGTGGTAGGGAATCTGCTTGCAATGCAGAAGACCAAGGGTGCATTCCTACTTGGGAAGATCCCCTGGAGAAGGGCCTGGAAACCCACTCCAGTATTTTTGCCTGGAGACTTCCAGGGACAAGGGAGTGTGAGGGGCCGCAGTCCATGGGGTCACACAGAATCAGACACAACTGAAGTGACTAAGCAGCAGGAGCAGCAGCAACTCCTGTGCACTGAAAACTGTAACTGTTGTCAGAGTCCTGACTCTTAATAAGGCGGTGTGATGGAGATCTGAGACCCCGATGTTTGGAGTCAGACAAACCGAGAATGAATCCCAGCTGCATTCACTGTGTACCCTGGCCCCTCTGCTCACTCGCCTTCTGTCTGCCCCTCAGGCAGAGGGTTGCGATGGCTGAGGTGACAAGCTGATGATCCTCAGGGCAGATTCTGCTTCCCAGGCCACACTGGATGCCTGGCGACCTTTCAGTTCAGTTCAGTTCAGTTCAGGTCAGTCGCTCACTAGTGTCTGACTCTTTTTTCTTGGTTGGGGCAGGGGGGCACTTCTATTGGTCTTTCATTTATCTATTTTCATCTATCTTTGTTCTTTGGCCTGTGTGGGCCTCCCATCGCAGTGGCCTCTGTCGTTGCAGAGCACCGGCTCTGGGCGCATGCGCTCCAGAGCTCTGGCTCCGTAGTCGGACATATCGGTCCAGCCGCTCCACGACATGTGGGATCTTCCCAGGCCAGGGATTGAACCAGCGCCCCTTGCACTGCAAGGCGGTGTTCTTACCCACTGGACCACCAGGGAAGCCCGTGTCCAACTCTTTGAGACCCCATGGACTACTATGTGCCAGGCTTTTCTGTTCTTCACCATCTCCTGGAGCTTGCTCAGACTCATGTCCATTGAGCCCGTGATGCCATCCAACCATCTTGTCCTCTGCTGTTCCCTTCTCCTTCTGCTTTTTATTTTCCCAGGCTTCAGGGTTTTTTTCCTCCAATGAATCATCTCTTCGCATCAGGTGGCCAGAGTATTAGAGTTTCAGCTTCAGCATCATTCCTTCCAATGAATATTTGGGGTTGATTTTCTGTAAGATTGACTGGTTTTATCTCCTTGAAGTCCAATAAATAAGCTTTGAGTGGTTTCCCATGTGGGCTTCCCAGGTGGTGCCAGTGGTAAAGAATCTGCCTTGTTAAGGCAGGAGCTGCGAGAGACACATATTCAATCCCTGGGTCGGGCAGATCCCCTGGAGTAGAAAACAGTAACTCACTCCAGCGGGAAATTTCTACGGACAGAGGAGCCTGAGGGGCTACAGTCCATGAAGTCTCAAAGAGCTGTACATGACTGAGCATGCACGCGCACCTCCGTGGTTTCTGGTGACGCTTGTCTGGAAAGCTCAGTCAAGCTAGAACTGGAACCATTTACAGAATTCTAGTACTTATCCCGGGACTTGCTGAGTCTCTCCTTTTCTGTCTCCCCGTTCTCTATCTCCACCCTCTCCCACTGTCTCAGTTTCTTTTCAGTTTTCTCGTCTACCTTTTCTTCTCATTCGGCTGTGTTTTACCCTCTCCCACTCCACCTTTTCTTTCCTTCTCCTTATGCATACGTTGACCTGACCTCTGATCCAGTGGTCATAACCTTGAGAACATCTGCATTCTCTCTTCTGCAGCTTCTCCTTTTACCAGGAAGTTAGGTGTCCCAGAGATGCGGGGGGTGGGGCGGGTTACCACTAGATTAAAACCCTTTACGTAGAGGACAGGAGAAACAACCCACTGAAGACTGCACACACTTTTCAAATTTTTCTGGGTTCACTGAGGAATGAAATGAAATGCACACCTGTAGGAAGCAGTTGGCCCTTGGCAAGACAGGAAGTGCATTATGTTGGATGGTGCCTTTGGCATATGCCAATGACCTTCCAGTGAGGCCCTCTGCCTTCCCCAAGGCCCTGAGTCAGTCCTTGCTGGTCTGCTAGCCAATTCTGGCCCCCGGTGCCCAGGAGTCCCACTTTTTCTTATTTCCTATACCCCTCCAGGGCCCTTCTGGTACCCACTGATGGGTTCATCTGCTCTCTATCCTCATACCCAGACAGCTTGATGGTCATCTAGCTTCCATCCTGCTTCTTCAAAACTTTGTTCCATGCCATTCAAAGAGTCAGTTCAGTGGTCCCCAACCTTTACAGCACTAGGGACTGGTTTTTGTGGAAGACAACTTTTCCACTGACTAGGGGTGGGGGATGATTTTGAGATGCTTTGGAGTCTCAACCATAGATCAAACCTATGTCCCCTGCATGGGAAGCAAGGAGTCCTAACAATTGGATCACCAGGGAAGCCTGCATTGTCACCTTTAGTAATGACATACTATGGCTACCTCATCTCTGGAATTTCAAAGTCCTTCCTAGGCCTACGTGTTTTTGTTTAGCCTGCATTCTCACTGGTAGGTGACAGATACCCCAATCCAGATGCTGGTTTCTGAGTTGCCACTGTGGCGAGGGGTACACTATGGTGGCCTTCGGGGTCTAAGGGCAGCTTTGGTGGTGGGGGAGGCACACATGTGGAAGGATCTGAGAGGCAGTCCAGGAGCCCCTCCTGACCCATGCTCTACCGCTGATGCTATGTGATCGCAGCAATGGCCACCATGCTCATTCATGGGCTCAAGCCATTTAGAGAGGATGTGAAGAGGCTTCAGTGTTCATGGGGCTCCATGTCTTTGTTTCTATTTTTTTTCTCCCGCCAGGCTCCTCGGTTCACGAGATTTCTCAGGCAAGAATATTGGAGAGGGCTTCCCTGGTGGTCCAGTGTGTAAGGACACTGCCTTGCAGTGCAAGGGGTACTGGTTCTATATCTGGCCTGGGAAGATCTCAGGTGCCGCAGAGTGGCTGGACCAGTGTGTCCGACTACCGAGCCAGAGCTCTGGAGCGCATGTGCCCAGAGCCAGTGGTCTGCGATGACAGAGGCCACTGCGGTGGGAGGCCCACACAGGCCAAAGAACAAAGATGGATGAAAATAAATAAATGAAAGACCGATAGAAGTGGCCAAAAAAAAAAAAACCCAAAAAACAAAAAAACACAATACTGGAGGGGGTTGCCATTTCCTTCTCACATTTTAAAAAATATTTATT
This sequence comes from Tragulus kanchil, assembly GCA_022376925.1. Lineage (NCBI taxonomy): Eukaryota > Metazoa > Chordata > Mammalia > Artiodactyla > Tragulidae > Tragulus > Tragulus kanchil. The sequence goes on from JAIOJX010000004.1 coordinate 154,560,978, forward strand.
TATTTGTCTTAGTTGCAGCATGCAGGATCCTTTTTTCTGTTGTTGAGGCAGGAGGGCTTAGTTGTCCCAAGCCATGTGGGATCTTAGTTCCCTGACCCAGAGTTGAACCCAGGTCCTCTGCATTGGAAAGTGTATTCTTTAACCACTGGACCACCAGGGAAATCCCACCTTCTCCCATTTATTTATTTATTTTTTAAAAGATTTATTTATTTATTTATTTTGGTTAGGGAGGGAGGGGAGCAGGCGGGCCACTTCTATTGGTCATTCATTAGTCTATTTTCATCCGTCTTTGTTCTTTGACCCATGTGGGCCTCCCTTGGCAGCGGCCTCTGTTGTCGCAGAGCACTGGCTCTGGGCGCATGCGCTCCAGAGCTCCAGCTCAGTAGTTTGACACATCAGTCCAGCTGCTCTGCGGCACGTGGGATCTTCCCAGGCCAGGGCTTGAACCGGCGCCCCTTGCACGGCAAGGCGGTGTCCTTACCCACTGGACCACCAGGGAAGCCCTCCCATATATTTTTATAGAAGGGAAAGCCAAGGTCCCCTGAAGTGGGGGTTACGGCTAAGCTCACCCAGCTGCAGTGAGTCTCAACTCCAGTCTCCTCTCTGGAGAGTATTGTGCTTTCCATCCTGCAGTACCTTGCTTTAGTAGATACTATGCATAATCATTGACCTCAGTCATCAGACCAATACCATTCAGGAGGAGTAATACCTGAGAGTGTCACTCACCACCCCTTGGCAGCCTAGTGTTAACATAGGAGAGGAAAAGGAAAGTCAGAAGTAGGACCATTCCTGGGAAAGGCTTACTGTGTCTAGAACAGCACTGCCCAATAGAAATACAATGCAAGCCACCTGTGTCGTTTAGATTTTTTTGACTTTTTGTAATCCCGTGGACTGTAGCCTGTCAGGCTCCTCTGTCCATGGGATTTCCAAGGCAAGAATATTGGAGTGGGTTGCCATTTCCTGCTCTAGGGGATCTTCTTGATCCAGGGATCGAACCTGTGTCTCTTTTGTCTCTTGCTCTGGAGGCAGATTCTCTTCCACCTGAAGTCAAACATTTAAAAAGCAAAAATAATTTTGTTAAGTGAAATAATTTAAATATGTTTTAATTCCAATTCTGTATTAATCACTTAATATTGATACATATATTTTGTCAAATTAGGCTCCTAAAATAATAGGTTATCCAAAATGTTCATTTGGTTTTAAGTAAAGAGACAAGACTTTTTGTTTTCATAAAGAAATTTATTGGACAGTGTATTCACCAACTGAACAGACTTTTTGGCCAACCCAATGCAATTTCAATATAGAAATTATTACGAGTTATTTTGCATTTTTTTCAAGTATGAAGTCTTTGAAATCTGGAGTGTATTTTATACATTCTGCAGAACCCAATCAGGACTGGCCACAGTGGCTATTGGTACCATACTGGCCAGTCCAGTTCCAGTCTCCACTGAGTCCTCTGTTGGGTCTCCTCTGCTTATCATACAGTAGTAGAAGGCCCCTTAAGCTGGGAGGTTCAGGGACATTGCCCTGATTCTTTAAACCCCTATAAGTAAGAGGATCATATAATTAATAAAGTAAACCAAGACACTGCTGATGGTGGGAAGAAGGGGGTGCTTTTAAACGTTGTGCCAGATTCCTGAGAAGCCACAGCTGGAAAAGACACAGGTACCCCAACGTTCACTGCGGCACTTTTGCAATAGCCAGGGATGGAAGCAACCTAGCTATTCATCGGCAGGCGCTAGTGCATAGTCACTCACTCACGTCTGACTCTTTTGAGAGTATTGTGCTTTCCATCCTGCAGTACCTTGCTTTAGTAGATACTATGCATAATCATTGACCTCAGTCATCAGACCAATACCATTCAGGAGGAGTAATACCTGAGAGTGTCACTCACCACCCCTTGGCAGCCTAGTGTTAACATAGGAGAGGAAAAGGAAAGTCAGAAGTAGGACCATTCCTGGGAAAGGCTTACTGTGTCTAGAACAGCACTGCCCAATAGAAATACAATGCAAGCCACCTGTGTCGTTTAGATTTTTTTGACTTTTTGTAATCCCGTGGACTGTAGCCTGTCAGGCTCCTCTGTCCATGGGATTTCCAAGGCAAGAATATTGGAGTGGGTTGCCATTTCCTGCTCTAGGGGATCTTCTTGATCCAGGGATCGAACCTGTGTCTCTTTTGTCTCTTGCTCTGGAGGCAGATTCTCTTCCACCTGAAGTCAAACATTTAAAAAGCAAAAATAATTTTGTTAAGTGAAATAATTTAAATATGTTTTAATTCCAATTCTGTATTAATCACTTAATATTGATACATATATTTTGTCAAATTAGGCTCCTAAAATAATAGGTTATCCAAAATGTTCATTTGGTTTTAAGTAAAGAGACAAGACTTTTTGTTTTCATAAAGAAATTTATTGGACAGTGTATTCACCAACTGAACAGACTTTTTGGCCAACCCAATGCAGTTTCAATATAGAAATTATTACGAGTTATTTTGCATTTTTTTCAAGTATGAAGTCTTTGAAATCTGGAGTGTATTTTATACATTCTGCAGAACCCAATCAGGACTGGCCACAGTGGCTATTGGTACCATACTGGCCAGTCCAGTTCCAGTCTCCACTGAGTCCTCTGTTGGGTCTCCTCTGCTTATCATACAGTAGTAGAAGGCCCCTTAAGCTGGGAGGTTCAGGGACATTGCCCTGATTCTTTAAACCCCTATAAGTAAGAGGATCATATAATTAATAAAGTAAACCAAGACACTGTTGAGGGTGGGAAGAAGGGGGTGCTTTTAAACGTTGTGCCAGATTCCCTGAGAAGCCACAGCTGGAAAAGACACAGGTACCCCAACGTTCACTGCGGCACTTTTTGCAATAGCCAGGGGATGGAAGCAACCTAGCTATTCATCGGCAGATGAGTGGAAGATGCAGTGCAGGCGCTAGTGCATAGTCACTCACTCACGTCTGACTCTTTTCCACCCCATGGACTGCAACCTGCCAAGCACCTCTGTGGAATTTTCCAGGCAAGAGGAATGGGTTATCAGTTCCTTCTCCAGGGGATCTTCCTGGCCCAGCAGTTGAATCTGGGTCTCCTGCATTACAGGCAGAGAAGCCCAAGAAGATGTACTACAGATATGCAATGGAATATCACTCAGATGTAAAAAGGAACAAATCTGAATTAGTTCTAGTGAAGTGGATGAACCTAGAGCCTGCTATACAGAGTGAAGTAATTCAGAAAAAGAAAAACAAGTATCATATATTAATGTGTATAATCTAGAAAAATGGTATTGATGCATCTATTTGCAGGTCAGGAACAGAGAAAAGGCTGTGGACACCGCAGAGAAAGGAGAGGGTGGGATGAGTTGAGAGCACAGCACTGAAACATGTATATTATCGTACATATAATTGATAGCTAATTTACTCAACAGAGAGCTCAAGCCAGTACTCTGTGACAACCTCAAGGGGCGAGATGGGGTAGGGACTGGGACGGAGGTTCAAAAGGGAGAGGACATGTGTCTACTTATGGTTGATTCATGTTGTCATCGGGCAGAAACCAACACAACATTGTAAAGCAATTATCCTTCTATTAAAAATGAATTTAAAAATAAGACAATAAATGAATCTACCAAAAAAAGTTGTACTGGACACTAGGCATATGTTAGCACTAGCACCGAGCCAGCAGACCAGGATATGGGGTCTCCTGGTTATAAAGAGACTCCCAGGAGAGGAGGCGCTGTTTGCCAAGTTGCCATGGGAGTCACTGAGTAGCTCCGTGTGGCCAAAAGATGGAAAACGGGTGAGTCCTCTGTTGGGTCTCCTCTGCTTATCATACAGTAGTAGAAGGCCCCTTAAGCTGGGAGGTTCAGGGACATTGCCCTGATTCTTTAAACCCCTATAAGTAAGAGGATCATATAATTAATAAAGTAAACCAAGACACTGTTGAGGGTGGGAAGAAGGGGGTGCTTTTAAACGTTGTGCCAGATTCCCTGAGAAGCCACAGCTGGAAAAGACACAGGTACCCCAACGTTCACTGCGGCACTTTTTGCAATAGCCAGGGGATGGAAGCAACCTAGCTATTCATCGGCAGATGAGTGGAAGATGCAGTGCAGGCGCTAGTGCATAGTCACTCACTCACGTCTGACTCTTTTCCACCCCATGGACTGCAACCTGCCAAGCACCTCTGTGGAATTTTCCAGGCAAGAGGAATGGGTTATCAGTTCCTTCTCCAGGGGATCTTCCTGGCCCAGCAGTTGAATCTGGGTCTCCTGCATTACAGGCAGAGAAGCCCAAGAAGATGTACTACAGATATGCAATGGAATATCACTCAGATGTAAAAAGGAACAAATCTGAATTAGTTCTAGTGAAGTGGATGAACCTAGAGCCTGCTATACAGAGTGAAGTAATTCAGAAAAAGAAAAACAAGTATCATATATTAATGTGTATAATCTAGAAAAATGGTATTGATGCATCTATTTGCAGGTCAGGAACAGAGAAAAGGCTGTGGACACCGCAGAGAAAGGAGAGGGTGGGATGAGTTGAGAGCACAGCACTGAAACATGTATATTATCGTACATATAATTGATAGCTAATTTACTCAACAGAGAGCTCAAGCCAGTACTCTGTGACAACCTCAAGGGGCGAGATGGGGTAGGGACTGGGACGGAGGTTCAAAAGGGAGAGGACATGTGTCTACTTATGGTTGATTCATGTTGTCATCGGGCAGAAACCAACACAACATTGTAAAGCAATTATCCTTCTATTAAAAATGAATTTAAAAATAAGACAATAAATGAATCTACCAAAAAAAGTTGTACTGGACACTAGGCATATGTTAGCACTAGCACCGAGCCAGCAGACCAGGATATGGGGTCTCCTGGTTATAAAGAGACTCCCAGGAGAGGAGGCGCTGTTTGCCAAGTTGCCATGGGAGTCACTGAGTAGCTCCGTGTGGCCAATGGATAGTGTGAGTGATGGAAAACGGGTGAAGGAAGGCGGTGAAGAAGCATCCACGGCCATCTGGGCAAAGCACCTGTGATTTAATCCTGGATGAAGAAGGAGCTGATCTATTGAGTAAGTACAAAAAAGACAAATGAGCTTTAACTGCACAGTGTGAGGTTTACGTCCAACTCAGGCAGAGTTCCTTAGTGTTGAGGAGGCATTTCTGAGACTGGTGAGGCTTGTGCCTTCTGGGGACTTTAAAAGCAGCAGGAATTCTCTTTATCCAGGGCAAAGACCTGATGGCTTAGGTGGTAAAGCATCTGCCTGCCTCACAGGAGACTCAGGCTCGATCTCTGAGTAAGGAAGATTCCCCTGGAGCAGAGAATGACAACCCACTCCAGTAATCTTGCTTGGAAAATCACAAGAACAGGGGACTTCACGAGATTTCAGAGTCAGACACAACTGAGCAATATTAAGAAGTCAAAGACCCATCTACCACAAAGGACAATCAACTAGCAGATGTCTGTCGCTTCAGCTCCAGATCCCAAGATAAGATTAAACTATTGGGACTTCCCTAGTGGCTCAATGGTGAAGGGTCCGCCAGCCAATGTAAGAGATGTGAGTTCAATCCCCGGTCCTGGAAGATCCCACATGCTGTGGGGAAACTGAATCCATGTGGCACAACTAATGAGCCTGTGCGACAGAGTCTGGGAATCACAACTGCTAAAGCCAGAGTGTCCCAGAGCCCCAGGCTTCACAACAAAGAAGCCACTGCAATGAGAGCCCTGTGCACCACAACTAGAAAGTAGCCCCTGCTCTCTGCAAGTAGAGAAAAGCCCTAGCTAGCAGCAATGAAGATCCAGCACAACCAATAAATAAATAAAATAAAAAAGGACTAAATTATTGGTTGTATGAAATGTCCCAAAGATGAAAAAAAAAGTTTTAGATAAAATTTTGTGGCAAATGTTTGTTAAACTGCAAATCTTGAGGAACACACATATACACACACACACAAAACCCCAGCATATATTTTGATGACAACTGGGTACTCTAGAAAGAAGTAATTCTCAATTTGTATTTATGTAAGGCTTAAGAATTAAGTGAGAAAGAATCTTTTACAGCAGTTTTTTTTTTTTGATATACAAATGCTGTGGTTTTTTTTTTTTTTTTAAATTTTGGCCTCTTTTATTCATTTTTTGTTTATTTTCATCCATCTTTATTCTTTGGCCTGTGCCCTCTCATTGCAGAGTAGTGGCTCTGGGCACATGTGCTCCAGAGTGCTGCCTCCTAATTGGACACACCGGTCCAGCACTCTGCAGCACGTGGGATTTTCCTGGGCCATGGATGGAATCCGTGCCGCTTGCACTACAAGGCGGATTCTTTACCCACTGAACCACCAGGAAAGCCTTTTTACAGCAGCTTTTACTTTCAAATATTATCTTGATCTTTGATCATCTGAAGTTGATGACATTTCATGTGTTACAATAAACCAAACATTTCCAGCAATAAATTATTAATAATTTCTACTGTAAAATAATACCAAAGCAAGCATCTCTATTATGCATAATCATATTTAATAGATAGACTTTTTTGGATTTTCTTTTTAAATTGGATAAGATTTTCTCATTTTTTGCAACAAAAATGGTATTCTGTGTGGGGGTCAGCTGATATTCATCAAACCAAAGTGGGGTGAAAATAATGTCTGCTAATTATTAGCATCAGGTGTATGAAAGAGGACCTGGCTGATGGGAGACTGGGTCCAGTTCCCATTTTGGTTCCACTAACAGTAAGTGCTAGAGCAAGTCACTTAACCTCTTGGAGTCCCACGTAGGACCAAGGTATTAGATAGAAACAAGGATTAAGATGGTTTAAGCAGGGGGACTTCCCTGGTGGTCCAGTGGTTAAGACCCTGTACTTCCAATCCAGGGGAGTGTGTTTGATCCCGAGTTGGGAAACTAACTTCCTACACGCTGCTCAGCATGGCCAAAATCTTTTAAAAAATGGTTTAAGCAGTAAACCATCTCATGTGACAAGGGAAGCTGGAGGCACAACTGCTCTAGGGGGAATTGACTCAGGATCATCAAGGCCAGGTTGTCTCTGCCCCTCGGCTCTGCTCGTCTGTGTCACTGCCGTTCTCAGGCTGGTATTGCAGTAAGAAGGCTGTGTCCATTCTGAGTTTCCCATCAGACATGCGAACGTCCACTGGAGGACAAGAGATCCTTTCTTACTGTGACTTTTCTTAGATCGCTTTTCAGATGTTTGTTAGCTTCTTATTGGCTAGGTGGGGTCATGTGCCCATTCCTGAGTTCCTTATTGACCTGAGGAATGGATGATTCTTTTTTTATATAATTTTATTTTTTTTTATTTTTGGGAGGGGGTGGGGGGGATGGGCGGGTCACTTCTATTGGTCTTTCATTTGTCTGTTTTCATCCATCTTTGTTCTTTGGCTGGTGTGGGCTTCCCATCGCAGTGGCCTCTGTTGTCGCAGGGCACTGGCTGTGGGCGCATGCGCTCCAAAGCTCCAGCTCGGTAATTGGACACCTCTGTCCAGCCGCTCCGCAACATGTGGGATCTTCCCAGGCCAGGGCGAACCGCCGCTCCTTGTACTGCAAAGCGGTGTCCTTACCCACTGGACCACCAGGGAAGCCCTGGGGTGATTCTTAGCTGGAGTGGAATATATAATGCAGGGTTGACAAGTAGCCTATAGAATGTAGCCTTTTCAGATTGACTTCTTTCACTTAGTAATATGCATTTAAGGTTCCTCCATGCCTTTTCATTCCTTTATAGCTCATTTCTTTTTAGCATTAACTAATATTCCATTGTCTGAAAGTACTATAGTGTATTAATTCATTCACTTAACTGAAGGATACCTTTTTGCTTTTCCTTCATGGTTCCACTAACAGTAAGTGCTAGAGCAAGTCACTTAACCTCTTGGAGTCCCACGTAGGACCAAGGTATTAGATAGAAACAAGGATTAAGATGGTTTAAGCAGGGGGACTTCCCTGGTGGTCCAGTGGTTAAGACCCTGTACTTCCAATCCAGGGGAGTGTGTTTGATCCCGAGTTGGGAAACTAACTTCCTACACGCTGCTCAGCATGGCCAAAATCTTTTAAAAAATGGTTTAAGCAGTAAACCATCTCATGTGACAAGGGAAGCTGGAGGCACAACTGCTCTAGGGGGAATTGACTCAGGATCATCAAGGCCAGGTTGTCTCTGCCCTCGGCTCTGCTCGTCTGTGTCACTGCCGTTCTCAGGCTGGTATTGCAGTAAGAAGGCTGTGTCCATTCTGAGTTTCCCATCAGACATGCGAACGTCCACTGGAGGACAAGAGATCCTTTCTTACTGTGACTTTTCTTAGATCGCTTTTCAGATGTTTGTTAGCTTCTTATTGGCTAGGTGGGGTCATGTGCCCATTCCTGAGTTCCTTATTGACCTGAGGAATGGATGATTCTTTTATATAATTTTATTTTTTTTATTTTTGGGAGGGTGGGGGATGGGCGGGTCACTTCTATTGGTCTTTCATTTGTCTGTTTTCATCCATCTTTGTTCTTTGGCTGGTGTGGGCTTCCCATCGCAGTGGCCTCTGTTGTCGCAGGGCACTGGCTGTGGGCGCATGCGCTCCAAAGCTCCAGCTCGGTAATTGGACACCTCTGTCCAGCCGCTCCGCAACATGTGGGATCTTCCCAGGCCAGGGCGAACCGCCGCTCCTTGTACTGCAAAGCGGTGTCCTTACCCACTGGACCACCAGGGAAGCCCTGGGGTGATTCTTAGCTGGAGTGGAATATATAATGCAGGGTTGACAAGTAGCCTATAGAATGTAGCCTTTTCAGATTGACTTCTTTCACTTAGTAATATGCATTTAAGGTTCCTCCATGCCTTTTCATTCCTTTATAGCTCATTTCTTTTTAGCATTAACTAATATTCCATTGTCTGAAAGTACTATAGTGTATTAATTCATTCACTTAACTGAAGGATACCTTGATTTTTCTCCAGAGCTTTTCCTTCATGGTTCCCAAGCAGTGCTGAGGCACCCTGGGACGCCACAGCCAAAACAGTCCATGGGGTCACAAAGAGTCAGACATGACTTAGTGACTAAACCACCACCATGATTTAGCTTAGGTTCCATGAAAAAATTACCGAGACACTAATACTAACATTTTCAATGTTCATCCATGTTTCACATGTGGTACTGTATCTTTCCTTTATACTGCTGTGAAGTATTTCAATGTGACACCGTTTATTTTTAAAAAGCCACTGGGAACGTTCTTATACAGATCTTTGGAGTACATATGCTTTCATTTTTCTTGGGTAGAAATCTAGAAGCAGAAATTCTGGGTCATATGTTAAGTGTGTGCTTTAATTTTTTCAGAAACTGCTGAACTGTTTTCCAAAGCACAATTTTATACCTCCCGTTGCTCCACTTCCTTGCCAAGATGACATAGCCAATCTTAATTTTAGCCATTCTAGTGGGTGTATAGTGTTAACTCATTGTGCTTTGAATTTGCATTTTCCCAGTGACTAATGATGTTGAGAATACTTTCATGTGCTTATTAGCTATTTGTATATCCTCTTTAGTGCAACCATTTGAAATCTTTTGTTCATGAAATAAATTGATGAGCTTGACTTATGACTAAATTATAAACATTTTATGTTCTTAAGTCCTCTGCTCCTCTAGTATGCATTTTGCCTTTTCATTGTCTTAACCGTACCTTTCAAAGGACAAAAGCTTTCAATTTTGATGAAGTCCATTTATTAATATATATTTTAAAATGCTTGTGTTTTCCTATGTCCCAAGAGCTTTTTGTCTACCTCAAGACTACAAAGATTTTCTCCTATTCTTTCATAGATATTTTAGTTTTAGCTTTTACTGTTAGGTCTGTGATCCACTTGAGTTTATTTCTGCATATGTATGTGTGCTAAGTCGCGTCAGTCGTGCCTGACATTTTGTGACCCTGTGGACTGTGGCCTGCCAGACTCCTCTGTCCACGGAATCCTCCCGGCGAGTATACTGGAGGGGGGTTGCCATTCCCTCCTCCGGGGATCTTCTTGACCCAGGGATCGAACCCACATCTCCCGCATTGGCAGGTGGGTTCTTTACCACTCTCGTCACCTGGGAAGTGTTTTGTACATGGTGTGAGATGAGATTGGAGGTCCATTTTCTTCTAAATGAATATCCAGTCGTTCAAACAGCATTTCTATGGGGAAAGACTATCCTTTCCCCATTGAAGAACCCTTGGCATTTTTGTTAGATGCTAATTCACCACACATATGTGGGTCTATTTCTGGACTCAACTCTTTTTCACTCATCTTAGAATATCCTTTGCCAGGACCATACTGCTAATTACTGCAGCTTTAGAGTAGTCTTGAAACTTAAATAATGTAAGTCCTTCAATTTTGTTCTTCTTTTTCAAAATTGCTTTGGCTGAATTATAAGTCCTTTGCATTTTTATATAAACTGTAGAATCAATATGACATTTCTGCAGAAATCTGCAGGAAATGATAAACCATGCCTTGAGGTTGTCAGGCCAGTTCATGCTATTTTTCAGCTTCATGAGTATCCGAAAAAGAATTCAATGTATTCATGATATTACTCCAACATAGGCAGAGATTAAAAGGACAATAATAAAAGTTAGAAGACAAGGTTTGTGAGGTAGAAAAACCCCACACCTATGGAAGCTAAAATGTCCTACATTCACGTTGTCTATTTTTCCTACTTTCTGAATGTGTGGCATTATGGTTAGGGATCAGAGATGGATTTTGTAGTTTGCCACAAGGGCTCAAGTCCTCACCAGCGACCTGTTGGATATCCAGGTGTCTCACATTCAACAGGTACAAAAAGGAATCCCCTGTTTTCCCTCTCAACCCAGCTTTCCTTTGGTGTTTTCAGTGCTAGTGACCTAACCCTCCTGACTGTGGTCTACTCTAGCACATGGGTGCCCTTCGTAACAGCCAGGAATCTTTGGAACATGTTGTTCACATTTTGATTTTTTCCTAACATCAGAACTGAGGTGAAAATGTTAGTTGCTCAGTCATGTCTGACTTTTTGTGACTCCATGGATGGTAGCCTACCAGGCTCCTCTGTCCATGGAACCCTCTGGGCAAGAATCCTAGAGTGAGTTGCCATTCCCTTCTCCAGGGGATCTCCCGACCCAGGGGTCAAACCCAGGTCTCCTGCACTGCAGGTGGGTCCTTTACCATCTAAGCCCATCAGTATCTGCAAAACAGCTCAAAAGACATGGCTCAGAATACTATCTATAGCCCTCGACGAGGAACTAAAGATCCTTGACTGCTTAATGACTTAACTACTATTCTTCTGTCTTGCTTGACTGTTTTCCTTTCTTTCTACATTTTCTTGCTTCTCTGATTAAATTTCTTCTTTGATTAAAGTTTTCCTACAGACAGAGGACAGGCAGAGGACATGGGGGATGGGGATTGTTCTGGGAAACCCCTAGGATCTTGCTTGAATGCAGAATTAGCGGTGATGGTTACACAACTATATGAGTACAAACCATACTCTGTAAAACAGGAAAGTTTATGTTATGCATATGCTATCACACAATAAAAGAGCCCACAACAAATTTGGAATACCATAGGGAGATAATCTTTCCAGAAATATCTACATCTAAGTCCTTCCTCCCAGGGACCCTTTCTTACTCCTGCTCACCCTACACTCTTTTTTATTCTTCTTCTTCTTTTTTTTTTTTTTTTTAGAAATATTTAGCTTTCTCCCCCATTTTAACTCGGCCTCCAAATAGCCCACAGGCACCCCTCCCCGGACCCAAGAACAGGCGTGTGGCTTATCCCAACAATGCCTGGCTTTCCCCTGTCTGTCGTGAGTAGATTTGCCAAAGCAGCAGAGAGAAGCAGGCTTTTTGCTGATACCTGAGGCTTTCTCGGAACCACAGGGTTTCACTCTAAAATGCCCTGGGAGCCTCTTGGCTCGCTTTCCTCAGAGGCGGAATTCTATGGGCTCTCTCTGGAGGCAGCATCAACCTCCATTGCAATCTTCTCTACAACCTAGAGCGTTTCCTTGGCAACCAAGTGAATAGTCAGTCACTCACTTCTTCCTAATGCTTGTTCAGTTTTGATTTTTCCTAACATCAGAACTGAGGTGAAAATGTTAGTTGCTCAGTCATGTCTGACTTTTGTGACTCCATGGATGGTAGCCTACCAGGCTCCTCTGTCCATGGAACCCTCTGGGCAAGAATCCTAGAGTGAGTTGCCATTCCCTTCTCCAGGGGATCTCCCGACCCAGGGGTCAAACCCAGGTCTCCTGCACTGCAGGTGGGTCCTTTACCATCTAAGCCCATCAGTATCTGCAAAACAGCTCAAAAGACATGGCTCAGAATACTATCTATAGCCCTCGACGAGGAACTAAAGATCCTTGACTGCTTAATGACTTAACTACTATTCTTCTGTCTTGCTTGACTGTTTTCCTTTCTTTCTACATTTTCTTGCTTCTCTGATTAAATTTCTTCTTTGATTAAAGTTTTCCTACAGACAGAGGACAGGCAGAGGACATGGGGGATGGGGATTGTTCTGGGAAACCCCTAGGATCTTGCTTGAATGCAGAATTAGCGGTGATGGTTACACAACTATATGAGTACAAACCATACTCTGTAAAACAGGAAAGTTTATGTTATGCATATGCTATCACACAATAAAAGAGCCCACAACAAATTTGGAATACCATAGGGAGATAATCTTTCCAGAAATATCTACATCTAAGTCCTTCCTCCCAGGGACCCTTTCTTACTCCTGCTCACCCTACACTCTTTTTTATTCTTCTTCTTCTTTTTTTTTTTTTTTTTAGAAATATTTAGCTTTCTCCCCCATTTTAACTCGGCCTCCAAATAGCCCACAGGCACCCCTCCCCGGACCCAAGAACAGGCGTGTGGCTTATCCCAACAATGCCTGGCTTTCCCCTGTCTGTCGTGAGTAGATTTGCCAAAGCAGCAGAGAGAAGCAGGCTTTTTGCTGATACCTGAGGCTTTCTCGGAACCACAGGGTTTCACTCTAAAATGCCCTGGGAGCCTCTTGGCTCGCTTTCCTCAGAGGCGGAATTCTATGGGCTCTCTCTGGAGGCAGCATCAACCTCCATTGCAATCTTCTCTACAACCTAGAGCGTTTCCTTGGCAACCAAGTGAATAGTCAGTCACTCACTTCTTCCTAATGCTTGTTCAGTTTTGAACAGTTTGTCTTGAAAGGAAACTGCAGGAACTGCACTTTGTTGTTGCTATGAAAAAATTAAAAATAAAAAAATAAAAACCTGGGTTCTGGCCAGCCTTTTAAAGGGTCCATGGAGATTTCCCCTCTGAATGCCTGAACTTACAGTTATCAGCCACACCAGTTGTGGCTAGTATGTGTCAGACTTTACATTTCTCGTTGTTGTCATTCAGTTGCTAAGTTGTGTCCGACTCTGCCACCCCATGGACTGCAGCGTGTTAGGTTCCCCTGTCCTTACCCATCTCCCAGGTTTTACATAATATCACTTAATTCATCGGTGGGACGGTCCAGGAGGAAGGGAGGAATAATGATTATTCTGAGTTTACAAATAAGGAAATGGAAGCATGAGGTCAAGTACGTTGTCCAAGTTCAACAGGTGGTACCCTTTTTAGACTATATTGTGATTTCTTTAAGCAGACTTGCATCTGACCAGAGGAGCCTCAGGGGAAAGAGTGGACTAACAGGAGAAGTAGCGACAGAGCCGCAGGCAGTGTTCCGAGAACAAAAAGCACCTGATGCTGGGGAAGACCAAAGGCAAAAGGAGAAGAGGAAGGCAGAGGATGAGACGGTGGGATGGCATCATTGGCTCAATGGCCGTGAGTTTAGTAAACTCTAGGAGATAGTGAAGGGCAAAGAAACCTGGCACGCTGCAGTTCATAAAGTAGCAAGAGTTGGACACGACTTAGCGACTGATTAACAGCCTTAGGCAGTGTGGTAGGTTAGGGGAGAGATTTGCGGGGAAGAGGACCCTTCAGCTGAACGCTTCCACCATCTGGGGACACAGAGAATCCCAAGTAGAATGTTCCTGTTTTGACTGGCCTTGGCCTATGACAAAGAGGTTTGGAAAGCACAGGCTTGAGACTTGCCTGGCAGGCCAGTGATTAAGACTCCACTCTTCAACGAGGAAAGCATGAGTTCTACCCCTGGTCAGGGAACTAAGATGCCACTGGCTGCATGGAGTGGCTTATAAAATAAAGATTTAAAAACAAAAATCACAGATTGAGCTTCCCTGGTGGTACAGCGGGTAAAGAGTCCGCCTTGCAGTGCAAGAGGCACTGGTTCGATCCCTGGCCCAGGAGGATCCCATGTGCCACAGAACTACTGGACAAGTGTGTCCAATTACGAGCCAGCGCTCTGGAGTGCAGGTGCCCAGTGCCAGTGCTCTGCAATGAGAGAGGCCACTGCAATGGGAGGCCCACACACAGGCCAAAGAATAAAGATAGATGAAAAAAAAAAAAAAAGAAAACAATAAAAGAGGCCAACCCTGCACTTTCATGGCGTTGTTGTCATTCAGTTGCTAAGTTGTGTCCGACTCTGCCACCCCATGGACTGCAGCGTGTTAGGTTCCCCTGTCCTTACCCATCTCCCAGGTTTTACATAATATCACTTAATTCATCGGTGGGACGGTCCAGGAGGAAGGGAGGAATAATGATTATTCTGAGTTTACAAATAAGGAAATGGAAGCATGAGGTCAAGTACGTTGTCCAAGTTCAACAGGTGGTACCCTTTTTAGACTATATTGTGATTTCTTTAAGCAGACTTGCATCTGACCAGAGGAGCCTCAGGGGAAAGAGTGGACTAACAGGAGAAGTAGCGACAGAGCCGCAGGCAGTGTTCCGAGAACAAAAAGCACCTGATGCTGGGGAAGACCAAAGGCAAAAGGAGAAGAGGAAGGCAGAGGATGAGACGGTGGGATGGCATCATTGGCTCAATGGCCGTGAGTTTAGTAAACTCTAGGAGATAGTGAAGGGCAAAGAAACCTGGCACGCTGCAGTTCATAAAGTAGCAAGAGTTGGACACGACTTAGCGACTGATTAACAGCCTTAGGCAGTGTGGTAGGTTAGGGGAGAGATTTGCGGGGAAGAGGACCCTTCAGCTGAACGCTTCCACCATCTGGGGACACAGAGAATCCCAAGTAGAATGTTCCTGTTTTGACTGGCCTTGGCCTATGACAAAGAGGTTTGGAAAGCACAGGCTTGAGACTTGCCTGGCAGGCCAGTGATTAAGACTCCACTCTTCAACGAGGAAAGCATGAGTTCTACCCCTGGTCAGGGAACTAAGATGCCACTGGCTGCATGGAGTGGCTTATAAAATAAAGATTTAAAAACAAAAATCACAGATTGAGCTTCCCTGGTGGTACAGCGGGTAAAGAGTCCGCCTTGCAGTGCAAGAGGCACTGGTTCGATCCCTGGCCCAGGAGGATCCCATGTGCCACAGAACTACTGGACAAGTGTGTCCAATTACGAGCCAGCGCTCTGGAGTGCAGGTGCCCAGTGCCAGTGCTCTGCAATGAGAGAGGCCACTGCAATGGGAGGCCCACACACAGGCCAAAGAATAAAGATAGATGAAAAAAAAAAAAAAAGAAAACAATAAAAGAGGCCAAAATTAAAAGATAAAAAAAGAAAAAGCACAGACTCGGGGTCAGGCAGAGCTGGGAAAAGATCCTGTTTCAATCACTGAGTCTCTGGGCAAATGACCATGGAAGTCCCTAAGTCGAGGCTGCCTAAGCCAGGAGGGAGCTTTTCTGAGGACACGCATGCCTGGACAGAGTTTTGGATTCGACGAGGATTTCTCAACCTTGGTACTACTGACAGAATTCTCTGTGGTGAGGAGCTGCCCCGTACACTGTAGGATGTGGAGCAGTATGAGTGGCCTCCCACAGAGGCCAACCGTGACAACAAGAGATACCTGCAGCCAAGGCCAGCTGTCCCCTGGAGGTAGTGGGGCGCGGAGAAGAGGGGGCCCGATCGTCTAACCTCTAGGTTAGACAACCTAGAGCTTCTTCCCATTCAGAGATTATTCTGTGAGTCCCTCTCAGGCTGCTTCCCCAGGTGGTGCTAGTGGTAAAGAACCTGCTTGCCCGTGCAGGAGGCTCAAGAGACGTGGATTTGATCCCAAGTTCAGGAAGGTCTCCGGGAGAAGGGCGTGGGAACCCACTCCAGGATTCTTGGAGACCTCCACGGACAGAGGAGCCTGGCGGGCTACAGTCCACTGGGTCGCAAAGAGTCAGACGTAACTGAAGCTTGTAGACAAATGAAGTTTGCACAGTGGGATCAGAATTCTGAGTCTCCATTCAACCAGATTTCTGGAACTTGCCTTTTCTTCTCAGTGGGAACAAGTTTCATGACAAGCTTGCTCCTTTGGAGGCCATTAGAGGTAATCCTGTATTCTTGATTAAAAATAAAGGTTTCTTTTGAATAGATTTCTCAGTTACCTCAAAATACAAAGTTCCTGCCAGGCTTTTCCCATTACCATGGTTTTTCCTCTCACCCTTCCATGCTCCTCTTCCCAGAAATCCCCGGGGGGGGGGGGGGCGAGGAGAAGCTTCTGGAACACTGGGCATCTCGGGTGAGTGGCTGGTCCTCTGAGCTGGCCTCGGAGATGTGTGTCTTGGGTGGGACCTCACGGTATTATCTGTGTATGGTGATGGCCCCCAGGGAGCTTGGCGCCCTCTCTGCCGCCTGGGTACCCGCCAACAGCCTCCTCCTGGCTGCTAGCTCTGGGCCGTCACCTCGGCCTGCTCCATTCTCTTGTTCCAGTCCAGAATACCCCTGGCAGGCACCATGATGGAATTCTCAGTTACCGCCTAGCCTCTCCGGGGCTACAGGAAAGTCTCTGGTTGGCCACTGTGCCTGGCGAGGTGTGGGTGGCTCTCTCTCCATTCACGCTCCAGCCCTGCTCTGGCACTGTTCTTTCCCACAGCCGGCTCCTCGCCTCCCCTCCTCCTCCTGCTCTTAGGCGGCCTCTTGCCTGGAGTCCAGGAGGGGACTGTGTCATAGTCCCCAAGGCCTTTGGAGGCTCATTCTTGCAAGTGCTCTTCTGAAGGAAAGTGGAAACACCCGTATTTCAATATTTATCTTACACAAAGACAATTTGGAAGCAGTTAGAATTGGCTTTGTAACTCTCTTAGTACCTCACTCCAATCAATCCTGCTAGCCCAGAGGGACCACAGTCCACTAGCTTCCCACCACTTATTGACCTCATGCCTTTCTGGCCCTCACTGTCCTCTGGGTCCAGCTAAACATCCACTGTCATTTGGTTGTAAACACCCCATCCCCTTCTCCTTTCTACTTCATTATACTTGGTCAGTGTATGAGTCACTGTTCTCTAGAGAAACAGAACCAACATGCTGTGTGTTTATATAGAAAGAGGTTTATTTTAAGCGGTTGACTCACATGATTGTAGAGACTGGCAAGTCCCAAATCTGCAGGGTGGCCTGGCTGGTGTTTCAGTTCGAGTCCAAAGGCAGACTGCAGGCAGAATTGCTTCTTGCTAGGGGGAGGTCGATCTTTGTTCTATTAAGACCTTCATCTGATGAGATGAGGCCCACCTCATTATGGAGGACAATCTGCTTTACCAAAGTCTATCAATTTAAATGTAAATCTTTTATTTTTTATAACACTCTCTCAGAGACATTCAGAATAATGTTTGACCATATACCTGGGCACCAGAGCCCAGTCACGTTGACACATAAAATTCACAATCACTGTTGGCTAAATCACAGCCCTGGTTAAACCCACTTGCTTCCTGTTTTGGCCTATCCCTACACAGCTGGAAGCAGTGAGCGGCAAGCTACTCACCGTGTCTCACTAGAGAGGAATGATCAGTAACGCTCAGTGAAATGCAGCAATTGTACTGTATTTCCCTGATTTAGTCGCTCCCCTACTCATGAAAGACTGCTTCATAAATGCTCCCCATCCTCAGCAGAAGGCCTTGCCCCTGTGTCTCAGAGACAGATCTGTGGATCCTCAGCACTGCATCTGTCCACCGACAGGCTGCCCCTGTGCTCACATGCTCTCCTTCCCACCCCTTCCCATGGATGAAATACTCGCGCTCAAAGGCTAACCCCTGCCTCTTGTCATGGATCTCATTTTTCTTTTCTGCTCAAGGTCATTTTCTACCAGACCTTCCTCTTGCTCCTGCATCATCAATCTTGCCTTTCCTCTTTCATTCTCATTAGTACACATACTTTCTTGACCTTCTTGAACCCCCATTCTATTTTCCTCCTCTTTTTCAGTACAGTTTCCATTTGGGCTGTCTTTAATCTCTCTCCCTCATTCTCTTAATTTTTTATTGTGGTAGAACACACAGAAATGCACCATCATAACCACTTTAAAGTGTGTGACTCAATGGCCTTAAGTGCATGCACAACATTGTGCAACCAGTATTGATCTAGGTCCAGAACTTTCTTCATCATTTCAAAGGCAGATCTTGTATCCAATAAGCAGTCATTCCGCATCCCCCCTCCCCAGTCTTTGGTAACAACTAATATACTTTCTGTGTCTGTGGATTGCTCGTATTGGGTATTTCCTATCAATGGACTTGTACAACACATGGTCATTTGTGACTGGTTGCTTTCACCCTTTGAAATGTTTTGGAGATTCGTCTCTGTTGAAGCATGTATGAGTACTCCATTCCTTTTTATGGAAGAGTATTCCATTGTGTAGACGCACCACACTTTGGTTATCCACTCATCTAGTGATGCGCACTTGTGTTGTTATCTGCACCAATATTTTACCATTACCTGGGCACCAGAGCCCAGTCACGTTGACACATAAAATTCACAATCACTGTTGGCTAAATCACAGCCCTGGTTAAACCCACTTGCTTCCTGTTTTGGCCTATCCCTACACAGCTGGAAGCAGTGAGCGGCAAGCTACTCACCGTGTCTCACTAGAGAGGAATGATCAGTAACGCTCAGTGAAATGCAGCAATTGTACTGTATTTCCCTGATTTAGTCGCTCCCCTACTCATGAAAGACTGCTTCATAAATGCTCCCCATCCTCAGCAGAAGGCCTTGCCCCTGTGTCTCAGAGACAGATCTGTGGGTCCTCAGCACTGCATCTGTCCACCGACAGGCTGCCCCTGTGCTCACATGCTCTCCTTCCCACCCCTTCCCATGGATGAAATACTCGCGCTCAAAGGCTAACCCCTGCCTCTTGTCATGGATCTCATTTTTCTTTTCTGCTCAAGGTCATTTTCTACCAGACCTTCCTCTTGCTCCTGCATCATCAATCTTGCCTTTCCTCTTTCATTCTCATTAGTACACATACTTTCTTGACCTTCTTGAACCCCCATTCTATTTTCCTCCTCTTTTTCAGTACAGTTTCCATTTGGGCTGTCTTTAATCTCTCTCCCTCATTCTCTTAATTTTTTATTGTGGTAGAACACACAGAAATGCACCATCATAACCACTTTAAAGTGTGTGACTCAATGGCCTTAAGTGCATGCACAACATTGTGCAACCAGTATTGATCTAGGTCCAGAACTTTCTTCATCATTTCAAAGGCAGATCTTGTATCCAATAAGCAGTCATTCCGCATCCCCCCTCCCCAGTCTTTGGTAACAACTAATATACTTTCTGTGTCTGTGGATTGCTCGTATTGGGTATTTCCTATCAATGGACTTGTACAACACATGGTCATTTGTGACTGGTTGCTTTCACCCTTTGAAATGTTTTGGAGATTCGTCTCTGTTGAAGCATGTATGAGTACTCCATTCCTTTTTATGGAAGAGTATTCCATTGTGTAGACGCACCACACTTTGGTTATCCACTCATCTAGTGATGCACATTTGTGTTGTTTTCTCCCAATCTTGAAAGCCCTTTCCAATAGGCTCTCACCCCAACCAGTCCACCAAAATTGCTCTCGTCGAGGTCACCAAAGATCCCCACGTTACCAGGTGTCATGGTTGATTCTCAGTCGTCATTGGACTTGAACCTCCAGCAGCACTTGGCCTGCCAGTCGCTCTCTCTTCTCAAATCACTTCTTGACTCAGTTGGCAGCACATGTTTTCCCCAGATTTTCCTTCCTCCTCTCTGGAATGTTCTCTGTGTCCTCTACTGACTCCCTCCTCTTCTCTATCCTCTTGAAGTTGGAGTGTGGTAATTAGACTTCTTTTCTATTGACTATCTCTAGTCACACGGCTCTCAGTACCATCTGCATATGGACATGCCTCGTTTTATTGCACTTCAAAGACCCTAGTACTTACAAACTGAAGGTTGAAGATTTATGGCAACCCTGCATCGAGTAAGTCCATCAGCATCATTTTCCCAACAGCATTTGTTCATGTCATGTCCCTGTGTGACATCCTGGTAATTCTTTACATATTTCAAACTTTTTCATCATTATTATATTTGTTACGGTAATTGTGATCAGTGATCGTTGATGTGACTTGCAAAAATATTATGACTTGCTAAAGACTTCGATGATGGTCAGCACTCTTTAGCAATAACATATTTTTTTAAATTTATTTTTATTTATTGGGCTGCATCAGGCTTAGTTGTCCTGCAGCATGTGGGATAGATCTTCCTGACTGCGAACTGAACCCATCTTCCCAGCGTTGGAGGCAGATTCTTAACCATTGAACTACCAGGGGATTCCATAAAATATTTCTTTCTCTTTTATTCCTTTTTGGCATTCTTTTCTGTATTTGTCTGGAAGTTATGTATCATTTTACTATTTTTTTAGTGGTTACTCAGAGGTTATAACATGTTTTCTTACTTATTAAAATTTTGTATTGCTTTTATTTTCAGGAAGCTAATATGTATCATAATCAAAACTTACTGGTTGCTTTCACCCTTTGAAATGTTTTGGAGATTCGTCTCTGTTGAAGCATGTATGAGTACTCCATTCCTTTTTATGGAAGAGTATTCCATTGTGTAGACGCACCACACTTTGGTTATCCACTCATCTAGTGATGCACATTTGTGTTGTTTTCTCCCAATCTTGAAAGCCCTTTCCAATAGGCTCTCACCCCAACCAGTCCACCAAAATTGCTCTCGTCGAGGTCACCAAAGATCCCCACGTTACCAGGTGTCATGGTTGATTCTCAGTCGTCATTGGACTTGAACCTCCAGCAGCACTTGGCCTGCCAGTCGCTCTCTCTTCTCAAATCACTTCTTGACTCAGTTGGCAGCACATGTTTTCCCCAGATTTTCCTTCCTCCTCTCTGGAATGTTCTCTGTGTCCTCTACTGACTCCCTCCTCTTCTCTATCCTCTTGAAGTTGGAGTGTGGTAATTAGACTTCTTTTCTATTGACTATCTCTAGTCACACGGCTCTCAGTACCATCTGCATATGGACATGCCTCGTTTATTGCACTTCAAAGACCCTAGTACTTACAAACTGAAGGTTGAAGATTTATGGCAACCCTGCATCGAGTAAGTCCATCAGCATCATTTTCCCAACAGCATTTGTTCATGTCATGTCCCTGTGTGACATCCTGGTAATTCTTTACATATTTCAAACTTTTTCATCATTATTATATTTGTTACGGTAATTGTGATCAGTGATCGTTGATGTGACTTGCAAAAATATTATGACTTGCTAAAGACTTCGATGATGGTCAGCACTCTTTAGCAATAACATATTTTTTTAAATTTATTTTTATTTATTGGGCTGCATCAGGCTTAGTTGTCCTGCAGCATGTGGGATAGATCTTCCTGACTGCGAACTGAACCCATCTTCCCAGCGTTGGAGGCAGATTCTTAACCATTGAACTACCAGGGGATTCCATAAAATATTTCTTTCTCTTTTATTCCTTTTTGGCATTCTTTTCTGTATTTGTCTGGAAGTTATGTATCATTTTACTATTTTTTTAGTGGTTACTCAGAGGTTATAACATGTTTTCTTACTTATTAAAATTTTGTATTGCTTTTATGCTCTTTCTCAGTGACACAGCTTAAAATACCATGTATTAACATAATCAAAACACTTCCTGACTAACACTTTTTAGTGTTGAGTATTAAGCAATAAAATATTTTTAATTAAGGTATATACTTTGCTTTGACATAATGCAATTGTACACTTAATAGACTATGGTATAGTGTAAACATAACTTTTATATGCACTGGAAACCAAAAAATTCATATGATTCGCTTTTTCACAATATTCAGTTTATTGCAGGGGTCAGGAACCAAACTCACAGTAGCTCCTAGTGTGTCTACATTAATAACTTTTCTACTTCTACTTTTGTGTCCTATTGCCTGCTCAATATCACTCTTGAAAGGCCTAATAACAAAGTTAAAAATTTGTCTCAAGTATCATAATGACACAGGTATTGGAACCATCTTTGACTTTACATTTCCTTTCCTGCTCTGTAACAAATTCAGCAGAAAGTATCATTTGCACCCAAAATCGAACCACTTATCCCCACATCTACTGTTCCTCTCTGACCTAAAGCACCAACATCTCTTCCCTTGATTACTGCTTAGTCTTTCTCCTGGGCTTCCTGTGTCCATTTGTTTTCTTTGTGCTGTGCAAAGTTGCTTCCGTTGTGTCTGACTCTTTGTGACAGGCTCCTTTGTCCATGGGACTCTCCAGGCAAGAAAACTGGAGTGGGTTGCCATTCCCTCCTCCAGGGGATCTTCCCAATCCAGGGATGGAATCTGCCTCTACGAGGTCTCCTGCATCTGTAGGCAGATTCTTTACCACTAGCGCCACCTGAGAAGCATGGGCTTATATCATTGAGCAAAAAACTGATTGAGAGGAAAAAAGCAGACCATGTTAATTGTTCGGAAATTAGGTCAGAAATATGCTCACAGCATCTTTAACGAATGTTAAGCTGAATTTAATGAATTGTCCTTAGATTAGATGGGTAGGAGGCCTTCAGAAAGTATTGATACATTCCTTTTGGATTTAACTACCAAGTTGGAATGGCTTTACAGTTTCAGAGAACTTTTATCCCATGTGTTTTATCCAAAGGTTTCTGTTATGTACTTTCTTCTTTTTAATTTTTTTTTTTTTTTTTGCGACTTCTGTTGGTCTTTCATTTACCTATTTTCATCCATCTTTGTTCTTTGGCCTGTGTTGACCTACCATCACAGTGGCCTCTCTTGCTGCAGAGCATCAGCTCTGGGTGCATGCGCTCCAGAGCTCCAGCTCGGTAGTTGGACACATCGGTCCAGCCGCTCTGCGGCACGTGGAATCTTCCCAGGCCAGGGATCGAACTGGTGCCCCTTGCACTGCAAGGCGGTGTCCTTACCCACTGGACCACCAGGGAAGCCACTGTTATGTACTTTTTTAAAAATAATTTTTAAGGCCTTTCCTGGTGGTCCAGTGAGCAAAGAGTCCACCTTGCCTGCAACCAGCACCGACCGGTTCCTCCCTGGCCTGGGAGTATCCCATGTGCCACAGAGCGGTGTGACCAATTGCAAGCCAACGCTCTGGAGCACATGCGCCCAGAGCCGCTGCCCTGCAATGAGAGAGGCCACTGCAGTGGGAGGCCCACACAGGCCAAAGAATAAAACGACGGATGAAAATAAATAAATAAGAAATCAATGAAAGAGGCCAAACTTTTAAAAGTAATAATTAAAAAAATTTATTTCTTTGTTTTTAGCCATGCTGGGTCTTTGTTGTTGCCCAGGCTTTTCTCTAGTTGCGGAAGGCGGGGGCTGCTCTCTAGTTGCTTTGTGGGCGGCTTTTCCTGTTGCAGGGCGTGGACTCTAGGGCATGCAGGCCTCAGTAGTTGTGGCCCACGGACTCAACTGTTGCAGCTCCACGGTTCTAGAGCACAGTCTCAATAATTGTGGCACATGGGCTGAGCTGCTCCGCAGCATGTGGGAACCTCCTGGATCAGGCATTGAACCCTTGTCTCCTCACTGGCAGGTACATTCATTACCACTGAGCCACCAGGGAAGCTATGTGTTATGTACTTTAAATACATCCCATATCCAATCCTTGTAAATCTCTACAGTGTGTATTTTCCTGTCCCCAAGATGACCTGTTCAATTCTTGGGCTCAGTGAAAAGTGAAAATGTGGACCCCTTTGTTCAAAAACATTAAGAATTTCAAGATGCCAAGAGCATTGTATCACAATAAGCTCGGGGCCCTTCTCAGAGGGGAGAACCTCCAGCGCTGGCTGGAGGACCTGAAGCTGGGTCTTATTGCCTCCATTTTTGTACGGAGATACTGAGACCTGGGCTGTGTCTTGTGCCTGGTCAGACAGCTCTGATATTGAAAGCTAGAAGACAGCACCGACTTACTCATCACTGCGTCCCTAGTTCAGCTCAGGGTAGATGCTCAGTGAGTATCGTAGGATAGCGATCAGGACCACTCAGCAGCTGCTAAGGAGTGCCTAGAACATTTGTAGGTGTTAAGAGCAGGCGAGAGAATGAGCTAAAATCTGACAACACACGCTAATTGTTTATGCTGGTATATCCCTATAAATACATAGGAGACGCTTGTTCTGACTCCCCCACAAGGCTTTATGGGGGTCTCTTTAATTCCTCTGGGAGAGTAACGTGAACCATCTAACTTGTGAAGATTTCTCATTAAACAACTATTTGCCTAATTGGGGTAAATCAGCTAAATGCTAATTAGTATCTTTCAAAGAGTAAAAATAGGTCTCTAATCACTCCCATTCTCACTGAGCACAGAGAGCACCAGGAAGTGGGCCTCAGAGCCTCTGTCTTATTCCACGTCTTACAGAAATCCATGCAAACCCACCTGCCAGCTACACGGTGGTAGCTGACACATAGCTGAGATGCTTGAACACGGTGGATTTCCAGAGGCTGTGGTCATGAGAAGTTTAGTCGTTAGCAGCTATAATTGTGCTTGTACGACTCTGAAAAAGAATTTCCTCCACAATTATGTGGCTAGAATCATGCTGGTGAAATTCAAGTAACAGCTGAAGACAACAGAACGGAATGAGAATGGCCAAAGTTATGACAAACAGTCCCATCACATGCCGTGACTTGGGACGGGTTTGGCGGACGGCACATGTGGACTCCTGTGCTCTCCTTCTGCAGGATTCCTGAGAGATGTCTTTGTGACAGCTGGCATGTCCAGCTGACCTTATATCTGAGACTGTGGCTGGTCTAAACCTGTCCCCCAAGTGAAAAGTGAAAATGTGGACCCCTTTGTTCAAAAACATTAAGAATTTCAAGATGCCAAGAGCATTGTATCACAATAAGCTCGGGGCCCTTCTCAGAGGGGAGAACCTCCAGCGCTGGCTGGAGGACCTGAAGCTGGGTCTTATTGCCTCCATTTTTGTACGGAGATACTGAGACCTGGGCTGTGTCTTGTGCCTGGTCAGACAGCTCTGATATTGAAAGCTAGAAGACAGCACCGACTTACTCATCACTGCGTCCCTAGTTCAGCTCAGGGTAGATGCTCAGTGAGTATCGTAGGATAGCGATCAGGACCACTCAGCAGCTGCTAAGGAGTGCCTAGAACATTTGTAGGTGTTAAGAGCAGGCGAGAGAATGAGCTAAAATCTGACAACACACGCTAATTGTTTATGCTGGTATATCCCTATAAATACATAGGAGACGCTTGTTCTGACTCCCCCACAAGGCTTTATGGGGGTCTCTTTAATTCCTCTGGGAGAGTAACGTGAACCATCTAACTTGTGAAGATTTCTCATTAAACAACTATTTGCCTAATTGGGGTAAATCAGCTAAATGCTAATTAGTATCTTTCAAAGAGTAAAAATAGGTCTCTAATCACTCCCATTCTCACTGAGCACAGAGAGCACCAGGAAGTGGGCCTCAGAGCCTCTGTCTTATTCCACGTCTTACAGAAATCCATGCAAACCCACCTGCCAGCTACACGGTGGTAGCTGACACATAGCTGAGATGCTTGAACACGGTGAATTTCCAGAGGCTGTGGTCATGAGAAGTTTAGTCGTTAGCAGCTATAATTGTGCTTGTACGACTCTGAAAAAGAATTTCCTCCACAATTATGTGGCTAGAATCATGCTGGTGAAATTCAAGTAACAGCTGAAGACAACAGAACGGAATGAGAATGGCCAAAGTTATGACAAACAGTCCCATCACATGCCGTGACTTGGGACGGGTTTGGCGGACGGCACATGTGGACTCCTGTGCTCTCCTTCTGCAGGATTCCTGAGAGATGTCTTTGTGACAGCTGGCATGTCCAGCTGACCTTATATCTGAGACTGTGGCTTCGCCGGTCTAAAATTAAAGTGATTTGTTTGCCTCCCCTGACATAGATGTTCTGCAACATCTTAAAGCTCACTTAGTGGCCCAAATGATGGAATATGGGGTCTAAATGATGGAATGGGGGTCTACCGTCTCTTTCGAACAATACAGTAGGGAAGGAGCTGGTTGGGGTCAGTGCCCCAGTGATCTCACTGGGGGTCCCCAGCTCTTCCCATGTGTTCACTCCACCATCCTGAGCACATTAGCTTTCATCCTCAGCTTTGTTCTTTCACAGTACAAGACATTCTTCTTTAAACTGTGTCCAGGTACACGTAAGTTTACTATTTGGGTGTTCCTTATTCTGTGTGCATGCTAAGTCCCTTCAGTAGTGTCAGACTCTTTGCGACCCCATGGACCGTAGCCCGCCAGGCTCCTCTGTCCATAGGATTCTCCGGGCGAAAATACTGGGGTCGGTTTCCATGCCTTCCTCCAGGAGATCTTCCCTACCCAGGGACCAAACCCATGTATCTTTATTCTTTTATTCTGGGTTCCCTCGCAAAGCACAGCCTGATACCATTGATTTGGAAGCTGGTCCAGGAAGCAGGAGTAAGGGATTGGGTACATGAGGCAGGGAAGGAAGTAAAACCAGTACAGGAACACGTTGCTGAGTTCTGGTGAGAAGCACTGAGAGGCACACAGAGTGCGGCCAGGATTGCTCTCCTGGAAGATGCAATTCTTGGATCCACTGCTCCTGTTCTCCAGGCGCTGGGAGGGCTGTGAAAGCAGGTGTGTGCAGTGGCAGGAGCAGAACGGGAGAAGACTGAAAGGTGGAGGGAAAGCAGCTCATGGTGTGGGCTTGTGGTGGGAGGCTGTCAGCTTAGGTGAGTAGGAGGTCCTAAGAATGCTCACCACTGTGCTGCTAGGCCTGAAATGAAAGCTCAGTAGTATGAGCTGCTTTGTTACCCGAAGCTGGGAGGGCTAGGTCTCCTCCCTTCTCCCCACCCTGCTCCCACAGATAAGTCCACTAGCCAGAAACGCCTCATTACCCAGGACCAGTCCCTGATGCCGCTTCTCCCTGAGAAAGGGCTTCAGTTTCCTGCCAGACCCCAGAGTCATCCAAAGAAGCCGATCTTATTCTCCCAGGAGAACCAAGGGACACCCCACCCTTTTGCTGCTGCAAAGCCTGCCTCCCACAGCCCTGCTTACTCATTCCATTCCTGAGGGCAGCCCTCCGTGCCCTGCATGGTATGCGGTGTCCTATCCTCTCCCCAAGCATGTGTATATGTGACTATAAACTGCTGTTGATCTCAATCCTCTCCAATGTTGGGCATTTGGCCGTTCCAAGAACCCTAGGGCAGGATTCCTCACCAATGCTGTGAAAATGAGGAACTCAAACAACCACAACTAAGAATATCCACCATTGGGATGTCTCTGGTTGTCTGTTGGTTAAGACTCCATCTTCCAATGCAGGGGATGTGGGCTCGATCCCAGGTGGGGGAACTAAGGTTTCACATGCTGCGGGGTAACTAAGCCTATGTGCCATAACTAGAGAGCCCATGCGCTCTAGGGCCCATGATTGACAACTAGAGAGAAGGCCCCATACGCCACAACTAGAGAAAGCCTATGTGCCTTAATGAAGAGCCTGCATGCTGCAATGAAGAACCAGTACAGGCAAAAAACAACTAACCAACCAACCAAAAAACAACCCCCCCAAAAGCATCCCCTATGACTGTACTTGAAATCAAGGTGGGCCAAGGAATGTGCTACAGGAAGCCAGAGGCATCAGCTACAGAGGGGAAAGTGGGGAATTCTTCCTTTCCTGTTTCTTTTCATCAGGGTCAGGAATCTCAGAAGCCCCCAGCAGGCTCCAGTCATGTCTCACTGGAATGAACTGGGTCATCTGCCTCTCTCTCAGCCAATTGCTGGCAAACGGCAATCATATTACGATGAACGATTGGAGACCCACCAGAGTTAGTTCCCTGTGGTGGGGTAGGGCCCACTTTTCATGAGCACATTTTCACTCAGTGCCTGAGTGAAACTGGGGTTCTTTTGGGTTCTCTTAGAACCAAATAAGGGAGAAATGGCTGTTGGGTGGGTGATCAGCTGTGGCAACTCTCTCGATCCGGAGAAAAACTGGAAGGTGTTCTCCCACCCTGCTCCACTAGCCAGAAACGCCTCATTACCCAGGACCAGTCCCTGATGCCGCTTCTCCCTGAGAAAGGGCTTCAGTTTCCTGCCAGACCCCAGAGTCATCCAAAGAAGCCGATCTTATTCTCCCAGGAGAACCAAGGGACACCCCACCCTTTTGCTGCTGCAAAGCCTGCCTCCCACAGCCCTGCTTACTCATTCCATTCCTGAGGGCAGCCCTCCGTGCCCTGCATGGTATGCGGTGTCCTATCCTCTCCCCAAGCATGTGTATATGTGACTATAAACTGCTGTTGATCTCAATCCTCTCCAATGTTGGGCATTTGGCCGTTCCAAGAACCCTAGGGCAGGATTCCTCACCAATGCTGTGAAAATGAGGAACTCAAACAACCACAACTAAGAATATCCACCATTGGGATGTCTCTGGTTGTCTGTTGGTTAAGACTCCATCTTCCAATGCAGGGGATGTGGGCTCGATCCCAGGTGGGGGAACTAAGGTTTCACATGCTGCGGGGTAACTAAGCCTATGTGCCATAACTAGAGAGCCCATGCGCTCTAGGGCCCATGATTGACAACTAGAGAGAAGGCCCCATACGCCACAACTAGAGAAAGCCTATGTGCCTTAATGAAGAGCCTGCATGCTGCAATGAAGAACCAGTACAGGCAAAAAACAACTAACCAACCAACCAAAAAACAACCCCCCCAAAAGCATCCCCTATGACTGTACTTGAAATCAAGGTGGGCCAAGGAATGTGCTACAGGAAGCCAGAGGCATCAGCTACAGAGGGGAAAGTGGGGAATTCTTCCTTTCCTGTTTCTTTTCATCAGGGTCAGGAATCTCAGAAGCCCCCAGCAGGCTCCAGTCATGTCTCACTGGAATGAACTGGGTCATCTGCCTCTCTCTCAGCCAATTGCTGGCAAACGGCAATCATATTACGATGAACGATTGGAGACCCACCAGAGTTAGTTCCCTGTGGTGGGGTAGGGCCCACTTTTCATGAGCACATTTTCACTCAGTGCCTGAGTGAAACTGGGGTTCTTTTGGGTTCTCTTAGAACCAAATAAGGGAGAAATGGCTGTTGGGTGGGTGATCAGCTGTGTCAACTCTCTCGATCCGGAGAAACCATTCAAGGGTACAGGGGATGGAAATGGTGCCATCTCTCCTAGGCTTCTCTGCTGGCTCAGACGGTAAAGAATCTGCCTGCAATGTAGGCGACTCAGGTTCGATTCCTGAGTCAGGAAGATCTCCGGGAGGAGAGAGTGGCTACCCACTCTTGTATTCTTTTATTTATTTATTTTTGACTGTTCTGGGTTTTCACTGCTGCTACAGGCTCTTCTCTAGTTGCAGGGAGTGGAGGCTACTCTCTAGCTGAGGTGAGCAGGCTTCTTGTTGCAGTGACTTCTCTTGTGGACCTCGGGCTCTAGGGCATACGGGCTTCAGTAGTTGCGGCCCATGGGCTCCATAGTTGTGGCTCCAAGGCTCTAGAGCACAGGTTCCATAGTTGTGACTCACGGGCTTAGTTGCTCCGCAGCATGTGGGATCCTCCCGGATCAGGGATTGAACCCGTGTCACCTGCATTGGCAGGTGAACCCTTTACCACTGAGCTACCAGGGAAGTCCCCCACTCCTGTATTCTTGCCCAAAGAATTCCATGGACAGAGGAGCCTGGCAGGCTACAGTCCATGGGATCACAGAGACTCAGACCCCACTGAGCAGCTAACACTTTCACTTTTCACTACTAGGTTTTAACTCTGGTGACAGTGTGAGAAAGAAAATAGGAAGGCAAGAAACTGGGGCAGGTCCACCGACTGTGGAGCAGCTGCCTAAAGTGAGGACAGCTGACTTTCCCGTATCAGGTTGCTATTGTCATACATTCCTGTTGGCTGATTTGGCTTAAGCCAGCACCATCCCCCTCACAAGATATCTCCTGCATTCTTTCCATATGTATTTACTGAGGAGTCATGTGCCAGGGGGTTGTCCTAGGCCTTGGGGATCTGCCTTGGAGACAAATGGGCAGAGTTCTCACTCTCACGAGACCTCACAACATGAGTCACAGAGTAAACAGAAAAGTACGTAGTCTAATAGGTTGAATGTGGCCCTTCCTGACAAAAATTAGGTCCAAGTCCTGATCCCTGATGCTTGTGAATGAGATCTTATTTGGAAACAGGGTCTTTGCAGATGTAATTAAGTGAAGGATCTCAAGATGACATCATCCTGGATGTAGAATGAGCCCTAAATCCAATGAGGACTTCCCAGGTGACACAGTGGTGAAGCGTCCACTTGTCAAGGCAGGAGATGCAAGAGACATGGGTTCCATCCCCGGGTCGGGAAGATCCCCTGGAGGAGGAAATGGCAACCTGCTCCAGGGAAATCCCATGGACAGAGGAGTCTGCCGGCCACAGTCCATGGGGTCGCGGAGAGTCGGACATGACTCAGCACACGGGCGCACGTGCTAAATCCAGTGACTGATGTCTTCATAAGAGCAATGAGAGTTTGGAGAAGTAGAAACAGACGGGAAGAAGCAGCGTGAGCACAGGGGCAGGGATGGAGTGACGCTGCCACACGGCAAGACACACCTGGACCCACCAGAAGCTGGAAGAGGCAGGAAGGACGCTCCCCTAGAGACTCTGGGAGGGGTGCAGCCCTGCCGATCCCCTGGGGAAGACTTTTGGCCTCCCGAGAATAAGCCTCTGTCATTTAAGCCACCCAGCTTGTAGTCATTTGTTACGACAGTCGTAGGAAACGAATGCCCAGACTGACTCAGATAGAAGTGAGCGCTGGGGAGGAAGACAGAGCAGGGTAAAGGGAGGGAGAGACTGAAGGCTGGATGAGAGGCTGCTTCAGAACGCACCGGTGCTTGCTCGGCCCGCGTCTCCTTCTCTGATCACGACCTCCTGGCCTCTCCCTGTTTGTCTCCCAGCTGAGTGCTCAGACCTTAACTTCGGATCTCACCTCACACTCGTCTGAAGACGGCAACTCAGTGGGGACTCTGTTTCCTCTCCACAGAAATGAAGTCGCTTCCTTGCAGGTAGGGGCAGGGTCACATACTCAGAAGAGGCCTGGGCGAAGGACAACGTGGAGGGCAGGTGCCCCTCCGTCCATCTGGGAGCGTTTGCTCTGCATCCGCTGATGGGGGCCATGTGGGGATGGTGTTAGTCCTGCTCGGTGTTCTGGCTTCTTAAGTGGAATGACTTCTTTCTTAACAGAACTCTTGTTCTCTCTTTTTTGGGGGGAGATGTATAAAATTTCAGATGTGGGGATTTCCCTGGTGGTCCACTGGCTAAGACTCCACACTGCCAAAGCAGGGGCCTGGGTTTGATCCCTGGTCAGGGAACTAGATCCCACATGCTGCAACTGAAGATTCCATGTGCTTCAACTAAAACCTGGAACAGTCAAAAAAAAAAAAAAAAAAAAATCAGGTGAAATCAACGTAGCATACGTTAAACAAGCGGAAGTGGACATTTCAGGGGCATTTAGTTCCTCTACAGTGCTGTCTCACCATCGCCTCTTTCTAGGCCCCAAACATGCTCATCTCCTGAAAATGAAATCCCACAGCCAGTGGGGAGTCACTTCCCATTTCCCTTCCCTTCAGCTTCTGGGAACCACCCATTCGTGTTTATGGATTTTCCTATTCCGGATCTTTCCTGTAAACGGGATGGTGTGATTGAACATCAACAGACTACAACAACGACAGATACCGTGTGGACTGTTGGACTGGCTATGACAGGTGGTCCCTCGTCTCAAAGTGAGGGGTTCATTTGGTGGTTGTCTCGGGGGCCAGTTAGGTTGTGGATAAAGCCAGGTTGGGGAGGGGCCTAGAAGCTCTGCCCTGGGGAGCTGGTTTGGGTGGCCGTGCTCTGGTTCCAGCATGGTCCCCACGAAGAAAGGTGGCTGGGACCAGCGGCGCTGGGAAGGCAGTCCCTTGTCTTCATGTAAGAGGGCTCCGAGGCCTTAGAAAGGAGGTTCCCGTCCTCTCGATGGTGCAGTCTCTCATGCTGCACGGTCAGGGAGCCAGTGCTGGAAAGGTGCCCAAACAGGAGGAGAGGGGGAAGGAAAACGGGCTAAGGTCCCACGGCCACAGGGGCCCTGTGTCGGAGAATTCCCCTCGCCAGCCTCGAATGCTGCTTGGGAGGACAGACTGTGCACTGACGGGCCGTTCTTCCCCCAGGGAGGTGAGCTCAGACTCTTGCTTTCAGTTCGAGTGAGGAACAAATGAGCTGCAAGTGTCGGAAGGTTGTGATCATTGTCTCCCAGGCGCATTCATTCCTCTGAGGGTGGGACACCCAGCAGGATGAAGATACGCTACCCGTCAGCACTCAGAGTTATTAGGTGATAGATTTTGTTTTTTAAATGAGTGTTACCAAGTGTCAGCAATAGGGACCATGGGGATCCAAGCACGAAAAGACAGATTTTAACCAGAAAAAGGGGGAGAGGGAGGCATAAAAAGTTACATTTGCTTCCTCCCAGGCCATTGCCAGCGGTCCTGGGAGTGCCTTCTGCCCAGAAGCGAGAATGGAGAGTTGGGTGAGGAGAGCGTGGGAGGGAGGGGCAAGCCTGTTGCTTGGCTTCCCCAGCTCGGCACACAGGCTCTGGGCAACTTCTACCTCAATGAACGGGGTGAGAGGGCTGGTGGGGTGGCCCTTTCTCTAATTCCTTGGCCTCCAGGGATCACTTTTTCTCATTTGCACAAAAGCGCTGTATGCACCCAGTTGCCTGCTGGGCATAGTTCTTTCGTTTGGGATTTCAGCCCTGCAGTGCCTTGTTGTGGTTGGACCATGGATTTGGGCAGGAATGAGGCTTGCTGTTGTTGGAAAGGATCCTTCTCCCCCCGGCCTATTAACAACACGGCTCCTACTCTCCCGGCTGGAGGGGCTAGGTGTGGCGCTGCCCCCTCAGAGTGAAGGAGGTGATGGTGACTCACCTCGGCGCGTTTCCAACGTCTAATTCAATGAGTTCGGTTTGCTTCAGAGCCTGTGAGTCATCTTGCCTGCTCAGTGACTTGCATGACAAGGGGGTGAGATAACCAAGAACGCAGGGAGCCAATGGGTAGGTTTTTGGGAAAAAATGTCCACTTTCACAGACCTGGGGGAGATCCAGACTGCAGACAAACACAGCCCGGTAAGAATATGGTTCCCGGAACAAGGGAACACATCTTCCAACAGTGGTGTAATTTTTCACCTTCTCGCATTTCACTTTTGTTGAAGAAAGAAGTCTGACGTCACCGGCAGGGTTTGCCATGTCAGACACGCTGCGGGTGCCTCTGTGCACGGCTGCAGCCTTTGCGCTGGCTCCGTGCTCCGTGCGGGGAGCTGCCCTGTCCACTGAGTCACTCTCCGCCCGGCCCGTCCACTCAGCTCTGCGGCGGTCCAGGACCACGTTGTGCCATGGGTCTCTGGAGCAGGCCACCTACATCTTAGCATCCTCAGAAGGTAAACTGGAGGAATGTGAGGCAAGACCTTGTATATCCGGCTGTGATTAAATGTGTGTAAAAGACCAGGGAGAAAGCAGATGTGATCTCTTGTTTCTTTCGCAAACTGGAGCTGAACACTCACAAAGCTGCCGGGTGTCAGAAATGGAAACGATGAAATTATGAAAAGAAGGTCTCAGCTGTGCTTTCACAGACGTCTTCTTTTTAGCAGTGTTTGATAACTTTCAAAGGAAAAATTATTTTAATGGGTGACATTTCAAATCAATCGGTTGAAAGGCTATTTGTCTGAAACACAAATTTGCCAGGATTGTGTGTGTGTGTGTGTGTGTGTGTGAATTGCTGTCAAAGAGATCGAAGGGCTGGTTTGTTTCATTCTATCTCTTAGCATGGTCCTCGGGTGTTTCTTTGGGCTTCCCAGGTGGCGCTAGTGGTAAAGAACCCACCTGCCAGTGCAGGAGATTTAAGAGACCCAGGTTTGATCCCTGATCAGGAAGACCCCCTGCCCTGGAAGAGGACATGGCAACCCCCTCTGGTATTCTTGCCTGAAGAATCCCATGGACAGAGGAGCCTGGTGGGCGACAGTCCTTAGGGTCACAGAGAGTCAGACATGACTGAAGTGAATGAGCACACCCACACAGGAAGAGAAGAAACCACAAAATAAACTTGAGGCATACTTAGGTTATCTTTTGCTGTGTACCAATTGTGTTTACACAAACTACAGGTACCCAACATGTGCTGGCTTAAAATGATTTTGTGGGTGAGGAATTTGGGCAGGGCCCAGTTGTGCAATTATTCTGCTCCATGTGGCATTCCCTGAGATCTCTTGGTGGTATTCAGCTGGCAGGTGGGCTGGTCAGGAGGGTTAGAGACTGCCTCGCTCATGAGTCTGGCACCTCAGTGGGGGTTCCTACCTCATTATTTTGCTATTCTAGTGCCTGACTTGGATCACAGGCCATCCAGGTTTAAGGGAAGTGGAAATAGATCTTGCTTTTCAATGGGAAGAAGCCCAAAGAATTTTGGGGTGTCTTTAATGAGCCATATGATATGAGAGAGACTTTTCAGCCAGGCTTTCAGGAATGCTTAAAATTTTTTACACTTTACCGAGATTTGCTCTTTTGGTGACCACCCCACAGCAGCTGTTGAAAACCTTTTCCACTTGTCTCAAGCTTTTAAATCCTAGCAGGATTCTAAGAGACTTTCCTGGGACAGACAGTGCCTGCCCCCAACCCCACTGCCCCCTACATACACAGCAGTGTCCTCTTACCTGTAGAAAATCTTTAATCAAAGAACAGATTTAATCACACGAAAAATGAGAAACCTCAGAAGCAAAGGAACGCAGTCAAACAAGACCACATAAGAATAATTTAGCCATTTAGCAAAGTCAAGGATCTGTAGGGTCTCCTCAAGGGCTATCGATAATATTCCGAGCCGTATCCTTGAGCTGTTTGCAGACACAGCCTAGTGCCTCCTGCCTAAAGAGATGTCCTTATTACTACTATGCATGGACCATCAGGCATAAACTAAGGAGAGTGGAAATAAGCATGGGTTAAAAACTACTGTTTCCCATCCTTGAGACTTTGAGCAAATTAATCAACCTCTCTAATCCTCAGTGGCCTTATCTGTGAAAAGGTCATAATAATAATACCAACATCACTGCGGTGCCATTAACAAGTGCATAAATGTGCTTCATATGCACCTTGGTGAATATAATGTAAAATGGAGTTATCTTTGAGCCCCATTCTTTCTGAATCTGTGTTAACATGGGCTGTTTTCCTGACACTGACATTCATTAGAACAAATCACTAAAACTGAGAATCTTAATTATTTACAGGGTTGAAGAGACGATTAAATAAATTGATCCTGGTGAAACCCTCTGTGGCTGTCAACTGGACTATAATGATGAATAACATGCCCACGCTCTCGGCATCACAAGCGACACATAATGACTTTGTATTCTGCGTGGTCACAAGTCATCACCCATTTCTCCTCTCATCACTTATTCTCATGGTGCCCAGAAGCTGCTGTTACTATGGAGTGAACAGTGGAGGAAAGGTACTTTTTTAAGGGTGGGAGCAGACAACTGGCTATATCCACAATAATTTATGGAGTCTAAGCCTATGTGCATAATTCACTATTATAATGAAATAAAACCCAACCAAGTTGATCTGACACATCTAATGATATACATAATCCTTGCTTTTGCTGCATGGTAATTAGGCATAAAAAGTAAGATTTCACATAAATAACTGTAATTACTATCTCTTGGAAGCCACCAAAGTAAAATTTTAATCTTTTATTTTTTTATAGTACCTATAATTAGAGACAGTGCTAACAATTTTCCCCTGACAAACTTTACTGTTCAATTCTTTGCATTTATTCATTCACTCATTCATTAATTCATCAAATAAGTGTTAGGTGCACACCATATACCGTGCATGGTACTATGCAGAAATAGTGAGTCCTGGGCTTCCCCTGGTGGTCCAGTGGGTAAGGACACCGCCTTGCAGTGCAAGGGGTGCCGGTTCCACTCCTGGCCTGGGAAGATCCCACGTGCCCTAGTGCCTCCTGCCTAAAGAGATGTCCTTATTACTACTATGCATGGACCATCAGGCATAAACTAGGGGTCATGGGTTAAAACTACTGTTTCATCCTTGAGACTTTGAGCAAATTAATCAACCTCTCTAATCCTCAGTGGCCTTATCTGTGAAAAGGTCATAATAATAATACCAACATCACTGGTGCCATTAACAAGTGCATAAATGTGCTTCATATGCACCTTGGTGAATATAATGTAAAATGGAGTTATCTTTGAGCCCCATTCTTTCTGAATCTGTGTTAACATGGGCTGTTTTCCTGACACTGACATTCATTAGAACAAATCACTAAAACTGAGAATCTTAATTATTTACAGGGTTGAAGAGACGATTAAATAAATTGATCCTGGTGAAACCCTCTGTGGCTGTCAACTGGACTATAATGATGAATAACATGCCCACGCTCTCGGCATCACAAGCGACACATAATGACTTTGTATTCTGCGTGGTCACAAGTCATCACCCATTTCTCCTCTCATCACTTATTCTCATGGTGCCCAGAAGCTGCTGTTACTATGGAGTGAACAGTGGAGGAAAGGTACTTTTTTAAGGGTGGGAGCAGACAACTGGCTATATCCACAATAATTTATGGAGTCTAAGCCTATGCGCATAATTCACTATTATAATGAAATAAAACCCAACCAAGTTGATCTGACACATCTAATGATATACATAATCCTTGCTTTTGCTGCATGGTAATTAGGCATAAAAAGTAAGATTTCACATAAATAACTGTAATTACTATCTCTTGGAAGCCACCAAAGTAAAATTTTAATCTATCTTTTATTTTTTTATAGTACCTATAATTAGAGACAGTGCTAACAATTTTCCCCTGACAAACTTTACTGTTCAATTCTTTGCATTTATTCATTCACTCATTCATTAATTCATCAAATAAGTATTAGGTGCACACCATATACCGTGCATGGTACTATGCAGAAATAGTGAGTCCTGGGCTTCCCCTGGTGGTCCAGTGGGTAAGGACACCGCCTTGCAGTGCAGGGGGTGCCGGTTCGATCCCTGGCCTGGGAAGATCCCACGTGCCCTGGAGTGGCTGGACCCATGTGTCCAATCACCGAGCCGGAGCTCTGGAGCACATGCACCCAGAGCTGGTGCTCTGCGACAACAGACGCCACCACGATGGGAGGCCTGCAGGAGCCAAAGAACAAAGGCGGATGAAAATAGAGAAATGAAAGACCAATAGAAGTGGCCTGCCTGCTCTCCTCCCTCCCCAACCTGACCCCTGCCCAAAATAAATAAATAAATAAATCTTTAAAAAAAAAAAGAAAGAAATAGTGAGTCCTGGGTGAACAGACAAGACAAAGGAATGATTTCCACAGTGTTAACACTTCTCAATGGGAGATCAGCACTAGGTGAACACAAATGGGACACAGGATCCAGTTTGGGGGTTGCAGTGTGAACTTCCTGGAGGAGATGGTAGCCAGAGGCATTGGGAGGGGCCAGATCAGGAAGGACCATGTTCAGACATGTTGCCCTAGGAGTGGAAACAGTCAGGAGACAGCCCTGGTGTCTTATAGCCTGTGGGGGCCCAGGGAGAAGGGGAGCCAAGAAGGACACCCCTGGTTCTGAGTTGAGAAAGAAACATCTCCTCTGAGACAGAAAGAGGAGCAGTGTTGTGGGGAAGACATCGGTCGTGAGCACGTTAAGCAAGTTTGGGTTGGTGGGATGTGCAAGGGGAGTTTCCCTACAGGCAGCTGATGTGTAGGTCTAGAGTCACCCGCTGTCCAAGATGGCAGCCACCAGTCCCGTGTTCCTATTTAAATTTAAATTAATTAAGAGGAAATGCAATTATAAATACATTGTCATTGTTGTTCAGTTTCTAAGTCATGTCTGACTCTTTGCCACCCTGTGGACTGCAGCACGCCAGCCTCCTCAGTCCTCCACTGTCTCCTGGAGCTTGCAAAATTCCCTTTGCATTTTTTTCATTCACTCATTCATTAATTCATCAAATAAGTGTTAGGTGCACACCATATACCGTGCATGGTACTATGCAGAAATAGTGAGTCCTGGGCTTCCCCTGGTGGTCCAGTGGGTAAGGACACCGCCTTGCAGTGCAGGGGGTGCCGGTTCGATCCCTGGCCTGGGAAGATCCCACGTGCCCTGGAGTGGCTGGACCCATGTGTCCAATCACCGAGCCGGAGCTCTGGAGCACATGCACCCAGAGCTGGTGCTCTGCGACAACAGACGCCACCACGATGGGAGGCCTGCAGGAGCCAAAGAACAAAGGCGGATGAAAATAGAGAAATGAAAGACCAATAGAAGTGGCCTGCCTGCTCTCCTCCCTCCCCAACCTGACCCCTGCCCAAAATAAATAAATAAATAAATCTTTAAAAAAAAAAGAAAGAAATAGTGAGTCCTGGGTGAACAGACAAGACAAAGGAATGATTTCCACAGTGTTAACACTTCTCAATGGGAGATCAGCACTAGGTGAACACAAATGGGACACAGGATCCAGTTTGGGGGTTGCAGTGTGAACTTCCTGGAGGAAATGGTGGCCAGAGGCATTGGGAGGGGCCAGATCAGGAAGGACCATGTTCAGACATGTTGCCCTAGGAGTGGAAACAGTCAGGAGACAGCCCTGGTGTCTTATAGCCTGTGGGGGCCCAGGGAGAAGGGGAGCCAAGAAGGACACCCCTGGTTCTGAGTTGAGAAAGAAACATCTCCTCTGAGACAGAAAGAGGAGCAGTGTTGTGGGGAAGACATCGGTCGTGAGCACGTTAAGCAAGTTTGGGTTGGTGGGATGTGCAAGGGGAGTTTCCCTGCAGGCAGCTGATGTGTAGGTCTAGAGTCACCCGCTGTCCAAGATGGCAGCCACCAGTCCCGTGTTCCTATTTAAATTTAAATTAATTAAGAGGAAATGCAATTATAAATACATTGTCATTGTTGTTCAGTTTCTAAGTCATGTCTGACTCTTTGCCACCCTGTGGACTGCAGCACGCCAGCCTCCTCAGTCCTCCACTGTCTCCTGGAGCTTGCTAAAATTCATATCCATTGAATCAATGATGCCTTTCTGCCATCTCACCCTCTGTCACCCCCTTTTTCTGCCTTCAATCTTTCCCAGAATTAGGGTCTTCTCCTGTGAGTCAGCTGTTTGCATCAGGGGACCAAAGTAGTGGAGCCTCAGCTTAGCAACATTTTCAAGAGCTCAGTAGCCAGGTGTGGTTATTGGATGCCATGTTGGACAAGGCAGTTACAAAACATTTCCATCAAAGCTATATTAAGACTGTCATAACAAATTACCACACACTGGGTGGCTGGAAAGAGAAGAAATTCATCCTCTCGGTTCTGGAGGGTATCTACATATGAAACAACAGTGTCAGCTGGCCATCCTCCCTCTAGAGGCTCTGCCCCAACACTCTCTCTGAGCTTCTGGCGCTGGCAGCAGTCCTTGGTTTTCCTCAGCGGTACATACATTGTGCCGGTCTCAGCTTCACATAGAATTCTTCCTTGTGAACATGTTTCCAAATCTTTCCCTAGAACAGCACCAGCCATTGGATTTAAGTGCCCACCTTAATCTAATGTGACCTCATCTTAACTTGATGACATGTGCAAAGATACTCTTTTGACACAAAGATGTCTTCACTCAAATTGGGGTTAAGCCTTGAGCATATTTGTTGGGGGAAGACAATTCAACCCATAACCATGATCAAATTGGGCAGCACTGCTCTAGAGCCTAGAGGATAAAACTGATGCCACGAATTTAATGTTGTTTAGTCGGTCAGTTATGTCCAACTCTTTTTCAACTCCATGGACTTTAGTCTGCCAGGTTCCACTGTCCATGGAATGGTTCAGGCAAGCACACTAGAGTAGGCTGAGTTGAGAAAGAAACATCTCCTCTGAGACAGACAGAGGAGCAGTGTTGTGGGGAAGACATCGGTCGTGAGCACGTTAAGCAAGTTTGGGTTGGTGGGATGTGCAAGGGGAGTTTCCCTGCAGGCAGCTGATGTGTAGGTCTAGAGTCACCCGCTGTCCAAGATGGCAGCCACCAGTCCCGTGTTCCTATTTAAATTTAAATTAATTAAGAGGAAATGCAATTATAAATACATTGTCATTGTTGTTCAGTTTCTAAGTCATGTCTGACTCTTTGCCACCCTGTGGACTGCAGCACGCCAGCCTCCTCAGTCCTCCACTGTCTCCTGGAGCTTGCTAAAATTCATATCCATTGAATCAATGATGCCTTTCTGCCATCTCACCCTCTGTCACCCCCTTTTTCTGCCTTCAATCTTTCCCAGAATTAGGGTCTTCTCCTGTGAGTCAGCTGTTTGCATCAGGGGACCAAAGTAGTGGAGCCTCAGCTTAGCAACATTTTCAAGAGCTCAGTAGCCAGGTGTGGTTATTGGATGCCATGTTGGACAAGGCAGTTACAAAACATTTCCATCAAAGCTATATTAAGACTGTCATAACAAATTACCACACACTGGGTGGCTGGAAAGAGAAGAAATTCATCCTCTCGGTTCTGGAGGGTATCTACATATGAAACAACAGTGTCAGCTGGCCATCCTCCCTCTAGAGGCTCTGCCCCAACACTCTCTCTGAGCTTCTGGCGCTGGCAGCAGTCCTTGGTTTTCCTCAGTGGTACATACATTGTGCCGGTCTCAGCTTTACATAGAATTCTTCCTTGTGAACATGTTTCCAAATCTTTCCCTAGAACAGCACCAGCCATTGGATTTAAGTGCCCACCTTAATCTAATGTGACCTCATCTTAACTTGATGACATGTGCAAAGACACTCTTTTGACACAAAGATGTCTTCACTCAAATTGGGGTTAAGCCTTGAGCATATTTGTTGGGGGAAGACAATTCAACCCATAACCATGATCAAATTGGGCAGCACTGCTCTAGAGCCTAGAGGATAAAACTGATGCCACGAATTTAATGTTGTTTAGTCGGTCAGTTATGTCCAACTCTTTTTCAACTCCATGGACTTTAGTCTGCCAGGTTCCACTGTCCATGGAATGGTTCAGGCAAGCACACTAGAGTAGGCTGTCAATTCCTTCTCCAGGAGAATCTTCCCAATCCAGAGATCAAACTCATGTCTCCTGAATAGTAAGCAGATTCTTTACCATGGAGCCACCAGAAAAGTGTATGGCTCTCATAGATGAGACCATTCAGGGAATAGATATGGAGAGAGAAAAGAGAAGTCTTACACTCAGCCTTCTCTACGGCCCAGCCCTCGCATCCATACACAACGACTGGGAAAATCATAGATCTGACTGTATGGATCTTTGTCGGCAAAGTGATGTCTCTGCTTTTGAATACACTGTCTAGATTTGTCATAGGTTTTCTTCCAGGGAACAAGCATCTTTTACCATGACTGAAGTCACATCCTCAGTGATTTGGCAGCCCAAGAAAATAAAATTTTCCATTTTTTCCGCATCTATTTGCCATGAAGTGATGAGACCAGATGCCATGATCTTTGTTTTTTCAATGTTGGGTTTTAGGCCAGCCGTTTCACTCTCCTCTTTCACCTTCATCAAGAGGCTCTTTAGTTCCTCTTCGCTCTCTGCCATTAGAGTGGTGTCATCTGCATATCTGAGGCTACCGATATTTCTCCAGGCGATCTTGACTCCAGCTTGGGATTCACCCAGCCCAGCATTTCCCATGATGTACTCTGCATATAAGTTAAATAGGCACTGTGGCAATATACAGCCTTGATATGCTCCTTTCCCAATTTGGAATAAGTCTATTGTTCTATGTCTGTTTCTAACTGTTGCTTCTTGTCCTCCATCCAGGTTTCTCAGAAAGCAGGTAAGATGTGGTCTGGTATTCCCATTTCTTTAAGAATTTTCCACAGCTTTGTTGTTATTCACACAGTGAAAGACTTAAGCATGATCAATGAAACAGAAGTAGAACTGAGCAACAACAAAAAATCAACATGCAGTAATTACTACATATTAACATAATACTACATATTAGCATACAGTAATTACTACACAGTAATGCATATACATAATATAATACACATTCATATTATTACGCAATGATAATAGTGAACATTTAGGGTATATTATGAGCCAGGCATGGTCTTATATTCTTTCAGATAAATAAAAATGAATGAAATCCTTATAATTGCCATATAAATTAGGTACTTTTATGGTCACCATTTTATAGGAACCGAAGCCCAGAGAGCTTAACACCAGATCATGGCTGCAAAGCTGGTAAGGGTGGCGTGTGCCTGTTTAGTCACTTCGGTTGTGTCTGACTCTTTGTGACCCTGTGGGCCGAATCCTATCAGCCTCCTCTGTCTATGGAATTCTCAAGGCAAGAATACTGGGGTGCATTGCTGAGCTTCCTCCAGGGGATCTTCCCAGTCCAGGGATTGAGCTCGCATCTCTTACGTCTCCTGCATCGTCAGGCAACGTCTTCACCACTAGCGCCACCTGGGAAGGCCAGTTAGGGTGGTGCCAGGGCTCACATCTCCATCTTTGCCTTAATCTATTTGTCTTATGAGTGGTGGTGGTGTTCAGGATTCTTTTCTGAGAGAGATCAGAAAGAGGAAGAGTGACCCACGTCAGGGTGGAGGAAGGGAATTTGAGCCGAAGAAAGGGATGCAGACAGAGATCACAGCCTGTAGTGTCTCCTTTTTGCTGAAGGTGAAATCCACTGTGGCGAGGGTGAAGGGGCGGAGTGGAGGTGGGGAGCTGAGAGAGGTGATGAAGGCTTGTGACAGCTGCAGAGAGAAGGGAAAGGAAATCATGTAGTGATTAGGAACATGACTGTCAAGAAGCATTCAGAACCCAGCTGTGAGATGGAAAACAGATTTTTACTGGAACCACTCAGCTCAGTTAAAATTTTTGCCATCAGCATTTAGACATTTAGTTACAGAGCAGAGTATGTAGTCTTGAGCCTAACTTCCAAATCTACTTACGTGCTGAAGGAGTTGGGCATTACAGTCCTGGTAGGTCCTCTGACTTCTGCTCTCCTTCCCGCTCCCTCTGGCTAATAAGAATGGCCAGTGCTCTGTTCTTCTCCCAGAGACTTGAGGCAAAATTCAGGATGTGAATTCCGAGGGCAACCGAGGGGAACCAGGAGCCCAGAAAGTTTGGCATCTGGGAGAAACAGCAGGTGGGAGGAAGGAGAAAGAGGAAGCCCTTATAGAAACTCAACTGCTCCCTCTATTCCAAGCACTGGAGAGTGGCCTAAGCAATTACTACCCCAAATGCTTCTCTGTTAGTGTCTCTCCAGGGAAATCTGAAAGGAGACACCAATCAGGGTGTTCAAGGTAGTTTGAATCCGATCACTTCTTGCCCAAAGTAGAGGAACAGTACAGGCTTCGACATGGAAGGACCTCAGAGGACAGAAAGGAGTTCTGGGCCCAGCTGATGACCCAGCATGTGCCCAGAGAGATACAGAAACCATTTCGGGGTCCACGAGAAATTATTGGTAGATCATTCTGGGGTTTATGGTATTTCAGGCATGCCATTGATCAAATCCGAGAGGAAAAGTAAAGTTTGACCAGAGGTTAAGCATTTCCGCAAATAAAAGTGGTTCTCAGTAAGATCGTGACATCTGAGAACTCACTGGATCAAGAAGAACCCCTGGGATTCCCAGAAACACCGCCAGGACCAGCATAGAAGGGACCAGAGCATACAGCATTTTTCTTGGCCTCACATTGCTCCAAGTGGGGGAAATCAGAAACTACTAACTATTTCCTCGTATTCTATCTCATTACTGTTTACTCTAACATATAATTATGCTTAAGTCAAGAATAGTGTAAACTACATTTAGTTTTCACTCCATGGACTGAATTTAGT
Source organism: Tragulus kanchil (assembly GCA_022376925.1). NCBI lineage: Eukaryota > Metazoa > Chordata > Mammalia > Artiodactyla > Tragulidae > Tragulus > Tragulus kanchil. The sequence continues at coordinate 154,604,957 of JAIOJX010000004.1, forward strand.
CATTCTCACCAAATCCGTATGTGTTGTGAGGGATACTTTTATGAACTTAGTAGCTCCTTTGTATCTACCAAAGTCAAGAGTCTATTAATAATTCTCAGGGTGGAAGAAAGAAGGATATTTGCTCCCTTTAGAAAATGCTGCTCTTACGAGATTTATTTCTGTGGGGGGTATCATTCTTCATGCTAGTCTTGACATTCAAGATGTGACCTGAGGTCACATGAAGATTTTCTTTATGCCTTTTTTTCGATTTCACTGATATGAAATTCAGTCCTGGTAGGTCCTCTGAGGGGCTAATAAGAATGGCCAGTGCTCTGTTCTTCTCCCAGAGACTTGAGGCAAAATTCAGGATGTGAATTCCGAGGGCAACCGAGGGGAACCAGGAGCCCAGAAAGTTTGGCATCTGGGAGAAACAGCAGGTGGGAGGAAGGAGAAAGAGGAAGCCCTTATAGAAACTCAACTGCTCCCTCTATTCCAAGCACTGGAGAGTGGCCTAAGCAATTACTACCCCAAATGCTTCTCTGTTAGTGTCTCTCCAGGGAAATCTGAAAGGAGACACCAATCAGGGTGTTCAAGGTAGTTTGAATCCGATCACTTCTTGCCCAAAGTAGAGGAACAGTACAGGCTTCGACATGGAAGGACCTCAGAGGACAGAAAGGAGTTCTGGGCCCAGCTGATGACCCAGCATGTGCCCAGAGAGATACAGAAACCATTTCGGGGTCCACGAGAAATTATTGGTAGATCATTCTGGGGTTTATGGTATTTCAGGCATGCCATTGATCAAATCCGAGAGGAAAAGTAAAGTTTGACCAGAGGTTAAGCATTTCCGCAAATAAAAGTGGTTCTCAGTAAGATCGTGACATCTGAGAACTGACCGGATCAAGAAGAACCCCTGGGATTCCCAGAAACACCGCCAGGACCAGCATAGAAGGGACCAGAGCATACAGCATTTTTCTTAGCCTCACATTGCTCCAAGTGGGGGAAATCAGAAACTACTAACTCTATTTCCTCGTATTCTATCTCATTACTGTTTACTCTAACATATAATTATGCTTAAGTCAAGAATAGTGTAAACTACATTTAGTTTTCACTCCATGGACTGAATTTAGTCATTCTCACCAAATCCGTATGTGTTGTGAGGGATACTTTTATGAACTTAGTAGCTCCTTTGTATCTACCAAAGTCAAGAGTCTATTAATAATTCTCAGGGTGGAAGAAAGAAGGATATTTGCTCCCTTTAGAAAATGCTGCTCTTATGAGATTTATTTCTGTGGGGGGTATCATTCTTCATGCTAGTCTTGACATTCAAGATGTGACCTGAGGTCACATGAAGTATTTCCTTTTCTCTTGTTATAGCTCTATTGGTATTCGTATTTCAACTGATATGAAATTCATCCCTTTAAAGTATACAGTTCAAAAAAATAATGCATACAGTTCAGTGATTCTCAGTATATTCATGAATCGTGCAGTCATAACCACTGTCTCATTTAGAATATTTTCAACACTCCAGAGAGAAATTTCTCCTTGTTGGAATCATTCACCACTTCCACCTCTCCCCCATCCCTAGGTAACCACTAATCTACTTTCTGTGGTATGGGCTTGCCTATTCTGGGCATTTCAGATAAATGGAATTGTACAATATGTGGTCTTCTTATGTCTATAATATGTAAGCTGCCTTCTTGCATTTAGCACTATATTTTTGGGACTCAGCCATGTTCTAGTATGTACCAGCACTTCATTCACTTTTATTGCCAAGTAATATTTCATTGTATAGGTATATCACATGTTGCTTATTCATTCATTAGCTGAATGAATAATGTGACATTTCCAAATAATAGAATATTATTCGGCAGTTTAAGTTACTTCCATTTTTTGGCTATTATGGATAATGCTGCTATGAACCTTTGTGTCCAAGTTTTTGTCTGAGCATACATTTTCATTCTCTTGGGTCTGTACTTAGGAGTAGGATAACTAAGTCATATGCTAGGTCTGCGTTTAGCATTTTGAGGAGCTATCAGACAGTTTGCCAAGGTGACTGGACCCTTTGACATTCCCACTAGCAATGGACGAGAATTCCGATGCCTCCACATCCTTGTTACTGTCTTTTAAATTGTAGCCATCCTGGTATGAAGTCCTACCTTACGTGGATTTGATCTGCATTTCACTAATGACTTCCTGATGTTGAGCATCTTTTCATGTTTCCTCTGTCCCTTTATCTTCTCACTTCTTACACATTTCCAGAGATGTTAATGCAGAAAACATGAGGACAAAATGTCATGATCTCCATGGTCTATAGTCTTGCTAAGGAGGCCATAAGTGGCCAAATGAGAGCCCAGGCAGTAGGGGTAGAAGTTCAGGAACTGTGATGGTGCACAGAAAGCAAAGGATGAGTACCTTACTCAGAGGGATAAGGAGGATCTGGATAGACAGAGAATGAAGTGATTCTCCTTATTTTAATTCAAGTAAAGGGATTTCCGTTCACCTTTTTTTATTATTTTTTAAAAATTTTATTTATTTATCTTTTGGGGGGTGGGGTGGGGAGGGAGGGGGAAGGGTGGGCCACTTCTATTGGTCTTTCATTTCTCCATTTTCATCCATCTTTGTTCTTTGGCTCCTGTGGGCCTCCCATCGCGGTGGCATCTGTTGTCGCAGAGCACTGGCTCTGGGCGCATGCGCTCCAGAGCTCCGGCTCGGTAATTGGACACATTGGTCCAGCTGCTCCGTGGCACATGGGATCTTCCCAGGCCAGGGATCGAATCGGCGCCCCTTGCACTGCAAGGTGGTGTCCTTACCCACTGGACCACCAGGGGAAGCCCTCCATTTACCTTTTGATGACATTGGAAACCAAAATCTCTGTGCCTAGTTCACTAAAATAGAACTCAGAATGGAAGATCAGGTCAGTAAATGAACTTAAAATGGGAAAACAAGCATCCTATGTGCTTATAAATTACAAAGATTGACTCCTTTGTTTATGTGCTCACTCATGTATCACATAATTATTTAATGCCATGAAATTCCAGGTCATTTTAGGAAGAAATAGAGTTAAAGAAAAACCAGACCCATAGATCCACAGTGTACACTGTGCACTGCTCACCCATCTACAGCGATTCACTAACCCACCACAGACATGCTCAAACATGTTTACCCGTGGTTATTAGACCTGTTCAGAACTACTTATCACTTGCAAATGTTCTCTTATCACTCTTATTTCCTTCATATCTCTACCTTGCAAATACGTGCTTCTACTATTTAAGGGTTTCACTATATTATATTTATTGGTGGGTGGAATTTTGAGAGTATGGGCCATATTTATCTTAGTTGCCTTGTATTTCATTGCCAACATATTTTAGTTCCTGCTATATAATGTATCCAAAAAATACTGAACGATATTAAAGAAGAGCCAGGGATTAAGACACTATTCTGTCCAGAAGAGAGGCATCTCCTAAAAGGCAACCTGATGACTCAGATGGTAAAGAAGTTGCCTGCAATGTGGAATACCTGGGTTCGATCCCTGGGTTGGGAAGATCCCCTGGAGAAGAAAAAGGCAACCCACTCCAATATTCTTGCCTGGAGAAGTGCATGGACAGAGGAGCCTGGCAGGCTATAGTCCTTGGTGTTGCAAAGAGTCAGACACAACTAATTGACTTTCACTTTCTTTTTTTTTTACATTCATGGGCTCACACACATACCTACAGACTGACGTGTGGTTCTAAGTTTATTCCATGTCATTGTACTGGGGTCCAGGTCCTAAGTGCCTGAAGGAGCCAGAGAGGACCCTTGTCTTTGGGGAACAGGGAATACTCAAGACAAGACAAGGCACTCAGTGGAGTGGGAAAAAAAGCCCAACCTCTAGAACAAGAGTCAAGCCCAGGCAGCCCTGAGGCTCAGTTTCAGCCTGGGACTTCCTGTAGTCTTCCTTCTAGCGATTTCAAGGTCTGCAAAGGGCCAACCCCCCTTGTAGGCTGTAACTCTAGGTAGAGAGTATAACAGACAGGATGTGGAAGGAGGTGGACCGTCTGCAAGTCAGACGTGGTAACTGGGCAACCCACTGCAAGGGATGAGTAAGACTTTAAGAGTTGACTAATTACCATATTGCCATATCAGCAGAGCTGAATGTGAAAGGGACGACTGATTCTGACTCCAGTTCCCATGAGCAAGGAATTCTCTGATACCATCTGGGTGTCCTATGATTCAACTCAACTAGGACATTCTTTACTTGGAGACAGCATCAGATCCCACAGGCTAAGGACTCAGCCCACAAGTTTGGGCCTACCCTCACTTCTAATGACACTGGAAAAGGAAGGTCACCACCTGTGCTATCCAGCCATGGGCTATAGACCACTGCTTGGAGGTTCCATTGACCGACCCGGGTGCAATTAACTTGCTAGGGCATAGGGCAGCTCACAGAACCTGGACAAACATTTTGCTTACTAGATTACCAGCTTATTATAAAAGGCTACAACTCAGGAACTAGATGGAAGTGGTGTCTAGGGCAAGGTATGGGGAAAGGGCAAGGAGTTTCATATTCTCTTTGGGAGTCACTCCACTCTCCCCACATCTCCATGTGTTCACCAAACAGAAGCTCTCTGAACCCTGTCCTTTTGGTGTTTTAAGGAGGACTACATAGACGTGATCAATTAAAACATTGGACATTCAAGCTCAACCTCCAGTCCCTCTGCCTTCCTGGAGGCCAGAGTGGATGGGACTAGACATTCCAAACTTCTAGTCAATTGATAGTTCTCTTGGCAAGCAACCTTTATCCTTAGGTGTTTTCCAAAAGCCATCTCATTAACACAACAAAAAACAACTTTATCTCCCTCATCACAGGAAATAAATACCAAGAATTTTGGGACTGAAGGACAAATATGTATATTTCTTATTATAAACTACAATATTACAAAGGGTCTTGGAAAGATCCTGAAGAAGAACAAGGGTCCCCAACTTCCAGAATCTAATGTCTGATGATCTAAGGTATAGCTGATATAATAATAATAAAAATAAAGTGCACAATAAATGTAATGCATTTGAATCTTCCCCAAACATCCCCCTCCCACCCACCTCCATCTGTGGAAAAACTGTCTTCCACAAAACCAGTCCCTGGAGCCAAAAACACTGGGGACCGCTGCTTTAGGATGAGTGGGGAGATGCTATTCAACTTATCCTTCACTATTAAATTCTGCCAAAAGATGGAAAGCAGAGAAGAGGGCTCGCTCACAAAATAGACTGGCATGTGGCTGAACTGTAATGCCATTCTCCACTAGCGTCCTGTTGCAGAATAACCAAACAACGTGGTAGTGAACGCTCATCTAAGGAGTATTTGATGTTTGTAATTGGGCTCAGCACTCATATGTGATCTTCCATCCATCACGGTGCTTAAACTCCATCAGCCATCTGTGCTTCTCAGAATTTTAAATCACATCCTGTTAAAATATGCACACGCAAAGCAGCTTGAACATTAACCCTCGTTGTTACAGCCCCTATAAACAGTTGTGCCACAGTCTTTTCAGTGAACGGTAATCGTGTTCTAGTAAATGGAGAACCGTCTACATATTCTAGTACCTTCCACCCACGGAACTCGGTAAATAGATCTGGTCGTAGTTGAGGGGACACGTGGCACTTGGTATTAATAAAATTGTTATTGGTGGACATAGACACAGGTTTCGTAGAATTAAAAGCTCTTCAAGAATCCATTTTTTTAAAGTTCGTTTTGAAAAGAACAATTTATTTCAATCATGATTCATTTCTAGAATGACTAACGATGCATGATCTTTGTTGAACTTGAAGCACGTCTACACCTTTCCCAGGATTTTGACTCTCATTATTTATGACTCATGCTGTAAAATATACACAAGCGCCTCTGCAATGATTTAAGGAAATTAAATTAATCTTTTGGAAAAACGAAAACTGAAAAGGGCATTGTATAGTTACGCTCTGACAAAGCATGCTCGCCCCAAATTGGCTTCATTCGATAGATACTTTGAGAAAACTTTTAACGTGGGAATGTACTTAGGACACCAAAGAGTAAAAATAAAATAAGTAAGGATAAACTAAAAAGGAGAAGCACTTTAGCCACCTGCTTCAAACACTATCAAGGAAAGACTGGGTTAGGAGGAAGGGAATGGCGTTGAGTGTCTTGCTCACCGTTTGCCTCACCCATTTCCTCTTTGAGCTGCTTAAACTGAGAACATCATCTGCCTTATGAAGTCTTCCAGAAACCTAATCAAGGACTCAGTGGCTCAAATTTAACTTTCTGAAATCTGTCCTAAAGGCAAGGTAGGAGTTAATAAGTGGGGAGTATTTTCTTGTGTTTTTGGTGTGGTTCTGCCATGTAGAGAATTTCTATTGAAACATTCATTCATTTAAATTGCTTTTGACATAGCTTGCAGAAAAAAAAATTTTTTTTCCTACTCTTATTTTGGCTGACCTAGTGATTAAACTGACGCAAGACCAAGTAAGAGAAGGAATAAAGGAAACTAATTACATATGTACAGTGGTCTCATAGTTCAAGACTCAAAGAAATGAACAAAGCAGACAGCTTTTATACTTTTTAAACAAAGAACAAATTTATGAAGAGCTGACAAGACAAGACACTCACATTTGCTTACCTAGTGAAGAAGGTAAGCAGAGTTTGTTTGCATAGCTTTCTAGGCCCGCGTCCCTGGTCTCTGGTGGTAAGGAAGCCTCCCCGTCTTCCGTGCAGGGAAGGGAACTCTCTCGTGGCAGACGCACTGCCTGCTTTCATGGGGATAGAGAGGAGAGTCAGAGTGTCCTTTCATCTGCTGTTTCCCAAGTAACTTTAATTCAAAACAATCAGTATGCCCCTTCGGCATAGTTGGGGGCAGCCTGTCCTGGGTCCCATCTGTACAATGTTTATTACTGTTAAATATACTCAGAGATTAGGTCCAGGATAGCAAAACACTGCCTAAGGAATCAGATCTGATAAATATATAAAATGGTTTCCGATGAATGTATTAGTGATTTATAAATGTGTATTTCGTCAAAGCAAATTGTATAGTTACGCTCTGACAAAGCATGCCAAATTGGCTTCATTCGATAGATACTTTGAGAAAACTTTTAACGTGGGAATGTACTTAGGACACCAAAGAGTAAAAATAAAATAAGTAAGGATAAACTAAAAAGGAGAAGCACTTTAGCCACCTGCTTCAAACACTATCAAGGAAAGACTGGGTTAGGAGGAAGGGAATGGCGTTGAGTGTCTTGCTCACCGTTTGCCTCACCCATTTCCTCTTTGAGCTGCTTAAACTGAGAACATCATCTGCCTTATGAAGTCTTCCAGAAACCTAATCAAGGACTCAGTGGCTCAAATTTAACTTTCTGAAATCTGTCCTAAAGGCAAGGTAGGAGTTAATAAGTGGGGAGTATTTTCTTGTGTTTTTGGTGTGGTTCTGCCATGTAGAGAATTTCTATTGAAACATTCATTCATTTAAATTGCTTTTGACATAGCTTGCAGAAAAAAAAATTTTTTTTCCTACTCTTATTTTGGCTGACCTAGTGATTAAACTGACGCAAGACCAAGTAAGAGAAGGAATAAAGGAAACTAATTACATATGTACAGTGGTCTCATAGTTCAAGACTCAAAGAAATGAACAAAGCAGACAGCTTTTATACTTTTTAAACAAAGAACAAATTTATGAAGAGCTGACAAGACAAGACACTCACATTTGCTTACCTAGTGAAGAAGGTAAGCAGAGTTTGTTTGCATAGCTTTCTAGGCCTGCGTCCCTGGTCTCTGGTGGTAAGGAAGCCTCCCCGTCTTCCGTGCAGGGAAGGGAACTCTCTCGTGGCAGACGCACTGCCTGCTTTCATGGGGATAGAGAGGAGAGTCAGAGTGTCCTTTCATCTGCTGTTTCCCAAGTAACTTTAATTCAAAACAATCAGTATGCCCCTTCGGCATAGTTGGGGGCAGCCTGTCCTGGGTCCCATCTGTACAATGTTTATTACTGTTAAATATACTCAGAGATTAGGTCCAGGATAGCAAAACACTGCCTAAGGAATCAGATCTGATAAATATATAAAATGGTTTCCGATGAATGTATTAGTGATTTATAAATGTGTATTTCTATGGAGCGCTTCCAAATATTTGAAAACTAATCACTTACAGGAGGATTCAACAGGTTATATTCTGTCCCCCTCACATAAATTTTGTATGCACCATGTACTCAGTAAAGCTCTTCCTTACAAATAATGAGAAGACACACAAGCCCAACCCTTGCTCGTGTTATCGCAAATGTCCGGTTTTGCGAAGTCTGAATTATGAGACTTTGTACATTTAGAAGCTTGAGGCTCTCATGTTTACCCAAACCTGTTGGGACTGTAGGGTCCCTTTAGAGGGGACAGAGATTCCTCAAGATCTTATCACATCATTGTCCTGGTGAGTAAAGCTCAAAAGAAGGAACAGTGGTCGTCTCAATGGTAGTAATGACAAGTAGCATAAAATAAGAGTCATTTAAGTTTCAAAAATTGCATTAAGGTAAAACATTAAATATTTACGTCTATCTCTGGCTGCTGCTGCTGCTGCTCAGTTGCTTCTGTCAAGTCTGACTCTGCAACCCTATAAGCTGTAGCCCCGCCAGGCTCCTCTGTCCATGGGGTTCTCCAGACAAGAATGCTGGAGTGGGTTGCTGTGCCCTCCTCCAGGGGATCTTCTCAATCCTGGGATTGAACCCATGTCTCCTACATTGCAGGCAGATTTTTTTACTGTTGAGCCATCAAGGAAGCCCCTTTATCTCCTACTTGAGCCTTCCTCTCTTTAAAATATTTATTTGTATTTACTTATTTATTTGGCTGCATCGGATCTTAGCTGCAGGATGGAGGATCTTCAGTTGTAGCACGTGGGCAGGCCCCCCTGCATTGGGGGAGAGGGGTCTTTGTCACTGGACTACCAGGGAAGTTCCTTAAGCCTTTCTCTTGAAGTCCAACTTTGAAATTAAATTACTTTAAGTTTTTCTATCCAGACTGACCTTGATTACCTTAATCCAGGAGTACTGGAATGAAGAAGGTGGTGGCAGCCTGACTGCGGGTCAGTCTGCAGTGGCCGCACCCGAGGTCCTTGAGAGCAATCGGAAGTTGCAGTGTGTTTGGGTGTTAAGGAGAACAGAAATGTTTTTGTTCAAGAAATTTAATGGACTTTCATTTGACTATAAAAAGAGATTGTGGCTGATTCTTTTCTTTCTAGCATAGCTCCTGGCACATGGCCAGTATCCACAACGTGTCTGATTAATGAAAGAATGAAGAAATAAATGGAATGTTATGGTATGAGATCGATATGGACCAGAGTTCTTGGTCTTCCTCAATCGATAGAAGTTGATCAGAGGCCAGAGAAGAAATTTAGGCAAGGGCTTCCCTGGAGGCTCAGTGGTGAAGAATCCTCCTGCCAGTGCAGGAGATCTGGGTTCGATCCCTGGCCCAGGAAGATCACACATGAGGCAGAGCAACTAAGCCTTTGCACCAGAACTTTTGAGCCTATGCTTTAGAGCCCAGGAACCACAACTACTGAGCCCATTGCAGCAGCAAAGGCCCAGCACAGCCAGAAAGTAAAATTGAATAAATAAAATCATAAAAGAAATCCAGGCAAAGCTTTATCGGCGCCCCTATTGCAGCAGTGGTGGCAAACAGTTGCTTCTGTCAAGTCTGACTCTGCAACCCTATAAGCTGTAGCCCCGCCAGGCTCCTCTGTCCATGGGGTTCTCCAGACAAGAATGCTGGAGTGGGTTGCTGTGCCCTCCTCCAGGGGATCTTCTCAATCCTGGGATTGAACCCACGTCTCCTACATTGCAGGCAGATTTTTTACTGTTGAGCCATCAAGGAAGCCCCTTTATCTCCTACTTGAGCCTTCCTCTCTTTAAAATATTTATTTGTATTTACTTATTTATTTGGCTGCATCGGATCTTAGCTGCAGGATGGAGGATCTTCAGTTGTAGCACGTGGGCAGGCCCCCCTGCATTGGGGGAGAGGGGTCTTTGTCACTGGACTACCGGGGAAGTTCCTTAAGCCTTTCTCTTGAAGTCCAACTTTGAAATTAAATTACTTTAAGTTTTTCTATCCAGACTGACCTTGATTACCTTAATCCAGGAGTACTGGAATGAAGAAGGTGGTGGCAGCCTGACTGCGGGTCAGTCTGCAGTGGCCGCACCCGAGGTCCTTGAGAGCAATCGGAAGTTGCAGTGTGTTTGGGTGTTAAGGAGAACAGAAATGTTTTTGTTCAAGAAATTTAATGGACTTTCATTTGACTATAAAAAGAGATTGTGGCTGATTCTTTTCTTTCTAGCATAGCTCCTGGCACATGGCCAGTATCCACAACGTGTCTGATTAATGAAAGAATGAAGAAATAAATGGAATGTTATGGTATGAGATCGATATGGACCAGAGTTCTTGGTCTTCCTCAATCGATAGAAGTTGATCAGAGGCCAGAGAAGAAATTTAGGCAAGGGCTTCCCTGGAGGCTCAGTGGTGAAGAATCCTCCTGCCAGTGCAGGAGATCTGGGTTCGATCCCTGGCCCAGGAAGATCCCACATGAGGCAGAGCAACTAAGCCTTTGCACCAGAACTTTTGAGCCTATGCTTTAGAGCCCAGGAACCACAACTACTGAGCCCATTGCAGCAGCAAAGGCCCAGCACAGCCAGAAAGTAAAATTGAATAAATAAAATCATAAAAGAAATCCAGGCAAAGCTTTATCGGCGCCCCTATTGCAGCAGTGGGTAGCGAGAACAAACAGGTTCCCTTGCTTACCTGATCCCTGGGGGCAGGAAGGGGAGCTGGTTCCTTATATGGGGAGAGGATAGGGTTGCCTCCGGGGGTCTGAGCAGTCCACCCCTCCGGTGGTGTTGAGTGCAGAAGGCATACTCAGTACCCTGCTTTTGCTCCCAACATCCTGCTTTGGCTCCTTGCTCCTTATAAGTGGCAGCTGGGCATTTTGGTCTTTTTGTATCTATTGTCCATAAATTGCCCCAATTCTGCATGCACGCAGTTATTTTTAGTCCCATGTAGTTTCTTTGTATTTTGTTATTACAGGTGCAAGGATTTAGCAGCACAGTGAAGAGTCCTAGGTCGCAGCCTGGGCCATCCCCAGGGTCTTCCTCAGGTCTTGTCTGTCCAGAGATGATTGAATCAGGGTGAGTGTTACAAACAAGACTCTCTCTCCACGAGTTAGGATTAAGGCATGCTTGCCCGTCTATCTCTGTGGGGTGCTTGAAGTAAGGACTTGTGCATTGGGGTATCATGGGCCATAAACCTCCGAGTAGCACCGAGAGGCATAGCTCTTCAGGGAGAGCCATGGAGCGAGGCTGGAGCTGGGGAGCAGGTCCCACTCAGGGGACAGAGTTACCTAGGGTTGCTTCTAGCCTACCCTGGGATGCTCACATGCCCCGGAATTGCCCAGTCCCTCCTGATGTTCTCTGGTAGCTAAGTTGTGTCCAACTCTTTGTGACTCTGTGGACTGCAGCACACCGGGTTTCCCTGTCCTTCACTGCCTCTTGGACATGAGCTCAAACTTATGTCCATTGAATCCGTGATGCAATTTAACCATCTCATTGTCTTCCACCCACTTCTCCTTTTGCCTTCCTCCTCTTTGAAAAGTGTGTGTGTTAGTTGCTTAGTGGTGTCCGACTGTTTGTGACCCCATAGACTGTTGCCCGTCAGGCTCCTCTGTGCATAGAATTCTCCGGGCAAGAATACTGGAGGGCTTCCCCTGGTGGTCCAGTGGGTAAGGACACCGCCTTGCAGTGCAAGGGGTGCCGGTTCGATCCCTGGCCTGGGAAGATCCCACGTGCCACAGAGCGGCTGGACCGATGTGTCCAATTACCAAGCCGGAGCTCTGGAGCGCATGCGCCCAGAGCCGGTGCTCTGCAACGACAGACGCCACTGTGATGGGAGGCCCAGAGGAGCCAAAGAACAAAGACGGATGAAAATGAAGAAATGAAAGACCAATAGAAGTGGCCCGCCTGCTCCCCTCCTTGCCCAACCCGACCTCCGCCCAAAATAAATAAATAAATCTTCAAAAAAAAAAAAGAATACTGGAGTGGGTTGTCATTTCCTTCTCCAGGGGATATTCCCAACCCAGGGATCAAACCTGGGTCTCCTGCATTGCAGGCTGATTCTTTACCAGCTGAACCACCAGGAAAACCCAAAATTGTTTGGGCATACCATGGATGTGGGCTCTTAGTCCCGAACCAGGTATTGAATTCACACCCCCTGTATAGTCTTAACGCAGAGTCTTAACCACTGGACTGCCAGGGAAGTCCTTCCTCCTCTTTGCTTAAATCCATCTGAATGGGTTTCTGCTACTTTCATCAAAACAGTTTGACAAAGATGAGCCATTTTGAATTGCACTTTCCCTTTCTGGCTGGAGTTTTCAGAAAGGAAAATATAGACTATGAAATATATTGGAGGAATGTGATCAAGTTTCTTCTTTATTGGAAGGAGAAATTTTTTAAGTGCCCAATTCTAGGAACTTGCCAGCATTTTTCTTCCTGATAATCCTCACCCAGTATGATCCTGTGAAGAAGTGTAAGTCTATGATTATTTCTGTCGATTGATAGTAGATGATATACATAGTGTTTTTCAAATTAAAAATGACAACTGAGAAAGAAAACTGTCCCAAATAAGATCTGGTACATACTTTTTTTTTGCAAAGATAGTTTATAACTCCTGAGAGATAATTAACATTCTTGAGCAATTTTCTGATTTTGAAAAGTTATGTACCTTTGTTCCCACCCAACTGACCATCTGCCCTTTTAAAAGTCTGAGGTCATCAGGTATATTTTATGTTGTATCATATTGAAGCACAACCAAAAACCTCTAAAAGCATGATTCTTACCAAATACAAAACAGCATGTGTCAGAGAGTTATTTAACACATTAATGAGAGATCAGACTAGTTTAAAAATTATGGGAAATACTGAATACCGTCACTGAAAGAATGCTGAGAATGCAAGACTAGCTAATGTCCAATATGACAATAAAGGGGCTTTCCAGGTGGTGCTAGTGGTAAAGAACCTGCTTGCCAATGCAGGAGACATAAAGGACAGGTGTTCAACTCCTGGGTCAGGAAGATCCCCTGGAGGAGGGCATGGAAATCCTCTAGTATTCTTGCCTGGAAAATCCCATGGACAGAGGAGCCTGGCTACAGTCCATGGTGTTGCAAAGAGTTGGACATAACTGAGGTGACTTGTCACACACAACATTAAAATGGTATTATAACTTTTGTAATTATTTTTTCTCACAGACAGAAATCATTTCATTTCTATAGGAAAGAAACCTACTAGTTAACTTGCAGTTTTTCATTCATATAGTCTTAACGCAGAGTCTTAACCACTGGACTGCCAGGGAAGTCCTTCCTCCTCTTTGCTTAAATCCATCTGAATGGGTTTCTGCTACTTTCATCAAAACAGCTTGACAAAGATGAGCCATTTTGAATTGCACTTTCCCTTTCTGGCTGGAGTTTTCAGAAAGGAAAATATAGACTATGAAATATATTGGAGGAATGTGATCAAGTTTCTTCTTTATTGGAAGGAGAAATTTTTTAAGTGCCCAATTCTAGGAACTTGCCAGCATTTTTCTTCCTGATAATCCTCACCCAGTATGATCCTGTGAAGAAGTGTAAGTCTATGATTATTTCTGTCGATTGATAGTAGATGATATACATAGTGTTTTTCAAATTAAAAATGACAACTGAGAAAGAAAACTGTCCCAAATAAGATCTGGTACATACTTTTTTTTTGCAAAGATAGTTTATAACTCCTGAGAGATAATTAACATTCTTGAGCAATTTTCTGATTTTGAAAAGTTATGTACCTTTGTTCCCACCCAACTGACCATCTGCCCTTTTAAAAGTCTGAGGTCATCAGGTATATTTTATGTTGTATCATATTGAAGCACAACCAAAAACCTCTAAAAGCATGATTCTTACCAAATACAAAACAGCATGTGTCAGAGAGTTATTTAACACATTAATGAGAGATCAGACTAGTTTAAAAATTATGGGAAATACTGAATACCGTCACTGAAAGAATGCTGAGAATGCAAGACTAGCTAATGTCCAATATGACAATAAAGGGGCTTTCCAGGTGGTGCTAGTGGTAAAGAACCTGCTTGCCAATGCAGGAGACATAAAGGACAGGTGTTCAACTCCTGGGTCAGGAAGATCCCCTGGAGGAGGGCATGGAAATCCTCTAGTATTCTTGCCTGGAAAATCCCATGGACAGAGGAGCCTGGCTACAGTCCATGGTGTTGCAAAGAGTTGGACATAACTGAGGTGACTTGTCACACACAACATTAAAATGGTATTATAACTTTTGTAATTATTTTTTTTCTCACAGACAGAAATCATTTCATTTCTATAGGAAAGAAACCTACTAGTTAACTTGCAGCTTCAGAGTCTGCTCTCTAATTCTAATAATCAAGAAACAGGTGCATTCTTCTGAAGAATTAAATAACCCTTGGGTGGGCCATTATTAAACGATTTTATACTCTCACACTGAAAAGTCACACAAGTTTCTTATTTCCAAGATTTGGAAGATTTTTCTTAACAACCACTTTTTTTCCTTTTCTATAAATATCTCTAACAGAAGGGATATTTTTGAATTGGCTGGCTCTTCTCTAGTGGAAAATTTGAAATAAAACTTTGACACGTGCTTTTTTTCAATTTGGCTAAGAAATTGCCTCAACACTTCAGTATTAAAAAAATATTAGTGAGGTCATCCAAATACCAGAAAGAAGCTATTTCTTTGATAGGTTATTTCATTTGTTTCTGGTGATCTGAGGCCATGCTTGAAGGCCCAAACCAAAATACACAATGTAAAGGCAGCTTAAATAGCAAGAAACTCTTCATGAGTTTATACCATTTCTATTTTTTATCATTAATTTTTTTAGACACGAAAGTAACAAATCTGCTATATGCAGATGTAGGTGTAAACTATTATTTTGATTGAAATGTAAATCCACTTTATGAAATGCTATTTTATTAGAACATTGCACCTTGGCAAAGATGAATGGAGTTTTATTATATACATTTGATATTAGCATTTAACACATAATCACATACTCCAAGTTACTTGTTACATGTTGCCATTAGATACTGAGATCTGTATATTGGCTTTGTGGTTAACACTTTTTCTATTTTTAGGCAGAAATATTTTGGTATACCATGATTCTATAAATAGAAAATACTATAGAAAATTCTTTTCTATTTCTTGTTCAATGCTCACCTTTTCATTGAATCCTTCTGTGGCAATTTTAAGTTTTCTTGGATTAAATAAAAGTCTCCATCCTGTGTGTTTACCTTTCCATGTTACAAGATTTTATTTTTATTGGAAAGTCTATGATTTAATTATACAAGTGATGGTATCACTCAAATTTGGCAAATAATGCACTAAGAAATACATCTCTCTTATGTTTGTTTTGTATGGGGTTGCTGTTGAGCATCTGATAATTGTTGAAAGGTCTTCAGAGCCAAGCTGAGGTTTCCTTGAGGAAGGAGGAATTCTGCCCAGGACTGCGGCTTCCTCTTTCCCCAGCCCCCAGCCCCTACCTCTCCCACCCCTCGAGTTTTCAGTCTAATCTTCCTGACAGCCTGCCCTAAGGATTTTAGGCCTGCCAGACCCCACAGTTGTGGAAGCCAAGTCCTTGAAACAGATTTCTTTATATTTATAATGTACGTAGTTTGCATGTGCACCAGTGCATGTATGCAAGCATATGTTGATATCTCTGTGTACTCTACTGGTTCAGTTTCTCTGTAGGACTCTGCTACTTTTGAAATGCGTAAAGAAGGTTAGGAACTTGCATACTGCTCCCCTTTCCCTAGGGAGACACTCCATTTGAAGGGCTTCACTCGTTAAAATTAGTCCTCCAAATCTGAGGCCATTGTCTTGTCTAGGCTACTTTAAATCTCCCCTTCCTTCTTTCCGTAATTCTTCTACTCATTAGTATTCCCAGATTAGAATACAGTTCATTACACACACGACAGCCTCCACTCATGTTGTTAAGAGGACAGGGCAGCATGTAGTGAGTTCCTGTTGAAATCACTGTTTTCAGTCACAAGCAACAGAAATTTACTGCAGTGCACTGAAGCAAACAAAGAAGAAGAAGAATGTATTAAAAGGACGGTAGGCAGTTCAGATTAGCTGAGAGCACTGGACAGAGATGCTTGGAAAATGGCCAGAAGAATCTGCAGCAGCACCCAGGAACCTGTCAGATATCTGCCACAAAGCGGCCTGTGGAGGACATGGCTGCCCCCTGATGGGACGGCTGGATGCTCAGCTTGAAAATACTATAGAAAATTCTTTTCTTTTCGTATGCTCATTTCATTGAATCCTTCTGTGGCAATTTTAAGTTTTCTTGGATTAAATAAAAGTCTCCATCCTGTGTGTTTACCTTTCCATGTTACAAGATTTTATTTTTATTGGAAAGTCTATGATTTAATTATACAAGTGATGGTATCACTCAAATTTGGCAAATAATGCACTAAGAAATACATCTCTCTTATGTTTGTTTTGTATGGGGTTGCTGTTGAGCATCTGATAATTGTTGAAAGGTCTTCAGAGCCAAGCTGAGGTTTCCTTGAGGAAGGAGGAATTCTGCCCAGGACTGCGGCTTCCTCTTTCCCCAGCCCCCAGCCCCTACCTCTCCCACCCCTCGAGTTTTCAGTCTAATCTTCCTGACAGCCTGCCCTAAGGATTTTAGGCCTGCCAGACCCCACAGTTGTGGAAGCCAAGTCCTTGAAACAGATTTCTTTATATTTATAATGTACGTAGTTTGCATGTGCGCCAGTGCATGTATGCAAGCATATGTTGATATCTCTGTGTACTCTACTGGTTCAGTTTCTCTGTAGGACTCTGCTACTTTTGAAATGCGTAAAGAAGGTTAGGAACTTGCATACTGCTCCCCTTTCCCTAGGGAGACACTCCATTTGAAGGGCTTCACTCGTTAAAATTAGTCCTCCAAATCTGAGGCCATTGTCTTGTCTAGGCTACTTTAAATCTCCCCTTCCTTCTTTCCGTAATTCTTCTACTCATTAGTATTCCCAGATTAGAATACAGTTCATTACACACACGACAGCCTCCACTCATGTTGTTAAGAGGACAGGGCAGCATGTAGTGAGTTCCTGTTGAAATCACTGTTTTCAGTCACAAGCAACAGAAATTTACTGCAGTGCACTGAAGCAAACAAAGAAGAAGAAGAAGAATGTATTAAAAGGACAGTAGGCAGTTCAGATTAGCTGAGAGCACTGGACAGAGATGCTTGGAAAATGGCCAGAAGAATCTGCAGCAGCACCCGGGAACCTGTCAGATATCTGCCACAAAGCGGCCTGTGGAGGACATGGCTGCCCCCTGATGGGACGGCTGGGTGCTCAGCTTAGGCGCACGCCTCCCCCACGGCTGCTGGGACATTCTGTCAGTGCTGTTGCCGACACTCTCCGCTAGAATGCATTCTCCACTGTTCCACATTTTTGGATCATCAGCTGCTGGTTCAGGCCCAAGCCTGAGGCAATTGATTGATCCTGTCTGGGTCACATGCTGGTGACCAGGAAGTAAGGAGATTGGGAGAATATTGGATACTTTTAGTTTCTATTTGGGAAGGAGACCTCTGCTTGGTGGACATTCTCCAAATACAGGAAAAGGATTTGGAGGAGGGTCACGTCCACGTCCATGCTTTCGGGCACCATCCCTCTGTGGAAGCCAGCAAGACCGTAACAGTCTAGGCACCATGGAGCCGTCATGCTGGAGCGCCTGGCTTTTAGCAGAAGGGGAGCAGAACTGGGTGAGACCATGAGGAGCAGGCGGAGCAGCCATGTGGCTGGAGGGCTCCTGACGATGGGACTCCAGGGCCTTGTTGACCAGGAAAGACCAGAGGGACAAAGAGCAGCTGCACAGAATGACTTGGCCAATATCCTTCCTTAAAGGAGCATCTCTGAATGAGGTCCATGGAGAGAAGCCATGCCTGCAGACCTTCTCTGAAGAGATCCATGGAGAGAAGCCAGGCATTCAGACCTTCTCATTAGCATCTGATGAAGCATCCCAGGAAGGCTGACTACCAGGCACCTGCTCAGCTTCCAGCAGAACTGATACCCACCAGTGCCTGGAGGCTTTACTTGGCTCATCTTACCAAACAGGGAGGACCTCCCTGCTTCACTGTCCAAGGCATCTGTAGGCCCTTTTACCCCCTGCCTGCAAAACAGAGATTCTGAATACCCAGGGAGATGGTGGCAGTCACAGAGTAGCAGAGACACCACCTGTCTGCCCAGCATCTGCACATGAGTGGATCTGCACAACACTGCCGAGAGATTGTATTCACAGATTGTTTGACCCCTGTGTCGTTCCTCCTCTCCTCAGGCTGGGGCAGGGGTGAAAGTTACCTCTAGTGTGCTTTGGTTCAATGTATAACTCACGTTTGTAAAATAAAATCAACCCACAAAAATCTAGTGCTGGCAGCTGTCATATCACGTAGGAATGCTTTCAGTGGCTGGGAAGAGAAAACACCATCTACAACCTCATGGATGCTCAGCTTAGGCGCACGCCTCCCCCACGGCTGCTGGGACATTCTGTCAGTGCTGTTGCCGACACTCTCCGCTAGAATGCATTCTCCACTGTTCCACATTTTTGGATCATCAGCTGCTGGTTCAGGCCCAAGCCTGAGGCAATTGATTGATCCTGTCTGGGTCACATGCTGGTGACCAGGAAGTAAGGAGATTGGGAGAATATTGGATACTTTTAGTTTCTATTTGGGAAGGAGACCTCTGCTTGGTGGACATTCTCCAAATACAGGAAAAGGATTTGGAGGAGGGTCACGTCCACGTCCATGCTTTCGGGCACCATCCCTCTGTGGAAGCCAGCAAGACCGTAACAGTCTAGGCACCATGGAGCCGTCATGCTGGAGCGCCTGGCTTTTAGCAGAAGGGGAGCAGAACTGGGTGAGACCATGAGGAGCAGGCGGAGCAGCCATGTGGCTGGAGGGCTCCTAACGATGGGACTCCAGGGCCTTGTTGACCAGGAAAGACCAGAGGGACAAAGAGCAGCTGCACAGAATGACTTGGCCAATATCCTTCCTTAAAGGAGCATCTCTGAATGAGGTCCATGGAGAGAAGCCATGCCTGCAGACCTTCTCTGAAGAGATCCATGGAGAGAAGCCAGGCATTCAGACCTTCTCATTAGCATCTGATGAAGCATCCCAGGAAGGCTGACTACCAGGCACCTGCTCAGCTTCCAGCAGAACTGATACCCACCAGTGCCTGGAGGCTTTGCTTGGCTCATCTTACCAAACAGGGAGGACCTCCCTGCTTCACTGTCCAAGGCATCTGTAGGCCCTTTTACCCCCTGCCTGCAAAACAGAGATTCTGAACACCCAGGGAGATGGTGGCAGTCACAGAGTAGCAGAGACACCACCTGTCTGCCCAGCATCTGCACATGAGTGGATCTGCACAACACTGCCGAGAGATTGTATTCACAGATTGTTTGACCCCTGTGTCGTTCCTCCTCTCCTCAGGCTGGGGCAGGGGTGAAAGTTACCTCTAGTGTGCTTTGGTTCAATGTATAACTCACGTTTGTAAAATAAAATCAACCCACAAAAATCTAGTGCTGGCAGCTGTCATATCACGTAGGAATGCTTTCAGTGGCTGGGAAGAGAAAACACCATCTACACAGCACTACATAAATAGGGGCTTAATTTCCCATCTAACATGTGGTCTGGAAGTGGCAGTTGCCATTGTTGTTGGTTCAGACTCAGACCTTAAGGCTATCATTTTGGTAATTCAAAGGACATTTCCTTTATGATTATGACAATAGATGGAATATTTGTGTCCTCCCAAATTTCACACATTGAAACCCTAATCCAAATATGACATTATTAAAAGGTGGGGCCTTTGGGAAGTAATTAGGTCATGAGAATGGAGCCCTCATTAAATGGAGTTATAAGAAGAGGTCAGTCGGTTCACTGTTCTATTTCTGCCAGATCCGACTGGCCCCCTAATTACAGACTTTCAGTCCTTAGAGCTATGAGAAATCAGTTAACGTTGTTGGTAAGCTGATCAGTCACTCTATGGTACTTCTTTAGAGTAGCTCCCACTGACTAGGACCATCATAACGAAGCTGATTGTGGCAGCTGCAGGTTTCGTGGTCATGGTCGCATTCTGCTGGAAGCAGGTGTGAAGGGAACTACTGAATCTGGCTCTTTCCTGAGGAAAGCAGATGCATTCCCAGGAGCCCAGGTAGATGGCCATTTATGGTTCCTCAGCCAGAAACATGTCACACCGCCACCTGGAACTACCGAGGATCCTGGGAAATATTTATCACTTCCTCCATATACGGGAGAGGTAGGTGCTTCTTTGTCAACCTCATTCTTCTTAGTGAGACTGAAAAATGTATGTGTTAGGGCACCATCAGTGACTTCTTTCATCGCCAAGTTTTACAATTCGACGTCACACTGATTCATGAACCCATTGCTCCTTCGCAGTCTAGTGATGCTGGCTAGCCTACAATCTGTGGCCAGCAACGAACATCGCTCACAAAATTATGGAAGTAAAATGATTAACAAAATTCTACCCAGTAACCAATGGTTTTGAAGTTAGATGTTACCACTGTATCATTTTAGTGACAGACAAAAACAATCAATTTTGTGGAATGCTCCATTGCCGATGAAGCATTGCAAAGCCCTGTGATTCTGAAAATCAGATGTGGAGGGAAACACTGTATTCTTTTTAAGTCTTGAAATAAGACTATAAAACATAGTAAATAAATAATATTTCATGTGTGCCCAGTTCTGCGTGCTCAGTTGTGTCTGATTCCTTTGTGACCCGACGGATTGCAGTCCACCGTCTTCTCTGTCCATGGGATTCTCCAGGCAAGAATACTGGAGTGGGTTGCCATTTCCTACTCTAGGGGATCTTCCTGGCCCAGGCATTGAACCCATGTCTCTTGTGTCTCCTGCACGGGCAGGAGGATTCTTTACCACTGGAACCACCTGGGAAGCCCCGTGTTCATTCCATGGGTATTCTGAAGGTCAAAAGCTCTGTTCTGAGCACCTACTCTATCCTGGGAAACAGAGGCACCAAGGATGGATCTCTTTGTTATGGTGTTGACCAGTTATCTTTGGCATTACTTTTTTTTTCCTAGCCAGCTGTGTTTACTGCAGGCCAAGTATTAGCGTTGATACAGCACTTCCCCCAAATGCTAATATGCATTTCATTTCCAGATTTTTTTGGGGGGGGTCACTTCTATTGGTCTTTCATTTATTTATTTTCATCCATCTTTGTTCTTTGATCTGTGTGGGCCTCCCATTGCAGTCGCCTCTCTCCTTGCAGGGCACCGGCTCTGGGCGCTCCAGAGCACCGGCTCGTAATTGGACACACTGGTCCAGTTGCTCCACAGCATGTGAGATCTTCCCAGGCCAGGGATTGAACTGGCGCCCCTTGCACTGCAAAGTGAACCCTTTACCCAGTGGACCACCAGGGAAGGCCCTAAACTAAGCAATTTTTAACCTAAGATACGTACGTTGTTTGGATACAATGCTTTGCACACTTAGTATATCACAGTATGGCATAGACAAATTTTATATATTAATACACTGGGAAACTATAAAAACTGTGTGACTCAATTTGTTGCAGTATTTGCTTTGTTGCGGTGGTCTGGAATTGAATTTGCCATATCCGAGATCTGCCTGTATAGTCCAGAGGTTAAACAGCAGATAGAGCCAGGTTGTCAGGGATCACAAACTGCCTGGTAACGTGGCCCTGGCTAAGCTACTTCGTTTCTGTCTTCTCTGTAATATGGGACAGCAGTGTTAATGGTCTGGGCTTCCCAGGCGGTGCTAGTGGTAAAGAAGCTGCTGGTCAGTGCAGGAGACCTAGAAGATGAGCGTTTGATCCCTGGGTTGGGAACATTCCCTGGAGGAGGGCATGGCAACCCACTCCAATATTCTCGCCTGGAGAATACTGTGACGGAGGAGCCTGGCGGGCTACGGTCCAGAGGGTTGCGAGGAGTCGGACACGACTGAAGTGACTTAGCATGCGCGCAGTGTCAAGTTCAAAGGGTTTTTTTTTTTTTTAAGATATAAACATTTAATCCACAATCAGGACCAAGAAGAGTATTAGCTTTCATTTTCCCTTCTCACACTACCCACTGAGGGCACCCTCTTTTCCTGGACTGTCTTTCCTGTCCAAGCTGAGTTTTCATCTCTGTTAAAAGAATACCTCTTTTCTTGAGGGCCTGCTTTAAAACTCCTCTAAGGTGATTACTAGGACACGAGGAACTCTGACAATCTGTGAAAGAAAGAAGCAGGAGGATATCCCGAGCCTGCAGGGGCAGATGGGACTCAGCCGCTCTGAGCCCCGGGTCACAACACTCTTTAGTCTAACACTGCAGGGCCTCACCTGGCCTAGACTCCCCTTTGTAGGCAGAAGTACATAATATGCTTACAAAACCAGACAGTTAAAAAGTTGTTTCTTTTCATTGAATTTTGCTTTGAACTTAAAACTGCTCTAAAAAATAAAATTTGGTAATTAACAACAACAGCAGCAAAAAACCAAGGTAGAGCCCCCCAAAAGTCATTTTTAATTTTCTTAGTGCTTGAAGAGTGTTTAGAGTTTGCGCGACTTAAGAATTTTTTTCCCTAGTAAGAAGTTGAACAATTTTTCAAGAGCTAATGAGTATTTAGTAGTCCATGTGAGCAGATACTGGGCTTCCCTGGTAGATTAGACAGAAAAGAATCTGCCAGCACTGTGAGAGACCAGGATTTGATCCCCAGGTTGGAAGATCCCCTGGAGAAGAGAATGGCAACCCACTACAGTACTCTTGCCTGGAGAACCCCAAGGACAGAAGAGCCTGGTGGGTTCAGTCCATGACATGACAGAGTGACTAATAGCACTATCACCATGAGCAGATGCAATCTTCTCCTTTTCTTGAAGGCTGGAGCTGGTCTTCCTAGAGTTTATAGTCCACCTGAACTATTTAATATGGTAACCACCAGTTACATTAGCTAGTGAGCATTTGCAAGGAGACTGGTCTGATTTGAAGCATATGGTTTGTGTGAAAGTGATAGTCGCTCAGTCGTGTCCTACTCTTCGCGACCCCCTGGAATTTAGCCTACCAGGCTCCTCTGTCCCTGGAATTCTCCAGGCAAGAATACTGAGTTGGGTTGCCATTCCCTTTACCAGGGGATATTCCCAGCCCAGGAAATGAACCCGACTCTCCTGCACTGTGGGCAGATTCTTTACCGTCTGAGCAACCAGGGAAGCCCCACTTTTTGCGCAAATGTACATAAAAATTTGAGGATGGAGGTTTCTCTGATGGTCCGATGATTAAGAATCCGGTGCACGGGACATCGGGTCAACCCCTGCTCTGGGAAGATCCCACAGACTGTGGGGCAACAGAGCCCTCATGCCACAACTGTTGAGCCCACAAGCTGCAGCTATTGAAGTGCAAGTGCCCTAGAGCCCAGGCTCTGAAACAAGAGAAGCCACTGCAAGGAGAAGCTGGAGCGCCGCAACTAGAGAGGAACCTCAGTTTGCCACAACTAGAGAAAGCCCACGCGTGGCAACAGAGCCAGCAGGGCCGGTGGAAAAAAAATGAGGATACAGTATGATAAAACCAAGGTAAAATATTTCACAAATAATTGTTTTGTTGATAATATGTTGGATGTTGCTGTTGTTCAGTTTCTCAGTCGTGTCTGACACTTTGCAACCCCTTGGACTGTAGCATGCCAGGATCTTCTATCCTTCACTATTTCCAATTCATATCCAGTGAGTTAAAGGATGCTGTTGCAGAGAGAAGTCAATCCTGCTTCCAGGTTGAAACTGTTTTTTGGACTTGCTTTCCGTTGCTTTTGTTATTATAATCACACAAAATGGGCTCCCTCTGAGACTCCCGCCCCTCTCCCTGGTAAAGTTTCTTTGTTTGGAACCCTGTTCAGTGTGGATGACAGGAAGGAAGAAACGGGCACATCCTCCTGCCTGAGGCTTGCCATTCTAGGAGATACTTATAAGAGGAAATGGCCTTTTCACTTTGTTTCCTCACCTCCTCACTCCAGTCTCTGTTCCGTAAAAATAATCTGGCATCCAGACCCCGATAAAAGGATTATTTTGAGATGTTAGCTTGCTATCTTCTCCATGGACTGCCAGCGAATCGACTTTCCAGATAGTCATATTCCTTGGCCTCTCGGTTGGCGTCTTCTGCCGCCAGCAGAATGAACTTGGACTCGGTAACAGGGCTACGGGGTAAGTGAACTATTACTGAAATAATTTCACTTGATTCCTTTCACTCTTGAAAACGTGGCTCCTAGAGCTATAAACTGACACGTAGTGGCAAACATATTTCTCACGGGCAGTCCTAGCCCCATAGATTGAGAACAGTCTGCAGAGATGAAATATTTTTTACTCTTCTTTATGAAGTCTCCTTGAGCAAAGTCCCTGGAAACTTCACATATGCCAATGCAGGTACTGTTCTCGGGTCAATCCCTGCTCTGGGAAGATCCCACAGGCCGTGGGGCAACAGAGCCCTCATGCCACAACTGCTGAGCCCACAAGCTGCAGCTATTGAAGTGCAAGTGCCCTAGAGCCCAGGCTCTGAAACAAGAGAAGCCACTGCAAGAAGCTGGAGCGCCGCAACTAGAGAGGAACCTCGGTTTGCCACAACTAGAGAAAGCCCGCGCGCGGCAACAGAGCCAGCACGGCCGGTGGAAAAAAATGAGGATACAGTATGATAAAACCAAGGTAAAATATTTCACAAATAATTGTTTTGTTGATCATATGTTGGATGTTGCTGTTGTTCAGTTTCTCAGTCGTGTCTGACACTTTGCAACCCCTTGGACTGTAGCATGCCAGGATCTTCTATCCTTCACTATTTCCAATTCATATCCAGTGAGTTAAAGGATGCTGTTGCAGAGAGAAGTCAATCCTGCCTCCAGGTTGAAACTGTTTTTTGGACTTGCTTTCCGTTGCTTTTGTTATTATAATCACACAAAATGGGCTCCCTCTGAGACTCCCGCCCCTCTCCCTGGTAAAGTTTCTTTGTTTGGAACCCTGTTCAGTGTGGATGACAGGAAGGAAGAAACGGGCACATCCTCCTGCCTGAGGCTTGCCATTCTAGGAGATACTTATAAGAGGAAATGGCCTTTTCACTTTGTTTCCTCACCTCCTCACTCCAGTCTCTGTTCCGTAAAAATAATCTGGCATCCAGACCCCGATAAAAGGATTATTTTGAGATGTTAGCTTGCTATCTTCTCCATGGACTGCCAGCGAATCGACTTTCCAGATAGTCATATTCCTTGGCCTCTCGGTTGGCGTCTTCTGCCGCCAGCAGAATGAACTTGGACTCGGTAACAGGGCTACGGGGTAAGTGAACTATTACTGAAATAATTTCACTTGATTCCTTTCACTCTTGAAAACGTGGCTCCTAGAGCTATAAACTGACACGTAGTGGCAAACATATTTCTCACGGGCAGTCCTAGCCCCATAGATTGAGAACAGTCTGCAGAGATGAAATATTTTTTACTCTTCTTTATGAAGTCTCCTTGAGCAAAGTCCCTGGAAACTTCACATATGCCAATGCAGGTACTGTTCTGACAGGCAGGCAGCATTTAGTGAATTATCTTAATCACCAACAGGTGAAACAGTTCCAGTGAGTTCTAGGGCGACGAATCAGGTGGGAAAGACCTGACACGAAAGCAAGTCAAGGCTGTGGGGAGTTATGTGAATTCAGACAGAAACAGACTAAGTCTCATTTTGAGTACGTTTTTTCTTGAAGCTAGACACGTAACATTCCGCAGAGAAATTCCAACTAAAGCGGACTGGGCTGATGCCAGAAGTAACATTCGGATAAGGGCCAACAGAAACTTGATGGAAAGCAGCCAAGACGGGGCATCTGGGGGCTCGGAAGTTTCCAGCGCTGGATTTCCCCTCTCTCGGAGGTGGAGGCCAGGGCCCTTCAGGGTCAGCGGCTCTGGACTTGTGCACGCTGGAAGCGCCGCAGCACCCGGAGCGGAAGGAGGGACCTTGGTCCAGGCGGAGCGAAGCTGTTGCCACGGCAACCACGTGAGCCGCAAACAGCCCGGGCACTAGGAGCCGCGTAAGCTGGGGACCGCGGCGGGGGCCAGGGAGCCCCGCACCGGCCGGCCGGTCCCGACCCGCAGCGTGTCCCCGCGGAGCACCGGGACGCAGCGACATGGACAAACCGGTACTGGGCGCGCTCCGGCCGCGCGGCTCCCACGCCCGCCCCGCCTCGCGCGCGGCCGCGGCCTCGGAGCTGCTGGGCGCTGGGGCCGCCCCGGGGGCCTCGCGGTGGCGCGGAGGGGAGCCCTGGGTTCCCGGCTTCCAAGTCAGGGCGTGTGGCCTGAAAACCCCTTCTTGAGCGTGTGGAGCTAGAGTTGCTAGTGTCTGAGTTTTGCATGTTTTCCTCCGGAGGTGGTGGTCGGTCCTGTCCACCCCGGGCGCTTGTAAAATGCAGATGCATAGGTTCGGGGACCACCTCTCCCGTTTACCTTCAATTTGGTCCTGCAAAGGCTATCAGTAGTCAGTGTCGTGGACCGAAGCAAGCCACTGACCCATAGCGAGCATCAGATATATCCAGGCGTGGCGGAGGCAGCTTTTCTGTGAAGTTTGTTGACTGTTACTAGCTCTTATTAGCTCTTGGGTTTGGACAAAAGCAAATGTTTTCGTTCCCTTGGAGAGAGGGAGAGGGATGGTATGCCCTGAAGCCCTGTTGGGAGGTTTCCTAATGTCTTTTACTTTTGCCTAAATGCAGGTCGGGGGAGAGGGACTGGGAGAGAAGTTGGTGCTTCTATATGAGGTTTGACTCCATTTAGCTTTTCTCTGTTTTTCTTAAATAAGTATTATGGAGTGAAAAAAAAAAATCCATGTACTTGTTTTTGCATTAATCTTCAAAAGTGATTCCTGCTCTTTGGAACTCAGGGAAAGTCAAGGAGACTAAAGCCTTCTCTACAAACAAGAAACCAGGGACACATGGAGGGGCTTTTGACCCAGGAGGCCATCGCAGGGTCCTGCTCAGTTTCAATATGGCTTTCTATGGTTACATTAAACACTTTTTTTTTTTTTCTTTTATGTTAGCTATTGGGCTTCCTTGGTGACTCATATGGTAAAAAATCTGCCTGGGGCTTCCCTGGTGGTCCAGTGGGTAAGGACACCGCCTTGCAGTGCAAGGGGAGCCGGTTCCATCCCTGGCCTGGGAAGATCCCACAGATGTGTCGGATTACCGAGCCCGAGCTCTGGAGCGCATGCGCCCTGAGCCAGCGCTCTGCAACCACAGACGCCACCGCGATGGGAGGCCCACACGGGCCAAAGAACAAAGATGGATGGAAATGGACAAATGAAAGACCAATAGAAGTGGCCCGCCTGCTCCCCTCCCTCCTCACCCCACCCCCTCCAAAATAAATAAATAAATAAGTGTTAAAAAAACCAAAACCCGCATCTCTAAAAAATAAAATAAAAAGAATCTGCCTGAAGTGCAGAAGGCCGGGGTTTGATCCCTGAATTGGGAAGGTTCCGCTGGAGAAGTGAATGGCTACCCACTCTAGTATGCTTGCCTGGAGAATTCCATGGACAGGGGAGCCTGGTGGGCGACAGTCTTAAGGGATTACAAAGAGAAATGACTGAGTGGCTTTCACTGCTCCTCTTGAGGGCAGAGGGAGAAGGGGCGACAGAGGATGAGATGGTTGGATGGCATCCCTGACTCCGTGGACGTGAGTTTGTGCAGACGCCAGCAGACTGTGAGGGACTGGAAGGCTGGCCTGCTGCAGCCATGGGGCCACAAAGAGCTGGACACGACCCGGCGACGATAGCTTTATTACTGTAGGAATATATTATACAAATCAATAAGATATGCACCCCGTCGTGATTTAATAAACACACATTTAATACTGATTTAATTAAGAGCAATGTATATAGAGTTTATGTGGCTTCCTAGATGGCTCAGTGGTGAAGAAGCTGCCGTCAATGCAGGAGATGCAAGAGATGCAGGTTTGACCCCTGGGTCAGGAAGATCCCCTGGAGGAGGACATGGCAGCCCACCCCAGTGTTCTTGCCTGGAGAATCCTGTGGAAAGAGGAGCCTGGGGGGCTACAGTCCATAAGGTCACAAAGATCAGACATGACTGAGCAACTGAATATGCAGACACATGCATCTAGTTTATGCATATACTTCTTAACATTTTCCTCCCCATCGTAGCTATTTAACCTTTCACAAAACTGTTCTATGCTTGTGACCATCCAGCCACGATAGATTCATATTAATGTTCTTATTTTCATGTAACTTATGAATACTTGGTCTTTCCAAAATGTCTACATTGTGTTTAATTAAGACAAATACTCGTTAGTGCATATAATCTTTTTAGGACTGGTTTTTTTTTTTTTTCTTGTAATTTTTGGGCCTCTTTTTATTGGTTATTTATTTATTTATTTCTCATCCATTTTTATTCCTCGGCCTGTGTGGGCCTCCCATTGCAGCGGCCTCCCTCGTTGCAGAGCACTGGCTCTGGGTGCGTGCGCTCCAGAGCGCTGGCTTGTAATTGGACACACTGGTCCAGCCGCTCCGTGGCACTTTTGTATATCTTAATTTAAACTCCATATATTATATAATCTTACATAAGCTTATCAAGATCCACCCTGTAAAGATATAAAAGTATGGCGATTAGTCTAAAACCTAATATTTATGTCTTATTAATTATGCTCATTTAAGATTGAAGAAATAGGCTACTAAAGCAATATTGTTCAAGTTTTATACAAAAGGCACGTAAATAGGTACAGAGGACAAAATAAAAAGACCTAGGCCAAAATATTGATCTCTGGCTGGTGGCATTAACGAGAATTTTAGTTTTATTTTTTTTTTTATTTAGGGTTTTTCATAACAAATATACATATGATCAGTGTATAAATACATATGTACTCAGTTGCTTTAGTCGTGTCTGATTCTTTGTGACCCCGTGCACTGTAGCCTGCCAGGCTTCTCTGTTCATGAGATTCTCCAGGCAAGAATACTGGAGTGGGTTGCCATTTCCTCCTCCAGAGGATCTTCCCCACCCAGGAACTGAACCTGTGTCTCTTATGTTTACTGCCTTGACTGGTGGCTTCTTTACCACTAAGGCCATCTGGGAAGCTGGGAAGCTATTTAAATATAGCTTATATACTTAAGCTATATGGTTAAGTCAAATGCAAACATATTATGTTACATATATATGTATATATCCACACACACACACACACACACACTTGATGGCTTTCAGGGGAAGGGTTTTTAAAGGCAGTGTTTGGCAGGAAGGCTGTGCAGCTCATGGACTTTGTTTTGATTGGTGGTGGTGAGGTAAGAGGCTGATGTGTTGGGAATCTTCATCATCAGCCGTCTGATTCCAGCTAGTTCGGGTCTAGTGCTTGTGGTCAGCCTTTAGTCACCATCCTCTGCCTGTGTGGGGCTCTCAGTTTCTGCGGAACAGCTCAGAGATACACATCAGATGGTTACCCGTTTCCCTGGAAGAGTCACAGGGCTCCTGTAAAGCTGTCATTACTTTTCTTGCTGGACTGTTTGCCTTGTTTTTGAATTCCCTCCCTTCTCTAGTTCGCACCTGCTTAAGTCTGCTCTTTTGGGGAACCCCTACAAACAAGAAACAGACACAGAGGGGTCTTTATACCGGAAGGGCCTGACAAGGTGCTGCGCAAGGGCCTTCTTTCCCGATGGAACGAAAGGGGATTTAAACTCCATAAGTTATCAAGATCCACCCTGTAAAGATATAAAAGTATGGCGATTAGTCTAAAACCTAATATTTATGTCTTATTAATTATGCTCATTTAAGATTGAAGAAATAGGCTACTAAAGCAATATTGTTCAAGTTTTATACAAAAGGCACGTAAATAGGTACAGAGGACAAAATAAAAAGACCTAGGCCAAAATATTGATCTCTGGCTGGTGGCATTAACGAGAATTTTAGTTTTATTTTTTTTTTTATTTAGGGTTTTTCATAACAAATATACATATGATCAGTGTATAAATACATATGTACTCAGTTGCTTTAGTCGTGTCTGATTCTTTGTGACCCCGTGCACTGTAGCCTGCCAGGCTTCTCTGTTCATGAGATTCTCCAGGCAAGAATACTGGAGTGGGTTGCCATTTCCTCCTCCAGAGGATCTTCCCCACCCAGGGACTGAACCTGTGTCTCTTATGTTTACTGCCTTGACTGGTGGCTTCTTTACCACTAAGGCCATCTGGGAAGCTGGGAAGCTATTTAAATATAGCTTATATACTTAAGCTATATGGTTAAGTCAAATGCAAACATATTATGTTACATATATATGTATATATCCACACACACACACACACACACACTTGATGGCTTTCAGGGGAAGGGTTTTTAAAGGCAGTGTTTGGCAGGAAGGCTGTGCAGCTCATGGACTTTGTTTTGATTGGTGGTGGTGAGGTAAGAGGCTGATGTGTTGGGAATCTTCATCATCAGCCGTCTGATTCCAGCTAGTTCGGGTCTAGTGCTTGTGGTCAGCCTTTAGTCACCATCCTCTGCCTGTGTGGGGCTCTCAGTTTCTGCGGAACAGCTCAGAGATACACATCAGATGGTTACCCGTTTCCCTGGAAGAGTGACAGGGCTCCTGTAAAGCTGTCATTACTTTTCTTGCTGGACTGTTTGCCTTGTTTTTGAATTCCCTCCCTTCTCTAGTTCGCACCTGCTTAAGTCTGCTCTTTGAAACTCGGAAGGCTAGGAGATGGAAGCCTTCTCTACAAACAAGAAACAGACACAGAGGGGTCTTTATACCCGGAAGGGCCTGACAAGGTGCTGCGCAGTGTCAGTGTGGATTTCTGCGGTTACAGTATTCCGGGAAAACAGAAGCAGATGGACACGGAGTGTGTCGACTGTCCCAGTTGGGACAGGTGACCTCTGGGGAGCTTTCGACTCCCTGGGGAGGGTCAAGGATGCAGTTCTTCTCCGTTGGCTGAGGTCAGAAGAGCGTTAGAGAAAGGCTTCCGTGAATGTGGCTATTTCGAGGAATTGGTTCCCGCTGCGTGAGAATTGTCAGGAGGAAGTTTACCTGTTACATGTTCTCCTTTAGTCACGCTAAGCTCTTCCTGGCACTGAGCACCGTGGTGGTGTATTTATACTTCTCTGCTGTTTGCATTTGGCTTCAGTCTTTGTAGCCTTACTTTTAGCAAATAGACCAAAAGGGTGGAACAGCTGGTCACGCCTTACTTTGTTTATGAATAAAACGCAAGAGCTTCAAGTCCTAGTGCAAATTGCCTCCCAGGGGTATTTTGGTTTCTCAGGCTATTGGATGAGGCTCCTGGGAGGAGTTCAGCATTCAAGATGCTCCTGGGATCTGTGTCCCCTCCTTCAGGGCCAGGGCCAGGCCCACTCCATTGCCAGATCCCCCGGGGTGGTTTGTTGGTTGGAACCTGAACGGATGGTTTCTTTCTGATTTAGTTCTTCTCTAGGAAAAATGCTTGAGGCTGGGGTTGGTGAGATGGAATTAGAGGATACTTTCGAAACCTGTTATCATATCTGCGTCATAGTTACATTTGTTCATGAACTTCATAATGACTTTGGGAAGCTAATTTGATCTTCATGAGAACTCTAGATTCTCCATTTTAAGCTCAGCGTGTGTAGACGGACACTACCAAGGAAACAAGTGGGCGCCCACTGGCTCTTCATAGAAGACGTTAATCACACCTTGTGTTTCTGGCTGCCCACCACTCGTTCATTGGTTTATATATGCCTTAAGGGTGCTAATGAGTAACAGAAATAGAT
This sequence comes from Tragulus kanchil, assembly GCA_022376925.1. Lineage (NCBI taxonomy): Eukaryota > Metazoa > Chordata > Mammalia > Artiodactyla > Tragulidae > Tragulus > Tragulus kanchil. The sequence continues at coordinate 154,636,710 of JAIOJX010000004.1, forward strand.
TTCCACTTCCCAAAAAGAGCTCTGGTGTTTCTGGGATAATGAAGGCATCCAAAGAAGTACCTGGGTCGTACTTAGTGGCCTCCGGGGTGATGGTTGGTTTAAGAGAGGCTGGTTAAGTTTCACCCTGGGAGTTTCAGTTATGTTTTGATAAGTATGTGCTAATATATGTCCAGTGATGTCATATTTTAAGTATACCATAAAGACTTTAAAATGGATAATAATGTGTTCTTACGTTCTTGATCTTTTAGTATTGGTAAATAACATTCCATGGCGCCGAAATACCACTAACTTGGCAGTTCTTTATGAAGCATGTTGCATAATTCAGCTCCATTACAAGGGAGTTCCCCCAAATATAGAGATGTATTCTTTTTTAAAAATTTTGTCCTCTTTTGTTGTTCATTTATTTATTTGTTTATTTTCATCCATCTTTGTTCTTTGGCCTGTGTGGGCCTCCCATTTTAGTGGCCTCTCTCATTGCAGAGCACCAGCTCTGGGCTCATGTGCTCCAGGCGCTGACTCGTAATTGACGCACCGGTCCAGCTGCTCCACAGCACGTGGGATCTTCCCGGGCCAGGGATTGAACCGGTGCCCCTCGCACTGCAAGGCGGACTCCTTACCCCCTGGATCACCAGAGAAGCCCCCCAGAGACGTATTCTTGCAGAGGAAATTCTTCCAAATAGACGTTTCAAGTCAAGTTTTTAGGCAATTGCCACCAAAGTGAAATAAAATAGGGCCTAACCTGTCACCAGTAAATGAATAAGTACAAAGATACTAGAATTACGTTTTAAAGGCTTAAAATGGTTTAAAGTGAGATGGAATTAGAGGATACGAAACCTGATATCATATCTGCGTCATAGTTACATTTGTTCATGAACTTCATAATGACTTTGGGAAGCTAATTTGATCTTCATGAGAACTCTAGATTCTCCATTTTAAGCTCAGCGTGTGTAGACGGACACTACCAAGGAAACAAGTGGGCGCCCACTGGCTCTTCATAGAAGACGTTAATCACACCTTGTGTTTCTGGCTGCCCACCACTCGTTCATTGGTTTATATATGCCTTAAGGGTGCTAATGAGTAACAGAAATAGATTTCCACTTCCCAAAAAGAGCTCTGGTGTTTCTGGGATAATGAAGGCATCCAAAGAAGTACCTGGGTCGTACTTAGTGGCCTCCGGGGTGATGGTTGGTTTAAGAGAGGCTGGTTAAGTTTCACCCTGGGAGTTTCAGTTATGTTTTGATAAGTATGTGCTAATATATGTCCAGTGATGTCATATTTTAAGTATACCATAAAGACTTTAAAATGGATAATAATGTGTTCTTACGTTCTTGATCTTTTAGTATTGGTAAATAACATTCCATGGCGCCGAAATACCACTAACTTGGCAGTTCTTTATGAAGCATGTTGCATAATTCAGCTCCATTACAAGGGAGTTCCCCCAAATATAGAGATGTATTCTTTTTTAAAAATTTTGTCCTCTTTTGTTGTTCATTTATTTATTTGTTTATTTTCATCCATCTTTGTTCTTTGGCCTGTGTGGGCCTCCCATTTTAGTGGCCTCTCTCATTGCAGAGCACCAGCTCTGGGCTCATGTGCTCCAGAGCGCTGACTCGTAATTGGACGCACCGGTCCAGCTGCTCCACAGCACGTGGGATCTTCCCGGGCCAGGGATTGAACCGGTGCCCCTCGCACTGCAAGGCGGACTCCTTACCCCCTGGATCACCAGAGAAGCCCCCCAGAGACGTATTCTTGCAGAGGAAATTCTTCCAAATAGACGTTTCAAGTCAAGTTTTTAGGCAATTGCCACCAAAGTGAAATAAAATAGGGCCTAACCTGTCACCAGTAAATGAATAAGTACAAAGATACTAGGTTAAAATTTTCATCTGTTTTGGAAAAGGCTTAAGGGCAAAGTTAGGTGCAAACAGTCTTTTAAAACAGTGATGTAAAAATTCTGAAAAGAGATGTCCTGGGTTTTCCTTCATTCTTTATCTCCATCCTCCTCTGGTTTCTTAAATGTGCTATGTGCAGTTTTGTGGGTTATCTGGTAATTGGGTGGATTCTTTTTTTTTTTTATTTGTGGCCTCCAGTGTGGTTTGTGAGCTCTTAGTTCCCTGACAAAGGATTGAACCTGTGTCCCCTGCAGTGAAAGTGTGGAGTCCTGACCATGAACTGTCCTGGACGTTTTGGGGGGGATTTAAAATTTTTTTTCAGTTTTTTTTTTTTTTAACCTCTAAATCATCATTTGCTTTCATCCATCTTTATTCTTTGGCCTGTGTGGGCCTCCCATTGCAGTGGCCTCTCTCCTTGCAGAGCACTGGTTCTGGGAGCATGCGCTCCAGAGCGCTGGCTCCTAATTGGACACATCGGTCCAGCGGCTCCGCAGTACGTGGGATCTTCCCAGGCCAGGGATCGAACCGGCGCCCCTTGCACTGCAAGGCACACTCTTCACCCACTGGACCACCAGGCCGATTTTTTATATTTTGATTAGTTCTGAGGGGCACTGTGGGAGTAGTGTGCTCCTGAGGCAGGGGACGCGATCAGTCATCTTATGGAGATCACAGGGGTCTTGGGGATTCCAGGGTCTCCGCAGCTGCTCAGTTTAGCTCCGCAATTCCTGTTCCTACAGCTTAAGGGACCACCGCCGCCCAGCCCATCTTTGGTGGTTTCAGACGAGGCAAACCATTGTTTCTGGGAAGTGGAGTAGGGAGGCCCTCTGGATAAGTCTTGGAAAACCATTTAATCCTTGACTATTGAAAGGATACCAGTTTGGGGCTTCCCTGGTGGTCCAGTGGTTAAGACTCTGTGCCCCCAGTGCAGGGGGATCTCTGATCATAAAGCTAGATCCCACATGCCAAAACAGAAGATCCCGAGTCCTGCAACGAAAACCTGGAGAAAAACAAAACAGACTCCCTTGGTCCCCAGATTTTATCTAAAAAAGAAAGAAAGAAAAAGAGCCTCCCCACCACACCCGTCTCTTCTGTCTCCACAGCTCTTCTTTCCCTCTCCAGGCTTCTTCCTGTTCTTGTTTCTTCTCCATCCACTTCCTCCTCCTTCCCTTTCTTTCCTCTCCCCCAAACCCCTCTGAGAGCCCTCCGATCTGGTCACGCTGATAAGCGTGCATCTTGGAAAGGGAAGCCGTTCGGGTGCGGACTTTCCCTCCTTGAGTAGAGCCACGCAGAGCAGCCGGCTGCCCACCTGGCTGGCGGGTTTTAGCAGCAGAAAGAGGTCCCTGGTGCATTTCCAGCCCCTGGTCTTGAGGAAGACAGATGCAGAGTGCAAGCTGACTGTTTAAGGTTTGGCATCCTTTCGGCTTAGGCTTCCCTGATGGCTCAGTGAGTAAAGAATCCGTCTGCAGTGCAGGAGACACAGGAGATGCAGGTTGCATTGGGAAGCTCCCCAGGAGGAGGGCGCGGCCACCCACTCCAGTACTCTTGCCTGGAGAATTCCATGGACAGAGGAGCCTGGCAGCTGCAGTACCAGGGGTCAAAGAGTCGGACGCCACTGAGTGAGTAAGCCCGCGGCACACAGACTTTCAGCCTCAGTGTTATACCTTTCCCCTGTTTTACTAGTTTTTATTTTTTCACTTGGTTCGAAAAAAAGAAAAAAAACAGATGCCTTTTGTACTGGTCAGGTTGAGACATGTTCTGGAGAGACAAAGTCCAGACTTGTCCAGGGCAGCGAGGTAAATCCAGCCCCTTGACTCAGATTGTGCTCTGAGAAGGGAGCTGCCAGCAGGAAGCACGCAGGAAGTATTCAGGAAAAGAAATGAAGAATCTCTTCTTTAAGGCAGTTTACATGTATGATTCTGGATTCCTGCAGTTAATTTATTAGGGGTTAGCCATTTCAGTGTTTGTTACCTGTTTTTTCAGTTTACATTTTCTCCTTGACTTTAAAAAAAATAAAATTTTAGAGGCATTACATGGTCTTCAATTTTTTTTTTTTATAAAGCAAATGTGTATTGTTCTCTGGTGACAAAGAGTTTCTTCCATTCTTTCTTTGCTTCCTCCCTTTTTCTGTCATTTCTCTTTTTTTAACAAGTTAATTCAATCACACAGAATCTGGATCCAGATTTCCCAGGTCTGGATCCTGGCTCTCAGGCTCTTGAGATGTGTGACCTTTATCCCAGGTGATCTCGGCCTGCGGGGACTTGGAGCGGGGCTTTGGTTCCTGGCCAGAGATTGCGGCCAGGTCACCAGAATGAGGGGAGCACGAATCCTAGCTACTCAACTGAATCCTAGCTTGGTTGGTATCAGGCCCTGGGCTTTCGGCTTTTCAAAAAAGTATTCCTGCAAAGATGGAACATCGTTGAGACAAGTAAAGTGTTTATCAGGAGAAGATGTGTACAGTACACGGGAGGGCTCAGAGAGAGAGTTGGGTCCTTGTGTTATTTTAAATCAGTTTCATGGGGCATTTTCCCTGGGTCTCCTTTGGCCAGTCTGACTTGCCTGGTTCTGAGTCTGTGTCTGGTTTATCTCAGGGTCCTCCTGTGTGTGTCCATCTCTCAGACAAAATGGATTCTCCCAGAGGCCTTTGGGCAGTCAACATCACTTCCCACCAGGTGGGACCCCCTCCTTTTATGACCTCCAAGAAACCTTCTTGTCAGGAGGGTTTCCTTGACTTAGGGCATGGAAATACGTGGTCTCCCGTCTTCTATCTGAGCCAGGCCCCGTCTCCTCTCTTGTTGTCCTTCTGTCGATCTTTTGGAGTTTCAGTCCACAGGGAAGGAGCTCAAATTGTGTTCCCCTGGGGTGGGGGGACCATCTGTCTCCTGCCTCAACCTCCAGATAAGCAAAACATCCCTGTTCATCAGTGTTTTAATCTATAAAAATGGCAGAAGCTGGGGCTTCCCTGGTGGTCCAGTGGGTAAGGACACTGCCTTGCAGTGCAAGGGGCGCTGGTTCAATCCCTGGCCTGGGAAGATCCCATGTGCTGCGGAGCGGCTGGACCGATGTGTCCAGCTACTGAGCAGGAGCTCTGGAGCGCATGCGCCCAGAGCCGGTGCTCTGTGATGAGAGAGGCCACTGTGATGGGAGGCCCACACAGGCCAAAGAGCAAAGATGGATGAAAGTGGATAAATGAAAGACCAATAGAAGTGGCCAAAGGAAAAAAAATGGCGGAAGTAACAGTGAGTACTTCCTGAGCATCTTGTGGCTTCCCTGGTGGCCGAGATGGTAATGGATCCGCCGGCAGTGAGGAGACCTGGGTGTACACCCTGGCTTGGGAGGATCCCTGAGAAGGAAATGGCAACCACTCCAGGATTCTTGCCTGGAAAGTCCACGGACAGGAGCCTGGTGAGCTACAGTCCATGGGGCTGCAAAGAGCCGGAGGTGATGGGAGCACGAATCCTAGCTACTCAACTGAATCCTAGCTTGGTTGGTATCAGGCCCTGGGCTTTCGGCTTTCCAAAAAAGTATTCCTGCAAAGATGGAACATCGTTGAGACAAGTAAAGTGTTTATCAGGAGAAGATGTGTACAGTACACGGGAGGGCTCAGAGAGAGAGTTGGGTCCTTGTGTTATTTTAAATCAGTTTCATGGGGCATTTTCCCTGGGTCTCCTTTGGCCAGTCTGACTTGCCTGGTTCTGAGTCTGTGTCTGGTTTATCTCAGGGTCCTCCTGTGTGTGTCCATCTCTCAGACAAAATGGATTCTCCCAGAGGCCTTTGGGCAGTCAACATCACTTCCCACCAGGTGGGACCCCCTCCTTTTATGACCTCCAAGAAACCTTCTTGTCAGGAGGGTTTCCTTGACTTAGGGCATGGAAATACGTGGTCTCCCGTCTTCTATCTGAGCCAGGCCCCGTCTCCTCTCTTGTTGTCCTTCTGTCGATCTTTTGGAGTTTCAGTCCACAGGGAAGGAGCTCAAATTGTGTTCCCCTGGGGTGGGGGGACCATCTGTCTCCTGCCTCAACCTCCAGATAAGCAAAACATCCCTGTTCATCAGTGTTTTAATCTATAAAAATGGCAGAAGCTGGGGCTTCCCTGGTGGTCCAGTGGGTAAGGACACTGCCTTGCAGTGCAAGGGGCGCTGGTTCAATCCCTGGCCTGGGAAGATCCCATGTGCTGCGGAGCGGCTGGACCGATGTGTCCAGCTACTGAGCAGGAGCTCTGGAGCGCATGCGCCCAGAGCCGGTGCTCTGTGATGAGAGAGGCCACTGTGATGGGAGGCCCACACAGGCCAAAGAGCAAAGATGGATGAAAGTGGATAAATGAAAGACCAATAGAAGTGGCCAAAGGAAAAAAAATGGCGGAAGTAACAGTGAGTACTTCCTGAGCATCTTGTGGCTTCCCTGGTGGCCGAGATGGTAATGGATCCGCCGGCAGTGAGGAGACCTGGGTGTACACCCTGGCTTGGGAGGATCCCCTGGAGAAGGAAATGGCAACCACTCCAGGATTCTTGCCTGGAAAGTCCACGGACAGGAGCCTGGTGAGCTACAGTCCATGGGGCTGCAAAAGAGCCGGAGGTGACTGAGCAGCTAACACCCAAACCTGCTGCGAGGGTCCCGCGAGTTGATATTTATAAAGTTCTTAGAACAGGACCAGGTAGAGAATAATGCTGTAATGAAAATGAAAATAAGAAAAAGGTAAACCTAGGAAATAGAAGCCAAAAGAATAGAAGTAAGTATGGCAGTATCTCAGTCTCAGAAACAATCTCCCTGTCTCTCTCTGTCCATATACATGTATATGCAAGTTATTTTTTACTAAAATTTTTTTATACAAAAACTGATTCATGCACTTTTGGAGACTGATTTTGGTCATTTTACTGATTTTTGTCATTTATAGTAACATATATTTATATAAGATGTACACACATGCACAGGAGTATTAAATGGTTTCCAATTTTTTTTTTTATAATACCCCTGTGCCTCTGCTCCATCTGCAGGCATCATGCCCTCCAATCCCCCTTCCCCTACCTGCCACCTAACCCTTTCTGTCTCTTCAGGCTCCATATCTGCCCTGGCTGCACTTGAGAAATGCATTTTAGGATTTTTTGTTTGTTTGTTTATCAAAACATCTTGTTTAAGCAGCAAACAGAGAAGATCTGATACATATATACAATGCATATTGTCATTAGTTAGTTGCTAAGTTGTGTCTGACTCTTGTGAGATCCCGTGGATTAACCCACCAGTCTCCTCTGTCCATAGAATTTTGCAAACATCCTGCAGTGGGTTGCTGTTTCCTTCTCCAGCAGATCTTCTTGAACCAGGCATTGAACCTGCATCTCTTGGGTCTCCTGCACGAGCAGGCAGATTCTTTACCACTAGCGCCAACTGGGAAGCTCAAGGCTTAGTATGTGTCGGGTTTTGCTGAGGGAGCATTCCCAGTGGTTTGAATTTGAAAACTGCCACTTTCCCCACCCCGTGATTTCAGGTTTTTTCTGATTGGACTAATTGGGCTCCGTCTCAAGCCCTTGTGGCCTGCATTTTCCTTTCTGGTTCTTAGACTATTACTCAGCCGTAGAAAAGAATGAAGTAATGCCATTCTCAGCAACATGGATGGACCTAGAGATTATCATGCTAGGTCAGAGAAAGACAAATACCATACGATATCACTTATATGTGGCATCTGATTTAGAAAAAAACATACAAATGAACTTATTCACAAACAGAAGCAAACTTACAGATACAGAAAAGAAACTTATGCTTACCACAGGAGAAACATGGCAGGTAGGGGAAGGCTCTATCAGGAACTTGGGGTCAGCAGACTCACAGTAGTGTAAGACAGATCACCAACAGGGACCTACTCTATGGCACAGGGAACTCTACCCAGTGCTCTGTGAAGACCTCTGTGAGAGAAGGTCTAAACAAGAATGAATACACGTATATGCATAACTGAAGCCCTCAGCTGTATACCCGAATTAACCAAATTTGTAGATCAGCTATACTTCAGTAAAATTAAAGTATTAAAAAGAAAATAGACAGCTAACACCCATACCCTTTCAAAGTAAAGTGAAACAAAGCCAAAGGCCTCATCAGACATGGCAGGAAGGCCTCCCTTCTGAGAGCAGGAAGCCAAGGGAGCTGCAACAGCAAAGTACACACAGCCAACAGACAAGGAAAATGTTCTCTGTGCTTTGCATGTGTCCCACTTTTATTCTATCTATAATGAAACGATTCTCAGCTTTTGAAATTTAGAGTTCTTACGTTCTCAGATTGTTGCAGGGGCAGTAGGTTTTTGTCAACTAGTGAATTCTTAATTAGAATAAGAACAGAGCCAACCCTGGAGCGACTCTTAGGTAAAAAATCCCAAAGATGGTTAAGCTCGCCACCTAGTGGCTGCCTCAGGAAGTGACTTCCTTGAATTTGGCCTTTTTTGGTTTTGATTTCCCCTTGACTGGCTTATCACTGTGTGTTCATTTTCTCCAGGCAAAAGCAGTCTCTTGGGTCTCCTGCACGAGCAGGCAGATTCTTTACCACTAGCGCCAACTGGGAAGCTCAAGGCTTAGTATGTGTCGGGTTTTGCTGAGGGAGCATTCCCAGTGGTTTGAATTTGAAAACTGCCACTTTCCCCACCCCGTGATTTCAGGTTTTTTCTGATTGGACTAATTGGGCTCCGTCTCAAGCCCTTGTGGCCTGCATTTTCCTTTCTGGTTCTTAGACTATTACTCAGCCGTAGAAAAGAATGAAGTAATGCCATTCTCAGCAACATGGATGGACCTAGAGATTATCATGCTAGGTCAGAGAAAGACAAATACCATACGATATCACTTATATGTGGCATCTGATTTAGAAAAAAACATACAAATGAACTTATTCACAAACAGAAGCAAACTTACAGATACAGAAAAGAAACTTATGCTTACCACAGGAGAAACATGGCAGGTAGGGGAAGGCTCTATCAGGAACTTGGGGTCAGCAGACTCACAGTAGTGTAAGACAGATCACCAACAGGGACCTACTCTATGGCACAGGGAACTCTACCCAGTGCTCTGTGAAGACCTCTGTGAGAGAAGGTCTAAACAAGAATGAATACACGTATATGCATAACTGAAGCCCTCAGCTGTATACCCGAATTAACCAAATTTGTAGATCAGCTGTACTTCAGTAAAATTAAAGTATTAAAAAGAAAATAGACAGCTAACACCCATACCCTTTCAAAGTAAAGTGAAACAAAGCCAAAGGCCTCATCAGACATGGCAGGAAGGCCTCCCTTCTGAGAGCAGGAAGCCAAGGGAGCTGCAACAGCAAAGTACACACAGCCAACAGACAAGGAAAATGTTCTCTGTGCTTTGCATGTGTCCCACCTTTATTCTATCTATAATGAAACAATTCTCAGCTTTTGAAATTTAGAATTCTTACGTTCTCAGATTGTTGCAGGGGCAGTAGATTTTTGTCAACTAGCAAATTCTTAATTAGAATAAGAACAGAGCCGACCCTGGAGCGACTCTTAGGTAAAAAATCCCAAAGATGGTTAAGCTCGCCACCTAGTGGCTGCCTCAGGAAGTGACTTCCTTGAATTTGGCCTTTTTTGGTTTTGATTTCCCCTTGACTGGCTTATCACTGTGTGTTCATTTTTCTCCAGGCAAAAGCAGTCTTTATTTGAGAACTCCCAGTGAAGCACACTATTAAATTCTCTCGTATTTGGTGGATAATGAGGCATTAAACTTTGTTCATTTGCTAATAGGGCCTTCTTTCATTCTCTTGTGTGAGTAATCGATTGCTGATAGCTTACTGCAGCTGTGCTCAGTGTAGCCCACTTGCAAGGGAGGCGTTGCTTTATGTCTTGTATCCACTTGTGTCCTGTTGAAGTTTCAGTTACCCCAAAGGAAACTAGGTAGGAACTTTTCTTCTCTGTCATATTCGACTTCTAACTTGATTATCGACCTCATGTAAATCGAGAACATCTTGGAATGGTTTCTCTGAAAGAGCAGAGCCAGGGTGTGCATTTGTGTTACCAGTTCCTTAGGAGTGCAATCCCAGGAAAGCAGATAGGAGGAGAAAGCAGAAGAGCGAAGTTGAAGAGGACCATCTTCAGAGAGCGAACGAGAGAACACCAACGCATGCAGGCGTGCTAAGTCACTTCATTCATGTCCCACTCTGTCCAGCCCTATGGACTGTAGCCCATCAGGCTCCTCTGTCCATGGGATTCTCCAGGCAAGAATGCTGGAGTGGGTTGCCATGCCCTCCTCCAGGGGATCGATCCCACCCAGGAATTGACCGGCATCTCTTCTGTCTCCTGTGTTGGCAGCGGGGTTCTTCACCACTATCGCCGTCTGGGAAGGCAGAAAACCAACAGGACAGTGCGCTGTTTAGCTGAATGCTTCCCGGTAAAGGCAGGTGAGAGGGTCTGCCATGGAGCTGCCTGGAGCTAGAGCCCTGCGGCTGCCGTGGTGTCGGAGCTGCATGAGGTGGTAGTCACAGCACACGGGCTCTTTAGTGGCGGCATGCAGACTCTTCGTTGTGGCATGTGGGATCTAGTTCCCCGACCAGGGATCAAACCCGGGGCCCCTGCTCTGAGAGCACAGAATCTTAGCCCCTGCACCATAAGGGGAGTTCCTACTAGTTGTCTGTTTTAAAGGGAGATGGATTTCACCAGGAAAGAAGAGGGAGGAGGGGAGAGAGAAAGTCTGTGGAAGGTCTGTGTGAGAAGTCTAGGGATGGCTTTGGAGTGGGAGCCAATAGGACAGCAGAGGAAAGAGGCTTTTGAGAAATGTTGCTATGGGTTATATATCTCATCCCCTTTCATATTCTTGGAGATGTGCAAACGATAGTTAGACTTTTAGAAAACCACAGTTGGCTCCAAGACTGGGACACTTCACCCTGGATTGTATAGCTAGACTGAGCCATGCGGGCCCTGGCTTGTAAATTAGGGTTTCTTCTTGCGTGGAGAATCCCATGGATGAGGGAGCCGGGCAGACTACAGTCCACAGGGGCACAAAGAGTTGGACAGGACTGAGCACACAAAACACGCAGTTACGGTTAATGAGCCAGCCTGTTAAGATTGCTAACCTGAGTGCCGCTTTATGATTAAGCATTTTCAAAGTGCTTGGCAACAGAATTGCTTGGAAAGTAGCCCCATCTTGTGGACAAGCCTGAAAATGCTGGGTGGGCCGAAACCCATGGGGTTTTCAGTAACAGCTAATGGAAAAACCCAAACAAACTTTTTGGCCAGCCGTTATTTCTGTGACATACTGCTTAAGGTTAAGGAATTGAAGCAAAATCAGCTTCTTACCACCAGCCCCGCAACCGAATGGGTTGCCATGCCCTCCTCCAGGGGATCGATCCCACCCAGGAATTGACCGGCATCTCTTCTGTCTCCTGTGTTGGCAGCGGGGTTCTTCACCACTATCGCCGTCTGGGAAGGCAGAAAACCAACAGGACAGTGCGCTGTTTAGCTGAATGCTTCCCGGTAAAGGCAGGTGAGAGGGTCTGCCATGGAGCTGCCTGGAGCTAGAGCCCTGCGGCTGCCGTGGTGTCGGAGCTGCATGAGGTGGTAGTCACAGCACACGGGCTCTTTAGTGGCGGCATGCAGACTCTTCGTTGTGGCATGTGGGATCTAGTTCCCCGACCAGGGATCAAACCCGGGGCCCCTGCTCTGAGAGCACAGAATCTTAGCCCCTGCACCATAAGGGGAGTTCCTACTAGTTGTCTGTTTTAAAGGGAGATGGATTTCACCAGGAAAGAAGAGGGAGGAGGGGAGAGAGAAAGTCTGTGGAAGGTCTGTGTGAGAAGTCTAGGGATGGCTTTGGAGTGGGAGCCAATAGGACAGCAGAGGAAAGAGGCTTTTGAGAAATGTTGCTATGGGTTATATATCTCATCCCCTTTCATATTCTTGGAGATGTGCAAACGATAGTTAGACTTTTAGAAAACCACAGTTGGCTCCAAGACTGGGACACTTCACCCTGGATTGTATAGCTAGACTGAGCCATGCGGGCCCTGGCTTGTAAATTAGGGTTTCTTCTTGCGTGGAGAATCCCATGGATGAGGGAGCCGGGCAGACTACAGTCCACAGGGGCACAAAGAGTTGGACAGGACTGAGCACACAAAACACGCAGTTACGGTTAATGAGCCAGCCTGTTAAGATTGCTAACCTGAGTGCCGCTTTATGATTAAGCATTTTCAAAGTGCTTGGCAACAGAATTGCTTGGAAAGTAGCCCCATCTTGTGGACAAGCCTGAAAATGCTGGGTGGGCCGAAACCCATGGGGTTTTCAGTAACAGCTAATGGAAAAACCCAAACAAACTTTTTGGCCAGCCCGTTATTTCTGTGACATACTGCTTAAGGTTAAGGAATTGAAGCAAAATGCATTTGAGGTTTAGTATTATTACCCTTTGGGGAAAAATACCATGAAGTTTTTATGTAATCAGACCAGTACATTCTGTGCGAAAGTTATGTAGCTGTGTTTCATAGATGAGGAAGTCACATCAGTAGGTGATACCGAGTCTGATTGAAATCACATCGTTGAAGAAGTCTAGAGGACTTACCTTTAATTTCCTGTAAAGAGCATTGTTGTCATGATTCTTTTCAGTTCACTTACGTGAGTTTGAAGCAAATCGAAGCTGAAAAGCTCATGATTACATAGGATATAAATAAAGTTTCCCATAAACTTGGAGAGGCTGGTAAACCATCTAAGGATAGAGCAATGAATGAGTGGATGGATGAGAAGGTTATGTGGTCGAAACTTGCTGTTTTTCTACAAGTTTACTCATGTTGTGAAGTGGAGCAGATGGCCAGATTTTCTTCCTCTAGGTATGGTTAGTGTTAAAGTAGGGATGCAGAATCACTTCTTACTGGCGAATCTTAGACCAATTCTTTACCTTCAGATGTGCAGAAAGACCACATACAAGGAGCCCTGAATTCTCATCTGGACACTCACCGCCTGCCTCCCTCATTAGGAGGAACTGATAAAGCTCCAGTATCACTTTCTTGATCTGTTCTGCAAGAAAATTGATCTTGTAAGATTCCACCTTTCAGATTGAAGAATCAAAGCCAACCAGACACATTGCATGATGCTTAGGAAAAGAAGCTTAAGTGATCTCTGCTTCCCAAGAGGCCCCGTCTGTGGGTCGGGAGGGAGGAGGTAGGGGCTCTGGGTGCGGGGGCTTCAGCAGTTGGGCTTCCAGGCTCTGGAGCACTGGCTCAGCAGTTGTGGCTCACGGGCTTAGTTACCCTGAGGCTTGTGGAATCCTTCCGGACCAGGGATCAAATCCATGACTCCTACATTGGCAGGCAGATTCTTAACCACTGGACCACCAGGGACATCCAAAAATGTCAGTGTTTGAAAATTAGTTTATAGTGGTTGAACTACAGTGTATTTAATGCCAAGATAGTTCAACCTGGAGAAATTACAGCCTTGTTTTTGGCAGTGTTTTGGTAATAATGACAGAGAAATTCATCAGTTTTATGTATTTCCGCAAAATACATAGGAATATAGTCAAAGTATGCTTTATTTTTCTATTTGAAATGATATTTTGTATTTGCTAGTAACATTTAGATAGAAAAAATAAAATGATTCTACTTTAAAAACTGTGAAAAAAAATTGCTTAAACAATTATTCTGTTTGTGGTTAAGTCACCAACTTGAGACATAGGTAGGGCCTTCCTTTTTCTTAGTTTCTTTTCCATTTTTGGAGATTGCTTTTCAAAAGAACTTGATACACTGCGATTTATGATTATATGTTAAACCATGATAAAGCCCAGACTGTACAGCATGGTGCATTTAGAGAGTTCTAGTTTTTTAAAAAAAACACTTTGAAAGTTATTCTGTTTGGAAATATTTTCAAACTGACAGAAATTTTAAGTATAGCTCAAAGACTATCCTTATATCCTTTAGCGTTATCTGTTAGTATCTTGCCTTTCTGGTGTTACTGTCCCTCTCTCAATTTACTGGCGAATCTTAGACCAATTCTTTACCTTCAGATGTGCAGAAAGCCCACATACAAGGAGCCCTGAATTCTCATCTGGACACTCACCGCCTGCCTCCCTCATTAGGAGGAACTGATAAAGCTCCAGTATCACTTTCTTGATCTGTTCTGCAAGAAAATTGATCTTGTAAGATTCCACCTTTCAGATTGAAGAATCAAAGCCAACCAGACACATTGCATGATGCTTAGGAAAAGAAGCTGAAGTGATTTCTGCTTCCCAAGAGGCCCCATCTGTGGGTCGGGAGGGAGGAGGTAGGGGCTCTGGGTATGGGGGCTTCAGCAGTTGGGCTTCCAGGCTCTGGAGCACTGGCTCAGCAGTTGTGGCTCACGGGCTTAGTTACCCTGAGGCTTGTGGAATCCTTCCGGACCAGGGATCAAATCCATGACTCCTACATTGGCAGGCAGATTCTTAACCACTGGACCACCAGGGACATCCAAAAATGTCAGTGTTTGAAAATTAGTTTATAGTGGTTGAACTACAGTGTATTTAATGCCAAGATAGTTCAACCTGGAGAAATTACAGCCTTGTTTTTGGCAGTGTTTTGGTAATAATGACAGAGAAATTCATCAGTTTTATGTATTTCCGCAAAATACATAGGAATATAGTCAAAGTATGCTTTATTTTTCTATTTGAAATGATATTTTGTATTTGCTAGTAACATTTAGATAGAAAAAATAAAATGATTCTACTTTAAAAACTGTGAAAAAAAATTGCTTAAACAATTATTCTGTTTGTGGTTAAGTCACCAACTTGAGACATAGGTAGGGCCTTCCTTTCTTAGTTTCTTTTCCATTTTTGGAGATTGCTTTTCAAAAGAACTTGATACACTGCGATTTATGATTATATGTTAAACCATGATAAAGCCCAGACTGTACAGCATGGTGCATTTAGAGAGTTCTAGTTTTTTAAAAAAAACACTTTGAAAGTTATTCTGTTTGGAAATATTTTCAAACTGACAGAAATTTTAAGTATAGCTCAAAGACTATCCTTATATCCTTTAGCGTTATCTGTTAGTATCTTGCCTTTCTGGTGTTACTGTCCCTCTCTCAATTTAAGAAAAATTTTTTTATTGGAGTATAGTTGACTTATGATATTGTGTTAGTTTCAGGTGTACAGCAACGTGAATCAGTTATATATGAATCAGATATATATATATATATATATATATATATATATTCTTTTTAGGGTTCTTTTCCTGTCTAGGCCACTACAGAGTATTGAGTTCCCTGTGCTATTCAGCAGGTTATTATTAGTTCGCTATTTGCATATAGTAGGGTATATACATTAGTCCCAATTGTCCATTTTATCCCTTCCCTCCCGACCCTTGGTAGCCAGAAGTTTGTTTTCTCCATCTGTGACTCTACTTCTGTTTTGTAGATAAGTTCATTTGTACTCTTTTTTTTAAGATTCCACATTTAAGTGATATAGTGTGATATCTGTCCTTCTGTGTCTGGCTTGCTTCACTCAGTATGATAGTGTCTAGGTCTGTCCATGTTGCTGCAAATGGCATTATTCCATTCTTTTTAATGGCTGAGTAACATTCCATTGTATATGTGCTACATCTTTATCCACTATGTTGATCGACATTTAGGTTGCTTCTATGTCCTGGCCATTGCAAATAGTGCTGCAGTGAACATTGGGGCATGTGTATCTTTTTGAATTGTGGTTTTTGTCTATGTCCAAGACTGGGTCATATAGTAGTTCTATTTTTTTAAGGAACCTCCATACTCTGTAAATTGGCTATATTGATTTACATTCCCACCAACAGGGTAGAAGGGTTCTCTTTTCTCCATACGCTCTCCAGCATTTATAGGTTGTGGTTTTTTGATGATAGCTATTCTGACTGATGTGAGGTGATACCTCACTATAGTTTTGATTTGCATTTCTCTAATACTTAGTGATGTTAAAGTACCTTTTCATGTGCTTTTTGGCCATTGTATATCTTCTTTGGGGAAATGTCAGTTTAGATCTTCTGTCCATTTTTTGATTGGGTTATTTGTTGTTTGATCTTGAGATACATGAATTCTTTGTATATTTTGGAGGCTAATCCCTTGTTAGTGGTTTCATTTGCAAATATTTTATCCTGTTCTCAGGGTTGTCTTTTTCTTTTGTTCATGGTTTTCTTTGATGTGCAAAATCTTTTAAGTATATTTATTTTTGTTTTTATTTTCATTACTCTAGGAAGTGGATTAGAAAAGATCTTGCTGTAGTTTATGTCAGTGTTATGCCTAAGTTTTCCTCTAAGACTTTTATAGTATCCATCCTTACAGTTATAGCTTTAATCCATTTTGAGTTTATTTTTGTGTATGATGTTAGTGAGTGTTCTGATTTCATTCTTTTACATATATCTGTTCAGTTTTCTCAGCACCACTTATTATTAAAGAGACTATCTTTTCTCCATTGTGTATTCTTGCTTCCTTTGTTGTAGACTAGGTGATCATAGGTTTGTGGGTTTATCTCTGGGCTTTTTGTTTTTTTCCATTGATCTATATTTCTGTTTTTGTGCCAGTACCATACTGTTTTGCTTACTGTAGCTTTGTAGTTTAGTCTGAAGTCAGGGCACCTGATTCCTCCAGCTTTGTTTTTCTTTCTCAAGATTGCTTTGGCTATTTGAGGTCTTTTATGTTTCAATATGAATTACACAACTTTTTTGTTCTAGTTCTGTGAAAAATTCCATTGGTAATTTTATAGGGATTGCCTTGAATCTGTAGATTGCTTTGGGTAGTATTTGTGTCATTTTCACAATTTTGACTCTTCCAGACCAAGAACATGGTATAATGCTCCCTCTGTTTTTGATATCTGTTATTTCTTTCATTAGTATCTTATAGTTGAAAAATGTGGAACACTTCATGAATATGTGTGTCATCTTCATGCAGGGGCCATGCTAAGTTTCTTATTGTTCCAATTTTAGTATATGTGTGGCCAAAGTGAGCACCCCTTATAGGCAACTTTTTGATTTTAAGTTTTTGGCTTATTCTTCCATTGCTGGATTTAAAAAATGTAAGTAAATGCATATGCATACATGCATCTGTGTGTTCTCCTCTTTTTACACCAAAAGTGGCACACACTGTGTGTTTCTCACCTGTGTCTGAGAGATCACACACAATAAGCTGTAGAGGTCTCCCCATGCCTCTTCACTCTGTGATATGGCTACGTCATGACTTATTCAAATAGTCCCCTAGAGTGACCTTGGCTCATATTTCATCTCCAGCATCTCTTGGTTCCCATGGCATTTCTGACCCTGATCATCTAATCTTCCTGTCTATCCTCTGTACCTTTTAAATGATCATTCGGCTAGATTCCCATTCTATCTTTCATCCAGAGTTGATTCTCATTGTTTACAACCAGGAGTTCTGGTTGCTCCAAGGAGTAATTGGAACAGTTGAAACAGAAGGCGAAGAAGAAGGTTGCCGAGTCTTTAGAAGGGCGGAACACTTGGGCTCGGGACAGCTGGGCTCCCTCGCCAGGGTCTGCCCACTGAAGTGACGGATGCATGCTGCCCGAAGCCACTGTGACGGATGGGACGTTTCTCTGTGAGGCTGGCCAAGCAACTTCCAAGGCAGTTTTTGTTCATTTGTTCTTAAACTCCCATTACCTCTAACAAGGACTGTGTCCATGATCAAACCTCTGTCAGGCTCCTCTGAGGCCTGTTTGTGACTCTGCCTCATCCTTGGCCAGGGTTTGACCTGGAAAGCCCAGTTTTAGTAAGAATCTTGCTAACTAGCACAGAAAGAACCCCCTCATCCTTGATATCTAGTTTTAGATAATTTAGTAACTTTCTATCCACTGACCCCTGACTATTGGCTGTAAACTGCCTGCCTCTGTTGATGTATTTATAGTTAAGCTCAGTTCTGTACTGAAATCTTGTTTCATTTCTGCATAGGTTGAATAAAATCTGTCTTATCCTTTTAACAAGGGTCCATTGAGGTTTCTTATTAACACCTGTGTTTATGAGTGTTTTCTGTTCCTTGCAAGTCAGAAAGAATCCTGAAAAGCACAAAAGGGTTCTATAATAAAATTTAAACATAGTCAATGTTTTATCACAAACTTATTGCTTTGTAAGGAATCAAAACATGAGTTTTTATTTCTTGAGTTCACTTTTTCTGTGAAAAATTTAAATGATAACGCATAAGTTAGAAAAAGTTACAGAAAAGAATCGACATACTGCCACATGCTTTGAGTAGAGCCCCATCCCTGAATGGGGAGTGTTTTGGCCAGCTCAGCCTGCCCCAGGCACCCCTCTCCTGACCTTCTCTCCGCTCTATTCCTGGGATGCAGGGAGTCATTCCAGTCTCTTCCCTCTCTTACTCAGTCCTGTTGTGTCTTTACTGGGATTTATTACATTCCAGCCCTGGAAAAGGGCCTGGGAACCCACTTAATACTCTTACCTGGAGAACGCCATGGACCGAGGAGCCAGGTGGGCTACGGTCTGTAGGGTTGCCAAGAGTCGGACCCGACTGAAGCAACTTAGCATTGCATTCCAGATGGCCTCGGTTTGCAGCTTGGAGTTCTGCAAGCATCTAATAATAATTTAAATGAACCTTTTATAGACTTTAAAGCAGTTAAGAGACGTAAAATTCCTTCATGATTAGTTTCCAGTTTACACCGTTATTGTTGGAGGTTGTGACTTTTGTAGTTTCTGTGTTCTAATACATGATTCATTTTGTTGACCATTTATAGCACTTTAAGATTAGTATTAGGGGAGCATAAGGTTTAATGTATTTCTATTAAGGCATTCTATTAGAACTTCTTTTTATTATCCTTGGCCAGGGTTTGACCTGGAAAGCCCAGTTTTAGTAAGAATCTTGCTAACTAGCACAGAAAGAACCCCCTCATCCTTGATATCTAGTTTTAGATAATTTAGTAACTTTCTATCCACTGACCCCTGACTATTGGCTGTAAACTGCCTGCCTCTGTTGATGTATTTATAGTTAAGCTCAGTTCTGTACTGAAATCTTGTTTCATTTCTGCATAGGTTGAATAAAATCTGTCTTATCCTTTTAACAAGGGTCCATTGAGGTTTCTTATTAACACCTGTGTTTATGAGTGTTTTCTGTTCCTTGCAAGTCAGAAAGAATCCTGAAAAGCACAAAAGGGTTCTATAATAAAATTTAAACATAGTCAATGTTTTATCACAAACTTATTGCTTTGTAAGGAATCAAAACATGAGTTTTTATTTCTTGAGTTCACTTTTTCTGTGAAAAATTTAAATGATAACGCATAAGTTAGAAAAAGTTACAGAAAAGAATCGACATACTGCCACATGCTTTGAGTAGAGCCCCATCCCTGAATGGGGAGTGTTTTGGCCAGCTCAGCCTGCCCCAGGCACCCCTCTCCTGACCTTCTCTCCGCTCTATTCCTGGGATGCAGGGAGTCATTCCAGTCTCTTCCCTCTCTTACTCAGTCCTGTTGTGTCTTTACTGGGATTTATTACATTCCAGCCCTGGAAAAGGGCCTGGGAACCCACTTAATACTCTTACCTGGAGAATGCCATGGACCGAGGAGCCAGGTGGGCTACGGTCTGTAGGGTTGCCAAGAGTCGGACCCGACTGAAGCAACTTAGCATTGCATTCCAGATGGCCTCGGTTTGCAGCTTGGAGTTCTGCAAGCATCTAATAATAATTTAAATGAACCTTTTATAGACTTTAAAGCAGTTAAGAGACGTAGAATTCCTTCATGATTAGTTTCCAGTTTACACCGTTATTGTTGGAGGTTGTGACTTTTGTAGTTTCTGTGTTCTAAGACATGATTCATTTTGTTGACCATTTATAGCACTTTAAGATTAGTATTAGGGGAGCATAAGGTTTAATGTATTTCTATTAAGGCATTCTATTAGAACTTCTTTTTATTATGGCTTTTCTGTTATTTTTTGGTTTTGCTGTTTTACTTTAGGGCTTTTTATTAGCTACCATATATGCTCAAGGTGAATTTTAACCTCAAGGTGAATATAAACTGTTTATCTTGGTACAAATATTTAAGATTTTTATCTTTAATTCTACTTTGGAGGATAGTCATATTGAAGCAGCTATTCATTTTCTGTACATATGCAATATTTTTATCCAATCTTAAGAAGAGCAATTACAAACCAATAGAAAGAGAATTACAAGAGAAAAATAGGGAAGGATGTGAACACACAATTCACAACCCCCTGCAAATGACTATAAATATTTAAGAGATGTTTAACTTCACGATTGTCAAAGACTTGCAGATTAAAACAGCAGTGAGATAACAGCCATTTCTCATCTATCATAGAGGCTAAGATGAAACAAAGTTAAATACATTTCTCGTAGAAACTAATGGATATAATTTTTAAAGAATATTTTCCCTAATAATTTATTAAAATAAATAATCAGAGATCTATACAAGGAATTGGCCACGGAGCTATTCATTATATTGTTGTTTATCACAGTAAAAAATTGGAACCAATCTAAAAGCTAAAATAAAAAAGTATCAGCTAAATAAATTTAGGCGAGTCTAATATATAACCATTAAATCATATTCTAAAGAATGTTCAGTAATATGATAACATTTCATGATATCTTGTGAACTAGAAATAAGGATGTACATATGCATATAAAAGCAGAGATGTCACTTAGCTGACAAAGGTCTGTATAGTCGAAGCTGTGGTTTTTCTAGAGGATGTGAGAGTTGGACCAAAAGAAGGCTGAGTGCTGAGGAAATGATGCTTTTCAAATGTGGTGCTAGAGAAGGCTATTGAGAGTCCCTTGGACAAAAAGGAGATTGAGCCAGTCAATCGGAAAGGAAATCAACCCTGAATATTCATTGGAAGGACGATTACTGAAGCTGGAGTGCCAACCTTTTGGCCACCTGATGTGAAGAGCTGACTCTTTAGAAAAGAGCCTGATGCTGGGAAACATTGAGGGCGGGAGGAGAAGGGGGTGACAGAGGATGAGGTGATTGGGTGGCATCACCGACCCAGTGGGAAACGAGTTGGAGAAAACTCCGGGAGATGGTAAAGGACAGGGAAGCCTGGCGTGCTGCAGTCCGTGGGGTGGGAAAGAGTTGGACATGGCTTAACGACTGAACAACAAGATACATATACAGACGTGTGTATGTAGATACATACACACATAAGATTCTTTTTAGAAAAGGGAGATGGTAGAGCATTTCTCATGGAAAACAGACTGTAATAGGGCTCAAGTTGTTTTTTTTAGATTTTCACAATAAACTCATATAATTTTTATAATAAATCAGCGTCAAAAACTGTATTATAAACCTTAGTATTATAATTATTTAAAAGAAGCTGAAGATTAAGAGAATGATGTTATATTTTGCATAAGAGAAAATGATAGAAATCATTCAGAGTGAACATGCTATGTATTTGTATCAATATTGAGATCACTCTATGGATATACTTGCATGCTTTTCTTTTTTAGAGATTGATATCAAATTTTTGCCTCTTTAATGTGTTACCTTCCATGCAATCAGATCTGTTCTATTATTGATGATCATTTCATTATTAAGTTTGGTTCGTATGACATTAATAGACAAAGTTTCTAAAGTGGGGATTTTTGAAAGGGAAACCATTTGAAGATAAAGATGTTTCTTATGATTTAGAATCATAAAAGAGGAGACTTTGACTTTACTTCCGTTAAAGCTTTCAATAATTTCCCCATCATGCTGGTCTTTGTATAAATATGAGACAATGTAAACTATTGATAGCCTTGCACGGCTCCTTTCTGCAGTTCCGTAGCTCTTCAGGCAGTGGGTTTGGGTGAATTTCACTTCTAGCCACTGGATGGCAGTTACCTTCCACCGGTGGTTGACTTTTTTCCACGTCTCTCCACAGTTGAGACTGCGTCATCTAATGTGCTGTGCTTGAAAGGAAACAAGAACAGAATCCAACATGTAGTATCTCTGGATTAATCTCACTTTATTAACCTTCCAATGTAAGATTTTATAGGGCAGAAGATTAAAATGCTGTATATCTTGTAACTGGAATTCTGAGGTTTTCTTTTTAAAAAGAAAAAAGCCTGATAAGCCTCAGCCTGTTGATTCACGCCGCTCCTTTCATGCATCTGTGGATCCATTATTAATAGTGGAGTTTTACCAACTTGACATTCCTCTACTGCAGATAGTATTGCAACACCAATTCTCTGTAAGCAAAATGTTTGTAAATCTTCGTGGATGACTCCAGGCAGTGATAACTTCACTCTTGGCGTATTGAAATTCACTCTAATGAATAATGCAGTTCACAGAATTTCAGTTTGCAGTTCTATCCCGTTTGATAATCTCTCAGTACAATGATAATAAAAAAGAGCACCTGTTTGTATGTTTTGGGGCCAGAAACAAAACGTAAGAGCTGACGGTTGTGTAAACCTCAAGCTTCCTTCTAGGCTAATACAGGGGAGTAGAAATTCAGAATGCATATGCGTCCTCTGTTTAAGTTAGGACCCAGGAGAAGAAAAGTAACACAGGAGGAGCTGGAGTTTGCCTTTTACATTTATCAGTTCCTCTGCCACGTACTCTGAATAACAGTACTATTACCAATGTGACACATTAAAACAGAAAACAAGGATGAGAACAACAGTGGCATGAAAAACACCTTCAAGAGGACTAATAATTATTACTATATACAGTGTGTGTGTGTGTGCTAAGTCGCTTCAGTTGTGTCTGAATCTTTGTGACTCTATGAACTGTATGTAGCCCGCCAGGCTCCCTGTCCACGGAATTTCCCAGTTGCTTGCCCTCCCTCCAGTGGATCTTCCCGACCCAAGGATTGAACTCGACTCTCTTACTTCTCCTGCACTGGCAGGAGAGTTCTTTACTACTAGTGTCGCCTGGGAAGCCTGCAGATACATTATAGGGTAATTTAAAAATGATCACTTATTATATGCAAGATGCATCCTATTCACAATATTAAAAATCTTTTTTCCAAAAATAACCTAGTACAGATTATATTTCTAAACTGTGATTATTATTATTCAGGATGGAGACTATTTGAATCAAAGCATGAGGAGTTAGCATTTCAGAGAGGAGAGCCCTGAGATTCAGGAAGGACTCCACAGAGGAAGGACATGGGGACATATGCTTGACACACGAATGTGGAGCTTTGACCGGAAAAGGAGGGGCGTGGGTTTCAGACGGATTTTGAAGGTATGTCTGGAGAAGAACAGGGACTCCCACTGGCTGAGTGGATGACGGCGATGTCCTTTCACAAGAGCGAGGGTATAGAAAGGGCAGGAGGTGGCCTCAAGCTCTTTCTTCACTGTTGCACATTTTTGACTGGAACCTCCCCTTCCCTTTGCTTTTCCCTGTGTATCAGAATAAACTTGTTAAACTGAAATGAGAATTTTAGTGAGATTCAATCTCTGAAATGGTTGTGTGCATGCTAAGTCACTTCAGTCACGTCCGACTCTTTGGGACCCTGTGGACTGTAGCCTGCCAAGTCCGTGGGATTCTCCAGGTGAGAATACTGGAGTGGGTTGCCACACCCTCCTCCAGGGGATCTTCTGGACCCAGGGATTGAACCCCTGTCTCTTACATCTCCTGCATTGGCAGGCAGGTTCTTCACCACCAGCGCCACCTGGAAGACCATGAATCAAATGGAACTAATTAGAGAAGCAGGCTGATAGACTGCTTACCACTTGGAAAACTTCCTACAGGACAAACTTTTCAGACTTAAAAATGTTTTTCATTTCATTAATTTTCTTTTTTTTAAAGGACAAATGTAATTCCCCGATGAGGATAACCATTTGGAGGAAAATTGCCTTCAACTGGGGTTTCTTTTAGTCGTAATTGCCTCGCTTTTTCTCCTAGGAGACTGCTTTTTCAGCTCTGTGCATTTTCTGGATTAGGAAAGCAATAGATTTTCTCCTATCGCTCTGCATCACTCAAGGAATTAACACCTTCGATTTTTGTTTTTCTGTGCTTTGTTATTATAATGTTAGAAGCCACTGGGCCCGCTGTGTTTTCTTCCTTCTGTTGTTTGGCTGAAAATCCCACTTGCGTTTAACAGAGCCTGTGCTCTGCCTTCGACTTCAGGTTGATGATGTGATCCTGATTTTTCCAAAAATACCTAGTACAGATTATATTTCTAAACTGTGATTATTATTATTCAGGATGGAGACTATTTGAATCAAAGCATGAGGAGTTAGCATTTCAGAGGAGAGCCCTGAGATTCAGGAAGGACTCCACAGAGGAAGGACATGGGGACATATGCTTGACACACGAATGTGGAGCTTTGACCGGAAAAGGAGGGGCGTGGGTTTCAGACGGATTTTGAAGGTATGTCTGGAGAAGAACAGGGACTCCCACTGGCTGAGTGGATGACGGCGATGTCCTTTCACAAGAGCGAGGGTATAGAAAGGGCAGGAGGTGGCCTCAAGCTCTTTCTTCACTGTTGCACATTTTTGACTGGAACCTCCCCTTCCCTTTGCTTTTCCCTGTGTATCAGAATAAACTTGTTAAACTGAAATGAGAATTTTAGTGAGATTCAATCTCTGAAATGGTTGTGTGCATGCTAAGTCACTTCAGTCACGTCCGACTCTTTGGGACCCTGTGGACTGTAGCCTGCCAAGTCCGTGGGATTCTCCAGGTGAGAATACTGGAGTGGGTTGCCACACCCTCCTCCAGGGGATCTTCTGGACCCAGGGATTGAACCCCTGTCTCTTACATCTCCTGCATTGGCAGGCAGGTTCTTCACCACCAGCGCCACCTGGAAGACCATGAATCAAATGGAACTAATTAGAGAAGCAGGCTGATAGACTGCTTACCACTTGGAAAACTTCCTACAGGACAAACTTTTCAGACTTAAAAATGTTTTTCATTTCATTAATTTTCTTTTTTTTAAAGGACAAATGTAATTCCCCGATGAGGATAACCATTTGGAGGAAAATTGCCTTCAACTGGGGTTTCTTTTAGTCGTAATTGCCTCGCTTTTTCTCCTAGGAGACTGCTTTTTCAGCTCTGTGCATTTTCTGGATTAGGAAAGCAATAGATTTTCTCCTATCGCTCTGCATCACTCAAGGAATTAACACCTTCGATTTTTGTTTTTCTGTGCTTTGTTATTATAATGTTAGAAGCCACTGGGCCCGCTGTGTTTTCTTCCTTCTGTTGTTTGGCTGAAAATCCCACTTGCGTTTAACAGAGCCTGTGCTCTGCCTTCGACTTCAGGTTGATGATGTGATCCTGATTTGTCTCAAAATGATGGTCAGAATGGCAGGAAATTTGGTGATGGCGTGATATTTGCTTGAGAGGTCATTTTCCTTTAGTCTTTAGGATGTGAAAGGAGGAGACTGAAATAGATGGGGAGGTTAAGAGAGTGAGGAAGCCCAGATGTCCAAGGTGGCGTGGGCCTCGACCAGGAAATTGACGGTGATATAGATGCTGGAGTGGCTTCATGGGGAACAGGGAGGCACTGTCTTCCTTCAAGAGTTTTCTCTGGAAGCAGATTCAGATGCTAACCCTTTGCTTTGGTGGAGCGGGAGGAAGTGGACAAGCAGGAAGTATTCTCTCCTGGCGGTCCAGCCATTTCGTTCTCTGTGGTCCCCCTCTCCTTTTGCCTTCTATTTTCCCAGCGTCAGGGTCTTACTGTTGTTTTATCATGTTGTGTTGGTTTCTGCCCTGCGTCAACATGCATCAGCCAGAGGTATACCTATGACCCTTGCTCTTGTGCCTCCCTCCCACCCCCCACCCTGTTCCACCCCTGAAGGATGCCACAGAGTACCCGCTGAGTTCCCTATGGCAGACAGCAAATCCCGCGGCTCTCTGCTTTACCTGTGGTAATGTTATGTTTCAGTGTTACTGTCTCAGTCTGTCCCACCGGCTCCTTCCCCCACTGTGTCCACAAGCCTGGTCTCTAGGTCTGTGTCTCTCTTGCTGCCTTGCAAATAGGTTCCTCAGTACCTTTTTTCTAGATTCCATGTAGGTATGATCAGATACACATATACATATATTTGTTCTCTTTCTGACTTACTTCACTCTGTGTATCGGGCGCTAGGTTCATCTACCTCACTTGATCTGATGCAAAGTTATTCCCTTTAATGACTGGAATTTATTCTTTACGTATGCAACAATGGAGTTTACGTTTCCTTTCTGAAATGGTTTATTCAAGTGTTTGCTGTTGAAGGAAACAGCGGGATTTGAGATTTGCCTTGTAAAATCTGTAGGCAGTAATGACATTTATTACAAATTATGTTATAGTCTGTAAGAAAGATCAAATATAGAAAACACGAGCAGGTAAATAAACTGGGTTATTTTTGCCTTCTTTGGCAAAATAAATTCTGCTTTCTGGATAGCAGAGTAACTCATTTGTAACTGTAGGTTATTTGGGGTTGAAGGACTTAATTAGTTCCGGGATGAGGTTATACATGGGGCTTTCTTCATTCACTGAATGAGCAATGCAGAGATCCAGAAATAAAGCTGTGATGCAGACTTGTCCATCCCTGATCTCTTAAGAGGTTGCAGTGGAATTGGTGTAGGTCAGAGGTCACCAGAAGCAAAGCATCTGAACGTCCCCTTGAACCCTGACCTTCTATCAACTTCTCTCTGAGTCATCATTCTTGGCTCTGACAGGATATATCTTCCTTTGATATTTACCCTGGTTTATCTTTAATCTTTTCAAAGAGAGACAGAACATTCTTTCTAGAAATCATTGCTTGGTTTCTGGTGCATGAATTTTCTGTATCTATCTGATCAGGATTTTTTAAAAAATTTAATTAATTTATTTGTTTTTACAGAATTTTGTTGTTCTTGTATTCAAAAGTTTTCCCACCTCATGAGTCAATGTATCATTTTGCTGCCAGACCCCTTGGCATGGGAGGGAGTGCTAACAGCTGAGTTTATAAAGGTCTTAGTTATTTTCATGGGTTTGTGTTGATGATAGTGTTAGTCGCTCACTTGTGTCCAACTGTTTGCCAGCCAGGCTCCTCTGTCCATGGAATTCTCCAGGCAAAAGTACTGGAGTGGGTAGCCATTCCCTTGAATATCATATTAAAAGGGTTTTCAAAGTCCTGCTGTCACACACCAGGAAGCCCCTCATGATGGTGGCTGAGTGACATGCTTCTGATCGGGGCGCTAGGTTCATCTACCTCACTTGATCTGATGCAAAGTTATTCCCTTTAATGACTGGAATTTATTCTTTACGTATGCAACAATGGAGTTTACGTTTCCTTTCTGAAATGGTTTATTCAAGTGTTTGCTGTTGAAGGAAACAGCGGGATTTGAGATTTGCCTTGTAAAATCTGTAGGCAGTAATGACATTTATTACAAATTATGTTATAGTCTGTAAGAAAGATCAAATATAGAAAACACGAGCAGGTAAATAAACTGGGTTATTTTTGCCTTCTTTGGCAAAATAAATTTTGCTTTCTGGATAGCAGAGTAACTCATTTGTAACTGTAGGTTATTTGGGGTTGAAGGACTTAATTAGTTCCGGGATGAGGTTATACATGGGGCTTTCTTCATTCACTGAATGAGCAATGCAGAGATCCAGAAATAAAGCTGTGATGCAGACTTGTCCATCCCTGATCTCTTAAGAGGTTGCAGTGGAATTGGTGTAGGTCAGAGGTCACCAGAAGCAAAGCATCTGAACATCCCCTTGAACCCTGACCTTCTATCAACTTCTCTCTGAGTCATCATTCTTGGCTCTGACAGGATATATCTTCCTTTGATATTTACCCTGGTTTATCTTTAATCTTTTCAAAGAGAGACAGAACATTCTTTCTAGAAATCATTGCTTGGTTTCTGGTGAATGAATTTTCTGTATCTATCTGATCAGGATTTTTTAAAAAATTTAATTAATTTATTTGTTTTTACAGAATTTTGTTGTTCTTGTATTCAAAAGTTTTCCCACCTCATGAGTCAATGTATCATTTTGCTGCCAGACCCCTTGGCATGGGAGGGAGTGCTAACAGCTGAGTTTATAAAGGTCTTAGTTATTTTCATGGGTTTGTGTTGATGATAGTGTTAGTCGCTCACTTGTGTCCAACTGTTTGCCAGCCAGGCTCCTCTGTCCATGGAATTCTCCAGGCAAAAGTACTGGAGTGGGTAGCCATTCCCTTGAATATCATATTAAAAGGGTTTTCAAAGTCCTGCTGTCACACACCAGGAAGCCCCTCATGATGGTGGCTGAGTGACATGCTTCTGATGGGGTGATATGAGAAGCCCTGGGATGTGTTATTCTTTGTTGCTTTTAGACGATGTCTCGTGAGTGAGTCAGCTAATCATCTCTAATAATAGGATTTGATTTTTACAAGGAACGACATTTGACTGACTTTATTCTCTGGAGGAAAGGTGCGAGATTCTGAGATTACCATTTCATGACATTTTAGCACAAGAGAAAAGCAAAGAGAAACTGTGTGCAGGATTAAGTAAGAATTTTGATGTTTGCTGGTGAACTGGGCTCTCTGCTTTCTTCTTTCTCTGTCAAGTAAATAAGCACAACTGTGATAATGGCGAGCCAGCCTCAAAGTGGTCCTCCAGTGGACCTTGGGCCCCTGAGATCTCATTTCTGCAGCTGTGATCTTGGCTTCCTGCAGGGCCGTGTGTATCTGTTAGTGGAAATCAGTGGGAGCAGGTGGATAGGGGATAGGGGCCCTCTCAGTATTATTTACTGGTCATTGACTTCTTCATTATCAGACTTATGTAAGGAAAGACACTGTTCTCCTAAATAAATACCTGACAAACTAAATCAGACCCAAAAAAGATGGAATATGAGTTGGAGTTTCTCTTGTTTTGTGTTTGAGAAAATGATCATGCCGCGGCACCTTAGAAAGCCCATGTGTGGAACAGTAGCAACAAACAGGTAACATAGAGGTAAAGACCATTTGTATCTACAGCTTTCACGAAGCAAGAACTATCACATTAATAAGGATTCCTTGGCTCCTCTCGTGGTTCAGTGGTAGACAATGTCTGCCTGACAATGCAAGAGACAGGGGAAGATCCCACATACCATGGAGCAGCAAAGCCCGTGTGCCACAACTATTGAGCGTGTGCTCTGAAGCCTGGGAGCAGCTGCAGCTACTGAAACCTGAACCCTCTAGATCCCATGCTCTGTAACAGGAGAAGCCACTGCAATGAGAAGCCCACACATCACAACTCAAGAGTAGCCCCTGCTTACCACAACTAGAAAAAAAAAAAAAACACAAAACACAAAATCAACCCACAGCAATGAAGACCCAGCACAGCAAAAAAAAAAAAAAAGGTAAAACAATAAGGATTCTTTTTACATCTCTGGTTAATACTTATCTTATTGTTTGGGTCATGAATTTTGGAAAGAACATGTAATTAAGGCATAGGATCATTCCCAAAGTGTTGCTTATCCTTTAATTGTAACTACAAACAAGGTGCTAATTAAGGAAGTATTGTTTTTCTCAATGGTGTGTGAAATGAAACCCAAATTTTGGTTTTAAATAAAGAGCAAGTGGGATAACCAAACGAGATAGTATGATCTGGAAAGGACTAACATGAAAAAATTTTAGCCATGCTAAGTAGCTGATCGAAAAGCAGCATATTTAATGGACTTACTACCATGAATTCTGTGATGTGCACCTAAAATTTGATTTTAATATCTTCATTTGGAGTCCCTGAGCTTGTTTGTGTTTGGGAGGAGAGTCTTAAAAAAGCACTACAGCTTAATTTTAAAAAGGTTTTGTTGAAATATAGTTGATTTATAATGTTGCGTTAGTTTCAGGTGTACAGCGAAGTGATTCAGTTACACATATACATATCTATTCTTTTTTCGCTTCTTTTCCTTTATGGGTTATTATAAGATATTGAGTATAGTTCCTTGTACTATGCAATAGGTCCTTGTTGATTATCTGTATATAGTAGTATATTTATTTTAATTCCAAGCTCATAATTTATTTATCTCCCCTTCCCCCTATGATAACCGTAAGTTTGTTTTCTGTGTCTGTGGGCCTATTTCTGTATTTTCCTATTTCCGTTTTGTAAATAAGTTCTGTTTGTATCACTTTTTTAGGTTCATGTATTAGTGATACTGTATGATACTTGCCTTTGTCTGACTGACTTCACCTGCAGAATGAGGATCTCTAGGTCCATCCGTATGGTTGCAAATAGGATTATTTCATTCTATTTTAATGACTGAGTAGTAGTCCTTGAAAGCAGTACAGCTTCATACACAAAGAGCAAGTGCCATGGTCCAGGGAACGTCATTTGTTCAGGACTGGGCATCTAGAATCGGAAAAATTTCTGTGGGGAAAACAGTATTATAAAAGCTCTCACCACTCTGCAGAGTTAAAGTCAGATGACTCCAGTGATAGCCTCATTTTTCCAGTGTTTTGTTTGCCTTGTTGTAAGATTGTACTTGTAAAATTCATGTTTAGATAATGTTTCTGTTACTTTAAGATGCTGTATGCTTGGGATGCAAGTGAGACTTAGTTCATGCCTCTTGGTTAAAGCTGGGTGGTGCCTGTAGGATCATCTGGTCACCTACCTCCTGTTGTTCCTGGGTAATTGGGACCAGATTGGCAGGGGGTTTATCAATATCATACAACCAACCGGTATTTAGGTGTCGGCAGCAAAAATGTGGCTTCCCAAAGCAAGGACAGCGCCATTTCTACAAATACGTTGGTTGAAATGTCACCAGAAAAGAGACATGAGATCAGAAGGTTGTTTTTAAGATTCTTGAAATGTATATACCCTACTCCGGTTTATTTAGGTGTCGCAACTAATGGACTTTGAATCTATCAAAAATTTTTTTTTGGAGTCCCTGAGCTTGTTTGTGTTTGGGAGGAGAGTCTTAAAAAAGCACTACAGCTTAATTTTAAAAAGGTTTTGTTGAAATATAGTTGATTTATAATGTTGCGTTAGTTTCAGGTGTACAGCGAAGTGATTCAGTTACACATATACATATCTATTCTTTTTTCGCTTCTTTTCCTTTATGGGTTATTATAAGATATTGAGTATAGTTCCTTGTACTATGCAATAGGTCCTTGTTGATTATCTGTATATAGTAGTATATTTATTTTAATTCCAAGCTCATAATTTATTTATCTCCCCTTCCCCCTATGATAACCGTAAGTTTGTTTTCTGTGTCTGTGGGCCTATTTCTGTATTTTCCTATTTCCGTTTTGTAAATAAGTTCTGTTTGTATCACTTTTTTAGGTTCATGTATTAGTGATACTGTATGATACTTGCCTTTGTCTGACTGACTTCACCTGCAGAATGAGGATCTCTAGGTCCATCCGTATGGTTGCAAATAGGATTATTTCATTCTATTTTAATGACTGAGTAGTAGTCCTTGAAAGCAGTACAGCTTCATACACAAAGAGCAAGTGCCATGGTCCAGGGAACGTCATTTGTTCAGGACTGGGCATCTAGAATCGGAAAAATTTCTGTGGGGAAAACAGTATTATAAAAGCTCTCACCACTCTGCAGAGTTAAAGTCAGATGACTCCAGTGATAGCCTCATTTTTCCAGTGTTTTGTTTGCCTTGTTGTAAGATTGTACTTGTAAAATTCATGTTTAGATAATGTTTCTGTTACTTTAAGATGCTGTATGCTTGGGATGCAAGTGAGACTTAGTTCATGCCTCTTGGTTAAAGCTGGGTGGTGCCTGTAGGATCATCTGGTCACCTACCTCCTGTTGTTCCTGGGTAATTGGGACCAGATTGGCAGGGGGTTTATCAATATCATACAACCAACCGGTATTTAGGTGTCGGCATCAAAAATGTGGCTTCCCAAAGCAAGGACAGCGCCATTTCTACAAATACGTTGGTTGAAATGTCACCAGAAAAGAGACATGAGATCAGAAGGTTGTTTTTAAGATTTTCTTGAAATGTATATACCCTACTCCCAGTGCCCCAAATTCCTAATTACACTTTCTGCTTGAAAGTTGGCTGTGTCCAACTCATTGCAACCCATGGACTGCAGGCTGCCAAGCTTCTCTGCCCATGGGATTTTCCAGGCAAGAATGCTGGAGTGGGTTGCTATTTCCTTCTCCTGTGGATCTTTCTGACCCTGGTATCGAACCTGCGTCTCTTATGTTTCCAGCAATTGGGAGAGTTCTTTACTGCTAGTACCACCTGGGAAGCCCTGTACTAAACTAACATCTGGAATGTCCATTAGCACTGAGCATCTCTCTTCTTCCAGTCTGTACCTGTGGAACTTGGGTGTTCTGTTTAGTGAATGCTTTGCTCTAAATACATAAGCTTTCTGTATTGTCCTCTGGGATTTCACTTGTGTTTCTACCTGCTTCTCTTGAATTTTGGCAGATGAAGCTACAGAAAGCTTACACATCTTCTTTAGCTTTTGCTGCACAATTTTAACTCATGGTAATCATAGCAAAGCCTACACACCACTTAATTTAAGCTTTCCAATTTTGTCTTTTTTGAGAAGAGGCAGCTAAAGTGATAATTGAATCCACACATGATTGGTTATTTTATTTTCTTTTTATTGTGAGTTTTTTCTTTCTATTGTGAATTTAGAAATAAAGAGAAAGATACTGGATGTTTGGGTCTCACCTGTACTGACCTTCAGGCTACCCGGGTAACTCAGTGGTAAAAGTTATAAAAGCTCTCACCACTCTGCAGAGTTAAAGTCAGATGACTCCAGTGATAGCCTCATTTTTCCAGTGTTTTGTTTGCCTTGTTGTAAGATTGTACTTGTAAAATTCATGTTTAGATAATGTTTCTGTTACTTTAAGATGCTGTATGCTTGGGATGCAAGTGAGACTTAGTTCATGCCTCTTGGTTAAAGCTGGGTGGTGCCTGTAGGATCATCTGGTCACCTACCTCCTGTTGTTCCTGGGTAATTGGGACCAGATTGGCAGGGGGTTTATCAATATCATACAACCAACCGGTATTTAGGTGTCGGCATCAAAAATGTGGCTTCCCAAAGCAAGGACAGCGCCATTTCTACAAATACGTTGGTTGAAATGTCACCAGAAAAGAGACATGAGATCAGAAGGTTGTTTTTAAGATTTTCTTGAAATGTATATACCCTACTCCCAGTGCCCCAAATTCCTAATTACACTTTCTGCTTGAAAGTTGGCTGTGTCCAACTCATTGCAACCCATGGACTGCAGGCTGCCAAGCTTCTCTGCCCATGGGATTTTCCAGGCAAGAATGCTGGAGTGGGTTGCTATTTCCTTCTCCTGTGGATCTTTCTGACCCTGGTATCGAACCTGTCTCTTATGTTTCCAGCAATTGGGAGAGTTCTTTACTGCTAGTACCACCTGGGAAGCCCTGTACTAAACTAACATCTGGAATGTCCATTAGCACTGAGCATCTCTCTTCTTCCAGTCTGTACCTGTGGAACTTGGGTGTTCTGTTTAGTGAATGCTTTGCTCTAAATACATAAGCTTTCTGTATTGTCCTCTGGGATTTCACTTGTGTTTCTACCTGCTTCTCTTGAATTTTGGCAGATGAAGCTACAGAAAGCTTACACATCTTCTTTAGCTTTTGCTGCACAATTTTAACTCATGGTAATCATAGCAAAGCCTACACACCACTTAATTTAAGCTTTCCAATTTTGTCTTTTTTGAGAAGAGGCAGCTAAAGTGATAATTGAATCCACACATGATTGGTTATTTTATTTTCTTTTTATTGTGAGTTTTTTCTTTCTATTGTGAATTTAGAAATAAAGAGAAAGATACTGGATGTTTGGGTCTCACCTGTACTGACCTTCAGGCTACCCGGGTAACTCAGTGGTAAAAAATCTGCCTGCCAATGCTGGAGCTGCTGGTTCCATCCCTGGGTCAGGAAAACCCCCTGGAGAGGAGGAAATGGCAACACATTCCTGTGTTTTTGCCAGGAAAACTCCATGGACAAAGGAGCCTGGTGGGTTACAGTCCAGAGGGTAGCAAAGGGTCGGACATGACCGGGTGACTAAACATAAGCTTACTGACTTTCACCTTTTCAAGATGAAAAGACCAATAGGAAAAGCAAAGAACCGGAGCTTTATTTCCATTTCTTTAGTCATCTTGTCTCCAACATGCACTCCTTCTCTAGATTCTCCCTTTCCTGTTGAGTTGTTCTGATCTTTCACTTCACCAAGCTTGGCAACATGGAATCACCGGGACCACTGTGTCTATTTCCCCCCGTTAGAAATTCTATCTGTTTCTCCCCTCTCCTTCAACCGGGATTTATATACAGGAGTAGCTTAGGAGTGGCAGCATGGTGGAGCTAAAAGAACTTGCCTCTTTTTCTTTTTTTTTCTTCTATTCTGAGTTTTATTCTGCTACTTTTAGACTATACATTGTGAGGGTAAATTCATCAGTAATGTTGACAATTTCCCAACAGGAAATACTGACTCTTTTCCGCAAAGGGAATGGGGGTGAGGGGGGGAGCTGACTTGCTTTTCTAAAAGAATTTTATTTTTATTTTACTTTTACAGAGTTTTGGTGTTTACTGCCATACATAAACCCAGAACTTGCCTCTTTTTATTGCCTCTTTTATTTAGCTTGTTTGTTTTTGGCCATGCCATGCCTCATGTCGGATCTTAGTTCCCCCACCAAGAATCGAGTCTGTGCCCCTTGTGGAAGAGCAGAGTCTTTGCCATTGGCACTGCCCAGGAAGCCCCTTAATTTGTTTGTTTTTGAGAGGATCAGGTGACCACTTTCTCCACTCCCTTATCAAATCCTTTATTTTCTCTTGCCTAGGATTCTGACTTCAGTCTTTCTTTCTTCCCGTCCTTCAGCATTATCTTCCTAATCAAGACTTTCATCAATTTATTCTTCAGTGACTTCCTAATGCCGGTGAGGGGCTGACACACACAGTTCAACCTCCACATATTCTTGAGAGATGATTCACCCATGTTTCCTCACAACGATAGCATTAGAAAGGCTTTCTTTTGAACTTTGTGCTTTGCTGGTAGTATCTTTACCATATGTTTTATCCTTGTGTCTTATTTGAATCTGACTGTTCTTCTGAGCTTGAATTAAATCCTCCCTTCTCCAAGAGGTTTCTTTGATTGTTAGATATCATAAAGTGTATTTCATTTGTTCTGAACCATCATCAGATAAAAGACACCATTGTTTACTTTACCAGTAATATAGAAAAACAGCTGTAGATTAATCTAGGATACACTGCTTTCTAGAATTTTCTTTAATTGAAAAAAGCTCTTTTCTCAACTTAATTAATTGAACATAGACTCAGTTAAACATTTGTTGTTATTCAGTCGCTAATTTGTGTCTGACTCTTTGTGACTCTATGGACTGTAGCATGCTAGGCTTCCCTGTCCTTCACCGTCTCCTGGAGTTTGCTCAGACTCATGCTTATTGAGTGGGTGATGCCATCCAACCATCTGATCCTCTGTCACCCTTTTTCTCCTCCTGCCCTCAATCTGTCCCAGCATCAGGGTCTTTTCCAATGAATTGGCTATTCACAGCAGGTGGCCAAAGGATTGGAGCTTCAGCTTCAGTATCATCAGTCCTTCCAATGATTATTCAGGGTTGATTTCCTTTAGGATTCACTGGTTTGATTAGATATAGATTTAACAAAATCATATGTCACTCTTGTCTATTGATACAAATATAAGTGTAATTAAGGAGTTGGTTAAGAAGTTTCCAAAGCTTCTTAGGTTGAGGGTCTGACTGTCCTGGGGTTTTCTTTCCATCTACTGTCATTTATTCTGAAAGTTGTGATGCTGGTGTTTTCTTGATCTTCCCAGAAGGTGTCAGTGGAAGATTTTCAGAAAACAACCAGGAAATACATTCCTCCCTCAAATGTATTTACAATAGTTTGTTGACTGTGGTATCAGGTGCTGCAGTGCCCTTGTCATGACACCTGAGTGGCACCTGAGTCTGCACAAACTGGCCGTGATGGCTGTCAACCAACGGTTAAGTGCGTAGCAGATGCACCCAAGTTCAATGTGGTAGAAAGCTACAAGAATGTGCTCCTCAGGATGGATGAAATATGGTTCTTTCTCATCTCATTTACCACTTTTTATGCCGCCCCCTTGTATCGTTGTTTACAAGGCCATTAACCTGATGAATGTGTTTAATTCTGCTGGGCCTCAGTGAGACATTTAGAAGTAGAAATCTGTGAAAAATGTGTAGATGGTAACCATTAAAACCTGGATCCACTCTTTCTCTTGGGGACATATTGTTAGGAAATCAGGAGCAAAATTTCAGGCAGCTCTAGACTGGAGTTTGTGGGTTAGGGTAAATTCCTTGGGAATTTGTTCCTGTATTGGTATTGTTACAAACTGTAGTCATAACTTATAAAGTAAAACATAACAAATAAAAGTATTGTCTTGTTTTTCATATATTAGGTACTTATGAGGATCTAGGAGTTTTGCATAATCACAGGTCTCTCAGGCAGGTGGGTTTATTTCTAATGTATAATTTAGGAAACAAAAGCTCTGATGTCATATTGCTGAAAGAGGACAGAGCTGGAATTTAAATCCAGATGTGTCTGACTCCAGAGCTTGCATTTTTTTACTCTACCACATGACATAGGTTGTATACACAGGGCTATAAGGCCAAAAGTAGGTAATTTTTTGTGATTTATCAATGAGTTCAGGAAATTTCACATGTGGATGTAAGCATAAAATGGCAGTAATTTCCAATGTAGATCCAGTGAAGCTTGCATCAAGATTTCTTTTACTTTTTTTAAAAAAATTTTTAAAAGATTTTTAAAAATTGTGGCCTCTTTTTATTGGTTTTTTATTTATTTATTTTCATCCATCTTTATTCTTCGGCCTGTGGGGGCTTTGCATTGCAGTGGCCTCTCTCATTGCACAGCACCGGCTCTGGGCACATGCGCTCCAGAGCATTGGCTTGTAATTGGACACACTGGTCCAGCCACTCGCTCCCTGGCACGTGGGATCTTCCCGGGTCAGGGATTGAACCGGTGTCCTTTGCACTGCAAGGTGGACTCTACCCACTGGACCACCAGGAAAGCACCAAGATTTCTTTTTTTAATGGCAGGTCCTACAATTTGTAATCCTATTTTATTTATAATTACATATGCATTTATATGTTATTTATTTCATATCTTCCCCCAGTGAAGACAGGAAAATTGACTTTTCATTGGTTCTGAGATCTGTATTTTTTACACTTTAACATCTGTGAACTCAGAATGCAGCTTAAAATTGAGGTTTTATTTAAGTGTAATTGGCAGTGTTTAATTTTTCTCTTTGGAGGTTCTCTCATTATGCATTCTACAATTAAAAAAATTTAATGTTTGATTAAGTGTGTTTTTTAGAAATAATTTTATTTATTTGGCTGTTTTGGATCTTGGTTGTGGCCCACGGAATCTTTGTTGCATCATGTGGGATTTTTCATTGTGGCATGTTGGCTCTGGAGCACATGGCTCAGTAGTTGCAATACTGGGGCTTAGTTACTCCTCATTATGTGGGATCTTAGTCCCATGACCAATGATAGAGCCTCCCTACCCTGCATGGCAAAGTTAATTTTTAACCACTGGACCATCAGGGAAGTCCTAAGTGTGTGTTTTAATTAGCTGCTCTATGCTTAGTAATTTCTTTCCTGGTGGCTCAGACAGTAAAGAATCCCCCTGCATTGCAGGAGGCCTGGGTTGAATCCCTGGATTGGATCCCTGGATTGGGAAGATCCCCTGGAGAAGAGAACAGATACCCACTCCAGTTTGCTTAGTACAAATTATTGCACAATTGCATTTATTTCATTTGCCAGCAAGGTCATGGTCAAAATGCTTCAAGTTAAGCTTCAACAATATGTGAACCGAGAACTTCTACATGTACAAGCTGAATTTAGAAAAGACAGAAGAACCAGAGATCACATTGCCAACACCCATTGGATCATAGAAAAAAGCAAGAGAATTCAGAAAAACATCTACTTCTGCTTCATTGACTGCATTAAAGCCTTGACTGTGTGGATCACAACAAATTGTGGAAAATTCTTAAATCTTAAAAAGACCACTTTACCTGCCTCCTGAGAAATCTGTATGCAGGTCAAGAAGCAATAGTTAGAACTGGACATGGAACAACAGACTGGTTCCAAATTGGGAAAGGAGTACATCAAAACTATATTTTGTCACGCTGCTTATTTAACTTCTATGTAGAGTACAACATGCAAAATTCCGGGTTGGATGAAGCACAAACTAGGGTCAAGATTGCCAGGAGAAATATCAACAACCTCAGATATGCTGTTCACATGACACTTACGGCAAAAAGTGAAAAGGAACTAAAGAGCCTCTTTGAAGAGTGAAAGTGTTTTTTAAAAAGATTTAATGTTTGATAAAAGGTGTGTTTTTAATTTTTCTCTTTGGAGGTTCTCTCATTATGCATTCTACAATTAAAATTTAATGTTTGATTAAGTGTGTTTTTTAGAAATAATTTTATTTATTTGGCTGTTTTGGATCTTGGTTGTGGCCCACGGAATCTTTGTTGCATCATGTGGGATTTTTCATTGTGGCATGTTGGCTCTGGAGCACATGGCTCAGTAGTTGCAATACTGGGGCTTAGTTACTCCTCATTATGTGGGATCTTAGTCCCATGACCAATGATAGAGCCTCCCTACCCTGCATGGCAAAGTTAATTTTTAACCACTGGACCATCAGGGAAGTCCTAAGTGTGTGTTTTAATTAGCTGCTCTATGCTTAGTAATTTCTTTCCTGGTGGCTCAGACAGTAAAGAATCCCCCTGCATTGCAGGAGGCCTGGGTTGAATCCCTGGATTGGATCCCTGGATTGGGAAGATCCCCTGGAGAAGAGAACAGATACCCACTCCAGTTTGCTTAGTACAAATTATTGCACAATTGCATTTATTTCATTTGCCAGCAAGGTCATGGTCAAAATGCTTCAAGTTAAGCTTCAACAATATGTGAACCGAGAACTTCTACATGTACAAGCTGAATTTAGAAAAGACAGAAGAACCAGAGATCACATTGCCAACACCCATTGGATCATAGAAAAAAGCAAGAGAATTCAGAAAAACATCTACTTCTGCTTCATTGACTGCATTAAAGCCTTGACTGTGTGGATCACAACAAACTGTGGAAAATTCTTAAAGAGATGGGAATACCAGACCACCTTACCTGCCTCCTGAGAAATCTGTATGCAGGTCAAGAAGCAACAGTTAGAACTGGACATGGAACAACAGACTGGTTCCAAATTGGGAAAGGAGTACATCAAGGCTGTATATTGTCACCCTGCTTATTTAACTTATATGCAGAGTACATCATGCAAAATTCCGGGTTGGATGAAGCACAAACTAGGGTCAAGATTGCCAGGAGAAATATCAACAACCTCAGATATGCTGTTCACATGACACTTACGGCAAAAAGTGAAAAGGAACTAAAGAGCCTCTTGATGAAAGTGAAAGAGGAGAGTGAAAAAGCTGTCTTAAAACTCAACATTCAAAAAATTAAGATCATGGCATCTGGTCCCATCATTTCATGGCAAATAGATGGGAAAAAAATGGAAACAGTGACAGACTTTATTTTTTTGCTGTGGGCAGTGCCTGCAGCTATGAAATTAAAAGATACTGGTTCCTTGTAAGAAAAGCTATGACAAACCTACACAGCATATTAAAAAAACAGAGACATCATTTTGCTGACAAAGGTCTATATAATCAAAGCAGTGGTTTTGCCATTTGTTATGTACAGATGTGAGAATTGGACCATAAAGAAGGCTGAGTGCCGAAGAACTGATTCCTTTGAACTGTGGTGCTAGAGAAGACTGTGGAGAGTCTCTTGAACTGTAATGAGATCAAACCAATCAATCCTAAAGGAAATCAACTGTGAATATTCATTGGAAGGATGATTGCTGAAGCTGAAGCTCCAATCCTTTGGCCACCTGATGTGAAGAGCTGACTCATTGGAAAAAACTCTGATACTGGGAACAGTTGAAGGGATAATAAGGGAGCGACAGAGGATGAGATGGTTGGATGGTATCATTGACTCAATGGACATGAGTTTGAGCAAACTCTGGAAGATGGTGTAGGACAGGGAAGCCTGCTGTGCTATAGTCCATTGGGTCGCAAAGAGTTGGGACAGGACTGAATGATTAAACAAGAACAAATGCTTAGTACATAGTACAGTGCCTGGCCCCATAAAAAGTACTCACATCTGTTGAATGAATGAATGAATGAAAGTGAAACTTTAAACCTTGTCTGAAGGTACTTGGATTTCTGGATGAGGTCTTCTACCTACATGACACTCTTGTTATCTTATCTACTCTTGTTTTCTCATTATGCCTGACTTAAGATTTGTAAAATGGCCAATATTCTCAGCTTAGAACAGTGCATTGTTCATAAAGATAGGACTGGAGGACTCAGCTTAAAAGTTCCTATAGGAGGAGGGGAACAAAAGAGAAAGTGGAGGCATAGGATGAGATGGTTGGATGGCATCATTGACTCAATGGACATGAATTTGAGCAAACTCCCAGAAACAGTGGAGGACAGAGGAGCTTGGTTCGCTGCAGTCCACGGGTGTCACAAAGAGCTGGACATGACTTAGTGACTGAAAAACAGCAGGGAGGAGTCTTGCTTGCTGAAGCCATTGCCTGGTAAAAAGTATTTGTAGGAGAGCCCTCCTGAGACTCTCTCTGAGTGGCATTACATACTCCTTTTCAGTGACCAGAAACTGATTTTTTTGCCTCTGGCAATTAGAGGGCAGGTGGTCAGATGGAGGCTTATGTTTTGCTTTGTTTGTGCTGCTTGATGACTTTTCAGTGAGCCTCCGATTTGTATTAAAAAACCAAACCTACACAGCATATTAAAAAACAGAGACATCATTTTGCTGACAAAGGTCTATATAGTCAAAGCAGTGGTTTTGCCATTTGTTATGTACAGATGTGAGAATTGGACCATAAAGAAGGCTGAGTGCCGAAGAACTGATTCCTTTGAACTGTGGTGCTAGAGAAGACTGTGGAGAGTCTCTTGAACTGTAATGAGATCAAACCAATCAATCCTAAAGGAAATCAACTGTGAATATTCATTGGAAGGATGATTGCTGAAGCTGAAGCTCCAATCCTTTGGCCACCTGATGTGAAGAGCTGACTCATTGGAAAAAACTCTGATACTGGGAACAGTTGAAGGGATAATAAGGGAGCGACAGAGGATGAGATGGTTGGATGGTATCATTGACTCAATGGACATGAGTTTGAGCAAACTCTGGAAGATGGTGTAGGACAGGGAAGCCTGCTGTGCTATAGTCCATTGGGTCGCAAAGAGTTGGGACAGGACTGAATGATTAAACAAGAACAAATGCTTAGTACATAGTACAGTGCCTGGCCCCATAAAAGTACTCACATCTGTTGAATGAATGAATGAATGAAAGTGAAACTTTAAACCTTGTCTGAAGGTACTTGGATTTCTGGATGAGGTCTTCTACCTACATGACACTCTTGTTATCTTATCTACTCTTGTTTTCTCATTATGCCTGACTTAAGATTTGTAAAATGGCCAATATTCTCAGCTTAGAACAGTGCATTGTTCATAAAGATAGGACTGGAGGACTCAGCTTAAAAGTTCCTATAGGAGGAGGGGAACAAAAGAGAAAGTGGAGGCATAGGATGAGATGGTTGGATGGCATCATTGACTCAATGGACATGAATTTGAGCAAACTCCCAGAAACAGTGGAGGACAGAGGAGCTTGGTTCGCTGCAGTCCACGGGTGTCACAAAGAGCTGGACATGACTTAGTGACTGAAAAACAGCAGGGAGGAGTCTTGCTTGCTGAAGCCATTGCCTGGTAAAAAGTATTTGTAGGAGAGCCCTCCTGAGACTCTCTCTGAGTGGCATTACATACTCCTTTTCAGTGACCAGAAACTGATTTTTTTGCCTCTGGCAATTAGAGGGCAGGTGGTCAGATGGAGGCTTATGTTTTGCTTTGTTTGTGCTGCTTGATGACTTTTCAGTGAGCCTCCGGATGCTTCTGCCTGGCCCCAAGGAGGCTGAAATTCAGCCACAGAGGTTAGAAGACTGCAGTTTATGGTGGAGCCTCAAGATAGCCATGGTGACGCCTGACAAACACAGAATGAATGCCATCAGCCATCTGTGGAAATCTTCCCGGAAAGAAACTCTTCCCAAGGGAATGCTGTATTAATAATGAGCTGCTGATGGAATGAGGATGGTGCCTAAAATACCATTAGGGAAGCTGCGATTTCAATATTTCTAATGAAAGACAAACGGTGGTTGAATTGTCATCTCTGTCCTGAGGTAATGTATTGACATAGGACTCTGGGACTAATACTCAGATGCTGAGGAAGGATGATGACAAAATACTGTGATTTGCTGGTGACCTTTGAACCCAGCACAGAGAAGAATGACTTCTAGTCTAGATCCTGTCATCATTCATCGTTAGAACAGAAAACTCTGGGTATTGCCTACCAGTACCCAGAGTTTGACTTAAAAACTATCTCATTAACAAACTCTAACTTCCCGTGCTCTAGTGTTTTGTGTATATGCATTAAAAAATAAAGTTAGTTATTTGGCTGCACTGGGTCTTCGTTGCAGCATGCAGGATCTTTGATCTTTGTTGCAGCATGCAGGACCTTTAGTCACAGCGTGCAGATTCTTCGTTGCAGCATACAGGATCTAGTTCCTGACCAGAGATTGAACCCTGTAACCTGCAATGTGCGGAGTCTTAGCCACTGGACCACCAGGGAAGTTCCTAGTGCATTGTTCATAAAGATAGGACTGGAGGACTCAGCTTAAAAGTTCCTATAGGAGGAGGGGAACAAAAGAGAAAGTGGAGGCATAGGATGAGATGGTTGGATGGCATCATTGACTCAATGGACATGAATTTGAGCAAACTCCCAGAAACAGTGGAGGACAGAGGAGCTTGGTTCGCTGCAGTCCACGGGTGTCACAAAGAGCTGGACATGACTTAGTGACTGAAAAACAGCAGGGAGGAGTCTTGCTTGCTGAAGCCATTGCCTGGTAAAAAGTATTTGTAGGAGAGCCCTCCTGAGACTCTCTCTGAGTGGCATTACATACTCCTTTTCAGTGACCAGAAACTGATTTTTTTGCCTCTGGCAATTAGAGGGCAGGTGGTCAGATGGAGGCTTATGTTTTGCTTTGTTTGTGCTGCTTGATGACTTTTCAGTGAGCCTCCGGATGCTTCTGCCTGGCCCCAAGGAGGCTGAAATTCAGCCACAGAGGTTAGAAGACTGCAGTTTATGGTGGAGCCTCAAGATAGCCATGGTGACGCCTGACAAACACAGAATGAATGCCATCAGCCATCTGTGGAAATCTTCCCGGAAAGAAACTCTTCCCAAGGGAATGCTGTATTAATAATGAGCTGCTGATGGAATGAGGATGGTGCCTAAAATACCATTAGGGAAGCTGCGATTTCAATATTTCTAATGAAAGACAAACGGTGGTTGAATTGTCATCTCTGTCCTGAGGTAATGTATTGACATAGGACTCTGGGACTAATACTCAGATGCTGAGGAAGGATGATGACAAAATACTGTGATTTGCTGGTGACCTTTGAACCCAGCACAGAGAAGAATGACTTCTAGTC
Organism: Tragulus kanchil; assembly: GCA_022376925.1. NCBI lineage: Eukaryota > Metazoa > Chordata > Mammalia > Artiodactyla > Tragulidae > Tragulus > Tragulus kanchil. The sequence goes on from JAIOJX010000004.1 coordinate 154,679,945, forward strand.
TAGATCCTGTCATCATTCATCGTTAGAACAGAAAACTCTGGGTATTGCCTACCAGTACCCAGAGTTTGACTTAAAAACTATCTCATTAACAAACTCTAACTTCCCGTGCTCTAGTGTTTTGTGTATATGCATTAAAAAATAAAGTTAGTTATTTGGCTGCACTGGGTCTTAGTTGCAGCATGCAGGATCTTTGATCTTTGTTGCAGCATGCAGGACCTTTAGTCACAGCGTGCAGATTCTTCGTTGCAGCATACAGGATCTAGTTCCCTGACCAGAGATTGAACCCTGTAACCTGCAATGTGCGGAGTCTTAGCCACTGGACCACCAGGGAAGTTCCTAGTGCTTTGTTTAGAAAATAATACTGGGTTTAAGTGCTGTCTCTCGGCTAACTCTACATACGGAGGCCCCACCCTAATGTGGGCTGTTGAGGTGAACCTCCAGGTTCAGGTAGCAAATTAACATTCACATTAGCAGTAGGTGTTAATACCCAATGAGCATCCTGGCTTTCAAATGAGTCTCATGGGAGGTTAATTAGCTGGATCTTGGTGGGATGGATTCTCTAGTCCCTAATTTATCCTTGGATGACCTGATTGGATTTAAGCTCCTGAAACTTGAACTTCAAGGACTAAAACCTGGATTCCACATGTTCAACCTTGAATGTCCTGTCTTTTATTTGTCTTGAGGAGAGAAATCACACCTACTAGACCTCTCAGATCATGCTGACTGTGATTCCTCATCATGTCTTAAGAGTAAGGATGATCAAGATGTTTAGTCACAGAGAATAAATTAGCTTGGTTTATTGGTAGGTACAACTGTGTGAGCACAAGTAATTTATGGACATCGTTTGCTATTTGCATATAAAGTAGGCTTCTTGTTCTTTATGGGGATAAAATGGCTCCATTGGTTGCAATTAGCCTATCCAACAGCCACAGTCACAAGGCTGGCAGTCAGTCAAGCACACAAAGTTGTTTAAAAAATTTTTTGGTAGGGGGTACAAACTGTGTCCTTATCAACCTCATCTGAGAAGGGCAAAATACTGTGATTTGCTGGTGACCTTTGAACCCAGCACAGAGAAGAATGACTTCTAGTCTAGATCCTGTCATCATTCATCGTTAGAACAGAAAACTCTGGGTATTGCCTACCAGTACCCAGAGTTTGACTTAAAAACTATCTCATTAACAAACTCTAACTTCCCGTGCTCTAGTGTTTTGTGTATATGCATTAAAAAATAAAGTTAGTTATTTGGCTGCACTGGGTCTTAGTTGCAGCATGCAGGATCTTTGATCTTTGTTGCAGCATGCAGGACCTTTAGTCACAGCGTGCAGATTCTTCGTTGCAGCATACAGGATCTAGTTCCCTGACCAGAGATTGAACCCTGTAACCTGCAATGTGCGGAGTCTTAGCCACTGGACCACCAGGGAAGTTCCTAGTGCTTTGTTTAGAAAATAATACTGGGTTTAAGTGCTGTCTCTCGGCTAACTCTACATACGGAGGCCCCACCCTAATGTGGGCTGTTGAGGTGAACCTCCAGGTTCAGGTAGCAAATTAACATTCACATTAGCAGTAGGTGTTAATACCCAATGAGCATCCTGGCTTTCAAATGAGTCTCATGGGAGGTTAATTAGCTGGATCTTGGTGGGATGGATTCTCTAGTCCCTAATTTATCCTTGGATGACCTGATTGGATTTAAGCTCCTGAAACTTGAACTTCAAGGACTAAAACCTGGATTCCACATGTTCAACCTTGAATGTCCTGTCTTTTATTTGTCTTGAGGAGAGAAATCACACCTACTAGACCTCTCAGATCATGCTGACTGTGATTCCTCATCATGTCTTAAGAGTAAGGATGATCAAGATGTTTAGTCACAGAGAATAAATTAGCTTGGTTTATTGGTAGGTACAACTGTGTGAGCACAAGTAATTTATGGACATCGTTTGCTATTTGCATATAAAGTAGGCTTCTTGTTCTTTATGGGGATAAAATGGCTCCATTGGTTGCAATTAGCCTATCCAACAGCCACAGTCACAAGGCTGGCAGTCAGTCAAGCACACAAAGTTGTTTAGACAAACACAGACAATGTCTTGTGCAATTGATTCAGAGCTGTGGTTTCTGTGTTCTGTTTTGATGCGGTTTAAAGTTACTCACTTTTCAAAGAAATGATTCAACTGTCTCTTTTGACTTCAAGCTTTCTGTTGGGCAGTGTCTAGAATTAAATGAACATCAGAGGTTGTGTGGCAACCCAGTTGTTCAAATGCTTTGATAGGTTGATAAATATGAATGGGAGACATGGTTAAACTGTATAGTGTGTAAACAGTACTACCCTAACAACACAGGGCTTTGGAAGAGAGGAGAGGCCAAAGTGGAGACTCTAGGAGGAAAACTTTGACTCAAGAATAGGTTTTGATTTTTATTCTGTGTTTATGGTGGCTGATACATGCAAGTTGGACATATGAGTGTGAACTGCTGGTCCTCCAGAAGACTTTTTATCTGAAAGTCTTTTGGATGATAAGTCAGTGTCCCAGGAGCTAGAAGCTCATTCTGGAAGATTCCCTGAGCTGAGCAGATTGCTGGGATGTTGAGGATCGGTAGGCGACAGCTCTGGAAGCAGAGTGTCTCCCGCGTGTTAACGGTAAGGAGCTGCCATTGGTAAGCTTGCACGTGTCTTAGAGCATCATCTCTTGCACCTGTGTGCAAAAGTACCTAAGAAAGTTCAAAGTAGTACTCTGATGACTCTCTGAGAAGCGTTTGTAACTTATTTTTGGGTAGTGCATAGACTGTATGTTATTGCAAATTTCAAATAATAAAAAAAAAAGGATTGCATCTTTAGGCTTTTCTGCATATTGCCACCTAAACTATAGCCATGTGTAGAAATGCAGATTGTATCTTTTGGGATGATGCTTCCTGTTGTTCAATTGCTTAGTTGTATTCGACTTGTGGCCCCCTGCAGCACGCCAGGCTTCCCTGTCGTTCACTGTCTCCTGGAGTTTGCTCAAACTCACGTCCATTGAGTTGGTGATGCCATCCAACCATCTCATCCCCTGTTGCCCCCTTCTCCTGCCTTCCACCTTCCCGACCATCAAGATCTTTTTCAGTGAGTCATCTTTTCAAATCAGGTGGCCAAAGTTTTGGAACTTGAACTTTAGCATCAGTCCTTCAATGAGTATTCAGGGTTGATTTCCTTTAGGATTGATTGGTTTGATCTCCTTGCTGTCCAAGGGACTCTGAAGCTGCTTGCCTGATGAAAAAAAAAAAAAGCCCACTCAGGGGGCCTTGGTGATCACATTCCCCCTGACTTGTAAGTTTTTGTTGGTGATGAGAAATATTTAAGACAGATTCCAGGCCGCAAGTTTTATAGGCTTCAAACTTGCTGTTTCCCAATGGGACTTCTGTCCAAAAGACTCAACTCAGCAGCTTATAGTGTGTAAACAGTACTACCCTAACAACACAGGGCTTTGAGAGGAGAGGCCAAAGTGGAGACTCTAGGAGGAAAATTTTGCTAGGTTTTGATTTTTATTCTGTGTTTATGGTGGCTGATACATGCAAGTTGGACATATGAGTGTGAACTGCTGGTCCTCCAGAAGACTTTTTATCTGAAAGTCTTTTGGATGATAAGTCAGTGTCCCAGGAGCTAGAAGCTCATTCTGGAAGATTCCCTGAGCTGAGCAGATTGCTGGGATGTTGAGGATCGGTAGGCGACAGCTCTGGAAGCAGAGTGTCTCCCGCGTGTTAACGGTAAGGAGCTGCCATTGGTAAGCTTGCACGTGTCTTAGAGCATCATCTCTTGCACCTGTGTGCAAAAGTACCTAAGAAAGTTCAAAGTAGTACTCTGATGACTCTCTGAGAAGCGTTTGTAACTTATTTTTGGGTAGTGCATAGACTGTATGTTATTGCAAATTTCAAATAATAAAAAAAAAAGGATTGCATCTTTAGGCTTTTCTGCATATTGCCACCTAAACTATAGCCATGTGTAGAAATGCAGATTGTATCTTTTGGGATGATGCTTCCTGTTGTTCAATTGCTTAGTTGTATTCGACTTGTGGCCCCTGCAGCACGCCAGGTTTCCCCTGTCGCTCACTGTCTCCTGGAGTTTGCTCAAACTCACGTCCATTGAGTTGGTGATGCCATCCAACCATCTCATCCCCTGTTGCCCCCTTCTCCTGCCTTCCACCTTCCCGACCATCAAGATCTTTTTCAGTGAGTCATCTTTTCAAATCAGGTGGCCAAAGTTTTGGAACTTGAACTTTAGCATCAGTCCTTCAATGAGTATTCAGGGTTGATTTCCTTTAGGATTGATTGGTTTGATCTCCTTGCTGTCCAAGGGACTCTGAAGCTGCTTGCCTGATGAAAAAAAAAAAAAGCCCACTCAGGGGGCCTTGGTGATCACATTCCCCCTGACTTGTAAGTTTTTGTTGGTGATGAGAAATATTTAAGACAGATTCCAGGCCGCAAGTTTTATAGGCTTCTTTAAAATGGCTCTGTCTCTGCCTTATATAGGCCCAGAAATTGGTCACAGACTGTAAGATACAAGGATGAAGAATGAGCTTCCCTAAACCCAAGACTCAACTCAGCAGCTTTTTGTTATGCAGATGCGTAAAGAAGGTGTTTCGAGCCTCTTCCACTGATGATTAATGCCAGGAGAAAATGGAGGTTTCTCCAGAATGCTGTTCTCAACACTGACACTTCCTTAGGGCTTGATTGCTGCGCCTCCGGCAGCCTGATGATTGTGGCCAGTCTGGCAGCCTGCTCTTCCACCGGAAGGCACAGGAATGTTGTCTGTCCGTTTCCTAAGCTCTCTGCTGCCAGCCGCCCTCCACTTCCCCTAGCCCCACCATTCTGATGCGTCTCTCCCAAGGTCAACATCTTCCACCCAAGCGCTTGAACTTGTTACCCTGCAAACGCTTATTGTTTAAGACCAAGCACAAGTGCTACCTCCTTTGAGAAGCCTCCCTGACCCTTTGAGGAGGAGGTGGGGCTCCCTTCCTGGGTCTTCCCAGCACTTTGATGCCCCGGCACATGACTGCAGTGAGATGCATTTGTTTCCTGTGACTTCATGAATGACCAGGATAGTGCTTCCTCCACATTGAATAGCCTTCCCTTAACACAGAACCTGGTACCTGGTGGTGTTCCATTGCTAAGTCGTGTCTGACTCGTTGCGCCCCCTTGGACTGTGGCAAGGGGGCTCAGAACCTGGTACTAATACGACTTAATTTATACTTGTTCTGTAAATAGAATGAATTAAACTTTTCTCTGAACATTTTCCCCCTGCTTTACTTTCCTATGCTTCCTTACCAGATCTCAAAAATTAAAATTGATGATGCAATCTTGAGTATGATGAATGAACTGGACTCTTTCTTGGTACTAGTTACCTTTTTTTTTTTTGGGTTTTTCAGTGAGTCATCTTTTCAAATCAGGTGGCCAAAGTTTTGGACGTTTAGATCAGTCCTTCAATGAGTATTCAGGGTTGATTTCCTTTAGGATTGATTGGTTTGATCTCCTTGCTGTCCAAGGGACTCTGAAGCTGCTTGCCTGATGAAAAAAAAAAAAAGCCCACTCAGGGGGCCTTGGTGATCACATTCCCCCTGACTTGTAAGTTTTTGTTGGTGATGAGAAATATTTAAGACAGATTCCAGGCCGCAAGTTTTATAGGCTTCTTTAAAATGGCTCTGTCTCTGCCTTATATAGGCCCAGAAATTGGTCACAGACTGTAAGATACAAGGATGAAGAATGAGCTTCCCTAAACCCAAGACTCAACTCAGCAGCTTTTTGTTATGCAGATGCGTAAAGAAGGTGTTTCGAGCCTCTTCCACTGATGATTAATGCCAGGAGAAAATGGAGGTTTCTCCAGAATGCTGTTCTCAACACTGACACTTCCTTAGGGCTTGATTGCTGCGCCTCCGGCAGCCTGATGATTGTGGCCAGTCTGGCAGCCTGCTCTTCCACCGGAAGGCACAGGAATGTTGTCTGTCCGTTTCCTAAGCTCTCTGCTGCCAGCCGCCTCCACTTCCCCTAGCCCCACCATTCTGATGCGTCTCTCCCAAGGTCAACATCTTCCACCCAAGCGCTTGAACTTGTTACCCTGCAAACGCTTATTGTTTAAGACCAAGCACAAGTGCTACCTCCTTTGAGAAGCCTCCCTGACCCTTTGAGGAGGAGGTGGGGCTCCCTTCCTGGGTCTTCCCAGCACTTTGATGCCCCGGCACATGACTGCAGTGAGATGCATTTGTTTCCTGTGACTTCATGAATGACCAGGATAGTGCTTCCTCCACATTGAATAGCCTTCCCTTAACACAGAACCTGGTACCTGGTGGTGTTCCATTGCTAAGTCGTGTCTGACTCGTTGCGCCCCCTTGGACTGTGGCAAGGGGGCTCAGAACCTGGTACTAATACGACTTAATTTATACTTGTTCTGTAAATAGAATGAATTAAACTTTTCTCTGAACATTTTCCCCCTGCTTTACTTTCCTATGCTTCCTTACCAGATCTCAAAAATTAAAATTGATGATGCAATCTTGAGTATGATGAATGAACTGGACTCTTTCTTGGTACTAGTTACCTTTTAGGAGTTTGTTAAGTTTTTGGGAAGTTGGTATATATTTGGGATGCTGGTTCTGTTCACCCCGGGATGTATGATACTAACAGAATTACCTTAATAATGCCGCAGTGTATCATATAAGTAATTTGTGCACTGATTTGACAGTATTCCTAAATTGCTTAAGATACAAAATGTAAATCTCTCTCTATTTAACCTTTGTCTGGAACTATGACTGTAGTGATGCTGCATTGCCATTAGGTTATTCTAATATGAGAATTGTCTCTATTCAGAATATACTTCTAAATAACCAAATAAACTGTAAGCTCTCTGGGTTTAGAAAAGTCAAACCGTTATATCCTTTGTATTTGTTCATGCTCAGTCATGTCTGACTCTTTGTAACTCCATGGACTGTAGCTCCCTGGGCTGCTCTGTCTGTAGAATTCTCCAGGCAGGAATACTGGAGTGGATTGCCATTTTCTCTGCTAGGGGATCTTCCCAACCCAAGGATCAAACCTGTGTCTCTTGTGTCTCCTGCACTGGCAGGCGGATTATTTACCACTGGGCTTTTCAGTGAAAAAACTTGAAATAATTCTGTGTATTTTGACTTAGAAGCCTTCCTTTTATTTATTTTTTTGGCCACTTCTGTTGGTCTTTCATTTATATCCATCTTTATTCCTTGGCCTGTGTGGGCCTCCCATTGCAGTGGCCTCTCTCGCTGCAGAGCACAGCGCATGCGCATGTGCTCCAGGGCTCTGGCTCAGTAGTTGGACATATGGGTCCAGCCTCTTCACGGCATGTGGGATCTTTCCAGGCCAGGGATCAAACCGGTGCCCCTTGCACTGCAAGGCAGTGTCCTTACCCACTGGACCACCAGGGAAACACGCCCCTCCCCCCCTTTTTTCACTTTTCTCAAAGATGAAGAATGTTCAGTACCTCCTTCCAAGCATGCCATGGGCGTGAATTCCAGAGTTAACAGATTTTGTTTTTCTTTCCTTAAAGTAAAACTGGAATATGTAATTTTTCTGGTGACTTTGTTGACCTTTAGATAAAACACTTGCAAAATTTATGAGTCTTCTTGATCTAAATTCATCTAATTGCAAAGCTAATTTTGAAATGGGGGCAAGTTTTCTCCCTGCTGCTGAAATATGTCTCATTCGTGTTTCCACTAGGCATTACTGTTGCTCACTGACTTTCAGATTGCTAGGTTTCTTGTAAACAGTGATTCTCCAGGGGGTGGGAAGTAGAGACTTGGTTGGGGAGAGAAGGCAGCTTCTTCCCCTCCTGAGAAACTCCCCCTGAGAGGCCATTGTTCCCGGGAGTGCACAATGGAAGCCAAGCCAAGAAAGAAACCTTTGCTCTTAGATACCTTTTGAAAGTTGACAAGACATCAGTGTTGTTATTCTTCGGCAAAGTAGCCAAGCCAGTTTCAGGGCTTTAGTCAGGCCCAGCGTGTTTGGTTCCGTGAGATTTCCCAACAAAACAATTCTTGAGCTAGGAGTGTTTCCATTTGTCATGACTCTTTGTAACTCCATGGACTGTAGCTCCCTGGGCTGCTCTGTCTGTAGAATTCTCCAGGCAGGAATACTGGAGTGGATTGCCATTTTCTCTGCTAGGGGATCTTCCCAACCCAAGGATCAAACCTGTGTCTCTTGTGTCTCCTGCACTGGCAGGCGGATTATTTACCACTGGGCTGTTCAGTGAAAAACTTGAAATAATTCTGTGTATTTTGACTTAGAAGCCTTCCTTTTATTTATTTTTTTGGCCACTTCTGTTGGTCTTTCATTTATATCCATCTTTATTCCTTGGCCTGTGTGGGCCTCCCATTGCAGTGGCCTCTCTCGCTGCAGAGCACAGCGCATGCGCATGTGCTCCAGGGCTCTGGCTCAGTAGTTGGACATATGGGTCCAGCCTCTTCACGGCATGTGGGATCTTTCCAGGCCAGGGATCAAACCGGTGCCCCTTGCACTGCAAGGCAGTGTCCTTACCCACTGGACCACCAGGGAAACACGCCCCTCCCCCCCTTTTTTCACTTTTCTCAAAGATGAAGAATGTTCAGTACCTCCTTCCAAGCATGCCATGGGCGTGAATTCCAGAGTTAACAGATTTTGTTTTTCTTTCCTTAAAGTAAAACTGGAATATGTAATTTTTCTGGTGACTTTGTTGACCTTTAGATAAAACACTTGCAAAATTTATGAGTCTTCTTGATCTACATTCATCTAATTTCAAAGCTAATTTTGAAATGGGGCAAGTTTTCTCCCTGCTGCTGAAATATGTCTCATTCGTGTTTCCACTAGGCATTACTGTTGCTCACTGACTTTCAGATTGCTAGGTTTCTTGTAAACAGTGATTCTCCAGGGGGTGGGAAGTAGAGACTTGGTTGGGGAGAGAAGGCAGCTTCTTCCCCTCCTGAGAAACTCCCCCTGAGAGGCCATTGTTCCCGGGAGTGCACAATGGAAGCCAAGCCAAGAAAGAAACCTTTGCTCTTAGATACCTTTTGAAAGTTGACAAGACATCAGTGTTGTTATTCTTCGGCAAAGTAGCCAAGCCAGTTTCAGGGTCTTCTCAGTCAGGCCCAGACGTGTTTGGTTCCGTGAGCACATTTCACGTGCACGAATCAAAACAATTTCCTTGGAGCTTGGGGAGGAGAATGACTCTAGGTCACAGCAGTCCCCAGTGTTTTGGTCCCCACGACAGATTTCGTGGAAGACAATTTTTCTGTGGCCTGCGTGGGGAGGTCATTTTGGGATGATTCAAGCTCATTATATTTACTGTGCACTGTATTTCTATTATTACTACATCAACTTCACCTTAGATCAACAAGCATCAGATCCTGGGGGTTCAGGATCCTTGTTCTAGACGTAGCTAGAGCAAGGGGCAGGTGCTGCTTGTTAGCACCCAGGTGAGGGCTCCTGAGGTCACGTAGTCATTACATCATCGCTAGCCCCTGTGAGAATATGAGTCTGGGTGCAAAACCCGTCCGTTGAACTAGTATCTGTTGACCACCAACTTTTGCCTGGCCCCAGCCTCCACAGTACGCGGGGAAGAACACTTCTGGGCCTCATTGGGTTGAGCTGAAACCCGTCCTTCCTGTCAATTCTTGCACAACTCTAATAATGAGAGAAGGGCTTCCATGGCGGCTCAGATGGTAAAGAATCTGTCTGCCATGCAGAAGACCCGGGTGCCATTCCTGGGTGAGGAAGATGCCCTGGAGAAGGAAATGGCAACCCACTCCAGTATGTATGCCTGGAGAATCCCACGGACAGAAGAGGCGGGCGGGCTACAGTCCATGATGAGTCGTGAAGAGTCGGACACGACTGAGTGAGTAACGCACATACAATAATGAGAATAATGAGAGAAAGAGAAGATCTAGAGTTACAGGGACCCCAGACTTTTGCCCTTGGCTTTTCTTGTAAACAGTGATTCTCCAGGGGTGGGAAGTAGAGACTTGGTTGGGAGAGAAGGCAGCTTCTTCCCTCCTGAGAAACTCCCTGAGAGGCCATTGTTCCGGAGTGCACAATGGAAGCCAAGCCAAGAAAGAAACCTTTGCTCTTAGATACCTTTTGAAAGTTGACAAGACATCAGTGTTGTTATTCTTCGGCAAAGTAGCCAAGCCAGTTTCAGGGTCTTCTCAGTCAGGCCCAGACGTGTTTGGTTCCGTGAGCACATTTCACGTGCACGAATCAAAACAATTTCCTTGGAGCTTGGGGAGGAGAATGACTCTAGGTCACAGCAGTCCCCAGTGTTTTGGTCCCCACGACAGATTTCGTGGAAGACAATTTTTCTGTGGCCTGCGTGGGGAGGTCATTTTGGGATGATTCAAGCTCATTATATTTACTGTGCACTGTATTTCTATTATTACTACATCAACTTCACCTTAGATCAACAAGCATCAGATCCTGGGGGTTCAGGATCCTTGTTCTAGACGTAGCTAGAGCAAGGGGCAGGTGCTGCTTGTTAGCACCCAGGTGAGGGCTCCTGAGGTCACGTAGTCATTACATCATCGCTAGCCCCTGTGAGAATATGAGTCTGGGTGCAAAACCCGTCCGTTGAACTAGTATCTGTTGACCACCAACTTTTGCCTGGCCCCAGCCTCCACAGTACGCGGGGAAGAACACTTCTGGGCCTCATTGGGTTGAGCTGAAACCCGTCCTTCCTGTCAATTCTTGCACAACTCTAATAATGAGAGAAGGGCTTCCATGGCGGCTCAGATGGTAAAGAATCTGTCTGCCATGCAGAAGACCCGGGTGCCATTCCTGGGTGAGGAAGATGCCCTGGAGAAGGAAATGGCAACCCACTCCAGTATGTATGCCTGGAGAATCCCACGGACAGAAGAGGCGGGCGGGCTACAGTCCATGATGAGTCGTGAAGAGTCGGACACGACTGAGTGAGTAACGCACATACAATAATGAGAGAAAGAGAAGATCTAGAGTTACAGGGACCCCAGACTTTTGCCCTTGGCTTTTCTTACATTCCTTCCTTGAGTGAGATCCCGGTGGCCCCTGTCAGTTGTGATCACCACGCTGCGTGCTTTCCTTTGGGGCGGTGTGCTCGGGCCACACCACCGCTGTCAGCACAAGGGGAGCTTTTGAGAAACACCAGCGCCATGGCCCCGCTCTGCACTAGAGGGTCAGAGCTTCTGGACAGACGAAGGAATCAGCATATTAAAGCTCCTGGTGATTCTGATGAGCATCAGATTTAAGCATTCAGCTTCATTGTGATGAATGAGGGAGGTTTGGGGGTTTCAGCCCTGTGCATGTACAGTGGGGCTTCTCTGGTGGCTCAGTTGGTAAAGAATCTGCCTGCAATGCAAGAGGCCCAGGTTTTATCCCTGGGTCCAGAAGATGCCCTGGAGAAGGAAATGGCAGCCCACTCCAGTATTCTTGACTGGGAAAACCCGTGGCCATATATAATGTGAATGATGAAATTCTATATGTTTGTTTAGCAAGCGAGTGAAAACCACTTGAATTATATGGCCTCTCCTGCCCAAAGGGAACTCTTGGAATTGTACAACAGTGATGTTCCTGATTTTGAAATAAAGTCACTGTAGGATTGGAGGAAGGACGACGACTGGCCATGTGAAGGCTCACTAAGTCCTTTTACAAAATTTAAAAACTTTAAAAAAAATTTTGGCCTCTCTTATTGGTTTTTTGTTTATTTACTTTCATCCATCTTTATTCTCTGGCAGGCATGGGCCTCCCATTGCAGTGGTCACTCTTGTTACAGAGCACAAGCTCTGGGCGCATGCGCCCCAGAGTGCTGGCTCGCGATTGGACACACCAGTCCAGCTGTTCCTTGGCACGTGGGATCTTCCCGGGCCAGGGATCGAACCGGTGCCCCTTTCTCTGCAAGGAGGATTCTCTACCTACTGGACCACTGGGGTAGCCCAAAATTTAAAAACTTTTAAATTTTGTACTGGGGTATAGATGATAGCAATGTGATAGTTTCAGGTGGCCATCAAAGGGGCTCAGCCATACACATACATGTGTCCATTCTTCCCTAAACTCCCCTCCCATCCAGGCTGGCACATAAGGTTGAGCAGAATTCTATGTGCTATACAGTAAGTCCCTGTTGGTTATCCATTTTAAATAGAGCGCTGTGTACATGTCCATCCTAAAAAGGCTCACCAAGTCTTCATCAGACATTTGGGGTGTAGAAAGCAGACTGTAAGTTAGAGCTTGGATAATGGAATAGTGGAGCAGGAGAGGAGGTACGGCAGTGAGGCGGAGAGCCCTCCAGCTGGTTTTGGGTTGGCTTGCGTGGAAACTCCTCATGTAGTAACGGGTAAAGAGAGGTCTTTTTTATTTGCTTGGAAAGAATGACAGGTAAGGCAATCGGTAAATGGGGAGACTTAGGGCCCTTTAAACTCCAGCAGCAGTAGCGTGATTCCGGGCGTACTCTCAGGATAAAGGGGCCTCTGTTGCTAAATTATCCCTGGGTCCAGAAGATGCCCTGGAGAAGGAAATGGCAGCCCACTCCAGTATTCTTGACTGGGAAAACCCGTGGCCATATATAATGTGAATGATGAAATTCTATATGTTTGTTTAGCAAGCGAGTGAAAACCACTTGAATTATATGGCCTCTCCTGCCCAAAGGGAACTCTTGGAATTGTACAACAGTGATGTTCCTGATTTTGAAATAAAGTCACTGTAGGATTGGAGGAAGGACGACGACTGGCCATGTGAAGGCTCACTAAGTCCTTTTACAAAATTTAAAAACTTTAAAAAAAATTTTGGCCTCTCTTATTGGTTTTTTGTTTATTTACTTTCATCCATCTTTATTCTCTGGCAGGCATGGGCCTCCCATTGCAGTGGTCACTCTTGTTACAGAGCACAAGCTCTGGGCGCATGCGCCCCAGAGTGCTGGCTCGCGATTGGACACACCAGTCCAGCTGTTCCTTGGCACGTGGGATCTTCCCGGGCCAGGGATCGAACCGGTGCCCCTTTCTCTGCAAGGAGGATTCTCTACCTACTGGACCACTGGGGTAGCCCAAAATTTAAAAACTTTTAAATTTTGTACTGGGGTATAGATGATAGCAATGTGATAGTTTCAGGTGGCCATCAAAGGCTCAGCCATACACATACACGTGTCCACTCTTCCCTAAACTCCCCTCCCATCCAGGCTGGCACATAAGGTTGAGCAGAATTCTATGTGCTATACAGTAAGTCCCTGTTGGTTATCCATTTTAAATAGAGCGCTGTGTACATGTCCATCCTAAAAAGGCTCACCAAGTCTTCATCAGACATTTGGGGTGTAGAAAGCAGACTGTAAGTTAGAGCTTGGATAATGGAATAGTGGAGCAGGAGAGGAGGTACGGCAGTGAGGCGGAGAGCCCTCCAGCTGGTTTTGGGTTGGCTTGCGTGGAAACTCCTCATGTAGTAACGGGTAAAGAGAGGTCTTTTTTATTTGCTTGGAAAGAATGACAGGTAAGGCAATCGGTAAATGGGGAGACTTAGGGGCCCTTTAAACTCCAGCAGCAGTAGACGTGATTCCGGAGCGTACTCTCAGGATGGAAGAATCCTGATGGGACCGCTTCTGTTGAAGTGCTAGCTCTTGGCGATGGAGGAGGAGTGCAGCTCGTGTTAAGAAAGGAGGGCGTCCGTGGAGCACCTGCCGGGAGTGGGTTAGCCTGGAGCGTCTCTCCCTCTCAGGAACCACTCTGCTCAAGGGCTCTTACTGCAGGAAGGAGGTATAGCACTTCCTCCGCCGCGGAGGCCCTTCACCTGGAGAAATGACATGAAAGGGGAGGAAGGAACATGAAGACTCGAAAAGTACAGTCAGGAGTGGAGTGTTGCTAAATTGCGGTTGTTGCAGCCAATTAATGAGCAGGTTCGGATGGTCCAGGAGGCATCATCACAGAGCGGCCTCTCCCAGCGAGGGAGCGGGACCCTGTGGGTTACAGCGAAGATGCTGGAAGACAGAAAAGAGAGGTTTGTCTTTGTTGGAAGACATGGAAATTGGGTTAACTTTGTGGAGAGGGCTTTTCATTTATAGAAAGGAACAGAATTGCCTCCCTCTGTTTCTGTAATTCAGCACATTTGGATGGGAGGTAGGCTAAGGGAGGTTAGTTATTGTTTCCCTGAATGCGGGGGGTGGGGGGGCGTAATCCATACTAATAATAGAATTCCGTGCAGTGGTTTCTGCTGAAGTCATAACAACATGAAAGGCCCAGGAGCTTATTGAGTGAATTCTGCACCTGCAGTGGACTTACACATAGCTGGGATAATTTGCACCAGCCCTTAATTGCTTGAGAGTGACTTGTGAATGATAAACTCGGTTAATCATTCCCTGATTAGGCAGCAATTGAGGCTCTGCTAAGTGCTGGGAACCGTTCTGGGTACTAGAGCTGATGAGGAAGTCAAAATAGAAAATGTCCCTCCCTGGGGAACTGCTACTCTTGTAGGAATGATGAGATTCAGGTGATACTTATTTTGTTTTACCCTTTAGTAGATGAGGAGGATCAGCTTATGCACATCGCGGAGCAGGAGAGGAGGTAGGTAGGGGCCCTTTTTTAAACTCCAGCAAGGGCAGTTGGAAAGAATGACAGGTAAGGCAATCGGTAAATGGGGAGACTTAGGGCCCTTTAAACTCCAGCAGCAGTAGCGTGATTCCGGAGCGTACTCTCAGGATGGAAGAATCCTGATGGGACCGCTTCTGTTGAAGTGCTAGCTCTTGGCGATGGAGGAGGAGTGCAGCTCGTGTTAAGAAAGGAGGGCGTCCGTGGAGCACCTGCCGGGAGTGGGTTAGCCTGGAGCGTCTCTCCCTCTCAGGAACCACTCTGCTCAAGGGCTCTTACTGCAGGAAGGAGGTATAGCACTTCCTCCGCCGCGGAGGCCCTTCACCTGGAGAAAGGACATAAAAGGGGGAGGAAGGAACATGAAGACTCGAAAAGTACAGTCAGGAGTGGAGTGTTGCTAAATTGCGGTTGTTGCAGCCAATTAATGAGCAGGTTCGGATGGTCCAGGAGGCATCATCACAGAGCGGCCTCTCCCAGCGAGGGAGCGGGACCCTGTGGGTTACAGCGAAGATGCTGGAAGACAGAAAAGAGAGGTTTGTCTTTGTTGGAAGACATGGAAATTGGGTTAACTTTGTGGAGAGGGCTTTTCATTTATAGAAAGGAACAGAATTGCCTCCCTCTGTTTCTGTAATTCAGCACATTTGGATGGGAGGTAGGCTAAGGGAGGTTAGTTATTGTTTCCCTGAATGCGGGGTGGGGGCGTAATCCATACTAATAATAGAATTCCGTGCAGTGGTTTCTGCTGAAGTCATAACAACATGAAAGGCCCAGGAGCTTATTGAGTGAATTCTGCACCTGCAGTGGACTTACACATAGCTGGGATAATTTGCACCAGCCCTTAATTGCTTGAGAGTGACTTGTGAATGATAAACTCGGTTAATCATTCCCTGATTAGGCAGCAATTGAGGCTCTGCTAAGTGCTGGGAACCGTTCTGGGTACTAGAGCTGATGAGGAAGTCAAAATAGAAAATGTCCCTCCCTGGGGAACTGCTACTCTTGTAGGAATGATGAGATTCAGGTGATACTTATTTTGTTTTACCCTTTAGTAGATGAGGAGGATCAGCTTATGCACATCGCAGATGAGTGAGTGAAGCCATCCTGGGGTATTTGGCTGTCTCCCTTCAAAAAAGAAAAATAAGTCTTATTTTACCAGTAACTGGGCATTTTAGTTTATTTATTTAATTTTACATTATGTCTCACTGGGGCATAATTGCTCTATAATGTTTTGTTAGCTTCTGCTGTGACACAGTGGCTAGGTTGTGTCCTCCTTTTTGTGACCCCATGGACTGCAGCACACCAGGCTTCCCTGGCCTTCCCTGTCTCCCAGAGTTTGTTCAGATTCATGTTCATTGGTTTGGTGATACTCTCTAACCATCTCATCCTCTGCTCCCCTCTTCTCCTCTTGCCCTCTATCTTTCCTGGCCTCAAGGGTCTTTTACAGTGAGACGGCTCTTCATATCAGGGGGCCAAAGTATCAGAGTTTCAGCTTCAGCATCAGTCCTCCCAGTGAATATACAGGGTTGATTTCCTTTAGGATTGACTGGTTTGATCTTGCAGTCCAAGGGACGCTGAAGGTAATCAGCTATATGTATGTGTGTATATATACGTATAGGTATATATGTGTGTCCCTTCCCTGTTGGGCCTCCCTCTCACCCCAGGCATTTTACTAGACATACACTTTGAATGGAAACCCACTCCAGTATTCTTGCCTGGAGAATTCCATGGACAGAGGAGGCTGACGGGCTATAGCCCATGGGGTTGCGAGGAGTCGGACACGACTGAGTAACTAACACACACATGGTGTAATTTTCCCTCCTGCTCATGGGTTTGCCCCGATTCGTCCACAGTTGGGCAAAGTGGAATAAAGTGAAGCTAACTGGCCCCGGATAATCAAGCCTATGTCCTTGGCCTCTCCCAGCACTGCTTCATCAGGTGATTCATTGTCTCTGGGCTTGAAACTGATACGGAGAGTCAAAGGGAAATTGGCCTCAGAGGTATTTACTCTGGTGATTTAAGATCAGGAGTTTCAATAGTGGTTCGGAGACTCCACATTATTTATGATGATCTCCAGTGGGGATTTAAATCTATGTTTTACTCTCTCCTGCTATGTTTGTTACACTGCTGTAAGTGTACATATGCGTAAGAGAACAAAACCCAAATACAAAATGGAAATAAATTCATTGAAAAATATGCAGTAGATTCTTATTAAAATGGATCTGTTTCTCAGATTCAGACTGGCAACAGGGTAATGGTGTCTCCTAGGAAGAACACTTTTTTTCAGTGATAAAATACACACACACACACACACACACATATATGTATATATATTTGGCTGTAGAATCTATCCCTCACCTCACACCCTTGGCTGTACAAAAGCATCATATGAGGACATGGTGTGAAGAATGTAGTGTGGATGAAGGTGAAATTGTCCAGAAATGAGTTAAGGGAAGCGTGGAGCCCAGTCTAATGGCTGCCCAGGCAGGGAACCAGAGTCCTAGGCACTTCATGATATGAGGTTCCGATGGGGAATTGCCATTTGTTGAGGCACAGGAGAGTGGTGTGGAGCTGGACAACTTTCAAGTGAGACGGCTCTTCATATCAGGGGGCCAAAGTATCAGAGTTTCAGCTTCAGCATCAGTCCTCCCAGTGAATATACAGGGTTGATTTCCTTTAGGATTGACTGGTTTGATCTTGCAGTCCAAGGGACGCTGAAGGTAATCAGCTATATGTATGTGTGTATATATACGTATAGGTATATATGTGTGTCCCTTCCCTGTTGGGCCTCCCTCTCACCCCAGGCATTTTACTAGACATACACTTTGAATGGAAACCCACTCCAGTATTCTTGCCTGGAGAATTCCATGGACAGAGGAGGCTGACGGGCTATAGCCCATGGGGTTGCGAGGAGTCGGACACGACTGAGTAACTAACACACACATGGTGTAATTTTCCCTCCTGCTCATGGGTTTGCCCCGATTCGTCCACAGTTGGGCAAAGTGGAATAAAGTGAAGCTAACTGGCCCCGGATAATCAAGCCTATGTCCTTGGCCTCTCCCAGCACTGCTTCATCAGGTGATTCATTGTCTCTGGGCTTGAAACTGATACGGAGAGTCAAAGGGAAATTGGCCTCAGAGGTATTTACTCTGGTGATTTAAGATCAGGAGTTTCAATAGTGGTTCGGAGACTCCACATTATTTATGATGATCTCCAGTGGGGATTTAAATCTATGTTTTACTCTCTCCTGCTATGTTTGTTACACTGCTGTAAGTGTACATATGCGTAAGAGAACAAAACCCAAATACAAAATGGAAATAAATTCATTGAAAAATATGCAGTAGATTCTTATTAAAATGGATCTGTTTCTCAGATTCAGACTGGCAACAGGGTAATGGTGTCTCCTAGGAAGAACACTTTTTTTCAGTGATAAAATACACACACACACACACACACACATATATGTATATATATTTGGCTGTAGAATCTATCCCTCACCTCACACCCTTGGCTGTACAAAAGCATCATATGAGGACATGGTGTGAAGAATGTAGTGTGGATGAAGGTGAAATTGTCCAGAAATGAGTTAAGGGAAGCGTGGAGCCCAGTCTAATGGCTGCCCAGGCAGGGAACCAGAGTCCTAGGCACTTCATGATATGAGGTTCCGATGGGGAATTGCCATTTGTTGAGGCACAGGAGAGTGGTGTGGAGCTGGACACTTTAATCTTTGCAAGTACCTTTCAAGTCTAAACGTGTATCTCCATCTCTGTTTTACTTTTTTAAGGAGCCTCCATTCTGTTGCATCAATTTACATTCCCACCAGCAGCATGGGAGAGCTCTCTCTTCTCCACATCCTCCCTAGCTTTCATTGTTTGTGGATTTTTTTGGTGGTGGCCTGGTTCTGACTGGTGTGAGGTGGTACTTCGTTGTAGTTTTGATTTTGCAGAAATGTTTTAAATCTGTCCTCGATTTCCTTGGACATTGAATAGACTTCTGACCATCCTCCCCACCTCCATCAGTTGGTGCTTGCTTATGTGAAGAAAACAATTTTCATGTGATTCTTAAAAAAAAAAAAAAAAGTTTCATTGCTCAGCTCTCGCCTTTGTCATCCTGTTTCTAAGATGTTTCAAAGACCAACAGGACAAGCCACCCCCAGTTTATCATCTGTTTGCTGCTGCAGTTCCTTGGCAGCCCAAAAGCTGCCGGTTTAAGTTTAGGTACTGACAATGCACTGATCCAATCGCCAAATATTTATTTGACATTATTGACTTTTCTGTGGTAGTAGAAAAAAAAATCCCTCATTGTACTAGGATACCTTAATATAAGGCAATGAAAATTGAGATCGACAAACACTGTGTTCTTTCATCCACATGGCACCGGATTTTATTTCATATTGCTTGTTGTTAGGAGATAGACTAGTTTACGTAAGAACATATTCAGTGCTTAACATGCTTTTAAATATAGCTCTGAAAACATTTACTTTAAAAACACATTGATAATTTGCTTTTATATGTAAAATTGGTTTAGAAGTTTTTTTCCTCTGTGATATTTAAGTAAAAATAGAATAAATAGTGTTCTGTTTGAGAGGTCAATCTCTTCTTTCCTCCACTAGAATATATGATTTTTTTCCTTTGGGATCTCATAAAATTAGGTCATAGAATAATGTGTTGCCATAGTAGAATCTTAGAGAGATTTCTGTATTCTTTGGAAGCCTTCGGTTGGTTTATGTCTTGACTTTACTTGTTCTCTAGTTTTTAAATGTTTGTTTGGCTGCCCAACACTTGCCACCTGGTTGATTTGTTGCAGGCTCCCTGGGTCCCCTGGTTGTCCTCCGTGCCTTCCAGCTACTGGGGACAATTAGCACAGACTCAGAAAGATCCCTCTGAGAAAAGCCTTTCATTCTTCCCTTCCTGGAATGTGGAAAACATTCAGAGAACACACATTTTTCTGGTTTTAGCTGTAGTTGAAAAGAGATTTAAATTTACTTTTGTCGGATGTTTATGGAGCGTGTATTTTGTGTCAAGATCTGTGTTAGTTCTTTTCTTTAGGGAAATGACAAGAAAATAAGTAGATTGTCTTTTTAAACCTTAACCTTGCCCTGTACCCTCACGCCCACCCACAACTAACTTGTCTCTCAAGCAGTCCTTTCAGTTTGGGAAAAATGAAATTTTTGCATGCAGCTAGAGATGGTGTTTCAATCCCTCTGAAATTTCCAACTTTTTCCTCTTTTGTGAAATTTTTTATGTCTTAAAAAATTCTTCTTTGTCTCTAAATTCCTCTCTTTTTACTAGTAAAGACATCTTTTTCCTTTATAATCAAGTTTCTGGAAAGAGTATTTTAGTATCTTTATGTGTCTGTATCCATTTGCTTTGTAACTAATGAAATTATTGTAGAAGGATTATCCTGTTACCTAATGCAATATAACAAACCATACCAGAATTTAATGACTTGAACACTTTTATATCAATTATCTATTACCTCTTTTAATAACTACTGTCTCTCTTTATTCTGTGGATACCTGGGCTCGGCTGGATGATTCTTCTGTTTCACCGGCATTGGCTGGGTTGCAGGCATCTTTAGGCTTGACTAGATTGGAATGTCCAAGATAGTTTGAAAATTGGTGCTGGAATGTCAGCTAAGACAGTGGTCCCCAGTCTTTTTGGCAGCAGGGACAGGTTTTGCAGAAGACAGCTTTTCCATGAACGAGGGCTGGATGCTTTCAGGATGATTTAAGTGCGTTGCATTTATTATGCACTTTATTTCTAGTCTAATGCTGCTGCCTGTCTGATAGGAGATAATGATCCACAGCCTGTAGATTGGGGACCCCTGAGCTAGGAAATCTGTTGGACTATTGACACACTTGTTCTCTAGTTTTTAAATGTTTGTTTGGCTGCCCAACACTTGCCACCTGGTTGATTTGTTGCAGGCTCCCTGAGTCCCCTGGTTGTCCTCCGTGCCTTCCAGCTACTGGGGACAATTAGCACAGACTCAGAAAGATCCCTCTGAGAAAAGCCTTTCATTCTTCCCTTCCTGGAATGTGGAAAACATTCAGAGAACACACATTTTTCTGGTTTTAGCTGTAGTTGAAAAGAGATTTAAATTTACTTTTGTCGGATGTTTATGGAGCGTGTATTTTGTGTCAAGATCTGTGTTAGTTCTTTTCTTTAGGGAAATGACAAGAAAATAAGTAGATTGTCTTTTTAAACCTTAACCTTGCCCTGTACCCTCACGCCCACCCACAACTAACTTGTCTCTCAAGCAGTCCTTTCAGTTTGGGAAAAATGAAATTTTTGCATGCAGCTAGAGATGGTGTTTCAATCCCTCTGAAATTTCCAACTTTTTCCTCTTTTGTGAAATTTTTTATGTCTTAAAAAATTCTTCTTTGTCTCTAAATTCCTCTCTTTTTACTAGTAAAGACATCTTTTTCCTTGATAATCAAGTTTCTGGAAAGAGTATTTTAGTATCTTTATGTGTCTGTATCCATTTGCTTTGTAACTAATAAAAGTTATTGTAGAAGGATTATCCTGTTACCTAATGCAATATAACAAACCATACCAGAATTTAATGACTTGAACACTTTTATATCAATTATCTATTACCTCTTTTAATAACTACTGTCTCTCTTTATTCTGTGGATACCTGGGCTCGGCTGGATGATTCTTCTGTTTCACCGGCATTGGCTGGGTTGCAGGCATCTTTAGGCTTGACTAGATTGGAATGTCCAAGATAGTTTGAAAATTGGTGCTGGAATGTCAGCTAAGACAGTGGTCCCCAGTCTTTTTGGCAGCAGGGACAGGTTTTGCAGAAGACAGCTTTTCCATGAACGAGGGCTGGATGCTTTCAGGATGATTTAAGTGCGTTGCATTTATTATGCACTTTATTTCTAGTCTAATGCTGCTGCCTGTCTGATAGGAGATAATGATCCACAGCCTGTAGATTGGGGACCCCTGAGCTAGGAAATCTGTTGGACTATTGACCAGAATGCCTTGGTTTTTCCCCGTGTGCTCTTCCTATGTGGTTTGGACTTTTCCTAGCAGGGTAGCTAGGTTCTTAGGGAGTATTCCCAGGTGCAAAGGCAGAGGCAAAGGTTTCTGAAGGACTGCCCTAGGGCGTTCTACATTCTCGCTTCTTCCCATATTCTTTCGGTGAAAACTAATCACAGGGCCAGCCATATTCAAGAGGAGGGGATATAGAGTTCATCTCTTGGTACATAAGTGGCACAGTCACATCGCCGAAGAGCTGTGGGATGCTGTAGCCATCTAGTGAGCACAATTACAAGAAAGACATGGCCCGTACTGTCTGTTAGGCTGTATTGAGAACGGCTGTCTGTCTGCCTCTGCCTCTGCAGTGGAGTTTCCCCTTGAGCCCAAGGGGAATGCTGCCACAGCCCACCTGCCTGGCCCTCCTGTCTCCAGGCTCTCCACCCGTACACTTCTGTCAAAATGACTGATGTTTTGATGCAACATCGACAGCTAAACAACTCGCCTGATTGGAAACTGTCAGTGATTCTCCATGGAGTTCAGAAAATGTTTATACTGTCTTACGTGGCCCATAAGATATTTTATGATCTGACTTCCCTCTCATTTCCTGTGATGCCTTTCTAGTTCTTTTTAGGTCAGCCATCCTGGCTGCCTTGAGCTTTCCAGGACTGCTATGGTTTCTTCTGCTCTTTGGCCTTTGAATCTGCATAAATGCCTCTGTCTCAGGAAGTGCGGCCAACATTCCTTCAGCTTTAGGCTCAAGCCAGCACTTCCTGAAGTTTTTCCTTTCCCTTCCAGCCCTCCTCAGTACTGGGCGAGGAAGCCTCCCGTGGTCTTCTCTGAAGACCCATTAGGGCCCCTGCATAAGTCTGATGCCCCGTCGCAGTCTCGATCAGCAGGGACAGGTTTTGCAGAAGACAGCTTTTCCATGAACGAGGGCTGGATGCTTTCAGGATGATTTAAGTGCGTTGCATTTATTATGCACTTTATTTCTAGTCTAATGCTGCTGCCTGTCTGATAGGAGATAATGATCCACAGCCTGTAGATTGGGGACCCCTGAGCTAGGAAATCTGTTGGACTATTGACCAGAATGCCTTGGTTTTTCCCCGTGTGCTCTTCCTATGTGGTTTGGACTTTTCCTAGCAGGGTAGCTAGGTTCTTAGGGAGTATTCCCAGGTGCAAAGGCAGAGGCAAAGGTTTCTGAAGGACTGCCCTAGGGCGTTCTACATTCTCGCTTCTTCCCATATTCTTTCGGTGAAAACTAATCACAGGGCCAGCCATATTCAAGAGGAGGGGATATAGAGTTCATCTCTTGGTACATAAGTGGCACAGTCACATCGCCGAAGAGCTGTGGGATGCTGTAGCCATCTAGTGAGCACAATTACAAGAAAGACATGGCCCGTACTGTCTGTTAGGCTGTATTGAGAACGGCTGTCTGTCTGCCTCTGCCTCTGCAGTGGAGTTTCCCCTTGAGCCCAAGGGGAATGCTGCCACAGCCCACCTGCCTGGCCCTCCTGTCTCCAGGCTCTCCACCCGTACACTTCTGTCAAAATGACTGATGTTTTGATGCAACATCGACAGCTAAACAACTCGCCTGATTGGAAACTGTCAGTGATTCTCCATGGAGTTCAGAAAATGTTTATACTGTCTTACGTGGCCCATAAGATATTTTATGATCTGACTTCCCTCTCATTTCCTGTGATGCCTTTCTAGTTCTTTTTAGGTCAGCCATCCTGGCTGCCTTGAGCTTTCCAGGACTGCTATGGTTTCTTCTGCTCTTTGGCCTTTGAATCTGCATAAATGCCTCTGTCTCAGGAAGTGCGGCCAACATTCCTTCAGCTTTAGGCTCAAGCCAGCACTTCCTGAAGTTTTTCCTTTCCCTTCCAGCCCTCCTCAGTACTGGGCTAGAGGGGAAGCCTCCCGTGGTCTTCTCTGAAGACCCATTAGGGCCCCTGCATAAGTCTGATGCCCCCCGTCGCAGTCTCGATGCCATCCTGCCATCGTCTGCTCATATTCTTCAAACCAGGCTGTTCGTTTTTTGAGGTCACTGGGCTGTATTTACCTCTATGGTGCTTGCGCTTATGTGGGGCTTCACAGCTGTTAAACACAAGAGGGGATTCAGAGGGACTATCTTCCCTCTTCCCTGCAGGAACTACTGGCTAGCATTAAAGATAAGGCACTTAATTCAAAAAATTAATTGGAAGATGTATATCCATCAGTGGTAAAATGGTTGAATAATTATGGTACACCCATGTTGTTGAGTATTTTGCAGCTATTATTGCAAGTTGGAATAGTCTGTATTAAACTAAAAAGAGGTCTGTGATGAATTCTTACGGGAAAAGTTCATGAAGAATTTTATAGTGTGGTATAAATAGAAATGCGTATGTATGTTTGTGTATGTTTGTATGAACAGAGCACATAATGGAAAAATATGCTTCAAATTGCAACACTGGTGATAGCGACCTTGCTTTATTATCATAATTAATAATCAACTGATAAAAAGTAAGAAATTTTATTTAGAAATTAAAGACCAGATATGAACCTATAGACAAACAAGAAACATAGGTAATAGTGTAGAAGAATATATATTATTGTAATAGCTTAGGGAATGTTTAAAAAACTGGAAACCTTTCTGATTTTAGTGTGTGTTTGTTGAATGCTTATATATATATAACACAGCTAAACAACTCGCCTGATTGGAAACTGTCAGTGATTCTCCATGGAGTTCAGAAAATGTTTATACTGTCTTACGTGGCCCATAAGATATTTTATGATCTGACTTCCCTCTCATTTCCTGTGATGCCTTTCTAGTTCTTTTTAGGTCAGCCATCCTGGCTGCCTTGAGCTTTCCAGGACTGCTATGGTTTCTTCTGCTCTTTGGCCTTTGAATCTGCATAAATGCCTCTGTCTCAGGAAGTGCGGCCAACATTCCTTCAGCTTTAGGCTCAAGCCAGCACTTCCTGAAGTTTTTCCTTTCCCTTCCAGCCCTCCTCAGTACTGGGCTAGAGGGGAAGCCTCCCGTGGTCTTCTCTGAAGACCCATTAGGGCCCCTGCATAAGTCTGATGCCCCCCGTCGCAGTCTCGATGCCATCCTGCCATCGTCTGCTCATATTCTTCAAACCAGGCTGTTCGTTTTTTGAGGTCACTGGGCTGTATTTACCTCTATGGTGCTTGCGCTTATGTGGGGCTTCACAGCTGTTAAACACAAGAGGGGATTCAGAGGGACTATCTTCCCTCTTCCCTGCAGGAACTACTGGCTAGCATTAAAGATAAGGCACTTAATTCAAAAAATTAATTGGAAGATGTATATCCATCAGTGGTAAAATGGTTGAATAATTATGGTACACCCATGTTGTTGAGTATTTTGCAGCTATTATTGCAAGTTGGAATAGTCTGTATTAAACTAAAAAGAGGTCTGTGATGAATTCTTACGGGAAAAGTTCATGAAGAATTTTATAGTGTGGTATAAATAGAAATGCGTATGTATGTTTGTGTATGTTTGTATGAACAGAGCACATAATGGAAAAATATGCTTCAAATTGCAACACTGGTGATAGCGACCTTGCTTTATTATCATAATTAATAATCAACTGATAAAAAGTAAGAAATTTTATTTAGAAATTAAAGACCAGATATGAACCTATAGACAAACAAGAAACATAGGTAATAGTGTAGAAGAATATATATTATTGTAATAGCTTAGGGAATGTTTAAAAAACTGGAAACCTTTCTGATTTTAGTGTGTGTTTGTTGAATGCTTATATATATATATGAAATTAAGTTTGTAAAGATTTAGAATAAGATGTTAACAGGAACAAAATGTTAACATCTGCCAGCTACCTGGTTGTCAGATGATTTTTGCTTCTTCTTTTGGCTTGTGGTGTATTATTTCAAAACAGTGAGCACATCTTATTTTCATAGAAGAAAAAGCATTTCTAAAAATAGAAGATAGTATGTAAAAGCAGTACCATTAAGCTATGTGTTATTTGAATATCTAAGATTTGAAAAAGCAGCAGTAGTATGAAATTACAAAATGAGTTACACAGTGAATCCATTGGAGAACAGCAGTTGTCACATAACCTTTTCTTCCCCTTCTTGTAGCAAAGACTGAAGGAAGAGAAGGAAGCCAAGCGAGCTCGTCTGGATGGGAGACATGACTACTTATTTGGGATTGTAGCTTCTTGTGTGGACCTGAGCAAGACAGAAGTGGAGGATGCCATTCTTGAGGGGAATCAGGTGCATGATGCATTTGAGTTCTCACTGACTTGATTCTGGAGGGCGCAGCTTGTGTTGTCCTGCGGCAGGGTCTGTGCTGGCCCTTGGGGTAGGGTGTCTGTTTCAACATGGACAGGACTCCATTCTGGCCTGGATCAGGTGATGGCAGACTGAACTGAGACTCTGCAGCTCTCCTTGTGGAGATTGTCACTTGAGTTTCACGATTCTGACAGAGATGTCTGTGTTTCTTTTCATGCAGTGAAGTTGGGCTTGGGTGCCATTTTATTTTATTTTTAAATTTTTTTATATTTTTTTGATAGGTAAGAAATGAATTTATTCAGATTCAGAGAAAACACACTCCATAGGCAGAGTGTGGGCCATCGTAGAGTGAATCCAGCGTGGGTGCCATTTTAGAATCTGAAGTTAGAGAACAGAATCTCTTCTCAGCTGCCTCAGCTGCCTTTTTTTTTGTTTGTTTGTTTAGTCTGTTCTAATCTGGGAGATTGAATTGTGCCCTAGTGTCCTGGCTTTGACTTTGGTTTGGCAGCTGAATCTGGTTTCTTTTCTCCTGACCTTGCTGTCTGTATTCTGCCATGTAGCAGGTCAGTTGGCAGACTTCTAGATGTACAGAGAACCTCATGGATGGAGCCCAGTTGCTAGAGAGTGGTGTGTTCTGTAATCATATGTGCTGTCATCATGGTGGTTTTCCAAGGTTACTGGAATTTGATGGTATTTATCTAGGGTGTGTTAAACTGGGTTTTGAAAGGGTGGTTCTCTCTCATCTGTAATTATGTGAAAAATTAAATACTCATCTATATTTATATCTGCCTTTAACAACTCTGCACTTTAAGAAATTGACCAGGGCTTCCCTGGTGGCCCAGTGGGTAGGGACACCGCCTTGCAGTGCAAGGGGCGCCAGTTCGATCCCTGGCCTGGGAAGATCCCACGTGCTGCAGAGCGGCTGGACGGATGTGTCCAATTACCGAGCCGGAGCTCTGGAGCGCATGCGCCCAGAGCCGGTGCTCTGCGACAACAGAGGCCACCGTGATGGGACGCCCACACGGGCCAGGGAACAAAGACGGATGAAAATAGATAAATTAAAGATCAATAGAAGTGGCCACCCATCCCCCTCCCTCCCCACCCCACCCCCCAAAAGATAAATAAATAAAATAAATGTTTAAAAAAAAAAAAAGAAATTGGCCAATATGGAGGGTAATCTCTTTTCAGATGTATGTATGTAACAAATATTTTTATGATTAACTGAATCACTTCGTTGAATTTATTCTTTACTATGGTGAGAGGTTGATTCTTTCATGGTTTTATGTTAAAAGAAATATGATCTAGATGGGTTGCATAAACTGAAGTCCTATCCGAATAAGAAAGATGATGTAAATGCGGATTTCAGTGTGGTTTCTGATTTCACAAAAAAGTCATTTCTTTGCCTTTCCTTTTTCCCAGATTGAAAGAATTGATCAGCTGTTTGCTGCTGGAGGTCTTCACCTCATGTTTTACTATCAGGATGTGGAGGGAGTGGCAACAGGTATTTAAGTTTGATGTGACACAACCCAGAAATGTGTCGTTAGATTTCCTCAAGGATGGCATGGAGCAGAGGCCACGGCGGGCAGTAGCCTCTTTTCCTTTGAGCGGGTGGAAGAGGCAGGGAGTCGGGGCTGTGGCCAGTAGAGACAGGTCTTGTTTTCACCTCAAGCAACTGACAGGTGCTAGTGGGTATTAGCCCTGGTTGTTCTGACTTTCTAGGGGTATTTTGTTTTCTTTTTTAGGTTGTGCTGGTAGCTGGAGAATGATAAAATAATTTATATTTTGGGACTTCTGTTCCTTACATGTTAGTTCCTTTTGCGCCATTATGTTCTAGAACTTCCGTTGGGCATCTGTTACTGGAATTTGATGGTATTTATCTAGGGTGTGTTAAACTGGGTTTTGAAAGGGTGGTTCTCTCTCATCTGTAATTATGTGAAAAATTAAATACTCATCTATATTTATATCTGCCTTTAACAACTCTGCACTTTAAGAAATTGACCAGGGCTTCCCTGGTGGCCCAGTGGGTAGGGACACCGCCTTGCAGTGCAAGGGGCGCCAGTTCGATCCCTGGCCTGGGAAGATCCCACGTGCTGCAGAGCGGCTGGACGGATGTGTCCAATTACCGAGCCGGAGCTCTGGAGCGCATGCGCCCAGAGCCGGTGCTCTGCGACAACAGAGGCCACCGTGATGGGACGCCCACACGGGCCAGGGAACAAAGACGGATGAAAATAGATAAATTAAAGATCAATAGAAGTGGCCACCCATCCCCCCTCCCCCCCCCCCCCCCCCCCCCAAAAAAAAATAAATAAAATAAATGTTTAAAAAAAAAAAAAGAAATTGGCCAATATGGAGGGTAATCTCTTTTCAGATGTATGTATGTAACAAATATTTTTATGATTAACTGAATCACTTCGTTGAATTTATTCTTTACTATGGTGAGAGGTTGATTCTTTCATGGTTTTATGTTAAAAGAAATATGATCTAGATGGGTTGCATAAACTGAAGTCCTATCCGAATAAGAAAGATGATGTAAATGCGGATTTCAGTGTGGTTTCTGATTTCACAAAAAAGTCATTTCTTTGCCTTTCCTTTTTCCCAGATTGAAAGAATTGATCAGCTGTTTGCTGCTGGAGGTCTTCGTCACCTCATGTTTTACTATCAGGATGTGGAGGGAGTGGCAACAGGTATTTAAGTTTGATGTGACACAACCCAGAAATGTGTCGTTAGATTTCCTCAAGGATGGCATGGAGCAGAGGCCACGGCGGGCAGTAGCCTCTTTTCCTTTGAGCGGGTGGAAGAGGCAGGGAGTCGGGGCTGTGGCCAGTAGAGACAGGTCTTGTTTTCACCTCAAGCAACTGACAGGTGCTAGTGGGTATTAGCCCTGGTTGTTCTGACTTTCTAGGGGTATTTTGTTTTCTTTTTTAGGTTGTGCTGGTAGCTGGAGAATGATAAAATAATTTATATTTTGGGACTTCTGTTCCTTACATGTTAGTTCCTTTTGCGCCATTATGTTCTAGAACTTCCGTTGGGCATCTGTTTCTTCTCTATCCTTTTTTATATAATTAAAAATTTTTTTTTGCCTCTTAAGTGATCATTTATTTTCATCTGTATTTATTCTTTGGCCTGTTTGGGCCTTGCATGGCAGTGACTTCTCTCGTTGCAGAGCACTGGCTCTGGGTGCATGTGCTCCAGAGCGCTGGCTCCTAATTGGACACAGCCACTCTGCGGCACGTGGGATCTTCCCGAGCTAGCTAGGGATTGAACCGGTGCCCCTTGCACCCCATTGGACCTCCAGGGAACCCCTCTACATCTTTTTAACATAGAAATTGTTGCCAAGAAGCAAAGCAAGAGTCTTATTTTTTTTAGTTAAATATCACATCATGTTTATTTTCTACTGACTGTGACTCAAATGCATAGTATAGAATGACAAGTTTAGTCATTTTCCCTTAAGAAAAACTTTAAAATCTTTATGTGGGTTCTATTGGCATATCCCGTTCCATTTTTATGTGAATTAATATAATTTTAAAGCCAAACTAGGGGACATAAACAAACATATTATGATTATATTAAAATATCATGTGCAATCCCTTTATGATTTTTTGTGATGAAAGAGAAAGTAGTTGTTGCTCTTGGCATAGAATATGACCATGCTTTTTTGTTTAAAAACAGAAAGTTGTGCATGCGTAAGTGACTGGCATTTCCAAAAATTATCTATTTTATATTTTGTGGTCAGAAAGGGCATTGTATTTTGAGTAAAAAATCAAAGCAAGACAGAAACTTTGAGTTCTATCCCAGATTGCAAAGCATAAGCTCAGGTGAGTGTTAAGTTCACCCACGAACTATGCACAGGGTGAAGCTGGCCTTCGTGTGTCGATCTTACGTAGACTGGATGTACGTTTACATGGGATGTAAACGTAAATGCAGCTTGTTTTTGTTTCCCACTCTCCCTTTAAATCTTTTCAGTCAGAATGGATTTCCTTCTGACCTTGAATTGGAATTCATTCAACCCCATATACACAGTACTGTGTGTAAGATGGATAGCTAGTGGGAACCTGCTGTATAGCACAGTGACCTCAGCTAGGTGGGCTGTGAGGACCTATACCGGTGGGATAGGCGTGGGTGGGCGGCAGGGAAACTCAAAGAGGGGGTATATGTATACATATAACTGATTCACTTCATTGTACATCAAAAGCCCACACAGCATTGTAAAGCAACTACCACCCAATTAAAACAATAAAAGAATAAAAGTTCCCATGGTTGCTTCCAGTTACAAACACAGTCTCAGTTCAGAAAGTGAACATCCAGTTGGTCAAAACTAGTTGATCTAAAGTTAAATCTCCACTCTTGGTCCTCCCCTTTCCTTTTATAGACCCCCCCAACCCTCCCCGCCCCTGCCCTTGCAGCAGAACCTCTGAAGATCAGTATTTGCAGCAGGAGAAGAGCACATAGCCTCCTTTTCTCCTCCAACGTACCCATCCACCTGCCGCCCACATTCTGGTAACCACAGTTTCTGACTGCGTCAGAGCAGAGATGAGAGAGGAAGGAGTGACGTTTTTACTTGACCGGCTCCTGTCCTGAGCTGGCTGATGGATATTCTCTGGGCGTTGCTCAGATGAGAAGCCGGAGGCAGGGAAAGGTGAAATCACTTGCTCTGGGTCAGGGGCTAGAAGTCGCAGCCCGAGGTGGAAGCCCTGGGAGCCAACATCAGAGCCCACATCACCCATCGTTAGGCTGCCCTGCCTCCACCGCCTCCTTCTGACTCTTGGTGATGCCCTGAAGGGCCAGCTGGACCAGACCGGAAGGACGTAGAGGTTCTGGAGTTCTGTAGCCAGAACTAGTTTTGGATCTTGGCTCTGTTGGTCTGTGACTTGGGGTGAGTCCCAGCTGACCTCAGGGGTACAAGGTTCATACCATAGACATGGCACCAAGCAGAGGCCCAAACCCACAACATTTGCCAACAGGTTCTGTCTCCTCCCTTACGCTGTCTCACTGCCCCTGTGAAGGATGAGGTTTGAAGCTCCAGCAAGAATCTGCTCTGGACTAAACTCTCTCATTCTAGTTCCTTCCATTTCTGTTTTTTCCTAGAGCAACAATTTTGAAATGAACCTGTGGTCTGGAATCAAGCCAATGCTTTTATTTACTCTTTATTCTTTATATTTTATTGAAGTATAATTAGCTTATCATGTTAGGGCTTCCCTGGTGGCTCAGATGGTAAAGAATCTGCCTGCAGTGGAGTAGACCTGGATTTGATCCCTGGGTCTGGATGATCCCTTAGAGAAGGGAATGGCTACCCACTCCAGTATTCTTACCTGGAGAATTCCATGGACGAGGAGCCTGGTGGGCTACTGTCCACGGGTGGCAAAGAGTCAGACACAACTGGGCGACCAACACACGAACTATAGCATTAGATTGGTTTCAGGCGTATAGCACAGAGATTCACTATGTTTGTCCATCAAAAAAGATCGCCATGATAAAGCAGATCCTTTTAGATCCCTTGAGGGCTCAGGCTAGAGGTGGCCTAAGGGGTGGAACTCGTAGGGTGCGAGGATGAGCCAGCATGGCAGTGTTTTCACACGGAAGCTGCATTCTAAGAGGTGGCCACGTGGACTGTAAATACTGTAGCATCTGCTGAACTAAAATCCTTTTGCATTCGTAGTGCAACCTGGCTCTCCGGGAGGAGTGAATTCTGTCTCTGGAAAGATAAAAAAACCCAAGGTGTTTGTGACCGAGGGAAAAGATGTTGCTCTGACTGGGGTC
Organism: Tragulus kanchil; assembly: GCA_022376925.1. Classification (NCBI taxonomy): domain Eukaryota; kingdom Metazoa; phylum Chordata; class Mammalia; order Artiodactyla; family Tragulidae; genus Tragulus; species Tragulus kanchil. The sequence goes on from JAIOJX010000004.1 coordinate 154,711,476, forward strand.
TGTGTGTTCTTCATCCGGACCAACCCAGCCAGAGCCGTCACCGCTGAGAACATCCATCAGGTAAGAGGCACCAGGGGTCCTTGATCCGGAAGCCCTGGGAGCCAACATCAGAGCCCACATCACCCATCGTTAGGCTGCCCTGCCTCCACCGCCTCCTTCTGACTCTTGGTGATGCCCTGAAGGGCCAGCTGGACCAGACCGGAAGGACGTAGAGGTTCTGGAGTTCTGTAGCCAGAACTAGTTTTGGATCTTGGCTCTGTTGGTCTGTGACTTGGGGTGAGTCCCAGCTGACCTCAGGGGTACAAGGTTCATACCATAGACATGGCACCAAGCAGAGGCCCAAACCCACAACATTTGCCAACAGGTTCTGTCTCCTCCCTTACGCTGTCTCACTGCCCCTGTGAAGGATGAGGTTTGAAGCTCCAGCAAGAATCTGCTCTGGACTAAACTCTCTCATTCTAGTTCCTTCCATTTCTGTTTTTTCCTAGAGCAACAATTTTGAAATGAACCTGTGGTCTGGAATCAAGCCAATGCTTTTATTTACTCTTTATTCTTTATATTTTATTGAAGTATAATTAGCTTATCATGTTAGGGCTTCCCTGGTGGCTCAGATGGTAAAGAATCTGCCTGCAGTGGAGTAGACCTGGATTTGATCCCTGGGTCTGGATGATCCCTTAGAGAAGGGAATGGCTACCCACTCCAGTATTCTTACCTGGAGAATTCCATGGACGAGGAGCCTGGTGGGCTACTGTCCACGGGTGGCAAAGAGTCAGACACAACTGGGCGACCAACACACGAACTATAGCATTAGATTGGTTTCAGGCGTATAGCACAGAGATTCACTATGTTTGTCCATCAAAAAAGATCGCCATGATAAAGCAGATCCTTTTAGATCCCTTGAGGGCTCAGGCTAGAGGTGGCCTAAGGGGTGGAACTCGTAGGGTGCGAGGATGAGCCAGCATGGCAGTGTTTTCACACGGAAGCTGCATTCTAAGAGGTGGCCACGTGGACTGTAAATACTGTAGCATCTGCTGAACTAAAATCCTTTTGCATTCGTAGTGCAACCTGGCTCTCCGGGAGGAGTGAATTCTGTCTCTGGAAAGATAAAAAAACCCAAGGTGTTTGTGACCGAGGGAAAAGATGTTGCTCTGACTGGGGTCTGTGTGTTCTTCATCCGGACCAACCCAGCCAGAGCCGTCACCGCTGAGAACATCCATCAGGTAAGAGGCACCAGGGGTCCTTGATCCTGGTTTACCAGAGATCACAGAGGTTCTACCCCGAATCCCTTCCCGTGGAGACAACCACGGTATTCATTGAATATTTAAAACTACTTTCAAAGAAATATTTTAAAAGCACTTAAAGCAACCAATTAAGAGGACACTCTGTTGGAAAAAAGGAATTAATATTTAATTTATTAATGAAAATGGATGTAACATTGTATGTATCTGTGTGTATGTAGAACAGTGAGATTTTTCCTCTTAAAAAGAATTTTCTGGGACTTCCTTGGGGGGTCCAGTGGCTAAGGCACTGTACTCCCAGTGCAGGGGGCCTGGGTTCAGTTCCTTATCAGGAAGAGTCTGCAAGCTGCAACTGGAGATCCCAGGTGCCACAGCTAAGACCCAGTGCAGCCAAATTAAATATAAGGGAATATTAAAACAGAGTTTCCTTAAAGGCAGATTTCATCCATTTAATTTCAAGTATATTTTAAGCAGATATACCCTTGAATGGCACATGCTTGAGCTGCACAGGCCTGTTTATAGATGGATTTTTTCCAGTAGAAATACTGGAAAAAATGGATTATGTGATTATGTGGCCCACAACTGGATCTGAGGCTGTGCAGGGATAAGGAAGTTCAGATATGGAGGGCCAACTATAAGTTTTCTATTTTTTTAAAAATTATTTATTTATTTATTTTTTCGTATTCTGGGTTTTCACAGCTGCCACTGGCTCTTCTTTAGTTGCTGGGAGTGGGGCCTCCTCTCTAGTTGAGATGAGCAGGCTTCTTGTTGCAGTGAGAGTTGCAGACTTCTCTTGTGGAACTCAGGCTCTAGGGCACATGGGCTCCATCGTTGCAGCTCAGAGGCTCTAGAGCACAGGCTCCACAGTTGTGGCTCACGGGCTTCATTGCTCCACAGCATGTGGGATCTTCCTGGATCAGGGATTGAACCCGTGTCTACTGGATTAGCAGGTGATCTCTTTGCCAGTGAGCTACCAGGCACGCCCCTTGACTATGAGTTATACTTTGATTTTCTGACTGCACAAAGGGTGGGAGCTGTAGCCCAAGGGTCAGCTGTGTACCTTTATTTTTTGTGAAGAATAAGGTGTGTGTTTACAAGTCTCCTCTGCCCTCAGTGAGTGCCTTGTCTGCTTGCAGCAAATAAACTGGTAAACCAACATCTGTTGTTCTATTTATTTCATGCTTTTATTTTGATGATTGCAATGTAGTATAAAGCTTATGCCGTAACTAGGTGTCAGAATAATAATTTACTCAATTGAGAGGAGAGCAGAGTTGAGTTCAGTCTCTGGGTCAGGAAGATTCCCTGGAGGAGGAAATGGCAACTCACTCCAGTGTTCTTGCCTGGAGAATCCCATGGACAGAGGATCCTGGCCGGCTACGGTCCATGGGTTTGCAAAGACCCAGATACAACTGAACACTGAAACTAATCACATAGGATGCCTGCTTCTCAGTTAGCCTGCCTCCCACTTCCCCAGGTTAAGGCTTTCTATCAGGGCCCACCTGAGCCTTACTTTTCTCCATGCTTTTGAGTCTCTGCCAAAATTTCAGGGATGGTAGCCACCTCCCTCGCTGTTCCAGGGAGTAAATTTTTACTCTAAATACTTTGCTTTCCTTAGTACTTATTTATTTATTTAGCTGCACCGGGTCTTAGTTGTGGCACGTGAAATCTTTAGTTGCAATATGCAAACTCTTAGTAGTGGCAGGTGTGGGATCTAGTTCCCTGACCAGGGATCGAAGCTGAGCCCCCTGTGTTGTGAGCTTGGAGTCTTACCCACTGGACCACCAGGAAAGTCCCGGCTTTTCTCATTTAGTCGGTCTTCATTTACTTCCACAGGATATTCGATTAATGAACACCATCAGGAATGACAGTAGCTAGGCTGCAGTTGAAGGTCATTTTTATGGTGAAGGTTTCCCTGGTCGTTTTGCAGGAGGTGAGCTTCAACATGCTCGATGCGGCAGACGGCGGTCTGCTCAACAGCGTGAGACGTTTGCTCTCTGACATCTTCATTCCCGCCCTCAGGGCCACAAGCCATGGCTGGGGTGAGCTCGAGGGCCTTCCGGAAGCCTCCAGCCTTCGGCAGGAGTTCCTGGGCTCCCTGGAAGGCTTCGTGAGCATCCTGGCCAGCGCACAGGAGAGTCTAAAGGAGAAGGTGAGAACAAGCATGTTATTCCTTCAAAAATTGCCGGATGATGAACAAATGAACACATACATGTGTAATGCTTCTCTTACAGAGTCTTGATTTCACTACTTTGCAAATCTTGAAAATATTTTGTGGGTGTTTTATGGTCCCCTGAAGATGTGGTGGTAACTAGATTGAAATTCCTATCATTTGGAGCAATGAGTTCTTTAGGGGTTCCTTAGAAATGCTGGCCGTGATGGTGAGTCTTACTCTGTCATGTCAGACGTTGGACTGAAAGAAGAGTATGGAGTGCTTCTGGTATTGCTCTGCAACTTAGAAGGAGAAATTTGGAGCCACAGTATAGTGTGCGTGCGTGCATGCGTGCGTGCGTGCGTGCATGTGTGTTGGGGGAGGGGGTAGTGTGGGCTGGATTTCACCCAGGAGGAAGGCAGTTGCCACTTCATGAAGCCCAGAAACCGCCCCCTAAAACCATGGAGAAGTCCAGGAGTTGTGATGTAGGTGGAAGTTACCATGTCTGGGGAGCCTGAGGTCTGAGCTTAGAGGCCCACAGAGCCAGCTCTGCCTTTAACAGAAGGAAAATGTCTTCGTCAAATACTGAAGTACTTCTGGGTTATAAGAGTGATTGCCCACTAAGTCGCTTTAGTCATGTCGGACTCCCTGTGACCCTGTGGACTGTAGCCATTTCCTTCTCTAGGCTTTGGGGTTATGTGTGTTTAAAAAAATCCAACACACTTTCTTTCCTACCCCTCTCTGTCTCCCTCCCCAAATGAATCTATGATTTGTCATCAAACTTGCTAAATATAAATTTTTTTTTTTTTTTAGACAGGGACATGAGAGTCTTTCCCTCTGGTTAGTTTCAAAAAAGAATGTGAAGGATTACCCTCCCCTCGGTCTTTTTTTGAAGGTCCCTATTTTCTTTGTTTCATGAGTTGACCCTTTCATTTTCAAGTGTCACTTCCTGAATTCAGTAATATGTCTGTCTCTAATTCACTTACTCTTTTTTTTTGGCCACTTCTACTAGTCTTTCATTTATTCATTTCCATCCATCTTTGTTCTTTGGCCTGTATGGGCCTCCCATTGCAGTGGCCTCTCTCGTTGCAGAGCACTGGCTCTGGGCACTTGTGCTCCAGAGCGCTGGCTTGGTAGTTGGACACGTCGGTCCGACCACTTCATGGCACATGGAATCTTCCCAGGCCAGGGATCGAACTGGCGCCCTGCACTGCAGGGTGGTGTCTTTACCCACTGGACCACCAGGGAAGCCCCCAGTTTTTGTTTTTTTTGACCCAAAGTTTTAACTCAAACAGTCAGCACTACTGGAGTGCTCAATGCCTAAGGAGGATTTTCACAGTGTTTTCATGAGCATTTCCCAGGGAGCAGGGTAGTTTAGAGAGAATCTCCTTAAGGTCTTTCTGGATCAACTGGAAAAGTTGATGGTGTGTGTGTGGTGTGGTGTGTAAAATAACATCATCTGATTATTTAATTTTCATTGTAATTAGGTGAACCTTCAAGAGTGTGACATAGTTGAACTGAAAACCTTGAAGGCACCCGTAGACTACTTGACTCTAGCGAATAACCCTGAGACGATGGAAAAAATAGAAGGTTGTATGAAAGTATGGATCAAGCAAACGGAACAGGTAATTTTCAGAAACCAAACATCAGAGACTGGCTCTCTGGTTCTTTTCAGAAACCAAATATCAGAGACTACTCTCACTAGTATGGACTAGTGTAGACACCGTGAGACGGAAGTGACTGAAGCAGCCAGGGTAAGAAGGTTGTATCCCATCCCATTCCCGTCTGCCTCAGTGTTTACCACAAGTTCCTGAGAAGGTGAAAGGGTCAGTGCAGTGCTAATTTATTGTCATTAGTTAAGAGGAGCTATGAAGAACTCTAGGAGGTGACGGTAAGTGACTTTATTTACTTATGTACCTAAAAGACTGCAGTTGGTCAATTTTTTTACTTGAGATGCAGCTGCTTTGGAGAAGACGGTAGCTTGAAGAATTACCCTCCCTCGGTCTTTTTGAAGGTCCCTATTTTCTTTGTTTCATGAGTTGCCCATTTTCTTCTTTGAATTCAGTAATATGTCTGTCTCTAATTCACTTACTCTTTTTGGCCACTTCTACTAGTCTTTCATTTATTCATTTTCATCCATCTTTGTTCTTTGGCCTGTGTGGGCCTCCCATTGCAGTGGCCTCTCTCGTTGCAGAGCACTGGCTCTGGGCACTTGTGCTCCAGAGCGCTGGCTTGGTAGTTGGACACGTCGGTCCGACCACTTCATGGCACATGGAATCTTCCCAGGCCAGGGATCGAACTGGCGCCCTGCACTGCAAGGTGGTGTCTTACCCACTGGACCACCAGGGAAGCCCCCAGTTTTTGTTTTTTTTGACCCAAAGTTTTAACTCAAACAGTCAGCACTACTGGAGTGCTCAATGCCTAAGGAGGATTTTCACAGTGTTTTCATGAGCATTTCCCAGGGAGCAGGGTAGTTTAGAGAGAATCTCCTTAAGGTCTTTCTGGATCAACTGGAAAAGTTGATGGTGTGTGTGTGGTGTGGTGTGTAAAATAACATCATCTGATTATTTAATTTTCATTGTAATTAGGTGAACCTTCAAGAGTGTGACATAGTTGAACTGAAAACCTTGAAGGCACCCGTAGACTACTTGACTCTAGCGAATAACCCTGAGACGATGGAAAAAATAGAAGGTTGTATGAAAGTATGGATCAAGCAAACGGAACAGGTAATTTTCAGAAACCAAACATCAGAGACTGGCTCTCTGGTTCTTTTCAGAAACCAAATATCAGAGACTACTCTCACTAGTATGGACTAGTGTAGACACCGTGAGACGGAAGTGACTGAAGCAGCCAGGGTAAGAAGGTTGTATCCCATCCCATTCCCGTCTGCCTCAGTGTTTACCACAAGTTCCTGAGAAGGTGAAAGGGTCAGTGCAGTGCTAATTTATTGTCATTAGTTAAGAGGAGCTATGAAGAACTCTAGGAGGTGACGGTAAGTGACTTTATTTACTTATGTACCTAAAAGACTGCAGTTGGTCAATTTTTTTACTTGAGATGCAGCTGCTTTGGAGAAGATGTCTGTTGAAGTCCAGGAATCTTTTGAAGTGTTGCAGTGTGTCCTCTGAAACAGAGCTCGAGACTTAACCTTTAAAAAAACATCTTCTGAAAAGTAAAAGCTGGGTGTTATATCAATAAGGAAACATAATAGAAATTAACCAGCTGAACGCATGAGAGTTTTCCAAGGTTATATTTCTCCAAGGTTCTAAGGGAGTAGCCAAGGAAAGTTTCTGAGGTCAAGACCTCGAAAAGTTCATGAAACCTTCTTAAACAAGTAGTTTTCACTTAGAATTAGCCAACTAAATTCTTGTTGAAATTTGACAAATGGATGCACCTCAGGTTAGTGAAAGGCTGTCATTCGAAGCATGCAAATGAATAAAAATATATCATGATTCAGACAGCAGAATTTACATCTTTCCTTATATTTTGCTTATGTATACCTTTAATATCTCCAGCCCTACTCATTGGCTCTTAGCTCTCCTGTGCGTTCACAGGTCCTTGCTGAAAACAACCAGCTGCGGAAGGAGGCGGATGACCTTGGGCCCCGAGCAGAGCTGGAGTACTGGAAGAAAAGACTGTCTAAATTTAACTACCTTCTGGATCAGCTCAAGAGCCCAGATGTGAAGGCTGTGTTGGCAGTGCTTGCTGCTGCTAAGTCTAAGCTTCTGAAGGTTGCTTTCTGCTTTATGAAGTGGGAATAGAACTTCTTTATGCCTATCTCATAGACTAATTAGGAACAGAAAAGTGTTATTCCGCCTTTAAGAAAGAAAACCTTTAAGATCAGATGATACTGCCCTTTTGTAACTATGGACAGAGCCTTTGAATGGAAAGTATTATTTGGCTGGTATATGCATATGTATGGTAAAGAACCCACCTGCCAAAGCAGGAGACATAAGAGATGTTGGTTTGATCCCTGGGTTGGGAAGATCCCCCTGGAGAAGGGAATGGACACCACTCTAGTCTTCCTGCCTGGAGAATTCCATGGACAGAGCAGCCCTGATTTTCCTTGCTTTTCTAACTTTTCTATAGTCCATGGGGTCACAGAGAGTTGGACATAGTGACTAACACATTCACACACACATATGTGTATGTATTATAAGAGGGCATTGCAAGTCATTAATACATAGCATAATAATTATATATTACGAATTCAGATTAATGAGGTATAGTAATACTGAAGCCTTAACCTTTTCTAATTTCTTTAGAACTTGTGTATTTGTTGTAATATTCCTGTGTCACCACCTGAAACAATAAATATTATCTCACAGTCTTTAGGTCAGGGGTTGGGGCAGCTTGTTGTTGTTGTGTAGTCACTGAGTTGTGTCCAACTCTTGTGAAACCCCATGGACTGCAGCCCACCAGGTCCTCTGTCCGTGAAATTTCCCAGGCAAGAATACTAGAGCAAGTTGCCATTTCCTTCCAGGGCGTCTACCTGACCCAGGGGTTGAACCCATGCCTCTTGCACTGTTAGGGGGCTTCGTTACCACTGAGCCGCATAGGAAGTCCAGGGTGCGGCTTAGCTGGGAGCCTGTGACTGGAGCTCTCTCCTGAGGTTGTTGTCAGGATGTTGGCTCATCTGAGGGCTTGGCTGAGGGAGCATCTGCCTCCAGGTTGCTTATGTGGTGGTTGTGGAATTCACTTCCTTGCTGGCTGTTGGCTAGAGGCTTCTTTCAGTTCTTTACCATAGAAAATGGGGGAGTCAGGTGCTAAAAGAATTCAGCAGCCAGTGGAGGAGAAGACGTGTAGGTGTAAATGGAAGTGCCACCCTCCTGATGCTTTTTCCTAGTTATTGAATAGATTTCATAAGATAAAGCTTGGAAGAGATAACTTTAAAAATTTAGTCAAAAAATTTAAATTACTCTTCAATGTGGCATTGCCCCTCATGCCTCTGAATTCAGTTCTTTTTTTTTTTTTTAGTTATATTTTTATTTACTTATGTTGGGTTATTCTGCACCTTCATTGCTACTACAGGCTCTCCTCTAGTTGCAGGGAGTGGGGGCTACTCTCTAGCTGAGGCGAGCAGGCTTCTTGTTGCAGTGACTTCTCTTTTGTTGGTGATAAGGCTCAATAGGCCCCTGGAGAAGGGAATGGACACCACTCTAGTCTTCCTGCCTGGAGAATTCCATGGACAGAGCAGCCCTGATTTTCCTTGCTTTTCTAACTTTTCTATAGTCCATGGGGTCACAGAGAGTTGGACATAGTGACTAACACATTCACACACACATATGTGTATGTATTATAAGAGGGCATTGCAAGTCATTAATACATAGCATAATAATTATATATTACGAATTCAGATTAATGAGGTATAGTAATACTGAAGCCTTAACCTTTTCTAATTTCTTTAGAACTTGTGTATTTGTTGTAATATTCCTGTGTCACCACCTGAAACAATAAATATTATCTCACAGTCTTTAGGTCAGGGGTTGGGGCAGCTTGTTGTTGTTGTGTAGTCACTGAGTTGTGTCCAACTCTTGTGAAACCCCATGGACTGCAGCCCACCAGGTCCTCTGTCCGTGAAATTTCCCAGGCAAGAATACTAGAGCAAGTTGCCATTTCCTTCCAGGGCGTCTACCTGACCCAGGGGTTGAACCCATGCCTCTTGCACTGTTAGGGGGCTTCGTTACCACTGAGCCGCATAGGAAGTCCAGGGTGCGGCTTAGCTGGGAGCCTGTGACTGGAGCTCTCTCCTGAGGTTGTTGTCAGGATGTTGGCTCATCTGAGGGCTTGGCTGAGGGAGCATCTGCCTCCAGGTTGCTTATGTGGTGGTTGTGGAATTCACTTCCTTGCTGGCTGTTGGCTAGAGGCTTCTTTCAGTTCTTTACCATAGAAAATGGGGGAGTCAGGTGCTAAAAGAATTCAGCAGCCAGTGGAGGAGAAGACGTGTAGGTGTAAATGGAAGTGCCACCCTCCTGATGCTTTTTCCTAGTTATTGAATAGATTTCATAAGATAAAGCTTGGAAGAGATAACTTTAAAAATTTAGTCAAAAAATTTAAATTACTCTTCAATGTGGCATTGCCCCTCATGCCTCTGAATTCAGTTCTTTTTTTTTTTTTTAGTTATATTTTTATTTACTTATGTTGGGTTATTCTGCACCTTCATTGCTACTACAGGCTCTCCTCTAGTTGCAGGGAGTGGGGGCTACTCTCTAGCTGAGGCGAGCAGGCTTCTTGTTGCAGTGACTTCTCTTGTTGTGAAACTCAGGCTCCAGGGCACATGGGCTTCAGCAGTTGGGGCACATGGGCTCAATAGCTGTGGCTCATAGGCTTAGTTGCTCCACAGCACGTGGGATCTTCCCAGATCAGGGATCAGACCCATGTCTCCTGCATTGGCAGGTGGACTCTTTATCTCTGAGCTACCAGGGAAGCCCTGAATTCAGTTCTTTGTAAGACGCACAGGACAGACTGAAAGTCAGATCCACGGGCCTTGGGATGACTTTTAGCAGCTGTTGGTTGACATTTTCTCTATTAATAATTGGGTTAAAATTTCTTTCCTGTATTGTGCTTAGACATGGCGGGAGATGGATGTTCGAATCACTGATGCGGCTAATGAAGCCAAGGACAATGTCAAGTACCTGTATACGCTGGAGAAATGCTGTGGGCCCTTGTACAGCGGTGACCCTGTGAGTGGAGAGTCCCCCCTCGTCGTCTTCTGGTGGCCCTTTTATGCCAGCTGAATGGAGTGTGGAGCTTGGTTTGTGGATATTACAGTCTGTTGGAAAAGCCTTAGAAACCTCTTCATTCTCAAGAAAGTTATATGTGCATGTGTATGGATACATATGTACATACATGCGTATCTCTCTATATACATGTTTATTTCTATGTATCTCTCTATAAATATGTCTGTATCTATTCTTCTATCTCTCTGATAGATACACAATGTTATATTTAATTAAATTAATTAATAAATTAATTTATATATGTATATATTTTGGGGGAGAGGGTTGGGGAGGGAGAGGGGTGGGAGGGCCACTTCTATTGGTCTTTCATTTATCTTATTTTCATCCATCTTTGTTCTTTGGCCCGTGTGGACCTCCCATCGCAGTGGCCTCTGTTGCCGCAGAGCACCGGCTCTGGGCACATGCGCTGCAGAGCTCTGGCTCGATAATTGGACATATCAGTCCAGCCGCTCCATGGCACGTTGGATCTTCCCAGACCAGGGATTGAACCGGCACCCCTTGCACTGCAAGGTGGTGTCCTTACCCACTGGACCACCAGGGAAGCCCTGCAATGTTATATTTTAAAAACATTTATTTCATGCTCTATTTCCCATTAAATGTTGCAAATGACATCCTAGATTTTACTCAGAACCACTGTGAGAAGAGTTCTTGGCTGATTTCTTTTTTAATCTTTTAACTTCAGCATGTGCCTGTTTTTATTTATTACAAAAGTAACAGTTAACACTGCCTCCTTATCCTTAACAGAAAGTTAGTGTTTCTTGCATTGAAACAAAATTTGATTAACTGCATATGACTACATAATCAGAATAGAACTACCCGTCAATATCTTATATTTATGTAGCATGTTAGGTTATATTTTTAAACATTTAAATAAAAATCTTTTACCTAAATTTTATTCTAATGAGGAAGGAATGATTAGCCTATTAGAATTTTGCTGAATTTGCCATGTTTCCCTGAAAAGTTCTGTGGTGTCTTTCAGATATCCATGATTGATGCTGTCCCTACTCTTATAAATGCAATCAAAATGATCTATAGTATCTCTCATTACTATAACACCTCTGAGAAGATCACATCTCTGTTTATAAAGGTAAGCGCACAGCATAGAGTCCATAGTCACTTAGACTTCTTTGTCAATGGTTAATTTTTTTTAGAGCTAGGAATGATCACATTGGCACAGTCCAACATAGGTGTACCTTACCATTTACAAAAAAAGTTTACTCTCTCAATAGAGATTGAATTAAGCGTATATGGGAGGTTGATTTCAGGAAGTCACGAAGCATTATTTCCCAAGGTAATAATTATAGTAAATGATTCTTTTTAGAATTTTTTCCCCTATGTTATCTAGCACATGATTTCTTCCTATTGGGTACATTTTAATTAAGAAAAGCTCTGTTTAACTGACTGTCTTCAGTTTCATATTTTATGTGCCACTGTTCCAGATTTATCTGATGCCACAGTTGTTTATGTGGTGTTATTAGAACGGTAATCATGGTAATAAAACCACTTGCCACGTTCCAGTAATCAATAAAGCAATTATAATGATTCTGCCAGAGAACATAACGATATTTAAACCTTATGTCCTAACTCATAAGTGTTTATGGTGAACATTGTTGCTTCTCCCATTTTTTGAAAAGTCGCTGAGAAGGAAATGACTTTATCATTACAAAGACGAACATTTTACATGTTGTATTAAAATAGAGGTGTTTTCAACGCCTCAGGACTGTGCTGTGAATACTAATGCAGTAGGAGGCATGATCCTTCTTGGAGACAGAGACATCCAGCCTTGAGAGCTTGGCGGGAAGCCTTCTTGTCTTCGGGTAGAAAGGAGGGGAACCCACTAGAGCCCTCTCCAACTTCTTCACACTTTAATGTTGCATCAGGGTCGGGATGCGTATTCTCCGAGTAGAAGGCTCAAATTGTGTTACTACTCCAGGTTTCACGAATTTTATTTGCAAGATTTATTTTAGAATATAGTCTTGAAACCACCATTTCAAAAACCTTTTCAAAAACTTTCATTATGAAAAATTTGCATCAGCTATAGAAGGAAAGAGGGCCGTGCACTGGCGCTCCTCGTGCATGTCACCCAGCTCGTCCACTGTCGCCTATTAGAATTTTGCTGAATTTGCCATGTTTCCTGAAAAGTTCTGTGGTGTCTTTCAGATATCCATGATTGATGCTGTCCCTACTCTTATAAATGCAATCAAAATGATCTATAGTATCTCTCATTACTATAACACCTCTGAGAAGATCACATCTCTGTTTATAAAGGTAAGCGCACAGCATAGAGTCCATAGTCACTTAGACTTCTTTGTCAATGGTTAATTTTTTTAGAGCTAGGAATGATCACATTGGCACAGTCCAACATAGGTGTACCTTACCATTTACAAAAAAAGTTTACTCTCTCAATAGAGATTGAATTAAGCGTATATGGGAGGTTGATTTCAGGAAGTCACGAAGCATTATTTCCCAAGGTAATAATTATAGTAAATGATTCTTTTTAGAATTTTTTCCCCTATGTTATCTAGCACATGATTTCTTCCTATTGGGTACATTTTAATTAAGAAAAGCTCTGTTTAACTGACTGTCTTCAGTTTCATATTTTATGTGCCACTGTTCCAGATTTATCTGATGCCACAGTTGTTTATGTGGTGTTATTAGAACGGTAATCATGGTAATAAAACCACTTGCCACGTTCCAGTAATCAATAAAGCAATTATAATGATTCTGCCAGAGAACATAACGATATTTAAACCTTATGTCCTAACTCATAAGTGTTTATGGTGAACATTGTTGCTTCTCCCATTTTTTGAAAAGTCGCTGAGAAGGAAATGACTTTATCATTACAAAGACGAACATTTTACATGTTGTATTAAAATAGAGGTGTTTTCAACGCCTCAGGACTGTGCTGTGAATACTAATGCAGTAGGAGGCATGATCCTTCTTGGAGACAGAGACATCCAGCCTTGAGAGCTTGGCGGGAAGCCTTCTTGTCTTCGGGTAGAAAGGAGGGGAACCCACTAGAGCCCTCTCCAACTTCTTCACACTTTAATGTTGCATCAGGGTCGGGATGCGTATTCTCCGAGTAGAAGGCTCAAATTGTGTTACTACTCCAGGTTTCACGAATTTTATTTGCAAGATTTATTTTAGAATATAGTCTTGAAACCACCATTTCAAAAACCTTTTCAAAAACTTTCATTATGAAAAATTTGCATCAGCTATAGAAGGAAAGAGGGCCGTGCACTGGCGCTCCTCGTGCATGTCACCCAGCTCGTCCACTGTCGGCACAGCCCCCGCTTGTGTCGCTGCGCCTTGGCGCTGCAGTCTTGGCACACGCACAGTGCAGCCATCTCGTTGTCCTTTTAATTATTACGAAAAATCCCCAATAAAGTTTTTTATTTAGCTTTTTTTTTAAGTTGAAAGGGATAAATAAAGTGTTGGCTTTTCACATATTAGCTTTATTTTTGTTTCTGGTGTTTTCTGCTTTTGACATTTCTGCTACAGATCATGGGGTCCTGAAATGACCAGGCTGGAGTGATTTTCATGGCACTTGGAAACTGAGTTAGATTTTAGAGCAGGCTGCTGAAGGAGGAGACTGGGAAAGCTCTTGATGACTTTTAGTAGGAAAGTTAATCCTTTCTTGGTTGGTTAAAACATTCATCCTGCATGAACATGGGGGTCTGAATTGTTGATTTTCTGTAGTGCTTCCAGCTCTGTGATTTTACAAATCATTTTGATAATAGATATTAGAACTTAAAAATGTTCAACAGATAGAAGCAGAGAGTAGAATGGTGGCCGCCAGGGGCTGGGGAGTGTGGCAAATGGGGCAAAGCTGGTCCAAAGGCTGCAAACTTAAGAGCTGTATGATGATTGACTTCCGGGATTTAGTATTCAGCATGGTGGCTATGTTTTGTTTTATTTTTTTTAATTAAAGATTTATTTATTTATTTATTTTGGGCGGGGGTCGGGTTGGGGAGGGAGGGGAGCGGGCGGGCCACTTCTATTGGTCTTTCTCTATTTTCATCCGTCTTTGTTCTTTGGCTCCTGTGAGCCTCCCATCGCGGTGGCCTCTGTTGTCGAGGAACACTGGCTCTGGGCGCGTGTGCTCCAGAGCTCCGGCTCGGTGATTGGACACATCGGTCCAGCCGCTCTGCAGCACGTGGGATCTTCCCAGGCCAGGGCTCGAACCGGCGCCCCTTGCACTGCAAGGCGGTGTCCTTACCCACTGGACCACCAGGGGAAGCCCGGTGGCTATGTTTAATGTCGTGTGTATACTTGAAAATTGCTAAGAGCAGACCTTAAGTTTTCTCAACATACAAATGGTAACTATGTGACATGTTGGATGTGTTAATACTTGACTGTGCTAATCATTCCATCATGTATATGTTTACTAAGCCTCAGGCTGTAGACCTTAAATATACACAATGTTTATTTTTCAGTTATGCCTCAGTAAAGCTGGAAGAAGGAGGGTCAGTCATCCACAGATACTATACTCCGAGAGGCAGGAGAGCTGAGGACCCTCTAGCCCAATTTATGCTTGATGGCTGCTTGCCATATTTGACATTATTTTATTGAAAATTTCCAGGTGACCAATCAGATGATATCTGCATGTAAAGCCTATATTACCAACAATGGAACTGCTTCGATCTGGAGCCAGCCGCAGGATGTTGTTGAGGAAAAAATACTATCTGCGATTAAACTTAAGCAGGTAGTGGTCAACTTAGTAATATAGTTAGATTTTTAAATTATGTCTACATTGCTTATGCCAATGTATCTTTTTAAAAAAATTTTATGTATCTGCCTGTGTCAGGTCTTAGTTGTGGCACATGGTAGCTTCACCTCATCGTGTGGGATCTTTCTTTACAATGCATAGTCTCTAGCTGTGATGCTCAGGCTTACTTGCTCTGAGGCGTGTGGGATCCTAGGTCCCTGACCGGGAATCAAACCAGTGTCCCCTGAATTGCAAGGCAGATTCTTAACCCCTGGGCCACCAGGGAAGTCCCGCTGATGTATCTTAAATCATTTAGCCATTACCATATTGCATGTATGTGTGCAAAGTCGCTTCGGTCGTGTCTGACTCTTCCAGACCCTCTGAACTGGAGCCCGCCAGGCTTCTCTGTTCATGGGATTCTCTAGGCAAGAATACTGGAGTGGGTTTCCATGCCCTCCTCCAGGGGATCTTCCTGACCCAGGGATGAAACTGCGTCTCTTATGTCTCCTGCATTGGCATGTGGGTTCTTTTACACTAGAGCCATGTGCGAGACGCAGTTATCATTTACTAGTGGTTGTTAAAAAAATATACTAATCTTTCATTGTAAAGAAAAGTTGAATGTTAGTAAATCAGCCCCTGATATTTATTCACTTTAACTTTTGGGAGACCTTCTATGTCTCTACACCACACTAAGTTCTAGAGAGAGAAAGATGAGGTAGTTTTCCTTAAGCTTCTTGTAGACGTGCAAAGAGCTAGATGAAGAGTTAAGATTCTCCGAACACAGTGGGTCCCAGGTGGAAAGGCTGCATCTATTAATTGGATTATGAATAGTTAGAAGTTTGGACTTCCCTAGTGGCCCAGTGGTTAAGACTCCGAGCTTCCAATGCAGGGGGCATGGGTTCATTTCATGATCAGAGAAGTTCTGCATGTCTAATGGCCAAAAAAAAAAATTAGGAGTTGGCTAGGTTGGGAGAAGGAAAACATGACATCCCAGGCTGATGAGTGAGTAGCTACAGAGGCATGAAACTGAAAGGTTTTGTAATTCTCCCCAAATTTGCTTTCACCTTCACTTAAGAGAATAAGGTTGGCACCTTTTTTGTGCTCCCTTTCTTGTAGTTTGGTTTTTATTTTTAAGGAATACCAGCATTGCTTTCACAAGACAAAACAAAAGCTTAAGCAGAATCCCAGTGAAAAACAATTTGAATTCAGCGAGATGTATATTTTTGGGAAATTTGAAACTTTTCATAGACGTCTTGCCAAGATAATGAACATCTTTACAACCTTCAAGACATACTCAGTTCTGCAGGAGTCTAAAATCGAAGGGCTGGAAAGTGTGATTGCTAACTACCAGGTACTGTACTTCAAAACTCAGTCTGCTACCCTTATGCATAAATAAAACTGTGATGTTTTTATGCAAATGACTATTCAGAATGCTTCAAATGATCATTCTTTAGTGTAAAAGATAAGCTCATGACCCTTAAACAGTAAAGCAGTTACATTTATTTGAGAATTGTGTAATGGTGCTAATATATTCTTTTCAGGTATGCGATTATGAGAATGACTTCTCAATAGTCTACAATTAGTCATCATTAGTAAAAATGTTTTCATTGGTAGCACAAGAAAAATGTTTAAATATAACTTATTATTTCATATATTCATATAAGAAATATTTCATCAAGCATATGCTGTGTGTCAGGCTCTAGTTGACACTGAGTTCTGAATGCAATCCGATTATATCTGTAGTTAAGCATTTATTGCATGTCTACACCACACTAAGTTCTAGAGAGAGAAAGATGAGGTAGTTTTCCTTAAGCTTCTTGTAGACGTGCAAAGAGCTAGATGAAGAGTTAAGATTCTCCGAACACAGTGGGTCCCAGGTGGAAAGGCTGCATCTATTAATTGGATTATGAATAGTTAGAAGTTTGGACTTCCCTAGTGGCCCAGTGGTTAAGACTCCGAGCTTCCAATGCAGGGGGCATGGGTTCATTTCATGATCAGAGAAGTTCTGCATGTCTAATGGCCAAAAAAAAAAATTAGGAGTTGGCTAGGTTGGGAGAAGGAAAACATGACATCCCAGGCTGATGAGTGAGTAGCTACAGAGGCATGAAACTGAAAGGTTTTGTAATTCTCCCCAAATTTGCTTTCACCTTCACTTAAGAGAATAAGGTTGGCACCTTTTTTGTGCTCCCTTTCTTGTAGTTTGGTTTTTATTTTTAAGGAATACCAGCATTGCTTTCACAAGACAAAACAAAAGCTTAAGCAGAATCCCAGTGAAAACAATTTGAATTCAGCGAGATGTATATTTTTGGGAAATTTGAAACTTTTCATAGACGTCTTGCCAAGATAATGAACATCTTTACAACCTTCAAGACATACTCAGTTCTGCAGGAGTCTAAAATCGAAGGGCTGGAAAGTGTGATTGCTAACTACCAGGTACTGTACTTCAAAACTCAGTCTGCTACCCTTATGCATAAATAAAACTGTGATGTTTTTATGCAAATGACTATTCAGAATGCTTCAAATGATCATTCTTTAGTGTAAAAGATAAGCTCATGACCCTTAAACAGTAAAGCAGTTACATTTATTTGAGAATTGTGTAATGGTGCTAATATATTCTTTTCAGGTATGCGATTATGAGAATGACTTCTCAATAGTCTACAATTAGTCATCATTAGTAAAAATGTTTTCATTGGTAGCACAAGAAAAATGTTTAAATATAACTTATTATTTCATATATTCATATAAGAAATATTTCATCAAGCATATGCTGTGTGTCAGGCTCTAGTTGACACTGAGTTCTGAATGCAATCCGATTATATCTGTAGTTAAGCATTTTATGTGGATTCATGTTAAAAATCATGCATGTAGTCAGTGGAGATTTTTTTTTTTTTTCTTGTTTGGGGACAGTGACACTAAGCCTTAATTTTTCTTTTTGTCCTTGAATTTGAAAAGGATCATGTAATCTACTCTCACTCATTGATTTTTCTTCTCTAACAGTTTAGGTCAATATAAAGAATCTTGATATTTCTTGAGTATATCAGAGTCAGGGAGACAAAAAAGAAAAAGCTTTTTTTATATAACAGGAAATACTTTAGGTGGGCTGTATGTAAGCTGCAAGGTGGATAATCTATTCTTTGAAAGTTTTTGCAAGACAGAGATGGACTGTGTTTATTTTTCAGTTTGGAATCTAGTCAGTTTTTATTCTTAATGGAAAAACAACTTTGGAGCATATTTCAAAGTTTACTTTAGAAGGACATGTTGAACTGTACAGCTAAGTGTGGGTAAAGACTCTTCTAACCTGATAAAAATACTGGGCCAAAAAACTGGTTTCAGAATCTAAAGTGAATGTGCCAGAATGTAGTGAGGTAAAATGTAGATGGTTTGTGAGAGGGTAAGTTGAGAGTTTTATGTATTAGAACCAATGGAAGAAGCTCAAAATGGTGGCCGTGGAGGTGAGGCCGAGGCTCCTGTGGGCTTCAGGCCCTGCCTGCCCCTCAGGCTGCTTCCTTTTCTCCTCCTTCGATGTCTTCCAGACACAGGGCAGGCTGCTTCAGTCCACCTTAGGGCTTGCAGAACCTTTTTTCTGGAAAGCTCTGCCTCTGAATTATTACATGGTTATTTCCTCTGTGGCTTCCCGATCTTGATTAAATACCCTCTTAGTTACGTTTTCCTCCATCTCTATGCTACCTTGATCACTCCATGTCATGTTACTTATTTTATCACTGTCTGAAATTATCCTATTCATTTATATGTGAGAAACCTAGGTCTCCTCTTTCCTACTGAAGATTTAGGTTCCTGAGGGCAGCGATATTTCTTTGTTCTGTTCATTCCTGTATCTTCAGGGTTCACTGGTATATAATGTGCTTAGTGCTTCGTTGCTCAGTCATGTCCGACTGTTTGTGACCCTATGGACTGTAGCCCACTAGCCTCTTCTGTCCATGAGATTCTGCAGGCAAGAATACTGGAGTGGGTTGCCATTGCCTTCTACAACTTCTTGCATATAATGGGTATGCAATAAGTATCTGTCAAATAAATGATTTAGTAGATTGAGTTTGATTCGTTGGTTTACAGATCATTTGCTCAGTATTCTTAAGTTGACCATTAAGTCCAATCATATAGTAGAATTTTCTAAGGGCCTTTCAAACTATCATCTTAAAATGTAGGAATGTAGCTTTTCCATGCTTCTTTTATACATTTTCTACAGCATGATAGGTAGCAGGAGATCTGGGTTTGATCCTGGGCAAGGTGGATAATCTATTCTTTGAAAGTTTTGCAAGACAGAGATGGACTGTGTTTATTTTTCAGTTTGGAATCTAGTCAGTTTTTATTCTTAATGGAAAAACAACTTTGGAGCATATTTCAAAGTTTACTTTAGAAGGACATGTTGAACTGTACAGCTAAGTGTGGGTAAAGACTCTTCTAACCTGATAAAAATACTGGGCCAAAAAACTGGTTTCAGAATCTAAAGTGAATGTGCCAGAATGTAGTGAGGTAAAATGTAGATGGTTTGTGAGAGGGTAAGTTGAGAGTTTTATGTATTAGAACCAATGGAAGAAGCTCAAAATGGTGGCCGTGGAGGTGAGGCCGAGGCTCCTGTGGGCTTCAGGCCCTGCCTGCCCCTCAGGCTGCTTCCTTTTCTCCTCCTTCGATGTCTTCCAGACACAGGGCAGGCTGCTTCAGTCCACCTTAGGGCTTGCAGAACCTTTTTTCTGGAAAGCTCTGCCTCTGAATTATTACATGGTTATTTCCTCTGTGGCTTCCCGATCTTGATTAAATACCCTCTTAGTTACGTTTTCCTCCATCTCTATGCTACCTTGATCACTCCATGTCATGTTACTTATTTTATCACTGTCTGAAATTATCCTATTCATTTATATGTGAGAAACCTAGGTCTCCTCTTTCCTACTGAAGATTTAGGTTCCTGAGGGCAGCGATATTTCTTTGTTCTGTTCATTCCTGTATCTTCAGGGTTCACTGGTATATAATGTGCTTAGTGCTTCGTTGCTCAGTCATGTCCGACTGTTTGTGACCCTATGGACTGTAGCCCACTAGCCTCTTCTGTCCATGAGATTCTGCAGGCAAGAATACTGGAGTGGGTTGCCATTGCCTTCTACAACTTCTTGCATATAATGGGTATGCAATAAGTATCTGTCAAATAAATGATTTAGTAGATTGAGTTTGATTCGTTGGTTTACAGATCATTTGCTCAGTATTCTTAAGTTGACCATTAAGTCCAATCATATAGTAGAATTTTCTAAGGGCCTTTCAAACTATCATCTTAAAATGTAGGAATGTAGCTTTTCCATGCTTCTTTTATACATTTTCTACAGCATGATAGGTAGCAGGAGATCTGGGTTTGATCCCTGGGTCAGGAAGATCCCCTAGAGAACAGAATGGGTACCCACTGCAGTATTCTTGCCTGGCGGATTCCATGGACAGACAAGCCTGGTGGGCTACAGCCCCACGGGGTTGCAAAGAGTTGAACATGACTGTGTGATTAGCACTAATATACACAGTTGTATGTATATATAGGTATATACAAGTGTATATACAATTGCACAGTTTCTGAATAGACTTAATTTTGTAGTTACATAGCATGACAGAGTAGGTTGTTTTTAACTAGTAAACTTGATTCAAGAAGTTATGCAGCTTAGGCACTTGTGTCTATTGAAATCTGAATTGATGTTTAAATGGAAATGACTTTGAAGAGGCATTTGTGGAAGCTGGCCCAACATTCTTCATAAAAATTATATGCCTCTGTCAACAGTGTGGGCACCCGGGTTTGAGAATGGCTTAGTACCTGGTTAAGAATGATCACAGAGCATTAGAACTCATTATTCAGAGCAAACAAAACTTTGGATAATAGTATTTTCAAAAAGATGAGCTACCTAATTTGTACTCTTATAATCATAGGCTGAAGCTTTACAGGGCAGGAGGAAGCAATTGATTCTAGAGATTCTTTAAATGGTAAATTGTGGATTGCTGTTTTATTTAGGACATTTGAGGCTTGGAAAGTAGTTTTTCACCTCTTGCTACTAACATAACTGTGTTCTTCCTAAGTTTTTTGCATTCTGTTAAAGTCTAATTTATTTTGAGAAGACAAACTTTTTAATGAAAAATATTTTAGTAAAGTTAGGCTTCTTTTTAGTATTTGAGATGTAATTCATAAAAAATTTTTAGACAGAACATCTTTCCTACTTTTCAGGTGTGTTTTTTTTTGGAGGTGGGGGTGGGTTAGGGAGGGAGAGGGGCAGCGGGCCACTTCTATTGGTCTTTCATTTATCTGTTTTTTTCATCCATCTTTGTTCTTTGGCCCGTGTGGGCCTCTTATCGCGGCACCCTCTGTTGTCGCAGAGCACCAACTCTGGGCGCATGCGCTCCAGAGCTCAGGCTGGGTGATTGGACACATGGGTCCAGCCGCTCCGTGGCACGTGGTATCTTACCGGGCCAGGGATGGAACCGGCGCCCCTTGCACTGCAAGGCGGTGTCCTTACCACTGGACCACCAGGGAAGCCCAGGTGTGGTTTTTATTTTATATTTTTCTTCAGAAGTACATAAAAGTCTCATGAAAATGCTTTCCAGATGGTTTCTTCGAATGCACTAGGCAATATTATACTACTTATAAAATGCATGAAACAGTGAGACAAATTAAAGAAATAAGGCTCCTCTTAATTTGACTTTTGGGGAATGATTGCATAGGGTCTATATTTAAAGGTTCTATTTACGTAAATATTGCAAGAATATTGAAATATTATCTTATTTGTTTCATACTATTTCAGGATATTGTTGCTACCATAAAGAAAAAGGAATATAATTTCTTAGACCAGCGGAAAATGGATTTCGAACAAGATTATGAAGAGTTTTGCAAGCAGACTAAGGACCTTCATGTAGGTTGTGTAATAAAATTCCTATTGACAGTCTGGTGTTCGCTTTTTCCATTCTCTATCATGCTGCTGATCATTATCCATTCAGAAGGGAGAGATAGCTTCATCATGGAGGTGACCCATAGCAAGCTCAGCCTGCATTTTGATTTCAGATAAATAATTGAAGGTTCTTTCTCACGGATTAAAGGGTCATAAATATAACTTTGGATAATGAGCTTTAATCACAGGTTTCTGCATGTGTTCCATCTTAGATCTTAGAAAATTAACTGTTCTCCTCTATTGAAATATTGTGTTAGTAGAATTAGAAATTTGTTTCCATTTGTTTGTTACTTTATAGCAATGATTATGACCGATGGTGGCTTGATCAAATGTTTAGCCATGTTTGGTAGATCCCAAAGGCAGGAGTATGTATAGCTGGCACCTTGACCCCTCTTGGTCTCAAGGCCCCATTTTCTCTGCCTTCTCCTATCTGTCCTCCCCCCCGCCCCCCACACTCTACTCACTGCAGATCAACCCAAAGGAGCAGTGGGCAGCCATTGGCAGCTTCTGAGAACATGCCATAGGACCAGCCTTAGCTCCTGATGTCTAAGGACAGGGCTGGGTTGGTCAGTTCTGGTGTGGTGCCTCGTTGACTGTGGGGTCATATGATGAATGCAGGGGGCATGGGACCCACTGGCGTGGTTGGGAATGTTTATTACTGGATAAGGAGAACCAGGGAGAGTCAGGTTGGGAGACAAACTAATAGATACCCACCACAATCAACATGCAGACTTCTTTCCATCCTTTCTGACTGTAAAATGAAAATGGCCATTCTGGTTCTTCTTTTCCAGAATTTTGGTTTGTGCACTTCAAGGGAGAAACAGCTCTGATGCATTTTTGCAAGGATGATTTCAGCGGTGTGTTCAGTCGCTAATGTCGGACTCTGCGACCCCATGCACTGCGATTTACGTAAATATTGCAAGAATATTGAAATATTATCTTATTTGTTTCATACTATTTCAGGATATTGTTGCTACCATAAAGAAAAGGAATATAATTTCTTAGACCAGCGGAAAATGGATTTCGAACAAGATTATGAAGAGTTTTGCAAGCAGACTAAGGACCTTCATGTAGGTTGTGTAATAAAATTCCTATTGACAGTCTGGTGTTCGCTTTTTCCATTCTCTATCATGCTGCTGATCATTATCCATTCAGAAGGGAGAGATAGCTTCATCATGGAGGTGACCCATAGCAAGCTCAGCCTGCATTTTGATTTCAGATAAATAATTGAAGGTTCTTTCTCACGGATTAAAGGGTCATAAATATAACTTTGGATAATGAGCTTTAATCACAGGTTTCTGCATGTGTTCCATCTTAGATCTTAGAAAATTAACTGTTCTCCTCTATTGAAATATTGTGTTAGTAGAATTAGAAATTTGTTTCCATTTGTTTGTTACTTTATAGCAATGATTATGACCGATGGTGGCTTGATCAAATGTTTAGCCATGTTTGGTAGATCCCAAAGGCAGGAGTATGTATAGCTGGCACCTTGACCCCTCTTGGTCTCAAGGCCCCATTTTCTCTGCCTTCTCCTATCTGTCCTCCCCCCCGCCCCCCACACTCTACTCACTGCAGATCAACCCAAAGGAGCAGTGGGCAGCCATTGGCAGCTTCTGAGAACATGCCATAGGACCAGCCTTAGCTCCTGATGTCTAAGGACAGGGCTGGGTTGGTCAGTTCTGGTGTGGTGCCTCGTTGACTGTGGGGTCATATGATGAATGCAGGGGGCATGGGACCCACTGGCGTGGTTGGGAATGTTTATTACTGGATAAGGAGAACCAGGGAGAGTCAGGTTGGGAGACAAACTAATAGATACCCACCACAATCAACATGCAGACTTCTTTCCATCCTTTCTGACTGTAAAATGAAAATGGCCATTCTGGTTCTTCTTTTCCAGAATTTTGGTTTGTGCACTTCAAGGGAGAAACAGCTCTGATGCATTTTTGCAAGGATGATTTCAGCGGTGTGTTCAGTCGCTAAGTCATGTCGGACTCTGCGACCCCATGCACTGCGCCATGCTAAGCTTCTCTGTCCTTAACTGTCTCCTTGAGTTTGTGCATACTTATGTCCATTGAGTTGGTGATGCAATCCAACCATCTCATCCTCTGTCAGTCGCTTCTCCTATCCTCAGTCTCTCCCAGTATCAAGGTCTTTTCCAATGAGTTGGCCGTTGCCATCAGGTGGCCAGAGTATTGAAGCTTCAGCTTCAGTATTGGTCCTTCTAATGAATATACAGGGTTGATTCCTTTTAGGATTGACTGGTTTGATCCCCTTGCTGTCCGAGGGTCTCTCAAGAGTCTTCTCCAGCACCAGAATTCAGTGTAGGTGTTATAATAAGACCAGGTGATTCTTTGTGCCAGGTCTGTTCTAGGCACTTTATGTGTGTTAAGTCATTTAATACTCACAATAATCTGACAAAGTGGGTACTTTTATTACACTCTTACTGGAAAGGAGGAAACTGAGGCACACTGAGGTTAAGTGACTTGCCCAGAGTCATAGAGATGACGAGTGATAGGCAGTCTGGCTCTAGAATTCAAGTTTTTAATCATTTCAAGTGATGGAAAAATAGAATGCCTTTAATAATTTAAGCAATGACCTCTTTTGGGGGCAGATTCAGGCCTCAGGGCTGTGGATCTTGGTCTCTTGTTGGAAACTGGTGGGCAGTGGCAGATCCCAAGTCAGTGCTCCGTCGTCAGTGTTCATTGGTTAAGCCACACACAAGTGTGTGTCCCAGCAGTTTCTGATCTCATGGTGCTTGAGTGGCGCGTATGCGGGATATAGGTAGGTGGTGAACACCTTTTGTATAATTGGAGACCAAAAAATGTTTGCTGAATTCGTGTATGAGTTGTGAATTAATAAGAACTAGTCCCTGGTGGCTCAGTGGTGAAGTATCTGCCTGCCATGCAGGAGACCTGGGTTCTATCCATGGGGTCGCAAATAGTTGGACACAGCTGAGGGACTGACACTTTTACTTTTTAAACTAAATGACCCAAGAAGATGTTTGTTTTAAGATAAAAGTGGAAAAGAAAGATATCTATGGATGTAATAACAAAAATGAGAACTAGATTTATTGCAATAGAACATGCACTTACTGAGTGCTAATTATGTATTAGGCTTCTTTGCTGTAGGTTTTGGATACATGAATAGATCGAGTTGATTGTCCCTCAGAGATCACACCCGAGATGTAATGTGATTGAGATATAAGTACATGTATGTTAGAGCAGAGTGATGGATATATTATTAAAAAGGGCAAATAGAGACTAAAGTGGCTAATTATAAAAGTCTAGCATTCTGATATTGTGCTGGAAAGTAAGGATGCAAAGAGAAGGTGACATAGTCCAAACAAGTCCTACAGAACTTAGAAGGAAGACAGACTTGCTGAATGTCACATGGACTCAGAACTGCTGTAACCCACGAGGTAGGGTGTGAACCCAGGAGAACACTGGTTCCATACTTTTCCTTGACTGGGATTAGGACTGGAATTAGGACTGGCTTCAGGGCAGAGGCTGTGCTTGGAGCTGGAACATCAGTTATGTTTTCTGAGTAAATGGAGGGAAATGAGAGCGATGGGGAGATCTTTCCCTGACTGTGCCCACTTTGCACACTACTGAGACTATAATTGCATAAATGCTTTAAGGGCTGGTTTTTAAGCACTAGAGATAGACAGTAATTTCTCTCCTTGATTTAAAAAAAAATCAGCACATTTATTCATCTCACCATTCAGTCTCAAAAAAGCCCATTTCTCTCTTAGATTTGCAGACCAGTTTGCCTCTGTCTTCTATTCTCCTTCTCTATGAACTTTCTCTTTTTTAAGAATTTTATTTATGCACTTATGGCCACACAGGGTCTTTGTTGCTGCACTAAGGCTTTTTCTAGTTGCAGTGCCTGGGCTTCTCCGTGTGGTGCCTTCTCTTACAGAACACAGGCTCTAGGGGCATGGGCTTCAGTAGTTTCAGCTCAGGGATTCATTAGTTGTGGCTCAAGGGCCCTAGCATTGGGGCTCAGCAGTTGCGGTGCACTGGCTTAGCCAACTCCAGCACATGTAGAACCTTCCGGGACCAGGGATCCAGCCCAAGTCCCCTGCATTTGCAGGTGGATTCTTATCCACTGCACGGCCAGGGAGGTCACATCCACTTTTTCTTAACTAGTCTTTCTATATTCTCTCCTTTCAATAATTCACCCAGTATCACAGTCCAGCCCTGGTCTCTGTAAAGCAGAGGCACAGGTGGCCTTCCTGTGACTTTGGATGGAGCGAGCAGTGGTGATAAGTCTTGGAGATGGACTAGAGAGGCCCAGTAACTGAGGCAACTCCCAGATGTGAGACTGGAGGGGGTGTCTGTGTGGCGGGGCTCATGAGTGATTTGGGTCGGGGTTGTGTTCAGGGATCGCTGACCAAGGGATCAGGGCCTGGAATCTTGTCCAGACTTAGGGTTCATGCTTATACTAGCATCAAAGAGAGGCAGTACATTAGAAGCAGGTGGGCCACTGGCAATCTAGAAGTGTACCGACTCCAGCAGGCAAAGGCAGGTACTGTTCTGTAAAGGAACAGCTGTTGACCTGGCAAGCTGTGTTTGGAAAAACTGAGTAGGAGGTGAGAGCTCAGAACTAAGAAGACAAGAAGATTCCACACTGGATTCCAAAAGACTCTTAAGAATGGCCCTAAGGCTCAGGAGGAAATGAGAGCGAGGGGCTTCCTGACTGTGCCCACTTTGCACACTACTGAGACTATAATTGCATAAATGCTTTAAGGGCTGGTTTTTAAGCACTAGAGATAGACAGTAATTTCTCTCCTTGATTTAAAAAAAAATCAGCACATTTATTCATCTCACCATTCAGTCTCAAAAAAGCCCATTTCTCTCTTAGATTTGCAGACCAGTTTGCCTCTGTCTTCTATTCTCCTTCTCTATGAACTTTCTCTTTTTTAAGAATTTTATTTATGCACTTATGGCCACACAGGGTCTTTGTTGCTGCACTAAGGCTTTTTCTAGTTGCAGTGCCTGGGCTTCTCCGTGTGGTGCCTTCTCTTACAGAACACAGGCTCTAGGGGCATGGGCTTCAGTAGTTTCAGCTCAGGGATTCATTAGTTGTGGCTCAAGGGCCCTAGCATTGGGGCTCAGCAGTTGCGGTGCACTGGCTTAGCCAACTCCAGCACATGTAGAACCTTCCGGGACCAGGGATCCAGCCCAAGTCCCCTGCATTTGCAGGTGGATTCTTATCCACTGCACGGCCAGGGAGGTCACATCCACTTTTTCTTAACTAGTCTTTCTATATTCTCTCCTTTCAATAATTCACCCAGTATCACAGTCCAGCCCTGGTCTCTGTAAAGCAGAGGCACAGGTGGCCTTCCTGTGACTTTGGATGGAGCGAGCAGTGGTGATAAGTCTTGGAGATGGACTAGAGAGGCCCAGTAACTGAGGCAACTCCCAGATGTGAGACTGGAGGGGGTGTCTGTGTGGCGGGGCTCATGAGTGATTTGGGTCGGGGTTGTGTTCAGGGATCGCTGACCAAGGGATCAGGGCCTGGAATCTTGTCCAGACTTAGGGTTCATGCTTATACTAGCATCAAAGAGAGGCAGTACATTAGAAGCAGGTGGGCCACTGGCAATCTAGAAGTGTACCGACTCCAGCAGGCAAAGGCAGGTACTGTTCTGTAAAGGAACAGCTGTTGACCTGGCAAGCTGTGTTTGGAAAAACTGAGTAGGAGGTGAGAGCTCAGAACTAAGAAGACAAGAAGATTCCACACTGGATTCCAAAAGACTCTTAAGAATGGCCCTAAGGCTCAGGAAGAAAAGACTAATTTGAGGTCTTAACTATCCCTGAAGAGTTTAATGTAGGCCTTTGTGGAACCATAAGATAGAAAGGCAAGGAAAACCAGATCTGAGGGTTTGGGCTCAGTTAACCTGCCAGGCGTCTCTGTCCATGGAATTCTCCAAGCAGGAAGACCGGAGTTGGAAGCCATTTCCTTCGTCCAGGGGATCTTCCTGACCCAGGGTTGGAACCTGGGTCTCCTGCATTGCAGGTGGATTTTTTTTTTTTTTTTTTTTTGCACCATCTGAGGCACCAGGGAAGCCCAGTAAAGATTTACTGTGGCCTAAGTTAGAGGGAGGGAGTAGAAGTATTGTAAATATACTAGGTCTGCATGGTTTATATTTGAATAGTTTTATGCAGTGATAATATCTAAGTGTTTATTTAGGTAGGCTAGCTGCACAGTTCTTCAGTTCAGGAAGATTTCTTCATTCTCAGATGTGATGTTTGTAGAAGAAATATCTGGTCCAGTATCCCTGGGTCCTTCCCTGGCATCAGCCCCTGTAACTGCTCTGGTTCTCAAGTCCCTCTTTGTTCTGGCTTCTGGACATGCTTAGAGAGAATAACCTTTGCTGTTATATTTTTTCCTGTATGGTGTGTCTTTGTAGAGAATGAGGAGCTGTTTTATCTGATTGCTAAGTAGGATTTCTTTGCAATGCTAACTCCTTGCTGATCATCAAACTTCATTCTGCTTCAGAAAGAGTTGCAGAAGTTCATGGATGTTACGTTTGAAAAGATTCAAAACATGAATCAAGCTCTAAGTATGTTAAAGAAATTGGAAAGGTAAAAATTTGACAGACTTTTGTAAGTTCTATTTGAGATAGTATGAACATACTTTACCCTATTGCTGTTATTATTATTATTTTATATTCTAGTGGGAAGACTATCCCCTCTTGATAATCTGAATAACAAGGCCACAATTTGTTTAAGTTCTTTAGAGGATTAGGAGTTTATTTCCTCTCAGCTTTGATGTACCTTGTGGCAGCCTATTATAATTTGAAGAAGCTCTTACCAGTGGTTTGGAAAAACTGAGTAGGAGGGCTAAACTCAAGAAGATTCCACACTGGATTCCAAAAGACTCTTAAGAATGGCCCTAAGGCTCAGGAAGAAAAGACTAATTTGAGGTCTTAACTATCCCTGAAGAGTTTAATGTAGGCCTTTGTGGAACCATAAGATAGAAAGGCAAGGAAAACCAGATCTGAGGGTTTGGGCTCAGTTAACCTGCCAGGCGTCTCTGTCCATGGAATTCTCCAAGCAGGAAGACCGGAGTTGGAAGCCATTTCCTTCGTCCAGGGATCTTCCTGACCCAGGGTTGGAACCTGGGTCTCCTGCATTGCAGGTGGATTTTTTTTTTTTTTGCACCATCTGAGGCACCAGGGAAGCCCAGTAAAGATTTACTGTGGCCTAAGTTAGAGGGAGGGAGTAGAAGTATTGTAAATATACTAGGTCTGCATGGTTTATATTTGAATAGTTTTATGCAGTGATAATATCTAAGTGTTTATTTAGGTAGGCTAGCTGCACAGTTCTTCAGTTCAGGAAGATTTCTTCATTCTCAGATGTGATGTTTGTAGAAGAAATATCTGGTCCAGTATCCCTGGGTCCTTCCCTGGCATCAGCCCCTGTAACTGCTCTGGTTCTCAAGTCCCTCTTTGTTCTGGCTTCTGGACATGCTTAGAGAGAATAACCTTTGCTGTTATATTTTTTCCTGTATGGTGTGTCTTTGTAGAGAATGAGGAGCTGTTTTATCTGATTGCTAAGTAGGATTTCTTTGCAATGCTAACTCCTTGCTGATCATCAAACTTCATTCTGCTTCAGAAAGAGTTGCAGAAGTTCATGGATGTTACGTTTGAAAAGATTCAAAACATGAATCAAGCTCTAAGTATGTTAAAGAAATTGGAAAGGTAAAAATTTGACAGACTTTTGTAAGTTCTATTTGAGATAGTATGAACATACTTTACCCTATTGCTGTTATTATTATTATTTTATATTCTAGTGGGAAGACTATCCCCTCTTGATAATCTGAATAACAAGGCCACAATTTGTTTAAGTTCTTTAGAGGATTAGGAGTTTATTTCCTCTCAGCTTTGATGTACCTTGTGGCAGCCTATTATAATTTGAAGAAGCTCTTACCAGTGGTTTTGACTGGGTTTTAAGGATTTATACTATTAAAAAAAAAAAAAACAAAACAGTTTAGGGAATTCCCTGGCTATTCAGTGGTTAGGACTCTGCACGGTCATTGCCAGGAGCCCAGGTTGACTTCCTAGCTGGGGAACTAAGATCCCTCAAGCCAGAAAAAAAAACCCAAAACCAAAACAAAAAACCTCACAACCACGTTATTGCAATATTACTGATGGACTGATTCCATTTTTATTTTTTTTCATGAATTTTTAAAGTCTTTATTGAATTTGGGCTTCCCTTGTGGCACAGATGGTAAAGAATGTGCCTGTAATGTGGGAGATCCAGGTTCCTTCCCTGGGTCGAGAAGATTCCCTAAAGAAGGGAATAGCAACACACTCCAGTATTTTTGCCTGGAAAATTCCATGAATAGAGGAGCCTGGCAAACTACAGACTATAGGGTCACAAAGAATCAGACATGACTCAAAGTGAAAAGAAACTGAAAGTCTCTCAGTTGCGTCCGACTCTCTGTGACCCACAGACTATAGCCCGCCAGGCTTCTCTGTCTATGGCTTTCTCTAGGCAAGAATACTGGAGTGGGTTGCCATTTACTTTTCCAGGGGATCTTCCCAACCCAGGGATTGAACCTGGGTCTCCAGTATTTGCAGACAGATTCTTACCAGGTGAGCTACCAGGGAAGCTGAGCAACTAACACACGTTGAATTTTTTACAGTATTGCTTCTGTTTTATATTTTGGTTTTGGGCCACTAAGGCATGTGGGATTTTAGCTTCCTGACCAGGGATTGAACCCATACCCCCTGCAATGGAAGGGGAAGTCTTAATCACTGGACTGCCAGGGAAATCCCCATTTTGATTTTTTAACATGCCAGGTAGATACTTCCTTCTTTTTCATCGGTGTATATATATATATATATGTATCTTTTTGATATTCAAGGTAGCTCTTGTATTTATTGATAGGACAAAAAGCTTAGTAAAAATATAAAAATTTAATTATCAAGTTTCACTTAAAGAACATAGATAGATTCCATACAACAATATTTATGAAGACTAACCATAAAATAGACCATAGAAAATATGGAATAGACCATAAAAAAATAATTAAAATTTTCAAGTATTCATTATCATATGGACCACATTTTTTAACCACAATGCAATTAAATTAGACTGCAAAAACATATACTTAAAACTTTTAAACCTCACTTTTAAATGCCTTTTGGATTAAAATAAACCCCTAGAAATGTAAATATATTGGGGTATAAACAATACTGAAAATACAATATGTACCAAGTCTTCTGGGATGTGGTTAAGAAGATATACATCAGCATATGTTTTAAAATAAGTCTTAAGTTTCTCAGTATCATCTGATTAATTCAAATCTTTACCAGGAAATTCACTGTAAAGAATTGGTTTGGCCTGAAAAATGTGCGGGGAGATCCAGGTTCCTTCCCTGGGTCGAGAAGATTCCCTAAAGAAGGGAATAGCAACACACTCCAGTATTTTTGCCTGGAAAATTCCATGAATAGAGGAGCCTGGCAAACTACAGACTATAGGGTCACAAAGAATCAGACATGACTCAAAGTGAAAAGAAACTGAAAGTCTCTCAGTTGCGTCCGACTCTCTGTGACCCACAGACTATAGCCCGCCAGGCTTCTCTGTCTATGGCTTTCTCTAGGCAAGAATACTGGAGTGGGTTGCCATTTACTTTTCCAGGGGATCTTCCCAACCCAGGGATTGAACCTGGGTCTCCAGTATTTGCAGACAGATTCTTACCAGGTGAGCTACCAGGGAAGCTGAGCAACTAACACACGTTGAATTTTTTACAGTATTGCTTCTGTTTTATATTTTGGTTTTGGGCCACTAAGGCATGTGGGATTTTAGCTTCCTGACCAGGGATTGAACCCATACCCCCTGCAATGGAAGGGGAAGTCTTAATCACTGGACTGCCAGGGAAATCCCCATTTTGATTTTTTAACATGCCAGGTAGATACTTCCTTCTTTTTCATCGGTGTATATATATATATATATATATATATATATATATATATATATATGTATCTTTTTGATATTCAAGGTAGCTCTTGTATTTATTGATAGGACAAAAAGCTTAGTAAAAATATAAAAATTTAATTATCAAGTTTCACTTAAAGAACATAGATAGATTCCATACAACAATATTTATGAAGACTAACCATAAAATAGACCATAGAAAATATGGAATAGACCATAAAAAAATAATTAAAATTTTCAAGTATTCATTATCATATGGACCACATTTTTTAACCACAATGCAATTAAATTAGACTGCAAAAACATATACTTAAAACTTTTAAACCTCACTTTTAAATGCCTTTTGGATTAAAATAAACCCCTAGAAATGTAAATATATTGGGGTATAAACAATACTGAAAATACAATATGTACCAAGTCTTCTGGGATGTGGTTAAGAAGATATACATCAGCATATGTTTTAAAATAAGTCTTAAGTTTCTCAGTATCATCTGATTAATTCAAATCTTTCACCTCTTTAAAAAAAAACAGGTTGAACATACCTAATCTTGGCATTGATGACCAATACCGGCATATCCTTGAAATCTATGGGGCTGACCTGGATGTGATCTCGAAGCTGTATACCAAGCAGAAAGACGACCCACCTTTGGCTCGTGACCAGCCTCCCGTTGCTGGGAGGATTCTGTGGGCCCGGCAGCTGTTCCACAGAATTGAGCAACCAATGCAGCTTTTCCAGCAACACCCATCTGTGCTCCAGACTGCGGAGGCCAGGCCGGTGATTCGCAGTTACAACAGGCTGGCCAAGGTCCTCCTGGAGTTTGAGGTTCTCTACCACAGGGCATGGCTTCAGCAAGTGAGTCTCTGATTGATGCTCTTTGAAGATGCCTCCATTTCATCGAGAACCCTGTGCTGACCTTGGGCAGTTTTATTCCCGTAGAAAGTTGGGTTTGTGGGTGTTTTATAAAACTGGGTTGGTTGACTCTAAGGAGTATCGTATGTCCGTGAAGAAAAATAATCATTAATTTTGGAAAAAAGACCGTAAGGCAGGTAACAGAAACTCAGTTTAACTTATAAACTCCCATGGAAGAAGGTCTGGTTTATTACTTTCTTTACCTGGTTGATTAGGATTTCTTTTTTTTTTTTCTTCTCCATTAAGTGTCCGTAAACCCTGGTATGCCTGTTAAACAAAGTTTTACATTTTATTTGGCTAATTATCAAGTTTCACTTAAAGAACATAGATAGATTCCATACAACAATATTTATGAAGACTAACCATAAAATAGACCATAGAAAATATGGAATAGACCATAAAAAAATAATTAAAATTTTCAAGTATTCATTATCATATGGACCACATTTTTTAACCACAATGCAATTAAATTAGACTGCAAAAACATATACTTAAAACTTTTAAACCTCACTTTTAAATGCCTTTTGGATTAAAATAAACCCCTAGAAATGTAAATATATTGGGGTATAAACAATACTGAAAATACAATATGTACCAAGTCTTCTGGGATGTGGTTAAGAAGATATACATCAGCATATGTTTTAAAATAAGTCTTAAGTTTCTCAGTATCATCTGATTAATTCAAATCTTTCACCTCTTTAAAAAAAAACAGGTTGAACATACCTAATCTTGGCATTGATGACCAATACCGGCATATCCTTGAAATCTATGGGGCTGACCTGGATGTGATCTCGGCTGTATACCAAGCAGAAAGACGACCCACCTTTGGCTCGTGACCAGCCTCCCGTTGCTGGGAGGATTCTGTGGGCCCGGCAGCTGTTCCACAGAATTGAGCAACCAATGCAGCTTTTCCAGCAACACCCATCTGTGCTCCAGACTGCGGAGGCCAGGCCGGTGATTCGCAGTTACAACAGGCTGGCCAAGGTCCTCCTGGAGTTTGAGGTTCTCTACCACAGGGCATGGCTTCAGCAAGTGAGTCTCTGATTGATGCTCTTTGAAGATGCCTCCATTTCATCGAGAACCCTGTGCTGACCTTGGGCAGTTTTATTCCCGTAGAAAGTTGGGTTTGTGGGTGTTTTATAAAACTGGGTTGGTTGACTCTAAGGAGTATCGTATGTCCGTGAAGAAAAATAATCATTAATTTTGGAAAAAAGACCGTAAGGCAGGTAACAGAAACTCAGTTTAACTTATAAACTCCCATGGAAGAAGGTCTGGTTTATTACTTTCTTTACCTGGTTGATTAGGATTTCTTTTTTTTTTTTCTTCTCCATTAAGTGTCCGTAAACCCTGGTATGCCTGTTAAACAAAGTTTTACATTTTATTTGGCTGTACTAGGTTAATCAAATTATATTTCATACCCTACCAACACTTATATTTCTTGATAGACTGGCAGGAAATATTTTGGAGGATAAAATTCAGCCTAATGAGGCCTCTAAAATGGTATCTCATTTTCCCAGTTCAACTTTTGGTGTCTGAATCAATAACAGAGATGTCTCTATAGTGTCTTTCATTGCTTTTCTAGATAACTGAAAACTGAGTTTAGTAGGTTTCACGAAACCTTCATTAGGAAAAATAATAGTAGGCATGAAGGTACCAGGGAGAGAAGTGGGTTTTGAGGAGTCACCTCTATTTCAGTATCCAGTTATCAGATAAGAGATTCATGACCCAAGCATTTTGTTGACCTGTCTGTTCAACAAATTGTTCAGGAACTTCAAGGTCTTTTTTCGCTGAAAGTGAAGTTAGAAGAGTAAGAGACCCATATTGTCTTTAGTCTGTAAAGCTCAAATCGTTGAAATGACATAATGATCTTTATTCCCAGAAATGGCTGAGCTAGATACCCTACATAAGCATTCAGTTCAGTTGCTTAGTCATATTTGACTCTTTGTGACCCCATGGACTGCAGCATGCCAGACTCCCCCATCCTTTTCCATCTCCTGGTGGATGCTCAAACTAATGTCCATTGACCCAGTGGTGCCATCCAGTCATCTTGGCCTCTGTGGTCCCCTTCTCCTTCTGCCTTCTATTTTTCAGGGTCTTTTACAGTGAGTTGGCTCTTAGCATTAGGTGGCCAAAGTATTGGAGCTTCAGCTTCAGCTAGTGAATATTCAGGGTTGATCTCCTTTAGGACTGACTGGTTTGATCTCCCCGCAGTCCATGGGACTTTCACGAGTCTTCTCCAGCACCACAGTCTAAAGGCATCAATTCTTTGGTGCTCAGTCTTCTTTATGATCCTGTATGGTTCAATATGCATTGACTTCTCTAATAATGTTAATGTTGCTCTTTTCTTGTAGGTTAAACTGAAGTTTTCTCCCAACACAGGGGAATTTTGAGGTTTGTGGGTGTTTTATAAAACTGGGTTGGTTGACTCTAAGGAGTATCGTATGTCCGTGAAGAAAAATAATCATTAATTTTGGAAAAAAGACCGTAAGGCAGGTAACAGAAACTCAGTTTAACTTATAAACTCCCATGGAAGAAGGTCTGGTTTATTACTTTCTTTACCTGGTTGATTAGGATTTCTTTTTTTTTTTTCTTCTCCATTAAGTGTCCGTAAACCCTGGTATGCCTGTTAAACAAAGTTTTACATTTTATTTGGCTGTACTAGGTTAATCAAATTATATTTCATACCCTACCAACACTTATATTTCTTGATAGACTGGCAGGAAATATTTTGGAGGATAAAATTCAGCCTAATGAGGCCTCTAAAATGGTATCTCATTTTCCCAGTTCAACTTTTGGTGTCTGAATCAATAACAGAGATGTCTCTATAGTGTCTTTCATTGCTTTTCTAGATAACTGAAAACTGAGTTTAGTAGGTTTCACGAAACCTTCATTAGGAAAAATAATAGTAGGCATGAAGGTACCAGGGAGAGAAGTGGGTTTTGAGGAGTCACCTCTATTTCAGTATCCAGTTATCAGATAAGAGATTCATGACCCAAGCATTTTGTTGACCTGTCTGTTCAACAAATTGTTCAGGAACTTCAAGGTCTTTTTTCGCTGAAAGTGAAGTTAGAAGAGTAAGAGACCCATATTGTCTTTAGTCTGTAAAGCTCAAATCGTTGAAATGACATAATGATCTTTATTCCCAGAAATGGCTGAGCTAGATACCCTACATAAGCATTCAGTTCAGTTGCTTAGTCATGTTTGACTCTTTGTGACCCCATGGACTGCAGCATGCCAGACTCCCCCATCCTTTTCCATCTCCTGGTGGATGCTCAAACTAATGTCCATTGACCCAGTGGTGCCATCCAGTCATCTTGGCCTCTGTGGTCCCCTTCTCCTTCTGCCTTCTATTTTTCAGGGTCTTTTACAGTGAGTTGGCTCTTAGCATTAGGTGGCCAAAGTATTGGAGCTTCAGCTTCAGCTAGTGAATATTCAGGGTTGATCTCCTTTAGGACTGACTGGTTTGATCTCCCCGCAGTCCATGGGACTTTCACGAGTCTTCTCCAGCACCACAGTCTAAAGGCATCAATTCTTTGGTGCTCAGTCTTCTTTATGATCCTGTATGGTTCAATATGCATTGACTTCTCTAATAATGTTAATGTTGCTCTTTTCTTGTAGACTGAAAAAATTCACATAGGACTTGAAGCTTCTTTATTGGTGAAGGCTCCCAACACAGGGGAACTGTTTGTAAACTTTGATCCTCAGATATTAACCTTATTTAGAGAAACAGAGTGCATGTCACAGATGGGTCTAAAAGTTTCACCATTTGCAGCTGCCCTTTTCCAGAAACGAGACACATACAAGAAGAACTTTAGTAACATGAAGGTATAGTATTTATTTTTTCCCTTCTTGGCTAGCCCCAGTGTGTGTTAAAATATCTGGTGATGTGTCACCATTGAGGAACAGAAAGTACCCAGGAAGACTGTAATGGATTGACTGAAGCCAGAAAGTAGAGTGGGCAAAGGCCAGGTCCTTACAGAGCTTGTCAGCTAAGGTTACATATGTGAGTGCACCAGGAGACCATTAGAGGAGTATAAACAGGAGAAAAAGGCATGGTTTCCTTTACAATAAAAATGATTCTTGCTGCTGGGAGATTTTAAGAGACAAGAGGATACGTGTGAAGTCACTTTGCAGGCTGTTGCACTAATTCAAGATGGAGAAGATGGTGGCTTGAACTAAGGTGCAGCTGAGCAGTAAATCAGGGGATTAGAGAGTGGTGTTGATAGGTTATGAGAGAACGCAAGAGTGATGTCTTTGTTTTTAGTGGCAGCATCTCAATGGATTTACTCAAAATGGGTCTAATATGTATTGTTGTTCAGTTGCTAAGTTGTGTCCGACTCGGTTACTGTGTTGCTTGTAGTCTGAGTATGTGCTCAGTAACCTGCGGTGGCCCAGAATGGAAGTTCCGCTCATGGAGATGGCAAAGACTGGAACTTGTTCCGGGGGCGGAGGGGAATCAATGGCTCCCACCTCCAGTTTAAGATGATTTTTAGAGATTGAAGGAGAGGTTCTGTCCATACAGATAGATATGTGAGTCCGGAGTTGAGTTGAGAAGTCAAAAGTTGAAGGCATGTTTTTGAGGGTTATCAGAATATATGTGTGTGTGCTCAGGTGTGTCTGACTCTTTGACCCCATAGAGTGTAGCCCGCCAGGCCTCTCCATCCATGGAATTTTCCAGGCAAGAATACTGGAGCAGCTCGCCATTTCCTGCTTCAGGGAGTCTTCCCAACCCAGGGATCGAACCAACATCTCTGGTGTCTCCTGCATTGTCAGGCAGATTCTTTGCCACTGTGCCACCTGGGAAACCTTATCATAGTATAGTTGCTATTTAAAGTCATTGTCCTACGTGAGATATTCAAGAAGGAGAATGTAAGAAGAATAAAGGGTCTTCATTAAATCCCGAATTATTCCAGGATTAACAGATCTGGTAGAAGAGGACAAATATGTTAGTGAAATTCAGGATTGAAGCAGGTGGAAGCTAAGTTTCAAGGAAGCCAGGGGTAAAGGAAACCTCGTGATGGGGGAACTGATCACCATGATAGATGCTGTTCAGAGAATGCGCAAATCAAGTCAGAGATGCTCCCATGATATTTGACAACATAGAAACCATTGTTACAACTTCATAGAAGCCAATATCATAGGACAAGCCCAATAAGGCCGCATATTTGCATCATGCTTTACATATAAGTCACTTTTGTATTCATTATTCCATTCAGTATTTTCCACAGCTGGGTTAGGTAGGTGGTACCGAGTGCTCTTATATTGACAATACTGTAGCTTGAACTGGAGAAGATGGTGGCTTGAACTAAGGTGCAGCTGAGCAGTAAATCAGGGGATTAGAGAGTGGTGTTGATAGGTTATGAGAGAACGCAAGAGTGATGTCTTTGTTTTTAGTGGCAGCATCTCAATGGATTTACTCAAAATGGGTCTAATATGTATTGTTGTTCAGTTGCTAAGTTGTGTCCGACTCGGTTACTGTGTTGCTTGTAGTCTGAGTATGTGCTCAGTAACCTGCGGTGGCCCAGAATGGAAGTTCCGCTCATGGAGATGGCAAAGACTGGAACTTGTTCCGGGGGCGGAGGGGAATCAATGGCTCCCACCTCCAGTTTAAGATGATTTTTAGAGATTGAAGGAGAGGTTCTGTCCATACAGATAGATATGTGAGTCCGGAGTTGAGTTGAGAAGTCAAAAGTTGAAGGCATGTTTTTGAGGGTTATCAGAATATATGTGTGTGTGCTCAGGTGTGTCTGACTCTTTGACCCCATAGAGTGTAGCCCGCCAGGCCTCTCCATCCATGGAATTTTCCAGGCAAGAATACTGGAGCAGCTCGCCATTTCCTGCTTCAGGGAATCTTCCCAACCCAGGGATCGAACCAACATCTCTGGTGTCTCCTGCATTGTCAGGCAGATTCTTTGCCACTGTGCCACCTGGGAAACCTTATCATAGTATAGTTGCTATTTAAAGTCATTGTCCTACGTGAGATATTCAAGAAGGAGAATGTAAGAAGAATAAAGGGTCTTCATTAAATCCCGAATTATTCCAGGATTAACAGATCTGGTAGAAGAGGACAAATATGTTAGTGAAATTCAGGATTGAAGCAGGTGGAAGCTAAGTTTCAAGGAAGCCAGGGGTAAAGGAAACCTCGTGATGGGGGAACTGATCACCATGATAGATGCTGTTCAGAGAATGCGCAAATCAAGTCAGAGATGCTCCCATGATATTTGACAACATAGAAACCATTGTTACAACTTCATAGAAGCCAATATCATAGGACAAGCCCAATAAGGCCGCATATTTGCATCATGCTTTACATATAAGTCACTTTTGTATTCATTATTCCATTCAGTATTTTCCACAGCTGGGTTAGGTAGGTGGTACAGAGTGCTCTTATATTGACAATACTGTGGCTTAGAGAAATTAAATGGTTTAGTCAAGGTTTCATAGCTAATAAGTGGCATAAGTAGGACCAGAAGCCAAGCTTGTAGTCTACTGTTTTCCCGCTCTTTCATGTTATGTTGAAAAGTTAATATTGGCAGTGATCAGATGTTCCTCAGATATAAGCTCATTGAATACTAGTCAGGATGTTGGATTTCCCTCTTAGATTTTTCCTGAGTGTTAGACACAATAGCTAAGTCAATCTTCATATTTGTAAATAACAACAGTTTGGGGATTTCCTGGTTGCTCAGACAGTAAACAGACCTGGGTTCAATCCCTGGGTCCTGGAATATCCCCTGGAGAAGGGAATTGCAACCCACTCCAGTATTCTTGACTGGAAAATTCCGTGATAGATCATAGGGTCTCAAAGAGTCGGACACAGCTGGGCAGCTAACACTTTCACTTTCACATTTTTACTATACGTAAATGAGATAAACAGTGAGGACTTCCTGTATTGCACAGGGAAGTATACTCAATATCTTGTAATAACCTATAATGGGAAAGAATCTGAAAAAGAATATATGTATTTATATGTACATACATATATGTATATATATGGGGTTCCCTGGTGGCTCACATGGTGAAGAATCTGCCTGCCATGCAGGAGACCTGGGTTGTGTGTGTGTAACTGAATCACTTTGCTGTGTACAATTGAGGCCTCTAAAATGGTATCTCATTTTCCCAGTTCAACTTTTGGTGTCTGAATCAATAACAGAGATGTCTCTATAGTGTCTTTCATTGCTTTTCTAGATAACTGAAAACTGAGTTTAGTAGGTTTCACGAAACCTTCATTAGGAAAAATAATAGTAGGCATGAAGGTACCAGGGAGAGAAGTGGGTTTTGAGGAGTCACCTCTATTTCAGTATCCAGTTATCAGATAAGAGATTCATGACCCAAGCATTTTGTTGACCTGTCTGTTCAACAAATTGTTCAGGAACTTCAAGGTCTTTTTCGCTGAAAGTGAAGTTAGAAGAGTAAGAGACCCATATTGTCTTTAGTCTGTAAAGCTCAAATCGTTGAAATGACATAATGATCTTTATTCCCAGAAATGGCTGAGCTAGATACCCTACATAAGCATTCAGTTCAGTTGCTTAGTCATGTTTGACTCTTTGTGACCCCATGGACTGCAGCATGCCAGACTCCCCCATCCTTTTCCATCTCCTGGTGGATGCTCAAACTAATGTCCATTGACCCAGTGGTGCCATCCAGTCATCTTGGCCTCTGTGGTCCCCTTCTCCTTCTGCCTTCTATTTTTCAGGGTCTTTTACAGTGAGTTGGCTCTTAGCATTAGGTGGCCAAAGTATTGGAGCTTCAGCTTCAGCTAGTGAATATTCAGGGTTGATCTCCTTTAGGACTGACTGGTTTGATCTCCCCGCAGTCCATGGGACTTTCACGAGTCTTCTCCAGCACCACAGTCTAAAGGCATCAATTCTTTGGTGCTCAGTCTTCTTTATGATCCTGTATGGTTCAATATGCATTGACTTCTCTAATAATGTTAATGTTGCTCTTTTCTTGTAGACTGAAAAAATTCACATAGGACTTGAAGCTTCTTTATTGGTGAAGGCTCCCAACACAGGGGAACTGTTTGTAAACTTTGATCCTCAGATATTAACCTTATTTAGAGAAACAGAGTGCATGTCACAGATGGGTCTAAAAGTTTCACCATTTGCAGCTGCCCTTTTCCAGAAACGAGACACATACAAGAAGAACTTTAGTAACATGAAGGTATAGTATTTTTTTTTTCCCCTTCTTGGCTAGCCCCAGTGTGTGTTAAAATATCTGGTGATGTGTCACCATTGAGGAACAGAAAGTACCCAGGAAGACTGTAATGGATTGACTGAAGCCAGAAAGTAGAGTGGGCAAAGGCCAGGTCCTTACAGAGCTTGTCAGCTAAGGTTACATATGTGAGTGCACCAGGAGACCATTAGAGGAGTATAAACAGGAGAAAAAGGCATGGTTTCCTTTACAATAAAAATGATTCTTGCTGCTGGGAGATTTTAAGAGACAAGAGGATACGTGTGAAGTCACTTTGCAGGCTGTTGCACTAATTCAAGATGGAGAAGATGGTGGCTTGAACTAAGGTGCAGCTGAGCAGTAAATCAGGGGATTAGAGAGTGGTGTTGATAGGTTATGAGAGAACGCAAGAGTGATGTCTTTGTTTTTAGTGGCAGCATCTCAATGGATTTACTCAAAATGGGTCTAATATGTATTGTTGTTCAGTTGCTAAGTTGTGTCCGACTCGGTTACTGTGTTGCTTGTAGTCTGAGTATGTGCTCAGTAACCTGCGGTGGCCCAGAATGGAAGTTCCGCTCATGGAGATGGCAAAGACTGGAACTTGTTCCGGGGGCGGAGGGGAATCAATGGCTCCCACCTCCAGTTTAAGATGATTTTTAGAGATTGAAGGAGAGGTTCTGTCCATACAGATAGATATGTGAGTCCGGAGTTGAGTTGAGAAGTCAAAAGTTGAAGGCATGTTTTTGAGGGTTATCAGAATATATGTGTGTGTGCTCAGGTGTGTCTGACTCTTTGACCCCATAGAGTGTAGCCCGCCAGGCCTCTCCATCCATGGAATTTTCCAGGCAAGAATACTGGAGCAGCTCGCCATTTCCTGCTTCAGGGATCTTCCCAACCCAGGGATCGAACCAACATCTCTGGTGTCTCCTGCATTGTCAGGCAGATTCTTTGCCACTGTGCCACCTGGGAAACCTTATCATAGTATAGTTGCTATTTAAAGTCATTGTCCTACGTGAGATATTCAAGAAGGAGAATGTAAGAAGAATAAAGGGTCTTCATTAAATCCCGAATTATTCCAGGATTAACAGATCTGGTAGAAGAGGACAAATATGTTAGTGAAATTCAGGATTGAAGCAGGGGAAGCTAAGTTTCAAGGAAGCCAGGGGTAAAGGAAATGTGATGGGGAACTGATCACCAGAAGCTGTTCAGAGAATGCGCAAATCAAGTCAGAGATGCTCCCATGATATTTGACAACATAGAAACCATTGTTACAACTTCATAGAAGCCAATATCATAGGACAAGCCCAATAAGGCATATTTATCATTTTACATATAAGTCACTTTTGTATTCATTATTCCATTCAGTATTTTCCACAGCTGGGTTAGGTAGGTGGTACAGAGTGCTCTTATATTGACAATACTGTGGCTTAGAGAAATTAAATGGTTTAGTCAAGGTTTCATAGCTAATAAGTGGCATAAGTAGGACCAGAAGCCAAGCTTGTAGTCTACTGTTTTCCCGCTCTTTCATGTTATGTTGAAAAGTTAATATTGGCAGTGATCAGATGTTCCTCAGATATAAGCTCATTGAATACTAGTCAGGATGTTGGATTTCCCTCTTAGATTTTTCCTGAGTGTTAGACACAATAGCTAAGTCAATCTTCATATTTGTAAATAACAACAGTTTGGGGATTTCCTGGTTGCTCAGACAGTAAACAGACCTGGGTTCAATCCCTGGGTCCTGGAATATCCCCTGGAGAAGGGAATTGCAACCCACTCCAGTATTCTTGACTGGAAAATTCCGTGATAGATCATAGGGTCTCAAAGAGTCGGACACAGCTGGGCAGCTAACACTTTCACTTTCACATTTTTACTATACGTAAATGAGATAAACAGTGAGGACTTCCTGTATTGCACAGGGAAGTATACTCAATATCTTGTAATAACCTATAATGGGAAAGAATCTGAAAAAGAATATATGTATTTATATGTACATACATATATGTATATATATGGGGTTCCCTGGTGGCTCACATGGTGAAGAATCTGCCTGCCATGCAGGAGACCTGGGTTGTGTGTGTGTAACTGAATCACTTTGCTGTGTACTTGAAATTAACACGACATTTTTATTTTTTATTTTTATTTTATTTATTTATTTATTTTTTATTATACCTTTATTTTGCTTTTAACTTTTACAGAGTTTTGTTGGAAATTAACACAACATTGTCAATAAACTAGACTTCAATTAAAAAAAGGAAAGAGGGCTTCCCCTGGTGGTCCAGTGGGTAAGGACACCGCCTTGCAGTGCAAGGGGCGCTGGTTCAATCCCTGGCCTGGGAAGATCCCACGTGCCGCGGAGCGGCTGGACCGATGTGTCCAATTACCGAGCCGGAGCTCTGGAGCGCATGCGCCCAGAGCCGGTGCTCTGCAACACAGACGCCACCGCGATGGGAGGCCCACAGGAGCCAAAGAACAAAGACGGATGAAAATAGAGAAATGAAAGACCAATAGAAGTGGCCCGCCCATTCCCCTCCCTCCGCACCCCACCCACCAAAAAGATAAAGAAAATAAATGTTTAAAAAACAAACAAACAAAAAAAACCCAAAAAAACCCCACCACCATTGCAAATGTCTGTTCTAACAAGTGACTTATCATCGGGCTGATAATTTATGGTATATTGAGGTTGTGCGTAGCTGGTAAGAGCAGATCTATTGGCATGTTTGGGAACCGTCTCAGGTAGGTGCTGAGTTATTGTGCTGAATATTGAACAATTTCTAGGCTTCTACTGAAGCCTGAGAAGCTGAAGTAGCTGAGAGTTGATTTTCTTCATCTGTTCCTTGGAAGGCAGTTCAGACTAGAAAAGTCAGCACAGACTAATCGTTAGGAATACAGATTCTGAAGGCAGTCTGCTTTCAAAGTATTATCTTTGGGCAAATTACATTACCCTTCTGAGCCTCAGTTTTTCATTTTTAAAATGGTTGAATAATACCTCCTGGGGTTAGAAGATTAAGGTGGGAAGTAGAGGGGGTGCTGGAGGCTGATTTAAGGATGGCTTTCCAGATAGAATAAGTGATGAACAGTGCAAGAAAGGTAAGCAGTGGATAAATGGTTCAGAAAATGTGTTAAGTAGCTGCTAATAGAAGAATCAAGTTTAGATTTTTTTCATGGAAATTGAAAGGATATTACAGAAATTGTGGAAAAAGTATTAAATGGAGAAAGGATGATGTTGTCCAATGGGAAATGTTGAATTTAACAAAATTTATGAAGACTGTTGGGCTTTTTTACTTCCTTATTGCAGTTTTCTCAGATTAATTAATATTAATTGTGACTGTCAGAGAGGAGAGGTATTGTGTACGGTGTTTTCCAAGCTTATCCATCCAGGCACCATTTTTCTTATAGAATCTCCTGTGGCTAGCGTTTCAGCATAAACGTTGTGGGAAACATTGATGTAATGACAGAGCAATACTAACATGCATGTTATAAAGATGAGCTTAACAATTGTATTTAAGAAGTGCATTAAGGTTGTTTTTCTATAATCAATTATTATTAATATTAGCATAGCATAAAAGGTAGGCTGAAAGTACTGTTGTGTGCATGCGTGCATGCTAAGTCGTGCTTCAGTCGTGCCCAGCTCATTGTGACTGCACAGACTGCAGGACACCATGCTCCCTTGTCCTTCAGTATTCCCCAGGGTTTTGTAAAATGTATGTCCATTGAGTCGGTGATGCTGTTTAGCCATTCTCATCGTCTGTCGCCTCCTTCTTCTCCTGCCTTCAGTCTTTCCTAGCATCAGAGTTTTTCCCAATGAGTTGGCTCTTTGCATCAGGTGGTCAAAGTATCAGAACTTCAGCAAAGCATCAGTTCTTCCAATGAATATTCAGCGTTGATTTCCTTTAGGATTAACTTGTTTGATCTCCTTGCAATCCAAGGGACTCTCAAGGGTCTTCTCCAGCACTACAATTCGAAGACATCAGTTTTTCTGCTCCCAGCCTTCTTTATGGTCCAGCTGTCATATCTTACAGGGCTGGGTAGGGGGTGAAAACTCTTAAGTTGTTTTCTTCTCCACAACTGTACTTTATTGGATTAGGAATTTATATCTATGGAGAGATTTCATGTCTGTTCTATTCTTA
Organism: Tragulus kanchil; assembly: GCA_022376925.1. Lineage (NCBI taxonomy): Eukaryota > Metazoa > Chordata > Mammalia > Artiodactyla > Tragulidae > Tragulus > Tragulus kanchil. The sequence continues at coordinate 154,756,384 of JAIOJX010000004.1, forward strand.
TTTTGTTTTGGCTGCTCTCATTGGATAGCTCTATTGCTAGACCCTAAATCAAAGTAATGGTTTTGGATAGAGCTGATATATTAATAGATATTCAAAGTGACATTATTTGATTACTTCCCACCTGTTTCATGGCAGATGATGCTGGCTGAATATCAGAGAGTGAAGTCAAAAATGCCTCCCATCATAGAGCAGCTGATGGTCTCTCATTTGGCAAAAGTGGATGAAGCTCTTCAGCCTGGCCTGGCTGTGCTGACCTGGACGTCACTGAACATTGAAATGTACTTGAAAAACGCTTTTGCCAAGATCAGTAAGTCTGTTTAAATGATGACGATTTTCTGCTTCAAAAGGCTGAGGTGTTCAGGTCTATCGTACAATTTCTTACAGATATTGCGATATAAGTAATGAACTGAGAAGTGTATCTTAAGTTGTTCCCTAAGGAATTTTACCAAATAGACGAAGTCATTAATTTCCTGGAAACCATATATATTTGCTAATTAATTTTATCCCCAGAGATGAACTACATTTAAAAATTATACTTAACTGTTGGGCATTAGACTCTTTTTATACTAACAGGTTAGTGTATTTTGAGATGCTGATTTAAAAGATTGGAACAGACTGCTGAACAGCAGGATATCTGAGAAAAGTTTCAGCAAACATTTTTTTTTTTCCTAATGAGGGATATACTACATTTTAAAATATATGTATGGGAAGTCCATGTTAAATAAAGTCAAGCAGGTTTCTTTTCTGGAGGACCTTCAGTCTTTCCTAGCATCAGAGTTTTTCCCAATGAGTTGGCTCTTTGCATCAGGTGGTCAAAGTATCAGAACTTCAGCAAAGCATCAGTTCTTCCAATGAATATTCAGCGTTGATTTCCTTTAGGATTAACTTGTTTGATCTCCTTGCAATCCAAGGGACTCTCAAGGGTCTTCTCCAGCACTACAATTCAAGACATCAGTTTTCTGCTCCCAGCCTTCTTTATGGTCCAGCTGTCATATCTTACAGGGCTGGGTAGGGGGTGAAAACTCTTAAGTTGTTTTCTTCTCCACAACTGTACTTTATTGGATTAGGAATTTATATCTATGGAGAGATTTCATGTCTGTTCTATTCTTATTTTGTTTTGGCTGCTCTCATTGGATAGCTCTATTGCTAGACCCTAAATCAAAGTAATGGTTTTGGATAGAGCTGATATATTAATAGATATTCAAAGTGACATTATTTGATTACTTCCCACCTGTTTCATGGCAGATGATGCTGGCTGAATATCAGAGAGTGAAGTAAAAAATGCCTCCCATCATAGAGCAGCTGATGGTCTCTCATTTGGCAAAAGTGGATGAAGCTCTTCAGCCTGGCCTGGCTGTGCTGACCTGGACGTCACTGAACATTGAAATGTACTTGAAAAACGCTTTTGCCAAGATCAGTAAGTCTGTTTAAATGATGACGATTTTCTGCTTCAAAAGGCTGAGGTGTTCAGGTCTATCGTACAATTTCTTACAGATATTGCGATATAAGTAATGAACTGAGAAGTGTATCTTAAGTTGTTCCCTAAGGAATTTTACCAAATAGACGAAGTCATTAATTTCCTGGAAACCATATATATTTGCTAATTAATTTTATCCCCAGAGATGAACTACATTTAAAAATTATACTTAACTGTTGGGCATTAGACTCTTTTTATACTAACAGGTTAGTGTATTTTGAGATGCTGATTTAAAAGATTGGAACAGACTGCTGAACAGCAGGATATCTGAGAAAAGTTTCAGCAAACATTTTTTTTTTTCCTAATGAGGGATATACTACATTTTAAAATATATGTATGGGAAGTCCATGTTAAATAAAGTCAAGCAGGTTTCTTTTCTGGAGGACCTTTCAGAGCCTTTGATGTGCCAACATTTAGGGGGTCTGCACAGGTGGGCTCCTGTAAGTGGCATTTCCCAGAATTCCTTGGCTGCCTTCTAGGAAATCCTGGTAGCACCTGATGGAGGCATTGTTTTGGGAGGAGTTCCCCTCTCCCAGGCGGTGTCCTCACCCGGTCATGGCTCAGTTCTCCCCACAACTGAGAGCCCAGAGTACGTCTCACTCTGAGAAGCCAGCTCATCTTCTCCTGCCACACGGGACCACTTCCTCCTGTGACCCTCTTGTTCTACCCTGGGACCAAAGACTCTGTGTTTCTGTCTCTTCTGATGGTTCCATCTTTCCTCCCAGACTGACTGCAAAGGGCTTGAAAAATCAGGCTCTTCCTTATGCTTTTGTATTCCTCTGAGTTGGATTTGTACTAGATACAAACACTAGAGACACTTATGGATTCATAATTGCAATAGTTTAATATAGTTAATCGCTTTCCATTTATTTAGCTCCATAACCTCTTTCCTGACCTTTGACCCCATCCCCTCATTTCTGGGTTACCCTTTCCTGAGCCTCCCTTCTACACACGCCTTCTGATAGCTCCTTTTTTCCTCCCTCCCTTCCACCCTTCCTCCCCTTCTCTCTCTCTCACATCTGTGGCTGCTGAAGTAACAGCCAGTCTATTATAACCACATTTTCAAGAGCTTGTCTTATTAGGAGTTTCTCACTGCACCTTCCAGATATCTGAGAACTCAGAAGGGTCCAGCTATTTACAATACTGGGTGCAGTACACTCAAGAGTATTTGATAGGTCCTGGGTTGGGTGGGGCAGAGGAGTGTGGGACTTACGGTTGCAGCCTCCTACCCTCTTTGTTTTGCTTCTTAGTTTTGGAGACTAGATTCAGAGACAAATTGCGAAGGGATATTCGGGCATGAATGAGATGTGCTTTAGGCTCATTACAGCTTGAAGACTGAGTAATATAAAATGCATGATCAGACAACCATAGCATTGTAAGAGTGGAGAAGATCCCCCGAGATAGAAGGGTGGACAGGAGTCAGTACCAGCACAGAATAGGGGGCCACATGAATATGTGCAGGTTCACAGAAAGCCTCCAGATGGAGATGCATTCAACCCGAATCCTCTGGATTAAGTCAGGGTTAGGCAGGCTGAAAAGCTGGGAAACTGATGAAGAGAAAGCCCATGTGGAATAGCTCTATGCATGTGCCCTAAATTGTTTCAGTCTGTGTCTGACTCTTGGTGACCCCATGGACTGTAGCCCGCCAGGCTCCTCTGTCTGTGGGAGTCTCCAGGCAAGCATTCTGGAGTGGGTGGTTGTGCTCTCCCCCAGGGTATCGTCCCAACCTAGGGATTAAATGCAGGGTCTCCTGTGTCTCTTGCAACAGCTCTATGGAACAACTTTAATCCTGACTTTACTACCAAAATTTAATCTTTTTTGTTATTAAACAACAACATAATGCTTAATCTCTTTTATCCCCTTTTGTTTTTCTCTGAAGAGGACCTGGAGTTGCTGCTCGACAGGGTCAATGATTTGATCGAGTTCCGCATTGATGCCATCCTGCAAGAAATGAGTGGCATGCCTCTTTGTCAGCTCCCCTGGGAGGAGCCACTTACCTGTGAAGAGTTTCTCCAAATGACAAAGGTTATTAGAAGATTGATGCTTTTATTTAAACTTTATTTTGTGATTCATTTTTCTATAAAGGGTATCTTTGGAAGCCTCAATTGCACTTTCTTCTCTTCCCATGAGTGATCTGTGATGGATGTGATTCAAACGGGGAGCCTTCTGACAATAATTTGAAAATGAAGAGGAATGTATCTGAGGGGTCAGGTAGACACGAAGAACAAATCATTTCTTTTCAGATCAGTAAGGGAGAAATTGCCATGGAGCACATTTCTCATTTTCCCTCAGCTTTTGAAGTGTTAGTCACTCGGTTGTGTCCGACTCTTTGCAGCCCCACAGACTGTAACCTGCTGGGTTCCTTAGTAGTTTTTTTTTATAAAAATGCAATATTCGGGCATGAATGAGATGTGCTTTAGGCTCATTACAGCTTGAAGACTGAGTAATATAAAATGCATGATCAGACAACCATAGCATTGTAAGAGTGGAGAAGATCCCCCGAGATAGAAGGGTGGACAGGAGTCAGTACCAGCACAGAATAGGGGGCCACATGAATATGTGCAGGTTCACAGAAAGCCTCCAGATGGAGATGCATTCAACCCGAATCCTCTGGATTAAGTCAGGGTTAGGCAGGCTGAAAAGCTGGGAAACTGATGAAGAGAAAGCCCATGTGGAATAGCTCTATGCATGTGCCCTAAATTGTTTCAGTCTGTGTCTGACTCTTGGTGACCCCATGGACTGTAGCCCGCCAGGCTCCTCTGTCTGTGGGAGTCTCCAGGCAAGCATTCTGGAGTGGGTGGTTGTGCTCTCCCCCAGGGTATCGTCCCAACCTAGGGATTAAATGCAGGGTCTCCTGTGTCTCTTGCAACAGCTCTATGGAACAACTTTAATCCTGACTTTACTACCAAAATTTAATCTTTTTTGTTATTAAACAACAACATAATGCTTAATCTCTTTTATCCCCTTTTGTTTTTCTCTGAAGAGGACCTGGAGTTGCTGCTCGACAGGGTCAATGATTTGATCGAGTTCCGCATTGATGCCATCCTGCAAGAAATGAGTGGCATGCCTCTTTGTCAGCTCCCCTGGGAGGAGCCACTTACCTGTGAAGAGTTTCTCCAAATGACAAAGGTTATTAGAAGATTGATGCTTTTATTTAAACTTTATTTTGTGATTCATTTTTCTATAAAGGGTATCTTTGGAAGCCTCAATTGCACTTTCTTCTCTTCCCATGAGTGATCTGTGATGGATGTGATTCAAACGGGGAGCCTTCTGACAATAATTTGAAAATGAAGAGGAATGTATCTGAGGGGTCAGGTAGACACGAAGAACAAATCATTTCTTTTCAGATCAGTAAGGGAGAAATTGCCATGGAGCACATTTCTCATTTTCCCTCAGCTTTTGAAGTGTTAGTCACTCGGTTGTGTCCGACTCTTTGCAGCCCCACAGACTGTAACCTGCTGGGTTCCTCTGTCCATGAAAATTTCCAGACGAGAATACCGGAATTGTTGTCATTCTCTTCTACGGGGAGTCTTCCCAACCCAGGAAGAGCCCCGGTCTCCCACATTACCGGCAGTTTCTTTACGGTCTGAGCCACCAGGGAAGTCTTAAGAATATTGGAATCGATAGCCATTCCCTTCCAGAATATTTTTAAAAAATGGAAAAAATAGCACTTTTAATCTAGTACACTGTCATTAGGATAATTTTGGTGTGTTGCCTATTTACATTCCTTTTAATAAATTTATAATCCTTACAAATGCTTATAGACAGTGGATTTATAAGTGTTTTTCTCTCTCTTCTTTTTTCTTCAGAAAATATTTCTCATGTCCTTATATGGCTTTCACAGTCACCACTTTATTGTTGCCTTCAGAATATTCTATTGAGTTAATGTATCCTAATTTACATACTAGTTCATTGTTGGATAGTTAGATGGTTTCTAAAGTTTTGCTGCCTTACCAAGAGCTAGAGTGTATATATTTATATGTTTCATGGGTTTTATTCCCTTTCAGGGGTATTTCCTCCTCCAAAAAAATGTTTCTTCATTTAATAGCTGTGAATATTTGTAGCCAAATTGCTTTTCAAACTGATGATATCAACTTGTAATGCCATCAGCAATGTAGTAATACCAATTTCACTATTTTCCAACAAAAACTGCTTTATTATAATTATCGTAAATGATGATAAATTGTTTTTATTAGAATAAAGTACATAATAGGGACTTCCCTGGTGGTCCAGTGGGAAAAGAGGCCGCCTTGCAGTGCAAGGGGCACTGGTTCGATCCCTGGCTTGGGTAGATCCCACGTGGCACAGAGCAGCTGGATAGTTGTGTTTAATTAGAAGCCAGTGCTCTGGAACGCATGTGCCCAGAGCCAGTGCTCTGCAACGAGAGAGGCCACTGCAGTGGGAGGTCCACACGGGCCAAAGAATAAAGATAAATGAAAATAAACAGATAAAAACCAATGAAAGAGGCCCAACATATTTTTTTAAAAAGTTGAAAAAATAAAAAAGACAAAAGAACCAACTGGAGCATAGATGGACTATAATTGCGCTCGTTTCTCCAGCCATGGAGGAAATCAGTCCACAAACTGTGAAAAGCTTCTCTTTCCACAAAGCTTCTTCTATTTCACATAAATCTTCTGTAACTAATCTTCCTTTCCTCTTCAATTTTGCCAACAATCCATCATCAACCCCTAATTAACTTCAAAATTTCCCCTCCTCTCCAACTAGATTATACATTTCTCAAGAATGTGATTCAGTAAATATAAACAAATATCCTGGCGCACTGTAATCCTGACAGACACACAGGGAGTTGAGACAGTCAGTGGTTTACTACCCAGCTGAAAAACACGCCCCACGTTTCTGTATGGCAGTAAACAACAAAACTCTGTAAAGGCAAAATAAAAACAATTTAAAAAAAAAAAAGCTCGTTAAGCAATAGACTCAGAGTGGGTCATAGTCTCCAGCTCCAGCCCCACCGTGGTTCACCTTGAGACTCTCTAATGTGCTCATGGACATTGTTGCAGAGCACCGGCTCTGGGCGCATGCGCTCCAGAGTGCTGGCTCATAATTGGACACATCGGTCCAGGCGCTCTGTGGCATGTAGGATCTTCCCGGGCCAGGGATTGAACCAGCATCCCTTGCACTGCAGGGCAGACTCTTTACCCACTGGACCACCAGGGAGGCCTGGTTCTCTTGTCTTTAACAGACTCCTGTATAGGATGCCTGGCCTGGGTTAGTGTGAGAGGTGTGGTCAAGAAACACTGGGGGCCCAAATCTCATCTGGAAGACATCTGTGTTCACCACTATTCCACCAGCACTGCACCCAGATTTCATCTGGAGCACGGACCTATGTCATTGCTACCATTACTGATGTGCTCTCAAGAGTTAGATAAACAAATATGACACTGTGCTAATTTTTTTTGATAGGACCTTTGTGTAAATGGTGCTCAAATACTACACTTCAAAAGCTCGTTAGTGGAAGAAGCCGTTAATGAGCTCATCAATATGTTGCTGGATGTGGGAGTTCCATCTAAGGAAGAAAGAGAAAAAATACTCATTGTGAATAGTGATGATCTGAAAAACGAAAGTTCAGGTAAGAGAGGGGATAATGGAAGCGTGTTGTTTTTCTAGGACATGCCTGAAAACCGAAATTAAAATTTCTACTTAGCAATGAATTTCACACGCTAAAAAGACCCTCCCAATTTTATAAGGCCATTTATAAATCTGAAATTATGATTTGGGGCACGCTTGAATGATGTCATGTCATTAATTCCCATTAGTTTTTGTTCAACTCTGTACACAGGTACTTCATGTTGACCCTTGTTAGCTCTCTTTGCATTTAGGTGGGTGTGTTTTTTTCACCGTATCAGTGAAGTAGGATGGATTATGGGTTGGAGTTCCCACTGGAGTATGTCTACTTCAGAACAAATGGTTTGTGGGACAGGTGAGGACCCCGAGAGGCAGAGAAGGGATGCTCCTCCTCAAGGGTTAAGAGAGAGCCCAGGGAACCAGCACCCAGGACTTTTCTTGTTTTTAACACAGCTCCTGCTTCTCCTCCTGGTTTTGCGTGTGGGGGAGGAGAGGCTCCATCAATCCGCCTGGTGCTCCGATGTTCCCTTCCTATTTGATGGCTTCATTTCATAAGAAGCGTGAGATACAAGTGTTACTAAACTGGCGTGTGTGTGCGTGTGTGCCTGCTCAGTCTTGTCCAGCTCTTTGCGGCCCCATGGACTGTAGCTCTGTCCATGAAATTTTCCAGGCAAGAGTACTGGAGGCGGGTTGCCATTTCCTACTTCAGGGGATCTTCCCGACCCAGGAATTGATCGATCATGCCTCTTGTGCCTCCTGCATTGGCAGGTAGATTCTTTACCACTGTAGGCTGTTTATCTTAATTTTCTTTTCTTTAACCGCAGTAGGTTCCCACTGCCCCCCCCCCCCCCTCTCTTTCAATGTCTCTCATTTTGTAACAGCAAAAAGAGAAGGAAGCTCCGAAACCTTGATGTCTTCCCTGAATGCTGGGGCAGGTCTTCTGCCTTTGATGACAGTCTCAAGAAAGAAGAAAGAGATTGAGGTGCTAGAGGAGGGAACCCAGGGGTTGCTCTCTCACTTCAATAACCAAAATGCAGATGCTCTTCTGAAAGTTACAAGAAACACACTAGAGGCCATCCGCAGGCGCATTCACTCCTGCAGCATGAGGAGCTTCCGGGGTAATGGTCACACACAGTGCGCCTCCTTGCTGGCCAAGCCTGGTCCCGGTTGCTGGTTGTATGTGTGTTCCTGGTAAATTTAAATAGTCAAGGCCCCCACCGTTTCTTGAGTGCCTCCTTGTATGTCCATATAGTAAGAACTTGAATTATTCCAACAATTCTGTGAGGTAGACACTATCGTTGCTCTCATTTGACGGATAAGGCTCAAATCCAGGCAAGTTAAGTAATTGACTTAAGGTCACTTAGTTTTGTTAATAACATAGTAATTAGCATCACATTTAATCTTTTTTGTAATAAGGTGAAAACATGTGAAATGGATTATTTTAATTGGTGAAAGAAAAAAATACATATTTTGAAAAGATTATAGAAACGTAGTTTCATTGTTAAATTATTAGATTATTAGCCAGGTTTATAAAGAGCAAAATCTCACTAATGTCATGACCTCTGAATCAGAAATTTTTTTGCTGTGTTCATGTCAATTTAGTACTTTTCAGCTTGATTTTCATCCGCCTGGTGCTCCGATGTTCCTTCCTATTTGATGGCTTCATTTCATAAGAAGCGTGAGATACAAGTGTTACTAAACTGGCGTGTGTGTGCGTGTGTGCCTGCTCAGTCTTGTCCAGCTCTTTGCGGCCCCATGGACTGTAGCTCTGTCCATGAAATTTTCCAGGCAAGAGTACTGGAGGCGGGTTGCCATTTCCTACTTCAGGGGATCTTCCCGACCCAGGAATTGATCGATCATGCCTCTTGTGCCTCCTGCATTGGCAGGTAGATTCTTTACCACTGTAGGCCGTTTATCTTAATTTTCTTTTCTTTAACCGCAGTAGGTTCCCACTGCCCCCCCCCCCCCCATCTCTTTCAATGTCTCTCATTTTGTAACAGCAAAAAGAGAAGGAAGCTCCGAAACCTTGATGTCTTCCCTGAATGCTGGGGCAGGTCTTCTGCCTTTGATGACAGTCTCAAGAAAGAAGAAAGAGATTGAGGTGCTAGAGGAGGGAACCCGCGAGTTGCTCTCTCACTTCAATAACCAAAATGCAGATGCTCTTCTGAAAGTTACAAGAAACACACTAGAGGCCATCCGCAGGCGCATTCACTCCTGCAGCATGAGGAGCTTCCGGGGTAATGGTCACACACAGTGCGCCTCCTTGCTGGCCAAGCCTGGTCCCGGTTGCTGGTTGTATGTGTGTTCCTGGTAAATTTAAATAGTCAAGGCCCCCACCGTTTCTTGAGTGCCTCCTTGTATGTCCATATAGTAAGAACTTGAATTATTCCAACAATTCTGTGAGGTAGACACTATCGTTGCTCTCATTTGACGGATAAGGCTCAAATCCAGGCAAGTTAAGTAATTGACTTAAGGTCACTTAGTTTTGTTAATAACATAGTAATTAGCATCACATTTAATCTTTTTTGTAATAAGGTGAAAACATGTGAAATGGATTATTTTAATTGGTGAAAGAAAAAAATACATATTTTGAAAAGATTATAGAAACGTAGTTTCATTGTTAAATTATTAGATTATTAGCCAGGTTTATAAAGAGCAAAATCTCACTAATGTCATGACCTCTGAATCAGAAATTTTTTTGCTGTGTTCATGTCAATTTAGTACTTTTCAGCTTGTTCTTTCATTCTCAGTGCAATCATCTCTTCTTAGCACCATTCAGAAATTGGTTTCCCAGGTGGACCACAAAAATCTATCAAATCTAGAGACATTTTGAAACAAAATTATAAATTTAAAGTATATAAAAATAAAGTAAGTAATTAATTAAAATTGAAAAAGTAATAGGGTAATAAACCTTTTAATTTAATTTAAGTATAGGCATTTAGGGAAAAGCGTGTCTAATGGTTAATTAAAAGTAGATGAATAAAAGTGGGAACATTAAAATAATTTTTTGATTGGCTACATGGTCTATTGTATTTTATTTCTCTTCAAAATGAAGGATATCCTTTTTTTTGACATGAGGATAATATTAGAACTTACCAACTGCTGGTATGCTAGATATTGATTTCTGTCTTTCCCAGATTTATATATTACAAGTATTACCAACTGTATAGAGTTACACACACACACACACACACACACACATATGTATCCATATTTATATACCCATACTACACCTATATCCAACTTTGAAAGTCCCTTGGATATAAACAGTAAGTTATACTTTATTTCTTCTCTACTCCTTAACTGTTCCTGGTACGATATACTCACGAAGGTGGAAAGATAAATATTTTATCTGGAATTCCAAGCTGGCATTTGTTCTGAATCAGGCTTGTTCTGATAATTAGTCTTGTGTTTCATTTCTTGCTTATTCTATATTTAATTTGCTGGCATCCTATTCTTCAGTCTCACCTTCAATGTTTTAGGGAAGAATTTATGTAATTGAGCCTGACTCCATGCAGTGGGTTTCCGGAGTGTGTACCCATAGATTTTTCCAGCAGAAACTGCACTGCTCTGCTGGCAATACATATATTAGCATCACATTTAATCTTTTTGTAATAAGGTGAAAACATGTGAAATGGATTATTTTAATTGGTGAAAGAAAAAAATACATATTTTGAAAAGATTATAGAAACGTAGTTTCATTGTTAAATTATTAGATTATTAGCCAGGTTTATAAAGAGCAAAATCTCACTAATGTCATGACCTCTGAATCAGAAATTTTTTTGCTGTGTTCATGTCAATTTAGTACTTTTCAGCTTGTTCTTTCATTCTCAGTGCAATCATCTCTTCTTAGCACCATTCAGAAATTGGTTTCCCAGGTGGACCACAAAAATCTATCAAATCTAGAGACATTTTGAAACAAAATTATAAATTTAAAGTATATAAAAATAAAGTAAGTAATTAATTAAAATTGAAAAAGTAATAGGGTAATAAACCTTTTAATTTAATTTAAGTATAGGCATTTAGGGAAAAGCGTGTCTAATGGTTAATTAAAAGTAGATGAATAAAAGTGGGAACATTAAAATAATTTTTTGATTGGCTACATGGTCTATTGTATTTTATTTCTCTTCAAAATGAAGGATATCCTTTTTTTTGACATGAGGATAATATTAGAACTTACCAACTGCTGGTATGCTAGATATTGATTTCTGTCTTTCCCAGATTTATATATTACAAGTATTACCAACTGTATAGAGTTACACACACACACACACACACACACACATATGTATCCATATTTATATACCCATACTACACCTATATCCAACTTTGAAAGTCCCTTGGATATAAACAGTAAGTTATACTTTATTTCTTCTCTACTCCTTAACTGTTCCTGGTACGATATACTCACGAAGGTGGAAAGATAAATATTTTATCTGGAATTCCAAGCTGGCATTTGTTCTGAATCAGGCTTGTTCTGATAATTAGTCTTGTGTTTCATTTCTTGCTTATTCTATATTTAATTTGCTGGCATCCTATTCTTCAGTCTCACCTTCAATGTTTTAGGGAAGAATTTATGTAATTGAGCCTGACTCCATGCAGTGGGTTTCCTTTATGGAGTGTGTACCCATAGATTGTAATCAGCAGAAAATCCAGCAGAAACTGCACTGCTCTGTTCCATTGAGCAAAACTAGATCCTCTATTACTTTTTATTTATCCCCTCCTACATTCAACAAATTCATATTTTCTGATGATACACCTATTCTGTGTTTTTCTAGGTGCTTTCATTTTTCTGGTTAAAAATGAAACATTCCATTTTAAATGAAGGAGATTAAATCTTCCTTGTTTTATATTAACTCAGATAGTAACAGTGCCTCTAAAATGAAGCAAAACGGTGTGCCCATCTTCCGGGTCAGTGTCACTCTGGCCATACCCAACATCACCATGGCCCCAGCCCTGGAAGACATACAGCAGACGCTGAACAAAGCTGTGGAATGCATCGTCACGGTCACCAAGGGGGTTAGACAGTGGAGCGGTGAGCTGTTGTCCAAGGTGGGTGTGGCGTGAAGAAATCACCTCATGTAGAAGTTGCTTCTCGTACAGGTTGGATGGAACTGGAAAGTGTCCTTTTCCATTGCAGAAAAAGATGCATGAAGGAAAAATGGCTGCCTTGCAGAGTAATGAAGACAGTGACTCTGATACTGAAATGGAAGAAAACGAGCCTCAAGGTAAATGTTCTTTTAGTTCTACCTAGTCATTCTAAATCAAAACCTGTTGAGCTAAAAAGGCATCCCTCCCCCATGCAATTATCAGATCAGATTAGATTGTAATAGTAATCTATGAGTCTATTTCAAATTTATAAAATATAGCTTCATGTATTTTAATATCACCATGATAAATAATGTATTTTATTATCTTAAATTTTGACCTCTTTTATTGGTTTTCTATTTATTTATTTTCATCCATGTTTATTCTTTGGCCTGTGTGGGCCTCCCATTGCAGTGGCCTCTCTGCTTACAGAGCACTGGCTCTGGGCACATGTGCTCCAGAGTGCTGGCTCGTAATTGGACACACTGGTCCTAGCAGCTTCGCAGCATGTGGGATCTTCCCGGGCCAGGAATCGAATTGGCACCCCTTGCACTGCAAGGTGGATTCTTTACCCACTGGAGCATCAGAGAAGCCCTTATTATTATTTTTTAAAGATATATTTATTCAGTATTTATTCAATTATTATTTAGTTATAGCTGTCTTGGGTCTTCCTTGGTGTGTGTGGGCTTTCTCTAGTTGTGATTTGCAGGCTTCTTATTACAGTGGCTTCTCTTGTTGTGGGGCCCGGGCTCTACGCATGCAGGCTTTAATAGTTGTGGCTCATGGACTCTAGAGCACAGCTTCAATAGTTGTGGTGCGCGGGCTTAGCCGTCCCATAGCATGCGGGATCTTCCTGGACGAAGGATTGAACCCGTGTCCCCTTCATTGGCAGGAGAGCTCTTTACCACCAGAAAGCCCCTCAATAGTGTATTTTAAATGTGTATATCAAAGACATACTGGGGGGACAGGAAGCATTTTAGTCTCACAGTTTAAAGAAAAACTTGTCATTATTCCAATGAATATTTCCTGAAATTTAAGAGATATTTTGTATTTTGACCCATTATGTGGTTTTTGCTCGTACAGGTTGGATGGAACTGGAAAGTGTCCTTTTCCATTGCAGAAAAAGATGCATGAAGGAAAAATGGCTGCCTTGCAGAGTAATGAAGACAGTGACTCTGATACTGAAATGGAAGAAAACGAGCCTCAAGGTAAATGTTCTTTTAGTTCTACCTAGTCATTCTAAATCAAAACCTGTTGAGCTAAAAAGGCATCCCTCCCCCATGCAATTATCAGATCAGATTAGATTGTAATAGTAATCTATGAGTCTATTTCAAATTTATAAAATATAGCTTCATGTATTTTAATATCACCATGATAAATAATGTATTTTATTATCTTAAATTTTGACCTCTTTTATTGGTTTTCTATTTATTTATTTTCATCCATGTTTATTCTTTGGCCTGTGTGGGCCTCCCATTGCAGTGGCCTCTCTGCTTACAGAGCACTGGCTCTGGGCACATGTGCTCCAGAGTGCTGGCTCGTAATTGGACACACTGGTCCTAGCAGCTTCGCAGCATGTGGGATCTTCCCGGGCCAGGAATCGAATTGGCACCCCTTGCACTGCAAGGTGGATTCTTTACCCACTGGAGCATCAGAGAAGCCCTTATTATTATTTTTTAAAGATATATTTATTCAGTATTTATTCAATTATTATTTAGTTATAGCTGTCTTGGGTCTTCCTTGGTGTGTGTGGGCTTTCTCTAGTTGTGATTTGCAGGCTTCTTATTACAGTGGCTTCTCTTGTTGTGGGGCCCGGGCTCTACGCATGCAGGCTTTAATAGTTGTGGCTCATGGACTCTAGAGCACAGCTTCAATAGTTGTGGTGCGCGGGCTTAGCCGTCCCATAGCATGCGGGATCTTCCTGGACGAAGGATTGAACCCGTGTCCCCTTCATTGGCAGGAGAGCTCTTTACCACCAGAAAGCCCCTCAATAGTGTATTTTAAATGTGTATATCAAAGACATACTGGGGGGACAGGAAGCATTTTAGTCTCACAGTTTAAAGAAAAACTTGTCATTATTCCAATGAATATTTCCTGAAATTTAAGAGATATTTTGTATTTTGACCCATTATGTGGTTTTTTTTGCTAACACAATCTGATTTTTGCTGTCAATTTCGTGCTTTTCATCTGTGCTGTTGTTGTTCAGTCACTAACTCATGTCCCACTCTTTGAAACCCCATGGACTGCAGCACGCCAGGCCTCCCTGTCTTTCACTGCCTCCCAGAGTTTGCTCAGACATGTCCATTGAGTTGAGATGCCATCCAACCATCTCTTCCTCTGCCGCCTAGGTCCTTAGTTTGCTATTATAGAAATTCATCTTTTTTTAATGTTTAATTTTTATTCTTTAACACCAAAAATATTTTGTATTGGAGTGTAGCAAATTACCAATGTTATGATAGTTTCAGGTGAGGGAACTCAGCCGTCCATAGACATGTATCCATTCTCTCCCCTAAACCCCTCCCATCCAGGCTGCTTCATGCCATTGAGCAGAGTTCCATGTGCCATACAATAAGTTTTTGTTGGTTATCCATTTTAAATATAGCAGGAAATTCACTCATCTTTTAAAAGCATGCTCTCTATACTGTTGATATAAATGTTTCTCTCTTTTTTTTTGCCTTTAGAAACCCTGGAGATAGCATCTGTGAACTTACCCATTCCTGTGCAAACCAGGAACTATTATAAGAATGTTTCTGACAACAAAGAGATTGTAAAATTAGTCTCTGTGCTCAGCACAATCATCAGTTCCACCAAAAAGGTATGCCAAGAGGATTTGTGGCCAGGGCCTCTTCCTTTATAACACACATCTGTGTGAAGCTGCCCATCCAAGCTTGTTCGTGTAGCCTGGGTCCTACCCACTGGGCCTCCAGCGAGCCACCAGTGGAATCGCAAATGTTCTCAGCAAATTGTTAACTCAAGATTTTTCATCCAAGGTTGCAAAGTGAAAGAGAACTATTTTAAAAATTTTTCTATTGTCTCCTATTTAATGCCTCAAACTACTTATGTATTTGTATAGCAATAGCGCAGTAAGTTTTTTAAGAAAGTTTGCTGTGTCTCAAAGCACAAGTCAGGGTGAGGCTGTACTTCACTTTCAGAGAGTCAGTGATGCTGGAACTGACCTGTATCCTTTGAAAGAGAACAAGATTTACACCCAAATTTTGAATTTGTGTAGTTAGGCAACTCTTATAAATTATCAGATGGAAGTTTATGTATATTGTGATGTGGAAATAAGATCATATGGGGAATATTGAAACTGTTATTAGCACAGATGTGTACTGCACACAGGTATAAATTCAGGTTAATTTTTTTTTCCGGCCTGTTCTCTCAACTTTTCATTTTCTGTTCAGGCAAATTTATTTCTGTGTTTAAAAAGACCTCACATCCTGAAGTCAATTTCTATTTAACATGTTCACATTGCAACTAAGACCTGTTGATTCTTATTTTTTTCTTTTTTAAACATTTATTTATTTATTTTGGCGGGTGGGGGGGAAGGAGGGGGGTGGGCGGGCCGCTTCCACTGGTCTTTCATTTGTCTAGTTTCATCCATCTTTGTTCTTTGGCTCCCATGGGCCTCCCATCACGGTGGCATCTGTTGTCGCAGAGCACCGGCTCTGGGTGCATGCGCTCCAGAGCTCCGGCTCGGTAATTGGACACATCAGTCCAGCCGCTCCGCGGCACGTGGGATCTTCCCAGGCCAGGGATCTAACCGACCCCCCTCGCACTGCAAGGCGGTGTCCTTACCCACTGGACCACCAGGGGAAGCCTGACCTGTTGATTCTTTAAAAATGTTTCTCAGCATTGAGGGAACAGCTGTCACTCTGTAAATATATCTTTTCTATTACTCGTTTTTTTCAGTATTAATTTATTTTTTTTCCACTTGTATCTTCTTTATTATTTTTTTATTATCATTTTTTTAAACTTTTATCTTACTTTTAACTTTTACAGAGTTTTGTTGTTTACAGATATATATGTTCTCAGATTAGTCATATGTAGATCCCCCCCATCCCACCCCTCCAGACTGTCATACAGCACCGTGAAGGATCTGCTTTTCTCACAGAGCAATGACTGTAGCTATTTTCTTCACATATGGTAGTACAGGCCTTCAAACTACTTCCTTTACGCCTCTCACCCACTGTTCCTTCTCCACAATGTCCATATGTCCACTGTCCATGTCTGTTTTTCCGTCGCTTCACTGCATGTGCCATCATCACCATCCTACTGGATTCCATATATATGTGTTAGTATATTGTACTTGTCCTTCTCTTTCTGACTGATTTCACTTTTTATGATAGGTTCTAGAGCCAGCCACCTCAGTAGGACTGAGTCTTCAGCATTTCTTTTGACAGCTGTGTAGTATTCCATTGTATATATGTACCAGAGCTTTTGGATCCATTCGTTTGTCGATGGGCATCTAGGTTGCTTCCATGTTCTAGCTATTGTATAGAGAGCTGCAATGAACATTGGGGTACAGGTGCTTCTTTCGGATTTAATTTCATCAGGGTATAAGCCTGAGAGTGGGATTGCTGAGTCATATGGTGCTTCTATTTTTAGTTTTTTAAGAAATCTCCAGACTGTCTTCCATAGAGGCTTTATCAATCTACATTCCCACCAGCAATGCAGGAGTGTTCCCTTTTCTCCGCACCCTCTCCAGCATTTATTGTCTGTCGATTTGTGGATGATGGCCGTTCTGATGGGTGTGAGGTGATATCTCATTGTAGTTTTGATTTGCATTTCTCTAATAATAAGTGAGGTTGAGCATCATTTCATGTGTTTTTGGGCCATCTGTATGTCCTCTTTGGAGAGGTGTCTGTTTAGGTCCTTTACCCTTTTTGATTGGGTTGTTCGTTTTTCCAGTTGTCTGAGTTGCTTGTAGATTTTGGAGATTAATTCTTTGTCTGTTGTTTCGTATGCTATGGTTTTCTCCCATTCTGTGGGTTGTCTGTTCAGCATTTTTGTACTTCTTTTGCTGTACAAAACTTTTAAGTTTCATTAGGTCCCACATGTTCATTTTTGTTTTTAGTTCTGCTATTCTAGTAGGTGGGTCAGAGAAGATCTTGCTTTGATTTATGTCCTTGAGTGTTTTGCCTGTATTCTTCTCTAAGAGTTTGATGGTTTCTGGCCTTACATTTAGATCTTTAATCCATTTTGAGTTGATCTTAGTGTATGGTGTCAGGGAATGTTCCAACTTCATTTTTTTGCATGTAGCTGTCCAGTTTTCCCAGCACCACTTGTTGAAGAGGCTGTCTTTGTCCTGTTTTATATGTTCGCCTCCTTTGTCAAAAATAAGGTACCCATAGGTGCGTGGGTTGATCTCTGGGTTCTCGGTCTTGTTCCATTGGTCTATAGTTCTGTTTTTGTGCCAGTACCATACTGTCTTGAGGACTGTTGCTTTGTAGTAGAGTCTGAAGTTGGGGAGGCTGATCCCTCTAGCTCCATTCTTCTTCCTCAGGATTGCTTTGGCTATTCGAGGTCTTTGGTGTTTCCATATGAACTGTGTTATTCTTTGGTCTAGTTCTGTGAAGAGTGTCACGTTTCGATGGGCATCCTTTAGGTTGCTTCCATGTTCTAGCTATTGTATAGAGAGCTGCAATGAACATTGGGGTACAGGTGCTTCTTTCGGATTTAATTTCATCAGGGTATAAGCCTGAGAGTGGGATTGCTGAGTCATATGGTGCTTCTATTTTTAGTTTTTTAAGAAATCTCCAGACTGTCTTCCATAGAGGCTTTATCAATCTACATTCCCACCAGCAATGCAGGAGTGTTCCCTTTTCTCCGCACCCTCTCCAGCATTTATTGTCTGTCGATTTGTGGATGATGGCCGTTCTGATGGGTGTGAGGTGATATCTCATTGTAGTTTTGATTTGCATTTCTCTAATAATAAGTGAGGTTGAGCATCATTTCATGTGTTTTTGGGCCATCTGTATGTCCTCTTTGGAGAGGTGTCTGTTTAGGTCCTTTACCCTTTTTGATTGGGTTGTTCGTTTTTCCAGTTGTCTGAGTTGCTTGTAGATTTTGGAGATTAATTCTTTGTCTGTTGTTTCGTATGCTATGGTTTTCTCCCATTCTGTGGGTTGTCTGTTCAGCATTTTTGTACTTCTTTTGCTGTACAAAACTTTTAAGTTTCATTAGGTCCCACATGTTCATTTTTGTTTTTAGTTCTGCTATTCTAGTAGGTGGGTCAGAGAAGATCTTGCTTTGATTTATGTCCTTGAGTGTTTTGCCTGTATTCTTCTCTAAGAGTTTGATGGTTTCTGGCCTTACATTTAGATCTTTAATCCATTTTGAGTTGATCTTAGTGTATGGTGTCAGGGAATGTTCCAACTTCATTTTTTTGCATGTAGCTGTCCAGTTTTCCCAGCACCACTTGTTGAAGAGGCTGTCTTTGTCCTGTTTTATATGTTCGCCTCCTTTGTCAAAAATAAGGTACCCATAGGTGCGTGGGTTGATCTCTGGGTTCTCGGTCTTGTTCCATTGGTCTATAGTTCTGTTTTTGTGCCAGTACCATACTGTCTTGAGGACTGTTGCTTTGTAGTAGAGTCTGAAGTTGGGGAGGCTGATCCCTCCAGCTCCATTCTTCTTCCTCAGGATTGCTTTGGCTATTCGAGGTCTTTGGTGTTTCCATATGAACTGTGTTATTCTTTGGTCTAGTTCTGTGAAGAATGTCACTGGTAGTTTGATAGGGATTGCATTGAATCTATAGATGACAACTGGTAGTATGGTCATTTTCACAATATTGATTCTTCCGATCCAGGAACATGGCATATCTCTCCATCTGTTTAAGTCTTCTTTAATGTCTCTCATGAGTATCTTGTAATTTTCTGTGTACAGTTCTTTTGTTTCTTTGGGCAGGTTTATTCCTAGATATTTGATTCTTTTGGTTGCAATGGTGAAGGGGACTGCCTCTTTGATTTCGTTTTCTGATTTTTCATTGTTTGTGTATAGGAATGCCAGTGATTTCTGTGTATTGATTTTGTATCCTGCGACTTTTCTGAATTCGCTGATTAGCTCAAGTAGTTTTGTAATAGTGTCTTCAGGATTTTCTCTGTATAATATCATGTCGTCTGTGAATAGAGAGAGTTTGACTTCTTCCTTTCCAATCTGGATTCCTTTGATTTCTTTCTCTGCTTTTACTGCGAATTTATTTTTAATTGCTGATTGCTTTACAGTGTTGGTTTGATTTCTATCATACATCAACATGAACTAACCATAGGTGTACATATTTCCCCTTTCTTTTTCTTGTCCTCTCCCTGTTCAATCTTATTACTCAGTTTTGATAGAATGAATTTCTTTTGTTTGAAAGCATTTTGAAAAGTTGCCTTGGCTGTAACCATATGAGGCAATGCTAAGTTTAATTTTAATGTATTCCTGAGGGAATTGCAAGCTTTTGCATTTATGCATTTTAACCATTTATTAATTTGTGTATGGTGTCAGGGAATGTTCCAACTTCATTTTTTTGCATGTAGCTGTCCAGTTTTCCCAGCACCACTTGTTGAAGAGGCTGTCTTTGTCCTGTTTTATATGTTCGCCTCCTTTGTCAAAAATAAGGTACCCATAGGTGCGTGGGTTGATCTCTGGGTTCTCGGTCTTGTTCCATTGGTCTATAGTTCTGTTTTTGTGCCAGTACCATACTGTCTTGAGGACTGTTGCTTTGTAGTAGAGTCTGAAGTTGGGGAGGCTGATCCCTCCAGCTCCATTCTTCTTCCTCAGGATTGCTTTGGCTATTCGAGGTCTTTGGTGTTTCCATATGAACTGTGTTATTCTTTGGTCTAGTTCTGTGAAGAATGTCACTGGTAGTTTGATAGGGATTGCATTGAATCTATAGATGACAACTGGTAGTATGGTCATTTTCACAATATTGATTCTTCCGATCCAGGAACATGGCATATCTCTCCATCTGTTTAAGTCTTCTTTAATGTCTCTCATGAGTATCTTGTAATTTTCTGTGTACAGTTCTTTTGTTTCTTTGGGCAGGTTTATTCCTAGATATTTGATTCTTTTGGTTGCAATGGTGAAGGGGACTGCCTCTTTGATTTCGTTTTCTGATTTTTCATTGTTTGTGTATAGGAATGCCAGTGATTTCTGTGTATTGATTTTGTATCCTGCGACTTTTCTGAATTCGCTGATTAGCTCAAGTAGTTTTGTAATAGTGTCTTCAGGATTTTCTCTGTATAATATCATGTCGTCTGTGAATAGAGAGAGTTTGACTTCTTCCTTTCCAATCTGGATTCCTTTGATTTCTTTCTCTGCTTTTACTGCGAATTTATTTTTAATTGCTGATTGCTTTACAGTGTTGGTTTGATTTCTATCATACATCAACATGAACTAACCATAGGTGTACATATTTCCCCTTTCTTTTTCTTGTCCTCTCCCTGTTCAATCTTATTACTCAGTTTTGATAGAATGAATTTCTTTTGTTTGAAAGCATTTTGAAAAGTTGCCTTGGCTGTAACCATATGAGGCAATGCTAAGTTTAATTTTAATGTATTCCTGAGGGAACTGCAAGCTTTTGCATTTATGCATTTTCAATTTTCCTTTCTTAATATCTTGAAGGTTTTGTATTTAATTTTGCTCTAGGATGTGTATTCGCATAATTCAATTTAACAAATATTTATCTAGTGCTTAGTTTACAAACTCTATACTAAATGTAAAGCTAAGTAGAGTATTTTATGGTGATAATAAGCATTCAAGTATGTTTTCAAATGTCTTGGTAATCAAGGAAGTACAATGAAGTAGATCAATAATAAAGTCCATTACTTTCTCTGAATATAAGCAGCCATTGTTATGAAAATCTAAGGGTGAGACATAGTTGAAATTAATATAGTGCTGGCAAAGAATACTTATGTCTGTGCCAGTTTTGTTGCATTTGCTTTTCTGTGATATGAAGAACATGTGCAGGTCTTAGTCTCCCTTAAAATAACAGAGTTGACACTTGAAGAACAACTTGAAGAACTTTATCTAATTGATAGGACGGCCAGTTGTTTCTGGAAAGCTATATGTATACTTGGTCAGAGTGCTGGATGTGGATAGATCCTTCTGAATTTTCTGTGGTTGACCCTTCCTCAACCACAGAAAAATCCTCTGATCTTAGCCGTTTCCTCTTACAATAAGTGATTGGATCAGAATGTAAACTTAATCTACATTCAGCACATCCATAGGCTGATGATCAGATGATCACACTGCTTGGCTTGGCTTGAAAAGATGAGTTGGATCAAACAATCAAAATAACTATGGCAGTTAAAATAACAAAAATAGGTACAGGCTACCCTAGTAGCTCAGTGGTAAACAGTTCACCTGCCAATGCAGGAGACACAGGTTCCATCCCTGATATGTGAAGATCCCACATGCTGTGGAGCACCTAAGCCCATGAGCCACAACTATTGAGCCTGTGCTCTAGAGCCTCAGAGCTGTGAACCCGGCCTAGAGTCCACAAAGGACTGCGAATTTATTTTTAATTGCTGATTGCTTTACAGTGTTGGTTTGATTTCTATCATACATCAACATGAACTAACCATAGTTTTACATATTTCCCTTTCTTTTCTTGTCCTCTCCTGTTCAATCTTATTACTCAGTTTTGATAGAATGAATTTCTTTTGTTTGAAAGCATTTTGAAAAGTTGCCTTGGCTGTAACCATATGAGGCAATGCTAAGTTTAATTTTAATGTATTCCTGAGGGAACTGCAAGCTTTTGCATTTATGCATTTTCAATTTTCCTTTCTTAATATCTTGAAGGTTTTGTATTTAATTTTGCTCTAGGATGTGTATTCGCATAATTCAATTTAACAAATATTTATCTAGTGCTTAGTTTACAAACTCTATACTAAATGTAAAGCTAAGTAGAGTATTTTATGGTGATAATAAGCATTCAAGTATGTTTTCAAATGTCTTGGTAATCAAGGAAGTACAATGAAGTAGATCAATAATAAAGTCCATTACTTTCTCTGAATATAAGCAGCCATTGTTATGAAAATCTAAGGGTGAGACATAGTTGAAATTAATATAGTGCTGGCAAAGAATACTTATGTCTGTGCCAGTTTTGTTGCATTTGCTTTTCTGTGATATGAAGAACATGTGCAGGTCTTAGTCTCCCTTAAAATAACAGAGTTGACACTTGAAGAACAACTTGAAGAACTTTATCTAATTGATAGGACGGCCAGTTGTTTCTGGAAAGCTATATGTATACTTGGTCAGAGTGCTGGATGTGGATAGATCCTTCTGAATTTTCTGTGGTTGACCCTTCCTCAACCACAGAAAAATCCTCTGATCTTAGCCGTTTCCTCTTACAATAAGTGATTGGATCAGAATGTAAACTTAATCTACATTCAGCACATCCATAGGCTGATGATCAGATGATCACACTGCTTGGCTTGGCTTGAAAAGATGAGTTGGATCAAACAATCAAAATAACTATGGCAGTTAAAATAACAAAAATAGGTACAGGCTACCCTAGTAGCTCAGTGGTAAACAGTTCACCTGCCAATGCAGGAGACACAGGTTCCATCCCTGATATGTGAAGATCCCACATGCTGTGGAGCACCTAAGCCCATGAGCCACAACTATTGAGCCTGTGCTCTAGAGCCTCAGAGCTGTAACTATTGAACCCATGTGCCCTAGAGCCCGCATTCCACAAAAGAAGTCACCACAAGAAGAAGCCTGCTCACCTCCACTATAGAGTAGCCCACACTTCCTGCAGCAGCAGTGAAAACCCAGAATAGCCAAAAATAAATAGGTCCTACATATGTAGTTCATGTAATCTTTCCTTTAGGCTCTATGTTCCTCTGCTTTCAAAAGTTCCTATTTAATTTAATTTACTATCAAAAGGTGAAAGAAACTTGATACAAGGTGATGGAAGAAACAGTTGAAAATGCTGAGTTGTGGAAACGACATAAATTATACAAAGATCAGGTCGAACTGTGCAAAGAACATTCTCAAAATAAAGTGGAGGCCAAATTAACCCCAAAGAAAGAAGTGGCAAAAAGCATTGTGCCCCTCTGTGATTTGCTGTTTTTGTCAGTACTAAATGAAGTCCTGGGAAAAATAGCACTTGGTAATGTGACCCTGTTATAGTGATATCATTCCTTATTCGCCAGTTGTGAGAGAGCCAGTTCATCTTAGAAGCACACTTTGAAGCAAACAGGACCATTGAAAAACCAGTTAAAAAGCTTACATGCCGTCTGTATACTTATAAGAACAGTGGAAAAGGCTCATTTTATGATAGCCACATCACTGAAGAACATGTAGGAACACACATAACGAGAAGTTTGTAGGGTCTTGATGAAGACTTCTCTAAAACTTAACAGTAATTAAAAAAAGATGAGAAGAGTGGAAGCACAGGGGAGTATTTCATATTGTCTGCATGTCAATCCTTATCCAATGTATTTATATGTTTCGTGTGGTTCCCTGCAATCTTTCAGTGGAGTTAGATGCTGGATGTATTCTGTTTGTCCCTCCCGATCTGATCTCTGTGTTCTGACCTTAGAGAAGAAGTCTATGGGTTTCAATTGACATTTCCAGTAGCTTTCACCCTTGAGAGTCTTGGAGGTTCTCTGAGTAGTGGAAGAAAGTGACCTCAGAGACATTTTTTCCCCCTGTAGCCCCATCCCCTCTATGGTGTGATTTTTTAAAAAAATACTTATTTATTTAGGCGGGGGTGGGGAAGGAGGTGGGTGGGTGGACCACTTCCACTGGTCTTTCATTTGTCTAGTTTCATCCATCTTTGTTCTTTGGCCCATGTGGGCCTCCCATCATGGTGGCCTCTGTTGTCGCAGAGCGCCGGCTCTGGGTGCATGTGCTCCAGAGCCCCGGCTCGGTAATTGGACACATCGGTCCAGCCGCTCCACGCCATGTGGGATCTTCCCAGGCCAGGGATCGAACCGGTGCCCCTTGCACTGCAAGGCGGTGTCCTTACCCACTGGACCACCAGGGAAGCCCTGTGGTGTGATTTTGAGCTGTGGGTTTATGACCAAAGATCCCAGCTCCAGTCAACAAGGCACTGTCCACAAGAGGTTTCATGGACTCTTCTCTCTGCTGCTCCCTGCTGCCTCAGAAGCTGTTCCCCACTTTTTTTTGGCTAGGACAGGAGCAGTTAATATTGTTACCAGTCCTGGGTTACTATTTACACCATTGTATCTGGTTCCAGTTCTGTAGCCTTTTCAACCAGTCATATGGTTCACTGATTAAACGTTTTAATAAATTGATGGCAGCCAGTAGCAATTTGCAAATGTTCACTTGTATCACGATGCCATTTTTGATTCTTCATTTTTTACAGAAATATGTCATTTATATTCTAGGAAGTTATTACATCCATGGACTGCTATAAATGCTACAATCACATCTGGCAAAAGGAGAAAGAAGACACCATTATGACGTTTATTATAAAAAACCCCTCACTTTCTGAATTTGAATCCCAGATTCTCTACTTCCAAAAACTAGAGCAAGAAATTAATGCTGAGCCTGAATTTATCTCTGTGGGTGCGATTGCCCTGTATACAGGTTGGTTCATTTTATTTTAGACAGTCTTAAAAATATAGTATTGTTTTGTCTCTTTACCGAGATTAGTATTCCAGAGAACTTTAACTGTCTTAAGTATTGACTTTCCTTTTATGGGGCTCAAGCTTTAGAATCAATTTGTGGATTTGTTTTTAATTAACATCTTGGCAATTATCTATTCCAGACTATTTTGAACACTTTGTTGCTAAATTTAGAAAATAAAGGCTAATTTAGAGAGGGGAGGAGTCTTTCATATTTGAAATTATAATGTACCCTGTTTTTAATAGATTACAGTCACAAACGTTTGAAGCTTGTCTCCAATAGTTTTGATAGGTATTGTTTGGGGCTTATAAAATGAATGAACACACAATAATTTGCTACTGTTGCTTAGTCACTACGTTATGTGACTCTTTTGACCCCATAGACTGTAGCCCTCCAGGCTGCTCTGTCCATGGGACTTCCTAAGCAACAATACTGGAGGAAATTGCCACTTCCTTCTCCAGGGGATCATCCCGATTCAGGGATCAAACCCACATCTTCTGCATGAGCAGGTGGATTCTTCACCACTGAATCACCAGGGAAGCTCATGTAATGATTAGGAAAAACAACTTTTTGTCCAGTTTGCTTTTTCATTTATTTGAAGGCTCTTGGCTGCAAAATCTTGTCTACTGATGAACTGTTGCTTTGAGTCTTCTTATACTGGTTCAGGTTTTTCACACTGAATGTGGACATTTGGGTTTTACAGCTGACTTGAAGTTCACCTTGACTGCTGAGACAAAGGCCTGGATGGTTGTCATTGGTCGTCACTTGAACAAAAAATACAGAAGTGAAATGGAAAACATTTTTACACTTGTGGAAGAATTCAATAAGAAACTGAATCTATTATTTACAAAACCCATCCATGGACTGCTATAAATGCTACAATCACATCTGGCAAAGGAGAAAGAAGACACCATTATGACGTTTATTATAAAAAACCCCTCACTTTCTGAATTTGAATCCCAGATTCTCTACTTCCAAAAACTAGAGCAAGAAATTAATGCTGAGCCTGAATTTATCTCTGTGGGTGCGATTGCCCTGTATACAGGTTGGTTCATTTTATTTTAGACAGTCTTAAAAATATAGTATTGTTTTGTCTCTTTACCGAGATTAGTATTCCAGAGAACTTTAACTGTCTTAAGTATTGACTTTCCTTTTATGGGGCTCAAGCTTTAGAATCAATTTGTGGATTTGTTTTTAATTAACATCTTGGCAATTATCTATTCCAGACTATTTTGAACACTTTGTTGCTAAATTTAGAAAATAAAGGCTAATTTAGAGAGGGGAGGAGTCTTTCATATTTGAAATTATAATGTACCCTGTTTTTAACAGATTACAGTCACAAACGTTTGAAGCTTGTCTCCAATAGTTTTGATAGGTATTGTTTGGGGCTTATAAAATGAATGAACACACAATAATTTGCTACTGTTGCTTAGTCACTACGTTATGTGACTCTTTTGACCCCATAGACTGTAGCCCTCCAGGCTGCTCTGTCCATGGGACTTCCTAAGCAACAATACTGGAGGAAATTGCCACTTCCTTCTCCAGGGGATCATCCCGATTCAGGGATCAAACCCACATCTTCTGCATGAGCAGGTGGATTCTTCACCACTGAATCACCAGGGAAGCTCATGTAATGATTAGGAAAAACAACTTTTTGTCCAGTTTGCTTTTTCATTTATTTGAAGGCTCTTGGCTGCAAAATCTTGTCTACTGATGAACTGTTGCTTTGAGTCTTCTTATACTGGTTCAGGTTTTTCACACTGAATGTGGACATTTGGGTTTTACAGCTGACTTGAAGTTCACCTTGACTGCTGAGACAAAGGCCTGGATGGTTGTCATTGGTCGTCACTTGAACAAAAAATACAGAAGTGAAATGGAAAACATTTTTACACTTGTGGAAGAATTCAATAAGAAACTGAATCGCCCCATTAAGGATCTAGATGATATTCGAATGGCCATGGCAGCACTGAAGGAGATTAGGGAGCAGCAAATCCCCATTGACTTTCAAGTGGGACCCATTGAAGTAAGTGATAATCATTTGTTTATTTTTCAATAGGAATGTCACCAGAGTTGAGTGTTGTTAGATGAAATATCGACCAAGTCTAGACTGGGGTTACAAATGGATGCTCTACCCAAGAACAAGGATTTCAGTAATGCTGATTCCTGACCTTATGGGGTGCCTCGTAAGAGTCCATTCTGCTGCTTACCATGGCGTCTAACATCCCTAAGGCAGAACTGGTGATGAGGATTTCTGTGCAAGTGATGTTTTGATGCGTGCTTGTGGGAGAAGTGGAGTGTACGAAACAGGAAAGGACCAGGATGGGTGTGGAAGGAAACCAAGCCAGCGTGTGATCGTAGTAACTTCAGCCTGATTCCACTGGGGCTTTTGGAACACAAAGTGTACCATACTGTGGGGGCCCGCCTTGAGGCCAGGAAGACTGTCCTGATTCCCCCAGATCAGTTGGGCATTGACCATAATCTCCCCTCGAGGAGGTTTCTATCAGCTGAAGACAAGTTTCACGGGAAGAAGGCAGCTCGATTCACACCAGCCGGGATGCAAATGCCAGCTGGTAAACAGGGCCTGGATGGGGCCTGACAGTGTCCGTTCGTGGGCTTGCTCCATATTAACGTGTTTCATCCTTGCTCCACATCTTCTGCATGAGCAGGTGGATTCTTCACCACTGAATCACCAGGGAAGCTCATGTAATGATTAGGAAAAACAACTTTTGTCCAGTTTGCTTTTCATTTATTTGAAGGCTCTTGGCTGCAAAATCTTGTCTACTGATGAACTGTTGCTTTGAGTCTTCTTATACTGGTTCAGGTTTTTCACACTGAATGTGGACATTTGGGTTTTACAGCTGACTTGAAGTTCACCTTGACTGCTGAGACAAAGGCCTGGATGGTTGTCATTGGTCGTCACTTGAACAAAAAATACAGAAGTGAAATGGAAAACATTTTTACACTTGTGGAAGAATTCAATAAGAAACTGAATCGCCCCATTAAGGATCTAGATGATATTCGAATGGCCATGGCAGCACTGAAGGAGATTAGGGAGCAGCAAATCCCCATTGACTTTCAAGTGGGACCCATTGAAGTAAGTGATAATCATTTGTTTATTTTTCAATAGGAATGTCACCAGAGTTGAGTGTTGTTAGATGAAATATCGACCAAGTCTAGACTGGGGTTACAAATGGATGCTCTACCCAAGAACAAGGATTTCAGTAATGCTGATTCCTGACCTTATGGGGTGCCTCGTAAGAGTCCATTCTGCTGCTTACCATGGCGTCTAACATCCCTAAGGCAGAACTGGTGATGAGGATTTCTGTGCAAGTGATGTTTTGATGCGTGCTTGTGGGAGAAGTGGAGTGTACGAAACAGGAAAGGACCAGGATGGGTGTGGAAGGAAACCAAGCCAGCGTGTGATCGTAGTAACTTCAGCCTGATTCCACTGGGGCTTTTGGAACACAAAGTGTACCATACTGTGGGGGCCCGCCTTGAGGCCAGGAAGACTGTCCTGATTCCCCCAGATCAGTTGGGCATTGACCATAATCTCCCCTCGAGGAGGTTTCTATCAGCTGAAGACAAGTTTCACGGGAAGAAGGCAGCTCGATTCACACCAGCCAGGATGCAAATGCCAGCTGGTAAACAGGGCCTGGATGGGGCCTGACAGTGTCCGTTCGTGGGCTTGCTCCATATTAACGTGTTTCATCCTTGCTCCAGCCTCATACATGCACACCAGGAAACTGCAGGTCAAAGAAGTCAGGCACACAGTGTGATGATGTTGCAGAGTACTTTTGTTTTTATTATTGTATTATCTTTTCTAACTGAAAATGTTTTGTTAGGAATGGGTTACTATATTCTTCTAAATGAGACTAATATGACTGTAGCATTAAGAAATAATTCCAGATATAAACATATTATCTTTTCACTGTCCCTTAAATGTCCAGACTTAAACTTTGATGGTCAGAATCATAGCCTTGTCTCAGATTTTCTGCACTTCTCTTTGAATTTTGAAAAACTTCAAATTACAGTGAAAATGGTAGAGATGACTTCAGGTTGGAGCCTCTGCTGTGTTGGCTCAGGGAAGTCACGTGGTCCATTGTCTTCTTGGGAATAGCGACATCAAGGTAGAGCCCTCCTACTTGGTGTAGGATGGTGGGGATTTGGAGAAGGGCTTTGAAGAAACAATCTAGCAATTGCCAGTCCTCACCCCCAAGCTGAGTTAAGATGAACCATCGTCAAGTAGTCAAGATCCAGATGCAGTCTCTAATACTGATAGAATCTATTTGGAAGATCTGATTTAGTGTTCCGCTCCCATATTCCCACTGCATCTCACCTCCCCTATCTCCCCACCCTGTACACACACTATGGGCTTATGACACAAAGTTCCAGAATTTTACTTACTCTCCATCAAAGGCAGCATTGGAAAGCTTCTGATCTGTGTTACTTTGTTCAGTCTGATTGGCACTGGGGTGTAGACTGGAGGCATGCCTTTAAGGAGAAAGAGGAAGGGAGAAAGGCCCCGGGCTGTCTCACTCTCTGAGACCCCATGGACTGCGGTATGCCAGGCTCCCCTGTCCTTGACTATGTCCCAGAGTTTGCTCAAACTCATGTCCATTGAGGCAGTGATGCCATCCAGCCATTTCTGTCGTCCTCCTCCTGCTCTCAATCTTTTCCAGCATCAGGGGCTCTTCTGGTGAGTCAGCTCTTCGTATGTACAGGTGGCCAAAGGATCGGAGCTTCAGCCTTAGTGTCAGTCCTTCCAGTATACATTCAGGGTTGACTTCCTTTAGGATTGACGGGTTTGATCTCCTTGCTGTCCAAGGGACTCTCAAGAGTCTTCTCCAGCACCACAGTTCCAAAACATCAGTTATTTGACACTCAGATTTCTTTATGATCCAACTCTTACATCTGTACCTGTCTCCTGGAAAAGTCATTGCATTGGCTGTACGCACCTTTGTCAGCCAAGTGATGTCTCTGCCTTTTAACATGCTGTCTAAGCTTGTCGTAGCTTTCCTTCCAAGGAGCAAGCATCTTTTAATTTCACGGCTGCCGTCAACATGCCCAAGTCAGCAGTCTTTTCCCCAGCTCAACAGTCAGGTGTTCTTTCTGTGTCTGTGGGGAAGGGCAATGGTAGGCGAAGAGGCCAGGAATACTTAGGAAAAATCCTGTCTCACGAAAACCGAACTTTTCCTTTTGATCTTCTAGACAAGCTAATAGTAGGATTTTACATTCTGAGGGAAATGACTTGGCTCAGGGTCTGAGTCAAGAATGCCCTCCTGTATTTTACTGTTGGAATCTTTTACAGACAAAGTGCAAATTACAGAGTTCAAACTCATTCATTGTGATATTAGCAATTAAATGGTTTTACATTTTTCACTTCCTTGATTTAATTTTGTAGTCTTGAAATACAATTTAGGGGCCTTAAGAAAAAGAAGAGTTAAAGAATGATGGCCCCCATTTTCCATCCCAAGTAACACCCATGTTATTTATTGTCATCAGTGTCATTCACTCTTCCATTCATTCACTCCTCAGTAATTAAAATATGCAGAAATGGGATTCCCTGGTGGTTCAGTGGGTAAAGAGTCTGCCTTGCAGTGCAAGGGGTACCGGTTCAATCCCTGGCTCGGGACAATCCCACATGCCACGGAATGGCTGGACTGGTGTGTCCAATTAGGAGACAGCGCTCTGGAGCTCATGTGCCCAGAGCTGATGCTCAGCAACGAGATAGGCCACAGCAATGGGAGGCCCCCACAGGCCTAAGAATAAAGATGGATGAAAATAAATAAATAAAAAACCAATAAAAGAGGCCAAAATTAAAAAAAAACCGCTTTATTGTATAATGATTTATAGTTTTCAAAATGCATTTAAAATGATATTTCCCCACATTCATGCAAATCCTATGAAGCATCCAGGAACTTTTCCTTTTTTTCCATATGAGGAAACTGAAGCTTAGAGGCTCTGTTGCTCACTTCAGCATTTCCAAGTTTGCAAGTAGAGTAAATAGAACTCTGAGCAGTTGCCCTGTCTTGCTGATTTTTTCCCTCATTCTGATGCTTTAAAAAATGACTGTGTGTAGATTTATGCCTCTGACTGCCAGAAATTGAATTTTTCTTCTTTCATGTAGGAATCCTATGCCCTGCTTAACAAATACGGGCTTCTGATAACAAAGGAAGAGATGGACAAAGTGGACACCTTGCGTTACTCTTGGGAGAAGCTTTTGTCCCGGGCCAGCGAAGTTCAGAATGAACTGATGTCGCTGCAGCCCGGATTCAGGAAGGAGCTTATTAGTAATGTGGAAGTCTTCCTCCAGGACTGTCGCCAGTTCTACCAGGAGTATGATGCGGTACGACCCTGGGTGTGTTTTGGGGGGAAGATTGAATACAGCCTACACAATTCAGGCTTATATGTCAGTGTTTAAAGCTTATATGTCAAATTTAATAAAATCCCCCTAGGAATGGAAATTTTATTTTTCTGAGAGCAAAGCTATTCCCCTTTTCACAATCGTTTCCCTTTCAATTTCATCCAGAATAATTTCAGTGGTCAATGGAGATTAAAAAGTATCGTTTATATTGTTAGTGTCTTACTGAAGTTGTTCAGTGGCTTTCTAGATGTGTGTGGACACACACTTTTTGATTCTGGTTGTCACGATCGTCCTTCTCACAGCATTCACTAGTTCTGCAGATACCATAGAACTGCCCTTGGTGCTGAACCTACAAAAATGGACAAAACTGAGTCCCTGTTTTCATCATTGTATACAAGTTTTGGTGCAGAATTTTCAACTAGGAGTATGTTGTTTAAGGAGACCCATTTCCAGCCAGTTATAATGTGTTGCAGAGGGAAAATGTGTAAAGTATAGGGTAAAATTTGTCTATTAACCAGTAACACACCAAAGTGAATGATGTTAGGAGACTGGATTCATGCACTGACTTCGTGGATGATAAAATAGAGAAATCCAGATTTTTAAGGTGACCTAATGTGGGAAAACCTGAATGGAATGTTAATATGACAAGTCGCTTTTGCAAATATATATTTGGGTTGTGAACTCGTGTGTCATTAGTATTTTAGTTCAAACCAGACATTGTGCTTCTTACAGTTATTGACCCTTTGTTGTCTGTGTCTCCTAAGAGAGGAACAACACTTATTATTATTATTTTTTTTAAGATTTATTTATTTATTTATTTTGGGCAGGGGTCGGGTTGGGGAGGGAGGGGAGCAGGCGGGCCACTTCTATTGGTCTTTGATTTCTCTATTTTCATCCGTCTTCGTTCTTTGGCCTGTGTGGGCCTCCCATTGCAGTGGCCTCTGTTGTCGCAGAGTGCCGGTTCTGCTGTTGTCGCAGAGTGCCGGCTCTGAGTGCATGCACTCCAGAGCTCCGGCTTGGTGATTGGACACATCGGTCCAGCCGCTCCGCGGCACGTGGGATCTTCCCAGGCCAGGGATCGAACTGGCGCCCCTTGCACTGCAAGGCGGTGTCCTTACCCACTGGACCACCAGGGAAGCCCAGCACTTATTTTTAATTTTCAAAATTTCTTAACATATGGAAGTGTGACAGTAGCTTGGCTTTTTTGGCCTTGAAAATATTTCCAAATGAGTCACTTTCCTGAGTCCATTTTTTACAAATAAAAAACGAAGTTTCCTATCTTGTATGTGACATTCATGAAAACAAAATTTGATTTTCAAATACACTGAGCTCATGAAATTTGTAGGCACATACATTATTTTATGTTATCTTTAACTCTTTGTTTCAGAATGGTCCAATGACTAGTGGCTTGAAGCCCCAGGAAGCCAGTGATAGACTTCTCATGTTTCAGGTAATATTTTTAGTTTCTTTGACCTCCTATACAACCCAAACCTCAATGATTTTCAACAAAAGAAAAGTTTTATGTTGTTTAAAAGGAAAAACCCATTTCCAGCCAGTTATAATGTGTTGCAGAGGGAAAATGTGTAAAGTATAGGGTAAAATTTGTCTATTAACCAGTAACACACCAAAGTGAATGATGTTAGGAGACTGGATTCATGCACTGACTTCGTGGATGATAAAATAGAGAAATCCAGATTTTTAAGGTGACCTAATGTGGGAAAACCTGAATGGAATGTTAATATGACAAGTCGCTTTTGCAAATATATATTTGGGTTGTGAACTCGTGTGTCATTAGTATTTTAGTTCAAACCAGACATTGTGCTTCTTACAGTTATTGACCCTTTGTTGTCTGTGTCTCCTAAGAGAGGAACAGCACTTATTATTATTATTTTTTTTAAGATTTATTTATTTATTTATTTTGGGCAGGGGTCGGGTTGGGGAGGGAGGGGAGCAGGCGGGCCACTTCTATTGGTCTTTGATTTCTCTATTTTCATCCGTCTTCGTTCTTTGGCCTGTGTGGGCCTCCCATTGCAGTGGCCTCTGTTGTCGCAGAGTGCCGGCTCTGCTGTTGTCGCAGAGTGCCGGCTCTGAGTGCATGCACTCCAGAGCTCCGGCTTGGTGATTGGACACATCGGTCCAGCCGCTCCGCGGCACGTGGGATCTTCCCAGGCCAGGGATCGAACTGGCGCCCCTTGCACTGCAAGGCGGTGTCCTTACCCACTGGACCACCAGGGAAGCCCAGCACTTATTTTTAATTTTCAAAATTTCTTAACATATGGAAGTGTGACAGTAGCTTGGCTTTTTTGGCCTTGAAAATATTTCCAAATGAGTCACTTTCCTGAGTCCATTTTTTACAAATAAAAAACGAAGTTTCCTATCTTGTATGTGACATTCATGAAAACAAAATTTGATTTTCAAATACACTGAGCTCATGAAATTTGTAGGCACATACATTATTTTATGTTATCTTTAACTCTTTGTTTCAGAATGGTCCAATGACTAGTGGCTTGAAGCCCCAGGAAGCCAGTGATAGACTTCTCATGTTTCAGGTAATATTTTTAGTTTCTTTGACCTCCTATACAACCCAAACCTCAATGTGTTTTATTTTATTTACACATTTTTATTTATTTACTTTTCAGTAAGTTTAAATCCTTGGAGGTTACAGCATCACATGGATTCTGTGTCTAGTGGCCTTAGCAGGAAGGTTGCTTCATAATTTGGCGTGAACCACGCCACTGTTTTCATGAGTGCAAGTTACTTTTCCCCAGATTACTCTGGTCTTGTTAGGTTTTCTGCCGGGTGTCACTGTGTTGTTCTTTGCTTTGTAACAGAAGCACATCTCTTTCCTCATAGAATTCAGTTTCATCTCAAGTGTATAGAACTTCATTTTCTGGAGAGCTGTGTCCTCTATCTGGTTCTGTAGACCTGCTTATAGCCAGCAAAAATGGCCTTGGACCACACCCTGTTCCCAGCAGGCCTTCATAAGGTCCAAGATGGTTGAGAGAACTCAGTGTGTTTTTAACACATACATTTTTCTCCTTTAATATAGAGAGGCCCATTGGAGAATATAGTAGGTACCTACCTTTTAAAAACTGTGATTTCGTATGGTTATAATTAGAATTGATTTTCATGTAATTAACAGTACTCATTTAGTATTCTTATTTACGTGTAATCAGAGCTTATACATGTTTGTGTATTGGCCAATCTTTTTCATTTGCATGTTTATTCCGTTTCTGATGAGTTTTCACTTGTATTTTTATTAGAATCAGTTTGATAATATCTATCGGAAATACATCACCTATACGGGGGGAGAGGAGCTTTTTGGTCTGCCTGTCACACAGTATCCTAAGCTTCTCGAAATCAAGAAGGAACTAAATCTTCTACAGAAAATATACAGTCTGTACAACGATGTCATAGACCATGTACACAGCTATCACGATACCCTGTGGTCGGAAGTCAATATTGAAAAAATCAACAGTGAACTTCTAGAGTTCCAGAACAGGTGAGAAATGAATGTTTAGCCTACCCAGAGCTGTTGAACCTCAAATTCTTTCTTCTCTCATAGGCTGTCAGGTTCTTCTTTCACCTAGATGTTTCGAAAATACATCCTGCTTCATTGCACTTGTCCATTGACATCACCCTAGTCCAACGCTTTAATTGCCTTGTCAAACATTTATTAATTACTCCTGTGTGTACCTGGAGAGACAAACATCCCCTTTAAACCCAGATGAATCTTGCTAAGGGCTTTCCTGCAGCTTAGAGAGAGCTGATTTCTATTTATATTATACTTATCAAACATTTGATATTTACTTTAGATGATTTATTTGGAATGAAAGCAAGAGCCCTTTGCTTTTCCTAAATTCTTTAAGTATTGAACCCAAAGAAAATGGAGGGTGATCAGCTCTACTTTTCAGGTGACAGGCTGGTACACTCTGCTGCACCGTGTACTTGGTAAGGTCTCAGTCTATGTTTGGAGAATCAAATTGACTTGAGAAGCACCTTCTTTAAAAGAATGCCTCTGGGGCTTCCCTGGTGGTCCAGTGGATAAGGACACTGCCTTGCAGTGCAAGGGGCGCCAGTTCGATCCCTGGCCTGGG
Source organism: Tragulus kanchil (assembly GCA_022376925.1). NCBI lineage: Eukaryota > Metazoa > Chordata > Mammalia > Artiodactyla > Tragulidae > Tragulus > Tragulus kanchil. Next base: position 154,791,581 of record JAIOJX010000004.1, read on the forward strand.
AAGATCCCACGTGCCGTGGAGCGGCTGGACCGATGTGTCCAATTACCGAGCCGGAGCTCTAGAGTGCATGCGCCCAGAGCTGGTGCTCTGCGACAACAGAGGCCACTGTGATGGGAGGCCCACATGGGCCAAAGAACAAAAGATGGATGAAAATAGATAAATGAAAGACCAAGAGAAGTATCCCGCCTGCCCCTCTCCCTCCCCAACCTGCCCCCTCCCCACCCCATAAAAAAGCATGCCTCTGACCTAATTTTTATGAGCGAGTTGAAAAAATTTATTCCTGCTTGGGAGAAGCAGTTTTCTGTAAGGTAAGTGTGTATCAGCAGTTTTCCTCTGAGTCATCAGATATAAAAAATGTGATGGGTATTTGAGGTGACCAGTTTTGCTAGACATACTAGCAGCCATCATGAACTAGAGACATCCAAGCTCATATTTGACTGATCTTTCATGTTGGCTTTTCTTCGCAGGTGTCGGAAGCTGCCCCGGGCCTTGAAGGACTGGCAGGCTTTTTTGGATCTGAAGAAGACCATCGACAACTTCAGCGAGTGCTGCCCGCTGTTGGAGCACATGGCCAGTAAGGCCATGATGGAGCGGCACTGGGAAAGGATAGCCATTGTCACTGGGCACCGTCTGGATGTGGGGAATGAAGCTTTCAAGTTAAGAGATATCATGGAGGCACCTCTTCTGAAATACAAGGAGGAAATAGAGGTATGAAGAGAGAGCGTATGATGCGGTGGGAGATTGGAAGGTTCCAGGGGGCTTATTGGAGAGTTTTCCTGCCTTATGGACTGATGGGAGTAGTACATCATGCTCAGACAATCAAAATTCTTTTCCTGGCACTCGGATTGTATTTCTCCAACAAATTATTTCTGTGTTACATTCGGTGTCAAGTGCTGATGACAGAAGGATGCATTCCTGCATTCACAGACCTTTAATACTTTGTATAATTAGCCATATAAACGAAGGTGTAGTTCCAGGCGTCAGTAAATGGAAGGGTGCTGCTCTGTGAGAGCCTCTCATCGTGGGGCTGGCCTCTCTGGGGGTGGAGGGAGGCTGAGGAGAGTCAGGAAGACTGGGGCGTGTGGGCATGGCTGCTGGGTGGAGGGGGTGTGCTTGTGTGGTGAGGGGTGAGGGGCCTGGAAGGTTCAGAGCAGGCAGCGTTGGGCAGGTGGCACAGCAGGTGTGAGGGGGCTGAGGTGTGTTTAGGGGACGTCAAGGCCAGAGTGGCTGAGGCGTGCGGTGGGAAATGGAGGAGACTGCTAAGGATGGGGAGGTGGAGTGCAGTTAGAATGTGTGGTCGATTTGGAGCCCTTGGGAGCCAACTTTTTTTGGGAGATTTGCATTTTGTTAAGATCACTCTTGGCTTGGGAGAAGCAGTTTTCTGTAAGGTAAGTGTGTATCAGCAGTTTTCCTCTGAGTCATCAGATATAAAAAATGTGATGGGTATTTGAGGTGACCAGTTTTGCTAGACATACTAGCAGCCATCATGAACTAGAGACATCCAAGCTCATATTTGACTGATCTTTCATGTTGGCTTTTCTTCGCAGGTGTCGGAAGCTGCCCCGGGCCTTGAAGGACTGGCAGGCTTTTTTGGATCTGAAGAAGACCATCGACAACTTCAGCGAGTGCTGCCCGCTGTTGGAGCACATGGCCAGTAAGGCCATGATGGAGCGGCACTGGGAAAGGATAGCCATTGTCACTGGGCACCGTCTGGATGTGGGGAATGAAGCTTTCAAGTTAAGAGATATCATGGAGGCACCTCTTCTGAAATACAAGGAGGAAATAGAGGTATGAAGAGAGAGCGTATGATGCGGTGGGAGATTGGAAGGTTCCAGGGGGCTTATTGGAGAGTTTTCCTGCCTTATGGACTGATGGGAGTAGTACATCATGCTCAGACAATCAAAATTCTTTTCCTGGCACTCGGATTGTATTTCTCCAACAAATTATTTCTGTGTTACATTCGGTGTCAAGTGCTGATGACAGAAGGATGCATTCCTGCATTCACAGACCTTTAATACTTTGTATAATTAGCCATATAAACGAAGGTGTAGTTCCAGGCGTCAGTAAATGGAAGGGTGCTGCTCTGTGAGAGCCTCTCATCGTGGGGCTGGCCTCTCTGGGGGTGGAGGGAGGCTGAGGAGAGTCAGGAAGACTGGGGCGTGTGGGCATGGCTGCTGGGTGGAGGGGGTGTGCTTGTGTGGTGAGGGGTGAGGGGCCTGGAAGGTTCAGAGCAGGCAGCGTTGGGCAGGTGGCACAGCAGGTGTGAGGGGGCTGAGGTGTGTTTAGGGGACGTCAAGGCCAGAGTGGCTGAGGCGTGCGGTGGGAAATGGAGGAGACTGCTAAGGATGGGGAGGTGGAGTGCAGTTAGAATGTGTGGTCGATTTGGAGCCCTTGGGAGCCAACTGGGGAATATATTTTGGTTGGGGGATGATGTGGTGAGATTTGCATTTTGTTAAGATCACTCTTGTAGCTGTGAGGAGACAGGATTGGGAGGCATACAGGGGGAATCCTGGAAAAACCAGTTGGGAACTAATATGAGACGTTGGGTCAGAGGAGGGAGCAGGTAGTGAAGCCGGACGTGGGAGAAAAGATGGAAGAGCACATTAGGAGGTACAGCTGGCTGGAATTTGGTGATGGAGGGAGGGCCTAAGGAGGAGCCCTAGATTTCACGCGGAGAGCTCTTGGTGAGGCCGGGGGCTTGGCACCGAGCAGGGAAAATGGAAGGGGAATCGGATGGAAGGACAAGATACAAAGACCATGAGCTGGATCTGGGCATGAGTTTGATACTCCGCAGATGGTGTTTTGGGTTCCCTTGGTGCATCCAAGCCAGGGAGCCAATAGGCACCTGGATGTGGGTCTTTCCTGGAGAAATGGGAGGTTGCTGAGTGGGTGGGCGTGGTTGAGCTCATCCAGAGAAGAGTGGGATGTGAGCCAGGAAGAGGGCAGGGACGAGTGAGTAACGGTCCAGGAGAAGAGAAGGCTGCAGAGAAGATGGGGAAAGTCGTCAGAGAGCTGGCAAGAAGGCAGGTTTCCCTTCATTCTCTCCTCGGCTATAGCTGATTAACAGTGTTGTAGTTTCAGGAGAGGCACATTAAATTTTGTCTCTTTGATTAAAGCTGCAAAATTTAAAAGATTATCACATATCTTTTTATTTATTTTTACATTGAGATATAATTGACATTTAACATTGTGTATGCTTTAAGATGTTCAACATAGTGATTTGATACATTTATATTGCAACATAATCTCCATTGTACTGTTAGATAATGCCTCAATTATCACTTCTTCTAGTGGTAGAAACAGTTGAGACCTAGTCTTCTAAAAAATTTAATCTTTAGAATACAGTTTTTTTTTTTTTTATAATCACTGTACTAGTGATTAGATTGCTAGGATTTATTTATCTACTATTTGAAAATAGATAGGACATCTTCTCCATTCCTCTACCCCAGACCCTGGTAGCTACCATTTCACTTTCTTTTCTTTCAGGTTTTTTTTTTTTTTTAAAGTCTCTATATAAGGTCTCTCCTACTGTATTTGTCTTTTCCTGTCTGACTTGTCTCATTTAACCCATTGCCCTCAGAGTCCATCCATGTTGTCACAGATGGCAGGGTTTCCTTTTTTTTCTCATAGCCGTATAGTATTTCACTTTTTTACATCTTTTCTGCCACCTTTCTTTCTGGAATAGTTTGGAAATTTTACAAATGAGGGTGAGTCTGTTGACACGCACACACATCATTTATGATATATGATTTGGAAACATATCAGTGTTGAAAGATGCATATAAAAGAAGGAGTGAAGACAGGACCTCTGCTGAACCAAGCCTATTCAAGAAGGCTGTGTGATTTTTGTGTGATAAAAACAGCGATTTCACTTTTAATAGGACATCTGTATCAGCGCGGTGAAAGAGCGGGACATTGAGCAAAAGCTGAAGCAAGTGATTAATGAATGGGACAACAAAGCATTCACATTTGGCAGCTTTAAAACCCGTGGAGACCTCCTCCTGAGAGGAGACAGCACGTCGGAGATCATCGCCAGCATGGAAGACGGCTTGATGTTACTGGGGTCCCTCCTGAGCAACAGGTGGGGAAACCATCCGTCTTTCCCCCAGGTTTGAGGACTGTAATAGCAAACACTTCAAAGGAAATTAATGAAAAACATAACAATACCCCTTGTAGAATTGACTCAACATCACAAGTACTTAATTTTAACCTTTGGCACAGCATGGATAATACTGTTTTTATTTCGTTATTCTCTGTTTGGGGGAATGTGGCTGAGACCCTCAACTGGACAAAATAATGCAGCATGTAATTAGCTACTTGGATCTTGCAGAGCATCTCAGCTTTTCTGCTGCTAAGCCTCACTGCACCGCTGACAGCTCGACAGGCCCTAGATTCCAGAGGGAAAATGATTCTGTATTTCAGAGTAATTCAGAAACCTTTTTGTCAACATACTTGGACTAGCAACACTTAGTTGTGTACATATGTTAATGAGATGACAGATTAAGACAGAGAATGAATGTGACTCATAAAGAGAGGTAAAGCAGCGCAGACTGATGGCACCCTAGCATTTCTGATTGATAGCAGCAGTGGAGAGAGTGACCGTGCTTTGGACATGTGACCTCGAGACGCATACACTTCGATTTCTTGGGTTCAGTGCTTCTTCTTGCTCTTTTTGAGATAATGTTTTGTTCCCAGGATTTTCTCAAATATGTGTAATTGTAGAAGTGTTTGAAATGAGTAATACAGAATATAAAATTAGGTCTTAAAGAGATTTAGATCGTTGGTAACCATTGTAGGTTGGCCTTCAAAGAGATTTTTCTAGGAATAGTTTGGAAATTTTACAAATGAGGGTGAGTCTGTTGACACGACACACATCATTTATGATATATGATTTGGAAACATATCAGTGTTGAAAGATGCATATAAAAGAAGGAGTGAAGACAGGACCTCTGCTGAACCAAGCCTATTCAAGAAGGCTGTGTGATTTTTGTGTGATAAAAACAGCGATTTCACTTTTAATAGGACATCTGTATCAGCGCGGTGAAAGAGCGGGACATTGAGCAAAAGCTGAAGCAAGTGATTAATGAATGGGACAACAAAGCATTCACATTTGGCAGCTTTAAAACCCGTGGAGACCTCCTCCTGAGAGGAGACAGCACGTCGGAGATCATCGCCAGCATGGAAGACGGCTTGATGTTACTGGGGTCCCTCCTGAGCAACAGGTGGGGAAACCATCCGTCTTTCCCCCAGGTTTGAGGACTGTAATAGCAAACACTTCAAAGGAAATTAATGAAAAACATAACAATACCCCTTGTAGAATTGACTCAACATCACAAGTACTTAATTTTAACCTTTGGCACAGCATGGATAATACTGTTTTTATTTCGTTATTCTCTGTTTGGGGGAATGTGGCTGAGACCCTCAACTGGACAAAATAATGCAGCATGTAATTAGCTACTTGGATCTTGCAGAGCATCTCAGCTTTTCTGCTGCTAAGCCTCACTGCACCGCTGACAGCTCGACAGGCCCTAGATTCCAGAGGGAAAATGATTCTGTATTTCAGAGTAATTCAGAAACCTTTTTGTCAACATACTTGGACTAGCAACACTTAGTTGTGTACATATGTTAATGAGATGACAGATTAAGACAGAGAATGAATGTGACTCATAAAGAGAGGTAAAGCAGCGCAGACTGATGGCACCCTAGCATTTCTGATTGATAGCAGCAGTGGAGAGAGTGACCGTGCTTTGGACATGTGACCTCGAGACGCATACACTTCGATTTCTTGGGTTCAGTGCTTCTTCTTGCTCTTTTTGAGATAATGTTTTGTTCCCCAGGATTTTCTCAAATATGTGTAATTGTAGAAGTGTTTGAAATGAGTAATACAGAATATAAAATTAGGTCTTAAAGAGATTTAGATCGTTGGTAACCTTGAGTCTGAACTATTGGGTTGGCCAAAAAATTTGAGTTTACAAACGAACCTGAATAAACTTTTGGGCCAATGCATGCTTAGAATTTAGTGATTTTTAATTAATGTGGTTACTGTTTACACCCAGTCCGAATTAAGGGCAAATGGAAGATAACATACCTTATGAAGGTAGAGAATGTACCACATATACATTGAGTAAACATAGTGTTAGGAATGGGTCACCTTTTCTTCTTTTTTTTTAATATTTATTGCTTATTTATTTGAGGGGGGTGGGTTGGGGAAGGAGGGGGTAGGTGGGCCACTTCTATTGGTCTTTCATTTATCTATTTTCATCCATCTTCATTCTTTGGCCCACGTGGGCCTCCCATTGCGAAGGCCTCTGTTGTTGCAGAGCACCGGCTCTGGGCGCATGCGCTCCAGACCTCCGGCTCGGTAATTGGACACATGGGTCCAGCCGCTCCGCGGCACGTGGGATCTTCCCAGGCCAGGGATCGAACCAGCACCCCTTGCGCTGCAAGGCGGCGTTCCCACCCACTGGACCACCAGGGCAGCCCTGGGTCACCTTTTCTTACCAATGGCATTGAACCCACAGACAGAGTTGTGTGAGGAATGTGTGTACAACAGACATTTAGGGAACACCTCCCATGTGCCATGGGCTTCCCTATTCAGTGACTACCCACTCCTGTATTGTTGGGCCTTCCCTGGTGGGTCAGACAGTAAAGAATCTGCCTGCCATGAGGGAGACCTGGGTTTGATCCCTGGGTTGGAAGATCCCCTGGAGAAGGAAATGACAAGCCACTCTAGTATCCTTGCCTGGGAAATCCCATGGACAGAGGAGCCTCATGGGCTACAGTCAGTGGGGTTGCAGTAGAAGTCAAGCATGACTTAGTGACTAAACCAACGCCACTGCCATGTGCCATGTGGTCTTCTGGGTGCGTTGGATAGAAGAGTGAACAAGACAAATATCTATGTTGATGTGGACCTGTACTCTTGTGAAAACCAAGAAGAAAAATTCCAGAAATATATCTAGAATATAAAATTAGGTCTTAAAGAGATTTAGATCGTTGGTAACCTTGAGTCTGAACTATTGGGTTGGCCAAAAAATTTGAGTTTACAAACGAACCTGAATAAACTTTTGGGCCAATGCATGCTTAGAATTTAGTGATTTTTAATTAATGTGGTTACTGTTTACACCCAGTCCGAATTAAGGGCAAATGGAAGATAACATACCTTATGAAGGTAGAGAATGTACCACATATACATTGAGTAAACATAGTGTTAGGAATGGGTCACCTTTTCTTCTTTTTTTTTAATATTTATTGCTTATTTATTTGAGGGGGGTGGGTTGGGGAAGGAGGGGGTAGGTGGGCCACTTCTATTGGTCTTTCATTTATCTATTTTCATCCATCTTCATTCTTTGGCCCACGTGGGCCTCCCATTGCGAAGGCCTCTGTTGTTGCAGAGCACCGGCTCTGGGCGCATGCGCTCCAGACCTCCGGCTCGGTAATTGGACACATGGGTCCAGCCGCTCCGCGGCACGTGGGATCTTCCCAGGCCAGGGATCGAACCAGCACCCCTTGCGCTGCAAGGCGGCGTTCCCACCCACTGGACCACCAGGGCAGCCCTGGGTCACCTTTTCTTACCAATGGCATTGAACCCACAGACAGAGTTGTGTGAGGAATGTGTGTACAACAGACATTTAGGGAACACCTCCCATGTGCCATGGGCTTCCCTATTCAGTGACTACCCACTCCTGTATTGTTGGGCCTTCCCTGGTGGGTCAGACAGTAAAGAATCTGCCTGCCATGAGGGAGACCTGGGTTTGATCCCTGGGTTGGAAGATCCCCTGGAGAAGGAAATGACAAGCCACTCTAGTATCCTTGCCTGGGAAATCCCATGGACAGAGGAGCCTCATGGGCTACAGTCAGTGGGGTTGCAGTAGAAGTCAAGCATGACTTAGTGACTAAACCAACGCCACTGCCATGTGCCATGTGGTCTTCTGGGTGCGTTGGATAGAAGAGTGAACAAGACAAATATCTATGTTGATGTGGACCTGTACTCTTGTGAAAACCAAGAAGAAAAATTCCAGAAATATATCTAAAATATTAAAAATAATTTGTTTGACACTTGAGTATGGAAATCAAAATTCTATTCACTAAAATAACTAATATTTGGGATGACTTCCAGTCCATATAATGTTGAACTGGAGAGATCAATAAAGGGAGAAGAAAGAAGGAAAACAGGGAAAGGCCGTACAATCATTTAGAATTAAGGTTGTCCACAAATAACAAGCGTCACGTATAACATGGCTTAAACAAGATTGAAGTTTGTATCTCTCTCATGTACAAAACGTCCCAAGGTCAATGGCACAAGGTTGGAGTGTGGACTCCCCCATGTTATCAGTGACCCAAGCACTTCTGGCTCACATTCGCTGTTTTCCTGGTGTATCCCTTCTCCCGCATCTGTCCTTTATATCCAAGGCTGCTGCTCACTTCTTATTTGGAAGAATGATTTCCAGATTTGACTGCACATACCTGGGCATACCTAGGGAACTGAAAAAGCATCCCCACACCTGGGCTGCATCCCAGACTGATTGAATCAGAGTTCCTGGAGGTGGGATCCAGACAGGCGTTGGTAGGTTTTCATGTTTATCAGATGATTAGAATGTGCATCGAGGGTTGAGACATACTGATGTGGAACTTTATCCCTGGCCGCATGTTTCCACAAAGGACGCTGGGAGATGCAGTATTTTAACAGGGAATTTGTGAGTATAGGTAGAAATGGGGTTCAATAGCTAAAGAAGAAGGAGAAAAAGATCTTGGGGGACCATTGTCATTTGCTGCCTCAAGAGGAAAAAGGGAAGATAGATTAACTATGAGAGAAGTAGAGAAGTAGATTTATGTGTGGACAGGCAGAAGCCCTCACACACACAAACTCTCACACATATATGTACGTACAGACATGAGGAGGGTGGGCAGGAGTGGATGGGAAGTTGTAAAGAGGCCCAGAAGAGGGCAGGTAAAGAGAGACCAGATAGTATCCTATGTGAAAACTGGATTAGTTGTTTGGTCCCTTCCAATGGCTCTGAAGGAAAAGGCAACCCACTTCAGTATTCTTGCCTGGAGAGTCCCATGGATGGAGGAGCCTAGTTGGCTACAGTCCATGGGTTTGCAAGAGTTGGACATGACTTAGTGACTAAACAGCCATCACCAATAGCTCTGTAATGATTCCATATTACATGAAAAACCAGAGACTCCGTGGAAAAGGCCTAGGAGCTCAGCAGATAGAAATCTATTCCCTTGATTACAACAATGACCAGAATCATACTGTTCCAGCAGCTGGGTGGAGTTCAGTCTAATGCCTGACCTGCTTCTTAGATGGCACACCTCCCACCTTTCTCTGTGTGTGTGTGTGTGTGTGTTGCTCCGTTGTTTCTGACTCTTAAACACCCCATGGACTGTAGCCCAACAGGGCTCCCCTGTCCATGGAATTCTCCAGGGAAGAATACTGGAGTGAGTTTCCATTTTCTACTCCAGGGCACCTCTCTATGCTCTGAATTAAAAGGAAAAAAAGTGAGCTTCCCTGGTGGTCCAATGGGTAAAGAGTCTGCCTTGCAGGGCAGGGGGCCCTGGTTTGATCCCTGGCCGGGAAGATCCCATATACTGTGGAACGGCTGGGCTGGTGTGTCCAATTACAAGGTGGCACTCTGGAGTGCATACACCCAGAGCCAATGCTCTGAAATGAGAGAGGCCACTGTAATGGGAGGCGCACGCAGGCTAAAGAATAAACATGGATGAAAACAAAATCATGACTTAGAGGAAAAAAAAGCTAAAAAAAGGAAGAAAAGTCAGTTTGACAATGCCAAACATACAGTGATGAATAATCACTTGGTAAATGTAGCAACATAATCAAACTTCTAATGAAATACATGAACATCAGGATTCAACCTCTTAAGTTATTTAAAAACAAAATACTCGCCAAACTCAGAATGTATTTTTCATCTTAGGTACAATATGCCATTCAAAGCCCAGATTCAGAAGTGGGTACAACATCTTTCCAACTCAGCAGACATCATTGAGAACTGGATGATGGTTCAGAACTTGTGGATTTACCTAGAAGCCGTCTTTGTGGGAGGAGACATTGCCAAGCAACTTCCCAAGGTCTTAGAAATTTCTCTGTGATTGCATTAGGTTTTTAACTTTGAGAACTCCTGAATAGTTTACAATCCCTTTAAAAATGTAAAAATATTTCTAACTTTATTGAGCCACCCCTTCTGCAGTCTTTTTGTTGTTACTGTCGAAGTGTTCTTCAGAGAGAGAGAGAATTTGTGGAAGAGAGAGGCATGGAAAATATGAGTTAAGAGTGCTTTAAAACCATGAAGTTTGATAGGAAATGGAGGGTTAGAAAACAAAGAATCAGTGCCTGCATAATTGATATACTTCTTCAGATAATTTGAAGGTGAAACTTGAAACTGTGGAATTACAGAATGGTTATCTTGACAATGGTACGATAATTTGTTCTTCTATTACTGACACTTCAAAATCACTCACAGTGTACAGTATATATCCAATTACATCTGTACTGTAAAATCAAGGGGCAGAAATCTATAAGAAAACTGCTCCCGGATAACAAGGGCCTCTTACCAAGATGTTGGGTATGTTTTTCTCATCAAATTATAATCATCTCACTAGGTACGCATAGGGTGTAATTTGAGATTAAATTTTTTTCAAAAAAGTTTTTTGACCAGATTTCAGCCAGTCTTACCCAATTACCTTCAGTTGTTGTCAAAATTATAACACTTTAACTGTAAGAGCTTTAGAAGCACGGTTGTGTTCATTATTCTCTTCACTTAGGTTTCTATCGCTTTTTCGTTGGTTAGTTTTCAGTTGAATCATAGAGGAAGATCTGTTAGCAGATTTTTTTTTTATAGTGGAGTATATCCATACTTTAGAATTTTAAGTATCTGACAATGCCAAACATACAGTTGAATAATCACTTGGTAAATGTAGCAACATAATCAAACTTCTAATGAAATACATGAACATCAGGATTCAACCTCTTAAGTTATTTAAAAACAAAATACTCGCCAAACTCAGAATGTATTTTTCATCTTAGGTACAATATGCCATTCAAAGCCCAGATTCAGAAGTGGGTACAACATCTTTCCAACTCAGCAGACATCATTGAGAACTGGATGATGGTTCAGAACTTGTGGATTTACCTAGAAGCCGTCTTTGTGGGAGGAGACATTGCCAAGCAACTTCCCAAGGTCTTAGAAATTTCTCTGTGATTGCATTAGGTTTTTAACTTTGAGAACTCCTGAATAGTTTACAATCCCTTTAAAAATGTAAAAATATTTCTAACTTTATTGAGCCACCCCTTCTGCAGTCTTTTTGTTGTTACTGTCGAAGTGTTCTTCAGAGAGAGAGAGAATTTGTGGAAGAGAGAGGCATGGAAAATATGAGTTAAGAGTGCTTTAAAACCATGAAGTTTGATAGGAAATGGAGGGTTAGAAAACAAAGAATCAGTGCCTGCATAATTGATATACTTCTTCAGATAATTTGAAGGTGAAACTTGAAACTGTGGAATTACAGAATGGTTATCTTGACAATGGTACGATAATTTGTTCTTCTATTACTGACACTTCAAAATCACTCACAGTGTACAGTATATATCCAATTACATCTGTACTGTAAAATCAAGGGGCAGAAATCTATAAGAAAACTGCTCCCGGATAACAAGGGCCTCTTACCAAGATGTTGGGTATGTTTTTCTCATCAAATTATAATCATCTCACTAGGTACGCATAGGGTGTAATTTGAGATTAAATTTTTTTCAAAAAAGTTTTTTGACCAGATTTCAGCCAGTCTTACCCAATTACCTTCAGTTGTTGTCAAAATTATAACACTTTAACTGTAAGAGCTTTAGAAGCACGGTTGTGTTCATTATTCTCTTCACTTAGGTTTCTATCGCTTTTTCGTTGGTTAGTTTTCAGTTGAATCATAGAGGAAGATCTGTTAGCAGATTTTTTTTTTACAGTGGAGTATATCCATACTTTAGAATTTTAAGTATCTGTTTATTTTCACGCTTATATTTGGGCATGTTTTTTTTCTTGATGGATGAAGAAGAGTCTCAAATAAGACTTAATGGAGACTTTCACACACCATGTTGGAGGAGCTAGGTGGAGTTCCTTACTGTCACATTTGGTAGCATGTGCTCATTGGTAAAATACAGAAAGCTTTCAGTAAGAAAATAAAAATCACACCTGTTCTCTTGAAGTAAAGTGTGCATTTTCCATTTTTCCTAAAAGTATCTTTTAAAATTTTTCAGAATATTAAGATTATACTATGATTAATTTTAATGATGACATTTGAAAATGTCCATTTTCTAAATACACAAACAATTCAATGTTCAGTGTAGAAAGCTTGAAAAACATAAGATCCAATTAATTTGTAGGTAAGTGAAAACAGTTGAAAGGGTCTTTTTCTCCTGTATTGTCTTGTGTTATATTATATTTTTATATCTACTTCCTGTTTTCAGTTAGTATAATGTCAGTCCCAGGTTTGAGCTGAAGATTCTTATTTAAGAAGGGGTACTGTGGTGCAAAAGACCCATGGAGAATTGAAATAGAACAGGTGTCGCATTTCAGGCATGCTTGGATATCCACACTGGTCAGAAGTCAGGCCTCAGCGGAAGGTATGTGATGCCCTCTGTTCTGGAGATCACAGACACGTCCAAGTGTGCTTTGTTGCCCTGTTCTCATAGGAAGCCAAGCGCTTTTCCAATATAGATAAATCTTGGGTGAAGATCATGACGCGGGCGCGTGAGATGCCCAGTGTGGTTCAGTGCTGTGTTGGAGACGAGACCATGGGGCAGCTGTTACCACACTTGCTGGACCAGTTGGAAATCTGCCAGAAATCCCTTACTGGGTAAGTTCATTGGCTTTGGGAAGGCTCTTAGCCTTCTAGAGATGAAAGGGACCAGAGAAACTAGATGGGATTAGCCAGCTGGTTTCCTTTTGCTTAGACTTCATTCATGCCCAATGTTGTAACCTAGATAAAACTGATAGTTTGGAGCTCTGTCCTCTCGAAGCAGTTGCTAGTCATAGATTTTCCTGACGGTGAAATGATAAGATTAACAACTTATTCCATCCCTGGAATCATATCTTGCAAATATTCTCATACAGTCCTTGTTTTTAAAGTGAATATACCTGTTTTTCTGATATCCTTCTTGGATAAACATCTGAAGAAACAAATTATTTCAGTATACTCATCCAAGCACAAGATGAACAGTGTGTAGGATACACAAGCAGTCAGGATTGGAGCCTAATCTGCTATCTATCCAGGTACACAGACACACCAACCCTGATGTATGGGGAGGCTGGATGAATTCCAAAAGTAATTTTCTCTCTCTTTGGTTAACCATGATAAAATCACATAAGTAGAAATATGTTAAATATAGAAATGAAAGTGCGACAAAAGTAGGATGATGATAGGAAGGAAAACAGTCCCTAAGTCTGGAGCTCCTAGAGACAGAGAACGAGTCTCTGTCCTCTGTCTCTTCCAGGTAGCTGGATTTTGCTTCTGCTTCAGTGATGAATTCATTGGATTCTTTTAAGATGCAATCTTGTGACTTCCCTGGTAGACCACTGGTTAAGGCTCTGAGTCCCAATGCAGGGGGCATGGGTTTGATCCATGGTCAGGGAACCAGATCCTATATGAGGCAACGAAGATCCTGTATATCAAAACTAAGACCCGGCTGAGCCAAATTTTTCAAAAAAGAATTCTGTCCTAAGAAGTGTAATTGTCAGCCTTTAGCTGACATAGCATGGCACTTGCAAACTAAATAAAACAAACACAAAACCAAGAAAAAAATTCCTGGTGTGTAATTTTTTCCTGTCTTCAACAGACTTTTCAGGCTAAAGTCAAAGGTATGCATTGTACTTGTGAAGAATGAAAAAATTCTATTAGGTCTGGAAAAAAGTAGTCTCCCAGTTAGAATATGGAATTTCACTTGGCAAAATTAGTAACAAAAGAAAACAAAACAGAACAAAACAAAAACACTTTGTGGGAAAATTAGGTTCTTTCCAAGTCCTTTCCCTGTATCCTTCCAGATTATCATATTCTTAGGAAGACTTGCTTTGTGTGTTTACAGAATTTATCTTTTCCTCCCCACTTAGATACTTGGAGAAAAAACGACTCTGCTTTCCCCGGTTCTTCTTCGTCTCAGATCCTGCTCTCCTGGAAATTCTAGGGCAGGCCTCAGACCCACGATACAAGCACATTTACTGAATGTGTTCGACAACATTAAGACCGTCAAGTTCCATGAAAAGGTTTGCCTGATTCTCTTTCTGGCCAGCAATTTATATATCCCAATGACATATCCAAAGAAAAAACAAAAAAAATGAACAGTGTGTAGGATACACAAGCAGTCAGGATTGGAGCCTAATCTGCTATCTATCCAGGTACACAGACACACCAACCCTGATGTATGGGGAGGCTGGATGAATTCCAAAAGTAATTTTCTCTCTCTTTGGTTAACCATGATAAAATCACATAAGTAGAAATATGTTAAATATAGAAATGAAAGTGCGACAAAAGTAGGATGATGATAGGAAGGAAAACAGTCCCTAAGTCTGGAGCTCCTAGAGACAGAGAACGAGTCTCTGTCCTCTGTCTCTTCCAGGTAGCTGGATTTTGCTTCTGCTTCAGTGATGAATTCATTGGATTCTTTTAAGATGCAATCTTGTGACTTCCCTGGTAGACCACTGGTTAAGGCTCTGAGTCCCAATGCAGGGGGCATGGGTTTGATCCATGGTCAGGGAACCAGATCCTATATGAGGCAACGAAGATCCTGTATATCAAAACTAAGACCCGGCTGAGCCAAATTTTTCAAAAAAGAATTCTGTCCTAAGAAGTGTAATTGTCAGCCTTTAGCTGACATAGCATGGCACTTGCAAACTAAATAAAACAAACACAAAACCAAGAAAAAAATTCCTGGTGTGTAATTTTTTCCTGTCTTCAACAGACTTTTCAGGCTAAAGTCAAAGGTATGCAGTGTACTTGTGAAGAATAAAAAAATTCTATTAGGTCTGGAAAAAAGTAGTCTCCCAGTTAGAATATGGAATTTCACTTGGCAAAATTAGTAACAAAAGAAAACAAAACAGAACAAAACAAAAACACTTTGTGGGAAAATTAGGTTCTTTCCAAGTCCTTTCCCTGTATCCTTCCAGATTATCATATTCTTAGGAAGACTTGCTTTGTGTGTTTACAGAATTTATCTTTTCCTCCCCACTTAGATACTTGGAGAAAAAACGACTCTGCTTTCCCCGGTTCTTCTTCGTCTCAGATCCTGCTCTCCTGGAAATTCTAGGGCAGGCCTCAGACCCGCACACGATACAAGCACATTTACTGAATGTGTTCGACAACATTAAGACCGTCAAGTTCCATGAAAAGGTTTGCCTGATTCTCTTTTCTGGCCAGCAATTTATATATCCCAGAATTGACATATCCGAAAATCTCAACTGTCTTTAATAAATAGTACTCAGATAGTGTTTACAGAGGATTATCTCCCTCTTTTTAAATATCACCCAATGATACTTTTGGGCCCAATTTGCCTTTAGACCTTGCGATATTTTTAAGTTTTTTTTTTTTTTTTTTTTTTTTTTTAAATTTTGGCCTCTTCTATTTATGTATTTTTTAAAATTTATTTTCATCCATCTTTGTTCTTTGGCCTCTGTGGGCCTCCCATTGCAGTGGTCTCACTCGTTGCGGAGCACTCTGGGCTCCAGAGTGCTGGCTCCTAATTGGACACACTGGTCCAGCCGCTCTGCAACGAGTGATACCACTCATTGCTCTGCAGCCAGTGCCCCTTGCACTGCAAGCTGGACTCTACCCACTGGACCACCAGGGAAGCCCCTTTGTGATAGTTTTTTTTTTTTTTTTTTTTAAGAAGTGCAGAGTCCTCACAGGGGCTCTTTTTTTTTTTTTTTTCTTTTTTAAAGATTTATTTATTTATTTATTTTGGGTGGGTGTTGGGTTGGGGAGGGAGAGGAGCAGGCGGGCCACTTCTATTGGTCTTTCATTTGTCCATTTTCATCCATCTTTGTTCTTTGGCCCATGTGGACCTCCCATCGCGGTGGCCTCTGTTGTCGCAGAGCACCGGCTCTGGGCGCATGCGCTCCAGAGCTCCAGCTCGGTAGTTGGACACATGGGTCCAGCCGCTCCGCGGCACGTGGGATCTTCCCAGGCCAGGGATCGAACTGGCGCCCCTTGCACTGCAAGGCGGTGTCCTTACCCACTGGACCACCAGGGAAGCCCTGTGATAGTTTTAGTATCTAAAGTGTAGATTGAGAAGGACAGGGAAACCTGGTATGCCACAGCACAGCCACAGCACAGGCTGATGGGCAAAGGGAAAAGGAGGAGAAGGAGGCATGGACCGTATTGCAGGAGGCCAGGCGCGTCACACTATGAATCGTACTTTATGATGAACGTGACAAAAAGTGGAGGAGGTTTTCAGCAGAGATGGGGCCTGATTTGTGTTTCAGAAAGATCCTCTGGCTCAAAGTAGGAATCAGAATGCAAACTGAGGGTGGAAAAGGCTGAACTGCTACAGCAAAGGGAATTGTGGAGAGGAAGAGTAGACAGTGTGGACTGAGTGGTTTAATGAGCATTGTTTCTTGTAGATCTATTGGATCCTTGAGTTGAAAGAGGGAATTTAGTTATAATTTGCTCAAATCCTTCTGCTTTAGCACCAGGACTGCATGGTCCCAGAGCAAAGCTTCTTGTTGTCGGATTGCACATTGAAGATAATTGAAACTTCCTTATTTTCAGCCTCTGTTCATAGCAATTACTTCTTAAAATAAAGAGCATTTCGTTTTTTTTTTATCTTTTTACTGTTACTGCCATAAGGTTTCTATAGCCAGAGGTAGGTCCTAGTTTTGTTGGTGGGTCCTAAATCTTACAAGTTTATAAATACAAATTTATTTTCAGGACCTAGAAGGGTCTGTGCATTGAGGGACCCTGAAACTCAAGGCTCATGAGCTTCTTGGATGATCACTTGTATGAACAGCTAAGGAGGATTTCATTGATGCAGACCAAATCTGAGCCCAAGGGGGCCCAAAATTCCATTTCTTAGAGAACAAATCCAACAACAGTGCATGGTCTCACAGATTCCTTATAATACAAATCAGTGTAAACACAATGTGAAATAAGTCGGCAACTATTTACATAGAAATACTCCAGGCAAGGATACTGGAGTGGATTGCCATTTCCTTTTCCAGAAAATAGTTGCCAGTATGTGGTAAATTCAAGTTTTGCTTTTTGGAACTTTCTGGATTTCTGCCAAATATTGTTGATCAGAGACTGGTTGGGTTCTGAGATTGGATTTAGAACCCATGGATGGGGAGGGTGAACTGTATTTTGTTTACTTGACATGAGTGGCTAGTAAGGTAAGTAGGGAAGTAAGATAGGCATGATTTTTTAAAGTGTAGATTGAGAAGGACAGGGAAACCTGGTATGCCACAGCACAGCCACAGCACAGGCTGATGGGCAAAGGGAAAAGGAGGAGAAGGAGGCATGGACCGTATTGCAGGAGGCCAGGCGCGTCACACTATGAATCGTACTTTATGATGAACGTGACAAAAAGTGGAGGAGGTTTTCAGCAGAGATGGGGCCTGATTTGTGTTTCAGAAAGATCCTCTGGCTCAAAGTAGGAATCAGAATGCAAACTGAGGGTGGAAAAGGCTGAACTGCTACAGCAAAGGGAATTGTGGAGAGGAAGAGTAGACAGTGTGGACTGAGTGGTTTAATGAGCATTGTTTCTTGTAGATCTATTGGATCCTTGAGTTGAAAGAGGGAATTTAGTTATAATTTGCTCAAATCCTTCTGCTTTAGCACCAGGACTGCATGGTCCCAGAGCAAAGCTTCTTGTTGTCGGATTGCACATTGAAGATAATTGAAACTTCCTTATTTTCAGCCTCTGTTCATAGCAATTACTTCTTAAAATAAAGAGCATTTCGTTTTTTTTTTATCTTTTTACTGTTACTGCCATAAGGTTTCTATAGCCAGAGGTAGGTCCTAGTTTTGTTGGTGGGTCCTAAATCTTACAAGTTTATAAATACAAATTTATTTTCAGGACCTAGAAGGGTCTGTGCATTGAGGGACCCTGAAACTCAAGGCTCATGAGCTTCTTGGATGATCACTTGTATGAACAGCTAAGGAGGATTTCATTGATGCAGACCAAATCTGAGCCCAAGGGGCCAATATTCCATTTCTTAGAGAACAAATCCAACAACAGTGCATGGTCTCACAGATTCCTTATAATACAAATCAGTGTAAACACAATGTGAAATAAGTCGGCAACTATTTACATAGAAATACTCCAGGCAAGGATACTGGAGTGGATTGCCATTTCCTTTTCCAGAAAATAGTTGCCAGTATGTGGTAAATTCAAGTTTTGCTTTTTGGAACTTTCTGGATTTCCCCTGCCAAATATTGTTGATCAGAGACTGGTTGGGTTCTGAGATTGGATTTAGAACCCATGGATGGGGAGGGTGAACTGTATTTTGTTTACTTGACATGAGTGGCTAGTAAGGTAAGTAGGGAAGTAAGATAGGCATGATTTTTTTTTTAAACTTTGTGAATAGGCTTCTTGTTGTGGCGACTTCTCTTGTGGAACTTGGGCTCTAGGGCTTATGGGCTTTAGTAGTTGTGGCACATGGGTTCAGCAGTTGTGGCTCCAAGGCTCTAGAGAACAGGCTCCATAGTTGTGACTCATGGGCTTAGTTGCTGTGCAGCATGTGGTATCTTCCCATATCAGGGATGGAACTCGTGTCTTCTGCATTTGCAGGTGATCTCTTCACCACTGAACTACCAGGGAAGCCCAGGCATGATATTTTTCTTTTTTGGCCACTTCTATTAGCCTTTCATTTATTTATTTTTGTCCATCTTTGTTCTTTGACCTGTGTAGGGCTCTCATCGCAGTGGCCTTTCTTGTCATAGAGCACCGGCTCTGGGCACATGTGCTCCAGAGCTCTGGCTTGGTAGTTGGACACATCGGTCCAGTTGCTCCTTGGCACGTGGGATCTTCCCAGGCCAGGGATTGGACCAGTGCCCTTTGCACTGCAAGCCGGTGTCCTTACCCACTGGACCACCAGGGAAACCCCAGGCATGATTTTTTTTAAATTTTTAAATTTTTTATTATTTTAAAAAAATATTTATTTTATTTTCATTTGACTGTGCTAGGTCTTAGTTGCAGCATGCGGGATCTAGTTCCCTGACCAGGGATTGAACCCAGGCCCCCTGAAGTGCGAGCATGGAGTCCTAGCCACTGGACCACTAGAGAAGTCCCCCAGGCATGATTTTTAATGACTAATAAGAGGCAAGAAGTTTAGTCTCAGAGACACAGGATGGTCACTGAAAAGCACAGCACCATTCGAACTGTGTTTCGAACTCCAAATAGTCCATTATGCCATACTACTATGGATATGACAGTGAAATGACCAGACTAGGAGCTGAGTTTGCATTAGAATATATGATGTGTAGTCAACAGCCTCAGGAAAAGAGCACCGTGTTTAGTGTAGGATTGGAATTACCTCGTGAGATGTCTGCATTGATCATTTTGACCAGGTCATTGCCAAGGTGAGCTTGATAAGCTGGTGGTGTGGATGGATGGCTCTCAGGGAGTTCCATTTCATCTGGGGAAACTTTAGAGAGTTTTCAACGATCACGTTTGTACTGAACATTTCTCTTACAAAACAAATTTTCCCTTCTCTGGTATAGACTGTTTGAAATTGATTTAGTATTCCCTTTTTGATTTCATGCATAGCCTTTGAAAAGACTGTTTTGGAATTGATTTTGTATCATATGTTGCCTTTTATAATATATAGTTTAAATTTCTACAGGAAGGATAACATTGACAAGAGGGCAATGGAGGAATTCATTCTTTGTAAAAATATAGCTTTTCTTGGCCTTCTAACACAGATCTATGATCGCATTCTGTCAATTTCCTCCCGAGAGGGTGAGACGATTGAATTGGATAAACCCGTGATGGCAGAGGGCAATGTGGAAGCTTGGCTTAATTCTCTCCTGGAGGAATCCCAGGCCTCATTACATCTTGTGATTCGCCAGGCAGCAGCTAATATTCAAGAAACAGGTTTCCAACTGATTGAATTTCTTTCCTCCTTCCCTGCACAGGTCAGTGTATTGAAATTGGAAAGTATTTTTTTTTTTTACAGGAGAGTCATTTTAGATCTTACACATTGAATATTGTAAGTGACACAACTGCTTATAATTTAACTCCAGAACAACATTAAGATTTGTGTAAGAATTTGTTAAGTATAGATAGGCTTAAAGATTTCAAGTACAGATTATTGGTGTTAATGTATCTATATCTATACATACATATTTATATATATATAGTGTGTGTATCTATTCTATAGAGATATTAGATATATTTTTTATATGTAGAATATATTTGTTTTTCCTTTTTAAATTTTAATTGGAGGATAATTGCAATATTGTGATAGTTTTGCCATACGTCAGCATGAGTTGACCATGGGCATACATGTATCCCCTCCCTCTGGAACCCCCATCCTTCTAGGTTATTGTAGAGCACTGGTTTTGGGTGTTCATACATCAAAATTCAACTAGCTCTCTGTTTCACATAGGTAATGCATGTGTTTCAATGTTTCTTTGTTAAGTCTTTCCACCTTTGCTTGAAGCAAGTCAGTAAGAGGAAGACATATATTGTATGTTAATGCATATCTATGGAATCTAGAGAGATGGTACCGACTATCCTATGTGCAGAGCAGCAAAGGAATGGATTTATTTTCTTTAACTTTCAACGATCACGTTTGTACTGAACATTTCTCTTACAAAACAAATTTTCCCTTCTCTGGTATAGACTGTTTGAAATTGATTTAGTATTCCTTTTGATTTCATGCATAGCCTTTGAAAAGACTGTTTTGGAATTGATTTTGTATCATATGTTGCCTTTTATAATATATAGTTTAAATTTCTACAGGAAGGATAACATTGACAAGAGGGCAATGGAGGAATTCATTCTTTGTAAAAATATAGCTTTTCTTGGCCTTCTAACACAGATCTATGATCGCATTCTGTCAATTTCCTCCCGAGAGGGTGAGACGATTGAATTGGATAAACCCGTGATGGCAGAGGGCAATGTGGAAGCTTGGCTTAATTCTCTCCTGGAGGAATCCCAGGCCTCATTACATCTTGTGATTCGCCAGGCAGCAGCTAATATTCAAGAAACAGGTTTCCAACTGATTGAATTTCTTTCCTCCTTCCCTGCACAGGTCAGTGTATTGAAATTGGAAAGTATTTTTTTTTTTACAGGAGAGTCATTTTAGATCTTACACATTGAATATTGTAAGTGACACAACTGCTTATAATTTAACTCCAGAACAACATTAAGATTTGTGTAAGAATTTGTTAAGTATAGATAGGCTTAAAGATTTCAAGTACAGATTATTGGTGTTAATGTATCTATATCTATACATACATATTTATATATATATAGTGTGTGTATCTATTCTATAGAGATATTAGATATATTTTTTATATGTAGAATATATTTGTTTTTCCTTTTTAAATTTTAATTGGAGGATAATTGCAATATTGTGATAGTTTTGCCATACGTCAGCATGAGTTGACCATGGGCATACATGTATCCCCTCCCTCTGGAACCCCCATCCTTCTAGGTTATTGTAGAGCACTGGTTTTGGGTGTTCATACATCAAAATTCAACTAGCTCTCTGTTTCACATAGGTAATGCATGTGTTTCAATGTTTCTTTGTTAAGTCTTTCCACCTTTGCTTGAAGCAAGTCAGTAAGAGGAAGACATATATTGTATGTTAATGCATATCTATGGAATCTAGAGAGATGGTACCGACTATCCTATGTGCAGAGCAGCAAAGGAATGGATTTATTTTCTTTAACTTAAAATAATTTTTCCTGCTGAATCTCTTTAGGACATACATCATAAAATGTACTGAGTGTGTTTTACCAGGAAAGGGAGAAGTATGTTGTTTTCTTAGTGATGTAGTCAATAAACATTTTGTGTTTACTATGTGTAAATCCTTTGTTAGTTTGAAGAAAGCAGGTTTACTTTCCATGCCAGTAACTTAAAATATGTTGAGGGAGAAAGATGACTTAGAAGAGAAAAATTGTGGACATGCCATGAGGCTGTATATATTTAATTGTCAGGTAAACAGTATGAGTAGAGTTTCTGTAAGTTTTCAAATAACCCATCAAATTGATATAATAAAGAATGGCTTGACATTTGGTTAATAATCACAGTTGTTCTATTTAAATATATTCATAGTCCTTACACACTCATAAAACCTTTTTTTATTTCCATAAGGTTGGATTATTAGGAATTCAAATGATATGGACACGAGATTCAGAAGAGGCCCTGAGAAATGCCAAGTTTGATAAAAAAATCATGCAGAAAACTAATCAGTCTTTCTTGGAGCTACTGAACACATTGATAGACATGACAACCAAGGACCTGAGTTCCGTGGAACGAGTTAAATATGAGACTCTGATTACTATTCATGTGCACCAAAGAGATATCTTTGATGACCTGGTAAATGCTTTATAAATGTGATGGCGTATACAGAAAAGTAAATACCAGACACTATCTTTGTTTACTCAGTATGAATGAAATCAAAGAAAAGATAAAATTCCAGCACAGAAGCATGTTCAAGATGAGAAATTGTTTGTCCGATTTTCTTTTCAGCCATTAGCTGAAATTTCAGCTGTTTTCTGATGATCTTGGCTAAGGTATTATGGAGGCAATTAGACTTTCTCTTGACATTCTTTTGGGGTTATTGTAGAGCACTGGTTTTGGGTGTTCATACATCAAAATTCAACTAGCTCTCTGTTTCACATAGGTAATGCATGTGTTTCAATGTTTCTTTGTTAAGTCTTTCCACCTTTGCTTGAAGCAAGTCAGTAAGAGGAAGACATATATTGTATGTTAATGCATATCTATGGAATCTAGAGAGATGGTACCGACTATCCTATGTGCAGAGCAGCAAAGGAATGGATTTATTTTCTTTAACTTAAAATAATTTTTCCTGCTGAATCTCTTTAGGACATACATCATAAAATGTACTGAGTGTGTTTTACCAGGAAAGGGAGAAGTATGTTGTTTTCTTAGTGATGTAGTCAATAAACATTTTGTGTTTACTATGTGTAAATCCTTTGTTAGTTTGAAGAAAGCAGGTTTACTTTCCATGCCAGTAACTTAAAATATGTTGAGGGAGAAAGATGACTTAGAAGAGAAAAATTGTGGACATGCCATGAGGCTGTATATATTTAATTGTCAGGTAAACAGTATGAGTAGAGTTTCTGTAAGTTTTCAAATAACCCATCAAATTGATATAATAAAGAATGGCTTGACATTTGGTTAATAATCACAGTTGTTCTATTTAAATATATTCATAGTCCTTACACACTCATAAAACCTTTTTTTATTTCCATAAGGTTGGATTATTAGGAATTCAAATGATATGGACACGAGATTCAGAAGAGGCCCTGAGAAATGCCAAGTTTGATAAAAAAATCATGCAGAAAACTAATCAGTCTTTCTTGGAGCTACTGAACACATTGATAGACATGACAACCAAGGACCTGAGTTCCGTGGAACGAGTTAAATATGAGACTCTGATTACTATTCATGTGCACCAAAGAGATATCTTTGATGACCTGGTAAATGCTTTATAAATGTGATGGCGTATACAGAAAAGTAAATACCAGACACTATCTTTGTTTACTCAGTATGAATGAAATCAAAGAAAAGATAAAATTCCAGCACAGAAGCATGTTCAAGATGAGAAATTGTTTGTCCGATTTTCTTTTCAGCCATTAGCTGAAATTTCAGCTGTTTTCTGATGATCTTGGCTAAGGTATTATGGAGGCAATTAGACTTTCTCTTGACATTCTTTTGGGGTCATTGTGAATGCTGAAATGTCATACAGCAGCCTCAAAAGCTTTTGTTTGCCTTGTGTTCCTTTGGTTTATTAAATTGAAGATGACCAGGTCCTTGATGCAGAAATAATAAGTAATATGACTAGTAGAATTACTTAGTAGTTTCAAGGCTTTTTATTAACATAAATCCCACATTTAACAAGTTGGGCTGCAGTTGTTGCCTGCAAATGTTCTTTCCTCATATAGTTTGTGAAGTTCAGGTGTCATGCAGAATTCTGCGTTTAAAGAAAGAACAGAGATGAGGGAGAGTTTAGTAGCTGTAGAAAACAGGAGCTATGAAAAGAAATATGTTTTCTGATGTAGAATACAAGAAGAAAAGATGCATGAAGCTCTTACTTTCATAATAATTTTCTGGATCGTGTCTCACCCCATTATGTACAAAAGATTATGAAAGATTGGTTCTGATGTAATGGAAATAAGGATGCCATATTCAAGCTGTTCTATTCTAATCTCCTCTCCTAACAGTTAAGCACACTGTTTGCCTTTCTGAGTAATAAAGGGCTCAGGGTAATTTTCGATTTCTTAGTTGTCAAAGAAAAATAATTAAAGTGGCTTACAATTTAGGTTGACAAAATTCTGACTAAAGCATTCCTGGGCAATAGTCTTCCATTAAGGTGTTAGAAATTTTGGCCTGCTGCAAACCTTAGGAAGGATAATTAACGGATTAAAAAGAACCCCAACCATGTTCTTTGCTATAACCATAAGAGATGACTTTTTCCCTGATGAGATTGTTTAGTTCTATCTATGTAAGCCCAAAATGCTTTTCATAGATTGTATTTCATGGCTAAGACTGTGGCATTGGGCATTAAAGAATGAAATTGAAGAATGAGCATCTCACTATTAAAACAGATCATGTTGTTTAAATTGAGGGGCACAATTAGGGGTTTCTCTTGAATTTTTCTTTTCTCTTATCTTTGAAATTTTCTTTTTTTTCCTGATCAACAAGTGAATGACTGGGATGGGGATGTAATTGACAACCAGTTGGATTGTCTCTGGGTTCCATTACTTCACATAATGATCTGCCTGAATGCTAATGTGTATAGTTAACAAACAGTTCTCAACTCAGATATATGCCTTCTGCGTTTTAGTGTCACATGCATGTCAAGAGCCCTTTGGACTTTGAGTGGCTGAAACAGTGCAGGTTTTATTTTAATGAAGATTCTGACAAGATGATGATTCACATCACAGACGTGCCGTTCATCTACCAGAATGAGTTTTTAGGCTGCACGGACAGGCTTGTCATAACGCCACTCACAGACAGGTGATGGAAGAATTCTGTGATTACTCAGCCTCTCCTCCACCCCTCGCACATTTTCATTCTCTCCAGGTGCACAGTGGATTTTGACTGATGGTCTCTTTTATAGTACAGTCTTTCATATTAAACTGTTTGGAATTCAGTATTTTGAGCTTTACCTGTGTAGCTTTACATGGGGTTTAGGAGGTCTGTGACTGAAATAGACTTTGCTTCCTTTGCCTTCAGTCTTACAGAAGGGAGGTTTAAATGACCTTTGCTGCTGCTGCTGCTCCGTCACTCAGTTGTGTCCAACTCTGTGAGCCTATGGACTCTAGCCCGCCAGGCTCCTCTGTCCTGGGATTTTCCAGGCAAGAATACTGGAGTGGGTCTCCATTCCTCCTCCAGGGGGTCTTCCCGACCCAGGGATCGAACCCATGTCTCTTATGTCTTGTACATTGGCAAGCAGGTTCTTTATCACTAGTTTCATCTTGGAAGCCCTGAGATTAGACAGGGTCCACTTCTAATCCAGGATGACCTCCCCATATCAAGGCCCATAACAGTAATTGTATCTGCAAGGCTCCTTAGCTGTGTATGAAATGAGATTGTTTAGTTCTATCTATGTAAGCCCAAAATGCTTTTCATAGATTGTATTTCATGGCTAAGACTGTGGCATTGGGCATTAAAGAATGAAATTGAAGAATGAGCATCTCACTATTAAAACAGATCATGTTGTTTAAATTGAGGGGCACAATTAGGGGTTTCTCTTGAATTTTTCTTTTCTCTTATCTTTGAAATTTTCTTTTTTTTCCTGATCAACAAGTGAATGACTGGGATGGGGATGTAATTGACAACCAGTTGGATTGTCTCTGGGTTCCATTACTTCACATAATGATCTGCCTGAATGCTAATGTGTATAGTTAACAAACAGTTCTCAACTCAGATATATGCCTTCTGCGTTTTAGTGTCACATGCATGTCAAGAGCCCTTTGGACTTTGAGTGGCTGAAACAGTGCAGGTTTTATTTTAATGAAGATTCTGACAAGATGATGATTCACATCACAGACGTGCCGTTCATCTACCAGAATGAGTTTTTAGGCTGCACGGACAGGCTTGTCATAACGCCACTCACAGACAGGTGATGGAAGAATTCTGTGATTACTCAGCCTCTCCTCCACCCCTCGCACATTTTCATTCTCTCCAGGTGCACAGTGGATTTTGACTGATGGTCTCTTTTATAGTACAGTCTTTCATATTAAACTGTTTGGAATTCAGTATTTTGAGCTTTACCTGTGTAGCTTTACATGGGGTTTAGGAGGTCTGTGACTGAAACAGACTTTGCTTCCTTTGCCTTCAGTCTTACAGAAGGGAGGTTTAAATGACCTTTGCTGCTGCTGCTGCTCCGTCACTCAGTTGTGTCCAACTCTGTGAGCCTATGGACTCTAGCCCGCCAGGCTCCTCTGTCCTGGGATTTTCCAGGCAAGAATACTGGAGTGGGTCTCCATTCCTCCTCCAGGGGGTCTTCCCGACCCAGGGATCGAACCCATGTCTCTTATGTCTTGTACATTGGCAAGCAGGTTCTTTATCACTAGTTTCATCTTGGAAGCCCTGAGATTAGACAGGGTCCACTTCTAATCCAGGATGACCTCCCCATATCAAGGCCCATAACAGTAATTGTATCTGCAAGGCTCCTTTAGCTGTGTAAGGTAAGCGCGTCCTTGCAGCTTCCGGGCATTAGGACCTGGATATCTTTGGGAGCACGGTGGTGTTACTCTGCCCATCACAGGTTCTTCCCCAGGAGAGCAGTTACATAGAACTTCTGTTGCTAAATCCAGCAGTCATGTCTAGTGCTGACCTTCCTTGACCTGTCAGCAGCATCTGCACGGATGATCTCTCTTTTTTAAAATCAGTTAATTAATTTCTTTATGTATTTTTGGCTGTGCTGGGTCTTCATGGCTGCCTGTGCTTTTCTCTTGCTGCAGTGAGCAGGGGTTCCTCTCTAGTTGCAACACATGGACTTCTCATTGCCGTGGCTTCTCTTGTTGTGGAACACGGGCTCTGGGCCCATGGGCTTCAGCAGTTGTGGTGCTCGGCTTTAGTTGCCCTTCGGCATGTGGGATCTTACTGGACTGGGGTTCAAACCCGTGTCCCCTGCATCAGCAGGCAGGCTCTCAGTCACTGGATCACCATAGAAGTCCCACTCTCTCCGTTTTTTTAAATAATGGTCTTTTTTTTTTTTTTTTTAAATTTTGACCTCTTTTATTGGTTTTCTGTTTATTTTCATCCCTCTTTACTCTTTGGCCTGTGTGGGTCTGTCATCACTTCGGCCTCTCTCGGCCCCTGAGCACCGATTCTGGGTGCATGTGCTCCAGAGTGCTGGTTTACAGTTGGACACACTGGTCCAGCTGCTCTGCGGCATGTGGGGTCATCCCGGGCCAGGGATTGAACCGGTGCCCTTGCACTGCAAGGTGGATTCTTTATGCACTGGACCACAAGGGAAGCCCCCACTCTCTCCTTTTTGGGACACTTTCTTCACATGGCGTCCAGGCCATGACTCACCTGGACTGCTCGTCTTTAGATGTTGGTAGGTATTTGTGAAACAGTTGTTAAGTAAGTTTTGGAAATCCTATGTACTCTTTTTCATGATTGGAAATTGTCAGTATATATTATCATAAGGAATACTGTTCAGTATCTTTAAGAGTTTTCTAATGTATTTGATCAAAGTTTGCTCCTTTTTCCTTTACACATGCTAATATCTCTAAGGATGAGTGTATTTTAGAATGCAGTTTTGGAAAGTTTGTTGTCCATTCATTAAGTCATGTCTGACTCTTTGCATCTGCATGGACTATAGCACACCAGGCTTCCCTGTCCTTCACTGTCTCCTGGAGCTTGCTCAAGCTCATGTCCTTTGAGTCAATGATGTCATCCAACCATCTGATCCTCTCACCAGGGTCTTTTCCAGTGAGTCAGCTCATCGCATCAGGTGACCAAAGTATTGGAGCTTCAGCTTTAGCATCAGTCCTTCCAATAAATACCCGGGGTTGATTTTCTTTAAGGTTGATTTTCTTTAAGGCTGTACAGGGACTCTCAAGAGTTTTCTCTAGCACCACAGTTCAGAAACATCAATTCCTTGTCGCTCAGCCTTCTTTATGGTCCAACTCTCACATCTGTATGTGACTGCTGGAAAAACCACAGATTTGATTATACAGGCCTTTGTCAGCAAAGTAATGCCTCTGCTTGGAAAGGTTGCATAGAGACAGTGGGTGGGCTCTTCCTTTTTAAATTCTTTGTAAATATCATGTCACTATGTCTCAGAAGCAGTTTTTGGATGCTAGTGGTATGGTTCTAGCGATTTCTATGTCCTCCCAGGTGTTACATCACGTTGGCTCAAGCGCTGGGAATGAGCATGGGGGGCGCCCCTGCGGGTCCTGCCGGAACAGGCAAAACAGAAACTACCAAAGACATGGGCAGGTGTCTTGGGAAGTACGTGGTGGTTTTCAATTGTTCAGACCAGATGGATTTCCGAGGACTTGGACGAATTTTTAAAGGTGAGGGTTATGTTTTTGCATTTTCTGAAGAATGTAAGCTAAGGTGGATGATCTTGTGAAGATTTATTTTCCAACAATTGAATATACCTTAGTGTCATTTTCCAACTCTGTAGAATTTTTTGGAAATCCTGAGTCTTATCTGGCTTGTGTGGGTCGAATGTCATGATCACTTGCCTGTGTAATGTTCATTTGTCCCTGCAGGTTGGGTGTTTGCAGAAAAAGTGTCACATTGTGAGCTATTTTGGGGCCATTTAATATATGATCTATTCAGCTTTAAGTTTGAACAGACTTAATTCTGGCTTGTCTTGGTAGTTGCATGATGCTTTTTCCTGACTTTCGAAAATCATGACCTAATTGGATTTTCTATTTAATTTCCCTTCTAGGACTGGCCCAGTCTGGATCCTGGGGTTGTTTTGATGAATTTAACCGTATCGATCTACCAGTTCTCTCTGTCGCAGCCCAGCAGATTTCCATTATTCTGACATGCAAAAAGGAGCGTAAAAAGTCTTTTATTTTTACTGATGGAGACAATGTAACGATGAATCCTGAATTTGGGCTTTTTCTAACCATGGTAAGGAACCACAAGAATTGAACTTCAGGCTTCTTAGTACAGTTTTCATGCATCAACCTAGTCATATGTCATTCATTTTCCATGAATAGATATTGGGATTGTAATTTTCATTCCTATTTGAAAGCTTTTCGTGATAAATAGAACATGTATTACTAGCTTGTGACTTAGTCTCTCCAGTTAAAAGCAGAAGAGATATGTAAATGAATTTTCCGGTTGTCATTCCAGATTTGTTGTATGTGCATAATGAATCTCTTAATATCATGCTGATATGTTGCGCTTGTTACTCCATGATTGTATCATTCATCCTTGGGCTTTATTTTCTGTCTAGAATCCTGGCTACGCTGGGCGGCAGGAACTCCCTGAAAACTTGAAGATTAACTTCCGCTCCGTGGCCATGATGGTCCCTGACCGGCAGATTATCATCAGAGTGAAGTTGGCTAGTTGCGGCTTCATAGACAATGTTGTTTTGGCCAGGAAGTTTTTCACACTCTACAAACTGTGTGAGGAGCAGCTTTCTAAGCAGGTGTGAGAATCTGAAGGTCCCTAGATATTTAGGCATGTTTAAGATTATTATTCAGTGCTGGAAAGGATGTGGAGAAAAAGGAACCCTCCTATATTGTTTGTGGGAATGTAAGTTGGTGCAGCCACTGTGGAAAACAGTATGGAAGTTCCTCAGAAAACTAAACATAGAATTACAGGGTGATCAGTCAATCCCACTCCTGGGCAAGTATCCAGAAATAGAAAAGATACTTGCACCCTGGTGTTCGTTCGCACTATTTACAATAGTCAAGACTGCTGTGTCGAATGTCATGATCACTTGCCTGTGTAATGTTCATTTGTCCCTGCAGGTTGGGTGTTTGCAGAAAAAGTGTCACATTGTGAGCTATTTTGGGGCCATTTAATATATGATCTATTCAGCTTTAAGTTTGAACAGACTTAATTCTGGCTTGTCTTGGTAGTTGCATGATGCTTTTTCCTGACTTTCGAAAATCATGACCTAATTGGATTTTCTATTTAATTTCCCTTCTAGGACTGGCCCAGTCTGGATCCTGGGGTTGTTTTGATGAATTTAACCGTATCGATCTACCAGTTCTCTCTGTCGCAGCCCAGCAGATTTCCATTATTCTGACATGCAAAAAGGAGCGTAAAAAGTCTTTTATTTTTACTGATGGAGACAATGTAACGATGAATCCTGAATTTGGGCTTTTTCTAACCATGGTAAGGAACCACAAGAATTGAACTTCAGGCTTCTTAGTACAGTTTTCATGCATCAACCTAGTCATATGTCATTCATTTTCCATGAATAGATATTGGGATTGTAATTTTCATTCCTGTTTGAAAGCTTTTCGTGATAAATAGAACATGTATTACTAGCTTGTGACTTAGTCTCTCCAGTTAAAAGCAGAAGAGATATGTAAATGAATTTTCCGGTTGTCATTCCAGATTTGTTGTATGTGCATAATGAATCTCTTAATATCATGCTGATATGTTGCGCTTGTTACTCCATGATTGTATCATTCATCCTTGGGCTTTATTTTCTGTCTAGAATCCTGGCTACGCTGGGGCAGGAACTCCTGAAAACTTGAAGATTAACTTCCGCTCCGTGGCCATGATGGTCCCTGACCGGCAGATTATCATCAGAGTGAAGTTGGCTAGTTGCGGCTTCATAGACAATGTTGTTTTGGCCAGGAAGTTTTTCACACTCTACAAACTGTGTGAGGAGCAGCTTTCTAAGCAGGTGTGAGAATCTGAAGGTCCCTAGATATTTAGGCATGTTTAAGATTATTATTCAGTGCTGGAAAGGATGTGGAGAAAAAGGAACCCTCCTATATTGTTTGTGGGAATGTAAGTTGGTGCAGCCACTGTGGAAAACAGTATGGAAGTTCCTCAGAAAACTAAACATAGAATTACAGGGTGATCAGTCAATCCCACTCCTGGGCAAGTATCCAGAAATAGAAAAGATACTTGCACCCTGGTGTTCGTTGCCGCACTATTTACAATAGTCAAGACATGGGATTAGACTAAATGTCCATGGACAGAGGAGTGGATCAAGATGCAGTGTGTGTGTGCGTGTGTGTGTGTGTGTTAGTTGCTCCGTCATGTCTGACTCTTTGGGACCCCGTGGACTGTAGCCCTCCAGGCTCCTCTGACCATGGGATACTCCAAGCACTGTAATAGGTTGCCATGCCCTTTTCCAGAGGATCTTCCTGACTTAGGCATCAAACCTGCGTCTCTTGTCTCTTGCATTGGAAGGTGGGTTCGTTACCACTAGCACCATGAGGGAAGAAGAGCCTGCAGGCAGATAGCATCACCGACTCAATGGCCATGAATTTGAGCGAACTCCAGAAGACAGTGGAGGACAGAGGAGCCTGGCATGCTACAGTCCATGGGGGTCACAGTCAGACACAGCGACTGAACAGGAACAACAAAAAAATATAATATTAAAATCATCCTAATCATTTTTTTAAAAAAAATTGGCCTCTTTTATTGGTTTTCCATTTATTTATTTTCATGTATCTTTATTCTTTTGGCCTGTGTGGGCCTCTCATTGCAGCGGCCTCTCCCGCTGCAGAGCACAGGCTCTGGGCGCATGTGCTCCAGAGTGTCCGCTCGCCGCCCCGCAGCACACGGGATCCTCCCGGGTCAGGGATCGAACCGCCACCCACTGCACTGCAAAGCAGACTCCCCACCCACTGGACCACCAGGGATGCCCCGTCCTAACTGTTTTTAAGTGTGCAGTTAAGTAGTGTTGTGAAACAGATCACCATAGCTTTTTCTCTTGTAAAGCTGAAGCTCTATACCTATTAAACTACTCCACTCTTTCCCTTCCCTCCATTCTGTAGTAACCTCGAGGAATTTCCTACAAACTGGAAGCGTTCCCTAGATATTTAGGCATGTTTAAGATTATTATTCAGTGCTGGAAAGGATGTGGAGAAAAAGGAACCCTCCTATATTGTTTGTGGGAATGTAAGTTGGTGCAGCCACTGTGGAAAACAGTATGGAAGTTCCTCAGAAAACTAAACATAGAATTACAGGGTGATCAGTCAATCCCACTCCTGGGCAAGTATCCAGAAATAGAAAAGATACTTGCACCCTGGTGTTCGTTGCCGCACTATTTACAATAGTCAAGACATGGGATTAGACTAAATGTCCATGGACAGAGGAGTGGATCAAGATGCAGTGTGTGTGTGCGTGTGTGTGTGTGTGTTAGTTGCTCCGTCATGTCTGACTCTTTGGGACCCCGTGGACTGTAGCCCTCCAGGCTCCTCTGACCATGGGATACTCCAAGCACTGTAATAGGTTGCCATGCCCTTTTCCAGAGGATCTTCCTGACTTAGGCATCAAACCTGCGTCTCTTGTCTCTTGCATTGGAAGGTGGGTTCGTTACCACTAGCACCATGAGGGAAGAAGAGCCTGCAGGCAGATAGCATCACCGACTCAATGGCCATGAATTTGAGCGAACTCCAGAAGACAGTGGAGGACAGAGGAGCCTGGCATGCTACAGTCCATGGGGGTCACAGTCAGACACAGCGACTGAACAGGAACAACAAAAAAATATAATATTAAAATCATCCTAATCATTTTTTTAAAAAAAATTGGCCTCTTTTATTGGTTTTCCATTTATTTATTTTCATGTATCTTTATTCTTTTGGCCTGTGTGGGCCTCTCATTGCAGCGGCCTCTCCCGCTGCAGAGCACAGGCTCTGGGCGCATGTGCTCCAGAGTGTCCGCTCGCCGCCCCGCAGCACACGGGATCCTCCCGGGTCAGGGATCGAACCGCCACCCACTGCACTGCAAAGCAGACTCCCCACCCACTGGACCACCAGGGATGCCCCGTCCTAACTGTTTTTAAGTGTGCAGTTAAGTAGTGTTGTGAAACAGATCACCATAGCTTTTTTCTCTTGTAAAGCTGAAGCTCTATACCTATTAAACTACTCCACTCTTTCCCTTCCCTCCATTCTGTAGTAACCTCCAGTGAACTTCCTGTTTCTATGTATTTGGCGACTTGAGATACCTTATATAAAAGTGGAGCCACACAGTATTTGTCTTTTTGTGGCTGGGTTATTTAACTTACTGTAATGTCCTCAAGTTTCATTCACGGTGTAGCATGTGATATAATGTTCTTCCCCCTTCTGGTTGAATATCATTGCAGTTTCCGTGTATGCCACGTTTTGGTTCTCCATTCATCTGCAGATAGGTATTTGGGTTGCACCTTGTGACTATTGTGAACAGTGTTGCCGTAAATGCAGGTGGCAAATGCCTTTTTCAGTTCCTTGGGGTATAATCCCTGAAGTGGGATGGATGGATCACATGGTAGTTCTATCTAAAAATATTTTGAGGAACTGTCAGAGATACTCATGGTTGGAAAATTGGTTTTTAATTATTCACTTTATATGTGCTTAAACTTGGGGTGATTGAGCTTTTATAAATAGACATCAAGAAGTTAATGAAACTGGGGACTTGGCTTTCCAGTTTGTCTTTCTTGTTCTCCCTTTTGGTAATTTTGCAATTTAACTACATAATTTTCTCCTTTATATTTGTGTCTTTTAACCTAATAGGATGGTCATGGGTGAGGTCACGGTTTAATTTTGGTTCAAGATTGTAGTTTTTGAAATATGAGAGTATTTTCTTGGGACAGACTGATTTAAGAAGGGTTCAAGGGCACGTGAGGCTTCCCAGGTGGCTCAGAGGTGAAGAATCTGCCTGACGATGCAGGATACCCAGGAGACGCAGGTCTGATCCCTGGGCTGGGAGCATCTCCTAGGGGAGGAAATCACTACCTACTTCAGTATTCTTGCCTGGAAAATCCCATGGACAGAGGAGCTAGGCGTGCTGCGGTCCTGGGGATCTCAAAGAGTTAGACATGCCTGAGTGACTGAGCATGGCATGGAATGTTTATACTCTATGAGGAAAATTATTCCTTTCTCCCAGTCAAGATCTATTATCAGTAGTTCTGGTCTAAGGGCTTAAATTAACAATGACCCAGGAGTGGACTCCTTTGGGTATTCTCCATTTCCTCAAAAGAAAACATTATTGACAAAAATTTAGTACAGCTCACTGTACATGTATTCAAAAGGAAAATCAGCATTTTGATATAAGTTTGCTTTGTGGCTGGGTTATTTAACTTACTGTAATGTCCTCAAGTTTCATTCACGGTGTAGCATGTGATATAATGTTCTTCCCCCTTCTGGTTGAATATCATTGCAGTTTCCGTGTATGCCACGTTTTGGTTCTCCATTCATCTGCAGATAGGTATTTGGGTTGCACCTTGTGACTATTGTGAACAGTGTTGCCGTAAATGCAGGTGGCAAATGCCTTTTTCAGTTCCTTGGGGTATAATCCCTGAAGTGGGATGGATGGATCACATGGTAGTTCTATCTAAAAATATTTTGAGGAACTGTCAGAGATACTCATGGTTGGAAAATTGGTTTTTAATTATTCACTTTATATGTGCTTAAACTTGGGGTGATTGAGCTTTTATAAATAGACATCAAGAAGTTAATGAAACTGGGGACTTGGCTTTCCAGTTTGTCTTTCTTGTTCTCCCTTTTGGTAATTTTGCAATTTAACTACATAATTTTCTCCTTTATATTTGTGTCTTTTAACCTAATAGGATGGTCATGGGTGAGGTCACGGTTTAATTTTGGTTCAAGATTGTAGTTTTTGAAATATGAGAGTATTTTCTTGGGACAGACTGATTTAAGAAGGGTTCAAGGGCACGTGAGGCTTCCCAGGTGGCTCAGAGGTGAAGAATCTGCCTGACGATGCAGGATACCCAGGAGACGCAGGTCTGATCCCTGGGCTGGGAGCATCTCCTAGGGGAGGAAATCACTACCTACTTCAGTATTCTTGCCTGGAAAATCCCATGGACAGAGGAGCTAGGCGTGCTGCGGTCCTGGGGATCTCAAAGAGTTAGACATGCCTGAGTGACTGAGCATGGCATGGAATGTTTATACTCTATGAGGAAAATTATTCCTTTCTCCCAGTCAAGATCTATTATCAGTAGTTCTGGTCTAAGGGCTTAAATTAACAATGACCCAGGAGTGGACTCCTTTGGGTATTCTCCATTTCCTCAAAAGAAAACATTATTGACAAAAAAAATTTAGTACAGCTCACTGTACATGTATTCAAAAGGAAAATCAGCATTTATTCATTATGTCTTTGTCAAATTTATACAGTTTTCCATGGGTAAATTGATGTTGACTATAAGCCCACTCTTCCTCTTACTCTTCAGGTACATTATGACTTTGGTCTGCGTAATATTCTCTCGGTTCTGAGAACCCTGGGAGCCGCCAAAAGAGCCAACCCCACGGACACGGAGTCCACGATCGTCATGCGTGTGCTACGAGACATGAATCTGTCCAAGCTGGTGAGGTTCACAGATGGAAGTGTTCCACTCGCTTGAATTCCAGTCTAAGTGCAAAGGAGATGTAGAAATATTTGTTTAAAGAGCTCATTTAAAATGCTTAATTATCAGATGCAGCACTTTAAATTACATAGAGCATGACTTTAAATTACATCTTTTCAGAAGTGATTTTTGTGGTGACTCCTATCTATTCTAACACGTCTATGCCAATAGAATGAAAATGGAATTTTAAAAATCTGCATCTTAATTTTCCAGATGCCTTGAAATTTTTGTGTTTTAGAGCTACAATCCCACCTTTTTTTTTTTTTTTTTAAAGGAGACCTTGGCAGGAAGTTGTGTGCAAAATTTTACAAGTGTGTAAAAATTCACAGTCTTTGATTTCACAGTGGAGACTGACAATCGTTGTCTGGTATCAGTGAGTCTATGCAGAGGGTGACAGAATGATATGTTTTTATTTCAGACTAAAAGTATGCACTAACCAAATTCCGTTTCATGAATTTGCCACTCTATTTCTTTTGAAAAATTCTTTTAAATTTAAGTGAGAAATTATAGGTTATGTAATAACTCCCTAAACCAATGGTTTTACAGAAAGCTTGTCATGAAGGCAGTATTTTCTTTCCTTCTATTTTCTTCCTTTTTTTTCTCTCTTTTTCCACTAATCCCCTCCCCCCTTTTTTATTTTTTATTTTTTATTTTTTTTAAAAGATTTATTTATTTATTTACTTTGGACAGGGGTCGGATTGGGGAGGGAGGGGAGCGGACGGGCCATTTCTATTGGTCTTTCATTTCTCTATTTTCATTCGTCTTCGTTCTTTGGCTCCTGTGGGCCTCCCATCGCGGTGGCGTCTGTTGTTGCAGAGCGCCGGCTCTGGGCGCATGCTCTCCAGAGCTCTGGCTCGGTAATTGAACACATGGGTCCAGCCGCTCTGCGGCACGTGGGATCTTCCCAGGCCAGGGATCGAACCGGCGCCCCTTGCACTGCAAGGCGGTGTCCTTACCCACTGGACCACCAGGGGAAGCCCCCCCCCCCCCTTTTTAAATTACTTTTTTCTTTTTGGCCACTTCTATTGGTCTTTTGTTTGTTTATTTTTCATCCATCTTTGTTCTTTGGCCTGTGTGGGCTTCCCATCGCAGTGGCCTTTCTCCTTGCAGAGCACGGGCTCTGGGCGCATGCGCATCAGAGCGCTGGCTCGGTAGTTGGACACATTGGTCCACGTGGGACCTTCCCAGGTCAGGGATCGAACTGGTGCCCCACTGGGCCACCAAGGAAGCCCCCTCCCTTTTATAAAACTAGTTTTTAATGCATGTGAACCGTGATATAAATGTTTCTCGAGTGGAGATCTTTTATTTATTTCTGGTTGTGATAAATTCATCTGAAATATAGTACACATCTTCCATTTCTCAGATAGTGATGTGTTTGTGCCCAAAGAGTTGGTCTGATTTCCCTTTGTTTTCTTTTTTAGATTGATGAGGATGAACCCTTATTTTTGAGTTTGATTGAAGATCTCTTCCCAAATATTCTTTTGGACAAGGCAGGTTACCCTGAACTGGAAACAGCAATTAGTAGACAGGTAATGTATTTCACAGGACACCAACTTATGTGTCCCTTTCACCCAAATTTCATGGGAATCAAGTGGAGCTGGTTCGGCTCCACATATATCATTTTGATTATGTTCAGCCTTCTTTTTCGTCTAGGTGTATTTATTTTTTGCTGTGGTAAAACACACTGTATATTATAAATATACCATTTTAACTTATTTTTAAGTGTACAGTTCAGTGGCATTAAATACATGCGTGGTATTGTGCAAACATTACCACGGTTCACCTTTAGAACTTTTTTCATCTTTCTAAACAGAAACATCATATGTATTGACAATAGCTCCCCATTTAACCTCGCTCCACATCTGTCCTTAGTTTGGATACAGTGATCAGTCCCGATCGCTGTTCACGTGGCCCAGAGTGGGGGTTTTGTTGTGTTTTCAGGTTGAAGAAACTGGTTTAATCAACCATCCTCCTTGGAAACTGAAAGTCATCCAGCTGTTTGAAACACAGAGAGTGCGGCACGGAATGATGCGTTGGGGCCGAGTGGAGCGGGAAGACCACCTGCATCCACACCTTGATTTTAAATTACTTTTTTCTTTTTGGCCACTTCTATTGGTCTTTTGTTTGTTTATTTTTCATCCATCTTTGTTCTTTGGCCTGTGTGGGCTTCCCATCGCAGTGGCCTTTCTCCTTGCAGAGCACGGGCTCTGGGCGCATGCGCATCAGAGCGCTGGCTCGGTAGTTGGACACATTGGTCCACGTGGGACCTTCCCAGGTCAGGGATCGAACTGGTGCCCCACTGGGCCACCAAGGAAGCCCCCTCCCTTTTATAAAACTAGTTTTTAATGCATGTGAACCGTGATATAAATGTTTCTCGAGTGGAGATCTTTTATTTATTTCTGGTTGTGATAAATTCATCTGAAATATAGTACACATCTTCCATTTCTCAGATAGTGATGTGTTTGTGCCCAAAGAGTTGGTCTGATTTCCCTTTGTTTTCTTTTTTAGATTGATGAGGATGAACCCTTATTTTTGAGTTTGATTGAAGATCTCTTCCCAAATATTCTTTTGGACAAGGCAGGTTACCCTGAACTGGAAACAGCAATTAGTAGACAGGTAATGTATTTCACAGGACACCAACTTATGTGTCCCTTTCACCCAAATTTCATGGGAATCAAGTGGAGCTGGTTCGGCTCCACATATATCATTTTGATTATGTTCAGCCTTCTTTTTCGTCTAGGTGTATTTATTTTTTGCTGTGGTAAAACACACTGTATATTATAAATATACCATTTTAACTTATTTTTAAGTGTACAGTTCAGTGGCATTAAATACATGCGTGGTATTGTGCAAACATTACCACGGTTCACCTTTAGAACTTTTTTCATCTTTCTAAACAGAAACATCATATGTATTGACAATAGCTCCCCATTTAACCTCGCTCCACATCTGTCCTTAGTTTGGATACAGTGATCAGTCCCGATCGCTGTTCACGTGGCCCAGAGTGGGGGTTTTGTTGTGTTTTCAGGTTGAAGAAACTGGTTTAATCAACCATCCTCCTTGGAAACTGAAAGTCATCCAGCTGTTTGAAACACAGAGAGTGCGGCACGGAATGATGACGTTGGGGCCGAGTGGAGCGGGGAAGACCACCTGCATCCACACCTTGATGAAAGCCATGACAGGTAAGGCGACAAGCGACCAGCATTGCTATGGAAACACATTTACACTGTTGTGACAGCTGAGTGCTCCAAAAGGGACACAAATACAGTTGTATGTTAGCATGTGTTTACAGGAGGAGACCCCCTGGTGAAGGGGATTGGCAACCCACTCCAGCATTCTTGCCTGGAGAATGCCATGGCCAGAGGAGTCTGGTGGGCTGCAGTCCATAGGGTTGCAAAAGAGTTGGATACAACTTAGTGACTAAACAGCAGCAGCAGCAGCATAGGAGAAGATACAACTTTTGTGAATATTGAATGTGTTTTAGAGATAACGCAATACATTAATAGACCAGAGAAGAAAGACATTGTTTTCCAGCTTTATTTTTAAAATATTTATATTTATTATTATTGTTTTTATTTGGCTGTGCCACATGCGATGTGAGATTTTAGTTCCCCAACCAGGAATCGAACCAGTGCCTCCTGCAGTGGAAACACAGAGTCTCAATCACTTGACTGCCAGGGAACATGTCCAGACTTATTGAGATATAGTTTTGATCTCTAACGATGTATAAGTTTAAGGTGTGCAGTGTGTGGATTTGATACATGTATATGTTGCAAAATTATTGTCACCAGAGCATTAACTACCACTTCCATTTTTTTGTGATGACAGAATTTAAGACCTATGGATACTTCCTAAGAATTATTCAAGTGTGTATATGAGATAGTGTTACTCAGTTCAGTGGCATTAAATACATGCGTGGTATTGTGCAAACATTACCACGGTTCACCTTTAGAACTTTTTTCATCTTTCTAAACAGAAACATCATATGTATTGACAATAGCTCCCCATTTAACCTCGCTCCACATCTGTCCTTAGTTTGGATACAGTGATCAGTCCCGATCGCTGTTCACGTGGCCCAGAGTGGGGGTTTTGTTGTGTTTTCAGGTTGAAGAAACTGGTTTAATCAACCATCCTCCTTGGAAACTGAAAGTCATCCAGCTGTTTGAAACACAGAGAGTGCGGCACGGAATGATGACGTTGGGGCCGAGTGGAGCGGGGAAGACCACCTGCATCCACACCTTGATGAAAGCCATGACAGGTAAGGCGACAAGCGACCAGCATTGCTATGGAAACACATTTACACTGTTGTGACAGCTGAGTGCTCCAAAAGGGACACAAATACAGTTGTATGTTAGCATGTGTTTACAGGAGGAGACCCCCTGGAGAAGTCAAAGGCTACCCACTCCAGTATTCTTGCCTGGAGAATCCCCATGGCCAGAGGAGTCTGGTGGGCTGCAGTCCATAGGGTTGCAAAAGAGTTGGATACAACTTAGTGACTAAACAGCAGCAGCAGCAGCATAGGAGAAGATACAACTTTTGTGAATATTGAATGTGTTTTAGAGATAACGCAATACATTAATAGACCAGAGAAGAAAGACATTGTTTTCCAGCTTTATTTTTAAAATATTTATATTTATTATTATTGTTTTTATTTGGCTGTGCCACATGCGATGTGAGATTTTAGTTCCCCAACCAGGAATCGAACCAGTGCCTCCTGCAGTGGAAACACAGAGTCTC
The DNA here is from genome assembly GCA_022376925.1 of Tragulus kanchil. Taxonomy (NCBI): domain Eukaryota; kingdom Metazoa; phylum Chordata; class Mammalia; order Artiodactyla; family Tragulidae; genus Tragulus; species Tragulus kanchil. Next base: position 154,832,019 of record JAIOJX010000004.1, read on the forward strand.
AATCACTTGACTGCCAGGGAACATGTCCAGACTTATTGAGATATAGTTTTGATCTCTAACGATGTATAAGTTTAAGGTGTGCAGTGTGTGGATTTGATACATGTATATGTTGCAAAATTATTGTCACCAGAGCATTAACTACCACTTCCATTTTTTTTGTGATGACAGAATTTAAGACCTATGGATACTTCCTAAGAATTATTCAAGTGTGTATATGAGATAGTGTTACTAGCTATCATCACTGTGCTGTATATTACATGCCCAAACATGCTCATCTTATACCTGGAAATTTGTACCCTTTTCCAGTGTCTTTCCATACACTTCCTCCCCCTCCATCTCCAGGAAGGACCATTCTGCAATTTGTCTCTCTCACTTTGACTTCTTTATATTTGACGTACAAGTGATGCCACAGAATATTTCTCTTTCTCTGTCTGACATATTTCACTTAGCATAATGCCGTCAAAGTCCATCCATGTTTTCATAGATGGAAGGATGTTCTTATTTTTTTTCTGGATGAGCAGTGTTCTATTATGTATGCGTACCATGTCTTCTTTATTCGTTCATCCATTGACAGACACAGAGGTTATTTCTGTATCTTGGCTTTTCTGAATAAATGCAAACATTAAAAAAATTCTAATTAAGTTCATTATATATTTTAATATGTAAATATAATTTTTAGATAAGAGTTTTTAAAAACACAACAAAGGAACTATAATTACTAAATATAATTTCCATCTCTTTGAAAAGTCAGCATGGTGCTAAGGAGTTTTTAAGATGTGAGTTCTTTTGAGGAAAAACTATAGACTTTGGTTCATAGGATTCAGGGAGTGAGCGTATCCAAAATGCAAACATTTTTAAAGTGACTTTATTGTTGGTCTTTCATTTCTCTATTTTCATGCATCTTTGTTCTTTGGCTCCTGTGGGCCTCCCATCGCGGTGGCGTCTGTTGTCGCAGAACGCCGGCTTGGGGCGCATGCGCTCCAGAGCTCCGACTCGGTAATTGGACACATTGGTCCAGCCGCTCCGCGGCATGTGGGATCTTCCCAGGCCAGGGATCGAACCGGCGCCCCTTGCACTGCAAGGCGGTGTCCTTACCCACTGGACCACCAGGGGAAGCCCCTTCCTTCCTTTTTTTAAGTAAACCACAGCCTCCTATGTATTGAATCTATCTTATATAAGAAGAGTTTTGTGATTTGGGAGATTTGTGTACCTTTTTTGAAGTTGACCACAAAAGAAAAATCCTTGAGTTTTGTAACATCTATTAGCTGATTTTAGTTTTCCAAATAAGTAAGACCATATCTCAGCAAATGAAAACTGTTAATGGAGAAAATCAGGTATCTTCTAAGTGACATTTCAGATATAAGATTTAACCTGCGTGCATGTGTGCTTAGTCCCTTAGTCGTGTCTGACGCTTTGTGCCCCTGTGGACTGTAGCCTACCAGGCTCCTCTCTCCGTGAGATTCTCTGGCCAAGAATATTGGAGTGGGTTGCCATTCCCTTCTCCAGGAGATCTGCCAGACCTAGGGATAGAGCCTGGGTCCCCTGAGTTGCAGGCACATTTTTTACTATATGAGCCACCAGTGACCCAAGAAGTAATCTTGTCCACCATAAACCAAGAGGTTTTTGAGCTCTGGAACTTGAAGAACTACCAGATTACATTAATTCCTTCATTGGTTCCTGTATGGTATCATTTTCCCACTTATGTAAACTGCAGTTTTCTTTTCCAGAAGGTGAACAAGTGCTTTAGTCAATAAAATATAATGAGGCTAATTATAATAACTTGGGATACAGTAAGATATGTGTTTTCAGTATAATTTTCGGTGTATTTTTCCTATTTTGAATATCTGCTGACAGTACACTGAAAACTGGTGCAGTGTTGCCTAATAATGGTTCCTTCTTTGTGTGAGTTGTTTAAAATCTGGGTTTGCTTGGTGTAGACTGTGGAAAACCACACCGGGAAATGAGGATGAATCCCAAAGCCATTACAGCCCCACAGATGTTCGGTCGGCTTGATGTGGCAACAAATGATTGGACCGATGGGATATTTTCTACTCTTTGGAGGAAAACACTGAGGGCTAAGAAAGGTAGGAAATGAATTACAAGTGTAAGTTTTGTTTATTCTTTTTTTTAATTTTAAATTTTTTTACTGGAGTAAAACTGATTTACAATGTTGTGTGAGTTTCAGCTGTACTGCAAAGTGAATCAGTTATACATGCACTTATATCAATACATTTTATGTTAAGATCCTTTTCTCATAGAGGTCATTACAGAGCATTGAGTAGAGTTCCCTGTACTATACAGTGAGTTTTGGATTGGATTTGTGTACCTTTTTGAAGTTGACCACAAAGAAAAATCCTTGAGTTTTGTAACATCTATTAGCTGATTTTAGTTTTCCAAATAAGTAAGACCATATCTCAGCAAATGAAAACTGTTAATGGAGAAAATCAGGTATCTTCTAAGTGACATTTCAGATATAAGATTTAACCTGCGTGCATGTGTGCTTAGTCCCTTAGTCGTGTCTGACGCTTTGTGCCCCTGTGGACTGTAGCCTACCAGGCTCCTCTCTCCGTGAGATTCTCTGGCCAAGAATATTGGAGTGGGTTGCCATTCCCTTCTCCAGGAGATCTGCCAGACCTAGGGATAGAGCCTGGGTCCCCTGAGTTGCAGGCACATTTTTTACTATATGAGCCACCAGTGACCCAAGAAGTAATCTTGTCCACCATAAACCAAGAGGTTTTTGAGCTCTGGAACTTGAAGAACTACCAGATTACATTAATTCCTTCATTGGTTCCTGTATGGTATCATTTTCCCACTTATGTAAACTGCAGTTTTCTTTTCCAGAAGGTGAACAAGTGCTTTAGTCAATAAAATATAATGAGGCTAATTATAATAACTTGGGATACAGTAAGATATGTGTTTTCAGTATAATTTTCGGTGTATTTTTCCTATTTTGAATATCTGCTGACAGTACACTGAAAACTGGTGCAGTGTTGCCTAATAATGGTTCCTTCTTTGTGTGAGTTGTTTAAAATCTGGGTTTGCTTGGTGTAGACTGTGGAAAACCACACCGGGAAATGAGGATGAATCCCAAAGCCATTACAGCCCCACAGATGTTCGGTCGGCTTGATGTGGCAACAAATGATTGGACCGATGGGATATTTTCTACTCTTTGGAGGAAAACACTGAGGGCTAAGAAAGGTAGGAAATGAATTACAAGTGTAAGTTTTGTTTATTCTTTTTTTTAATTTTAAATTTTTTTACTGGAGTAAAACTGATTTACAATGTTGTGTGAGTTTCAGCTGTACTGCAAAGTGAATCAGTTATACATGCACTTATATCAATACATTTTTTTATGTTAAGATCCTTTTCTCATAGAGGTCATTACAGAGCATTGAGTAGAGTTCCCTGTACTATACAGTGAGTTTTTATTAGCTATCAATTTATATATAGTAGTATGTGTATGTCAATCCTCATTTCCCAATTTATCTGTCCTCTCTTTACCTCTAGTAACCATAAGATTGTTTTCTACATCCATGACTCTAAAGAAAGTATTAGTTTATACTTTTTTTTTGGAGTACTGTGAAACATGTGGGATCTTAGTTTTCTCACCAAGGATTCAACCTCTACCCCCTGAACTGAAACTGTGGAGTCTAAACAGTGGTTAAGACCCCATGGTCCCTGAATTACAATGATAAATTTTGACATATACTTCTAAGTAGAAGCCTTGATGGCTATTTAAAATTAGTAGGGGACTTCCCTGGTGGTACAGTGGCTAAAGGTCCATTTTCCAATGCAGGAAAATGTGGGTTGAATCTCTGGTTGGGGAACTAAGATCCCACTTAATTGCAGGGTATGTGAGCTTGTGGCCACAGCTAAGACCTGATGCAGCCAAATACATAAATACTAAAAAATAAAATCAATATTCTCCATATAATATCTTATCCAAGACCAGTAAGTCGTATATCAGTATGATACTTGTAATGTTGAAATACAGAAAAGATTGATGATTGATTAATGAATTTAAAATACCCACCTCCTGCTTTTTTTTTTTTTTTGGTTACAAAGGGAATTATATTCCTTTCAAAAAATATTTCCATTTTCCTGTGATATCTTATAATATAGTAGGTAGCAGAAGCTGTTAAGAAAAATTGATAGTATTGAATAAAGTGATTTCACCAAAACTAGTTTCACTGAATATTTAAAAAATGGTACTTATCTCAGTCTGGCCTATTTTTAGAAAACTGATTCTCCTAAAAAAATCACAGGGGGAAGTGGGCTTCTTTGGAAAGAAGATCATATATATCAAAAAGGGAGTTTTTGATCATAAATTATTCTTTTTAGATGCACATGGGTGTTTGACTTTTGTTTAAACCAGTTCCTTAAGGCTAGTGGTTCACGCTGAATATTCGGGACCCTGTAAATTGAGCTCAGTGGTCGCAGGGTATAAGATCCTTTTCTCATGAGGTCATTACAGAGCATTGAGTAGAGTTCCCTGTACTATACAGTGAGTTTTATTAGCTATCAATTTATATATAGTAGTATGTGTATGTCAATCCTCATTTCCCAATTTATCTGTCCTCTCTTTACCTCTAGTAACCATAAGATTGTTTTCTACATCCATGACTCTAAAGAAAGTATTAGTTTATACTTTTTTTTTGGAGTACTGTGAAACATGTGGGATCTTAGTTTTCTCACCAAGGATTCAACCTCTACCCCCTGAACTGAAACTGTGGAGTCTAAACAGTGGTTAAGACCCCATGGTCCCTGAATTACAATGATAAATTTTGACATATACTTCTAAGTAGAAGCCTTGATGGCTATTTAAAATTAGTAGGGGACTTCCCTGGTGGTACAGTGGCTAAAGGTCCATTTTCCAATGCAGGAAAATGTGGGTTGAATCTCTGGTTGGGGAACTAAGATCCCACTTAATTGCAGGGTATGTGAGCTTGTGGCCACAGCTAAGACCTGATGCAGCCAAATACATAAATACTAAAAAATAAAATCAATATTCTCCATATAATATCTTATCCAAGACCAGTAAGTCGTATATCAGTATGATACTTGTAATGTTGAAATACAGAAAAGATTGATGATTGATTAATGAATTTAAAATACCCACCTCCTGCTTTTTTTTTTTTTTTTTGGTTACAAAGGGAATTATATTCCTTTCAAAAAATATTTCCATTTTCCTGTGATATCTTATAATATAGTAGGTAGCAGAAGCTGTTAAGAAAAATTGATAGTATTGAATAAAGTGATTTCACCAAAACTAGTTTCACTGAATATTTAAAAAATGGTACTTATCTCAGTCTGGCCTATTTTTAGAAAACTGATTCTCCTAAAAAAATCACAGGGGGAAGTGGGCTTCTTTGGAAAGAAGATCATATATATCAAAAAGGGAGTTTTTGATCATAAATTATTCTTTTTAGATGCACATGGGTGTTTGACTTTTGTTTAAACCAGTTCCTTAAGGCTAGTGGTTCACGCTGAATATTCGGGACCCTGTAAATTGAGCTCAGTGGTCGCAGGGTATAAACTGAGATGGAAGAGGCCATGATCAGTTCTTCTCTTGCTCTTGCAGGAGTAGGAGAAAGCACAGTGGAAGCAGGTGCAGGGACCCAGGAAGATACAGGAGGAGGGCATTGTTCACTTCACTAGTCCACGCTTTGCGAAACAGTGTTCTGTTGAAAAACGTTGAAGGTGGCAGCACTGATGGTCTCTTTAAGGGACTGTGACTGACCCACCCAATGCCAGTGATGAAAAGAGAAAACACTTCATTTCTAAAGCTGTATTAGAAATTGCAGCTGTTTTACGGGAATTAAATTTTGTTTCTGACGTGTTGTAGTAATCCTGTGTTACACAGACACAGGGGACACATGTTAACTCAGAAAATAGATGCCAGAGAGGCGTGTTTTTTTTGTTAATCTTTTTAAAAAGGCAACATATGCTCTTACTTTCACAGGGCCTCTGGTGATCAGATCATCATTTTCCTTAAACTGCTAGTTGAATGAGCGTGATTAGGATTTCCTAAGCATTTAATTTGACTGAGAATATTGCACAATTGTTACATAACAGAGAAAAAAACCCCGTAAAACTACAAACCTGGTCACAGTGCTGGTTTGTTAGAGAAACTAGTGGTTAGGAAATGAAGAACGACTGTGAAACCGAACACCTAAATTTACAAGGGCATTTCTGTTGGGTGTTCTGATCACGCCCCTGTCTTTCCCTCCAAATGTCTCCTGTCGTGACTGTTGTTAGCCTTTGTGCCCAGTGTTCCCCAGAAAGTGCTCTCCTGGGGACACGCATGCCCCCCGCCTTGTCAGACACAGGCTGTGGATTCTCAGCCTTGTCCTGCTCACAGCAGAGTCCGGCACAGCTGATCACTCCTCTTGTTGAAACTCTTCCACCACATGGCTTCGTGGACGCCTCCCTCTACTTGCGCTTCCCCTAGCGTTCAGCCAGAGGGAGGAGCCAGCGGAGGGGACCCTGGTTCAGACCCAGGAGTCTGAATGCCAAAGTGCCTCTGTTCTCAGACTTCGTAACTGTACTCTTAGGATCTGGAAGAACCTTACCCAGTCCATGGCTCTTACTGCAACCTCTCAGCTGATGGCTTCTCCGCTTTAGTCTTTGAATTCCCAACTCAACAGCTCAGCAGCTCTTATCGAACATCTGAAACTAAACATGTGTAAACCAGAATGGATTCTGTGGCCCTGCCTGTCTTTCTTTTTCAGACATCCGACATCACTCACATTGCTTTCTGCCTTCTCTTCTTCTTTCTAACCAGGTTTGACTTCCTGCTGTTTCTGGAATGTGTTCACCTTAAGCTTGAACCCACTTTGGGGCCTTTCCAATGACTATCACTGCTTGAAAAAAATCTGAGCTCTACATCTTTTCATCACTTCGTTCTCCTTCAGAAATATTTCATCGACCATCTTACCTAACATGCCCCACCCTCTTATCCTGCGGAATTTTTCTTATATATTTCTTTGCATATTGGTTTAATTGTCATCTCTATCCCTTAGGAAGTAAGCTCTGTGAAGGGCAAGATTTTATCTTTTTTATCGTCATATCTCAGGAACAGTGCTGATACAGAGAAGGTGCTCAGTGAAGATCTATTTCAGAAAACAGATGACTTTTTGCTTTGTATGCTTTAAACAACTGCTACAGAAAGAACTGGAAGAATCTTACAAAAGAAATAAGATAATCCTTTAGATCAAAGCTTTATTTAAAAATTAATGAAAATTACATCAAACTATAATACTTCTTCCTGCATACTAGTTATGTATATGTGCCTATATATGCCTGTATGCTCTTCTCCTGCCCTTGGTGGGCTGTTCTAGGGGAGCATATCTGGATAGTTCTTGATGGTCCAGTAGATGCCATCTGGATTGAAAATCTGAATTCCGTTTTGGACGATAACAAAACGCTCACCCTTGCCAATGGTGATCGGATCCCTATGGCTCCAAACTGCCAGATTGTTTTTGAACCTCATAACATTGACAATGCTTCACCTTTTCTACCCCGGTCCTCAAGAAATTTTTGGGAGAATAAGGTGAAATAGGTTTTAGCTCGGTTCAACCCAGGAGTCTGAATGCCAAAGTGCCTCTGTTCTCAGACTTCGAACTGTACTCTTAGGATCTGGAAGAACCTTACCCAGTCCATGGCTCTTACTGCAACCTCTCAGCTGATGGCTTCTCCGCTTTAGTCTTTGAATTCCCAACTCAACAGCTCAGCAGCTCTTATCGAACATCTGAAACTAAACATGTGTAAACCAGAATGGATTCTGTGGCCCTGCCTGTCTTTCTTTTTCAGACATCCGACATCACTCACATTGCTTTCTGCCTTCTCTTCTTCTTTCTAACCAGGTTTGACTTCCTGCTGTTTCTGGAATGTGTTCACCTTAAGCTTGAACCCACTTTGGGGCCTTTCCAATGACTATCACTGCTTGAAAAAAATCTGAGCTCTACATCTTTTCATCACTTCGTTCTCCTTCAGAAATATTTCATCGACCATCTTACCTAACATGCCCCACCCTCTTATCCTGCGGAATTTTTCTTATATATTTCTTTGCATATTGGTTTAATTGTCATCTCTATCCCTTAGGAAGTAAGCTCTGTGAAGGGCAAGATTTTATCTTTTTTATCGTCATATCTCAGGAACAGTGCTGATACAGAGAAGGTGCTCAGTGAAGATCTATTTCAGAAAACAGATGACTTTTTGCTTTGTATGCTTTAAACAACTGCTACAGAAAGAACTGGAAGAATCTTACAAAAGAAATAAGATAATCCTTTAGATCAAAGCTTTATTTAAAAATTAATGAAAATTACATCAAACTATAATACTTCTTCCTGCATACTAGTTATGTATATGTGCCTATATATGCCTGTATGCTCTTCTCCTGCCCTTGGTGGGCTGTTCTAGGGGAGCATATCTGGATAGTTCTTGATGGTCCAGTAGATGCCATCTGGATTGAAAATCTGAATTCCGTTTTGGACGATAACAAAACGCTAACCCTGGCCAATGGTGATCGGATCCCTATGGCTCCAAACTGCAAGATTGTTTTTGAACCTCATAACATTGACAATGCTTCACCTGCTACGGTCTCAAGAAATGGGATGGTGTTCATGAGCTCTTCTGTCCTGGACTGGAGCCCTATACTTGAGGTAGGATTGGAATCTTTTTTGGTAGAAATAAAGAGTGAAATAGGGTTTTTAGTGTTCTTTCAGAGTGTTCCCTGATATTTCTGCAGACTTCCTGGTTGGTGTAATTGCATTTTAATGCTGATATTTATGGGAGATCCTTGAATGCTCTGGGACCTTCGACCCAGAGCTGATGATTGTCCCTTAAAAATTTCTTCAATGCTCTGGGCTCTTCAGCTTGGGTTAAGGAATGATTGCAAAGCCTAGGTGAATCAAGAATCCTAACATATTGTAACTGAATAAGGAAAATTTAAGCAACCATCTTCCACTGTTAACTTGAATTCCAACTTATTCAAATTACATATAAAGAATTGAGACTCAATAGGTTTTAGGTTTGCACGTGGAAATAATATTTCAAATAATATCTGTTTTAAATCCTGATAAGGTATATTGTTTTATTACTGCTAATATATGTTAGAGTATATTGATTATGATAAGATTATAATTGAATGCTTTGCATAATTAGCTATTTTACTGAATAAATACTATAACATAGCACAGAATGCTTATTAGATAAGCCATCAGTACCATCTTTTTGGACAGGGTCAGTCAAATTTATTTTTATTTACATGCGTTTTTAGAGATAATTTTGATAAAAAACTTACAAATATATATTTTAAATAAGTAGATATAGATATAAAGACAGAGGGGATTATAAGTAAAATGATATTGACGTTCAGTTGGATATGTCACTAAAAATGCTTCTTTTAAGGAGAATATAGAACAAGACTTCTCCACTCTAGCTTTGCAAGAATAACCACGATGGCAGTTCTTTAAAATACAGATTACAACACTGCACCTCAGTCTCTCCCATTAGAATCTCTGGGCAGGAGATGTTCTAAAGTTTTTTTAAAAAGTACCACAATGGATTCAGGCTTGGTAACCACAGATACAACAAACTCCAAATGAACATGAATATGTGATTTTCCCCTAGATACTTCAGATTTACAAAAAGGCTTAAAAAGAAATACTTTTACACTATTAGCTAATGAATATTTACAGTTTGCTATTTATGAAATAAGCTTCCATTGTATTCTGTCCACCTTGAAGGTGATGACGGCCTTTATATTAATGCTAATTTGCTTACAAATGGTTAGCAAGAAGCAGGACTCGTGAAAATCAGGCTGGAATGTTTAGAGCAGGAGAGGGCCACACCGAGTGAGTTACAGGTGTGCAGACAAATGGAGCAGTTGTGTTCACGAGACTCCATGAGCCGCTGTGAGCCATGTTGAATGCTTGGCTCTGTGTATGATATTTTTTGGTTCCATCAACTTGAAAGTGCTATGTTTTGCTTTTGTCATTATGTAATCATGTTGAGTTCATGAAATGACGGATAATTGAGAATCATCGTTTTATTGCTTCTGTTCAGACTCTCCAAAAATGACCTGATTTCTTTTTTTTAAAAAAAACTTTTTTTTTTGGCTGCTTCTATTGGTCTTTCATTTCTTTCCATCTTTGTTCTTTGGCCAGTGTGGGCTTCCCATCGCGGTGGCCTCTCTCGTTGCAGAGCACTGGCTCTGGGCACCCACGCTCCAGAGTGCTGGCTCGGTAGTTGGACACATCAGTCCAGCCACTCCGCGGCACGTGGGATCCTCCCAGGCCAGGGATCGAACCGGTGCCCCTTGCACTGCAAGGTGGTGTGTTTACCCACTGGACCACCACGGAAGGCACCATGACCTGATTTCTTGATGCCAAGGGACCTTTCTTCATTTGAAGAAAATACTGTTTATGTTATGTGGTATTTTGGTATGAATCACATGCAGTTTCCTAATATTGGGTTTCCCAAATGACTAAATTCTCCATTTTCCTGAGTATTATTTGGTATATTTTCTGCACTGGTTATTAATTCAGTCAGTCAAATCCATCAGTCATGTCTGACTCTTTGTGACCCCACTGATGACCTATGGAATTCTCCAGGCAAGAATACTAGAGTGGATAGCCGTTCCTTTAAAAGAGGTAAAATTGTGGCATAGCTTTGTCTCCTATTTTGAATAATCTGGAGATGGATATTCTTTGCTTATCTTTTATTCCTTTTTCTAAATTATTTCTGTATATGTCTCCTTGTTTTCTCAAAACATATTTTAATCAAGCGCCTAAGCCTTTTCCTTTCATCTTGACTTCAAGAGCTGAGCTTATGTGTAGTGTAACTGAGCTGGAATCAGACTCTGGGACCAGTTTTTTTTCCATAGGGCTTGAGCTTCCCACGTGGCTCAGTGGTAAAGAATCTCCTGCTAAATAGACACCGGTTCGATCGCTGGGTTGGGAAGATGCCCTGGAGAAGGAAATGACTTTGATACCTACAAGCATCTGGGCATGTTATTTAAATTTTTTGGGCCTTAGTTTCCTCGTCAGAAGAAGAATAATAGCCATCCTTACCTTATAGAGTTGTTTCAACATTAAATGAGGTCACACATGAGACAATTTGCATCAAGGTTTGGTACATTACAAGCATAGTATAATCATTAGATGTTATTATTATTATTGCTAATAATAACAATAAAACAAACAAAAACCAGAAGTTTAAAAAACTTTTGTCCCAAACTGGCCATTTTTCTGGTGTGCTGATAAATTAATGAGTGTGTTCATCTGCGCACTCACAGGGTTTTCTTAAAAGACGTTCACCTCAAGAAGCTGGAGTTCTTCGGCAGCTGTACACCAAGTCATTTCCAGATGTGTATCGCTTCAGTGTTCAGAACTTAGAGCACCAGATGGAGATCCTGGAGGCCTTTGTGATCATGCAAAGCATCAACATGCTTCAAGGCCTCATCCCTCCCAAGGTAAATCCCTCAGCTTTCTAGAAATTTCTCTCTTGTTAGCTGAGCTGCACTTTGCAGAGTGCAAGATTGAAATTGATTCTTAGAGCCATAGGAGAAGGGGAAGGATTCAAACATGGACCTCACATATTAATGTTTTGTGTTCTTTTTTTTCCCCCATTTATTTATTTAACAAAACAAGCCATGGTTTGTATTGATAGTTTGGTGGCAGGTTCACAGTCATCTGAAAAGATTCTCAATTTATTTCCAGTATTCCCACAGATCCATTCTGCATGTATTTATTCTCCAGTTTTATTCATCTTTTCCTCCTTGTTTTGGGGAAAACTGTTTGTTATCCCTTTTAGATCTTTACTTAAATTTTCATTAAAACATCAAAGCCAAGTCTTGGTTTGAGAATTAAGTCGTTAAACGGAAAGTTTCTTCTGTGCTCAGGAGCAAGGTGGGGAGGTCACGTCGGAGCACCTGGGGAGACTGTACGTCTTCTCCCTGATGTGGAGCGTTGGGGCGGTGCTGGAGCTGACCGGCCGGCGCCGCCTGGAGCACTGGCTGCGCTCCCAGGAGCTGATGGCCCTGGACCTGCCGCCCGTCGCGGGGCCTGACGACACCATGTTTGACTATTATGTCGCGTCTGATGGTGAGTCCCCGGCTTCCATCCATCCATCACACGTGGCACCTTTTTTTTTTTTTTTTTTTACATGTCTAATATTTACACTCACTCTACCTATCTACATATCTATCTATATTTCTAAGTGGTAATCAAAACTCTTTGCTGTAAAATTGAAATAGAAATGTTCCTGTATGTGTGAAAGAGTGCCTGTTGTTTCTTTTTCACATATTTATTTCAGTTTGGTTCCAAATGCACATTTTCTTGTGGCTAAATATATTGTATACTGAACTTTTAATGAATGAAAAGCAAATTTAAAAAATCCCCAAATCAGATCCATTTCAGCTATTCATTTCATATAATCAGCAACTTACACAAAATTTAAAGTGTGAAGTGTATTTTTGTCAAATAGGTGTGGATATTTATAAATGTACTTAAAGTTTATTTATGTGCCTACATATTTATAAACTGCACATGTACACATATGTGTACTATATTTATATACAGTATTTGTATATGGCATCCTATAATTTTTTTTAAAAAAAACTTTCATTTTACTTTTAACTTTTACAGAGTTTTGTTGTTTACAGATATGTATGTTCCCAGATTAGTCATATGTATATCCCCCCCATCCCTCCCCTCCTGACCATCACAAAGCACTCCTACAGGATCTCCTTTTCTCCTAGAGCAATGACTATAGCTATTTTCTTCACATATGATCTATAATGTTTTATTTTTGATTTTGCAATTAGAGAAGTATGTAATGAAAATGATTTTAGGTACATACTACTATCACTGCCCTGTTTTTTAAAAATTTGCCAATTTAGCAGAAGTACTGTAATGAAAAATGAACGATCCGTTACTTAAATTTTCATTAAAACATCAAAGCCAAGTCTTGGTTTGAGAATTAAGTCGTTAAACGGAAAGTTTCTTCTGGGGAGAAACCCAACTGGGAGACTGTACGTCTTCTCCCTGATGTGGAGCGTTGGGGCGGTGCTGGAGCTGACCGGCCGGCGCCGCCTGGAGCACTGGCTGCGCTCCCAGGAGCTGATGGCCCTGGACCTGCCGCCCGTCGCGGGGCCTGACGACACCATGTTTGACTATTATGTCGCGTCTGATGGTGAGTCCCCGGCTTCCATCCATCCATCACACGTGGCCCCTTTTTTTTTTTTACATGTCTAATATTTACACTCACTCTACCTATCTACATATCTATCTATATTTCTAAGTGGTAATCAAAACTCTTTGCTGTAAAATTGAAATAGAAATGTTCCTGTATGTGTGAAAGAGTGCCTGTTGTTTCTTTTTCACATATTTATTTCAGTTTGGTTCCAAATGCACATTTTCTTGTGGCTAAATATATTGTATACTGAACTTTTAATGAATGAAAAGCAAATTTAAAAAATCCCCAAATCAGATCCATTTCAGCTATTCATTTCATATAATCAGCAACTTACACAAAATTTAAAGTGTGAAGTGTATTTTTGTCAAATAGGTGTGGATATTTATAAATGTACTTAAAGTTTATTTATGTGCCTACATATTTATAAACTGCACATGTACACATATGTGTACTATATTTATATACAGTATTTGTATATGGCATCCTATAATTTTTTTTAAAAAAAACTTTCATTTTACTTTTAACTTTTACAGAGTTTTGTTGTTTACAGATATGTATGTTCCCAGATTAGTCATATGTATATCCCCCCCATCCCTCCCCTCCTGACCATCACAAAGCACTCCTACAGGATCTCCTTTTCTCATAGAGCAATGACTATAGCTATTTTCTTCACATATGATCCTATAATGTTTTATTTTTGATTTTGCAATTAGAGAAGTATGTAATGAAAAATGATTTTAGGTACATACTACTATCACTGCCCTGTATTTTTATACATACTTTATGTTATTAAAAGCCTCTTGAGAGAGTCCCTTGGACAGCAAAGAGAGAGGTCAAGCCAGTCAGTCCTAAAGGAAATATACCCTGAATATTCACTGGAAGGACTGATGCTAAAGCTGAAGCTCCAATGCTTTGGCCACTTGATGCGAAGAGCTGACTCATTGGAAAAGACCCTGATGCTGGGAAAGACTGAGGGGAAGAGAAGGTGACAGCGGAGGATGAGATGGTTGGATGGCATCACTCACTCATTGAACACGAATTTGAGTAAATTCGAGAAGATAGTGAATGACAAGGGAAGCCTTACGTGCTGCAGTTCATGGAGTTGCAAATAGTTGGACACAACTTAACAACTGAACAACAACAACACCACATTTAAAAAGAACATTCCAAGATACTTCTTCTATTTCCTAATATTACCACTTTGGAATAGTTCCTTTGGAAATTTTGACTGAGTTAACATATACATAAATAGATGTCTGAATTTAATGGTTTTTATTTTGTGAGGAGCTTTTGGAAGATGGCTTCATGAGATGTCAAAGATGTCTGCTCTTTATAATTAGGAATTAAATTATTAATAGGAATACAAAGACATAAGTGTTCTGTGTTCACCCCAGGTAAATGGATGCACTGGAACACATGTACTGAGGAATATGTCTATCCGTCTGATACCACCCCTGAGTATGGCTCCATCCTGGTGCCAAATGTGGACAATGTGAGAACCGACTTCCTAATTAGAACCATTGCTAAACAGGGCAAGGTATGACTCTATTGCTTTTATTAAAAATGACACATTTAGGGCTTCCCTGGTGGTCCAGTGGGTAAAGAGTCCTATAATTTTTAAAAAAAACTTTCATTTTACTTTTAACTTTTACAGAGTTTTGTTGTTTACAGATATGTATGTTCCCAGATTAGTCATATGTATATCCCCCCCATCCCTCCCCTCCTGACCATCACAAAGCACTCCTACAGGATCTCCTTTTCTCATAGAGCAATGACTATAGCTATTTTCTTCACATATGATCCTATAATGTTTTATTTTTGATTTTGCAATTAGAGAAGTATGTAATGAAAAATGATTTTAGGTACATACTACTATCACTGCCCTGTATTTTTATACATACTTTATGTTATTAAAAGCCTCTTGAGAGAGTCCCTTGGACAGCAAAGAGAGAGGTCAAGCCAGTCAGTCCTAAAGGAAATATACCCTGAATATTCACTGGAAGGACTGATGCTAAAGCTGAAGCTCCAATGCTTTGGCCACTTGATGCGAAGAGCTGACTCATTGGAAAAGACCCTGATGCTGGGAAAGACTGAGGGGAAGAGAAGGTGACAGCGGAGGATGAGATGGTTGGATGGCATCACTCACTCATTGAACACGAATTTGAGTAAATTCGAGAAGATAGTGAATGACAAGGGAAGCCTTACGTGCTGCAGTTCATGGAGTTGCAAATAGTTGGACACAACTTAACAACTGAACAACAACAACACCACATTTAAAAAGAACATTCCAAGATACTTCTTCTATTTCCTAATATTACCACTTTGGAATAGTTCCTTTGGAAATTTTGACTGAGTTAACATATACATAAATAGATGTCTGAATTTAATGGTTTTTATTTTGTGAGGAGCTTTTGGAAGATGGCTTCATGAGATGTCAAAGATGTCTGCTCTTTATAATTAGGAATTAAATTATTAATAGGAATACAAAGACATAAGTGTTCTGTGTTCACCCCAGGTAAATGGATGCACTGGAACACATGTACTGAGGAATATGTCTATCCGTCTGATACCACCCCTGAGTATGGCTCCATCCTGGTGCCAAATGTGGACAATGTGAGAACCGACTTCCTAATTAGAACCATTGCTAAACAGGGCAAGGTATGACTCTATTGCTTTTATTAAAAATGACACATTTAGGGCTTCCCTGGTGGTCCAGTGGGTAAAGAGTCCGCCTTGCAGTGCAAGGGGCACCGGTTCCATCCCTGGCCCGGGAAGATCCCACGTGCCGTGGAGCGGCTGGACCGGTGTGTCCTTTTATGAGCCAGTGTTCTGGAGCGCTTGCGCCCAGAGTCGGTACTCTGTGGCAAGAGAGGCCACGGTGATGGGAGGCCCACAGAGGCCAAAGAATAAAGATGGATGAAAATAAATAAATAAAAGACCAATAAAATAAAATAGGCCAAAATTTTAAAAAATGACACATTTAAAAATATCACTTGAACACATGGAGCATCTTGCATTCATTTTAGAATGTTTTATGTTGCTGTTTACAATAAATAAAAGTATTACCCAAATTAGTATGCTACTACTTTTATATTCCTCAATGACAATATTAGGGGCTTCACTTGACAAACACTTTATTGTATTTCTTGGATTTCTTTCTCAACTTCTGTTGTAGGCTGTGCTGTTAATTGGTGAACAAGGAACAGCCAAGACAGTCACTATCAAAGGATTTATGTCAAAATATGATCCTGAAAGCCACATGATCAAGAGTCTGAACTTTTCTTCTGCAACCACCCCACTGATGTTTCAGGTACTGGCTCTTTGATGCTGCTCATTAAGCCCGGGTTTGTGATAAACTTTGAAGAGGCTTAAATCTCGTGACTGTTCTGATGTACCCACTGAATTTCATCTGCATCTTTACAGCCATCATCAGTCCTCTACGCATGTCTTCTGGATTCTCTATTACTCAAATGAAAGAGTTCCTGTGACCCCTTAGTTTTGATAATTCTCTGGAATGACTCACAGAATTCAGGAAAATGCTAAGCTTCTGATTATGGTTCTATTATAAAGGATAGGAATTGGAATAAGCCAAAGGAAAAAATATATAGGGCAAGGTTTGAGAGGGTCCAGAATGGGAACCTTCTTTGTCACAGGCTGTATTTACTCTCCAGGCCCCTCTGTGTTCATCAGCGACCAGGAAGCTCACCTGAGCCCCAATGACTGGAGTCTTTACTGACGTTTTATTGCATAAGCATGATCTATTGGCCACGTGATTGAAGTCAGTCTCCAAACCCCTACCCCAGGAGATCAGCAGATACATGGTTTAAAGCTCTAACACTCTTAATCATATGGCTAGTCTTTCTGGCATAAGTGGTCTGAGAGGCCCACTATGGATAACAAAGACATCCTTTTTATTCAGTAATTCCAATAATTTAAAGGCTTCTTCTTAGCAACCAGGAACAAAAGCTAGTCAAATCCTTAGTGTATATCAAGGGGTTGGTGCATATTTTTGCCAGTAACTCTTGGTAATACTAGAGTTTCCTAGGTGGCGACAGTGGTAAAGAATCCAACTGCCAATGCAAGGGACACAAGAGATCCTTCAGTCCTTGGGTCAGAAAGATCCCCTGGAGAAGAAATGGCAACTTGCTCCAGTATTCTTGCCTGGGAAATTTCATGGGCAGAGTAGCATGGTGGGCTGCTTATGGCATCAGAAGGAGTCCAGACCTGTGCTTTATATGTCTATAACATGAAATATTTATTCATTTCCTAGAAAAAGGCACACATAGTCTGGAAAGCATCCTGTTTATTAATATACAAATTCATAAACCATGTAATAAATATTAGAAGAATAGTAAAGCAGATTTTCAAAACATTAACATCTGTATTCTCTAGGGTTCCATTGTTGGATTCACAGCTAATAACCTTTAACCCACATCTTTTCTGTCCTTCCGTAAGAAGTGGTCTCAGCACTTCCCTGTTTGTTTTCCTGTTCAGAGACATCACAGGATCATCTGCTCTGTTTAATGCCTGTTTTGACTGCTAAGCATCAGAGCTTCTTCATAAGTTTTAGACTCATTAGTTTTAGAAAGCTTTCAATTAGCCAAACTGCTGTAATTAACTTTCTCACAATAATTTTCAGCCATTCATGCTAAACAAGGGGTGATGGAGCTGAGCATTTGTCTCCTATTTGTTTGGATCCAAACCAAGTTGAGATTGTAGATGAGAGAATAGATATTGTTTGCCCTCTCTTGTTACCACGATGGCACACGGGTCAAAAACACGTCTGTCCAATAGAAGTGGTCTGCCTGCCCTCCTCCCTCCCCAACCCACTCCCCCCCATAAAAAAGATATTTAAAAAAAACACGTCTGTTATTGGGCAGGTTGTTTTCGTCGGAGCTTCCTTTGGTTTCACCATGGTGTCACTTTCACATGTTTTATCAGTGGAAGGACAGACTCTATGTCCTGTTTCGCCTGGGACTGCCCAGGTAACGTCTGTTGTCTCAGATAAATAGTGAAAAGTATCCACATCACTAACTAAAGTATGAAGTTTGAACAAAAATTACAAGGTCACCCTATTTTTAGCTGAGAGAATTCAGGCGGTCTTTTAAGAGAGAGGATTCTCTTTTATCCCTAAAATAAATACTGTTTAATTTTTTTTTTTATTTTTTAAAACAATTCACACATATATTTAAAAATGTAAATAAGACAGAAAATAAGACGAAAGTGAAACTTTCTTAAGACATTTATTTATTTAAAAAATAATCTTGAAGTGTTTTGACTGCAACAACCGTCTTATAAATGCTTACACAACAGGAAGTTTTTTTTTTTTTAATAATACATTTTTTTTTGGCCACTTCTGTTGATCTTTCACTTAATTATCTTTGTTCTTTGGTCTGTGTTGGCCTCCCATCGCAGCAGCCTCTCTCGTCACAGAGCACCAGCTCTGGGCGCATGTGTTCCAGAGCTCCGGCTTGGTAGTTGGACACATTTGTTCAGCCTCTCTGTGGCACGTGGGATCTTCCTAGGCCAGGGATCAAACCAGTGCCTCTTGCACTGCAATGCGATGTCCTTACCCACTGGACCACCAGGGAAGCCCCAAGTTTTGTTTTTTAAAAATGAGAATTGTCAAGCTTTCCTGGTGGTCCAGAGGTTAGGAGTCTACCTTGCAATGCAGGGGACACCAGTTCAGTCCCTGGTCTGGGAAGATCCCCTGTGTTGCTTAGAATGGCATTCCTCAATTCCATGCCTAAGTCTGTCTGGATGACTAATCTTATCTGTTTTTTATGTCTAAAATGGCACGATCACAACTGGGGTTCACTCTAATATTCCGTGTGTGAGAGTTAAACACACAGGACTCCAGGTTAGAATCTTTGGTGTGGGGCCAAGGATGGCTTAAGGTGATGTGATACTGGCTATTATTCTTCTATTTCAGTGTCCCATTGTTCTCTGTTCTCAGAGAACAGCATAAACTGCCCTTAGTCCAGGCCCTTGCTAGAGATTTCCACCTTTTATCAATAAGCTGGGTTGAAAGAAGTGACTTTTATGAAAGATCATCCATCTAAGTCAATATTTCACAGATTATGTTTGGCTAATAGTCTCTTGGGGATTCCCTGGTGACACAGTGGTGACGAATTCGCCTGCTAATGCAGGAGATTTTATTCCTGGTTCGAGAAGAGCGGCTGGAGAAGGAAATGGCAACCCACGGCAGTATTCTTGCCTGGAAAATCCCTTGGACATAGGAGCCTGTAAATGGTCTACAGTCCATGGGGTCACAAAAAAGTTGGACACAACCTAGAGACTAATCAGCAACAACTCTAATTCAGAGAGATTGTTTTTGGGCTCAGAAATGGCTATTTTAGAGATGCAAATAAGAATCTCTTAATGAACATTGCAAATCAGTCTGAGAGGAGCATCATTTTATGGTATGTGTTTTGTTAACTAAGTATGAATGAATGAAGGCCTTGATGGACTGGAACAGACAGAAAAGGAGTGTTTAGAACGAGACTGGAGAAGTGAGCAGAGTGCATCACGGTGTTCTTTGTAAGCCACTAATAATGAACCATGAGGATATGAGCAGGATTACATCACCACTACGAAATTCATTCCTGTTGCTGATGGAAGAGATAGGGCTATGTTCAGAGAGACTGGAGAGGAGATGGTTATAAGATACATTGATACATTCAAATTGGGGTTGAGAAGCAGAACATGCAAGATTTGTTTCAGGTTGAATGGATATTGTTGGAGGAAGGGATAGGAGAGAGAGGAAAAAGCTAAGATGATTCCCGAGTTTCTTGTCTTTATTGATCTTTGTGTCAGTTATTTACTGATAAACATACCATACCAGACATCTTTCTAGACACCAAGGAGGTAGTGATGTATAAGGTTAGCAAGGTGCCTGCCCTTCTTGTATTCTAGTGGGTGAGACAGACAATACTCATAAGTGAATCTTCCTATTTGATTTTATCAACTGGACTATATTTATCACCAGAATGATGGAGACCAGGGAGGAGGTGGGTGGCAGAATATTGCACATATGTTCAGTAACTGATTTCTCTGGGGAGAGAGAAGTGTCTAGACAAAATTATAAATCCTACCATATGAAAGTGTTAGTCCTTCAGTCGTGTCTGACTCTTGGTGACGCCATGAACTGTAGCCTGTCAGACTCCTCTGTTCATGGGGTTTTCCAGGCAAGAATACTAGAGTGGATTGCCGTTTCCTTCTTCAGGGGATCTTCTCAACCCAGGCATTGAACCCAGGTTTTCTGGCTTGCAGGCAGATACCTTACTGTCTGAGCCACTCGGGAAGCCCATCATATAGTACATGGTATATATCTTTTAAAGAAGTTTCCAGGCCTGACTGGGGGAAGGTTGGGTAATTTAGAAGGTTGTGACATTCAGTCATATGAGAAGGACAACGAACTAATTTATGGCATATTGTACAGAGAGGAGGAGAAACAGTAAAAAGCAAGATTTGAATTATAATAGAACTTAGCCATATTGGAGGGGCTTCCTAGGTGGCACTAGTAGTAAAGAACCCACCTGCCAATGCAGGAGATGTAAGAGACTCAGGTTTGATCCCTGGAAGAGGATCCCCTGAAGGAGGGCATGGCGGCCCACTCCAGTATTCTTGCCTAGAGAAGTACCTGGACAGAGGAGCCTGCTGGCCACAGTCCATGGTATCACAAAGCATTGGACATGACTGACTAGCACACATACATATATCCCTTCTTTTTTTGGATTTCCTTCCAATTTAGATCACCACAGAGCGCTGAATGGAGTTCCCTGTGCTCTACAGTACGGTCTCATTAGTACTGATTTTAATGCATGGCATTAATAGTATATATATGCCAGTCCCAATCTCCCAGTTCATTCTATCCCTCCCTTTCCCTTTATCAATAATGTAAAACATAAGACAGAGTGGAGGTATATTGAAGTAAAATGCATTCTCCACCTACCCATAAAACGTTTTGTTAGTTTATGAAGAGCAAACCAGTTAAAATGACATTAACCATCCTACAGATATTAGGTAGGTGCCAATGTAGTTGCTGTTTTTGCACTGTTGAAATTTGCCATTTGATATTGAAATGCCTTCTTAAATAAGATGGTTATGTTATACATCATTTTAATGTGCACTTCTCACTTTATTTTTTTGCTTTATTTATTTTTTTCTCACTTTATTTTATTGCTGCTTATATTTATTGTACACTATGGAATTGATGTTAGAGAAAAAGCAAATTTGAGTGATTTTCTTATTTGAGTTCAAAATGGGTTGTGAAGCAGTGAAGACAGCTCACAACATCAACAACACACTTGTTTGAGGACCTGCTAAAAATGTACAGTGCAGTGGTGGTTCAAGACATTTTGCAAAGGAGCCTTGAAGTTGAAGACCATAGTGGCCGGCCATCAGAGGATGACAGCAACCAATTAAGCGCAGTCATTAAAGCCGATCCTCTTATAACTACATGAGAAGTTGCTGAGAACTCAACATCGACCGTTTTATGATTATTTGACATTTGAAGCAAATTGGAAAGGTGAAAAAGCTCTATAAATGGGTGCCTTATGAGCTGACTGCAAATTAAAAAGATAGTCATTTTAAAGTATTGTCATTTTAAAGTATTCTGTGTAAGAACAATGAACCATTTCTCTTTTGAATTGTGATGTATGATGAAAAGTGGGTTTTATATGACCACCAGTGATGACCAGCTCAGTGGCTGGACTGAGAAGAAGCTGCAAAGTACTTCCCATAGCTAAACTTGCAGCAAAACATCGTCATGGTCACTGTTTGGTGGTCTGCTGCTGGTCTGATCCACTACAGCTTTCGGAATCCCAGGGAAACCCTTACATCTAAGTATGCTTAACAAATCGATGAGATACACCAAAAACTACAACGCCTGCAACTGGCATTGGGCAACAGACAGGGCCCGGTTCTTCTCCATGACAGTGCCCAACATCACACAACCAATGCTTCAAAAGTTGAACAACTTGGGCTACGAAGGTTTGCCTCATCCACCATATTCACCCGACCTCTCGCCAGTCAACTGCAACTTTTTGTAGGGATAAGCACTTCCAAAACCAGCAGGAGACAGAAAATGCTTTCCGAGAGTTCATCGAAACCTGAAGCACAGATATTTAACCTACATGAAGAAACCAACTTATTTCTCATTGTCAAAATGTATTTATTGTAATGATTCCTATTTTGGTTAATTCAGATGTGTTTGAGCCTAGTTATAATGAGTTAAATTTAATGGTCCAAAACCGCAATTACATTTGCACCAACTTAATAATGAAATAAGACCAAGATAGAAACAAAATTTATACAACTGTTCTTGTAAAACTGTCCACTTTAGCCATTTCAGATTGTAAGTTTCCATCATCATTTTAATGGATAGTACCAAAGATGTGAACATTTTCACCGTTTTTAAATGGAAAGATACATAAATATATCACATTCCATTCATTTACAAAACAAGCTTCCCATGACAACAGTGCAGTGGTAAGAAGAATTTCATATACCCCTAACATAAAAGAAAACCATTTAAAATAATGTACTAGGCTAACTTTAGCTCTCCTTTTCAATGACTTTAAGTGGATAAAGCAATTAGTAATCTCTTGTCAGCTCCCTATGGCAGAGAGACTATTTCCAGATAGTCTCTCATCCGTTGATGGGAACTCATAGGCATATGAAGATTTTATTTTTTAGGGGGCCTTCTAAGAGCTAAAAGCCATGGATGGAACAGGTGAAGCAGCACGGATTAACAGCCACTTGCCTACACTTTCTTCCTCTTCATTATGACCCTGAGTGATAGTCCCTTAGTCATGTCTGACCCTTTGCGATACCATGGACTATGCCTGCCGGGCTCCTCTGTCAGTGGAATTCTCAAGGCCATTTCCTTCTCCACATTATGACCCTAATTTCTTTGAAATAGCAGGACATTACTAGTAAACTATATATATATATATATATATACACATACATATATATATATAAAATTAAAAAACTAAATGGCAAAACCAAAAAGGGAGAAAAATTGAGTAGTTTGTGAACCCAGAAACTGAGATTTCTTCCTCTGTTTAGAAGTGCTGCCCATTAAACAGTTAGTGAAAACCATATCCCTGGACTGGTGTCTCCCACTGCACTTCCCCACTTGATGATCTAGAGCATCATAACATTAGCATATCCAGATACAGACGTCTCTTCCTCCTCACAAAGTCTGCACCTGCTCATGGCTGCTCCTCTCTGGGATTAGCGCCAACTACCTAGCTGCCTCATCCAAACATTTCCATATCCAACATGGATGTGTGCAGTTATTCTAAATCACTTCAGTCATATCCAACTCTCTGTAACCCTATGGACTGTAGCCTGCCAGGCTCCTCTGCTCATGGGATTCTGTAGGCAAGAATACTGGAGTGGGTTGCCATTTCCTTCTCCAGGGATCTGCCAACCTGGGTGTCAAATCTGGGTCTCCTGCATTGCAGGCACTTTTTTTTCCTCTCACTGTCTGAGCCACAAGGGATATATGCATGTCCGTAGCTAATTCACTTTGCTGTACAATAGAAATCAACACAACCAATAAAAAAATAGGTCTCATCTAAAAATTTACATTGATTAGCACTTTAGTGATTTCTAAATTAGACTATATTTTCAAAGGTTGTAAACATTCTGCAAGAAAATTTGGGTACCTTGTGTCCTGTTTTCCAGACTTAAGGGACATTTTGGGGTTTTTATGAGTAATTTCTGTCATTTCAAAGATTCCTGGAATTTAAACTAATTAACCTTGTCAGGGAATATTTTCACAGTTTCTGTTGATTTCTTCATTTAACAGAGGACAATAGAGAGCTATGTGGATAAACGCATGGGCACAACATACGGTCCTCCAGCAGGAAAGAAGATGACAGTTTTTATTGATGATGTGAATATGCCGATCATTAATGAATGGGGAGACCAGGTATCCATCAGTCCTATTGCACACTTTGTCTAGTTCATCACTGATTTATTTTTGATAAGTAAATGTTTTTCTGTGTTTTCAACTTGCATTTCCTAAATTCCAATAAAGTCCATTATTTAAGTCCTGGGATAGGAAGGAATGACCTTTTAATTCTGAAAGTTGTGTTTCTTAGGTTACTAATGAGATAGTCCGGCAGCTGATGGAACAGAATGGATTTTATAATCTAGAGAAGCCTGGGGAGTTTACCAGCATTGTGGACATCCAGTTTTTAGCAGCTATGATCCATCCTGGGGGCGGACGCAATGATATACCACAGAGACTCAAGCGGCAGTTCTCGATATTTAACTGCACGCTGCCCTCTGAAGCTTCTGTGGACAAGATCTTTGGTAAGATGAATGTCAGGGGGCTGTGGGAGGGGAGGATCCCTGCTTGGGTTCCAATGAAAAAATACCTACCCAGAGGGCCAGTCAGAAAGGGGGCACTGGATGCTTCCTTAAGTCTATTGCCTTCATCACTCTTGAGTGTTTTTTGTTTATAAAAGTGTTTTTTGTTTATAAAAACATTCATTATGTATGTACTGAGTTGGGTGTCTAGGTAGATCTTTCCTACCTATGTATTTCTTTTTTTTTTAAATATAACTTTATTTATTTACTTATTTTTGGCTATGCTGGTTCTTTGTTGCTGCTCAGGCTTTTCTCTAGTTGAGGAGAGTAGGGACGACTCTTCATTGCAGTGTCTTCTCTTATAGCGGAGCATGGATTCACGGGTGCACGGGCTAGAGTAGTTGTGGTTCCCCAGCTCTGGGGCACAGGCTCAACAGTTGTGGGGCATAGGCTTAGGTGCTCTAGGGCATGTGAGATCTTCCTGGACCAGGGCTCGAACCCTTGTCTCCTGCATTGGCAGGAGGATTCTTTACCACTGAGCCACAAGGGAAGCTCTACCGATATATTTCTTTGAGAAACTGGCACTGGCTTGTTAAGCCAAGAAGTTAAACATTAAGTGGTCTTAGACATGATGAGACATTTTCTTCATGGATGTGCATCCTCGAGGTCTGGATTGATAGAATTCCATACTAGTGGTTTATGTAGTTAATACCAAACCAACATATACCATCATTTTAGCCAAAGAAGTATCAATATTACACAGAGTGGGGATTAGCCATTTCATTACTTGCATTTCCTAAATTCCAATAAAGTCCATTATTTAAGTCCTGGGATAGGAAGGAATGACCTTTAATTCTGAAAGTTGTGTTTCTTAGGTTACTAATGAGATAGTCCGGCAGCTGATGGAACAGAATGGATTTTATAATCTAGAGAAGCCTGGGGAGTTTACCAGCATTGTGGACATCCAGTTTTTAGCAGCTATGATCCATCCTGGGGGCGGACGCAATGATATACCACAGAGACTCAAGCGGCAGTTCTCGATATTTAACTGCACGCTGCCCTCTGAAGCTTCTGTGGACAAGATCTTTGGTAAGATGAATGTCAGGGGGCTGTGGGAGGGGAGGATCCCTGCTTGGGTTCCAATGAAAAAATACCTACCCAGAGGGCCAGTCAGAAGGGAGCACTGGATGCTTCCTTAAGTCTATTGCCTTCATCACTCTTGAGTGTTTTTTGTTTATAAAAGTGTTTTTTGTTTATAAAAACATTCATTATGTATGTACTGAGTTGGGTGTCTAGGTAGATCTTTCCTACCTATGTATTTCTTTTTTTTTTAAATATAACTTTATTTATTTACTTATTTTTGGCTATGCTGGTTCTTTGTTGCTGCTCAGGCTTTTCTCTAGTTGAGGAGAGTAGGGACGACTCTTCATTGCAGTGTCTTCTCTTATAGCGGAGCATGGATTCACGGGTGCACGGGCTAGAGTAGTTGTGGTTCCCCAGCTCTGGGGCACAGGCTCAACAGTTGTGGGGCATAGGCTTAGGTGCTCTAGGGCATGTGAGATCTTCCTGGACCAGGGCTCGAACCCTTGTCTCCTGCATTGGCAGGAGGATTCTTTACCACTGAGCCACAAGGGAAGCTCTACCGATATATTTCTTTGAGAAACTGGCACTGGCTTGTTAAGCCAAGAAGTTAAACATTAAGTGGTCTTAGACATGATGAGACATTTTCTTCATGGATGTGCATCCTCGAGGTCTGGATTGATAGAATTCCATACTAGTGGTTTATGTAGTTAATACCAAACCAACATATACCATCATTTTAGCCAAAGAAGTATCAATATTACACAGAGTGGGGATTAGCCAGAGTCTGTTCCTCAGATCAGGGTCGTAATAAATTGTTGATTGATTACATGTGTAGTATTTCAGAAATAAACTCATCCAAGAAACATTAGCACAATTGATAACCATAATTATCTAACCGAGTAATGAAAATGAGCTTAGAAACTGATTAAGGAATCACTCTTTGCAGAGAAAAAGTGTAAAGTTATACACGCATTTATGTTAGGTATTAATTTACCATTGCTGAAACTGCAACTGAGGAAAAACTAATTAGAATTACCCTAATTAACTTCTGGCAGACTTGAATAAGAGTCTTCTTAGTGCCTTAGGGTAGTGGAGTTGGCAATATCTGCCTTCAGTCACAGCAGTGGGCAAAGGTTTGAAACCAAATGACATGGGACATATCTAAACTTGAGAGAAGTAAAATGGACCAGAAAGAATGACTGTTAACACTTTTAATTATCCTTCTTTGCCTGGAAAATTTTACCTATAAAGTAGATTAAAATATTGTATAATGCATGGAAAGACAACAAAAGAATGGAGACATCTTAGAAAATTCATGTAACCTCTCTTTTTCTTATGCTCATCTAAGCCAACTTTATATATTCATCATTGTTACCCATTTAATAATATTGAATTAGCTCAGCTAGAGTTTTCAGCAGGATTTCCTAGTCAGCTTTTCAGTAATTGAATGCTAGCTTGCTTGAATCTATACCTGCTTTTTTGGTTTAAAAAATCCCCAAAGAACATTTATTAATTGACACTCCTTTAATGTGTGGTTAACTGTTAAAATGTGTCATTATATTTGTATAATGGTTTTCATTTTAATTTGGTTGTTTTCACCTCTCAGTTAATTAATTTTTCAGGGATTCTTACCACTGAGCCACAAGGGAAGCTCTACCGATATATTTCTTTGAGAACTGGCACTGGCTTGTTAAGCCAAGAAGTTAAACATTAAGTGGTCTTAGAGATGATGAGACATTTTCTTCATGGATGTGCATCCTCGAGGTCTGGATTGATAGAATTCCATACTAGTGGTTTATGTAGTTAATACCAAACCAACATATACCATCATTTTAGCCAAAGAAGTATCAATATTACACAGAGTGGGGATTAGCCAGAGTCTGTTCCTCAGATCAGGGTCGTAATAAATTGTTGATTGATTACATGTGTAGTATTTCAGAAATAAACTCATCCAAGAAACATTAGCACAATTGATAACCATAATTATCTAACCGAGTAATGAAAATGAGCTTAGAAACTGATTAAGGAATCACTCTTTGCAGAGAAAAGTGTAAAGTTATACACGCATTTATGTTAGGTATTAATTTACCATTGCTGAAACTGCAACTGAGGAAAAACTAATTAGAATTACCCTAATTAACTTCTGGCAGACTTGAATAAGAGTCTTCTTAGTGCCTTAGGGTAGTGGAGTTGGCAATATCTGCCTTCAGTCACAGCAGTGGGCAAAGGTTTGAAACCAAATGACATGGGACATATCTAAACTTGAGAGAAGTAAAATGGACCAGAAAGAATGACTGTTAACACTTTTAATTATCCTTCTTTGCCTGGAAAATTTTACCTATAAAGTAGATTAAAATATTGTATAATGCATGGAAAGACAACAAAAGAATGGAGACATCTTAGAAAATTCATGTAACCTCTCTTTTTCTTATGCTCATCTAAGCCAACTTTATATATTCATCATTGTTACCCATTTAATAATATTGAATTAGCTCAGCTAGAGTTTTCAGCAGGATTTCCTAGTCAGCTTTTCAGTAATTGAATGCTAGCTTGCTTGAATCTATACCTGCTTTTTTGGTTTAAAAAATCCCCAAAGAACATTTATTAATTGACACTCCTTTAATGTGTGGTTAACTGTTAAAATGTGTCATTATATTTGTATAATGGTTTTCATTTTAATTTGGTTGATTTCACCTCTCAGTTAAAATGTTATGATTTTTTTCCCCTTTCAGGTGTGATTGGGGCTGGATATTACTCTCCCCAAAGAGGTTTCTCAGAAGAAGTGAGAGAATCGGTGATGAAGTTGGTTCCCCTGACACGCCGACTATGGCAGATGACAAAGATTAAGATGCTCCCTACCCCTGAAAAATTCCATTATGTTTTTAACCTTCGAGATCTTTCTAGGATCTGGCAGGGAATGCTGAACACAACTCCAGAGGTTATCAAGGAACCAAATGTAAGTGATGCATAAGAAAGTAAAATGAGCCATTTTGTTATTTATTATAGACTCTAAATACTCTTAGTATAATATAATTTTTAGTGGCATTATGAAAATATTTTGGGATTCTTTAGCATGGAGTTTTTTTTTTCTTTGCGGCTTTTCACTAACATAAGGGGAAAGTATGACACATTTTTTTCTTTAAAAATTCCAATTAAATTTGGTTTATGTTTAAGGAGATAGAGTATACAGTTATTTTCTAATGAGGAGAATAAAGGGAAAATTTGGTTTTGTTTTTTCAGAATTTTCTTATATGAAATAATTCAAAGAACTCCTGGTGATTTTTATTATGTAAGTCTTCATATGATGAACTTCACATTATAAACCTAACATTTAACTTTAAAAAGTAGCTATCCTTTAAAAAAGAAAATTAAATTGGAGGATACTTACTTTGCAATGTTGTGTTGGCTTCTGCCAATGTGAATTCTGCCAATGCACAACAACCTGAATCAACCACATGCCTTGGTTGTCTCTTGACCCTGCGGCCCCTGGTGGCTCACCAGGTTCCTCTGTCTGTGGAACACTCCAGGAGTGGGTTGCCATTTTGTTCCCCAGGGGGATCTTTCCTACCCAGGGATCAAAGGTGGGTCTCCTGAATTGCAGGCAGATTCTTTACCTTCTGAGTCATAAATAAGCATACCTTTATCCCCTCTCTCAGGAGCCTCCCTCCCTTCCCACCCCTCTGGGTCGTCACTTAGCCCCAGGCTGGGCTCCTTGTGTTCTGTAGCTATCTGTTTTTCTGTCCCAGTTGTAAATACTGCTCTCCCTGTTGGTCTCACCCTCTCCTTCCCCGCACTGTGTTCACAAGTCCATCTCTCCATCTGCATCTTGATTCCTGCCCTGTAAATAGGTTCATGAGTACCATTTTTTAGATGCCATATATAGTGGTGTGTGTTAGTTGCTCAGTTGTGTCTGACTCTTTGTGACCCTATGGAGCATGTCGGGCTCCTCTCTGGATTCTCCAGGCAAGAATTCTGGAGTGGGCTGCCATTCCCTTCTCCAGGAGATATATAGCGGTACATGTATGCAATGGAATATTAGCCATAAAAAGGAATGAATTTCAGTCAGTTGAACTGACTGAATGAATTAGAGTTAGTTGAACCTAGAGTCCGTTATACAAAGTAAAGTAAGTCAGAAAGAGAAAAAAACCCCATATATTAATACATATATATGGAATCTAATAATTATCTTTAAAAATAAGCTTTCAAAATTGAGGAACGAAACCGTTTTGTTAGTTGTTATCCGTGATCTTTCTTTTCTATGTAACCTGATTCACTAAAAGTATTACTGAAAGGAGGCGTAAGAGTAGAAAGTTCATTTGAGAGAAAAATGAGCATTTGTAGTACATACGCTTGAATATAACAGTTCCTAGCATTATAAGAATTCTCTTTGAGCTAACAGGAAATTTCTAATATGTAAAATTCAGTATGTAGGTAATATCTAACAATATGTAGTGTGCAAAAATGCATTATGCTTTTTATTTTTTTGCCAAAGTATAGTGTACGTGGGCGGGTGGTTCAGGTGGTAAAGAACCTGCCTGCAGTGCAGGAGGCGCAGGTTGATTCTAGGGTCAGGAAGATCCCCTGGAGAGGGAATGGCAGCCCGCTGCAGTAGTCTTGCCTGGAGAATTCCATGGACTGAGGAAGCTGGTGGGCGACAGTCCATGGGGTCACAAAGAGTCAGACACGGTGGAGGGACTAACATTCATTTTTCTTAGCCTATGTGTAGAGGCTACCGCAACATCAGCCTCTTTTTCAGCCTTTTATGGAGATAAAGGCGGTAGTTAAACAAATAGGTTTTGGGGATTTCTCCACATATATGCACAGAGACAGTTGAAATGTCAACTGAACTGTCGGGAGTACATCAATTGTATAAAAAGGAAAAACAACAAAAAAACAAAACCAGCCCCCTCCGCCCGCCCTGCTTTATCCTGGCTGCTCACAGAGTAGGTAAACACACTGACTGACTGCAAGATGATTCATTTTTGGGAATCTCACTCTCTTTGTTACAGATAATTGGGAATCATTTTAGAAACAATGAGCATATTAACTTGACTTTTTTCCCCTCAGCATTAGTGACAAATTCGTAACGTTGTGGATAGCAGTCTATCAGTAACACTTTTTGAGTAACCATTTTTTGGTGCTTATTTAAAATCAGTGTTAACAGTTCCAGCATTTGGTTTGTCATGAACCTTTGTCTTAACTGAATCATTAAATATGTTTTACTAAACTATTATTTTCTGTCAACAAAATACCCTTTGATAATGAGTACTATAATGGCTTAAAAACCTCCTATCTTGCAAAATGTTACCAAGTTAAGAAATTTCCACTAGTCTTTCATAATAGTGAGCTTAGACAAACTTTGTTATCCTTGCTATTGGAGCAGGTATATTGAACCATTAATTCTGTCAACTTCCAGTTAACTTTGGGCCCTGGATTATCCAGCGTAGGTAACTGGCTTGTGCAAATGGCCCAAATTTTTGTCATAAGTTTCCTCTGCACTATGTTAAGTCAGTATGTCTTTG
The DNA here is from genome assembly GCA_022376925.1 of Tragulus kanchil. Taxonomy (NCBI): domain Eukaryota; kingdom Metazoa; phylum Chordata; class Mammalia; order Artiodactyla; family Tragulidae; genus Tragulus; species Tragulus kanchil. The sequence goes on from JAIOJX010000004.1 coordinate 154,863,152, forward strand.
TAATTATCTCAGTTGCATAGATGAGAGTTGTTTATATACAGCTTTTTATATTATGCTCTGGTCATCATGTACGTGCCTTATCCAAACAGACTAATTGATCGCAAACGTAAGACTTTTATGGAGAGTCAATTTGTTGATTGTTCAGAGTGATTTAGTATTTTGTATAGGAATGGTTTTGTTTTCATTTAAAGGCTGAAAATGAACAGATACTACTCTTTATTTACTATCTGGAGAAGGGCATGGCAACCCACTCCAGTATTCTTGCCTGGAGAATGCCCTGGACAGAGGAGCCGGGTGGGCTGCAGTCCAGGGGGTCACAAAGAGTGGAACACGACTGATGACTGAGCATGAATGAGACTGGTTGGAAATGAAGCTAAATATATTTTAATTTTTTTATTTTATTCTCTTCTATGCATTGTTTAATAGGACAGTTATATTCATGGCCAATTTATTGTATGCCAAGATTATGCAAAACATGTTTTATATCCCTGCATCCTCTGTACTAATGCCAGTAATATCCCCCGTGTCATTTGGAAACCAAAAATGTTCTTTTTTGGTGATCACCTACCAAATGAAAACCATTAGTTCTGGATTTTTTTTTTTTCTAATGTGCTCTGAAAACCTGTTGCTCATGTTAAAAGGAAACCAGTAATGCGAACCTTAACCTTTTAAAATGTTGCATCTTAAATCAGGAACGATGGCCCTTTCTGACACTGTCTTCTTGAATTCCTAACTCTGGGAATAACGGGAATTCATAACACATTTTAATGTTTACTTTGACAGGAGCTGTTAAGGCTGTGGAAGCATGAATGTAAACGTGTTATTGCAGATCGTTTCACGGCGTCTGACGATGTGACCTGGTTTGATGTGACTTTAGTAAACTTGGTGGAGGAGGAGTTTGGGGAGGAGAAAAAACTCTTGGTGGATTGCGGAGTTGACACTTACTTTGTGGATTTCTTGAGAGATGCACCTGAAGCTACAGGTAAACTACTGAAGCGGAATTGGAATTCTCCAAAGGGGTACCCTTTGTGAAGGGATGACCTGATGCAAAGAACTGACTTGTTGGTAAAGACCCTGATGCTGAGAACGTCTGAGGGTAGGAGGAGAAGGGGGCGGCAGAGGACGAGATGGTGGGATGGCGTCACCAACTCAATGGACATGAATTTGAGCAAACTCTGGGAGTTAGTGGAGGTCAGAGCAGCCTGGTGTGTTGCAGTCCGTGAGATCACAAAGAGTCCGAGACGACTCAGCAACTGAACAGCAAACTAAAGGGATATTTGGCGATAGAGGTTCAGTTCAGGGATATATTTCTAGGAATCTTTGTTTTCCTGGGTGTTGAAAATAAAAAGAAAAATCTCTCTCTGTGAGAGAGCCATTGAATACAATTAGAAAGAGGTGGGTGATGTGGAAGCAAGATTTTCTGGTTATGGTTCCATGAAAAATTGACATATACTGTATTACTTTTCTTATGAAAAGAGGTAGTGCTCCAATTGCTTTTTCCCTTCAGAAATAACTGAGCTTAAGTAGAATATTTTCCTTTTATTTAGAAACCACTTCTGATACTGAGGATGAATTTTATGTTAATTTTAATATTAAAAAAGGCATGTTTAAAGCACATGCTATTTCTATGTTATGAATGATTGGAAATAACCAGGCAGCCCCTTACTAGATTTGATAAGAATGTCTGTGATCTGTTGAAAAGGAGCTTTATTTCTGGCTATGCAGTTCGACAGGTCTTTGCATGGAAAGAAGCTGATACAGTTTATTTTAAATCAGGTCACACACATCCAAAAATTTAAAGCTAAGAGCATTCCAATGTGATTAGAATTTATGTGTTTTATTTCCTCTCATTCAGAAGGATAAGTAATTGGATTGACAGGACGTCTGAAACATGAATGTAAACGTGTTATTGCAGATCGTTTCACGGCGTCTGACGATGTGACCTGGTTTGATGTGACTTTAGTAAACTTGGTGGAGGAGGAGTTTGGGGAGGAGAAAAAACTCTTGGTGGATTGCGGAGTTGACACTTACTTTGTGGATTTCTTGAGAGATGCACCTGAAGCTACAGGTAAACTACTGAAGCGGAATTGGAATTCTCCAAAGGGGTACCCTTTGTGAAGGGATGACCTGATGCAAAGAACTGACTTGTTGGTAAAGACCCTGATGCTGAGAACGTCTGAGGGTAGGAGGAGAAGGGGGCGGCAGAGGACGAGATGGTGGGATGGCGTCACCAACTCAATGGACATGAATTTGAGCAAACTCTGGGAGTTAGTGGAGGTCAGAGCAGCCTGGTGTGTTGCAGTCCGTGAGATCACAAAGAGTCCGAGACGACTCAGCAACTGAACAGCAAACTAAAGGGATATTTGGCGATAGAGGTTCAGTTCAGGGATATATTTCTAGGAATCTTTGTTTTCCTGGGTGTTGAAAATAAAAAGAAAAATCTCTCTCTGTGAGAGAGCCATTGAATACAATTAGAAAGAGGTGGGTGATGTGGAAGCAAGATTTTCTGGTTATGGTTCCATGAAAAATTGACATATACTGTATTACTTTTCTTATGAAAAGAGGTAGTGCTCCAATTGCTTTTTCCCTTCAGAAATAACTGAGCTTAAGTAGAATATTTTCCTTTTATTTAGAAACCACTTCTGATACTGAGGATGAATTTTATGTTAATTTTAATATTAAAAAAGGCATGTTTAAAGCACATGCTATTTCTATGTTATGAATGATTGGAAATAACCAGGCAGCCCCTTACTAGATTTGATAAGAATGTCTGTGATCTGTTGAAAAGGAGCTTTATTTCTGGCTATGCAGTTCGACAGGTCTTTGCATGGAAAGAAGCTGATACAGTTTATTTTAAATCAGGTCACACACATCCAAAAATTTAAAGCTAAGAGCATTCCAATGTGATTAGAATTTATGTGTTTTATTTCCTCTCATTCAGAAGGATAAGTAATTGGATTACGGATTTTGAGGAGCAGAGCACAGCTATAGCATTTTGGGGTGTGATGAGGGGTTTGAGTCTGAGGGTGGGATGAATCAGTCTAGAGGCAAATACAGAATCCTGGTGACTTCAGTAAACTTTATTTCTCAAAGCTTGAATTGAACATTTATGAAATAATGAAGTGACTATTGAAATTCAATTAGAGACCTTTGCAAATAGACCAGTTTTATTATGCTCAATCAGTTTTCTTGCTTTGTCATAAAAAGGTTAGTGTAGTTATAGTAGGACAAGGTCAGTTGAAAGTGATTATGTACTGTTACATTCGGAAGACCTACTCTTCTAGTACTTAGTGAATTTCTAAGTTGTTATTAGTATATTCAATAATATTAACTGGTCGTGAATTTATATATGCCAAATTTAGCTTTTTCTTTGGCATTATGGTTTATAATCAAAGTTGGAAAAGTGTTAAACTGATCTGTTATGTGCTTCTATTTTTTTGAAAAAGTTTCATGATCTTAATACTTTCCCCAGTGAAACAGTTCAGTATTTGTTTAAAATATAATTTTTTTTCTATTTTTTCTCACTCCAACTTGACTTCTATCCTCCCTACTAGCTCAAAATTTCTGAATCATAAAAATTGCCTAAGGAAATGCAGTGATCTTTTTTCCTATTTTTATGAAAACTCATTTAATTATTTGTCTCTTTTGCTAATTTTGATATTAAGTCCCCATATACTGTATTACTTTTCTTATGAAAAGAGGTAGTGCTCAATTGCTTTTTCCTTCAGAAATAACTGTAGAATATTCCTTTTATTTAGAAACCACTTCTGATACTGAGGATGAATTTTATGTTAATTTTAATATTAAAAAAGGCATGTTTAAAGCACATGCTATTTCTATGTTATGAATGATTGGAAATAACCAGGCAGCCCCTTACTAGATTTGATAAGAATGTCTGTGATCTGTTGAAAAGGAGCTTTATTTCTGGCTATGCAGTTCGACAGGTCTTTGCATGGAAAGAAGCTGATACAGTTTATTTTAAATCAGGTCACACACATCCAAAAATTTAAAGCTAAGAGCATTCCAATGTGATTAGAATTTATGTGTTTTATTTCCTCTCATTCAGAAGGATAAGTAATTGGATTACGGATTTTGAGGAGCAGAGCACAGCTATAGCATTTTGGGGTGTGATGAGGGGTTTGAGTCTGAGGGTGGGATGAATCAGTCTAGAGGCAAATACAGAATCCTGGTGACTTCAGTAAACTTTATTTCTCAAAGCTTGAATTGAACATTTATGAAATAATGAAGTGACTATTGAAATTCAATTAGAGACCTTTGCAAATAGACCAGTTTTATTATGCTCAATCAGTTTTCTTGCTTTGTCATAAAAAGGTTAGTGTAGTTATAGTAGGACAAGGTCAGTTGAAAGTGATTATGTACTGTTACATTCGGAAGACCTACTCTTCTAGTACTTAGTGAATTTCTAAGTTGTTATTAGTATATTCAATAATATTAACTGGTCGTGAATTTATATATGCCAAATTTAGCTTTTTCTTTGGCATTATGGTTTATAATCAAAGTTGGAAAAGTGTTAAACTGATCTGTTATGTGCTTCTATTTTTTTGAAAAAGTTTCATGATCTTAATACTTTCCCCAGTGAAACAGTTCAGTATTTGTTTAAAATATAATTTTTTTTCTATTTTTTCTCACTCCAACTTGACTTCTATCCTCCCTACTAGCTCAAAATTTCTGAATCATAAAAATTGCCTAAGGAAATGCAGTGATCTTTTTTTTCCTATTTTTATGAAAACTCATTTAATTATTTGTCTCTTTTGCTAATTTTGATATTAAGTCCCCAGTTTTTGGATCTTTATGTTGGCCACTAAGTGAATAGCTCTAGGAATATCCTCGAGATGCCATTGGTCTATTATGAATTCAAGTTAAATTCAATGTATATGACATTATTTGAAATGGACTCTTTCTAGGCATGAAAGAATTAAGACTGTATGTGATCAAAGAAATTCTAGTGCTTTTACTATTGTTTTGTTTTCTTTTCTAAAACTACTTGGGCGTTAAGATCAATATTATTCTGTGCTAAATTGGAAAACTGTGAATGTATTAAGGTAGGTTGAAGAAAGTGGTAAAGCCCAATGATTTGAAGAAACTTAATTGATATATATTTTTTTAAATATTTATTTATTTATTTTTGGGGGGGTGGGTTGGGGAGGGAGGGGGCAGGTGGGCCACTTGTATTGGTCTTTCATTTATCTATTTCCATCCATCTTTGTTCTTTGGCCTGTGTGGGCCTCGCATCGCAGTGGCCTCTGTTGTCGCAGAGCACTGGCTCCGGGCACATGCACCCCAGAGCTCCGGCTTGGCAATTGGACACATCGGTCCAGCCGCTCCGCGGCATGTGGGATCTTCCCAGGCCAGGGATCGAACTAGCGCCCCTTGCACTGCAAGGTGGTGTCCTTACCCACTGGACCACCAGGGAAGCCCCCTTAATTGATATTTTTTCCTTCACCTCAGGTGAAACATCTGAAGAGGTTGATGCTGAGATGCCCAAAATCTATGAGCCTGTTGAATCTTTTGATCACCTGAAGGAACGTTTGAATGTGTTCCTGCAGCTGTATAATGAGAGTATCCGTGGGGCCGGCATGGACTTGGTGTTCTTTGCAGACGCCACAATCCACTTAATCAAGGTCAGTGGCCACGCCCAGTAGCACCTCCCCAAAGTGACAGACACTGGCCTTTACCCCAGAATTTTCCCTCCTCTTTAATTTTCCTCCTCTTCTAGGAGGAAATTCTGTTTAAAAATAAACCCCATAGTATATTCCAATTTAATTTCTGAACTGAATTCAGCATGTTGCACCTATAGGTTTAAGATCAGAGCGTGCATACTTCAAGTGTGTGATATGATAATGTTATTCAGTGTTGCTATACTGCTTCCAGCTCTGTCTTTTCGCTACACAGAGTGACTGTGGTTGCCATCTGAGTTCAAAGCACAGGCACAGAGTCTGTTTCTACTTTTGCATCATGCAAATGATAACTATAATAAGTAGTGCGTTCATTTTGAGGCCATTGTGCTAAGTGAAATAAGCCAGTCACAAAAGCACAAATGCTGTGTGAGTCCACGTCTGTGAGGTACCTGGAGTAGTAAATTCATAGAGACAGGAAGAATGGTGGTTGGTAGGGTTAAAGGAGACAATGAGGAGTGTTCAGCGAGGACACTGAAAGTATACCGACTTTCACTTTGGCAAGTTGGAGAGTCCTGGAGATGAACGGTGGAGGCTGCACCACAGTGTGAATGAATGCAGTGAGGCTGGCCTCTGCCCTTAAAAACGGTTCAGATGGTAAACTTTACGTTGTGTGTATTTTACACAGTTGAAATAATAATTAACAATAGAGCATAAGTAATTGATTCTGAGCTGGGATGAAAATTCTGTTACAGTGAAATCCACCAGGGATGTCTCCCTTTCTACTTTATCATTTGAGTCATTTAGGGTTTCCAGTCACGAATGATGGATCTGATGGGTTTTCCAAGGTTAGGAGTAAAAGTTGTTATTTACTAGACCTAATTTATTGACAGTGGGAGATAATACCATTTAAAACCTGTTGATATTCTCACTTTCCTGATGTCAATTATTTTTTCAGATTACATCCTTTTCACTAGAAAGAAGACAGTTCGGGGCTGTCTTCCACTTCTTAGACTTAACCAAGGGGAACGACCTCATAATTACAAATTGTCACCTCTAATAATTACAAAATCTTAGGATTGGAAAGGGTTTCAGAGGTTATCTACTCAACTCTCTCAGAAAATGGAGAGGTGCGAGGAAGGCATTTCTGTAAGGCTGAACAAAGTCAGGGAGAAGGAGGACGGCAGACAGGAAGTCCTGGAGTTGGATGAGTGTCCCTAGCACGAGGACACTGAACTTGGAAACTCTGAATTCTCAGAATATGACACAGCTCTCCTGAATTAAGAGTGCAAATTTTCTTCCAAAACCAAATATAAATAACATTTTGAAACTATTTCCTAATTTATAGTTAGGTGTTTTAGAAAGAAGTACTCTCGTATTTACTGATTAGAAGGAAGAAGACACAAAAAATAAAATTTCCTAAATAAATAATATCAAAGGTCCTGACGCCTGACTATGAGGTCTGAAACCAAGTGTGTTTCTTAGTTCCTTTCTTCACTAAAACAATGATTTTCTTTTGAAACCATGAATATTTCTTGCAAAATCTCTTTTGCCTCTTTGATTAAAAAGTTCAAGTCATAGTATATATGGTTTGTCCTACCCCTTGTGGGTGGTGCTCTACTTAGGATATAATCCAAAAAAGTCAACCAGCTACTTGGAATTAAGTACATCCCCGTTCCAGAGCACCTTATCAGTGTTGCATTCCCAGCAGGTGCTTTGGTGTGTAGAATTCATCTGTTTGCATGTCTTCACTACCAGACTGTAAGCTCTATGAGAGCGGGCACGTAATTTATTCCCTCCAGGAATGAAGTATTGCTGACACAGGCATACTTGTGATGCTTGATAAATAGGTTGAGAATTGAACCAAGTTCCCTATATGGACCTTAAACACCCTATCTTCCAATATTTCCATACCTGTTATGCAAGTTCTTACCCCTTGGAAGACCCCTCGGGCCTTTTCCTGATTATAAGACTTTGTGCATCCCATCCCTTCTTCTTAATTAAAATTTAGCCCAACCCCAGCCCAGTGTGTCACCTTCTTTGCACGATACACTTGTAGGTAGTGTTCAAGATGTAGATCAGATTCCAGCTCCACGCCAAGACTTGCCTTCACGAGCAGCGGTGCACCTTTGCCTCCTTTCCTCCAGGTGCTGTCATTCCTGTCGACCCTGGCTTTCACCACAGGGCTTTGTGGCGTGTTTCTAGTAATAGATCTCTCTTCTGCCAGAGTGGGAGCATCTGCCATGCAGGATGGGGATTATTCAGTTTTAAAATCTTTGCTACAGAAATTTAAAAAATGACCATCTCCATCTCACAGTCTGTAGACAGTAGGGCAAGATAGCCCCATCTGAAGTTTTCACCTCCCTGTGTTTTCTCTTAGAATTTATTTTTAACTAGATTTTGAGTTTTCTGAACATACCTTTGAGGTATACTATTGGTTTGTTCATGTATGTGTTCATTTGTCAAATGTGTTTTAAAGGGTTTCTCACGTGCTAGAAGGGGCTTCCCAGGTGACACGCAGTGGTGGAGAATCCACCTGCCAATGCAAGGGATGTAGGAGATGCAGGTTTGATCCCTGGGTCAGGACGATCCCCTAAAGTAAGAAATGACAACCCACTCCAGTATTCTTGCCTGGAAAATTTCATCGACAGAAGAGCCTGGTGGGCTACAGTCCATGGGGTCTCAAAGAATTAGATGCGACTGAGCAAGTATGCATGCATGTGCCAGAAATTGGAAAATGGAAAATTTTTGTTTAAGACCTAAGCCCAGTTGTAGGAAAAGTTGTTGGGATGAAAGTTTCCAATACATAACTAATAATATCATTTAAGCCCTTAATATATTCACCAGTTTTACCTAATGGAAATGGTTATTGAAAAAATTCATATACTTTGAAAAAGTTAACCAAGAAAAGATCAAGAAGATTCCAGGGTGGCTGCTAGCTTCCTACCTGGCTTATCTATGCCTCTTGGAGTAACATCAGGGAAAGAATATGAATAGATGCTGGCAACATGCTAAGAATCCTTGTCGATGCCACTCCTCCCCTGCCTACAGCAACTTAGGAGGGCATCACGTGGAGAAGACCCACAGGCTGAAAGAACAAGGTGTGTCACCCCAAACCAAGTTTACCAGGAAAATTTGCCCCCTTCCCACGTAGGGTTTCAAGATGTAGATCAGATTCCAGCTCCACGCCAAGACTTGCCTTCACGAGCAGCGGTGCACCTTTGCCTCCTTTCCTCCAGGTGCTGTCATTCCTGTCGACCCTGGCTTTCACCACAGGGCTTTGTGGCGTGTTTCTAGTAATAGATCTCTCTTCTGCCAGAGTGGGAGCATCTGCCATGCAGGATGGGGATTATTCAGTTTTAAAATCTTTGCTACAGAAATTTAAAAAATGACCATCTCCATCTCACAGTCTGTAGACAGTAGGGCAAGATAGCCCCATCTGAAGTTTTCACCTCCCTGTGTTTTCTCTTAGAATTTATTTTTAACTAGATTTTGAGTTTTCTGAACATACCTTTGAGGTATACTATTGGTTTGTTCATGTATGTGTTCATTTGTCAAATGTGTTTTAAAGGGTTTCTCACGTGCTAGAAGGGGCTTCCCAGGTGACACGCAGTGGTGGAGAATCCACCTGCCAATGCAAGGGATGTAGGAGATGCAGGTTTGATCCCTGGGTCAGGACGATCCCCTAAAGTAAGAAATGACAACCCACTCCAGTATTCTTGCCTGGAAAATTTCATCGACAGAAGAGCCTGGTGGGCTACAGTCCATGGGGTCTCAAAGAATTAGATGCGACTGAGCAAGTATGCATGCATGTGCCAGAAATTGGAAAATGGAAAATTTTTGTTTAAGACCTAAGCCCAGTTGTAGGAAAAGTTGTTGGGATGAAAGTTTCCAATACATAACTAATAATATCATTTAAGCCCTTAATATATTCACCAGTTTTACCTAATGGAAATGGTTATTGAAAAAATTCATATACTTTGAAAAAGTTAACCAAGAAAAGATCAAGAAGATTCCAGGGTGGCTGCTAGCTTCCTACCTGGCTTATCTATGCCTCTTGGAGTAACATCTGGGAAAGAATATGAATAGATGCTGGCAACATGCTAAGAATCCTTGTCGATGCCACTCCTCCCCTGCCTACAGCAACTTAGGAGGGCATCACGTGGAGAAGACCCACAGGCTGAAAGAACAAGGTGTGTCACCCACCAAGTTTACCAGGTTTGGTGGATTAGGTTCTCAGGTCCACAACAGGAAAATTCCCTAGGACTCACACTAAATTAGGGAAGTATAATCCAAAAGCAAGAGTAGTCCCAACAGGAATGTAGTATAGCCCCTGCCCGTTGAGGGGATCCTGAAAAAGGATGTTTAAGAAAGCCATGTTAGAATTTAGAGGCCAGGTCATGCCAGAAAACTTCCACCAGCAACAGAGGAGTGATCCCTTCCCAGCTTCTGTTTAATTCTTGATCATTAGTCTTGGCAAAAGCTGGCGTTAAAGCAATACTGCAGGCTCAAATTGCAGTTAGGAGGGAAAATCACCACACAGGTGAAAAATGCATCCAGAAGAATTCTACAGTAATTCCCTCTAGGTGGGGCTGGAGACCCGATGGTGAAACTAATTCACTGAATATCAGTAAAGCTAAAGAAACAGGGACTTTTACCAAAAAGGTGACTCAGAATGACTTGGGGCTACTGACTGGCATAGAGTGGATTTCTGGTCTACCCCTCATCACTTAGTAGGTACCTTAGATATCACTGCCTTTGCCAATAATGACTGTATTTATGCTTATTTTGGAATTTTTTTTGTCTTCTATTTAAGCTATATTAGTTTTCAAAAGTAGAGGATTTTCTAATTAACCATGTGTTCTACATTCCAAGGGTACACATTGTTTTGAAATTTCTACTCCCTTTCCCATCCTACTGAATTAGATTGGCAACCTAAAAGGAAACCGCAGAGTCTGCTTTCTTTCTCTCCTTGAAACCCCAGGGCAAGCCGCAGTCTGGGCTCTGCCTCCTGTTCTGCATTGCTCTCCCCCTGGTTTCCTGAAGGTGCATCTCCCTGCCCCGCTGTTCTTTTTTCAGAAATGCCTTATTTGTCCAACGAGGGTATCTTTCTATTCTGATCCTGAGACACCTACATCTTCCAGAATGCTTAAACAGGGACATCTTATTTTATTGCCCATCACTTTAATGCACTTAGCAGATACTGCAGTTTTTGTAATTGAAGGTTTGTGGCTAGCCTGGCTCAAGCCTGCCTGTTGGTGCCACATTTTCTATGGATTGGCTTGCTTTGTTCTTCTGTGTCATGTCTTGGTAATTCTCACAATATTTCAAACATTCTACCAGCAAAAAGATTATCACTCATGGAAGGCTCAGATGATGGTTAACATTTTTTTTAGCAATACAATATTTTTAAGTATGTACAGATTTTTTTAGATGTAATGCTATTGGACCATTAATGGTAGAGTATAAACATAACTTTCATATGTATTGGGAAACTAAAAGCTATATGAATTTTCTTTATGCAATATATGTTTGATTATGGTGGCATTGAATTGAAGCTGCAATATGTCCTAGGTATACCTATATTGAATAAATAGAGAAAAGTAGAATGTTTACACATTAAATAAGATATACTTTTTCTGTTCTATATTCTAGATCTCCCGTGTCATTCGGACTCCTCGGGGAAATGCCCTCTTGGTCGGGGTGGGTGGATCGGGGAAGCAGAGTTTGACAAGGTTGGCTTCGTTCATTGCAGGCTACGTTTCCTTCCAGATTACTCTGACAAGGTAACACGCCTTCACTTTAATTAACCTGAAATGGATTTTGATAAATGGTTCTTAGAAGCCACTTGGAGTTAAGAATGCATTTTTCTGGACTTTCCTGGTGGTCCAGTGGGTAAGGACACCGCCTTGCAGTGCAAGGGGTGCCAGTTCGATCCCTGGCCTGGGAAGATCCCACGTGCTGCGGAGCGGCTGCACCGATGTGTGCAATTACCGAGCCGGAGCTCTGGAGCGCATGCACCCAGTGCTCTGCGACAACAGTGGCCACTGCGATGGGAGGCCCACATGGGCCAAAGAACAAAGATGAATGAAAATAGATAAATGAAAGACGAATAGAAGTGGCCCACCCGTGTCCCTCCCTCCCCAACCCGCTCCCCACCCCAAAAAAGTAAAAAGTAAAATAAACATTGAAAAAAAAAGAAAAGAATTAAAAAAAAAAGAATGCTTTTTTCTTAATACATAAAGGAGCCATAATAGTTTTCTTCGTTGAATGTTGACTTCTTTTCTTTCAACCTCTGTCATAGACCACAAAAATTTCACATGAATGATTTGCTCTAGAAACATTTCAGCCTCTCATTCTGTCAATAGATGCCTCTCTACTTTCATCTTATGCTTGAAATGAGTATTGTGTATATGTCTTCTAGTGCATTTCAGAACAAATTTATCCATACTAAATGTTAATTCAGGGCTTCTGTGTGGCTCAGCTGTAAAGAATCTGCCTGCCAGTGCAGGAGACACAGGCTATGCAGGTTTGATCCCTGGGTTGGGAAGATCCCCTGGAGGAGGAAATGGCAACCCACCTCAGTATCTTGCCTGGAGAATCCCATGGACAGAGGGACCTGGTGGGTCACAGTCCATGAGGTCGCAAAGAGCTGGACATGACTGAAGTGACGGAACACGCGTGCACGCAAATAGTAATCAGATTTCAAGAATAGTAAAGTGTTAGTAAACTGGAAAAATAGATGAAAAGTTTGTTGATTTACTTATTCATGTATTTAAAAATATCCATTGAACACCAACTATGTGTCAGGCACTGGCTCAATGCTGGAGTACATGGTAAACAAGGTACACCTAACCTGCGTTGCCATGGAGTTTACACCAGTTCACTGGTGACAACTGAGCAATTCATTCAATAAGACGTGATATGTGGGTTTTTATCTCTGATAAGGAAATAATGCAGAGCAGAGTCTATCGAAAGGACTTGTAACTGAGTCTAGGAGATGGTCAAAAAGGCTACCGGGGGAAGTGCTGTTTCAGCTGAGATCTGAATATGGGTAAGAATGATCTTGGAGAAGAGGAATAGGAGAGGATGTTCCAGGAAGAAGGATCAGCACATGTGAGGTTACGTTTGAGGTTGTTGAATATGGCTGATATGTAACATAAGGTGGAAGGTGGGAAAGGAAGGGAAATGGAAGCCTTTGGAGGTCTCAAAGAATTTGGACTTCATGCTAAAGCATGAAATCATTAACAAATCACAACTAGGGGAGGTGTTTCAGATTTACACGTGGAGAAGACGGACAGAAGAAGTTAAGGTGAAAGGTAACAAGGCTGTCTCAGGGGCCTAGGCAAGAGGCGGTGGTGTCCAGAGCAGAAGCAGTGAGAGCAGAGCAGAGAGGGCAGATTCAAGAGAGCCTCAGGAAACTGGAGCTTTTGAACTTGGTACATATTGGTTCTAGCTTGGGACACTGGATGGCTGGTGCTGCTACTCCTTAAAGTAGGGACCCCCAGAAGAAGTATCCTCAGATATGTGTGTGCAGTGCGGGGAGAATTAAGAAGTGAAAAGGGAATGTAAAGAGAGGCTGAGCAGAACTTCAAGATGAACGAACATAAGGGAAGAGCAAGAGACCAGTTTGGGAAGTTGATTTTCGCTGAAAATGATTGGAAGTCAAGTTTTAGGTTTGAGAGCCTTGTGTGTCAGGTGCTGACTAAACATTGCTTTGGGCCATAAGGTAAACCATATTGCTGCTCTCTGTCACTGGTGGAGGCCTATAGCCACCTGCTGGGACAAAGGTTGGAAATGATTAAACATTAGGTTTGATGATCCAAATACTCAAGTTGCTGTCACACCATTTATTTGGTCTAAATTAGTGGATTCTGCTTGGAAAATCAGTCTGAAAATTTGTTTTTATCAAATAGCAAAACAGAAATAATTTTAGTTACCTTGTGTGTAATTCTTTTAGTTTGTGGCTAGAAGCAATGTTAGATAAAAGATAACCTGTACAGGAAAGGGATTGAACACTGATTTTTTTTCTCAACAGTTTGTATAAAACCTTATAGTTTTCAAAGCATTTTTACATACACAAACTAATCTGAATTTCAAGAGAATGTTGTGGCTTTATGGGCTAGCAGAACATATAGTTCATTTTATGGCTGGAGCTCAGAAAGACTATGATTGACCTGAACACCCAGGTAAACCTGAGAAATGACCACGATGTTTCTGATTTCTGGTCTACCATGACACTGTGCTACCTCTAAAAAAATACCTTATGACCCCTCTCTTTGTGATAAATTAGTTTCTCTGCATGTCGTCGGGATGCTCCTGTGCTGATGAAGAGGAGGGTCAGGGCTTTCTCTGGCTTCTCAGAACCTTCTAGAGACCATCTTCCTGCATTAGCCTTTGCATAGCCATGTGGCCAAGGCTCAGGAAGCAAGACTCTCCTTTGGAAACACAGCCATTTGTCAGGTGACTCAGGGCATTATTTTTCTCAGGTAGTGAGGTCCCGGGCTGAAAGTTTTCCCCATGTCTCCAGAAAACATTTTCTTTTGTTCTCCCTCCCTCCCTTTATGTTTTCTCTCTTCTTTCCTTCCTTCTTTTCCCTCCTTCCCTCTGCTCCCCCACTCTGCCTTTCTGTTTCATTTATATAGAAGTTTTCTTAAAGTGTTGCTGCATGAGGACTGTTTACAATAACCAGGACATGGAAGTAACCTAGATGTCCATCAACAGATGAATGGATAAGGAAGTTATGGTACATTTATGCTATTGAATATTAATCAGCCATAAAAAAAAATGAATTTGAGTCAGTTCTACTGAGGTGGATGAACCTAGAACCTATTATTCAGAATGAAGTAAGTCAGAAAGAGAAAGATAATACCATATATTAACACAAATGTATGGAATCTATATGGTCCTGATAAACCTATTTGCAGGGCAGCAGTAGAGATGCAGATGCAGAAAACAGATTTGTGGACACAGCAGGGAAAGGGGAAGATAGGACAACTTGAGAGTAACGTGGGCACATAAACATTACCATATACAAAAGAAACAGCCAGTGGGAATTTGCTGTGTGACACAAGGTCCTCAGCCTGGTGCCCTGTGACAGCCTAGAGCGGGGTAGGAGGGGGTGGGAGGTGGAAGAGAGATTCAAGAGGGAGGAAGACTGTGTTGATTTGTGTTGGCAGAAACCAACACAACATTGTGAAGTAATCATCCTCCAATTAAAAATTAATTATTAAAAATAAATAAAAAATAAATAATAATGTTGCACGGTAGTGGTGTTTCTGTTTCTAGAATTTGGTGGTCGTGGTTTAGTTGCTAAGTTGTGACTGACTCTTGGGACCCCAGGGACTCTAACGTGCCAGGCTCCCCTGTCCGTGGGATTCTCCAGGCAACAGTGCTGGAGTGGGTTGCCATTTCCTTCTCCAGGGGATCTTCCCGACCCAGGAATGGAAGTGGGCCTCTTGCATAGCCATGTGGCCAAGGCTCAGGAAGCAAGACTCTCCTTTGGAAACACAGCCATTTGTCAGGTGACTCAGGGCATTATTTTTCTCAGGTAGTGAGGTCCCGGGCTGAAAGTTTTCCCCATGTCTCCAGAAAACATTTTCTTTTGTTCTCCCTCCCTCCCTTTATGTTTTCTCTCTTCTTTCCTTCCTTCTTTTCCCTCCTTCCCTCTGCTCCCCCACTCTGCCTTTCTGTTTCATTTATATAGAAGTTTTCTTAAAGTGTTGCTGCATGAGGACTGTTTACAATAACCAGGACATGGAAGTAACCTAGATGTCCATCAACAGATGAATGGATAAGGAAGTTATGGTACATTTATGCTATTGAATATTAATCAGCCATAAAAATAAATGAATTTGAGTCAGTTCTACTGAGGTGGATGAACCTAGAACCTATTATTCAGAATGAAGTAAGTCAGAAAGAGAAAGATAATACCATATATTAACACAAATGTATGGAATCTATATGGTCCTGATAAACCTATTTGCAGGGCAGCAGTAGAGATGCAGATGCAGAAAACAGATTTGTGGACACAGCAGGGAAAGGGGAAGATAGGACAACTTGAGAGTAACGTGGGCACATAAACATTACCATATACAAAAGAAACAGCCAGTGGGAATTTGCTGTGTGACACAAGGTCCTCAGCCTGGTGCCCTGTGACAGCCTAGAGCGGGGTAGGAGGGGGTGGGAGGTGGAAGAGAGATTCAAGAGGGAGGAAGACTGTGTTGATTTGTGTTGGCAGAAACCAACACAACATTGTGAAGTAATCATCCTCCAATTAAAAATTAATTATTAAAAATAAATAAAAAATAAATAATAATGTTGCACGGTAGTGGTGTTTCTGTTTCTAGAATTTGGTGGTCGTGGTTTAGTTGCTAAGTTGTGACTGACTCTTGGGACCCCAGGGACTCTAACGTGCCAGGCTCCCCTGTCCGTGGGATTCTCCAGGCAACAGTGCTGGAGTGGGTTGCCATTTCCTTCTCCAGGGGATCTTCCCGACCCAGGAATGGAAGTGGGCCTCTTGCATGGTGGGCAGATTCTTTATTGACTGAGTTATGAGGGAGGTCTTTTAAATGTGAAAAAAGCACAGAGCATAGCAGTTCATATTTGACAGTTTTAAAAAGTCAGAATGCCATTGACTCTTGTGTTCTGAACTCGGAGTTTAATGACACGAAATTCAGATAGTAATTTAGTGGATCGGACTCTCCAGGATAGGAGTATTTTAGCTGTTTAATTTTCACTTTTGGTAGTCAGGGCTCCTCTGTATTGAACCTCCCTAACATCTCATGATTGTAAGTTGGCTTCTACTGAAGGACTGCTTTGGCTATGAGAGAAGATTTAGAGTGGGCTATTTAATAGTGTTTCCAGTGATTCTACTATAGCGCGCTGATTACTTAGAGAATTTTTGCATGTGAAATCCAGAGATATAATGAAAATCGTTGGGTTGGAGGATGAGGAGGGCCTCGCTTATAATTGGGTGTCTCCCTCACCCTATATAATGAAAACCTGAAAAGATTTTTGTTGTTATTCAGTTACAGAGTTGTGTTTGACTGTTGGTGACCTCACGGACTGGAGCATTCCAGGCTCCTCTGTCTCATACTATTTCCTACAGTTTGTTCAAACTCATGTTCATTGAGTCGGAGATGCTATCTAACCATTTTATCATCCACCTCTCTCTTTCCAAGCATCAGGGGCTTTGCCAGTGAGTCGGCTCTTCGCATCAGGCGGCCAAAGGACTGAAGCTTCATCTTCAGCATCAGTCCTTCCAGTGGATATTTAGGCTGATTTCCAATTTTTTGCCCTGTGACAGCCTAGAGCGGGGTAGGAGGGGGTGGGAGGTGGAAGAGAGATTCAAGAGGGAGGAAGACTGTGTTGATTTGTGTTGGCAGAAACCAACACAACATTGTGAAGTAATCATCCTCCAATTAAAAATTAATTATTAAAAATAAATAAAAAATAAATAATAATGTTGCACGGTAGTGGTGTTTCTGTTTCTAGAATTTGGTGGTCGTGGTTTAGTTGCTAAGTTGTGACTGACTCTTGGGACCCCAGGGACTCTAACGTGCCAGGCTCCCCTGTCCGTGGGATTCTCCAGGCAACAGTGCTGGAGTGGGTTGCCATTTCCTTCTCCAGGGGATCTTCCCGACCCAGGAATGGAAGTGGGCCTCTTGCATGGTGGGCAGATTCTTTATTGACTGAGTTATGAGGGAGGTCTTTTAAATGTGAAAAAAGCACAGAGCATAGCAGTTCATATTTGACAGTTTTAAAAAGTCAGAATGCCATTGACTCTTGTGTTCTGAACTCGGAGTTTAATGACACGAAATTCAGATAGTAATTTAGTGGATCGGACTCTCCAGGATAGGAGTATTTTAGCTGTTTAATTTTCACTTTTGGTAGTCAGGGCTCCTCTGTATTGAACCTCCCTAACATCTCATGATTGTAAGTTGGCTTCTACTGAAGGACTGCTTTGGCTATGAGAGAAGATTTAGAGTGGGCTATTTAATAGTGTTTCCAGTGATTCTACTATAGCGCGCTGATTACTTAGAGAATTTTTGCATGTGAAATCCAGAGATATAATGAAAATCGTTGGGTTGGAGGATGAGGAGGGCCTCGCTTATAATTGGGTGTCTCCCTCACCCTATATAATGAAAACCTGAAAAGATTTTTGTTGTTATTCAGTTACAGAGTTGTGTTTGACTGTTGGTGACCTCACGGACTGGAGCATTCCAGGCTCCTCTGTCTCATACTATTTCCTACAGTTTGTTCAAACTCATGTTCATTGAGTCGGAGATGCTATCTAACCATTTTATCATCCACCTCTCTCTTTCCAAGCATCAGGGGCTTTGCCAGTGAGTCGGCTCTTCGCATCAGGCGGCCAAAGGACTGAAGCTTCATCTTCAGCATCAGTCCTTCCAGTGGATATTTAGGGCTGATTTCCTTTAGGATTCGTGGGTTTGATCTTGCTGTCCAAGGGACTTTCAAGAGTCTTCTGCAACACCACAGTTCTAAAGGGTCAATTCTTTGGCACTCAGCCTTCTTTATGATCCAGCTTTCACATTCATACACGATTACTGGAAAACCAGAGATTTTTGTAGGAAGATTTTGCTTAACTTTTGAGGTATCATCTAAAATATTAATTGCAGATGGGTGCTTAGGAAATATTCCAACTTGACTTTTCATCTTTGTCAAGAAATATTTTCAAAATTAGACGTGTATACGTATTTTGATGGCATTTGTGCTAAGAATTACACTTTTGTTTTGTTTGATTTTTCACTGTATATGTTTTTTTGTGTAAAAACGTTTCTTAAAATGTAGAGTTTTAAAAACTATTTTCATTTTTTTTTAAGTAGATACAATCAGGAACATTTTTGTACAACAAAATACTGTCTGATGGCACAATATCAGCATTTTTTCATTTACCAAATGGCATAAAGCATTGCGACAAGGATTTTTCTTTCCCGTGAGCATGTTTTAGCTAATGCCACAATGACACTGTTTCTTTAGATCCTACAACACATCACATCTGATGGAAGACCTGAAGACTTTGTATAGAACTGCTGGGCAGCAAGGCAAAGGAATCACTTTTATTTTCACAGACAATGAAATTAAGGATGAGTCCTTTTTGGAATACATGAATAATGTTTTATCATCGGGTGAGGTAGGAGTGTATTCTATTTTTTTAAATTTGGAGTATAATTGCTTTACAACATTGTGTGAGTTTCTCCTGTACAATGAAACGAATTATCTCTATGTATACGTATATCCCCTCTCTCTTGGACCTTCCTCCAACCCTCTCACCACCCTCTGCCGTTAGGTCATCACAGAGCACTGAACCGAGCTTCCCGTGTTCC
Source organism: Tragulus kanchil (assembly GCA_022376925.1). Classification (NCBI taxonomy): domain Eukaryota; kingdom Metazoa; phylum Chordata; class Mammalia; order Artiodactyla; family Tragulidae; genus Tragulus; species Tragulus kanchil. The sequence goes on from JAIOJX010000004.1 coordinate 154,882,137, forward strand.
ACTGCGGCTTCCCCCAGCTATCTGTTTTACACGTGGCAATGAATATATGTCAGTCTCAGTCTTCCAATTCATCCTACCCATCCCTTACGTCTCTGTGTCAGCATGTCATTTCCCTATTTCTGTGTCTCTTCCTGCCCTGCAAATAGGTTCCTCTGTAGCATTTTTCTAGATTCTGCATATATGCATTAGTATACAATATTTGTTTTTGTCGTTCTGACTTCACTCTCTATGAGAGACTTGATGTCCAGCCGCATCTCTGCAAATGATTCGATTTCATTTCTTTTAGGATTGAGTAATATTCCATTGTGTATATGTACCACTTATGTGTTTTGCCTCTTCAGATTCCCTCCAGAGTTAGAAGGATTTCCTTCTGTATTTCCTTCTGTTACAGTACTGAATAAATGCTATCATTGGGATTAGGTGATTGGTATGAAGAATGGCTTTTGCTGTTGGGTTTTAGAGATATAAAGCTCTCAGTCAATATGTTCAAAACATTAATGGAAGCTCCAGGTGAAAAATGGAAAAACAGAAGAAAGTTGCAAGTAAAGCTGGTTGAATTTTTTGATAAGTCCATTCACCCCTTTAAAGCGCTGTGACTTTCCAGCTTATAGTAGAACCATTTGTGAATTTTAAAATGTGGTCTCTCTCATCTTGAGGACTTTGGTTGATTTTCTAAACGTGAGTCTTAGTACAAAAAAGATCTACATATCGGACTGTAAGTTTTGATTTGTTCTCATATGTCTGTATTGAATTTGAACATTTATACTTTTCTCGAAGGTCTCCAACCTCTTTGCTCGTGATGAAATTGATGAAATTCATAGTGATCTCATACCAGTCATGAGAAAAGAGTATCCCCGGCGCCCTCCTACGAACGAGAACCTGTATGACTACTTCATGGGCCGGGTCCGACAGAACCTTCACATTGTGCTCTGCTTTTCGCCAGTGGGGGAGAAATTTCGAAATCGAGCTTTGAAATTTCCTGCGCTTATTTCAGGATGCACTATTGACTGGTTCAGCCGATGGCCCAAAGATGCCTTAATTGCTGGTTTGTGTGGGGGAAATTTTTTTCTTTCAGAATTTCTGTTTTATAGTGTGGGTGTGTATATTTATATTCTGTGCTGTTCACTGGACTGAGTCAAAAGTCAGTTTGGCCAAGGTTTGAGGATTTTTGCAGCACTTTGCCCTTTCTCACTTGGCAGCTAATTTTTTCCCAGAGTGTGGTTATCAGCGAAGGACATCTTTGGTCTGTACCTCCTTCGGTTAATATACAGTGATTCTAATATCTTCACTGTGGTGAAAAGCTTTGTCTCAGTTGGTCCCCAGGCAGGTTCTTGGACATCACTAGGAGGGCACTGGGGTTTTAATCTCTTTAAGAGCATTTGTGTTCTTTTTAAAGTGGGTTGATCCGCCTCAGAGTAGTGTAAGCCAGATGTTTCCTTGTGGCTGCAGGGCTGGAAGTCAAAGAGGAAAATGTTATCTTCCATCCTCTGATGGAGTCTGGGCCTGAAAAAGGATGTTCAACAGGGGTGTTCATGACTCAAACCCTTGCTGCTTCTGCTTCTGTTCAATTCTCTGTCCTACGGAACATGAATGCTTCTGCTACTCTCTGAATGCAATTGAACATAAAAGTTGTATAGGAGATGTTAGAGATCATTCCTTTAGCTTATGTGTGTTTTTTTTTCAGTTTTTGTTGAGAAATTATCTATGGCTACTTTCAAAGAGAGAGATAATTAAGTCTCACCTCAGACCTATTGTATCAGAACTTCAGGAGAACCTTGATTCAGGGCTGTCCTTTTCAGACTCTTGGTCTGATTATTGTGTTAATAATAATTAAGAAGAGTCTTATTTTCCAGTAAAACTTGACAGGTAGCCCTAGTGATTAGATAAAGCCGTGAGAAGCAGAGGGGAGGAAGGCTTCTGAAGCCTCAGCCTTTCACAGCCCTGCCACCTGCCTTGATCATACCCGCCTCCCCAGCTCTGTGGTAGCCAGTGGGAGGATGACTGATTAACCATCTCCGGCCCATTGCAGATGGAGAACAGTGGAGATGAAGGCATTATCAGAGGTGTGAGAAGCCAGTAGCTATAGCCAATATATATGTATGTATAGCATATATACTGTATACATGATGTGGTGGTGATTTAGTCGCAAAGTTGTGTCCAACACTTTTGTGACCCCATGGACTGTGGCACACCGCGCTCCTCTGTCCGTGGAATTCTCCGGGCAAGAATACTGGAGTGGGTACCCTTTCCTTCTTCAGGAGATCTTTCCAACCCACGAATTGAACCCAATTCTCCTGAGTTACAGATGAATTCTTTTACCACTGACATTTTATTTTAGCACACTGCTCTCAATAATAATGGTTTTCCAATCTATGTCTTTTAAACATAGAATATTTCAATATGTTTGGAGTATGGATGTTTAGTGTTCTGTCTTGGACATCACTAGGAGGGCACTGGGGTTTTAATCTCTTTAAGAGCATTTGTGTTCTTTTTAAAGTGGGTTGATCCGCCTCAGAGTAGTGTAAGCCAGATGTTTCCTTGTGGCTGCAGGGCTGGAAGTCAAAGAGGAAAATGTTATCTTCCATCCTCTGATGGAGTCTGGGCCTGAAAAAGGATGTTCAACAGGGGTGTTCATGACTCAAACCCTTGCTGCTTCTGCTTCTGTTCAATTCTCTGTCCTACGGAACATGAATGCTTCTGCTACTCTCTGAATGCAATTGAACATAAAAGTTGTATAGGAGATGTTAGAGATCATTCCTTTAGCTTATGTGTGTTTTTTTTTCAGTTTTTGTTGAGAAATTATCTATGGCTACTTTCAAAGAGAGAGATAATTAAGTCTCACCTCAGACCTATTGTATCAGAACTTCAGGAGAACCTTGATTCAGGGCTGTCCTTTTCAGACTCTTGGTCTGATTATTGTGTTAATAATAATTAAGAAGAGTCTTATTTTCCAGTAAAACTTGACAGGTAGCCCTAGTGATTAGATAAAGCCGTGAGAAGCAGAGGGGAGGAAGGCTTCTGAAGCCTCAGCCTTTCACAGCCCTGCCACCTGCCTTGATCATACCCGCCTCCCCAGCTCTGTGGTAGCCAGTGGGAGGATGACTGATTAACCATCTCCGGCCCATTGCAGATGGAGAACAGTGGAGATGAAGGCATTATCAGAGGTGTGAGAAGCCAGTAGCTATAGCCAATATATATGTATGTATAGCATATATACTGTATACATGATGTGGTGGTGATTTAGTCGCAAAGTTGTGTCCAACACTTTTGTGACCCCATGGACTGTGGCACACCGCGCTCCTCTGTCCGTGGAATTCTCCGGGCAAGAATACTGGAGTGGGTACCCTTTCCTTCTTCAGGAGATCTTTCCAACCCACGAATTGAACCCAATTCTCCTGAGTTACAGATGAATTCTTTTACCACTGACATTTTATTTTTAGCACACTGCTCTCAATAATAATGGTTTTCCAATCTATGTCTTTTAAACATAGAATATTTCAATATGTTTGGAGTATGGATGTTTAGTGTTCTGTCTTAGAAGATTTGAGAAAACATCCATGATTTAAAAAATTTAAAACCCTATTAAAATGTTAATACAACTAAGGATAAAACTTGAAAATGCTTTGAAGTAAGGTATAGATGCAGAACACAAAACTATAGTATTTGAGTGACATTGGAGTTTTCGATGAAATATGACATGCAAGACTTTGTAGATTATCACATAAGGTATTATTATTAACAATAAAAGCAGCAATTTCAGGTGGCAAACACTGTAGTATACTGTAATTAAGATGATGTCATTGAAATAACAGAGCCCTCCCTGGCAAGTCTTTATTGTGGTCATCCTTTCTGTTTTAAGACATAGGGGTGTCCTCTGTTGATTTCTCACAAATCTTCCCCATTTGTTGAAATCTCATTGCATCAACCTAAAGCAAGATGACATGGAGGGCAGGGGGACTTTCATGTATATGCCCTCAGCTCATTGCAAGTGTCCTGACTCTCAGGCATGCACATGTTTCTTCATTTATTCTGAACATGTTTATCGAGCCTTTATGCCATTTATGGAGCCAGGCATATTGGAGGGCAAGGCAGACTCATTTCTTCCCTCCAGATCTCTTCTCTGGCAAGCTCATCCGCAGCCTCCTGTGTGATGTGCCTCACCAGCTTTTATCTCTGGTCTTGTGTGTCCTCTGGTTTGAAATCTGTGCACTCAGCTGCCCGCTTGACACGGTCTGGTAGCTGTTTCATAGGCCCCTTAGACCCAAAATGTCTAAAAGCGAACTGAGTGTCTTTCAGGTCACTGTCTCCTCTGAAGTCCCACAAGTGTCTGTGAAACGTGACAATCTGAGAGTTCTTTGTATTTTAACACCTTTCTTTTCTTCAACTCTCAAGTCTCTTCCATCACTGAATTATGTCAGCTTTCTCTACTACATATTTCTCTGCTGAATATTGGTGGAATCTATCCAACTCTTTCCCTTTGAGTGGCATCCTGGGTCAGTCTCTCATTGGAACTCACCTGGAAAACTCATCTAGCTTTCTAATGACATCTCCTCCTCTCTCACCTGTCTCTCATGCGTCTGACATTGCAGAACAGTGAGAAAAACATAAACCCCATCACATTGCTTTCTATTTAAAACCTCCCACTGCCCTTGGGAAAAAGCACACTCTCTAGGGTGGCCTTCAAGGCTGGGAAGAACTGATATTGCCTGCCTTCCCATCCCTTCCCTCACTCTGCTCCTGCTTGCTTCTTCTTGCTTCTTGAACGTGGCCTTTTTCTTCCCATGCAGCGCTCTCTTTCTGCCCTTCTCTCAGAGTGCTCCTTCCTTGAATGATGAAGAGGATAACGAATGTTTTGTGATAAGAACACTTAACATAAGATCTCAGCAAAATCTTAACTATATATTGCCCATATGGTTAACTATAGGCCCTGTGATAGTCTGTAGGACTTACTCATTTTGTGTTACTGAAACTTTGTACCTTTTGTCTAATATGTCCCCATTCCCCACTCCTTGTAGTCCCTGGCAACCACCAGTCCGCTCTCTGCTTCTAGGATTTGACTATTTTAGATTCCTCGTGTGAGTGACATCATGTAGTATTTGTTCTTATGGTCTGATTTATATCATTCAGTGTAATGCCTTCGAGGTTCATCCATGTTGTTGCAAATGGCAGGGTTTCCCTCTTTCTCTAAGAATGGATAATAATCCCGTCGTATGTAAGAGTCACGTTGTTGTTATCCATTCATCCGCGGGTGGCACTTGAGCTGTTTCCGTGTCTTGGTGAACAGTGCTGCAGTAAACATGGAAGCTCAGGTACCTGTTCAGCATCTTGATTTTCATTTCTTTGGATCTATAACCAGATACACAATTGTTGGATTGTAGGGTAGTTTTATTTTTAATTTTTTGAAAAATCTCTTCCTGTGTTTCGTCGTGGCTATATTTACATTCCTACCAATAGTGGACCAGGATTCTCATTCCTCTACATCCTGGCAAACACATCTTTTTAAAAAAAAATTTTGGCCTCTTTTATTGATTTTTTTATTTATTCATTTTCATCCGTCTTCATTCTTTGGCCTGTGTGGGCCTCCCATCGCTGTGGCCTCTCTCGTTGCAGAGCACCAGCTCTGGGTGCATGCACTCCAGAGCGCTGGCTCGTAATTGGACACACAGGTCCAGCCGCTCCGTGACACTTGGGATCCTCTCAGACCAGGGATAGAACTGGTGCCCTTTGCACTGCAAGGTGGACTCTCTACCCACTGGACCACCAGTAAACCCCATCACATTGCTTTCTATTTAAAACCTCCCACTGCCCTTGGGAAAAAGCACACTCTCTAGGGTGGCCTTCAAGGCTGGGAAGAACTGATATTGCCTGCCTTCCCATCCCTTCCCTCACTCTGCTCCTGCTTGCTTCTTCTTGCTTCTTGAACGTGGCCTTTTTCTTCCCATGCAGCGCTCTCTTTCTGCCCTTCTCTCAGAGTGCTCCTTCCTTGAATGATGAAGAGGATAACGAATGTTTTGTGATAAGAACACTTAACATAAGATCTCAGCAAAATCTTAACTATATATTGCCCATATGGTTAACTATAGGCCCTGTGATAGTCTGTAGGACTTACTCATTTTGTGTTACTGAAACTTTGTACCTTTTGTCTAATATGTCCCCATTCCCCACTCCTTGTAGTCCCTGGCAACCACCAGTCCGCTCTCTGCTTCTAGGATTTGACTATTTTAGATTCCTCGTGTGAGTGACATCATGTAGTATTTGTTCTTATGGTCTGATTTATATCATTCAGTGTAATGCCTTCGAGGTTCATCCATGTTGTTGCAAATGGCAGGGTTTCCCTCTTTTCTCTAAGAATGGATAATAATCCCGTCGTATGTAAGAGTCACGTTGTTGTTATCCATTCATCCGCGGGTGGCACTTGAGCTGTTTCCGTGTCTTGGTGAACAGTGCTGCAGTAAACATGGAAGCTCAGGTACCTGTTCAGCATCTTGATTTTCATTTCTTTGGATCTATAACCAGATACACAATTGTTGGATTGTAGGGTAGTTTTATTTTTAATTTTTTGAAAAATCTCTTCCTGTGTTTCGTCGTGGCTATATTTACATTCCTACCAATAGTGGACCAGGATTCTCATTCCTCTACATCCTGGCAAACACATCTTTTTAAAAAAAAATTTTGGCCTCTTTTATTGATTTTTTTATTTATTCATTTTCATCCGTCTTCATTCTTTGGCCTGTGTGGGCCTCCCATCGCTGTGGCCTCTCTCGTTGCAGAGCACCAGCTCTGGGTGCATGCACTCCAGAGCGCTGGCTCGTAATTGGACACACAGGTCCAGCCGCTCCGTGACACTTGGGATCCTCTCAGACCAGGGATAGAACTGGTGCCCTTTGCACTGCAAGGTGGACTCTCTACCCACTGGACCACCAGGGAAACCCCACATCTTTTTTTCCCCTGATAATAGATATCCTAACAGGTGTGAGGTTGTATCTTATTGTGGTTGACTTCTAAGTTTTATTTGAAGTATAATTAACTTACACTATTGTGTTAATTTCAGGCGTACAACAAAGTGATTCAGTTATGCAGAAATGTGTATGTTCTTTGTTAGATTCTTTTCACAGTAGCATATATATGGCATATATTTCTTTTCATAGAAGGCTATTTTAATTATGCACATAAACTGGCCTTCTTTCAGTATTATCCCTTGATTGATTAATACACTGTGCAAGGTTTCTGCCTATCAGTCCGTCACCCCTGCTTCTGCAGCTGCTTGCAGCTGACAATGTGGCATAAAGAGACAGGAGGCAACTGTGCTCCGTAGCCGCTCAGAAAGGAACACCAGTCACGGTAGTTCCCACTGTTTCCCAGAAAATGTGGCATATTTTGTTTATGAAGCACATTAGTCAGAATATATTTTTGAACTTTTGGCTTCAATATAAAATGTTTGTTTAAGACTCTGTAGTTTTGTTGTATTTGAATTTCTAAATCTAGGTGCTGTAGGCGTTGGAATTTATCATCTTTGGCTTTGAATTTCAATTCTCCTGCCTGCAAGCAAACTTCCGTAAGCTTCATTTTCGTTATCTGTGAAATATATATAGTGATATCCATCACTTAGGGATATTCTGAGGATTAATTGATAAAGTTTTTTGATTTAGGATCTGCCAGGATAAGATATGCTTGCCCTCTGAATGTAGCAATTAAGAATGTGTGTGGCAGTAAGAGAAAACCAGAGCAGCAGTGGCATAAACGAGTAGGGTTTTAAAAATTATTATTATTTTAAAGTGTTTACAGACTTTTGTTGTTCACAGACATGCATGTTCCCAGATCAGTCATGTGCATATCCCTGGTCCCCTCCCCGCTCCCAGGCCCCCCCAGCCCACCCCTCCAGGCCGTCGCACTAAGCCATTGTAAGCACTCCTATTCCCTTAGTGCAACAATAGTAGCTATCTTTTCCACACATGATAGTATAGGTTTCCATGTTACTCCCTTTATGCCTCCCACCCACTGTTCATTCCCTACAGTGTCCATGTGTCTATTCTCTGTCTGTTTTTCCATGGTTTCACTGTGTGTGTTATCATTACCCTTTTACTAGATTGCATATATATGTGTTAGTATACTATACTTGTTTTTCTCTTTTTGACTGACTTCACTTTTTATGATAGGCTCTAGTTCCAGCCACCTCATTAGGACTGGTTCTTCTGCATTTCTTTTAACAGCTGAGTAGTATTCCATCGTATATATATACCAGAGTAGGTTTTTATTTCATTATTTTCTTTTTCCTGCTACCAAGAATGTGCAGAGATGTGCAGCCTAGAACACCACTGGGGGCCTTACTTGATATCCTCCATAGGGTGAGGCTCTTGCTCATATATGCACCAGAGGGCTGCTGCGTCTCAAGGCTTTGTCTCTGGTGGTGCCCCATGAAGCCTTGCTTCTTACATTAGGTAGGATTCTTCCCCAGGGACATTTGTCTTCATGTCTTTGGCCAGAACTGGGTCACCCCCAGCTACAGAAGTGTTTGAGGAATCAAAGACTTATAGTTGGACAGATTATACTCCGAGCACATTGAGGGTTCTTTGTTACTAAAAGAGAGGGGATGGTGATTGGACCGGCAACTCATGGGCCTGGCTCACTTTATTGCTTCAGTTCTTTTAATTCAAATGAGTTTGAGGGTACCAAAGTTCAGGGACTGAGGCCAGGGTCCTCCTTCTGTTCCACACATCTGTCACCTTGTTCTACATTAAGTGAAGTGACCAAACAATACCAGGATATACCTCCACCAACCTCAGACATCAGCCTAAAGCTGGGTCCCCAAACTAGCATTTCTGTCTTGGTGATTGAATATTCAAGATGACAGAAGGTTTTTCCATGACTTTTTGTCTGACTCTCAGCAGGCTTGGGTCATCCTAAGAAGAAGTGATCCTTTTAAAAATCTTTTCTGTATCAGAGACTATGGGTCTAAGGAAAAATACACTTTGATTTGATTCAATTTTTTTTTCTTTGACTTTTTGGAGAGACATAAAGAGAACTTGCTAAATAAAGAACAAAGCCACCATTATTGATCCTGTGTGGATTCCCTGGTGGCTCAGTAAAAAAGAATCTGCCTGCCAATGCAGGAGACAAGGACTTGACCCCTAGGTTGAAAAGATCACCTGGAGAAGGGAAAGGCAACCCACTACAGTATTCTTGCTTGGGAAATCCATGGACAGAGGAGCCTGGTGGGCTATAGACCATGGGGTTGCAGAAGAGTTGGACATGAGTTAGTGACCAAACAACAGCAGTTGATGCTATCAGTTCACATAAGAAGGCTAAAAATCGTTACATAGCAAATGGTGGCTTGGCCAGAAAGGTTACTTGGGTTTTTCCACAACATCCTATAGAAATACTCGAATGAATTTTGCAGCCAATCCAATTACAAAAAAGTTTTCAGAAGGTGGGGACAGTCTTGAGAATATTCCATAATGCCAAGTAAAGCACTTGGTGTCATGCCAGGCACATAGTGAATCATTCTGCTGTGGTGGTTAATACCGACACACAATTTGTCATAGGCAAGAATTGTTGGTATGTTTCCGATAGCCAGGCTTAAATGTCTTAGAATTCAAGTTGTTCTTAATAGTGGTTACTTAACTCATATGAAAATAATTTCCAAGGCTACAGAAGTGTTTGAGGAATCAAAGACTTATAGTTGGACAGATTATACTCCGAGCACATTGAGGGTTCTTTGTTACTAAAAGAGAGGGGATGGTGATTGGACCGGCAACTCATGGGCCTGGCTCACTTTATTGCTTCAGTTCTTTTAATTCAAATGAGTTTGAGGGTACCAAAGTTCAGGGACTGAGGCCAGGGTCCTCCTTCTGTTCCACACATCTGTCACCTTGTTCTACATTAAGTGAAGTGACCAAACAATACCAGGATATACCTCCACCAACCTCAGACATCAGCCTAAAGCTGGGTCCCCAAACTAGCATTTCTGTCTTGGTGATTGAATATTCAAGATGACAGAAGGTTTTTCCATGACTTTTTGTCTGACTCTCAGCAGGCTTGGGTCATCCTAAGAAGAAGTGATCCTTTTAAAAATCTTTTCTGTATCAGAGACTATGGGTCTAAGGAAAAATACACTTTGATTTGATTCAATTTTTTTTTCTTTGACTTTTTGGAGAGACATAAAGAGAACTTGCTAAATAAAGAACAAAGCCACCATTATTGATCCTGTGTGGATTCCCTGGTGGCTCAGTAAAAAAGAATCTGCCTGCCAATGCAGGAGACAAGGACTTGACCCCTAGGTTGAAAAGATCACCTGGAGAAGGGAAAGGCAACCCACTACAGTATTCTTGCTTGGGAAATCCATGGACAGAGGAGCCTGGTGGGCTATAGACCATGGGGTTGCAGAAGAGTTGGACATGAGTTAGTGACCAAACAACAGCAGTTGATGCTATCAGTTCACATAAGAAGGCTAAAAATCGTTACATAGCAAATGGTGGCTTGGCCAGAAAGGTTACTTGGGTTTTTCCACAACATCCTATAGAAATACTCGAATGAATTTTGCAGCCAATCCAATTACAAAAAAGTTTTCAGAAGGTGGGGACAGTCTTGAGAATATTCCATAATGCCAAGTAAAGTACTTGGTGTCATGCCAGGCACATAGTGAATCATTCTGCTGTGGTGGTTAATACCGACACACAATTTGTCATAGGCAAGAATTGTTGGTATGTTTCCGATAGCCAGGCTTAAATGTCTTAGAATTCAAGTTGTTCTTAATAGTGGTTACTTAACTCATATGAAAAAATAATTTCCAAGGGTCTCAGTTTATTGCCTTTTAGTGCATATGATGAACTATTTATAAGCCAGTTGATAAACTATCTCTATTATTTACAGAGATGTAAGGAGTCCCATAGTGACAGCATTAAGAACTTAATTTAGTGATCAGTTCCTAAAATGAGAAGACTGTTGTTCAGTGGCTAAGTCATGTCTGACTCTTTGTGATTCTGACTCTTTGTGACCCCATGGACTGCAGCACGCCAAGCTTCCCTGTCTTTCACCGTCTCCTGGAGTCTGCTCAAACTTGTGTCCACTGAGTCAGGGATAACATCTGATCATCTCACCCTCTGTCATCCACTTCTCCTCCTGTCCTCAGTCTTTCCCAGCACCACTCTTTCCCAACGAGTCAGCTCTTCACATCAGGTGGCCAAACTACTGTAGGCTCAGCTATTGCATCAGTCCTTCCAATAAATATTCAGGGTTGACTTCCTTTAGGATTGACTGGTTTGCTCTCCTTGCTCCAAGGGACTCTCAAAAATCTTCTCTATCACCACAATTCAAAAGCATCAGTTCTTCAACACTCAGCCTTCTTTATAATCCAACTCTCATATCCATATATGACTACTGGAAAAACCATAGCTTTGACTATATGGACCTTTATTGGCAAAATGATGTCTCTGCTTTTTAATATGCCGTCTAGGTTTCTCAGCTTTTCTTCTGAAGAGCAAGCGTCTTTTAATTTCATGGCTGTAGTCACGGTCCACAGTGATTTTGGAGCCCAAGAACATAAAATCTGCCACTGTTTCCATTTTTTCCCCGTCTATTTGCTATGAAGTGAAGGGAACAGATGCCACAATCTTCATTTTTTGAATGTTGAGTTTTAAGCCAGCTTTTTCATACAGTATTATGTCTCTTGTAAATTCCTTAGGACTGAGACCAAGTTTCATAGCGGTGGGTGCTCAGCACACACTCCTGTGTATGTGATGATGGATTATCTCTGAGTTTATGGCCAGGTCTTAGAATAAGAAATGCTGTCTTAGAATTGGTCCCGTATTTGACACTATTGGAAAGATAGTCGTCTACAACAGATTTTTACTCATAGATTTTTAAAGGATACCATAAATTACAATCGACTACAGATGGCCAGGTGCCGCATTTAAGAATAAGATGGCCAGGGCATAAAAAAATTTAGTGGCGAACATTCCACTTGCCAAATGCAGTCAGGGCCTGGGGGAATTAAGGTTGTGGCAGGTTCTGAGTCAAAAAAAATAAATAGGGTTGTTAAATATGAGTACCAGGTGGCACTGATTTCTGAGCTATTTGTACCACTTTCGTCCTTATGTAAACCATAAAACAGGCTGGCTGCTGACCAGAACCTGCAGCTGTATAGAAGAGACTTCTTTGTACATGTACCAGAAAACAAAGAATTATGATAGGCTTCAAGTCTGTTACAGTTTTATACAGAAAACAAAGAATATAGAATAGCCCCGTCTTTCCCAACGAGTCAGCTCTTCACATCAGGTGGCCAAACTACTGTAGGCTCAGCTATTGCATCAGTCCTTCCAATAAATATTCAGGGTTGACTTCCTTTAGGATTGACTGGTTTGCTCTCCTTGCTCCAAGGGACTCTCAAAAATCTTCTCTATCACCACAATTCAAAAGCATCAGTTCTTCAACACTCAGCCTTCTTTATAATCCAACTCTCATATCCATATATGACTACTGGAAAAACCATAGCTTTGACTATATGGACCTTTATTGGCAAAATGATGTCTCTGCTTTTTAATATGCCGTCTAGGTTTCTCAGCTTTTCTTCTGAAGAGCAAGCGTCTTTTAATTTCATGGCTGTAGTCACGGTCCACAGTGATTTTGGAGCCCAAGAACATAAAATCTGCCACTGTTTCCATTTTTTCCCCGTCTATTTGCTATGAAGTGAAGGGAACAGATGCCACAATCTTCATTTTTTGAATGTTGAGTTTTAAGCCAGCTTTTTCATACAGTATTATGTCTCTTGTAAATTCCTTAGGACTGAGACCAAGTTTCATAGCGGTGGGTGCTCAGCACACACTCCTGTGTATGTGATGATGGATTATCTCTGAGTTTATGGCCAGGTCTTAGAATAAGAAATGCTGTCTTAGAATTGGTCCCGTATTTGACACTATTGGAAAGATAGTCGTCTACAACAGATTTTTACTCATAGATTTTTAAAGGATACCATAAATTACAATCGACTACAGATGGCCAGGTGCCGCATTTAAGAATAAGATGGCCAGGGCATAAAAAAATTTAGTGGCGAACATTCCACTTGCCAAATGCAGTCAGGGCCTGGGGGAATTAAGGTTGTGGCAGGTTCTGAGTCAAAAAAAATAAATAGGGTTGTTAAATATGAGTACCAGGTGGCACTGATTTCTGAGCTATTTGTACCACTTTCGTCCTTATGTAAACCATAAAACAGGCTGGCTGCTGACCAGAACCTGCAGCTGTATAGAAGAGACTTCTTTGTACATGTACCAGAAAACAAAGAATTATGATAGGCTTCAAGTCTGTTACAGTTTTATACATGAAAGAAAAGTAAAATTGTTGATGTCCTAGGCCTGGGGCCCAAAATGCTGACATATATCTATTGAGCTAGGGCTATAAAAATGGCATGCATTCTTAAGAAGTCTCTTAAAAATAGCCAGTTAACTTAAAAAAATTTATTGACGTATAGTTGATTTGCAATGTTGTGTTGGTTTCTGTTATAGAGCAACGTGAATCAGTTATACATATACATATATCCACCTAGTATAACATATACATAGTGATACGTATATGTTAATCCCAGTCTCCCAATTTACCACTCCATCTTTCCTTCCTAGTAACCATAAGCTTGTTTTTTTGGGCGGGGACGGCTAGGGAGGTGGGGGGTGGGGTGCAGGTGGGCCACTTCTATTGGTCTTTCATTTATCTATTTTCATCCATCTTTGTTCTTTGACCCGTGTGGCCCTCCCATGGCAGTGGCCTCTGTTGTTGCAGAGCACCGGCTCTGGGCGCATGCGCTCCAGAGCTCCGGCTCGGTAATTGGACACATCCGTCCAGCCACTCCGTGACACGTGGGATCCTCCCAGGCCAGGGATCCAACCGGCCCCCCTCGCACTGCAAGGCGGTGTCTTTACCCACTGGACCACCAGGGAAGCTCTGTTGTTATTGGGTTTTTTTTTTGCATCTGTGACTGAAGCAGGTTAACTGTTAAAGTGGTAATTTGCTTTCATAGTTCACCTGTTGCTGTCTTTACTCTTTCTAGTGTCTGAACACTTCCTCTCTTCCTATGAGATTGACTGCAGTCCAGAAACCAAGAAAGAGGTGGTCCAGTGCATGGGCTCCTTCCAGGATGGGGTGGCTGAGAAGTGTGTGAATTATTTCCAGAGATTCCGACGTTCCACCCATGTGACGCCCAAGTCGTACCTCTCCTTTATTCAGGGCTATAAGTTCATATATGGAGAAAAGCATGTGGAGGTGCAAAATCTGGCCAACAGGTAAGTGTGAGGACCAAATATGAAATTATTTTGAAGCAGTGGCTCTCAGCTAGGGGTGAAGTTGCTTCAAGTAGACATTTTCAATGACTGGAGATGTTTTTGTTTGTTAGAGATAGGGTAGAGGGGAGATGGAGAGGTACTATTGGCATCAAGAGAGTCAGAGGTTAGGGGTGCTCTTAATATCCTAAAACTGTATAGGACAGTTCTCTGTTGCAAAGAATTTTGTTGTTGTTGTTTAGTTGCTAAGTTGTATCTGACTCCTTGTGACCCCATGGGCCCGCCAGGTTGCTTTGTCCATGGGATGTCCCAGAGCGAATACTGGAGTGTGTTCCCATTTCCTTCTCCAGGGGCGTTTCAGATCCAGGAACTGAACTTGCATCTGCTGCAATGGCAGGCAGATTCTTTACTACTGAGCTACCTGGGTAGTCCTTGCAAAGAATTATCAGCCTCCAATACCAATAGTGCTGAGGTTGAAGAAACCTTCCTTTTGAGTTTGTTCAAAGGATTACTCCATGATTGCTAGCAACTTCATTCTTGCCCAGTAGGATGAAATAATGCCAGTTTTCCTATGGCCTACCGTTTTCTACAGCATTGTATGATAATGTTAGAAACCGAGAACCAGGAAGGAAGCTGAGAATAGAGACATCCCTACCCCATCCTGTCACCCTTCTCTTCCCACATATTCTGAGTGTCTGGGATAGAAGAGTCTGCCTGATACTTATGTTCTCTGCACAGCAAGTCCTCTGCTTCACTGAATTTGTTCCCATTTCTCAGCTCTGCTTTGCTCTTTTCTGAACACTTACAGCATCTGCCTGAATACAGCCAAGGATGAGCCATGGCTGCTACATAAGAGATCCCTGGGTGAATGATCGGACTAATGACTCTGAGGACTCCTGTCTGCAAGATCATGTTATTTCAGACCCATGGAGGGCCATTTTGGGCTTTTGTTTCTTTTCTTGAAATTTCCAGAATTTTCTTTCTCAGGTCAATGGGGGGGAGGACCAAGATTCCGACGTTCCACCCATGTGACGCCCAAGTCGTACCTCTCCTTTATTCAGGGCTATAAGTTCATATATGGAGAAAAGCATGTGGAGGTGCAAAATCTGGCCAACAGGTAAGTGTGAGGACCAAATATGAAATTATTTTGAAGCAGTGGCTCTCAGCTAGGGGTGAAGTTGCTTCAAGTAGACATTTTCAATGACTGGAGATGTTTTTGTTTGTTAGAGATAGGGTAGAGGGGAGATGGAGAGGTACTATTGGCATCAAGAGAGTCAGAGGTTAGGGGTGCTCTTAATATCCTAAAACTGTATAGGACAGTTCTCTGTTGCAAAGAATTTTGTTGTTGTTGTTTAGTTGCTAAGTTGTATCTGACTCCTTGTGACCCCATGGGCCCGCCAGGTTGCTTTGTCCATGGGATGTCCCAGAGCGAATACTGGAGTGTGTTCCCATTTCCTTCTCCAGGGGCGTTTCAGATCCAGGAACTGAACTTGCATCTGCTGCAATGGCAGGCAGATTCTTTACTACTGAGCTACCTGGGTAGTCCTTGCAAAGAATTATCAGCCTCCAATACCAATAGTGCTGAGGTTGAAGAAACCTTCCTTTTGAGTTTGTTCAAAGGATTACTCCATGATTGCTAGCAACTTCATTCTTGCCCAGTAGGATGAAATAATGCCAGTTTTCCTATGGCCTACCGTTTTCTACAGCATTGTATGATAATGTTAGAAACCGAGAACCAGGAAGGAAGCTGAGAATAGAGACATCCCCTACCCCATCCTGTCACCCTTCTCTTCCCACATATTCTGAGTGTCTGGGATAGAAGAGTCTGCCTGATACTTATGTTCTCTGCACAGCAAGTCCTCTGCTTCACTGAATTTGTTCCCATTTCTCAGCTCTGCTTTGCTCTTTTCTGAACACTTACAGCATCTGCCTGAATACAGCCAAGGATGAGCCATGGCTGCTACATAAGAGATCCCTGGGTGAATGATCGGACTAATGACTCTGAGGACTCCTGTCTGCAAGATCATGTTATTTCAGAGCCATGCAGGCAGCTGGTTCCTTCAGAGGCTGTTCTGAAGACTTTAAATTAGTTTCTTTTCTTGATCCCAGATCTTCCTTCTTTCAACTTCATTGGTCTCATTAGAAAATCAGAAGTTATTTATTTCTCTTCCTTCGTAATAGGGTTTCAAGCATTTGAAGTCTTCTGTCATTTAGCTAAAGTTCATTAAGTATGTTTCTTGCACGAGACAGATTCTAGACACTGTTATTCCTCATGTCACGCGGTGTTCTTAGCAGACTCACTCTTTTCCCACTTGGTCTGTAAAGAACCGACATGTGTCTTTAGTCTGGAATCAAGCTTAAACATTTACCCTCTTTGTCAAGCCCTCTTGGGATTGCTCTTGTATACACAGCATTCTTCCAGTATGAGTGTTACTATCTACCTTGGTAGACCAATACTTAGAAGATAAGTCCAAGAACCACACAGGTTAACACTCCTCCCACCCCTGGATTTTTAATCTCAGAATGAACACTGGGCTGGAAAAGCTCAAAGAAGCTTCGGAGTCCGTGGCAGCTCTGAGCACAGAACTGGAAGTGAAAGAAAAGGAGCTCCAAGTGGCCAATGATAAAGCCGACACGGTGGGTGGATACTGACTCGCGAACCATGTTCGTTTTGAATTCCCAGGTCATGCACGTTAATGAGGTATGCTTCTTCACTAAGGTGTAACCATGGAAGTGCAAATTATGTATTTACATTATAGTGCCATATATACACCACAGATACTATGCATAAAATAGTTAACTAATGAGAACCAGGAAGGAAGCTGAGAATAGAGACATCCCTACCCCATCCTGTCACCCTTCTCTTCCCACCTATTCTGAGTGTCTGGGATAGAAGAGTCTGCCTGATACTTATGTTCTCTGCACAGCAAGTCCTCTGCTTCACTGAATTTGTTCCCATTTCTCAGCTCTGCTTTGCTCTTTTCTGAACACTTACAGCATCTGCCTGAATACAGCCAAGGATGAGCCATGGCTGCTACATAAGAGATCCCTGGGTGAATGATCGGACTAATGACTCTGAGGACTCCTGTCTGCAAGATCATGTTATTTCAGAGCCATGCAGGCAGCTGGTTCCTTCAGAGGCTGTTCTGAAGACTTTAAATTAGTTTCTTTTCTTGATCCCAGATCTTCCTTCTTTCAACTTCATTGGTCTCATTAGAAAATCAGAAGTTATTTATTTCTCTTCCTTCGTAATAGGGTTTCAAGCATTTGAAGTCTTCTGTCATTTAGCTAAAGTTCATTAAGTATGTTTCTTGCACGAGACAGATTCTAGACACTGTTATTCCTCATGTCACGCGGTGTTCTTAGCAGACTCACTCTTTTCCCACTTGGTCTGTAAAGAACCGACATGTGTCTTTAGTCTGGAATCAAGCTTAAACATTTACCCTCTTTGTCAAGCCCTCTTGGGATTGCTCTTGTATACACAGCATTCTTCCAGTATGAGTGTTACTATCTACCTTGGTAGACCAATACTTAGAAGATAAGTCCAAGAACCACACAGGTTAACACTCCTCCCACCCCTGGATTTTTAATCTCAGAATGAACACTGGGCTGGAAAAGCTCAAAGAAGCTTCGGAGTCCGTGGCAGCTCTGAGCACAGAACTGGAAGTGAAAGAAAAGGAGCTCCAAGTGGCCAATGATAAAGCCGACACGGTGGGTGGATACTGACTCGCGAACCATGTTCGTTTTGAATTCCCAGGTCATGCACGTTAATGAGGTATGCTTCTTCACTAAGGTGTAACCATGGAAGTGCAAATTATGTATTTACATTATAGTGCCATATATACACCACAGATACTATGCATAAAATAGTTAACTAATGAGAACCTACTATATAACACAGGGAAATCTGCTCTATGGTGACCTAGATGGAAGGAAATCGAAAAAAAGAGGGGATGTATGTATACATACAGCTTCACTTGGCTGTATAATAGTAATGAACACCACATTAGAAAGCAACTATATGCCAATAAAAGTTTAAAAAAGTACTATACTCTTTTATGTATGGAAAATTTTGTAAGTGGACAGAATCAACAAATTAAGAAAAAATGTGCTTTTCGAGCTGGGTCTTTGGTGATTTTTGATGGTTTGTGTGTGTGTGTGTGTGTGTGTGTGTGTGTGGTTTTATGTTGAATTAGGTCTTAAAAGAAGTGACAATGAAAGCACAGGCTGCTGAAAAGGTCAAAGCTGAGGTACAGAAGGTGAAGGACAAAGCCCAGGCCATCGTGGATAGCATCTCTAAAGATAAAGCCATCGCTGAGGAAAAACTGGAAGCAGCAAAGCCAGCATTAGAAGAAGCAGAAGCCGCCTTGCAGGTACATCTTTGTGGTTTAACAGAGGCCAACTTCGATGGCCTCGGAGGAGGATTAGGCAGAAAAGAGGAATAGTAGCGAAGAAATAGTCTGCTGCTTCACACCAAAGCTCTCTTCACTGTAATGGTTTCAAATGATATTTTCTCCTTGGAGATGTTATTTGCTTTTTTAAGATATTGCTTGTGTCATATTATCTTAACATACTATCTTCCTTTCTTATGAGTGATGGACAGTATCATCTAATGGTGGTCTGGGTCCTGGGTTCTCATTTCAACTCTGTCACCAGTAAGCTAGGGGACATTGGAAATATCACATAAGATTTTAAAGTTTTTTTTTTTTCCCACTCAATCATTGTGGACATTGGAGTAGGTTGCTAAGACTCAAGATACTCTGGATATATATATGAATTACCCAAACAAAGGATTACTGATCTAAGGTAGCACAGACATGGCAGAGTCTGACCAGGCTTCCAACAAAGCTACTCAGTTCAGCTGTGTGACAATAACAAAAAAGCTACATCATTCAGTGCAAATTATGTATTTACATTATAGTGCCATATATACACCACAGATACTATGCATAAAATAGTTAACTAATGAGAACCTACTATATAACACAGGAAATCTGCTCTATGGTGACCTAGATGGAAGGAAATCGAAAAAAAGAGGGGATGTATGTATACATACAGCTTCACTTGGCTGTATAATAGTAATGAACACCACATTAGAAAGCAACTATATGCCAATAAAAGTTTAAAAAAGTACTATACTCTTTTATGTATGGAAAATTTTGTAAGTGGACAGAATCAACAAATTAAGAAAAAATGTGCTTTTCGAGCTGGGTCTTTGGTGATTTTTGATGGTTTGTGTGTGTGTGTGTGTGTGTGTGTGTGTGTGGTTTTATGTTGAATTAGGTCTTAAAAGAAGTGACAATGAAAGCACAGGCTGCTGAAAAGGTCAAAGCTGAGGTACAGAAGGTGAAGGACAAAGCCCAGGCCATCGTGGATAGCATCTCTAAAGATAAAGCCATCGCTGAGGAAAAACTGGAAGCAGCAAAGCCAGCATTAGAAGAAGCAGAAGCCGCCTTGCAGGTACATCTTTGTGGTTTAACAGAGGCCAACTTCGATGGCCTCGGAGGAGGATTAGGCAGAAAAGAGGAATAGTAGCGAAGAAATAGTCTGCTGCTTCACACCAAAGCTCTCTTCACTGTAATGGTTTCAAATGATATTTTCTCCTTGGAGATGTTATTTGCTTTTTTAAGATATTGCTTGTGTCATATTATCTTAACATACTATCTTCCTTTCTTATGAGTGATGGACAGTATCATCTAATGGTGGTCTGGGTCCTGGGTTCTCATTTCAACTCTGTCACCAGTAAGCTAGGGGACATTGGAAATATCACATAAGATTTTAAAGTTTTTTTTTTTTCCCACTCAATCATTGTGGACATTGGAGTAGGTTGCTAAGACTCAAGATACTCTGGATATATATATGAATTACCCAAACAAAGGATTACTGATCTAAGGTAGCACAGACATGGCAGAGTCTGACCAGGCTTCCAACAAAGCTACTCAGTTCAGCTGTGTGACAATAACATAAATGGTGAAATTAGGAAGGAGGCTGGATTCTGAGAAAATACATTGAGTTTAATGAAATAGCTGGCACCGTCAAGGGCTTGTTGAGTTTGAAGACCAAGTGTGAGATTTTTGGACTCAAGATTGCTTTTATGGGGACTTCCCTGGTGGTTCAGTGGTTAAAACTCTGAGCTCCCAATGGACAGGGCATGGGTTTGATTCCTGGTGAGGGAACTAAGATCCCACATGCTTTGGGTGTGACCAAAAAATAAAAACAAAGATTGTTTTTACTTTAGTCTGCTCATATACTGCCTTATGTTCCAGATTCCTGATTTAGAAAGGGGCTAGAGACATGAAACAGTGCTGACCTGTCCACTAATTCAAGTCATAGAACCTCAGTTGAACTTGCACCATTATGTGATGATGTAATTGTTATTTTCTACCACCTTCTTAAAATACTTTTTGAAACACTTATAAATCTTTTTGATCCAGCTTAGGTCTTTTAGCTTTCTGAGTCAATATGCAACATATTGTATAGGGGAATGTCGGCCCTTTAGGGACAATGAAAATGTTTCTTTCTTTTCTTATCTCTCCAGATTTTCATATCCCTCTTGCATCTGATATATCTTATTGTTTCTCTGTTCCTCTTTGCACTGGTGAACTGTTCTCCTTAATCCTTGAAGTCCTCTATGGTCTTTAGTCTCAGATTGGTGGGTACCTCCTCTCTCCCAAGCCTACTTTTAAACATCCAGTTGATGAAGGTCTGATAGATGTAGAAGCCGTTGTACATACTCAATATGTAGAGCTCACTGGATTTGGGATGAGTGCACATCTATGAAACCGTCACCATATTCAAGGCCAGAGACATATCCATCAACTCTCAATGTTTCCTCCTGTTCCCTTTACTGTTATTATTGTTATCTTTTGTGAGAAGAACATAACTTACTGCCCTCTTTAACAAAATTTTAACTCAATCATTGTGGACATTGGAGTAGGTTGCTAAGACTCAAGATACTCTGGATATATATATGAATTACCCAAACAAAGGATTACTGATCTAAGGTAGCACAGACATGGCAGAGTCTGACCAGGCTTCCAACAAAGCTACTCAGTTCAGCTGTGTGACAATAACATAAATGGTGAAATTAGGAAGGAGGCTGGATTCTGAGAAAATACATTGAGTTTAATGAAATAGCTGGCACCGTCAAGGGCTTGTTGAGTTTGAAGACCAAGTGTGAGATTTTTGGACTCAAGATTGCTTTTATGGGGACTTCCCTGGTGGTTCAGTGGTTAAAACTCTGAGCTCCCAATGGACAGGGCATGGGTTTGATTCCTGGTGAGGGAACTAAGATCCCACATGCTTTGGGTGTGACCAAAAAATAAAAACAAAGATTGTTTTTACTTTAGTCTGCTCATATACTGCCTTATGTTCCAGATTCCTGATTTAGAAAGGGGCTAGAGACATGAAACAGTGCTGACCTGTCCACTAATTCAAGTCATAGAACCTCAGTTGAACTTGCACCATTATGTGATGATGTAATTGTTATTTTCTACCACCTTCTTAAAATACTTTTTGAAACACTTATAAATCTTTTTGATCCAGCTTAGGTCTTTTAGCTTTCTGAGTCAATATGCAACATATTGTATAGGGGAATGTCGGCCCTTTAGGGACAATGAAAATGTTTCTTTCTTTTCTTATCTCTCCAGATTTTCATATCCCTCTTGCATCTGATATATCTTATTGTTTCTCTGTTCCTCTTTGCACTGGTGAACTGTTCTCCTTAATCCTTGAAGTCCTCTATGGTCTTTAGTCTCAGATTGGTGGGTACCTCCTCTCTCCCAAGCCTACTTTTAAACATCCAGTTGATGAAGGTCTGATAGATGTAGAAGCCGTTGTACATACTCAATATGTAGAGCTCACTGGATTTGGGATGAGTGCACATCTATGAAACCGTCACCATATTCAAGGCCAGAGACATATCCATCAACTCTCAATGTTTCCTCCTGTTCCCTTTACTGTTATTATTGTTATCTTTTGTGAGAAGAACATAACTTACTGCCCTCTTAACAAATTTTAACTCTACAGAAAAGTATTAATAACTATGGGCAGCATGCTGTAGAGCAGATCTCTAGAATTTATCTCACATAACTAAAACTTTGTACTTTTTGACCATCACCTTCTCATTTCCTTCTTCCTCCAGCCCCTGGAAACCCCCATTCTATTCTCTACTTCTATGAGTGTCTGAGATTCCACATATAAATGAGATCATGCAGTGTTTGTCTTTCGTTTTTCGCTTATTTCGCTTGGCATGTTGTTTTTCACATCCATCCACACTGTTGCAAATTTCCAGTTTTTAAGCCTGAATAATCTTTCATTGTATGTAAATATCACATTTTCTTTATCTAGTCATCCATCAATGGACATTTATCTTTGCTATTGTGCATAACACTGCAGTGCATATAGGGGTGCGGATGTTTTAAGACCCTAAGCATCCTCCTCCTCTGCCCTTATTCAGGCACTTTGGCTTCACTAGAGTCTTTGATCAACAGAGGGAAGACAGCGATAGTGCAGGGAAACTTCTAAACCTTTATTGGACTCATGACATCTAACAGCATTGTAGGAACTGAGCATGTGGCATCTCAGTTCTTACAGGTCTACTTTTTGCAAGATTTCAAAAGCATGGCATTTCTTTTGATAGCATCAAATATTTTCCAGTATCCTCCTGATTTAGTACTCTCTACTACTGAAATATTCAGCATTATCATCAATGTGGAAATGTCTAGGAACAGGAGTAAGGTGATGGGGTGTGTGCGGGGAGGTGGTTTTCAATAATTTCTTTCAGTGCTTCTATCTCCATTTTATTGCCTTCTTGTAGGTTTTGAAATCTTGAAATCTGGTACTACCAATTCATATTAAGAAAATTTCAGGTACATTCAAACTCTTTTGACATCAGGCCGTGTAAATATACAAAACAAAGTAACAGTAGAGAATGTGTCTCCTGAAGATGTTTTAGGGGATTTAGCCTACTTTTAAACATCCAGTTGATGAAGGTCTGATAGATGTAGAAGCCGTTGTACATACTCAATATGTAGAGCTCACTGGATTTGGGATGAGTGCACATCTATGAAACCGTCACCATATTCAAGGCCAGAGACATATCCATCAACTCTCAATGTTTCCTCCTGTTCCCTTTACTGTTATTATTGTTATCTTTTGTGAGAAGAACATAACTTACTGCCCTCTTAACAAATTTTAACTCTACAGAAAAGTATTAATAACTATGGGCAGCATGCTGTAGAGCAGATCTCTAGAATTTATCTCACATAACTAAAACTTTGTACTTTTTGACCATCACCTTCTCATTTCCTTCTTCCTCCAGCCCCTGGAAACCCCCATTCTATTCTCTACTTCTATGAGTGTCTGAGATTCCACATATAAATGAGATCATGCAGTGTTTGTCTTTCGTTTTTCGCTTATTTCGCTTGGCATGTTGTTTTTCACATCCATCCACACTGTTGCAAATTTCCAGTTTTTAAGCCTGAATAATCTTTCATTGTATGTAAATATCACATTTTCTTTATCTAGTCATCCATCAATGGACATTTATCTTTGCTATTGTGCATAACACTGCAGTGCATATAGGGGTGCGGATGTTTTAAGACCCTAAGCATCCTCCTCCTCTGCCCTTATTCAGGCACTTTGGCTTCACTAGAGTCTTTGATCAACAGAGGGAAGACAGCGATAGTGCAGGGAAACTTCTAAACCTTTATTGGACTCATGACATCTAACAGCATTGTAGGAACTGAGCATGTGGCATCTCAGTTCTTACAGGTCTACTTTTTGCAAGATTTCAAAAGCATGGCATTTCTTTTGATAGCATCAAATATTTTCCAGTATCCTCCTGATTTAGTACTCTCTACTACTGAAATATTCAGCATTATCATCAATGTGGAAATGTCTAGGAACAGGAGTAAGGTGATGGGGTGTGTGCGGGGAGGTGGTTTTCAATAATTTCTTTCAGTGCTTCTATCTCCATTTTATTGCCTTCTTGTAGGTTTTGAAATCTTGAAATCTGGTACTACCAATTCATATTAAGAAAATTTCAGGTACATTCAAACTCTCTTTTGACATCAGGCCGTGTAAATATACAAAACAAAGTAACAGTAGAGAATGTGTCTCTTTACCTCAAAGCTAATCTGACCTCACTGTTTTATGTATATGATATACATATTGCTTTTCCTAATATTTGCTTGAAACAGGTTAAACTTCATTCCGCCTCATGCCCTCAACTGAGTGCAATTTGAGTCCAATTCTGTTGGAGATTTCCCCCTTTTAAAGCTAAAGGGAAAATAGACAAATAGGACCTAATCAAGCTTAAAAGCTTTCGCACTGCAAAGGAAACTGTAAGCAAAATGAAAAGACGATTCACAGACAACGAGAAAATATTTGCAAATGATGAAACCAACAAGAGCTTAGTTTCCAAAATATACAGCTTATGAAGCTCAATTAAGAACCCCAATCAAAAGGATGAGCAAAAGATCTAAAACATTTCTTCAAAGAAGACATACAAATGGCCAAGTGACACATGAAAAGATGCTCAATGTCACTAGTTTTTGGAGAAACGCAAATCAAAACTATGAGGTTTCACCTCACACCAGTCAGAATGACCATCATCAAAAAGTCTTATAGCGCTTCCCTGGTGGTCCAGTGGGTAAAGAGTCTGCCTTGCTGTGCTAGGGGCACCGGTTTGATCCCTGGCTCGGGATGACCTCACGTGCCACGGAGCAGCTGGACCAGTGTGTCCAATTACGAGCCAGTGCTCTGGAGCACCTAGTGCAGGGAAACTTCTAAACCTTTATTGGACTAGCATCTAACAGCATTGTAGGAACTGAGCATGTGGCATCTCAGTTCTTACAGGTCTACTTTTTGCAAGATTTCAAAAGCATGGCATTTCTTTTGATAGCATCAAATATTTTCCAGTATCCTCCTGATTTAGTACTCTCTACTACTGAAATATTCAGCATTATCATCAATGTGGAAATGTCTAGGAACAGGAGTAAGGTGATGGGGTGTGTGCGGGGAGGTGGTTTTCAATAATTTCTTTCAGTGCTTCTATCTCCATTTTATTGCCTTCTTGTAGGTTTTGAAATCTTGAAATCTGGTACTACCAATTCATATTAAGAAAATTTCAGGTACATTCAAACTCTCTTTGACATCAGGCCGTGTAAATATACAAAACAAAGTAACAGTAGAGAATGTGTCTCTTTACCTCAAAGCTAATCTGACCTCACTGTTTTATGTATATGATATACATATTGCTTTTCCTAATATTTGCTTGAAACAGGTTAAACTTCATTCCGCCTCATGCCCTCAACTGAGTGCAATTTGAGTCCAATTCTGTTGGAGATTTCCCCCTTTTAAAGCTAAAGGGAAAATAGACAAATAGGACCTAATCAAGCTTAAAAGCTTTCGCACTGCAAAGGAAACTGTAAGCAAAATGAAAAGACGATTCACAGACAACGAGAAAATATTTGCAAATGATGAAACCAACAAGAGCTTAGTTTCCAAAATATACAGCTTATGAAGCTCAATTAAGAACCCCAATCAAAAGGATGAGCAAAAGATCTAAAACATTTCTTCAAAGAAGACATACAAATGGCCAAGTGACACATGAAAAGATGCTCAATGTCACTAGTTTTTGGAGAAACGCAAATCAAAACTATGAGGTTTCACCTCACACCAGTCAGAATGACCATCATCAAAAAGTCTTATAGCGCTTTCCTGGTGGTCCAGTGGGTAAAGAGTCTGCCTTGCTGTGCTAGGGGCACCGGTTTGATCCCTGGCTCGGGATGACCTCACGTGCCACGGAGCAGCTGGACCAGTGTGTCCAATTACGAGCCAGTGCTCTGGAGCACCTGCTCCCAGAGTTGGTGCTCTGCAAGAAAAGAGGCCACTCCAATGGGAGGCCGACACAGGCCAAAGAATACAGATGGATGAAAATAAATAAATAAAAAGCCAATAAGAGGCCAAAATTCAGAAAAAAGTCTTACAAATTATTGTTTGTAAATTATTATTATTATTTGAGTGGAGAGGGTAAAAGAGTTACAACTTCATCTTCCATAGTATGAAGTCAGTAATGCCCCAAACTGAAAAACCAAGAAGCAGTCAGTATATTCATAGTATTTAGTAATAGGGAGATAAATATCTAAAAAATAAAACACTGAGTTTTTTTTTAAAGGCTTCCCCTGGAAGGTAGACATTGGAGAAAGGAGCTGAGAATGGATATTTTCATAATAAACTCAACTATTTCTTTAAAAAAAAGTCTTACAAATAATAAATGCTGGAGAGGGTGTGGAAAACAGTACCCCTCTCACATGGTTGCTGGGAACGTATTAATAGTTACAGCTACTGTGGGGAACTGTAGGGAGGGCTGGATTGGGAGTTTGGGATTAGCAGAGGCAAACTGTTATATATATGAATGACTGAATCACTGTACTGTGCACCTGAAAGTAACACACCCTTGTAAATCAACTATACTTCGATAAAATAAAGCTAAAAACAAACAAAAAGCTAAATTGAAATAGGCATGTGCAATTCTTTATATCCACTTTAATTTGATCCTGCTCTCCCTGTTGGGAGCTGTTTTATTTTTCTTCTGTCTTTCATCGCCAAACGTCTCAGATTAAGGCCTAGCCGCCATTTCCAGCTTTTTACCACACGTTCTCCTTCACTTTCAACTGTCTAGGCTTCACAAAAGCTAGGGTATTGAAACAAACCATTCCAAACAAGATGGTTACCTTTCTGCCAGGCTCAACAGTTTCCTCTTCTTTTTTCCCCCCAATCCTCAGAGATAACATCATTAGCTTTGCTATGAAGGTCGTTGGTACCTTCTTTGGCAGGAGGGATGCAAATAGAAGTCAGATGGAAGGTTTTCAAGGTCTCGAAGGAATGAATTGTGCACCGGTTTGATCCCTGGCTCGGGATGACCTCACGTGCCACGGAGCAGCTGGACCAGTGTGTCCAATTACGAGCCAGTGCTCTGGAGCACCTGCTCCCAGAGTTGGTGCTCTGCAAGAAAAGAGGCCACTCCAATGGGAGGCCGACACAGGCCAAAGAATACAGATGGATGAAAATAAATAAATAAAAAGCCAATAAGAGGCCAAAATTCAGAAAAAAGTCTTACAAATTATTGTTTGTAAATTATTATTATTATTTGAGTGGAGAGGGTAAAAGAGTTACAACTTCATCTTCCATAGTATGAAGTCAGTAATGCCCCAAACTGAAAAACCAAGAAGCAGTCAGTATATTCATAGTATTTAGTAATAGGGAGATAAATATCTAAAAAATAAAACACTGAGTTTTTTTTTAAAGGCTTCCCTGGAAGGTAGACATTGGAGAAAGGAGCTGAGAATGGATATTTTCATAATAAACTCAACTATTTCTTTAAAAAAAAGTCTTACAAATAATAAATGCTGGAGAGGGTGTGGAAAACAGTACCCCTCTCACATGGTTGCTGGGAACGTATTAATAGTTACAGCTACTGTGGGGAACTGTAGGGAGGGCTGGATTGGGAGTTTGGGATTAGCAGAGGCAAACTGTTATATATATGAATGACTGAATCACTGTACTGTGCACCTGAAAGTAACACACCCTTGTAAATCAACTATACTTCGATAAAATAAAGCTAAAAACAAACAAAAAGCTAAATTGAAATAGGCATGTGCAATTCTTTATATCCACTTTAATTTGATCCTGCTCCCTGTTGGGAGCTGTTTTATTTTTCTTCTGTCTTTCATCGCCAAACGTCTCAGATTAAGGCCTAGCCGCCATTTCCAGCTTTTTACCACACGTTCTCCTTCACTTTCAACTGTCTAGGCTTCACAAAAGCTAGGGTATTGAAACAAACCATTCCAAACAAGATGGTTACCTTTCTGCCAGGCTCAACAGTTTCCTCTTCTTTTTTCCCCCCAATCCTCAGAGATAACATCATTAGCTTTGCTATGAAGGTCGTTGGGTACCTTCTTTGGCAGGAGGGATGCAAATAGAAGTCAGATGGAAGGTTTTCAAGGTCTCGAAGGAATGAATTGTGCACTGTGTCTTAGAAATAGGACAGTATCCAGTGCTTATCTTTGTTTTAACAAGGCTTATTTCATTGATAAAAAAGTTTGATAGAACAGTTATTATTGATCACAACAGGTCTATGTGACTGGTAAGTAATTTACTGTATAAGAATCTTTATATGGAATAGAACTTTTCCTAAGAGTGTAGTAAAATTGATATGGCTCACGTTCCATCATTTAAAGGTCAGTTCCCAGCTAATAAACCTCTAATTATGCAATCTGGCAGTCCCGAGGCTCCCGCCGGTGTCATCCGCAGTGACAGGGGTAAGACAGAGAGGCAGCTTCTTGACCTACATAACTAATGAGAGAAAAAACCCTGCAAGTACTGGAGTTTCCCAGGTTGAGAATCCCGGGCATCCACGTTAGAGCTGCCGAGTCTTTTCCTTTTTTTTCCTTTTTTTTCTGACACTAAATGGTTGTTACAGTTTTAGAGAAGTCACAGCTCCTTATCTGCTCGCAAACATGTCTCTCACTGTCTCCTCTGGCTGTCACTTTGAATTGTAAAAATTTGAACTTGTGGGGACGTTTGCTTTTGGGAGATTACATGTGCTTCTAGTCCCCATGACTGCATCGAACTTAAAAATGCTTGCAATCCTCTGCTGAAGTATAGTAAGTTCCTTACATACGAATGTTCAAGTTGTGAGCTTTGAAAGATGCAAATGTGCGTTCTGTTAGTGTCTTTAGGGTGGGAGAAACTGCAGCCTGCCCTCTGCCTCCTGTTGCTGAGGAAGCTGTCCCTTCTCCCGCCTCCTCTCCCTCCTCCGAGTCATGTCCCTGTTCCCCCCCTTTAAATTTGGATTCATAATTTAAGACCCTTCAGGGTTTTCATTGAAACAAACCAGTTCTCCTTCACTTTCAACTGTCTAGGCTTCACAAAAGCTAGGGTATTGAAACAAACCATTCCAAACAAGATGGTTACCTTTCTGCCAGGCTCAACAGTTTCCTCTTCTTTTTTCCCCCCAATCCTCAGAGATAACATCATTAGCTTTGCTATGAAGGTCGTTGGGTACCTTCTTTGGCAGGAGGGATGCAAATAGAAGTCAGATGGAAGGTTTTCAAGGTCTCGAAGGAATGAATTGTGCACTGTGTCTTAGAAATAGGACAGTATCCAGTGCTTATCTTTGTTTTAACAAGGCTTATTTCATTGATAAAAAAGTTTGATAGAACAGTTATTATTGATCACAACAGGTCTATGTGACTGGTAAGTAATTTACTGTATAAGAATCTTTATATGGAATAGAACTTTTCCTAAGAGTGTAGTAAAATTGATATGGCTCACGTTCCATCATTTAAAGGTCAGTTCCCAGCTAATAAACCTCTAATTATGCAATCTGGCAGTCCCGAGGCTCCCCGCCGGTGTCATCCGCAGTGACAGGGGGTAAGACAGAGAGGCAGCTTCTTGACCTACATAACTAATGAGAGAAAAAGCCCTGCAAGTACTGGAGTTTCCCAGGTTGAGAATCCCGGGCATCCACGTTAGAGCTGCCGAGTCTTTTCCTTTTTTTTCCTTTTTTTTCTGACACTAAATGGTTGTTACAGTTTTAGAGAAGTCACAGCTCCTTATCTGCTCGCAAACATGTCTCTCACTGTCTCCTCTGGCTGTCACTTTGAATTGTAAAAATTTGAACTTGTGGGGACGTTTGCTTTTGGGAGATTACATGTGCTTCTAGTCCCCATGACTGCATCGAACTTAAAAATGCTTGCAATCCTCTGCTGAAGTATAGTAAGTTCCTTACATACGAATGTTCAAGTTGTGAGCTTTGAAAGATGCAAATGTGCGTTCTGTTAGTGTCTTTAGGGTGGGAGAAACTGCAGCCTGCCCTCTGCCTCCTGTTGCTGAGGATCCTTCAGCTGTCCCTTCTCCCGCCTCCTCTCCCTCCTCCGGTCAGTCACTGTTCTTGCCTGTTCCCCTAGGCCAACCCCTGTATGACAGCTATTACACTGGACTACTGTACCTTTCAAGCTACTATATTGTAAGATTAAAAATGGTTTCTTTTCGTGTCTGTTTGCTTTTTATGTATGATTTGTGTGAAAAGTATTATAAACCTATTATAGTACAGTACTGGTAGTCAGTTGTGGTAGCTGGGTGCCCAGGCTAAATTTGTTGGACTTAAGAACCACTTGGATTTACAAATGTGCTCTCAGAATGAGGCTCATTCCTGCATAGGGGACTTCCTGTAGCAACCTTTGGAGAGTAAGTGTTTGTTTTCGCCTTTCTTGTCTGAGACTGAACGATAACCCGCTCTTCTCCCCAGACCATCAAGCCGTCTGACATTGCCACTGTCCGCACGCTGGGCCGGCCGCCTCATCTCATCATGAGGATCATGGACTGCGTGCTGCTGCTCTTTCAGAGGAAAGTCAATGCAGTGAAACCTGACCTGGAGAAAAGCTGCACCGTTCCTTCCTGGCAGGAGTCTTTAAAACTGATGACAGCAGGAAACTTCCTACAGAACCTACAGGTTCGCAGTTCCGTCATGATGGGCTAAGAGGGAACGCAGGCTTCATTGGAGTGTCTGAGTCCTTTAACAGAGGATGGTTCTAAAAAAGAATTTACTGTATATATATATGTATATATATATATGTGTATATATATATATACATATATATATACAGTTTTTTTAAAAAAAATTATTTATTTATTTTTGGCTATTCTGGGTTTTCACTGCTGCTGCCTGCTCTTCTCTAGTTGCAGGGAGTGGGGTCTTCTTGTTGAGGTGAGCAGGCTTCTTGTTGCGGTGACTTTTCTTGTTGTGGAACTTGGGCTCTAGGGCACATGGGCTTCAGTAATCATGGCACATGGGCTCCACAGTTGCAGCTCCGAGGCCCTAGAGCACAGGCTCCATAGTTGTGACTCACGGGCTCAGTTGCTCCACAGCACGTAGGATCTTCCCGGATCAGGGATTGAACCCGTGTCTCCTGCACTGGCAGGTGAACTCTTTACCACTGAGCTACCAGGGAAGCCCTACATACATATTTTTAACATATTAAATTTTTCATCATTATTAGGGTATAACTGGTAAATAAACACTTTATATAATGAAGGTGTATGATGATGTTTTGATGAATGTATTAATACATTGTGAAATGATTTCACCACAGCTCATCTGTTCAATCTAAATATAGCCGATTATATATCCATCACCTCGCATAATTACCATTTTGCCTTTTAGTTTTTGTGTGGTGAGAACACATAAGATCTATCCTCTTAGGAAATTTTAAGTATACAGTGCAGTGTTATCGATATTCATCTTGCTCTACATTAAATGGTCCCCAGCACCTTCTCATCTTGTGTCACTGACACTTTAACCCTTGACCCTTGACCTACACCTTTCCCCCAGCCCCTGGCTACCCTCATTCTCCTCTCTGCTTCTGACATTGCCACTGTCCGCACGCTGGGCGGCCGCCTCATCTCATCATGAGGATCATGGACTGCGTGCTGCTGCTCTTTCAGAGGAAAGTCAATGCAGTGAAACCTGACCTGGAGAAAAGCTGCACCGTTCCTTCCTGGCAGGAGTCTTTAAAACTGATGACAGCAGGAAACTTCCTACAGAACCTACAGGTTCGCAGTTCCGTCATGATGGGCTAAGAGGGAACGCAGGCTTCATTGGAGTGTCTGAGTCCTTTAACAGAGGATGGTTCTAAAAAAGAATTTACTGTATATATATATGTATATATATATGTGTATATATATATATACATATATATATACAGTTTTTTTTAAAAAAATTATTTATTTATTTTTGGCTATTCTGGGTTTTCACTGCTGCTGCCTGCTCTTCTCTAGTTGCAGGGAGTGGGGTCTTCTTGTTGAGGTGAGCAGGCTTCTTGTTGCGGTGACTTTTCTTGTTGTGGAACTTGGGCTCTAGGGCACATGGGCTTCAGTAATCATGGCACATGGGCTCCACAGTTGCAGCTCCGAGGCCCTAGAGCACAGGCTCCATAGTTGTGACTCACGGGCTCAGTTGCTCCACAGCACGTAGGATCTTCCCGGATCAGGGATTGAACCCGTGTCTCCTGCACTGGCAGGTGAACTCTTTACCACTGAGCTACCAGGGAAGCCCTACATACATATTTTTAACATATTAAATTTTTCATCATTATTAGGGTATAACTGGTAAATAAACACTTTATATAATGAAGGTGTATGATGATGTTTTGATGAATGTATTAATACATTGTGAAATGATTTCACCACAGCTCATCTGTTCAATCTAAATATAGCCGATTATATATCCATCACCTCGCATAATTACCATTTTGCCTTTTAGTTTTTGTGTGGTGAGAACACATAAGATCTATCCTCTTAGGAAATTTTAAGTATACAGTGCAGTGTTATCGATATTCATCTTGCTCTACATTAAATGGTCCCCAGCACCTTCTCATCTTGTGTCACTGACACTTTAACCCTTGACCCTTGACCTACACCTTTCCCCCAGCCCCTGGCTACCCTCATTCTCCTCTCTGCTTCTCAGTCTGTTTTACATTCTACCTATTAGTGATACCAGGCAGTATTTGTCTTTCTTTGTCTGACTTATTTCACTTAGCATATGCCCCCCAGGTCTCTCCATGTTGTTAAAAATGGCAGAATTTCCTTCCACTTTAAGCCTGAGTAATGTTCTTCACATGTATTTTGAACTTGTATTTCAGTATCTTCTCAGAGTAGAATTTTTCAAATATAAAGCATTGCAAACATTAGACCTTTAAAATTTCTTTGTGTGTAAAATATGAATAATTCGTCATCTGTATGTTTGTATCTTCCACTTTCTGCCTTAGTTGTTCATTCTAGTAATTGTCTTTTTTCTTTTTTAATTTTTTGCCCTTATTTATTGATCCTTTATTTATTTCCATCTATCTTAATTCTTCGGCCTGTGTGGGCCTCCTGTTGCGGTGACCTCTCTCATTGCAGAGCACCAGTTCTGGGCACATGCGCTCCAGAGCCCTGGCTTGTAATTGGACACACTAGTCCAGCCGCTTCACGGCATATGGGATCTCCCTGTTTCAGGGATCGAACAGGCACCCCTTGCTCTGCAGGGCAGACTGTCTACCCACTGGACCACCGGGTAAGCCCTAATTGTGTCTTCTGATAAGCAGATGTTAAGCTTAATATAGTCCAGCTTATCAATATTTTCGTTAATAGTGCTTCCTGTGTTCTATTTAGTAAAATTTTGCCCATATCTAGGGCAAAAGAAACGTGTCTTTCTTTTCTTCTAGAAGTTTTATTGTTTTAATATTTAGATCTTGTGACAACTAATTGGGGACACCCCCACCCCCAATCTATACGCTACACAGTAACTTCAGCATTGCCTTTCATTCGGTTTTTATTTTTAATTTTTTAAAATAATTTCTTTTAAATTTAATTGAAGGATAATTACTTTACAATATTATGATGGTTTCTGCCATACATCAACATGAATCGGCCATAGGTCTACATATGTCCCTCCCTCTTGAGTCTCCTACCACCTCCCTCCCCGCCCCACCCCTCTGGGTTGTCACAGAGCACCGGCTTTGGGGCCTCTGTGTCCTACAATAAGGCACCACTGGTATCTACTTTGCACGTGGTTATGTACATGTTTCAGTGCACCACTGTTTTACATTCTACCTATTAGTGATACCAGGCAGTATTTGTCTTTCTTTGTCTGACTTATTTCACTTAGCATATGCCCCCCAGGTCTCTCCATGTTGTTAAAAATGGCAGAATTTCCTTCCACTTTAAGCCTGAGTAATGTTCTTCACATGTATTTTGAACTTGTATTTCAGTATCTTCTCAGAGTAGAATTTTTCAAATATAAAGCATTGCAAACATTAGACCTTTAAAATTTCTTTGTGTGTAAAATATGAATAATTCGTCATCTGTATGTTTGTATCTTCCACTTTCTGCCTTAGTTGTTCATTCTAGTAATTGTCTTTTTTCTTTTTTAATTTTTTGCCCTTATTTATTGATCCTTTATTTATTTCCATCTATCTTAATTCTTCGGCCTGTGTGGGCCTCCTGTTGCGGTGACCTCTCTCATTGCAGAGCACCAGTTCTGGGCACATGCGCTCCAGAGCCCTGGCTTGTAATTGGACACACTAGTCCAGCCGCTTCACGGCATATGGGATCTCCCTGTTTCAGGGATCGAACAGGCACCCCTTGCTCTGCAGGGCAGACTGTCTACCCACTGGACCACCGGGTAAGCCCTAATTGTGTCTTCTGATAAGCAGATGTTAAGCTTAATATAGTCCAGCTTATCAATATTTTCGTTAATAGTGCTTCCTGTGTTCTATTTAGTAAAATTTTGCCCATATCTAGGGCAAAAGAAACGTGTCTTTCTTTTCTTCTAGAAGTTTTATTGTTTTAATATTTAGATCTTGTGACAACTAATTGGGGACACCCCCACCCCCAATCTATACGCTACACAGTAACTTCAGCATTGCCTTTCATTCGGTTTTTATTTTTAATTTTTTAAAATAATTTCTTTTAAATTTAATTGAAGGATAATTACTTTACAATATTATGATGGTTTCTGCCATACATCAACATGAATCGGCCATAGGTCTACATATGTCCCCTCCCTCTTGAGTCTCCTACCACCTCCCTCCCCGCCCCACCCCTCTGGGTTGTCACAGAGCACCGGCTTTGGGGCCTCTGTGTCCTACAATAAGGCACCACTGGTATCTACTTTGCACGTGGTTATGTACATGTTTCAGTGTGACTCTCTCCTATCACCCCACCTTCTCTCTCCCCACTGTGTTCAAGTGTCTGTTCTCCATGTCTGCATCTCCATTGCTGCCTGGTGGACAGGTTCATCAGTGCCATCTGTCTAGATTCCGTGTATATGTGTTAATAGATGATATTGGTCTTTCTCTTTCTTTTTTTTTTTTTAACATTTATTTATTTATTTATTTTTTGGGGGGGTGGGGGGATGGGTGGGCCGCTTCTATTGGTCTTTCATTTGTTTATTTTTCATCCATCTTTGTTCTTTGGCCCGTGTGGGCCTCCCATCGCAGTGGCCTCTATTGTCGCAGAGCACCGGCTCTGGACGCATGCGCTCCAGAGCTCCGGCTCGGTAATTGGACACATTGGTCCAGCTGCTCCGCAGCACATGGGATCTTCCCAGGCCAGGGATCGAACCGGCGCCCCTTGCACTGCAAGGCGGTGTCCTTATCCACTGGACCACCAGGGAAGCCCCCGGTCTTTCTCTTTCTGATTTCACTTTGTATAATAGACTCTAGGTTTTAATATGTTCTACCTCATTAAAACCGATTCAAATTCCTTTTTATAGCTGAGTGATATTCCATTGTGTGTATGTACCACAATCTCTTTATCCATTCATCTGACTCCCATCCAAGTACTACCAAGGCTGGACCCTCCTTAAGATTCCGAGATCAGATGAGATTTGGGCATGTTCAGGGTCATAGGGTCATATGGCCATAGACTATCCATTCATCTGTCATTGAGCATCTGGATTGTTTCCATGTTCTAGCTATTGTAAATGTGCTGCAGTGAATATGGAGGTATATGTCATTTTCAATTTTGTTCAGTTTTTAATTCAACATTTCCCATGTGGCTGCTAAGGCCAGGGCATCTTGTGAGGCCCCTTATAGCAGCTGTAGCAGCAAGTAGCTTCTGAAAACAGTGTGTCATACAGACTTGTTTCAGATAACTGAAATTGGAGCCTCTGAGATGTAAGAGCCACCATGAAAAGTAGCAATCTATTTGGGTGGAGAGGGAGTAGTGATTAATCTGACTGTGAGTGTGCCTAAGGGGCAGTGAGGAGGGGGAGGAGCTCAAAAAAAGTTACCAAAAGATGTGACCATGACATTGGACTTGCGTACGTCCCTGGAGCAGGGCGTTGTTCTTGGAAGCTGCCTTGCTATTTGCCTTTTGTCACACCGTCCTTCTGTTGTTCTCAAATCTTCTGGTTTCATTATTTTTCAAGTCTCATAAAAGAAACTTGCATTTAAAGACATCTGAATGAGGATGAGTTTCACTCTGTGTTATTTGTTCTGTAAAGGCTTGTTTCTCTGAATTATTTAGGTGTTAAATTTCTTTCTACTTGGGAAACATTTAATTAACCTCACAGAGATGATCAGACACACTTAACAAAAGATCCAGTTTTGTTGTTTGGTCAGTCTTCTCTTTCAGTGGAGGAAGGCACTCTTAATCCATTTCTGATACTATTTTAGAATTTTATCCCTCCAGAAGAGAACAGTTCCCTCACAATCTTTACAGTTCAAATATTAAAAATTAATCCATCACCCTGAAGGTCTAATGTCCAACTTATTTTCTTCATATTTCAGGTAAGTTTAATAGAACCACTCTCTGAAAATGTTAAGCATTTGGTTGCTGCTAAATGCTAAATATTTATGTCTAAATATATATATATGTGTTACCTATTTGCTTTATTAATGATTCTAAATATATATATCATTTCATTTGCCTAATATCCTGAAATATCGACAAAATATATTATCCATCCATTCCTGGATTTAACAGTTTGTCTCAGTGGCATCCTGAGCATCATATGATTATGGCTTAATGGAAGAAGGTATTTTGATTTAATTTCACTGCATTCTTCCCTAGCAATTCCCCAAAGACACGATCAATGAAGAAGTGATAGAATTTTTGAATCCTTACTTTGAAATGTCAGACTACAACATCGAAACCGCTAAACGAGTGTGTGGAAACGTAGCGGGTCTTTGCTCCTGGACCAAGGCCATGGCTTCCTTCTTTTCTATAAACAAAGAGGTGTTGCCGCTGAAGGTAAGCCTTTCCGGGTGAGCTGCCTGATGGGTGCCAGCAGGGGGTCTCTGGTCAACTGGGCTTGTCTGTCTTGCCGCCAAGGAGCCTCAGGTGTTATTATTCTCAAGTCCATGAGGAGAGCTGGCGCTAGACCCACCAAGCGTAGGACACTTCTTTCTTCTCTGCCATCCTACTTCAGTTGAAATGATACGGGCCTTAAGCATGGGATCTACAAGAATACTAAGTTGTTGCCTTTTGTCACACCGTCCTTCTGTTGTTCTCAAATCTTCTGGTTTCATTATTTTCAAGTCTCATAAAAGAAACTTGCATTTAAAGACATCTGAATGAGGATGAGTTTCACTCTGTGTTATTTGTTCTGTAAAGGCTTGTTTCTCTGAATTATTTAGGTGTTAAATTTCTTTCTACTTGGGAAACATTTAATTAACCTCACAGAGATGATCAGACACACTTAACAAAAGATCCAGTTTTGTTGTTTGGTCAGTCTTCTCTTTCAGTGGAGGAAGGCACTCTTAATCCATTTCTGATACTATTTTAGAATTTTATCCCTCCAGAAGAGAACAGTTCCCTCACAATCTTTACAGTTCAAATATTAAAAATTAATCCATCACCCTGAAGGTCTAATGTCCAACTTATTTTCTTCATATTTCAGGTAAGTTTAATAGAACCACTCTCTGAAAATGTTAAGCATTTGGTTGCTGCTAAATGCTAAATATTTATGTCTAAATATATATATATGTGTTACCTATTTGCTTTATTAATGATTCTAAATATATATATCATTTCATTTGCCTAATATCCTGAAATATCGACAAAATATATTATCCATCCATTCCTGGATTTAACAGTTTGTCTCAGTGGCATCCTGAGCATCATATGATTATGGCTTAATGGAAGAAGGTATTTTGATTTAATTTCACTGCATTCTTCCCTAGCAATTCCCCAAAGACACGATCAATGAAGAAGTGATAGAATTTTTGAATCCTTACTTTGAAATGTCAGACTACAACATCGAAACCGCTAAACGAGTGTGTGGAAACGTAGCGGGTCTTTGCTCCTGGACCAAGGCCATGGCTTCCTTCTTTTCTATAAACAAAGAGGTGTTGCCGCTGAAGGTAAGCCTTTCCGGGTGAGCTGCCTGATGGGTGCCAGCAGGGGGTCTCTGGTCAACTGGGCTTGTCTGTCTTGCCGCCAAGGAGCCTCAGGTGTTATTATTCTCAAGTCCATGAGGAGAGCTGGCGCTAGACCCACCAAGCGTAGGACACTTCTTTCTTCTCTGCCATCCTACTTCAGTTGAAATGATACGGGCCTTAAGCATGGGATCTACAAGAATACTAAGTCCATTGTGGGCTGCTGGACATTTTTCTCCTACAGTGTCAACCTGAGAAAAAGCAACACAGAAAACTGTAGCATAGCATTTACCAATAAGGCCCAGGATCTCTTGCCAGGGAGTCCTATATATGGGGCAGGGAGGACACAGTCTGGTGGCTGGTCTTGACACAGTATTTTCTCTCGCTTTTGTCTCTCGGGAAAGAGACTGAATAGCATCCTTTATTTAATGTGGGTAGACAGTATGCCACTCTTTCTCGTTGAGTGATTGAATTTCTCAGCTTTATTTGTCCACATTCCCACACCATCCAGTGGCAGTCTTTAGCAGTTGGAGAGGCAAGTACAGGTTTTGAGAATGAAATATTAATGATGACAAATCACATTTAATGGCTTGATTGATTGTTTTACTTTTCTGTAAGTCTAATCTATTTCAACTGTCAACCCAGATCCTCTTACACTTACAAACTTACACGAAGAACTTAATAATCATGTAAAAATAATGAGTAAAAAAAGAAGATAGGAAGAAAATTCCAAGTCCCATATAATGTTCTCCTTATTACTGTACAAGGGCCGTTTAATCAAAATGGAGTCCCTTGGGGTGCTAAGAGCAACTTAAAAGAGAAAGGATTCATCTGGCTTAGAGATTTTTAGAGGAATATTTGAAGTTGTACTGTCAGGTATTATGGATTTGGGATCACTGAAGACTCTGATTGGACATTTTGATATTGACTGAAGTATAACCCTCATATCCAGTGAAAAGTTCCGGGCATCCTTTGCAAGTTGTACTCGTCAGGGTATTATGGATTATGGCTGAAATCAGTACAAAATAATAGACGGTCTGAACAAGGCCATGGCTTCCTTCTTTTCTATAAACAAAGAGGTGTTGCCGCTGAAGGTAAGCCTTTCCGGGTGAGCTGCCTGATGGGTGCCAGCAGGGGGTCTCTGGTCAACTGGGCTTGTCTGTCTTGCCGCCAAGGAGCCTCAGGTGTTATTATTCTCAAGTCCATGAGGAGAGCTGGCGCTAGACCCACCAAGCGTAGGACACTTCTTTCTTCTCTGCCATCCTACTTCAGTTGAAATGATACGGGCCTTAAGCATGGGATCTACAAGAATACTAAGTCCATTGTGGGCTGCTGGACATTTTTCTCCTACAGTGTCAACCTGAGAAAAAGCAACACAGAAAACTGTAGCATAGCATTTACCAATAAGGCCCAGGATCTCTTGCCAGGGAGTCCTATATATGGGGCAGGGAGGACACAGTCTGGTGGCTGGTCTTGACACAGTATTTTCTCTCGCTTTTGTCTCTCGGGAAAGAGACTGAATAGCATCCTTTATTTAATGTGGGTAGACAGTATGCCACTCTTTCTCGTTGAGTGATTGAATTTCTCAGCTTTATTTGTCCACATTCCCACACCATCCAGTGGCAGTCTTTAGCAGTTGGAGAGGCAAGTACAGGTTTTGAGAATGAAATATTAATGATGACAAATCACATTTAATGGCTTGATTGATTGTTTTACTTTTCTGTAAGTCTAATCTATTTCAACTGTCAACCCAGATCCTCTTACACTTACAAACTTACACGAAGAACTTAATAATCATGTAAAAATAATGAGTAAAAAAAGAAGATAGGAAGAAAATTCCAAGTCCCATATAATGTTCTCCTTATTACTGTACAAGGGCCGTTTAATCAAAATGGAGTCCCTTGGGGTGCTAAGAGCAACTTAAAAGAGAAAGGATTCATCTGGCTTAGAGATTTTTAGAGGAATATTTGAAGTTGTACTGTCAGGTATTATGGATTTGGGATCACTGAAGACTCTGATTGGACATTTTTGATATTGACTGAAGTATAACCCTCATATCCAGTGAAAAGTTCCGGGCATCCTTTGCAATTCTTTTCCAGTGGATAAGCATACATAAATGTCTTCAAGGGGATTACAATCGAATTCACAGTGGGGAGTTTGAATTCTGTTGTAATGACTTGAAATATATGAGCTGAAATCAGTACAAAATAATAGACGGTCTGAACAAGGCTTATGCAAGAATAAAGACACCTCCTCCCCTACGTTCTGTACAGTTCAGGCTCCACCTACTCCCAGGGAATGTAGGTCCTATGGGGGAAGAGAAGGCACACCACCAGCAGGGGGCACCTTTTAGCTGCATCTGGAGCCTATGCTTCTCTTCTGAGAAGCCCGTTGTGGGAGTGCCCTCCCATGTTCCCATGTGCCATCCAGCACCTGGAAGCCTTTGGTTTGTCAGTTCCCTCTTAACTGCAATTGCCATAAAAAGTAAATGTAGTTACAGCTCCTACAGGTTTATTGCATTGAGAGAAGCAGAAGACAAAGAAAGTGCAGGTTATCACTGGGCAACTCTGCTCAATATATTAAGAAATCTAGGGCTTCCCTGGTGGTCCAGTGGGTCTAGAGTCCACCTTGCAGTGCAGGGGGCACCTGTTCGATTCCTGGCCTGGGAAGATCCCACGTGCTGAGGAGTGGCTGGACCCGTGTGTCCAGTTAGGAGCCGGCACCCTGGAGTGATGTGCCCAGAGCTGCTGCTCTGCAAGGAGAGAGGCCACTGTAATGGGAGGCCCACACAAGCCAGAGGATAAAGATGGATGAAAAATAAATAAATAAAAATCAATAAAAAGAGGCCCAAATTTAAAAATTTCTTAAAAAAAAAATTAATCTAAACCAAGGCTCTAACTTCACTTGTTCCTAAAGGGGCCTCACGTGTGCACTCTTGCGTCTCAAGTTCAGAGAGACTGAGGAGACTCCTTCAACACCAGTGGGGACCTCTTCACCACTCATTAGGAGACAGTGAGGGACTCTTCTTTCATCTTACAATTTGTCTAGAGGGGCCAAGTGACTTTCCGTAGTGGATAAACTTAAATATTAATGACAGGAATTGCAATTTAAATTCTGTTCAATTTCATTCTAATGAGATTTCTCCTTAGACACTGTGAAAACCAGTAAATATCAGTTCCCATAAACAGAATGTTACAACAGTAGAGCATTAAATATCAAACACAGATAATAACAGTATCTATTATTTATCAAGAAACTCCCCAGGTCCAATGCTAAAGACTTGACCTTCCAATGCAGGGGGTGTGGGTTCAATCCCTCCCTGTTCAGGGAGCTAAGATACCACGTGCCTTAAGGCCAAAAAAATAAAACTATAAAACAGAAGCCATATTGTAACGCATTCAATAAAGACTTTAAAAATAGTCCACATCAAAAAGAAAGTCTTTAAAAAAGGTGAGATTAACATGTTATTTATTGAACTCTTACTGTAGACCAGGTTCTGGACTTGGGTTTTTACATGTTATCATATTAGACACACACACACACACACACTCTCTCTCTCACAAATCCTAGGCGGTAGTTTTGAGTATCTTAATGTTGAAGCTGAGGCTCATCAAGTTTAACTCGTATCAGTAGAACCCTACAGCTCATAATGTGAGCATTTGGATTTGAAAGGTTTTTATACCTTTTGATTTGTAGCTTTTGAGTGCTTCACTAAAAAAAGTTTTTTTTTTTTTTTGAGTAAAGGCCTTGAAAATATTCAAAATTTTTGGGCTGAGATAGTTTGACCTTAGTGGGTGATAAGAGTAAGTTGACAGAGTGACCTTGCTTAAGTCATGGCAACACATGCTTCTTAGGGCAGAGATGAGGAAAATGCTCAGGGTATTTGTAGACTATAATTTTTAAGCATACTTTTGCTGTCATTGGTTCTAGTCATGGAACTAGACGTTCCTTTAAAGAATTACTCTGCCAAAATTTGGTAACCTGAGGTTATCAGATAAGAAACTGATTTGTCTCAAAAGAATATTTTTAAGATAATCTTTTCAAACTCCTTAGAAATAGTATGGTTCAGGTAGTAGGTTAAAGTTAGCTTTAACAGTAAAAAACTTAAAAGGGAGAATTTCAATTTCAAGTCTTTTCAAAAGAATTTAAATTCCTATAAGCATGGACTATTTTTTACAAGTCATACTGTTTCCCCCTCTGCAATATTGCTTTTGATTATGTCTTTTGAATCTAATCTAGTAGCTTCCTTAAAATACATATTTTTATTTGGTCACAGCTCAGGTATCAATTCTTTGCTGGAAAGCAAGTAATAAATGAGGATTGCAGGAATACAATTAAGTCCATTACTACCCATAAAAACCTAAATCTTTATATTCAGTGATAAATTATGTTTCATCCTTTGTGTTGTTTTAACATCCTCATGATCAGTGGTGAGCTCTGTTAGGCAGATGGTTCTAAATATTCAGCTTTTTCCCTACCACTCCATATTAAAATGTTCTGCAGTTTGCCTATATACATTTAATATTACAGTGTTCTAATTTACGGACTGGCAAACTGTGGTCCACGGCCAAATCTAACCTACCAGCTGTGTTTGTACAACTCGTGGAATTTTAAATCAAGCACTTAAAAATACTCTGATTTTTGTCTCTTGGTCCCCAAAGCCTTAAACATTTACTATCGAATTTTATGGAAAATATGTGCTGACTCTCTTTTAATGATTTATAATTGTCTGCTTACAAGCATGTCACGTTCACATTAACACTTGGTCTTGATAATGCAATTTGAGAAAACTCTCAAGGAATGAATAAATGGTGTAGCATGGACTTCCCTGAGGTCTCAGATCTGCTGTGATGGACGTTTGGGTTCACCCTGTGTGTGTCCCCTGCAGGCCAACCTGGTGGTCCAGGAGAATCGCTACATGTTGGCCATGCAGGATCTGCAGAAGGCCCAAGCCGAGCTGGACGCCAAGCAAGCCGAGCTGGACGTGGTGCAGGCCGAGTCGAGCGGGCCATGACCGAAAAGCAGGTCACTGTCCTCAGCCGCTGTGGTCAGCCCTTCATGCCTTTCCTGCTTTCTAAGGATTTGATTTCCAGCAGAGATTCATTTAATTAATATGTAATGTATGCATGCATACATATATACATACACAGCATATGCTCTCTCATTAAGCCCCGGCATTTGTTTCGAAGACACCGAGGACCTTTGGTGAGCGGTCAGGATATTCAGCCAAAAACAGAAGTCACTGCTGGAACATAGATGTTTTGTGCTTCCTCATAAATTGTGATGGTAACAGCATCTTGTGCAGTATTTCTGATAGGGTTTTCCAATCACATCCTCTCAATTTATCTCATTTAATCTTTAAGCCATCTTTCAAGGTAAGCAGGGTAGGTATTTTTATTTTATTCTCATTCTAAAGAAGGAACTTAGGGGACTTCCCCAGAGGTCCAGTGGTTAAGACTTTGTGCTTCCAGTATGATGAGATCATCCCTAGCAGGGAGCTCAGATCCCACATGCCACATGGCATGGCCAAAAAATTAAAACAAAAATAAGGAAGAGAACTTAGGTGCAGAGAGGATAAGAAAGTGGCTGCCAGTTATAGGCACTGGTCATAAGGCTGGATTAGACCTGGAACTTCTGATCTCCTTGTGCCTCTCTGCTGAACTGACCTGCCAAATCTAACCTACCAGCTGTGTTTGTACAACTCGTGGAATTTTAAATCAAGCACTTAAAAATACTCTGATTTTTGTCTCTTGGTCCCCAAAGCCTTAGACATTTACTGTCGAATTGTATGGAAAATATGTGCTGACTCTCTTTTAATGATTTATAATTGTCTGCTTACAAGCATGTCACGTTCACATTAACACTTGGTCTTGATAATGCAATTTGAGAAAACTCTCAAGGAATGAATAAATGGTGTAGCATGGACTTCCCTGAGGTCTCAGATCTGCTGTGATGGACGTTTGGGTTCACCCTG
The DNA here is from genome assembly GCA_022376925.1 of Tragulus kanchil. Taxonomy (NCBI): domain Eukaryota; kingdom Metazoa; phylum Chordata; class Mammalia; order Artiodactyla; family Tragulidae; genus Tragulus; species Tragulus kanchil. Next base: position 154,926,308 of record JAIOJX010000004.1, read on the forward strand.
TGTGTGTCCCCTGCAGGCCAACCTGGTGGTCCAGGAGAATCGCTACATGTTGGCCATGCAGGATCTGCAGAAGGCCCAAGCCGAGCTGGACGCCAAGCAAGCCGAGCTGGACGTGGTGCAGGCCGAGTACGAGCGGGCCATGACCGAAAAGCAGGTCACTGTCCTCAGCCGCTGTGGTCAGCCCTTCATGCCTTTCCTGCTTTCTAAGGATTTGATTTCCAGCAGAGATTCATTTAATTAATATGTAATGTATGCATGCATACATATATACATACACAGCATATGCTCTCTCATTAAGCCCCGGCATTTGTTTCGAAGACACCGAGGACCTTTGGTGAGCGGTCAGGATATTCAGCCAAAAACAGAAGTCACTGCTGGAACATAGATGTTTTGTGCTTCCTCATAAATTGTGATGGTAACAGCATCTTGTGCAGTATTTCTGATAGGGTTTTCCAATCACATCCTCTCAATTTATCTCATTTAATCTTTAAGCCATCTTTCAAGGTAAGCAGGGTAGGTATTTTTATTTTATTCTCATTCTAAAGAAGGAACTTAGGGGACTTCCCCAGAGGTCCAGTGGTTAAGACTTTGTGCTTCCAGTATGATGAGATCATCCCTAGCAGGGAGCTCAGATCCCACATGCCACATGGCATGGCCAAAAAATTAAAACAAAAATAAGGAAGAGAACTTAGGTGCAGAGAGGATAAGAAAGTGGCTGCCAGTTATAGGCACTGGTCATAAGGCTGGATTAGACCTGGAACTTCTGATCTCCTTGTGCCTCTCTGCTGAACTGACCTGCCAGATCACAGGGCTGTGTCCCAGCCGCAGTGACCCCCGGCGACCCTCTCAACCTCTCTGCATGTTTTGCAGCTTTAGCACCCTTCAGAATCAAGGTTCATATATTTCCTCTTCATTGGGCAGCAAATTCTTTCATTGATTTATAGTAATTCCAGCTCCACTGGGGTCTCCTTTGTTGTGGAAATCAAGGCAGATTTAAATCATGTAGCTTAAGCTTCATTTTCCCTTACTTACACAGGCCTCATAAATGCCAGGGTTACTGGGAGCCATAGAGAGTTCTATGGGGAGGGTGTTTTATTCCGATAAAATCTGGAGATCTCAGAGGAAAGGGACCTGAATTCTCCACCATGAGGACTTTGTAATGACTTCCCACCCCTTAATTTTCATTACATGTTCATATTGCTGTTTTGTATTTATAAAAATTCTTTAATGATTTGCTTAAAGTGGTCCCTAGATTACGTAAGCATCTGGCCTCACAAAATCTCCATCTGCCTCCGATAAAGCCTACATTTGGAAAACAAGATCGAGACGCTGTCTGCCACTGTGATTATTGAAAATTTATTTTAGGGACTCCCATGCTTGGGTCTTCTCAGCTGGCACTTGGCTGGATTGAGATCCCTGCTCTGTTGGTCTGTTTGCTTCTAAGGGTCCTAATGAGGGAGCTTAGATAAACATTTCAGTTTTGCGATATGCAGAATGTTTAGTGTTTTCTCTTCAAGATAAGTCTCTTGTAAGCAAAATAAGAGCTTTATAGAAATTTTGGAGAAGTAATTATATAGCATCCATTTGGATTTGTTGTTTATTGATGGTTTATGGAATTCATTTATAATACCAAGAGAAAATTAACGCTGCAATTTGAAAGAGTCTACTTTAGAAACTACGAGGAAGGCATGTTAATTTCTGCCATTTGGACACTCACATATGTTGGGAAGCATTGCCACATACAGAAGAATATTTTATGGACTCATTTGCACTAGTTTACTCAGTAAGCTCTTTGTTTTGGAGTATCTACTATTCGTTGGGCTTCCCTGGTACCTCAGCCAGTAATGAATCTGCCTGCAATGGAGAAGATCCTGGTTTGATCCTGGGTTGGGAAGATTCCCTTGAGAAGGGCATGGCAACTAACTCCAGTATACCTGCCTGGAGAATCCCATGGACAAGGAGCTCTGGAGGGCTGCATTCCATGGGGCTGCAAAGAGTTGGACAGGACTGAGTGACTAAGCAACAACAACAAGAAATAAATAATGTCTATCATGCTTCCAGCTGACAGCTTTCTTTCTGAGAGAAACAAAGAAATATGGCTGGGGTAGAAGTGTGTGTGCACCTCTCAGCTGGGCTTGTGGGTTTTCGGTGTTAACTCTAAAAGCAGAATAGGGGCTTTGTTAAAGCTTAAATCATTTTCCTTTTTACTTACACAGGCCTCATAAATGCCAGGGTTACTGGGAGCCATAGAGAGTTCTATGGGGAGGGTGTTTTATTCCGATAAAATCTGGAGATCTCAGAGGAAAGGGACCTGAATTCTCCACCATGAGGACTTTGTAATGACTTCCCACCCCTTAATTTTCATTACATGTTCATATTGCTGTTTTGTATTTATAAAAATTCTTTAATGATTTGCTTAAAGTGGTCCCTAGATTACGTAAGCATCTGGCCTCACAAAATCTCCATCTGCCTCCGATAAAGCCTACATTTGGAAAACAAGATCGAGACGCTGTCTGCCACTGTGATTATTGAAAATTTATTTTAGGGACTCCCATGCTTGGGTCTTCTCAGCTGGCACTTGGCTGGATTGAGATCCCTGCTCTGTTGGTCTGTTTGCTTCTAAGGGTCCTAATGAGGGAGCTTAGATAAACATTTCAGTTTTGCGATATGCAGAATGTTTAGTGTTTTCTCTTCAAGATAAGTCTCTTGTAAGCAAAATAAGAGCTTTATAGAAATTTTGGAGAAGTAATTATATAGCATCCATTTGGATTTGTTGTTTATTGATGGTTTATGGAATTCATTTATAATACCAAGAGAAAATTAACGCTGCAATTTGAAAGAGTCTACTTTAGAAACTACGAGGAAGGCATGTTAATTTCTGCCATTTGGACACTCACATATGTTGGGAAGCATTGCCACATACAGAAGAATATTTTATGGACTCATTTGCACTAGTTTACTCAGTAAGCTCTTTGTTTTGGAGTATCTACTATTCGTTGGGCTTCCCTGGTACCTCAGCCAGTAATGAATCTGCCTGCAATGGAGAAGATCCTGGTTTGATCCTGGGTTGGGAAGATTCCCTTGAGAAGGGCATGGCAACTAACTCCAGTATACCTGCCTGGAGAATCCCATGGACAAGGAGCTCTGGAGGGCTGCATTCCATGGGGCTGCAAAGAGTTGGACAGGACTGAGTGACTAAGCAACAACAACAAGAAATAAATAATGTCTATCATGCTTCCAGCTGACAGCTTTCTTTCTGGAGAGAAACAAAGAAATATGGCTGGGGTAGAAGTGTGTGTGCACCTCTCAGCTGGGCTTGTGGGTTTTCGGTGTTAACTCTAGCAGGAAGGGAAACAGCAGAATAGAACAAACAAACAAATGCCTTGCTTCTGAAAAATACTGTATTATGTTATCATTACAAAAGCAGTTTGTGTTTCTTTATAGAAAATCCATATAGGTAACGCTGGAGATGAAGCCTAAAAATATTTTGCTCTTTTATCATTTTATATCTACACATATGCCTGATATATGTATACTTTTAGATCCATGTAAAACTATTACATATCATTTAGTACATACTGCTTTATAAATGAAGTGTTAATGATTATTTTTATAGTGGTTATATTTTTAATGGCTTCAGAGTATTCTTATTCACAATATGCTGTAACCTATCTATGTAAATAATCCTCTATTGTTAGACATTTAGTATTCTTATATGTCACATATATGAATATGTATAAATATTACATGAATTCCTGGTGACTTGTCACATAGCTAAATCTTTATCCGTATCCATTATTTTTCATAAATATTCATTTTTCCAGGAAGAGTTAACAGCTGTCTCTTCAACATTGAGAAACAATCATTTGTTTTTATTTTCTTTTTAAAAAATTTTTTGTTTTTTAATTTTTAGAGTGTTGTGTTGCTTTCTGACATACACCACCGCAAATCAGCCATAATTACGCATACTGATCCATTTGGTTTTAAGAAAAAATTCTCTGAGTGTCAGCGGCATTGGCTCTTGCTGTTTAGTCGCTCAGTCATGTCCTACTCTTTGCAACTCTGTGGGTTGTAGCCCGCTAGGATCTTCTGTCCGTGAGGCTTCTCAGGAAAGAGTACTGGAGCGAATTGCCATTTCCTTCTCCAGAGGATCTTCCAGACCGAAGAATTGAACCCATATCTCCTGCTTGGTAGGCAGACTCTTTATCACTGAGCTACCCGGAAAGCCCAGCAGTGTGTTGAAACCTAGTTAAAGTTCTTTACTGGCAGAAAAGAAGCAGGTGGGGACCTGCTGAGCCAGTGTGGCTGGAGTTTATGAATGAGCTTCAGAACTCCACTCCTGAAAATAGTCTAGAGTTTCACCTAAAAGCAAAGGCGATGTGGAGTTAGACAAAGCAATACTGATGCTGGAGCTTTAACACGAGAAATGGTCCTCATTTTAAAGTAGAGACATGTGTGTCTTCACTTTTTTGTTGTGCTTTATGATATCTGCATGTATGTTTACATTTTATTTGTGTTGTTTTGATAGAAAAATCATAAGTGATGCCAATTTCCATTATTTCTCAGTTTGTGAACATGTAGGGAGAGTCTGCCCGTTGGCTCAGGGCGTCTCCTGAGGAATCCATCTATGTTCCATTGATAAGGCTTAAGACATAGACTGGGCTGACCCAGACTCACAGAAATGGAATCTTTGACTTCCTGTGAAATAAATCGGTCACATATTTCACAAAGGCATCCACCATATCATGCTTTAGAACTGTACTATTGAGTTCTAGTCTGTATTTCTCTGAACAGACACTTTTTTTTTTTCTGATTTAGACCTTGCTTGAAGATGCAGAGAGATGCAGACATAAGATGCAGACAGCTTCTGTGCTGATTGGAGGCTTGGCAGGAGAAAAAGAAAGATGGACAGAGCAAAGTAAAGAATTTGCTGCACAAACCAAAAGGCTTGTAGGTAGGTAAATCCCTTTATTGGCTTCCCAGGTGGCTCAGTGGTGAAGAATACACCTGCCAGTGTAGGAGACATAAGAGCCTTGTTTTCGATCCCTGGGTTGGGAAGAACCCCTGGAGGAGGAAATGACAGCCTGCTCCAGTGTTCTTCGTTGGAAAATTCCATGGACAGAGGACCCTGGCAGGCTGTGGTCCATGGGGTTGCAAAGAACTGATCATGACTGAGCACACACACAGACCCCTTTTTAAATTTTATTTAGTGTTTGGCTTCTCCCCCTCCCCCTGGACTCCCTTCCCGCTCCTTATCCCCAGACCACTTTATTAATGAGATTATATGTTGACTGTGATAAGGAGTGAGCAAACTTAGGTTTTAATGAGAATGCACATCAGTAATACTCCATTATTAAAATTCCTGTCTGTGTGTTTTAAAAAGTTGCATATTGGTCTAGCATTTAGGCAATCCTTAGTAGATGTGTTAATGACCCTTTAAACTATTATTATGAAGTCATTTTTGAATTCCCCTATGAGTGAATGACTGTATTGATCACAATCACTTAGAATGGAGGCTGTATCTTCTGAGGTTTTGTATCTTTTAAACTCAGAAGTCATCCTCTCACGTTCAATAAGAATCAACATAATCCACTGCTTGACTACCAGCAACTGTTACTTGTGGACCATGTGGACTTTAACAGTTAACCAAACTTCTGCTTATTCCTAAGACACAGTAACTTGTTAAAACTAGTTTCTCAAATTTAGTTCAAAAGAAGGATTGTTCTTTTTTTGCCACTTCTTATAGTCAGCAGAATTACAAGGTTGATCACAAAGTATTTTCAGTGGTATTTTTTTTCTTTGTTGGTTTCAGGGGATGTGTTGTTGGCCACAGCTTTTCTATCTTATTCTGGTCCCTTTAACCAAGAATTTCGCAATCTGCTGTTCAGTGACTGGCAGAAGGAAATGAAAGCTCGGGAAATTCCATTTGGAGACAATCTAAACCTCAATGAGATGTTGATTGATGCTCCCACCATTAGTGAGTGGAACCTCCAAGGCCTGCCCAACGATGATCTGTCCATTCAGAATGGAATTATTGTCACAAAGGCATCTCGCTATCCTTTGCTAATTGATCCACAGACTCAAGGAAAGACTTGGATTAAAAATAAAGAAAATCGGAATGAACTCCAGGTAATCTGCATTTGAGTATAAATGAGTTTAAAGAGTCCACCTGTAGTTCAGGAGACTTGGCTTCAATCCCTGGATTGTGAAGATCCCCTGGAGAAGGGAATGGTAACCCCTTCCAGTATTCTTGCCTGGACAGAGGAGCTTAGCAGGCTACAGTCCATGGGGTCTCAAAGAGATGGATGCACACACACACACATGCTACTAACCAATTTTATTGCCCCAGATCGTTAGTACTTGAGAATGAAAAAGACTTCATATTTATAAATATTTTTATTATTAATATTTAGCAACAATGTCTAAAAGTTGCATTATTTGCATTCTTACTGATCTCTCCTCATGCCATCCATCAAAGGGTTCAGAATCCTTTCTGTTAAGGCCTAGGGCTTCCCAGAGTAGGACAGAGCTCTATCATGTGCACGGCAGCTAATGACACTTCCTAATTATTCCATGATTATCTCTCATACACGTGATGACGGTGGTGAGGAGGAGTCGGCATTGCCACACAGAGCCTCGACCTGCCTCCCAGTTAAAGGGAAGGATGCAATCAAATTCTCTGGAGGTAATCCACTGCTTGACTACCAGCAACTGTTACTTGTGGACCATGTGGACTTTAACAGTTAACCAAACTTCTGCTTATTCCTAAGACACAGTAACTTGTTAAAACTAGTTTCTCAAATTTAGTTCAAAAGAAGGATTGTTCTTTTTTTGCCACTTCTTATAGTCAGCAGAATTACAAGGTTGATCACAAAGTATTTTCAGTGGTATTTTTTTTCTTTGTTGGTTTCAGGGGATGTGTTGTTGGCCACAGCTTTTCTATCTTATTCTGGTCCCTTTAACCAAGAATTTCGCAATCTGCTGTTCAGTGACTGGCAGAAGGAAATGAAAGCTCGGGAAATTCCATTTGGAGACAATCTAAACCTCAATGAGATGTTGATTGATGCTCCCACCATTAGTGAGTGGAACCTCCAAGGCCTGCCCAACGATGATCTGTCCATTCAGAATGGAATTATTGTCACAAAGGCATCTCGCTATCCTTTGCTAATTGATCCACAGACTCAAGGAAAGACTTGGATTAAAAATAAAGAAAATCGGAATGAACTCCAGGTAATCTGCATTTGAGTATAAATGAGTTTAAAGAGTCCACCTGTAGTTCAGGAGACTTGGCTTCAATCCCTGGATTGTGAAGATCCCCTGGAGAAGGGAATGGTAACCCCTTCCAGTATTCTTGCCTGGACAGAGGAGCTTAGCAGGCTACAGTCCATGGGGTCTCAAAGAGATGGATGCACACACACACACATGCTACTAACCAATTTTATTGCCCCAGATCGTTAGTACTTGAGAATGAAAAAGACTTCATATTTATAAATATTTTTATTATTAATATTTAGCAACAATGTCTAAAAGTTGCATTATTTGCATTCTTACTGATCTCTCCTCATGCCATCCATCAAAGGGTTCAGAATCCTTTCTGTTAAGGCCTAGGGCTTCCCAGAGTAGGACAGAGCTCTATCATGTGCACGGCAGCTAATGACACTTCCTAATTATTCCATGATTATCTCTCATACACGTGATGACGGTGGTGAGGAGGAGTCGGCATTGCCACACAGAGCCTCGACCTGCCTCCCAGTTAAAGGGAAGGATGCAATCAAATTCTCTGGAGGTCCTTTAAAAAACTAAAAATAAAGCTACCCTGTGATCCTTGTATCCCACTACTGAGCATAAGTCCGTAGGAAATCATAATTCAAAAAGATACATGCATCCCAATGTTCATAGAAGCACTAATTACAATAGACCAGACATAGAAGACACCTAAATTTCCAATGACAGAGGAATAGATATAGAAGATGTGGTTTATTCATACAATGTAATATTACTCAGCTATGCAAAAGAATGAAATAGTGTTGGTTGCAATGGGTCTAGAGATTATCATGAGAAGTGAAGTAAGGTAGACAAAGATAAATACCATATATCACTCATAGGTATTAATAGAATCTAAAAATGATATAAACAAACTTATATACACAATAGAAATTGAGCCATAGACATAGAAAACAAACATATGGTTACCAAAGGGGAAAGGTGATGGGGGGGATAAATTAGGAGTTTAGGATTAACATAAGCACACAACTACATATATAAAATAGGTAACCAACAAGGACCTACTGTATAGCACAGAAAACTTCTTCAGTGTTTTGTAATAAGCTAACAAGGAAAGAAATCTGAAAAAAAAAATATATGTACAACTGAATCACTTTTCTGTATACCTGAAAGTAACACAACGTGCAAATCAACTCTTCATGCCTTTTTGTGCCATGTACTCAGTTGTGTTCGACTCTTTGCAACCTCACGGAGTGTAGCCAGCTGCCTCCTCTGTCCATACAATTTTCCAAGCGAGAATACTGGAGTGGGCTGCCATTTGCTTCTCTAGGGCAACTTCCTGACCCAGGGGGTTTAACCTACATCTCCTGGGTCTCCTGCATTGGCAAGTGGATTCTTACTGCTGGGCCCCTTCAATGAAATGAAGAAATAAGGGACTGATCGTTTGCTGGGGTGAAGGATAGAAACTGTTTAGAGCATTATGTTGATCTTGTTCCTAGATCACATCTCTAAATCACAAATACTTCAGAAATCATCTGGAGGACAGTCTTTCTCTTGGAAGGCCCTTGCTCATCGAAGATGTTGGGGAGGAACTAGATCCAGCCCTGGACAATGTTTTGGAGAGAAACTTCATTAAGACTGGGTCTACTTTTAAGGTAGGTTAAACCTAGAGATGACAGTGCAGAACACTTGCCGTGGGGCCAGGTAAATGAGACATAGGTGACTGTTTCTGAGTAAACAGCAACTCAGATTCAAGTGTGCTGCAGGAGGCGTTTGATTTTCTCTTGTACCCTTCCTGAGGTGGGATCAAGAGCATCCTTTTTAGGAATATCTAATTCACTTGTTTCATGAAGATGGACTCCATTTGGATGTTTGACTTTGGACAGTTTTCAGGCCCCGTCATACCCCTCTCCCCTTCCATCCCACACCTGTGCAAGCTGAGGAAACGTGGCTCCACTCTTCTTTGGCACTGATGGGAGATCCAGACCCTACAGCCCCCTGCTCATGACCACATCCGGGGAGCCTCATTCCAGTCCCAACCCCATGACAGTCCCACCCTAAAAGCAAACTTAACAAAAGGACATAGCAAAAAATCTGATGGGGGATAAATTAGGAGTTTAGGATTAACATAAGCACACAACTACATATATAAAATAGGTAACCAACAAGGACCTACTGTATAGCACAGAAAACTTCTTCAGTGTTTTGTAATAAGCTAACAAGGAAAGAAATCTGAAAAAAAAAATATATGTACAACTGAATCACTTTTCTGTATACCTGAAAGTAACACAACGTGCAAATCAACTCTTCATGCCTTTTTGTGCCATGTACTCAGTTGTGTTCGACTCTTTGCAACCTCACGGAGTGTAGCCAGCTGCCTCCTCTGTCCATACAATTTTCCAAGCGAGAATACTGGAGTGGGCTGCCATTTGCTTCTCTAGGGCAACTTCCTGACCCAGGGGTTGAACCTACATCTCCTGGGTCTCCTGCATTGGCAAGTGGATTCTTACTGCTGGGCCCCTTCAATGAAATGAAGAAATAAGGGACTGATCGTTTGCTGGGGTGAAGGATAGAAACTGTTTAGAGCATTATGTTGATCTTGTTCCTAGATCACATCTCTAAATCACAAATACTTCAGAAATCATCTGGAGGACAGTCTTTCTCTTGGAAGGCCCTTGCTCATCGAAGATGTTGGGGAGGAACTAGATCCAGCCCTGGACAATGTTTTGGAGAGAAACTTCATTAAGACTGGGTCTACTTTTAAGGTAGGTTAAACCTAGAGATGACAGTGCAGAACACTTGCCGTGGGGCCAGGTAAATGAGACATAGGTGACTGTTTCTGAGTAAACAGCAACTCAGATTCAAGTGTGCTGCAGGAGGCGTTTGATTTTCTCTTGTACCCTTCCTGAGGTGGGATCAAGAGCATCCTTTTTAGGAATATCTAATTCACTTGTTTCATGAAGATGGACTCCATTTGGATGTTTGACTTTGGACAGTTTTCAGGCCCCGTCATACCCCTCTCCCCTTCCATCCCACACCTGTGCAAGCTGAGGAAACGTGGCTCCACTCTTCTTTGGCACTGATGGGAGATCCAGACCCTACAGCCCCCTGCTCATGACCACATCCGGGGAGCCTCATTCCAGTCACATCCCATAACCACCATGAACAGCTGCCCCACCCCGCTCTCTCAAGTGATTTTCCTTGGGACGTGTTTGGGAGCCTACCCTCAGTCTCTGGAAATTCTCATGTGAATGGTAAAGCTTTTCACATCTTTTTGGTACATGAATGACATCATCCGTCTTTAACTTTTGAACCAGATTTGGGTGGGGAATCCACCTCACTTCTGTGGTACGATAACAATTTTGGTGATCAATTATACACTTATTTGTAATTTAATATGTTCATTCATTTACTTTTGGCTGTGGTGGGTCTCTGTTGCTGCCTCGGCATCTCTCCCCTTGTGGTGAGCAGGGGCTACTCTCTAGTTGGGGTGCTGGGGCTTCTCAATGCAGTGGCTTCCCCAGGTGCTAGGGCGCATGGGCTTCAGTGGTTGTTGCGTGTTGGTGTTAGGAGCTGCAGCTCCTGGGCTCTAGAGCACAGGCTTAGTAGTTGTAGCACTTGGGCTTACTTGCTCCACAGCATCTTAAGTTGTGGGATCTTCTGAGACCAGGGATGGAATCTGTGTCTCCTGCATTGGTAGGCGGATTCTTCACCGCTGAGCCACCGGAGAAGTCCCAAATTCCATACTTATTGTGTGATGTATGTTGAATTAATTTTATTTCTTCCCTGCCTCCCTTTCTCCCTTCTTTCCTTCCTTCCTTTCATCCTGGTGACTTTAAGCCCTGTGAATGCCTAAGAACCATTTCTTTTTCAGTATACACATGATCTCCAGGATATAGTGGTTTAAATAAAGCAATACTAGATCCTATACAAAAAACTCACACTAAGGTTTATTACTTTTAACCTTCTTTTTTTATAACAAAGGTGAAAGTCGGTGACAAAGAGGTAGACGTGATGGATGGCTTCAGACTCTACATCACCACCAAGCTGCCCAATCCAGCCTACACCCCTGAAATAAGTGCTCGGACCTCCATCATTGACTTCACTGTCACCATGAAAGGTCTAGAAGATCAGCTCCTGGGGAGAGTCATTCTCACAGAGAAGCAGGTGCGTGGAGCATGGCCCTCCCCCTTCCTGCGTCACATTGTCCTTCTTTCACTGACAAAAATAACGCGATGAGCAATGTGATAGGGTTGAGTTCCCACTTTTAATTCCTGTGTTTCTTCCATTGTTCACTTCCAAGAGTCGTAAACAAGAGCTAACCAATTATCTACCCAATATATTGCATCTGCATTGTGTAAATCACATGTCTTCGATTGACTTTATATAGGGGAACAATGTAACTATGAGAATATCAATCCCATGTTCTGGTTTTATACTTCTTTATTTTTCTGAAGTTTGTTCTATTCCCACTTCTAGTCACTTGTTTATTTTTAGCTTTCTAGTATATGTCTGGGGTTTCCCAGGTAGCACAGTGGAAAAGAATCTGCTGCCAATGCAGGAGATGCATGGGGGTTGATGCCTGTGTTGGGAAGATCCTCTGGAGAAGCAAATGGCAGCCCACTCCAGTAAAGTTGCCTGGGAACTCCCATGGATAGAGAAGCCTGGTGGGCTATAGTCCATGAGATTGCAGAGAGTTGGGCGTGACTGAGTATGCATGTATGCACACAAGCCTATGGTATACATCTAGGTTTTTATTTCATTTGGTTCATCATTATGCTTTTGGAATGTAATATAGGAATGGTATACCCAGATAGCACAGCATGGCCAATTCTTGTTAACTGAGAGTGTTCGCTGTGTCTTGTGAGAAGACAAGTTTGTGACAGCAGGTTTCACTGTGCAGCTTCTGAAGGCTACTGGCTTCATTAAGCTCTTAGTGTAAGTCCAGATCTGTTTTTTTCTCAATGAGAAATGGCAAATAATTCATAAACTTCCTTGTTATGAGGCAGCATTTTCTCCAGGGAATATTTGAGTCTTAATGAAAGAAACTGGAGGGTTTAATAAGACTGTGTCAGTGACTCTGCATGACCTCTGAAAGTTGCTATTGATTTTTTTTTCTGGAGTCCAGTAGCCATGAGGAGTTCAGTTTATTTTATGCCCACCTTCCACACAGTGCAGATTTATTTAGGTTAAAGCTATTGGCAAAATCTTTATTTTTTGTTCTCTCTCCTTCCTCTCCTCCTTTTTTAAAATTAATCTTCTCTATTTATTTTTAATTTGTGGTACACAAATCATAGAGTTATACAGTTGGAAGTTGCATGAAGAGCTTTTTTTTTTTTTTTTTTTAATTCTTTATTTTAAAGTTTTACAGTTTTGTTGTTCACTGACATGTATGTTCCAAGATCAGTCATATGCATATCCCAGGTCCCCAACCCCCAGTTCCCCCCATCCCACCCCGCCGGACCATCGCCCCACGCCATTGTGAGCACTCATATTCCCTTAGCACGATGACAATAGCTATCTTTTCCACACGTGACAGTATAGGTGTCCATGTTACTCCCTCCGTGCCCCTCCCTATATCTTCCCCACAATGTCCATATGTCTATTCTCTGTCTGTTTTTCCATGAGTTCACTGTGTGTGTTATCAAGACCATCCTACTAGATTCCATATATATATGTTAGTATACTGTATTTGTCTTTCTCTTTTTGACTTACTTCACTTTTTATGATAGGTTCTAGAGCCAGCCACTTCATTAGGACTGAGTCTTCTGCATTTCTTTTTAACAGCTGAGTAGTATTCCATTGTATATATGTACCAGGGCTTCTGTATCCATTCATTTGGTTCATCATTATGCTTTTGGAATGTAATATAGGAATGGTATACCCAGATAGCACAGCATGGCCAATTCTTGTTAACTGAGAGTGTTCGCTGTGTCTTGTGAGAAGACAAGTTTGTGACAGCAGGTTTCACTGTGCAGCTTCTGAAGGCTACTGGCTTCATTAAGCTCTTAGTGTAAGTCCAGATCTGTTTTTTTCTCAATGAGAAATGGCAAATAATTCATAAACTTCCTTGTTATGAGGCAGCATTTTCTCCAGGGAATATTTGAGTCTTAATGAAAGAAACTGGAGGGTTTAATAAGACTGTGTCAGTGACTCTGCATGACCTCTGAAAGTTGCTATTGATTTTTTTTTCTGGAGTCCAGTAGCCATGAGGAGTTCAGTTTATTTTATGCCCACCTTCCACACAGTGCAGATTTATTTAGGTTAAAGCTATTGGCAAAATCTTTATTTTTTGTTCTCTCTCCTTCCTCTCCTCCTTTTTTAAAATTAATCTTCTCTATTTATTTTTAATTTGTGGTACACAAATCATAGAGTTATACAGTTGGAAGTTGCATGAAGAGCTTTTTTTTTTTTTTTTTTTAATTCTTTATTTTAAAGTTTTACAGTTTTGTTGTTCACTGACATGTATGTTCCAAGATCAGTCATATGCATATCCCAGGTCCCCAACCCCCAGTTCCCCCCATCCCACCCCGCCGGACCATCGCCCCACGCCATTGTGAGCACTCATATTCCCTTAGCACGATGACAATAGCTATCTTTTCCACACGTGACAGTATAGGTGTCCATGTTACTCCCTCCGTGCCCCTCCCTATATCTTCCCCACAATGTCCATATGTCTATTCTCTGTCTGTTTTTCCATGAGTTCACTGTGTGTGTTATCAAGACCATCCTACTAGATTCCATATATATATGTTAGTATACTGTATTTGTCTTTCTCTTTTTGACTTACTTCACTTTTTATGATAGGTTCTAGAGCCAGCCACTTCATTAGGACTGAGTCTTCTGCATTTCTTTTTAACAGCTGAGTAGTATTCCATTGTATATATGTACCAGGGCTTCTGTATCCATTCATTTATCGATGGACATCTAGGTTGCTTCCATGTTCTGGCTATTGTATAGAGAGCTGCAATGAACATTGGGGTACAGGTGCTTCTTTCAGTTTTGATTTCATCAGGATATAAGCCTAATAGTGGGATTGCTGGGTCGTAGGGTGCTTCTGTTTTTAGTTTTTTAAGGAATCTCCATACTGTCTTCCAAAGAGGCTGTATCAATTTACATTCCCACCAGCAATGCAAGAGGGTTCCCTTTTCTCTGCACCCTCTCCAGCATTTATTGTCTGTCGATTTATTGATGATGGCCATTCTGATGGGTGTGAGGTGATATCTCATTGTAGTTTTAATTTGCATTTCTCTAATAATAAGCGAGGTTGAGCATCATTTCATGTGCTTTTGGGCCATCTGTATGTCCTCTTTGGAGAGGCGTCTCTTTAGGTCTTTTTCCCATTTTTTGATTGGATTGTTGGTTTTTCCGGTGCTGAGTTGTCTGAGTTGCTTGTAGATTTTGGAGATTAATTTTTTGTCTGTTATTTCATATGCTATGATTTTCTCCCACTCTGTGGGGTGTCCAGCTTTTTTGTGATTTCTTTTGCTGTACAAAAGCTTTTAAGTTTCATGAGGTCCCACGTGTTGCCTTTTCTTTTCAGTTCCATTATTTTAGTAGGTGGGTCAGAGAAGATCTTGCTTTGATTGATGTCCTTGAGGGTTTTGCCTATATTCTCCTCTAAGAGTTTGATGGTATCTGGTCTTACATTTAGGTCTTTAATCCATTTTGAGTTGATGTTTATGTATGATGTCAGGGAATGTTCCAACTTCATTTTTTTGCATGTAGCTGTCCAATTTTCCCAGCACCAGTTGTTGAAGAGGCTGTCTTTGTCCCATTTTATAGTTTTGCCTCCTTTGTCAAAAATAAGGTACCCATAGGTGCATGGGTTTATCTCTGGGTTCTCAATCTTGTTCCATACTGTCTTGATGACTGTTGCTTTGTAGTAGAGCCAGCCACTTCATTAGGACTGAGTCTTCTGCATTTCTTTTTAACAGCTGAGTAGTATTCCATTGTATATATGTACCAGGGCTTCTGTATCCATTCATTTATCGATGGACATCTAGGTTGCTTCCATGTTCTGGCTATTGTATAGAGAGCTGCAATGAACATTGGGGTACAGGTGCTTCTTTCAGTTTTGATTTCATCAGGATATAAGCCTAATAGTGGGATTGCTGGGTCGTAGGGTGCTTCTGTTTTTAGTTTTTTAAGGAATCTCCATACTGTCTTCCAAAGAGGCTGTATCAATTTACATTCCCACCAGCAATGCAAGAGGGTTCCCTTTTCTCTGCACCCTCTCCAGCATTTATTGTCTGTCGATTTATTGATGATGGCCATTCTGATGGGTGTGAGGTGATATCTCATTGTAGTTTTAATTTGCATTTCTCTAATAATAAGCGAGGTTGAGCATCATTTCATGTGCTTTTGGGCCATCTGTATGTCCTCTTTGGAGAGGCGTCTCTTTAGGTCTTTTTCCCATTTTTTGATTGGATTGTTGGTTTTTCCGGTGCTGAGTTGTCTGAGTTGCTTGTAGATTTTGGAGATTAATTTTTTGTCTGTTATTTCATATGCTATGATTTTCTCCCACTCTGTGGGGTGTCCAGCTTTTTTGTGATTTCTTTTGCTGTACAAAAGCTTTTAAGTTTCATGAGGTCCCACGTGTTGCCTTTTCTTTTCAGTTCCATTATTTTAGTAGGTGGGTCAGAGAAGATCTTGCTTTGATTGATGTCCTTGAGGGTTTTGCCTATATTCTCCTCTAAGAGTTTGATGGTATCTGGTCTTACATTTAGGTCTTTAATCCATTTTGAGTTGATGTTTATGTATGATGTCAGGGAATGTTCCAACTTCATTTTTTTGCATGTAGCTGTCCAATTTTCCCAGCACCAGTTGTTGAAGAGGCTGTCTTTGTCCCATTTTATAGTTTTGCCTCCTTTGTCAAAAATAAGGTACCCATAGGTGCATGGGTTTATCTCTGGGTTCTCAATCTTGTTCCATACTGTCTTGATGACTGTTGCTTTGTAGTAGAGTCTGAAGTTAGGAAGGCTGATTCCTCCAGCTCTCATGAAGAGCTTTTAATCTAACTTCATAAATTCACATGGTTGGTGACCTCAGTGGCAGGAACTGATGCTAGAGTTCTTTCAGAAGGATTGAATCGCATCCTTCCAGATATGTACTTGATTATTTTTGGAGTCTCAGCTGAGGTGGTTGAGAAAGCGTAGTGCTGCCACATCCTTACCTCAAGAAGAACAGGCTTCTTGGTCAGTAACAGGCCTGAAGAGCGTGAGCGTCCCTGAGGGCCTTCAGTGCAGCCTCCATCGCCCGTATCACCTGTCTGTCTGTCTCTTCTCCTCCTTCCTTCCTTCCTTTCTTCTTCCATACCTCCCTTTCTTTCTTCTTTCCTTTCTTCCTTTCTTTAATTTTTATAGAAGTATAATTGCTTTATAAACGTCCCTGGTGCCTCAGTGGTAAAGAATAGTCCCCCTGCCAGTGCGGTAGATGTGGGTTCAATCCCTGCGTCAGGAACATCTACTCCAGTAGGAAATGACAACCCACTCCAGTATTCTTGCCTAGGAAATCCCATGGACAGAGGAGCCTGGCGGGCGACAGTTTCTGGGTTTGCAAAGAGTCAGATACGATTTAGCATCTAAACAACAACCAGCAGCAATTGCTCCATGAGTATAGCTTCTGCTGGACAGCAGAGTGAATATACATGCCCATGGGCTTCCCAGGTGGTACGGTGGTAAAGAATTCACCTGCCAGTTCAGGAGATGCAAGAGATGTGACTTTGATCCCTGGGTTGGTAAGATTCTGTGGAGGAGGAAATGGGTTAGTATTCTTGCCTGGAAAATTCCATGGACAGAGGAGCCTGAGGGCTACAGTCACAAAGAACTGAACATGATTGAGTGACTGAGCATGCACATACACATAAATACATACATCATATACATAAACACTATACATATTTTTACCTTCCCAATCAGGTCATACGGACACTGAGTACAGCTCCCTGTGCCTATTTGTTTCCCCTTTCTTGCATTTTTACACATAGGTTTTTTGACCCGTAAAAGGTCAGGAGATAAGGTGCTTTATGGTTCTGTTGCCTTGTTTTTACTTTCTTTCCTTAAGGTCAGGAATAAGGGGTTTGATGGCACTTTGACTCTCATGAAGAGCTTTTGATTCCTCCAGCTCTCATGAAGAGCTTTTAATCTAACTTCATAAATTCACATGGTTGGTGACCTCAGTGGCAGGAACTGATGCTAGAGTTCTTTCAGAAGGATTGAATCGCATCCTTCCAGATATGTACTTGATTATTTTTGGAGTCTCAGCTGAGGTGGTTGAGAAAGCGTAGTGCTGCCACATCCTTACCTCAAGAAGAACAGGCTTCTTGGTCAGTAACAGGCCTGAAGAGCGTGAGCGTCCCTGAGGGCCTTCAGTGCAGCCTCCATCGCCCGTATCACCTGTCTGTCTGTCTCTTCTCCTCCTTCCTTCCTTCCTTTCTTCTTCCATACCTCCCTTTCTTTCTTCTTTCCTTTCTTCCTTTCTTTAATTTTTATAGAAGTATAATTGCTTTATAAACGTCCCTGGTGCCTCAGTGGTAAAGAATAGTCCCCCTGCCAGTGCGGTAGATGTGGGTTCAATCCCTGCGTCAGGAACATCTACTCCAGTAGGAAATGACAACCCACTCCAGTATTCTTGCCTAGGAAATCCCATGGACAGAGGAGCCTGGCGGGCGACAGTTTCTGGGTTTGCAAAGAGTCAGATACGATTTAGCATCTAAACAACAACCAGCAGCAATTGCTCCGCAGTATAGCTTCTGCTGGACAGCAGAGTGAATATACATGCCCATGGGCTTCCCAGGTGGTACGGTGGTAAAGAATTCACCTGCCAGTTCAGGAGATGCAAGAGATGTGACTTTGATCCCTGGGTTGGTAAGATTCTGTGGAGGAGGAAATGGGTTAGTATTCTTGCCTGGAAAATTCCATGGACAGAGGAGCCTGAGGGGCTACAGTCACAAAGAACTGAACATGATTGAGTGACTGAGCATGCACATACACATATACATACATATATACATAAACACATACATATATACACATACATATACATACACATATACACATACTTAAACATATGTCCCCTGTTTCTTGGATTCCTTTCCCAATCAGGTCATCACGGAGCACTGAGTACAGCTCCCTGTGCTCTACTATAGGTTCTCGTTAGTTGCCTGTTTTACACATAGGCTTTACTTTGACCTGTAAAAAGGTCAGGGAGATAAGGGGCTTTGATGGCACTTGAATGACATCCTTGTCCTTTACTTTCTTTCTCTTCAGCTGAGTTGAATACAGTCTCCTTGGAAAAAATAATTTGGTTCTCCAGATTTTTGATTGCAGCAAGACAACTCCAGGACTAAGTCATTCATTGTTGAAGCAGTTTTAAAATGAAGTAAGGAGCACTTGAAGCTCCTTGGAAGACTTTGAACAACCTTGAAAAGCCAGTGAGGATCCCAGACCAAGCCTTGTCTTACTTCCTGGGGAAGTTGAGTGTCTTGAGACCTTATTCTGTTACCGTCGTGCCATTGTCAGAACTCATTCCAGGCTCACCGTAAAAGATCCTTTCGAAAGTGTGGCCAGAGTAATGCGACACTCTTTCTGTTGTAATAATAGAGGGTTGCCTTACCCTGAACTGCACTATAACACAATGTATAATCTATATTTTCTTTTTCCTAAAGCAAAGTTCCTTGCAAGAAGTGAGCTTTGTTGTCATTCAGTCTCTCCATCATGTCTGACTCTTTGCGACCCCATGAACTGCAGCATGCCAGGCTTCCTTGTTCTTCACTAGCTCCCAGAGTCTACTCGAAGTTATGTCCATTGAATCGTGGTTGGTTGCCATCCAACCATGTCAGCCTCTGTTGCTCCCTTCTCCTCTTGCCCTCAGTTTTCCCAGCATCAGGGTCTTTTCCAGTGAGTTGGCTCTTCGCATCAGGTGACCAAAGGGATTGGAGCTTCAGCTTCAGGCTCAGTCCTTTCAGTGAATATTCAGGGTTGATTTTCTTTAGGATGAACTGGTTTGATCTCCTTGCTGTCCAAGGGACTCTCAGAGGTCTTCTGCAGCAGCACAGTTCGAGTGCATCAGTTCTTCAGTGCTGAGCTGCTGGACTTAATTGTAACAGATTTTAAGAAGCCTGCTTTCTTCCAGAAGCCTTTCCTTTCACAACATCTGTTCTGCCCGCTGTCCTCCTGTATCTGCTCCCTCTGCTGAATCGTTACAGCCTGGGCAAGTGGTTCTGCATCGATCTCTGGTACTTCCAGGGCATTCTTTTTATCATTTGGTGACTCAGTTGATCAGAGCCTGTGTCTGTGCCTGTGTACACAGCTATAAAATATTTTTAAAAGTCCAGTTGTCTCTTTGATATCAGTGACAATGCAGTATCTTTTATGAAGATCACTTTTTGAGTGATTGTGAAAGGATCAATATAAAA
This sequence comes from Tragulus kanchil, assembly GCA_022376925.1. NCBI lineage: Eukaryota > Metazoa > Chordata > Mammalia > Artiodactyla > Tragulidae > Tragulus > Tragulus kanchil. The sequence continues at coordinate 154,945,950 of JAIOJX010000004.1, forward strand.
TGCTATTGGGCCAGGAAGGGGGCTGTTGGAAGCTAGGAAAATCCCACAGGTAGGAAGTTTGTGTTGAAAAGCATCAAAAAAATTTCTTAAATATGAGGACACGTTGGAACCCATGGTGAACTTCTTCAGTCAGGATGAATTATGGCTTCACTGCTGTGTTGATCTTTCTGGTGAAAGGAGGCTTGGAACAGTAACTTAGGATGAGAAGAAAAGGCCACTCTTCTTGGAGTCCATGAATTCACCAGCTGTCTCATGTTCTGCGATTACAGGCAGCTCTTTTTTTTGTTTCAAAGTGTGGCCAGAGTAATGCGACACTCTTTCTGTTGTAATAATAGAGGTTGCCTTACCCTGAACTGCACTATAACACAATGTATAATCTATATTTTCTTTTTCCTAAAGCAAAGTTCCTTGCAAGAAGTGAGCTTTGTTGTCATTCAGTCTCTCCATCATGTCTGACTCTTTGCGACCCCATGAACTGCAGCATGCCAGGCTTCCTTGTTCTTCACTAGCTCCCAGAGTCTACTCGAAGTTATGTCCATTGAATCGTGGTTGGTTGCCATCCAACCATGTCAGCCTCTGTTGCTCCCTTCTCCTCTTGCCCTCAGTTTTCCCAGCATCAGGGTCTTTTCCAGTGAGTTGGCTCTTCGCATCAGGTGACCAAAGGGATTGGAGCTTCAGCTTCAGGCTCAGTCCTTTCAGTGAATATTCAGGGTTGATTTTCTTTAGGATGAACTGGTTTGATCTCCTTGCTGTCCAAGGGACTCTCAGAGGTCTTCTGCAGCAGCACAGTTCGAGTGCATCAGTTCTTCAGTGCTGAGCTGCTGGACTTAATTGTAACAGATTTTAAGAAGCCTGCTTTCTTCCAGAAGCCTTTCCTTTCACAACATCTGTTCTGCCCGCTGTCCTCCTGTATCTGCTCCCTCTGCTGAATCGTTACAGCCTGGGCAAGTGGTTCTGCATCGATCTCTGGTACTTCCAGGGCATTCTTTTTATCATTTGGTGACTCAGTTGATCAGAGCCTGTGTCTGTGCCTGTGTACACAGCTATAAAATATTTTAAAAGTCCAGTTGTCTCTTTGATATCAGTGACAATGCAGTATCTTTTATGAAGATCACTTTTTGAGTGATTGTGAAAGGATCAATATAAAATGCTATTGGGCCAGGAAGGGGGCTGTTGGAAGCTAGGAAAATCCCACAGGTAGGAAGTTTGTGTTGAAAAGCATCAAAAAAATTTCTTAAATATGAGGACACGTTGGAACCCATGGTGAACTTCTTCAGTCAGGATGAATTATGGCTTCACTGCTGTGTTGATCTTTCTGGTGAAAGGAGGCTTGGAACAGTAACTTAGGATGAGAAGAAAAGGCCACTCTTCTTGGAGTCCATGAATTCACCAGCTGTCTCATGTTCTGCGAATACAGGCAGCAGGGAGCCTTACTGTCATGCAGAATCTGGTCTCCAGCGCTCAACTGCACAGCCTGTCCGACCTTCAGCTTTGTTTACTGAAGAACCCAATGGAAACCTTAGAGTGTGTGACTGGAAGGAAGGCAGCATTTTAACTGACTTTATACTCTTCTCTGTGCTTCAAGGCAGTCTGTTTAAATGCATGGGTTGTCCAAGGTCACATCAAGGTCCTGTACAGTTGTTGATCTGATGTACCTGTGAGTAGATTTAGACAGCCTGCTCTTGTCACCAGAAGGTGATATATCGAGGCTGTTTCAAATAGGCAGCAGACCAGTGGCCCTCCAGAAACTTTCCTTTAAAGAAAGAAACTCCGTCTCTTAAGGTCAGTCTCACCTTGATCCTAGAGAATAAGACAGAAACTCAAAGAGAACTGTGTACTCTCAGGGAAAAATATTAATATCAGTTAACAGCTTATACTGGACACCACAGTAGCAAGCCTCGAGGGTCATCGTTGTTCAGAATTTTGGATGAGCAAACAGGTGCATGATTGAATTCTTTTGGAGCTGGAAGGACCTGACCTTGGTGGAAGCGACTTGAAAAATAAAGACACTGAACAGACATTGTTATCACCGCTCACGTAGTGGAGAAACAAGTAAATCTGTTTCTGAGTTTAGCTGTTTAAACCATTAATAATGCTTTTCGTAAGTAACATGGAGGCATGGTTTTAGTCTTAATCCCATTGTTCTCAAGTGAATATGAAATTGGGAATGTAGATTGTAGAATGTAAGCTATGTTGAAAATTTTGGACCTTTCCATATAGTAAAAGGGAGGTCCCTCCATGACTTGGGGCAGAAGAGGGGTGACAGGGCCACAGGTCAGCAGGGGGACCAGTCATGGTCAGGGCAGTCTTCCAGGTAGTAATGAAAGCCTCAGGCCAGTTGCTGTATAATTGGGAGAAAGTGGACAGAAGAAAGATGATGATGTAGGAAGGCTCGGGAAGATGTGGTGCAGTTTTGGGATTTGATGGCCCGTGGTCTGGCTCCAGAAGACATGAACACGTGCACCCTTAGCATTGTGAGTGCCGGATTAGGAAGTTTTCCTTTTTCAAAATCCCTTCTCAACTACTTTTCTATGCTTTTATGACATGCAAAATTCAAAAGTATGATTTATTTTGTGCCAACTTACAATAATTTTGTTTTTCAAACTGATGATTTCCAAATAAATATTATAATGCATCTGAAAAATCCATGCTGGAAACAAGTCAAGGGAAGGAATAGAGGAGAAGAGACGTATTCTGAGCAGCTGTCATGACCCTGTCTCTGGTTTCAGCTGCTCTGCTGATGATTTCCTCACAATCACTCTCTGAGCTGTTTTATGTCCATTTTGCAGGTGAGGAAACTGAGACTTATATACTTATGTAGCATGGCGAAGGGTGTGCAGTGAACACGTCCTGGGAGTAAGAACTGAAACAAGTCTCCCTGATGTCCAGAGCCTCACTCTTACCTCTGCTTTCCTCTCCTTCTCTTACCTGTCTTCAGGCGAGGACTTTATCAGGCTCACCTTTAGGAACTCAGAAATAATGAGAATATATAAAATTTAGGAATATGACTATAAAGATATTTGAATAATTTCCATTTAATTTTATTGTCACTTTATTTCCTAGTATGACCATATTGCGAGTGTCTTGTTTGTAACTGTTCATGGAAATGATTTTTATAGTCATCATCAAATGTCACTTGTTTGTACTAATTTCTCCATGAGCTTAAATTTGAGATTCTTTTTCTTTTTTTAAAGATTTATTTATTTATTTAGTTTGGGCGGGGGTCGGGTTGGGGAGGGAGGGGGCGGGCGTGCCACTTCTATTGGTCTTTCATTTCTCTGTTTTCTTCCGTCTTTGTTCTTTGGCACCTGGGGGCCTCGCATCGCGGTGGCGTCTGTTGTCGCAGAGCGCCAGCTCTGGGCGCATGCGCTCCAGAGCTCCGGCTCGGTAATTGGACGCATCCGTCCAGCCGCTCCGTGGCACGTGGGATCTTCCCAGGCCAGGGATCGAACCGGCGCCCCTTGCACTGCAAGGTGGTGTCCTTATCCACTGGACCACCAGGGGAAGCCCCTTGAGATTCTTATCTAGTGAGTAAATGAATTAAAATAGCTGGTAAGGAAGCTTCCGAATGTAACCAAATAGCACACGAAAGCAAAGATAGTAAGAGTGGGGCTTGATTGCATTGCTCTATCTCAAAGGATTAAGACTTGATTCAAGTTTGAACTTTTGTTTAAGGAGGAAATTTTTCTTTTTTAGAATGTTCTGGACCTGACTCACTGTGCTCAGAGCATGAGTTGGGAGTCTGATAGGGTCCTGTTCAACCAGTAGTCATTAACTATCTAGACTATAAAGAAGAGGCTAGTGCCCTTTGTTTTTTTGTCTTCATACAGTTTTGTTACCGTGGCCTTTGTTTTTAACTTCATGGTTTTTCATACAAAGGGAGAATTTTCATATCTGTATTTCTGGTCCTAAGACATGGCAAGATTTTCTGGTATACTATTGTGTTTCGATTTATCAGGTTGAAAACGGGTAGAGCAGTTAATCATTCACTCTATAATACTGAGAGCCAACTCTGTACCAAATATTCTACTAGGAGTCGGAGAATGTATCAGTGAACAAGATGCTTGGAGCATAACTACTGAGCAAGTTTTGTGTTATGTTAGAAAATCAATAATCATGTCTTTAGTGAGTAGTCTCATGTTTTATATGATTTTGTGTGATTCATCACTGCATATAAGTTTAGATTTCTAGTTTTCTAGGTAGTAAGTTGAATCTGCAAAACCCACTGAGCCATTCTCGAATACCTAACGGAGTGTGTAGCTTTCTGAATCTGCTCTGGCAGGGTGAGCTTATATCCTATGTCCCAGTAGCTGGATTGAAACTACTGACAGTGCTTTTCTGTTCAAGGCACCTGTGTTTAACCCTAGTTTTCTCGAATTGTATTTGCACGGAAATGTGCATAACTTTAGTAATGCAACTGAGTGTAGGAAGGCACCTTGTCAATGGGAACTGTATTTAGAAAGCTTTTTAAGCAAACTTGCAAGTGCATATTTTTCTCTTTAAACTTTATTTTTTATTTTAATTTTTTGATATATTATTCTTGACCTTCTCATGGATGCAAATTGACCACTTAATTTTTATTAAAAAGCTCTTTTTCGGCCACACCACAAGACATGCGGGATCCTAGTTCCCTGACCAGGAATCAAGCCGATGTCCCTTGCAGTGGAAGCCCATTGGCCCTTGTGGTTTTGGACCCCACCCCCCCTTCCCCTTGTGGGGGGAGTTCTTCTCTTCAAATTTTAAATCTTATTTCCTCACTGTCTTCCTTTTCTGATTATTTTATCAGCTTCAAGTGAGAGCCTCTCATGAAACAATTTGACGTGGTGTCAGAAGCAAATCGTCTCTGATTGGGCTCATTCAGTGTCATAGCTATTTCCTCCATTCTCTACCCTCTTTTCTTTCCTTCTCTTTCACTGTCTCTTTCTCCAAACTACCAAAAGGAAGAAATCCCCCATAAGGACAATAATCTCCCAAAGCTGTTCTCTGCCTAGCTACCCACAAAGGTCTTCTAAGAGGAATTCAGAACTTCCCCTCTTTTGAAAAGAACAGCACCTTTCCTTTTCAGGTCAAGATGATTTTTCAACTTAAACATACCTTCAGTAGCAGCACAGTGTGCCTGCCTAACTTTTAGACACTTGCTTGTCACAGATTTGGGTAATCTTTCAGCATACCAGTTGAAAATAAGCACATTCAAATGACAATAGAGCTCTTTAAAACAAGAAATCAAACAGACACAAATGTATTTAATCTGAGATACACATATTATATTCAAACAAATTTCAGTTTCAAAATAAAGAGTAAATGTGATCACAAAAGTCACTTAAAGTGGAGTTGACTTTAGGAAATAGATGGTAAATTGTCAGTATTGGTAATATTTTTAGCACATTTCACATTGTTTGCCACCAGTTCTTTCCTCCATGAATTCTCCTCCTCTGATTTTGATGTCCATATTTCCTGCAGTCAAATATGATCACTACAGAGAAGGAACTCAAGAGCAGCCCCTTTAATTTTCCGAATGCGGAATGTAGTAATGCAACTGAGTGTAGGAAGGCACCTTGTCAATGGGAACTGTATTTAGAAAGCTTTTTAAGCAAACTTGCAAGTGCATATTTTTCTCTTTAAACTTTATTTTTTATTTTAATTTTTTGATATATTATTCTTGACCTTCTCATGGATGCAAATTGACCACTTAATTTTTATTAAAAAGCTCTTTTTCGGCCACACCACAAGACATGCGGGATCCTAGTTCCCTGACCAGGAATCAAGCCGATGTCCCTTGCAGTGGAAGCCCATTGGCCCTTGTGGTTTTGGACCCCACCCCCCCTTCCCCTTGTGGGGGGAGTTCTTCTCTTCAAATTTTAAATCTTATTTCCTCACTGTCTTCCTTTTCTGATTATTTTATCAGCTTCAAGTGAGAGCCTCTCATGAAACAATTTGACGTGGTGTCAGAAGCAAATCGTCTCTGATTGGGCTCATTCAGTGTCATAGCTATTTCCTCCATTCTCTACCCTCTTTTCTTTCCTTCTCTTTCACTGTCTCTTTCTCCAAACTACCAAAAGGAAGAAATCCCCCATAAGGACAATAATCTCCCAAAGCTGTTCTCTGCCTAGCTACCCACAAAGGTCTTCTAAGAGGAATTCAGAACTTCCCCTCTTTTGAAAAGAACAGCACCTTTCCTTTTCAGGTCAAGATGATTTTTCAACTTAAACATACCTTCAGTAGCAGCACAGTGTGCCTGCCTAACTTTTAGACACTTGCTTGTCACAGATTTGGGTAATCTTTCAGCATACCAGTTGAAAATAAGCACATTCAAATGACAATAGAGCTCTTTAAAACAAGAAATCAAACAGACACAAATGTATTTAATCTGAGATACACATATTATATTCAAACAAATTTCAGTTTCAAAATAAAGAGTAAATGTGATCACAAAAGTCACTTAAAGTGGAGTTGACTTTAGGAAATAGATGGTAAATTGTCAGTATTGGTAATATTTTTAGCACATTTCACATTGTTTGCCACCAGTTCTTTCCTCCATGAATTCTCCTCCTCTGATTTTGATGTCCATATTTCCTGCAGTCAAATATGATCACTACAGAGAAGGAACTCAAGAGCAGCCCTTTAGGTAAAAATTTTTAAGGAATGGCTAAACGATCAATGTTAATTAAGGAAGGAAATATATTTATGAAAATTAACAGGAATTGGAGAAAGAAAGAACACATCTCATGGAAGATGTAACTGCAAACAAAAGGAAGATGAAGGAGCTGGAAGATAATTTGCTTTACCGTCTGACCAGCACCCAGGGGTCCTTGGTGGAAGACGAGAGTCTCATCCTTGTGTTGAGTAACACAAAGAAGACAGCTGAGGAGGTGACGCAGAAGCTGGAAATTTCAGCCGAGACGGAAATTCAAATTAACTCAGCCCGGGAGGAATATAGGCCTGGTGAGTTTGGTAATGAAAGACAAATGTCAGAGGAAAATGAAGCGAGAAATGAGAATTAGAGAAATCGAACTAAGGATGTTATGAAAATGACTATGCGATGTGAGGTGGCCATTATGTTTTATGGCTTTCTTTAAACATTCAGTGAAATTGAGATGAAGAAATTTTATGATGGTATGTACTTTCTAAGTGCTTATGATTCATGCTATTGGCAAATTCTTTAAGGCTCCTATGAATTCATTTTAAACCAGGAAGTGAAGAGGAGAATTTTTTTTAAAAGATGCCTGATTACAAATTAGTAAAGTGGGAGGAACTCACGCTGCATTTGTGGGCTCTTCACTAGCTGTTTATCATTTGGTAACAATAGCCTGTGTTTGGTTTGTAGTCTTCCTAATAGGAAAGTCATTCTCTGGTTTCATGGGAGCTCGTCAGTCTTCTCCACAGTCAATGAATCAGTGTTGTTCATGGGTTATAAAGGGAACCTCGTACGAGAGTTCAGTTTTCTTTAGTAATTTATCATGCTTTCTGGAAATAGTGCAAACAAGATCAATGAACCGAAAGTCACTTAAAGTGGAGTTGACTTTAGGAAATAGATGGTAAATTGTCAGTATTGGTAATATTTTTAGCACATTTCACATTGTTTGCCACCAGTTCTTTCCTCCATGAATTCTCCTCCTCTGATTTTGATGTCCATATTTCCTGCAGTCAAATATGATCACTACAGAGAAGGAACTCAAGAGCAGCCCTTTAGGTAAAAATTTTTAAGGAATGGCTAAACGATCAATGTTAATTAAGGAAGGAAATATATTTATGAAAATTAACAGGAATTGGAGAAAGAAAGAACACATCTCATGGAAGATGTAACTGCAAACAAAAGGAAGATGAAGGAGCTGGAAGATAATTTGCTTTACCGTCTGACCAGCACCCAGGGTCCTTGGTGGAAGACGAGAGTCTCATCCTTGTGTTGAGTAACACAAAGAAGACAGCTGAGGAGGTGGCGAGAAGCTGGAAATTTCAGCCGAGACGGAAATTCAAATTAACTCAGCCCGGGAGGAATATAGGCCTGGTGAGTTTGGTAATGAAAGACAAATGTCAGAGGAAAATGAAGCGAGAAATGAGAATTAGAGAAATCGAACTAAGGATGTTATGAAAATGACTATGCGATGTGAGGTGGCCATTATGTTTTATGGCTTTCTTTAAACATTCAGTGAAATTGAGATGAAGAAATTTTATGATGGTATGTACTTTCTAAGTGCTTATGATTCATGCTATTGGCAAATTCTTTAAGGCTCCTATGAATTCATTTTAAACCAGGAAGTGAAGAGGAGAATTTTTTTTAAAAGATGCCTGATTACAAATTAGTAAAGTGGGAGGAACTCACGCTGCATTTGTGGGCTCTTCACTAGCTGTTTATCATTTGGTAACAATAGCCTGTGTTTGGTTTGTAGTCTTCCTAATAGGAAAGTCATTCTCTGGTTTCATGGGAGCTCGTCAGTCTTCTCCACAGTCAATGAATCAGTGTTGTTCATGGGTTATAAAGGGAACCTCGTACGAGAGTTCAGTTTTCTTTAGTAATTTATCATGCTTTCTGGAAATAATCCAAACAATATCAATGGACCGAAAGTCAGGAGCATCATCTCTGTGTTGCCGTGGTTTGTCAACTTGAGGCCGTGGTTGGTCGGGCTTCTCCACAGAGCTGAAGACTGAGGTGCTTACAATGCCTACGCAATTTGCTGGGTGGGACAACCTGAGGTGTCCCACTGGTTGTCTTTTCTAGATATGAAAACATGTAATAAAATGGCTTTAGAGGCGCGCGGCGCCCGCCTCCCCAGCGTCGGCTCCTGGCGGGCGGCGCGGGCCTCCCACTCTCCCCGCGCCGGCCCTCGGCCCTCGCTTCACCCCGACGCCCCGGCGCGCGCGTCCTCCCGCCGGCCTGCAGGCCCCGGGCCCCCGCTGCCCTCCCGCCGCTGCTCCTCGCGGCCCCGGCTCGCGTTCACGCTGTCGCCCGGGCCGGCGCGGCCGCGGACAACCGCTCCCCCTCCCACACCCACCCCGCCCCTCCCGCCTTTTCCGCCCTCCGGTCCCCTCCCTCGGCCCGCCGCCGCCGCTCCAGATGAGGTGATGGCAACGTCCAACTTCGGCAAGATCCAGATCGGGATTTACGTGGAGATCAAGCGGAGCGATGGCCGAATACATCAAGCAATGGTAACATCTTTAAATGAAGATAATGAAAGTGTAACTGTTGAATGGATAGAAAATGGAGATACAAAAGGCAAAGAGATTGATCTGGAGAGCATCTTTTCACTTAACCCCGACCTTGTACCAGATGAAGAAATTGAACCCAGTCCAGAGACACCCCCACCTCCAGCGTCCTCAGCCAAAGTAAACAAGATAGTAAAGAATCGACGGACTGTGGCTTCTATTAAGAATGCACCTCCTCCAAGAGATAATAGAGTGGTTGGTTCTGCACGTGCGCGGCCTAGTCAGCTTCCCGAACAGTCTTCCTCTGCACAACAGAATGCACGTAGAAAAGCTAATTGTGTGAAAGAAGTAGAGACATTGCAAGAAAAACGAGAAAAAAGGAGACTACAGCAGCAAGAACTTAGAGAAAAAAGAGCCCAGGATGTTGACGCTACAAACCCAAATTATGAAATTATGTGTATGATCAGAGACTTCAGAGGAAGTTTGGATTATAGACCATTAACAACAGCAGATCCTATTGATGAACATAGGATATGTGTTTGTGTAAGAAAACGACCACTCAATAAGAAAGAAACTCAAATGAAAGATCTTGATGTGATCACAATCCCTAGTAAAGATGTCGTGATGGTACATGAACCAAAACAAAAGGTAGATTTAACAAGGTACCTAGAAAACCAAACATTTCGTTTTGATTATGCCTTTGATGACTCAGCTCCTAATGAAATGGTTTACAGGTTTACAGCTAGACCACTAGTGGAAACTATATTTGAGAGGGGAATGGCTACATGCTTTGCTTATGGGCAGACTGGAAGCGGAAAGACTCATACAATGGGGGGTCACGTGTCAGGAAAGAACCAAGATTGTTCTAAAGGAATTTATGCATTAGCAGCTCGGGATGTATTTTTAATGCTAAAGAAGCCAAACTATAAGAAGTTGGAACTTCAAGTGTATGCAACCTTTTTGAAATTTATAGTGGTAAGGTATTTGACTTGCTAAACAGGAAAACAAAATTAAGAGTGCTTGAAGATGGAAAACAGCAAGTTCAAGTGGTGGGATTACAGGAACGGGAGGTCAAGTGTGTTGAAGATGTACTGAAACTCATTGACATAGGCAACAGTTGCAGAACATCTGGTCAAACATCTGCAAATGCACATTCATCTCGGAGCCATGCAGTGTTTCAGATTATCCTTAGAAGGAAAGGAAAACTACATGGCAAATTTTCTCTCATTGATTTGGCTGGAAATGAAAGAGGAGCTGATACTTCCAGTGCAGACAGGCAAACGAGGCTTGAAGGTGCTGAAATTAATAAGAGCCTTTTAGCACTCAAGGAGTGTTTCAGATATATCTCCAGTTCAAGCTGCAAAAAGGAATTTGGACCCCTTCACGCAGAAAATCTAATTGTGTGAAAGAAGTAGAGAAATTGCAAGAAAAACGAGAAAAAGGAGACTACAGCAGCAAGAACTTAGAGAAAAAGAGCCCAGGATGTTGACGCTACAAACCCAAATTATGAAATTATGTGTATGATCAGAGACTTCAGAGGAAGTTTGGATTATAGACCATTAACAACAGCAGATCCTATTGATGAACATAGGATATGTGTTTGTGTAAGAAAACGACCACTCAATAAGAAAGAAACTCAAATGAAAGATCTTGATGTGATCACAATCCCTAGTAAAGATGTCGTGATGGTACATGAACCAAAACAAAAGGTAGATTTAACAAGGTACCTAGAAAACCAAACATTTCGTTTTGATTATGCCTTTGATGACTCAGCTCCTAATGAAATGGTTTACAGGTTTACAGCTAGACCACTAGTGGAAACTATATTTGAAAGGGAGTGGCTACGTGCTTTGCTTATGGGCAGACTGGAAGTGGAAAAACTCATACAATGGGAGGTGACTTTTCAGGAAAGAACCAAGATTGTTCTAAAGGAATTTATGCATTAGCAGCTCGGGATGTATTTTTAATGCTAAAGAAGACAAACTATAAGAAGTTGGAACTTCAAGTGTATGCAACCTTTTTTGAAATTTATAGTGGTAAGGTGTTTGACTTGCTAAATAGAAAAACAAAATTAAGGGTTCTTGAAGATGGAAAACAGCAGGTTCAAGTGGTGGGATTACAGGAACGGGAGGTCAAGTGTGTTGAAGATGTACTGAAACTCATTGACATAGGCAACAGTTGCAGAACATCTGGTCAAACATCTGCAAATGCACATTCATATCGGAGCCATGCAGTGTTTCAGATTATCCTTAGAAGGAAAGGAAAACTACATGGCAAATTTTCTCTCATTGATTTGGCTGGAAATGAAAGAGGAGCTGATACTTCCAGTGCAGACAGGCAAACGAGGCTTGAAGGTGCTGAAATTAATAAGAGCCTTGTAGCACTCAAGGAGTGCATCCGAGCCTTAGGTCGGGATAAACGTCATACTCCTTTCCGCGCGAGTAAACTCCCTCAGGTGTTAAGCGATTCATTCATAGGTGGAAACTCTCGTCCCTGCATGATTGCCACAATCTCTCCAGGGATGGCATCTTGTGAAAATACCCTCAACACATTAAGATATGCAAATAGGGTTAAAGAATTGACTGTGGATCCAACTGCTGCTGGCGATGTTCGTCCAATAATGCACCATCCACCAAATCAGATTGAAGACTTAGAGGCACAGTGGGGTGTGGGGAGTTCCCCTCAGAGGGATGATCTAAAACTTCTTTGTGAACAAAATGAAGAAGAGGTTTCTCCACAATTGTTTACTTTCCACGAAGCTGTCTCACAAATGGTAGAAATGGAAGAACAAGTTGTAGAAGATCACAGGGCAGTATTCCAGGAATCTATCCGATGGTTAGAAGATGAAAAGGCTCTCCTAGAGATGACTGAAGAAGTAGACTATGATGTGGATTCATACGCCACGCAACTTGAAGCTATTCTTGAGCAAAAAATAGACATTTTAACTGAACTGCGGGATAAAGTGAAATCTTTTCGTGCAGCTCTGCAAGAAGAAGAACAAGCCAGCAAGCAAATCAACCCGAAGAGACCCCGTGCCCTTTAAATCAGCATTTGCCGCTAAAGGACCCCAGAACCCTCGCTACTGTAACATACCATGGTTCAGCTGTAAGGGCCATTTGAAAGTTTGAAATCTTAAGTGTCTGTGGAAAATGTCTTGTCCCTTCACGCGATGACATTTCAATTTTGTGAAACACTCCTTTGTCTACAAGATGCTTCTAGTCCAGGAGGCACAACCAAGATGTGGGAATAGTAAAGCATTTTGCTTCATTTACCCAAATAGGGAGTTACTTTTGGAGATCCTTGCCAAGGTTATTTTCTATATGATGAAGTAAGATTGTGGACTTGATCCAGAGGTGAATAGTAGGAGGAAGCCACAGCATTTCCTTTTAACTCAGTTCAATTTTAGTAGCAAGACTGAGCAGTTTTAAATCCTTTGCGTGCATGCATACCTCATCAGTGATTGTATATACCTTGCCCACTTCTAGAATCAGCTGTGCTCACCTCTTCCTGCTTTGTGCCTTGACTAAGGCTATTGACCCTAAATTTCTGAAGCACAGCCAAGATAAACTACATTCCTTATTTGTCATTGTAAATTACCTTTATTGTGTGTACATTTTACTGTAATGAGACTTTTGTGTGTGTGACTAGTTAATTTTGCAGGATGTGCCATATCATATTGAATGGAACTAAAGTCTGTGACAGTGGACATAGCTGCTGGACCATTCCATCTTATATGTAAAAAAATCTGGAATTATGATTTTAAAACCATAACATGTGGTGATAATTTTCTTAGCATTTTCTTTGTAAAGAACTAAAATATAAACTAGTTGGTGTATAATAAAAAGTAATGAAATTCTAGAAATTCTAAAAAAAAAAAAAAAAAGGCTTTATAAGGTATTGAGAGATTCTAAAGTGGAAACTATTGCTCAGTGAGCACAAATAGACTACTTGTACAAAGCTTATAAAGAAGAATGAAATGTATCAGATGAGATGGCTCTAGACTTCCATAGTTAATGCATAGCCGATAGTTACTGCTAAGATGTAAAAAATAAACTTGTTATTTTTATTTAGAGTTTAGACTGATCTGTGCACAGGTCATTTGTTTTCTGCCCTTGTCGCAAGTGCACTCTTGATTATTGTCTTCTCAGTGGCCACCCGGGGCAGCATCCTCTACTTCCTCATCACGGAGATGCGCTTGGTTAATGAGATGTATCAGACGTCGCTCCGCCAGTTTCTTGGCTTGTTTGACCTTTCCTTGGCCAGGTACATCTCTGCTCCGGAAGCCAAACTGAAGTTTTGTATCTGTGGGATGGAATGAGGATATTATGTCGATAATTTTTTTTTCTCCTTTGCTATTAAGCTTCTTCTCTTTTAATCTAAGTTGAGCGCAATTAACAGTATGATAACAAATCATTCTCATTTGCTATTTTGTGCTCAGAGTATGCTCTATCAACTATTCATCCATTGGTCGACTCCTTTGGTTTCATGAGTTTCTATTTAACAAGAAAATTCCCCAGACATTGTTGTGAGTGATAATGTTCTGTGGGTAAAATTGGCTCAGACAACATGAAGGATTCTGTTATGTTACTTCATGTTGAGAGAATGCTTGTTATTTTAGATTTAGGAGGCTTACTCTCTATGTGCATAAAATAAAAACTGGTCCTCCAGAGTCACTTATTTTCCATGAAAGACGTTTTTAAGAACAATTGAAAAGAGCAGTGGGCTAAACCTGACTGAAATGCTCTCTTCACCAGGTCAGTCAAGAGCCCAATTACAAGCAAGAGGATCACTAATATCATTGAGCACATGACCTACGAGGTTTATAAGTACACAGCCCGGGGGTTGTACGAGGAGCACAAATTCCTCTTCACCCTGCTGCTCACACTGAAGATTGACCTCCAGAGGAACCGAGTCAAGCACGAAGAGTTTCTCACCCTTATCAAAGGTCAGTATAAGGCTAGAAAGCTTTGTGCACTGGCTCAGATGCAGGAATTAATTATGAGGGTCATGTGCATTTTTTTTTTTTTTAGCAACAGTTTCCTTGCATTTCATTGAAGATTGCCTATATGAGAGATATTTTATTTGTTTATTTATTGCATGATACTTTTAAATTTTGTTTTCTTATTAAAATTTGTTTTGGTTGTATTGAGTCTTTGTCTCTGTGGATGGGCTTTCTCTAGCCGTGGCTAGCAAGAGCTGCTCTTTGTTGTGTTGCCCGGTCCTCTCCTTGTGGTGGCTTCTTTTGTTGCGGATCACAGACTTGAGGCTCCTGGGTTTCGGTAGTTGCAGCTCACTGGCTCTAGGACACAGGATCAGTAGTTATGGTCCGTGGGCTTAGTTCTTCTGCAGCATGTGGAATCTTCCAGGACCAGGGATTGCACTGTGTCCCTTGCACTGGCAGGTGGTTCTTACCCACTCTACCACCAGGGAAGTCCCTGCGTGGATATGCATTGAGAACCTTCTATGTGCCAGGACATAGAATAGCACTTGGAACATATAATAAACATGTAAGTTGTGTAGTATGTGAGAAATTGTGTAGTAAATACTCTGAAAAAAAGAGAAAAAACAGAAGGATAAGGGAGATGAGGCATTAAAGGAGTATGTGGAATGGGGGAGGGCTATTTAATGGGATTTCTAATGGAGTAGGACTCCTGAGAGATGGACAGGGGAGCCAAGGCCTGAGGGAGCAGAGGCGACGGGCCCTGGGGGCATTTAGAGAAGTACTGAAGGAGGAGGAGTTGGCATCCACGTCTCTTCTGGGAGGGAGCCTCGTGTGCCTCCGGTGGAGCTCAAGTGCCCCAGCCCGGTGGCTGGAGGGGCGGTGGGGTGGCCATGCCGCTCATCCACGGATGTTTCCTCTCTGGCTGCTGTGGCTCTGCCCACAGACCGGTCCCCTGTGCCCCAGCAGCAACACAGCCCCATGGCGGGCGGGAGACATATATTTGTTATCACGTTCTTAAACTACTTAAAGTAACTGTAAGTGATGCTGGGATTGAAACAGTTTCATCTGTCAGACTGGCTCAAGAGTTTGTTTGGGTGTTTCCATGCGCTGTTAGAGGAAAAAAAACATTTTTTTTTGGCCAACGGATACTATACCTCTCTAAAGAAAGGTTTATCTTTTTATTTATTTATTTGACTGCACTGGGTCTTAAGTTGCAGCATGTGAACTCACAGTTGAGGTATGTGGGATCTAGTTCCTCGAACCCAGGCCCTCTGCAGCAGGAGCACAGAGTCTTAGCCAGTGGATCACCCCGGGAGTCCTCAAAGACTCATTTTTAAAGATAAAGCATAACTTTATCTTTGGAGATGGGTGGATTTTCACCTATATGGAGGGTATATTGTCAGAAGAACTTGAAGAAGACCTGGACAGGGCAGTAGGGAAGGGCACACTTGGAGGTGTGTAGGTCAGAATCATAGGTTTATACATACGAATGTTCCTGTTCATATTCATACGCCTATGCAGACATACCTTATAATGTCTGTAAACACTCATTAGGTAGATTTGAAAACTTAGAAATGCATAGATTTGTGGATGAGCTCTCTTTTTTTCTCTTCTTTGTCTCTGTAACCTTTGAACCCTTACCCCATTGGTTTCTTTGTGTTCCAAGCTTCCTAAATCAGTGCACATGGAAGATGAATGGTCTGGAGAGACATCACCTTGGGTAGATGTGTAGGTGTAGGAGCTGCCTTCTTTAGGGAGTCCTTTGTTTCTGATTTCTGACCTCAGTGATCCTGGGCCTCCCGCTGATGGGGTTTCCTATGGAAAAGTTGTTCCCGACATCCTCAATTCAAGCATACAAAGCACTTCACCATGGGAATGAAACTGAACTTGGCATCCAGGAATGGATGAAATGCTATACAGTGTGTTACAGTTTGACGTGATCCAAATGACCATCTGATTTAGAGTTGGGAAGACTCCAAGGGGCAAAGAGTGGCTCTGCCATTTCTGGAGAGTGGTTTTGAGCAGGTTGTTTAACCTTTTCAAGCTTCCGTCGCTTCAGCTCTGCAACACGTGTGCATGCTCAGTCACTTTGGTTGTGTCTGACTCTTTGTGACCCCACGGACTGTAGCCCACCAGGCTCCTCTGTCTGTGGTATTCTCAGGCAAAATACTGGAGTGGGTTGCTGTTTCCTTCTCTAGGGGATCTTCCTGACCCAGGGATGGAACCCGTGTCTCCTGTGTCTCTTGCATGGCAGGCAGATTCTTTCCCCACTGAGTACAGTCAAATCTACATAATAAAAATATTGAAAATTCATACCATTTATATAAACTCTGGCACATAGAATATGCTCAGTAGATGATTATCTTTCGTTTTTTAGTTTATTTCAACTAGTCTGAGGCTTGCATAGGTTGGACAAAGTTTTGTGGGCCTTTGGCATTCAAAGCTATTTCTTGTACTGCTTTAGGACATAGAGTTTTGTAAGATTTCCTTTGCTGGTTATGTTGGTGAAAGCTGTCTGGTGACATTCTGTAAGAACTTTAAAAGCAGTTGTTTGAAAATGTTGTTTATTATGTCAACAGGAGTTTTGATATGATCTTTCAATGTACTCATCTCTAAGATGGTAAAAGAGGAGTGCTGTTGCCTTTCTAAGTCTTCCTTGGCAATGCCATTCATGACTGTGGTACAGCTTGTATGAATTATTCTAAGCATGTTTCAGTTGTACAGAGTATATGACAAAGATGTAAACTTTCTTTCTCCCAAAGCAATAGTTTTGAGATGAAGGGGCCATCTTAATTCTCAATCACCTTGAGAATTTATTTTGAATTATTGCCATCCCAGCTGTTTATTCATTGGGAGTTCATCTACTCTGGTGCCATATTATCCAGAAGTACGTCCCCCACCCACCAATACAATGTTCTTTGTGGCCCATTGGACACTTTGGAGGCAGGCAAGATATTCATGACAGAGTTGCCTTCTGTTAAACAATGAATAGTACTGTGGTTTCAAGGAACCCCCTTTTCCATGAAAAGCTTTTTTCTAACCCTCTAGTGGATACTTGCTCTTTTCAGGTTGTTGGAAATGGAAATTGGTGTGACAATTTCAACACAGTGCCTTTGTCCTTAGGACTTTTAAGTGCTGCCTGGTGTTCACACAATCTCTTTGATTTTATGAGCTAATATTTTCACTGAAACAGCTTTACTTACCTCTTGTTCCACTTACCTTGGAAGTCCACTAAGATGAATTTGGCAGACGACAGCAATTTCATGGGGTCCATGGTACCTGAACAAAGTAGAGATTGCTTCAATAAATATCTTGAGTGTTATTGCTTGTTTATGACCTACTCTGTTGAAAAAAAGATTGTAGCTGAAAGGAGGGGTTAGATCTTTTTAAGAATTATGCTTAGTGTACCTCAAACATTTTAATAGGTGTCATTTATTAAACAGTATATTTTGTCCTATAGAAGACTTGGTAACTCTTTGACTTAGAATGTGATTTTTCACACATTTAGTTTTTCTCGGATGGACAGCAGAAACATTTTAAATGTGTCACTTATTTTATGGTGCTGTGAGAGTTATATGAGTTATGTGAGATTAGATACATTATCAGCAAAGAGATAGCAGTCAGTACCCAAAGGAAATGTTTGCCGTGGGTAGACTGACCAAAAATAAATGACGTAGCACAGGGCCCTTGGTTGTGCTCATAAAATGGATGTCAGTAATATACGGGTCATAGAGGAGAATCATTCAAGCACAGGTAGTGCTACTGACATTTCTAGTGACTTCTCAAAATGAGCTTGTGTCAGTATTTGGTAGTTCTTAATGCTGACAATAGCCGCTCGTTCAATGACCCCCCGGCGGCCTTCTTGATCCTGTTTTGAGTGCTTCACACTCACTTCATGTATTTTCTGCCATTATCACGACACTTGAAGTGAAAGTGAAAGTGTTAGTTATTCAGTCAGGTTCAAGTCTTTGTGACCCAGTGGACTGTAACCCAGCAGGCCCCTCTGTCCAGGGGATTCTTCTAGTAGCCTGGAGTGGGGAGCCTTTTCCTTCTCCAGGGGATCTTCCCAACCCAGGGATTGAACCTGGGTCTCTTGCATTGCAGGTGGATTCTTTACCGTCTGAGCCACCAGGGAGCACCTAGGTTTCATTATTCCGATTATACGTATTTGAATACCCAGTCCCCTATGGATGAGTTGACTTGTCCCATACCTTGGCCAGGTGGAGATAAGACAGAGTTTACCACTTCCTTGACTCCAAACCTATGCCGCGGATCCTTAAATGTGTTTTTATAAAATCATCTCTACCTTTATTAAAGGTTAAAGCTTCTTCATCACAATGATTTATATTTCTGAGTTTAGTAAATGTCAAGGTGATAAAAGAGTTGATATTAAAATAGTTTCAGCAAAGCTTTTTTAATGAACATTGTTTTACAGTAAAGAAGGAAAATTTTTATTAGCATAATATGTTTAACTTGAAAGGTGGTGCCTCCTTGGACTTGAAAGCCTGCCCCGCTAAGCCATCGAAATGGATCCTGGACATGACCTGGCTGAATTTGGTGGAGCTCAGCAAGCTTAGACAGTTTTCCGATGTCCTTGATCAGGTAACTTGTGCTTTCATTAAACTTACGATAATGTCACAGGTCTTGGGGGAAGAGGAAGATTTCTTACTGCTTCTGCTCCAAAAATGGAATGACCAGTGCTTGACCTTCCTCATGGCTCATTCATACTCTGATAAAGCACACTGCCTCCACAGCAAGTTGGTCTCCAGGAAGAAATTTAGTGGCCCAGGATGTTTAATGCTGATCCGGGCCATAGATCAGCATCGCTGATTGTTGTTTGTTGCTCAGTTGCTAAGGCAGGTCCGACTCTTTGCAACCCCACGGACTGCAGCACGAGACTGAAGGCTCCCCTGTCCTTCACTGTCTCCGAGTTTGCTCAAACTCATGTGCATTGAGTCAGTGATGCCATCCAGCCATCTCATCCTCTGTCATTCACTTCTCCTCCTGCCTTCAATCTTTCCCAGCATCAGGGTCTTTTCCAGTTGGCCCTTCGCATCAGTTGGAAGGTTTGAAGCTTCAGTTTTAGCATCAGTCCTTCCAATGAATATCCAGGGTTGATTTCCTTTAGAATTGACTGGTTTAATCTTGCTGTCCACGGGGCTCTAAAAAGTCTTTTCCAGGGCTTCCCTGGTGGTCCAGTGGGTAAAGAGTCCACCTTGCAGTGCAAGGGGCACCGGTTCCATCCCTGGCCCGGGAAGATCCCACGTGTTGAGGAGCGGCTGGACCAGTGTGTGCAATTACAAGCCAGCGCTCTGGAACACATGTGCCCAGAGCTGGGGCTCTGCAACGAGAGAGGCCACTGTGATGGGAGGCCTACTCGGGCCAAAGAATAAAGATGATAAAAACAAATAAATAAATCAAAAAGACCAATAAAAGAAGCCAAAAATTAAAAATAAGAAAAAAATGGTCTTTTCCAGCACCAGGTGAAGATATGTAAATGGGAAAACACAATTAGGTTAAGAGATTGCTGTTAAAATATAAAATCTTTCTATGTTATTTTCAATTTTTTTCTGGCTATTCTATTCACAGTTAGCATGATATGTTTAACTTGAAAGGTGGTGCCTCCTTGGACTTGAAAGCCTGCCCCGCTAAGCCATCGAAATGGATCCTGGACATGACCTGGCTGAATTTGGTGGAGCTCAGCAAGCTTAGACAGTTTTCCGATGTCCTTGATCAGGTAACTTGTGCTTTCATTAAACTTACGATAATGTCACAGGTCTTGGGGGAAGAGGAAGATTTCTTACTGCTTCTGCTCCAAAAATGGAATGACCAGTGCTTGACCTTCCTCATGGCTCATTCATACTCTGATAAAGCACACTGCCTCCACAGCAAGTTGGTCTCCAGGAAGAAATTTAGTGGCCCAGGATGTTTAATGCTGATCCGGGCCATAGATCAGCATCGCTGATTGTTGTTTGTTGCTCAGTTGCTAAGGCAGGTCCGACTCTTTGCAACCCCACGGACTGCAGCACGAGACTGAAGGCTCCCCTGTCCTTCACTGTCTCCGAGTTTGCTCAAACTCATGTGCATTGAGTCAGTGATGCCATCCAGCCATCTCATCCTCTGTCATTCACTTCTCCTCCTGCCTTCAATCTTTCCCAGCATCAGGGTCTTTTCCAGTTGGCCCTTCGCATCAGTTGGAAGGTTTGAAGCTTCAGTTTTAGCATCAGTCCTTCCAATGAATATCCAGGGTTGATTTCCTTTAGAATTGACTGGTTTAATCTTGCTGTCCACGGGCTCAAAAAAGTCTTTTCCAGGGCTTCCCTGGTGGTCCAGTGGGTAAAGAGTCCACCTTGCAGTGCAAGGGGCACCGGTTCCATCCCTGGCCCGGGAAGATCCCACGTGTTGAGGAGCGGCTGGACCAGTGTGTGCAATTACAAGCCAGCGCTCTGGAACACATGTGCCCAGAGCTGGGGCTCTGCAACGAGAGAGGCCACTGTGATGGGAGGCCTACTCGGGCCAAAGAATAAAGATGATAAAAACAAATAAATAAATCAAAAAGACCAATAAAAGAAGCCAAAAATTAAAAATAAGAAAAAAATGGTCTTTTCCAGCACCAGGTGAAGATATGTAAATGGGAAAACACAATTAGGTTAAGAGATTGCTGTTAAAATATAAAATCTTTCTATGTTATTTTCAATTTTTTTCTGGCTATTCTATTCACAGTTAAACTCTAATCCTGCTTTTCTCTAAAGAAAGCAAGATTAGATATGCTCAAGAAGTATTGCCTTCTTTGTATAGATTCAGTGTAAAGAAATATGAACAGCCTGCCTTGAAGGCTTACTATTCTTTCTTGCTGCTTACTCCTGTCTCTCTCTTCTTCCTCTCCTTGTTTATATAGCCTTAGCTAAGCATCTGGGTATGAATCTAACACAAACTCATGGCCTTTTATTTTTTATTTTTTTTTTTAAAAACAAAACACAACACTTTATTTATAGTTGAAAACTTTAAACACAAAATCTTGGGTTCTGAATCTGTGAGGCTTCCAAAGTCTCTTGGTCAAATGGGGCAGCAGCCAGCAGGGAAGCCCGCACAGGGGCCAGTCCAGGTTATCTTAGTCAAGAGCATCACCACGAGTAAGGGAAGGCCTGCAGGGGCAGAGCTGGAGGGTCTTTGGTGCTCCACAGCAGACTGATCTCTCTCCCTCTGGACTACATCTCCCCACACTGTGAGATCACCACAGGCAGCTTGGGCTTATTGTTGGGGCCTGTGGGAACATTCTCAATCTTTCTCATCACCAGAAGTCCATCAATGATTTTTCCAAACACCACGTGCTTCCCATCTAGCCAATCACACTTAGAGCAGGTGATGAAAAACTGGCAGCCATTTGTACTGGGACCACTGTTTGCCATGGAAAGCAGGCCTGGAGCTGAGTGTCTAAGCTTAAAATTTTCATCTGCGAATGGCCCTCGGTAGATACTGGCCACTCCAGTACCATCTCCATTAACAAAATCTCCACCTTGAATCATGAAATCTTTTATGACCCTGTGGAAGGTGCTCCCTTTGTATCCTATTGGAACTCCATCTTTTCTGAATTCTCCTATGCAGAACTGCCTAAAATTCTCGGCCGTCTTAGGCACAACATCTGCAAAGAGCTCAATCTTCATGCGACCGACTTCCTGGCCGCCAATGCTGACATCAAAGAATACCACGGGATTGACAGGGCTTGAATTTGCCACCGCCATGGCTGTGACCCGGAAGCAGAAGTCGGCCTTTTATTTTTAGAAGTTGTTGTCCCTTTATAAACAGCCAGTTCCGATGAATTGTGTATATATTGGTATTATGGCACTTGGGTATGAAAAGTTGAACTGGAACAAGGCAGGAAACAGGGTCTTGAAAACATGACCAGCGGGAAGTAGCATGGACAGCCAGGTGGCTTTCTTCAGCTGCAGAGTGAAGGTTTAGATCAGAAAATGTCCAACCATTGCTCCTTTCTAAAAAATTGAAGTATGATTGGGCTTCCCTAATAGCTCAGATGGTAAAGAACCTGCCTGAAATGCGGAGACCTGGATTTGATCCCTGGGTCAGGAAGATCCCCTGGAGAAGAGAATGGCTGTGCTGTCCAGTATTCTTGCCTGGAGAATCCTGTGGACAGAGGAGCCTGGTGGGCTGCAATTGTTGGGGTTGCTGTGAGTCAGGTGCAGCTGAGCCGCAGTGGTATTCCATTGTACATACGTACCGCAGCTTCTTCATCCATTCATCTGTCTGTGAATGTTTAGGTTGCTTAGTCAAAGGAAATATACCAGAGGACATAAGATCATGTTTGTCTGCAGATGTGACTTATCCTGTAATTTTGGGATGTTTGTCCATATAATGCTTATCTCTTTTCAATTTTTGTAAGTTTCAAAGAATAATGGCTTGTCTTTTTCCCCTTTATCACTTGGCCATATGAGGCAAGTGTGATTATTCATTTGATGATGATATTAAGTGGTGTAGTTCAAATGACTCTAGATTAATAGAATATCGATCAAAAAGCTTCAATAATAAACATGTATTAAATATCTTCTTTTGTTCCAAGACTGATCTTGGGAAATGAGAAACATAAGTGAGTGGGCCTTGATTCCTGATCATAGGGATCTCATGGAGCAAAACAGATTTCCTTAAAATAATGAGAATGAGTCTCCATTTCTCTCTTTATTCTTTACAGAATTGTTGCCACAGATGCACAGAAGAAATGACAACCTAGGGCGCTTCCTTTAAGTGGGGACTGCTGGCTGGTGTTAATCAAACTGACTTTAGAGCAAAACACATGTGATTTTCGACTCTCAGACTTTTTGGTTCTAGGATATAACGTTCAAAAGAAGTAGTCAAGGGCAGTCATTGCCTCTCTCAATCCAGTGTTCTTGCCTTGGGAGTGCCATGGGGTCGCAGAGAGTCTGACACACTGAGCATGCACACACCCAGTGGACACCATTCACATCTGTCTGGAATGGTTAGAAAAATATCTTATAGGTCTTACTGAAGGATTTTCTTGTAGTGTGACACATTTCTTATCCTGTGGTATTTTCAGATATCAAGAAATGAGAAAATGTGGAAAATTTGGTTTGATAAGGAAAACCCTGAGGAGGAACCCCTTCCAAATGCCTATGATAAATCCCTTGACTGCTTTCGACGTCTTCTCCTTATTAGATCCTGGTGTCCTGACAGAACCATTGCCCAGGTAAAAGAAAAAAAAATGCATATGTTAAAAATAGAATATCTTAAAGGAGAGTTTCCTTATAAGTTTAAAGTGTTACGTGTTTAAAATGTTAGTCCCGGTAAAGAGTTTTGTGTACGCCTTTGTGTAATTTTCTAGCAATATAATTGGGAAAAATGGAAAAATAAACAACAAATAAATGTACTAAGGTGTACATGCAGGCTAAGCGATTTACTAATTTTCTTTGCTGTAAGTGGTACAATAAGAGTGAATGAGGAAACTTTTTTTTTTCAAATTTTTTATTGTGGTAAAAGTCACATAATACAAAACATATGATCTTTTTTTTTATTTTAATTTTAATTTTTTGCATGTATGTTCCAAGATCATTCATATGCATATCCCTGGACCCTCCCCCCACCCAGTTCCCCCCCTCCCATCCCTCCAGACCATCGCCCCAAGTGGTTGTAGGTACTCCTATTCCCCTAGCACAATGACCATAGCTATCTTTTCCACACATGACAGTATAGGTTTCCATGTTACTCCCTCCATGCCTCCCTCCCACTGTTCGGTCTCCACAATGTCTTTATGTCTATTCTCTAAACATTTTCAATGTATAAATAAGGTATTCCCTTTTTTCCGCACTCATTGTTGCCACAGATGCACAGAAGAAATGACAACCTAGGGCGCTTCCTTTAAGTGGGGACTGCTGGCTGGTGTTAATCAAACTGACTTTAGAGCAAAACACATGTGATTTTCGACTCTCAGACTTTTTGGTTCTAGGATATAACGTTCAAAAGAAGTAGTCAAGGGCAGTCATTGCCTCTCTCAATCCAGTGTTCTTGCCTTGGGAGTGCCATGGGGTCGCAGAGAGTCTGACACACTGAGCATGCACACACCCAGTGGACACCATTCACATCTGTCTGGAATGGTTAGAAAAATATCTTATAGGTCTTACTGAAGGATTTTCTTGTAGTGTGACACATTTCTTATCCTGTGGTATTTTCAGATATCAAGAAATGAGAAAATGTGGAAAATTTGGTTTGATAAGGAAAACCCTGAGGGGGAAACCCCCTTCCAAATGCCTATGATAAATCCCTTGACTGCTTTCGACGTCTTCTCCTTATTAGATCCTGGTGTCCTGACAGAACCATTGCCCAGGTAAAAGAAAAAAAAATGCATATGTTAAAAATAGAATATCTTAAAGGAGAGTTTCCTTATAAGTTTAAAGTGTTACGTGTTTAAAATGTTAGTCCCGGTAAAGAGTTTTGTGTACGCCTTTGTGTAATTTTCTAGCAATATAATTGGGAAAAATGGAAAAATAAACAACAAATAAATGTACTAAGGTGTACATGCAGGCTAAGCGATTTACTAATTTTCTTTGCTGTAAGTGGTACAATAAGAGTGAATGAGGAAACTTTTTTTTTTCAAATTTTTTATTGTGGTAAAAGTCACATAATACAAAACATATGATCTTTTTTTTTATTTTAATTTTAATTTTTTGCATGTATGTTCCAAGATCATTCATATGCATATCCCTGGACCCTCCCCCCACCCAGTTCCCTCCCTCCCATCCCTCCAGACCATCGCCCCAAGTGGTTGTAGGTACTCCTATTCCCCTAGCACAATGATAATAGCTATCTTTTCCACACATGACAGTATAGGTTTCCATGTTACTCCCTCCATGCCTCCCTCCCACTGTTCGGTCTCCACAATGTCTTTATGTCTATTCTCTAAAACATACGATCTTAAGTATATTCAACTGTCCAGTTCAGTAGCCCCAGGCACACTCACACTGGTGTACAACTCTCACCTCATCTATCTCTGGTGCTTTTACCTTCCTAAACTGCAACTCTGTTCCCATTAAACATGAAGGCCTCATTTTCCCTTCTTACCCCACCACACCCCATCCCACTCCCTGGCATCTACCAGTGTACTTTCTCACTCTTTGAATTTGACTATTCCAGGTACCTTGTATAAGTGGAATCAACATTTGTCTGCACCTACTGTATATTGGAAAGCATTTTTAAGTTAAGATGTGTCCTACAAGCAGATTATACCTTGTCCCTCCTCCCCCATACTATATATTAATAGTAGGGTAGAGGGAACTATATTTTTAAGGTAGATATGTAGGTCTAACATAAAGGTAATGTATTGTTCTTCCATATCATTTTTATATTAACTTTAGAAGATAGGGAACTCCATTTCACTAGTAGTAAAGTTATATATTTTGAGTAGGAAGACTGTTGAGGTATAGAGAGGAGAGAGAAAGTCAACGGTGCAGTGTACAGTTCCCAAACCATAGTCATTACCCTGGGATGTGTCATAAATGTTGATGTGAGAAAAGAGGGTTTGCCTAAAATTCCTTGAATAATGCTTAGGTTTAAATATAAGCCCTACGTCCAGAAGATCCATCTTTTCAAAGACTTTTCATCTGCAGGCCTTAACATCATGGAAATTTACCCACAGAACAGACTTGTGGTGTCTTGCCTTCACAACTAAAAGTTAAATGCTACTATTTCCAGACATTGATTTTTTTTTAATGGACTTCTTTCAATAAGTCATAAAATAACAGTAGGCTGGAGTTTCTAACAGAAGATAGGGAATTTTCCCCTTTGCTCTCCAGAGGGACTGTTAAAAACATAAGGAGTAACCAACTCCCAGTCCTCCTAAGTACGTTGGAAGCAACCAGATTCAATGATTTATGGAGAAAAGAAAAATGAGTTTTGAAACTCAGCACCCTGAGATCACCTTTCCTTTGATTTTTCTTTTCAACTTCATTACTTTTTTTTTTTTTTGCCTCTAAGTCTTCGTTTTCATTTTCCATCCATCTTTATTCTTTGGCCTGTGTGGGCCTCCCATTGCAGTGGCCTCTCTTGTTGCAGAGCACTGGCTCTGGGCCCATGTGCACTGACTTGTAATTGGACACACTGGTCCAGCCATTCCTCCTCACATGGGATCTTCCCAGGCCAGAGATCAAACCGGTACCCCCTGCACTGCAAGGGAGACTCTCTACCCTCTCAACCACCAAGGAAGCCCTCAACTTCATTACTTTTATCCCACCCAAAGTAGTTGTCGCACAGTTGCCTTATGTAAGGGGAGTGTAGAAGTTTTAAGCAGACTTTTCTCCCTTCTCTCTCTCCTTCTCTCTCTCCCTCCCTCCCTTCTTTCCTCCTCTCCTTTTCTCTTCTTCTTTTTTTTTTTTTCATTTAATTTTGTCACCCTTTATTGGGTTCAATGCTGAAATTTAAGTGTCCCCACCCCTTTGTAACTTTGTCGTCTTCATCCTAGCCTGTCATTGTTAGGCTGACAGCAGCCCTTCATTCTTGCTCACTTGAGTCCCATCTTATGTATTCTAGAAGAAATGGAAAGATCATTGCGGTCTTCATTTAATGGCTTCCCATGGTGCTTAAGATAACATCTGAGTCTTAAGCAAGATTTAGAAGGCCTCTTGGAAAAATGTTCTCTCCTCTGAAGTTCTTTTATTTTTTTAAAAACATTTATTGAATTTATTTATTTATTTATACTCATCCATCTTTATTCTTTGGCCTGTGTGGGCCTCCCACTTCAGCGGCCTCTCTCGCTGCAGGGCACAGGCTCTGGGCGCATGCACCCCAGAGTGCTGGATTGCAGTTGGGCTCACTCACACAACCGCTCCATGGCACGTGGGATCTTCCTGGGCCAAGGATCGAACCGGTGCCCCATGCACTGCAAGGTGGACTCTTTACCCAATGGACCACAGGGGAAGCCCTCCTTTGAAGTTCTTATTCTCACATTAGTTTTCTTACTTCATTTTTCAACCAGACACCTTCCTGGGAGGTATATGAGAAGGTCTGCAATGTAGACACATACGATCCCTATTCCCCATAGGGTCATTAGGCTTATTCTCAGCATGTCAGATGAGCATGACTGCACATGTCCAGGCACAGTCAAAACTCTGCTGGAAAGAACAATGTACTTTCAAGAGGGTGTCTTGTGTACTGTGGTTTATGTCTAGCTGATGAGCTAAGAGTGGTTTTTGTAGCTTTAAATGCTTGATAAAAACTAAAGAAGGAGAGCATTTTGTGATAATGCAGACATTATACAAAACTTGAATTCCAGGGTCTGTAAAGTTTTTAAAGGCACATAGTCATGTTCGTTTGTTTATGGACTCTCTGTGGCTGCTTTTCTGCTACAGTGATAGGTTGAGGCATTGCAGCAGAGCCTGTATGGCCACCAAAGCCTAAAATATTTACCATTTGGCCCCTGATGTAGGTGATAGTATATGACCTCACAGCTTGGATGGCAATCTCCATGTGGGATCAATGCTGAGTTCCATTGCGAGATTGGCTTCTTAGCTCCTTACTAGGCCAGAGGACGAAGCACCTGATCCTTGAGAGATTCTGCAGTGATGGCTGTACTATGTACCTGTGGCTGAGAAACAACTGCCATTTGGGGAACACCTGAGCGTCCAGCCTTTGAAGCCATCTCTAATCTCCAAGCACATTGTTCAATGACTGTGGTGCATGGATACACAAGTAGACTTTTGGAGATGCTGAAGACATGTCAGGCAAACTTCTACAGGGCCTTTCAGAAGGCTGTAAAAAATGTGTGACAGTGAAAAAATGAAAGCAGTAGTCAGTTGTATTGGACTCTGTGTGACCCCATAGACTATAGCCCGCCAGGCTCCAGTGTCCATGGGATTCTCCAGGCAAGGATACTGGAGTGGGTTGCCCTATCATCCTCCAAGGATCTCCCCACCTAGGGACGGAAGCCAGGTCTCCTTCACTACAGGCAGATTCTTTACCATCCGAGCCACCTGGAAAGTGTTTGTATTAATCCTTAGGTTAGAGGATTGCATTGTGGATCTGGTCAACGGATGTTAAACGAGATACAAAAGTAAGTGTCATCCTGTGCTCCAAATGCAGTTGAATTAAATCATTAATTAATTTGATAAGTGTGCAATAAATTTCATTCCAGCAAAGACACCTTCCTGGGAGGTATATGAGAAGGTCTGCAATGTAGACACATACGATCCCTATTCCCCATAGGGTCATTAGGCTTATTCTCAGCATGTCAGATGAGCATGACTGCACATGTCCAGGCACAGTCAAAACTCTGCTGGAAAGAACAATGTACTTTCAAGAGGGTGTCTTGTGTACTGTGGTTTATGTCTAGCTGATGAGCTAAGAGTGGTTTTTGTAGCTTTAAATGCTTGATAAAAACTAAAGAAGGAGAGCATTTTGTGATAATGCAGACATTATACAAAACTTGAATTCCAGGGTCTGTAAAGTTTTTAAAGGCACATAGTCATGTTCGTTTGTTTATGGACTCTCTGTGGCTGCTTTTCTGCTACAGTGATAGGTTGAGGCATTGCAGCAGAGCCTGTATGGCCACCAAAGCCTAAAATATTTACCATTTGGCCCCTGATGTAGGTGATAGTATATGACCTCACAGCTTGGATGGCAATCTCCATGTGGGATCAATGCTGAGTTCCATTGCAAGATTGGCTTTTTAGCTCCTTACTAGGCCAGAGGACGAAGCACCTGATCCTTGAGAGATTCTGCAGTGATGGCTGTACTATGTACCTGTGGCTGAGAAACAACTGCCATTTGGGGAACACCTGAGCGTCCAGCCTTTGAAGCCATCTCTAATCTCCAAGCACATTGTTCAATGACTGTGGTGCATGGATACACAAGTAGACTTTTGGAGATGCTGAAGACATGTCAGGCAAACTTCTACAGGGCCTTTCAGAAGGCTGTAAAAAATGTGTGACAGTGAAAAAATGAAAGCAGTAGTCAGTTGTATTGGACTCTGTGTGACCCCATAGACTATAGCCCGCCAGGCTCCAGTGTCCATGGGATTCTCCAGGCAAGGATACTGGAGTGGGTTGCCCTATCATCCTCCAAGGATCTCCCCACCTAGGGACGGAAGCCAGGTCTCCTTCACTACAGGCAGATTCTTTACCATCCGAGCCACCTGGAAAGTGTTTGTATTAATCCTTAGGTTAGAGGATTGCATTGTGGATCTGGTCAACGGGATGTTAAAACGAGATACAAAAGTAAGTGTCATCCTGTGCTCCAAATGCAGTTGAATTAAATCATTAATTAATTTGATAAGTGTGCAATAAATTTCATGCCACAAGTGGTCATTCAGCAGTCATTATCTATTCGTTAAGTACCCATTCAGTCCCAGGCATTGTACTGCTTACTTGGTTAGTTGAATTCTTGTAATTTTCTCTTGGGTTTCCCAGATAGCCCTAGTTGTAAAGAACCTGCCTGCCAATGCAGGAGACACAAGAGATGCAAGTTTGATTCCTGGGTCAGGAAGATCCCTGGGGGAGGAAATGGCAACCCACTCCAGTATTCTTGCCTGGAACATTCCATGAACAGAGGAGCCTGATGGGTGACAGTCCACGGGGTCCCAAAAAGTCGGACGCGACTGAGCACATGTGCACATGCACACACGATTTTCCCTTAAAGCATCCTCAATAGTAGAGTTGGTTAACATTTTAAATCTCCTGTGTAGTATGAAACAGCCAGTTATGTGAAGTGTATTGAAAGTGGTCTCAGACAAAGAGTCGACCAACCTAGGTTCTGGTATTTTAAATGTGTGATTGTGTTTTGGGCAGGTGACTCAGCTTCTGTATCCCCTGGAGAAGGGAATGGAACCCCACTCCAATCGTCTTCCGTGGACAGAGGAGCCTGGTGGGCTATGGTCCATGGGGTCTCAAAGAGTTGGGCATGACTTAGCGACTAACACTCAGCTTCTATAGATTGACGATTCAAACAAATGAGAAAGCAAGCAAACAAACAGATAAACTGATTAGAAAAAAAAAAAAAAACCCTCTGCCCTATTTTCCTGGAAGGGTTATGTGGACATCATTGAGATAATCTGCAAAAATGAATTGTGGGAACCACTCTGAATTATGAGTAAGAAGGAGTTGGAGCTCATTTTGGTGACCTGTGTACTGTTTTTGGCAGGCCCGTAAGTACATTATGGACTCCATGGGAGAAAAGTATGCGGAAGGTGTTATCCTGGACTTGGAAAGGACATGGGAGGAATCTGATCCTCGGACACCACTCATCTGTCTCCTGTCTATGGGCTCAGACCCCACAGACTCCATCATCGCCTTGGGGAAGAGATTAAAAATAGAAACCCGCTACGTGTCCATGGGGCAAGGCCAGGAGGTCCACGCTCGCAAGCTCCTGCGGCAGACCATGGCGAACGTGAGGCCAATGTCTGCTTTTATGTTCCATGGTGGACGTTCCGGTGTATAGGATAACAGTGCAGGAAAGAACTTATAAATTCTTAATAGTTGAAATTTATGTATTGTGTTCTGTTTGCTAAACAGGGAAAAGCATGATATCCATTAGAAAATTTTCATGGAAAAATGAATACAATTTAAAACTTTTTCTGCCAAGCTGCGACTTCTGGGAAACTTGCCCATTGAAAACATCTTATTTTCCGATCAGCTTGCATAGCGCTAAATCCCACTGTAGGTCTTGAACCCTCTTTGGGGGATCGCAGCTTCTCTCTCTGCCCCATGTTCCAGCCTCTGCAAATCTGCTTTGGGAATTCATAGCACTCTAGAATTCATGGCACAATCCACAAGGCATAATCTGCCCTGGAGTCCCTAGGCCTGGACCAGGTCCTGGAGGGCAGGGATCTTCTGTTCCCTGTGGGGGACGAGTGGTTTTCAGGAAACCTATTTTCTTCCAGGTGGGGCTTCTAGGGTCCTTTGCAGCTTGCAAATTCAACAGCATCCAGCAAAGACCACCCTCAGAACTGGTCTGGGGCCATTGTAGCTGGAAGCCACGTGATGGCCCTGCTAATGGGACGGTCAAGTTCAGCACAGAGGCACCATCAAAATTCTCACATATGACCAGTTCAGGGGTCAGCTCTCTAGTGTCTGTTTTCAACATTACTGACATTGGTTCCACCTTCACTGTCTTTGTCCTTCAGAGTTCATGTCTTCAAAACAGTCCCTTCATTGTACTTGTCTTGACATTTTGGGAGACATCTGAGCTAAGCGATGGTTTTCAGTCCACCGTATTTACTTGGAAGTGCTGTTATGTCTTGTTTTTTTGTTTTCCCTTTGGTGATTCTCATGACTCCACCCATATATCATCAGTACAATTGGCCAACTAGCATTCTATGGGACACAAACGTAGAATAAGAAAAATGTAACCTATCTCACTTAAACGTGATTGTATCCTTAGATGTGATCTAGATTAATTTACAGAGATTAGCGTGCCTTTCTATTAAATTTTAAGTCCTTAATTTCCAAAGAAGATACTAATATGAAACTCTGAGTGAAACAAAAAATCGACTCATTTCCTCTTACTGTTGCTGACTTAGGGAGGATGGACCCTTCTGCAGAACTGCCATCTGGGGCTCGATTTCATGGATGAGCTGATGGACATAATTCTAGAAACTGAGCCAGTGCATGATGCTTTCCGCCTGTGGATGACGACTGAGGTTCATAAGCAGTTTCCCATCACCCTGCTTCAGATGTCTATTAAGTTTGCCAATGAGCCACCGCAGGGCCTCCGGGCAGGACTGAAAAGGACATATGGGGGTGAGTTGAGGAATACTTCCAAGTTAATGGACGTTCTTGTACTTAACATTGTTTTCTTTAAAGACATAGAGAAGGAATTAGCTAGGATTAGGTATCGTTAAGTGGTGCTCTGATTTAACATGACGGTGAGGGCATAGCCCCTTCTGTCCTGCGGATATAGAATGTGGACTATCCATGGTTATATTGGGACCTCAGAGCTCAGGATTCCACCTTATATTTGTCCTTCTCTTTCCAAGTATCACTCTACTTTGGCCTGTAACTGTTCTCTGCTAGGATTTTTCCATGTGGCTCATCAGTAAAGAATCCACTTGTCAATGCAAGAGACGTGGGTTCAGTCCCTGGATCAGGAAGACCATTGGTTCCACCCTATCCCCTAATGGGACGGTCAAGTTCAGCACAGAGGCACCATCAAAATTCTCACATATGACCAGTTCAGGGGTCAGCTCTCTAGTGTCTGTTTTCAACATTACTGACATTGGTTCCACCTTCACTGTCTTTGTCCTTCAGAGTTCATGTCTTCAAAACAGTCCCTTCATTGTACTTGTCTTGACATTTTGGGAGACATCTGAGCTAAGCGATGGTTTTCAGTCCACCGTATTTACTTGGAAGTGCTGTTATGTCTTGTTTTTTTGTTTTCCCTTTGGTGATTCTCATGACTCCACCCATATATCATCAGTACAATTGGCCAACTAGCATTCTATGGGACACAAACGTAGAATAAGAAAAATGTAACCTATCTCACTTAAACGTGATTGTATCCTTAGATGTGATCTAGATTAATTTACAGAGATTAGCGTGCCTTTCTATTAAATTTTAAGTCCTTAATTTCCAAAG
The DNA here is from genome assembly GCA_022376925.1 of Tragulus kanchil. Lineage (NCBI taxonomy): Eukaryota > Metazoa > Chordata > Mammalia > Artiodactyla > Tragulidae > Tragulus > Tragulus kanchil. Next base: position 154,978,617 of record JAIOJX010000004.1, read on the forward strand.
AAGATACTAATATGAAACTCTGAGTGAAACAAAAAATCGACTCATTTCCTCTTACTGTTGCTGACTTAGGGAGGATGGACCCTTCTGCAGAACTGCCATCTGGGGCTCGATTTCATGGATGAGCTGATGGACATAATTCTAGAAACTGAGCCAGTGCATGATGCTTTCCGCCTGTGGATGACGACTGAGGTTCATAAGCAGTTTCCCATCACCCTGCTTCAGATGTCTATTAAGTTTGCCAATGAGCCACCGCAGGGCCTCCGGGCAGGACTGAAAAGGACATATGGGGGTGAGTTGAGGAATACTTCCAAGTTAATGGACGTTCTTGTACTTAACATTGTTTTCTTTAAAGACATAGAGAAGGAATTAGCTAGGATTAGGTATCGTTAAGTGGTGCTCTGATTTAACATGACGGTGAGGGCATAGCCCCTTCTGTCCTGCGGATATAGAATGTGGACTATCCATGGTTATATTGGGACCTCAGAGCTCAGGATTCCACCTTATATTTGTCCTTTTTTTCCAAGTATCACTCTACTTTGGCCTGTAACTGTTCTCTGCTAGGATTTTTCCATGTGGCTCATCAGTAAAGAATCCACTTGTCAATGCAAGAGACGTGGGTTCAGTCCCTGGATCAGGAAGATTTCCTGGAGAAGGAGAAATCCCATGGACAGAGGAGCCTTGGGGGCTACAGTCTATGGGGTCATAAAAGAGTCGGACAGGACTTAGCAACTAGAGAACAACATCCAACTTATCTGCTAGACGGCTGCCTTTTTATATCTAAACTGGATAATGTTATTGTTTATGGTCTTCACACTCCATGTCTAGTGTAGGCTAATAGCCTCTTCCAAGAAGAGAAGCTGAATTAAAATGATGGCCTCTGCCTTCATTTTATGGGTCAGGATGTTGGGATATGAGATAAGCTAGCAATCCAACAGCAGCAACCAAGTCAGACCCAACTGCCCCTCCTGCCCCACTGCAGCCGAGATTATTTCTGATCATTTTCACTTCCCCTGTGTCATAGCTTCCTGTCTGAGGCTAAGAATCACATAAAAAGTGGAAAAAGTGGAGTTAAAAATCCTGGTTCTGGTCCTACCTGAACATATGCTTTTATTCTCTTGCTGTGATAATCACTCAAACACTGAGATTCAGTTTTCTTATATCTAAAAGAGAGATAATAAAAGCTGTCCAGGGCAATTGGAATTAAAAACTATCCAGGGCATTTATATTAAAATACTATATTTATTAAAAATCATCAATATAATATTACATGTAAGTTTGAAAAGTCTACAAAGAGATTTTGTTTTGGAGTTGCTAACAAAGCTCAAATTGTTACCAATAGAAGAGATATGAAATGATAGAGTCAGTGAAAACAGATTGCACATCAAAAAAGTTATCATTGTGTATGTAACATAATAGACACATGTATGATGATCATAATTACAATTTGGAGAATATACTCAGGTTGCCAAGGACTTCTTTTTAATTTTATTATTTCTTATTCTTTTTAATTGAAGTATAGTTGCTGTTTGATGTTACAAAAGTCACAGGTATACAATATAGTGGTTCAGAGTTTTTAAAAGTTATACTCCATTGATGGTTATTATAGAATACTGACTATAGAGTTAATACTCCATTAGGCCTGTAACTTTTTGAATTTTTCCATGTGGCTCATCAGTAAAGAATCCACTTGTCAATGCAAGAGACGTGGGTTCAGTCCCTGGATCAGGAAGATTTCCTGGAGAAGGAGAAATCCATGGACAGAGGAGCCTTGGGGGCTACAGTCTATGGGGTCATAAAAGAGTCGGACAGGACTTAGCAACTAGAGAACAACATCCAACTTATCTGCTAGACGGCTGCCTTTTTATATCTAAACTGGATAATGTTATTGTTTATGGTCTTCACACTCCATGTCTAGTGTAGGCTAATAGCCTCTTCCAAGAAGAGAAGCTGAATTAAAATGATGGCCTCTGCCTTCATTTTATGGGTCAGGATGTTGGGATATGAGATAAGCTAGCAATCCAACAGCAGCAACCAAGTCAGACCCAACTGCCCCTCCTGCCCCACTGCAGCCGAGATTATTTCTGATCATTTTCACTTCCCCTGTGTCATAGCTTCCTGTCTGAGGCTAAGAATCACATAAAAAGTGGAAAAAGTGGAGTTAAAAATCCTGGTTCTGGTCCTACCTGAACATATGCTTTTATTCTCTTGCTGTGATAATCACTCAAACACTGAGATTCAGTTTTCTTATATCTAAAAGAGAGATAATAAAAGCTGTCCAGGGCAATTGGAATTAAAAACTATCCAGGGCATTTATATTAAAATACTATATTTATTAAAAATCATCAATATAATATTACATGTAAGTTTGAAAAGTCTACAAAGAGATTTTGTTTTGGAGTTGCTAACAAAGCTCAAATTGTTACCAATAGAAGAGATATGAAATGATAGAGTCAGTGAAAACAGATTGCACATCAAAAAAGTTATCATTGTGTATGTAACATAATAGACACATGTATGATGATCATAATTACAATTTGGAGAATATACTCAGGTTGCCAAGGACTTCTTTTTAATTTTATTATTTCTTATTCTTTTTAATTGAAGTATAGTTGCTGTTTGATGTTACAAAAGTCACAGGTATACAATATAGTGGTTCAGAGTTTTTAAAAGTTATACTCCATTGATGGTTATTATAGAATACTGACTATATTTGCATGTTATACAATGTATCCTTCTTGCTTATTTTATTTCTTCATTGTTTGTATTTCTCAATAGCAATGGGCTACTATATACCCTATTCTAATTAATGTTAATTTGTTACTAGAGTATATAGAAGTCTTTGCAACTGGTGTACGTGCCCTTAGTAACAATAATAGTAATAAGAATATCTATTATTAGTTGTAGCAGTGTTACAGTATTTATTTTACTGCTGCTTTTCTTCCACCTCTATTTTGTCCCTGCTTTATTCTTGTTAGGTTGGTAAGACTTTTATCCATGTTAGCGAGACCCCACTCCCGTCAAATCTCTGTGCATATTTTTCAGAGAGAAATGCCCTCTGGGTACCCAAAAGTTAAATTACCCCAAAGTCAAGTTATACTTGTCATATGAACACGATAAAGATGGTTCAAGATAAGTGAACTTTGGGCTTCCCCTGGTGGTCCACTGGGTAAGGACACCGTCTTGCAGTGCAAGGGGCGCCAGTTTGATCCCTGGCCTGGGAAGATCCCACATGCCGCGTAGCGGCTGGACTGATGTGTCCAATTACCGAGCCAGAGCTCTGGAGCGCACGCGCCCAGAGCCGGCGCTCTGCAACGACAGAGGCCACTGCGATGGGAGGCCCACAGGAGCCAAAGAACAAAGACAGATGAAAATGGAGAAATGAAAGACCAATAGAAGTGGCCCACCCACTCCCCTCCCTCCCCAACCTGACCCCAGCCCAAAAAAAAAAAAAGATAAGTGAACTTTAACATCAGGAATTGGCACCCATAATTAATTACTTGTCAGTGTGGTTGAAAATAAAGATGCTTGAGAGCCGAGACCGTTTGCACCCGCCTGATCTCCCCAGGGGTGAGCCAGGACCTGCTGGACGTGAGCGCCGTGGCCCAGTGGAAGCCCCTGCTGTACGCCGTCGCTTTCCTGCACTCCACGGTCCAGGAGAGACGCAAGTTCGGGCCCCTCGGGTGGAACATCCCCTACGAATTTAACCAAGCTGACTTCAGCGCCACAGTGCAGTTCGTCCAAAACCACTTAGATGACATGGATCTCAAAGGTACCATGTGTACAGTGCCTCCACCCTAGGGCTGACCTTCAATGACGCCTCAGCCAAGAGTGACAGCCTATGCTGGCAAAGTCATTTCATGTTATACAATGTATCCTTCTTGCTTATTTTATTTCTTCATTGTTTGTATTTCTCAATAGCAATGGGCTACTATATACCCTATTCTAATTAATGTTAATTTGTTACTAGAGTATATAGAAGTCTTTGCAACTGGTGTACGTGCCCTTAGTAACAATAATAGTAATAAGAATATCTATTATTAGTTGTAGCAGTGTTACAGTATTTATTTTACTGCTGCTTTTCTTCCACCTCTATTTTGTCCCTGCTTTATTCTTGTTAGGTTGGTAAGACTTTTATCCATGTTAGCGAGACCCCACTCCCGTCAAATCTCTGTGCATATTTTTCAGAGAGAAATGCCCTCTGGGTACCCAAAAGTTAAATTACCCCAAAGTCAAGTTATACTTGTCATATGAACACGATAAAGATGGTTCAAGATAAGTGAACTTTGGGCTTCCCCTGGTGGTCCACTGGGTAAGGACACCGTCTTGCAGTGCAAGGGGCGCCAGTTTGATCCCTGGCCTGGGAAGATCCCACATGCCGCGTAGCGGCTGGACTGATGTGTCCAATTACCGAGCCAGAGCTCTGGAGCGCACGCGCCCAGAGCCGGCGCTCTGCAACGACAGAGGCCACTGCGATGGGAGGCCCACAGGAGCCAAAGAACAAAGACAGATGAAAATGGAGAAATGAAAGACCAATAGAAGTGGCCCACCCACTCCCCTCCCTCCCCAACCTGACCCCAGCCCAAAAAAAAAAAAAAAAAAAAATAAGTGAACTTTAACATCAGGAATTGGCACCCATAATTAATTACTTGTCAGTGTGGTTGAAAATAAAGATGCTTGAGAGCCGAGACCGTTTGCACCCGCCTGATCTCCCCAGGGGTGAGCCAGGACCTGCTGGACGTGAGCGCCGTGGCCCAGTGGAAGCCCCTGCTGTACGCCGTCGCTTTCCTGCACTCCACGGTCCAGGAGAGACGCAAGTTCGGGCCCCTCGGGTGGAACATCCCCTACGAATTTAACCAAGCTGACTTCAGCGCCACAGTGCAGTTCGTCCAAAACCACTTAGATGACATGGATCTCAAAAAGGTACCATGTGTACAGTGCCTCCTGCCCTGGGTGACCGTGGTCTTGAGTCCTTGACGAACATGACCACCCGGCCTTGGGCTGAGTCCTGTAAGAGTGACAGCTTTCTATGCTGGCAAAGTCATTCTCTTTAAGGCATAGCAACTTGGGTCACTCTAACCTCGTGATTTCGGAGGAAAAGGAGCACATTTTGATTATCTTTTTATTTTTTTATTTAGTTGGCATTACAAGTAGGACAGCCTAACAGGATCTGTTGGAGGAAAGGGGGAAGAAGCTTGTTTTTTAAAATCCTAAAAAATTTTAGAGTCTAGATGACTTTAAAAAAATTGGAATATAATTGCTTTAAAATGCATTAGTTTCTGATGTATGATGGAGTGAATCAGCCATGGACATACATATGTCCCCTGCCTCTCAGACCTTCCCCCCGGCTCACCCCCTCCCAGCTCTCTGGGTCGTCACGGAACACTGAGCTGAGCCCCTCGTGCTCTGCGACAGCTTCCCACTAGGTACCTGGTTTACACGTGATAGTGTGTATGTGTCAGTCCCAACTTTCCAGCTCACTGACCCTTCCCTTCTTCCACGGTATCCATATGCTTGTTCTTTATGCCTGCATCTCTGTTTCTTCTGTGAAAAGAGGTTCACCTGTACCATTTTTCTAGCACCCACATATATGCATTCATGTGTGATATTTGTTCTTCTGTCTTATTTCACTCTGTATGACAGACTCTAGGTCCATCCACATCTCTACAGATGATCCGATTTTGTTCCTTTTAGTGACTGAATAATATTCTGTTGTATGTAGGTACCACATCTTCTTTATCCACATACTTTCGAAGTGTGTGCTTTTTAAGGAATCAGCTCAATATTCTCAAAAAATAAGCATTGTTTTCCTACTGAAATCAAAATAAAGTACATGAATGCACCACCAAGAGAATCTACTTCAAATCATGAACATGAACTTTGAGTGACCCTCATGTTTGCCTGTTTAGTTTTCTTTTTGCACTTTAAAAAAAAATTTGGCCTCATTTATTGGTCTTTTATTTATTTATTTTCATCCATATTTATTTTTTGGCATGTGTGGGCCTCCCATTGCAGTGGCCTGTCTCGTTGCAGAGCACCGGGAGTGCTCTCCAGAGTGCTCTCCAGAGCACTGGGAGTGCACTCCAGAGTGCTGTCTTGTAACTGGACACACCGGTCCAACCACTCCGTGGCACATGGGATCTTCCTGGGCCGGGGATTGAGCTGGCGCCCCTTGCACTGCAAGACTGTGCCCTTACCCACTGGACCTCCAGGGAAGCCCTTTTCTGCACTTTTCAATGACTGAGGAGTGAATGAATGGAAGAGTGAATGGCACTGGTGACAATAAATAAATGGGGTTACTTGGCATAGAAAATATGGGTCACCATTCTTTAACTCTTCCCAGGGCGTGTCCTGGACCACCGTCCGCTACATGATAGGAGAGATTCAATACGGAGGCAGAGTCACTGATGACTACGACAAGAGGTTACTGAACACATTTGCAAAGGTTTGGTTCAGTGAAAGTATGTTTGGACCTGATTTCAGCTTTTACCAAGGCTATAATATTCCAAAATGCAGCACGGTGGAAAACTATCTTCAGCATATCCAGGTGGGTCACCTTCTGAATTTTATGCAGCAAATACCTGCAGCCAGTTGACTCTTTTTTTTTTTTTCTTTCAAATTTTGGCCTCTTTTATTGTTTTATTTATTTATTTATTTTCATACATCTTTATTCTTTGACCTGTGTGGGCCTCCCATTGCAGTGGCCTCTCTTCTTGCAGAGCACTGGCTCTGGGCACACGCGCTCCAGAGTGCTGCCTTGTAATTTTTTTTTTTTTATCTTTTTGGCCACTTTTTTTTTTTTAATTTTTTTTTTTTTAATTTTTTTATTTTGGGCAGGGAGTCGGGTTGGGGAGGGACGGGGCGAGCCACTTCTATTGGTCTTTCATTTCTCTGTTTTCATCCATCTTTGTTCTTTGGCTCCTGTTGGCCTCCAATCGCGGTGGCGTCTGTCATTGCAGAGCACCGGCTCTGGGCGCATGCGCTCTAGAGCTCTGGCTCGGCAATTGAACACATCGGTCCAGCCGCTCCGCGGCACGTGGGATCTTCCCAGGCCAGGGATTGAACCGGTGCCCCTTGCACTGCAAGATGGTGTCCTTACCCAGTGGACCACCAGGGGAAGCCCTTTTTGGCCACTTCTGTTGACCTTTCATTCATTTATCTTTGTTCTTTGGCCTGTGTGGGCCTCCTATCACAGTGGGCTCGCTTGTCACAGAGCACTAGCTCTGGGTGCCCGCACTCCAGAGCTCCGGCTTGGTAGTTGGACACATTGGTCCAGCCGCTCCGCGGCACATGGGATCTTCCCAGGCCAGGGATTGAAGCGGCACCCCTTGCCCTGCAAGGTGGTGTCCTTGCCCACTGGACCACCAGGGAAGCCCCCTGGCTTGTAGTTTGACACATCAGTCCAGCCGCTGCATGGCACATGGAATCTCCCCGGGCCAGGAATCGAACCAGTGCCCCTTGCACTGCAAGGTGGATGGACTCTTTACCTACTGGGCCACCAGGAGAGACTGAATTTCTTCTTTTTTTATTATTTTTTTTTGGCCACATGTATTGGTCTTTCATTTATCTATTTTCATCCATCTTTGTTCTTTGGCGCGTGTGGGCCTCCCATCCCAGTGACCCCTCTCACCGCAGAGCACTGGCTCTGGGCGCATGCACTCCAGAGCTCTGGCTCGGTAGTTGAACACATTGGTCCAGCCGCTCCGCGGCATGCGGGATCTTCCCAGCCCAGGGATCGAACCGGCATGCCCTGCACTGCAAGGTGGTGTCCTTACCCACTGGACCACCAGGGAAGCCCGAAACCGATTTCTAAAAAGATGTACTTATCTATACTGTGTACTTCTTCTTTTTTATAATGTTTATTTTACTTTTTACTTTTATAGAATTTTGTTGTTTACAGATATGTATGATCCCAGATTAGTCATATGTATATCCCCCCCATCCCACCCCTCCAGGTCCTTCTTTGAAAATAAGTTTTAATGGTGATACATACTGAATGTAGAAGGTTCTGAGCATCGTAGACACTGTTTTCATCTGTTTCTAGTCATCTAATGATTAAGTGGTTTTTGTTTGTTCTTTGTTTTGTGTCGATTCCCTCCTTCCCTTTTCTCTCTCTCTCTCTCTCCATTTTTTTTTTTTTTTTTGTCCACATGGGATCTTAGCTCCCTGACCAAGAGTACCAGGAACCCATGCCCTCTGCAGTAGAATTGCAGAGTCTTAACCACTGGAATGCCAGGGAAGGGCCACTTTCCTTCTCTCTCTCTTTTTTTTAACTTTTAAATATAGTTTTTACCAGAATATAGTTGATTTAAAATGTTCTAGTAATTTCAGGTGTACAGCAAAGTGAATCAGTTATACATATACATATATCCCCTCTTTTTTATCTTGAAATTTATTTTTATTTCCCCCTTTACAGAGTTTTGTTGTTTACTGCATGCAGTCATGGTATACACTTGACCCCCACCCCCCACCCACTTGCACTCCCACCTCCCTCCCCATCCCACCCCTCCAGGTTGTTGCATAGCCCCTGTGTAAGTCCCCTTAGTCTTAACATTCACATTGGTTGTCTCTTTCACATATGTTAATGTAAGTTTTTGTGTTACTGTTTCCATATACCTCGCCCACTCCTCCCTCCCCCCATTTTCCACAGATCTGTTCTCTATGTCTGATTCTCCATTGCTGCTCTGCATTTACCTTTATCAGTACCATCTTTCTAGATTCCACATATATGTGTTAGTATCCTATATTTATCCTTCTGACTTACTTCACTTTGTGTAATAGTTTCTAAGTCACTTTCCTTCTCTTGTAATGCCCCAGTGAGGAATTTTCTTTGGAAAGATGGTAGACGGGCCAGTTTTAGATACAGGAAGTCTACACAAATGCCCAGGAGCTCTTTACACTCTATCTGTTTTACGTTTCCAACCATTTGCATTATTCCATGACGTCTGTTTCTTAATCCTGACCTAATGGACAGCATATGAGTATTCTCAGGCACACAGTCTGTAAGAGAGGTTCCTCTAAGACTGGGTTTCTCAACCTCGGTGCCATTAGCATTTGGGGCTGGGTACTGCTCTGCAGGGATGGGGGCAGTCCTGTGTAGAATGGTTAGCAGCATTCTTGACCTCTACTCACCAGATGTTTGTTTCACTCCCTACCCAGTTGTAACAACCTAAAATGTCCCCAGACTTTGCTGCATCTCCCTGGGGAGGGGGCAGGGCCGACATCACCTCCAGCTTTAAAGCCTTGCTCTAAGAAAGCATAAGGTGTTGATGGGAGACTTGAGAAAATCTGATTTGTGCTTCCAGATAACTGCATTTTCTGTCCCTATTCCTTGAATTCATTAGATCATTATTTAGCAATCTCTTTTGCCTCTAAGATTTATCTCAGGGCAAACCAACTAAAACACAACAGCCCCAAATAGCTCAATTTATCAGTATATTTAGCAGTTCTGTGAAATGCAAGTGGAATCAGTTATACATATACATATATCCCCTCTTTTTTATCTTGAAATTTATTTTTCTTTCCCCCTTTACAGAGTTTTGTTGTTTACTGCATGCAGTCATGGTATACACTTGACCCCCACCCCCCACCCACTTGCACTCCCACCTCCCTCCCCATCCCACCCCTCCAGGTTGTTGCATAGCCCCTGTGTAAGTCCCCTTAGTCTTAACATTCACATTGGTTGTCTCTTTCACATATGTTAATGTAAGTTTTTGTGTTACTGTTTCCATATACCTCGCCCACTCCTCCCTCCCCCCATTTTCCACAGATCTGTTCTCTATGTCTGATTCTCCATTGCTGCTCTGCATTTACCTTTATCAGTACCATCTTTCTAGATTCCACATATATGTGTTAGTATCCTATATTTATCCTTCTGACTTACTTCACTTTGTGTAATAGTTTCTAAGTCACTTTCCTTCTCTTGTAATGCCCCAGTGAGGAATTTTCTTTGGAAAGATGGTAGACGGGCCAGTTTTAGATACAGGAAGTCTACACAAATGCCCAGGAGCTCTTTACACTCTATCTGTTTTACGTTTCCAACCATTTGCATTATTCCATGACGTCTGTTTCTTAATCCTGACCTAATGGACAGCATATGAGTATTCTCAGGCACACAGTCTGTAAGAGAGGTTCCTCTAAGACTGGGTTTCTCAACCTCGGTGCCATTAGCATTTGGGGCTGGGTACTGCTCTGCAGGGATGGGGGCAGTCCTGTGTAGAATGGTTAGCAGCATTCTTGACCTCTACTCACCAGATGTTTGTTTCACTCCCTACCCAGTTGTAACAACCTAAAATGTCCCCAGACTTTGCTGCATCTCCCTGGGGAGGGGGCAGGGCCGACATCACCTCCAGCTTTAAAGCCTTGCTCTAAGAAAGCATAAGGTGTTGATGGGAGACTTGAGAAAAATCTGATTTGTGCTTCCAGATAACTGCATTTTCTGTCCCTATTCCTTGAATTCATTAGATCATTATTTAGCAATCTCTTTTGCCTCTAAGATTTATCTCAGGGCAAACCAACTAAAACACAACAGCCCCAAAGAGCTCAATTTATCAGTATATTTAGCAGTTCTGTGAAATGCAAGTGGAATGAGTTTATCGTATATCACCACCCCACACTTTGATTAATTCAAGTCTACAAATATATTTGTCTTAACTGTATTACATGTCTTTAAATCATTTGCACTGAAGAGGAGAAGTGCCTATATAGGAAGGTATAAATTTAGGTATGCTAGCATATATATTTATTTATGTACACCTTATTTCATAAGAGTTTGAGCTAGCTCATAAGAAGGCATTAAGTAAAAAGGAATAAAGTAATGCACGAGGAGGGAGGGAAAACAGGAAGTTAAGGATACAGTTCTCACATAGAGGTATATGTCAAATGGTGGGTAAATTTTCTTTTTCCAAGTAACTATCCCTGGAGTGTTTACCTGCTAGTTCTACCTCTAATTGTCACTTGCTGTCTGTTTTCCTAACTTGGTTGTTCTTTCAATATACCTCACTTTTCCTAGTCTCTCTCCTTAGGAGAGCATGTTTCCTACTTCTGGTCTTATTGGGCCATGGCTGAAACTGTCACATTTAGTGACCATTAGTTATACTCCATTTATTTAAACAATTGGTTTGAATTAGATGAGATCTTAGAAAAGCAGAATACCAATCCATATTTATAAGATAGTTCCCTTCCTATCTTATAAATGTATTAAAAACAAAATAGTGTCTGATTCAGTGTGGTTGAAGTGCAGACATTAAAGAACCATGGGCTTATTATGTTAATTTTCTTTTCAGGACACCTTTTGATTCTTTTTATTTAATATTTATTTGGCTGCATTAGGTATTAGTTTTGGCAGACAGGATCGTTGTTGCACAGGGCTCTGTACTTACAGCACAGCGGCTTAGTTACCCTGAGGCTTGTGGGATCTCAGTTCCCTGACAAGGGACTGAGCCTGCATTCATTGCATTGGAAAGCAGATTTGAGACTACCAGTCCACCAGGGACCACCACTTTGATTCTTTCCTGGATAAATTATTGAGATTGTATCCTGCCTCAAGTATGACACATCATGTAAATGCTTACCCTTATAAAGCCATGCTTATCTGAGAAGACAGTGTAATTTAACTAGAGCTCAGGTCAACAGTCTGTGCTCACCAGGGGTGTCTGTTGTTCAGAGCTTGCCCACCTGCGACAGCCCTGAGGTGTTCGGGCTGCACCCCAACGCTGACATCACCTACCAGAGCAAGCTGGCCAAGGATGTGCTGGACACCATCCTGGGCATCCAGCCCAAGGACAGCTCTGGCGGAGGGGAGGAGACCCGGGAGACAGTGGTGGCCCGACTGGCCGATGACATGCTGGAGAAGCTGCCCCCGGATTATGGTCCATTCGACGTGAGTTGATGGCGTCCTGATAACAACAGCTGCAGATGGGTGTGGTTGGCGGAGGGGGAGGAGGAAGTACTGTGCTCAGTCACTCAGTTCTGTCTGACTCTTTCATCCCCGTGGACTGTAGCACATCAGGCTCCTCTGTCCATGGGATTCCCTAGGCAAGAGTCCTGAGGTGGGTTGCCATTCCCTTCTCCAGGGGATCTTTCCAACCCAGGGGTTGAACCCGAGTCTCTTGTGTCTTCCGCATTTGTAGATGGATTCTTCACCACTGTGCCACCTGGGAAGCCTGAGGAAGAAGGAAGGAGGGCAAAAAATAAATTTTTCTGAGGTTTAAAAAAATTATTTAAGAACTTCACTTCTTGAAGAACCCCAGAAAGAAGTGTGTGGATCTATTGATGGAATCATTTCAAAATATAGAAAATAAAGAAATCTGATGAGAATGTTAATCTTCATAATTAAATTACAGGTGTAGATTGATGGGTTAGGATAGCTTTTGTAGAATGTTCCCTGAAGACACTTTCACACTGTCATTTGTTCTATTTAATTTTTTTTTGGCTGCATTAGGTATTAGTTTTGGCAGACAGGATCGTTGTTGCACAGGGCTCTGTACTTACAGCACAGCGGCTTAGTTACCCTGAGGCTTGTGGGATCTCAGTTCCCTGACAAGGGACTGAGCCTGCATTCATTGCATTGGAAAGCAGATTTGAGACTACCAGTCCACCAGGGACCACCACTTTGATTCTTTCCTGGATAAATTATTGAGATTGTATCCTGCCTCAAGTATGACACATCATGTAAATGCTTACCCTTATAAAGCCATGCTTATCTGAGAAGACAGTGTAATTTAACTAGAGCTCAGGTCAACAGTCTGTGCTCACCAGGGGTGTCTGTTGTTCAGAGCTTGCCCACCTGCGACAGCCCTGAGGTGTTCGGGCTGCACCCCAACGCTGACATCACCTACCAGAGCAAGCTGGCCAAGGATGTGCTGGACACCATCCTGGGCATCCAGCCCAAGGACAGCTCTGGCGGAGGGGAGGAGACCCGGGAGACAGTGGTGGCCCGACTGGCCGATGACATGCTGGAGAAGCTGCCCCCGGATTATGGTCCATTCGACGTGAGTTGATGGCGTCCTGATAACAACAGCTGCAGATGGGTGTGGTTGGCGGAGGGGGAGGAGGAAGTACTGTGCTCAGTCACTCAGTTCTGTCTGACTCTTTCATCCCCGTGGACTGTAGCACATCAGGCTCCTCTGTCCATGGGATTCCCTAGGCAAGAGTCCTGAGGTGGGTTGCCATTCCCTTCTCCAGGGGATCTTTCCAACCCAGGGGTTGAACCCGAGTCTCTTGTGTCTTCCGCATTTGTAGATGGATTCTTCACCACTGTGCCACCTGGGAAGCCTGAGGAAGAAGGAAGGAGGGCAAAAAATAAATTTTTCTGAGGTTTAAAAAAATTATTTAAGAACTTCACTTCTTGAAGAACCCCAGAAAGAAGTGTGTAGATCTATTGATGGAATCATTTCAAAATATAGAAAATAAAGAAATCTGATGAGAATGTTAATCTTCATAATTAAATTACAGGTGTAGATTGATGGGTTAGGATAGCTTTTGTAGAATGTTCCCTGAAGACACTTTCACACTGTCATTTGTTCAAAGGAAAACAATGTGTTTTTACAGTAAAGCATCAATTATTTAAAAAAAAGAGTTCAGACCTTCTTAATTTCAGGGAGTCTATAGTTATATCATTAATGCTGCAGCTTCTTCATCATGTGCTTTTTGAAAATTGATTTATCTTTTTTTAAATTAATTTACTTGACTGCACTGGGTCTTAGCTGAGGCATGTAGAATGTGAGATCTAATTGCCTGACCTGGGCCCCCTGCATTGAAAGGTTGGAGTCTTAGCCGTTTGACCACCAGGGAACCGCCGCCCCCCCCACCCCAGTTTACCCTTTTAATAGGAAGTAACTTCTAAGCAAAATCGATGATTGTGAAAGTTGATTTTTTTGATGCTTTAGCAAGTATTGTGAAAAGATTTACCCTGATACCATGATGCTAGATTTTTGCTAAAAGCAAAAGTAAGTGGCTTATTTTCCTTTTAAGCGATGACCTGAACTGACCTTGTGACATTTTTGTCACAAGGCCCCTAAATTTCTTTATACATTGTCCTTTCCACCTAGTGTTCAGAAGGAAGTCTGCAGCACTTTGTTTCTTTAGGATCCCATTGTTTACCCACAAAGCAGGCCCTTTTGGATGGTAGCACTATAGACTGAACTCAGGGAGCGCTCACCAAGGAAATCATTTCTCCTGGAAGAAACTCTGATCACTTGCTTGGAGAAAATCAATACTGGTATCAGCTTTCATAAGTGCCTTTCATTAGGCATCAGGAAAGCAGCCGTTCATGTCTAGCAGTGGCTGAAATATTTATAAAGCCATGAAAGTGCCTAAAAATATATTAATGATTACATAAATAAGCGTGGTACATATGGGCTTTGGAAGAGTCACCTTCCTTTTACTGAATTTGCTTCAGATAGAACAATTTCAGCTTGGCGTGATACCTGAGCCACAAAAGACTCAGGAGAAATACTTGCGAGACAGAAATGAATGGGTGGACGGAGAGGCCTTGATGGAGAAACAGAAAGCTTTTAAAACAGAAGTCTAGGTTCTGAAGACACTTTCACACTGTCATTTGTTCAAAGGAAAACAATGTGTTTTACAGTAAAGCATCAATTATTTAAAAAAAAGAGTTCAGACCTTCTTAATTTCAGGGAGTCTATAGTTATATCATTAATGCTGCAGCTTCTTCATCATGTGCTTTTTGAAAATTGATTTATCTTTTTTTAAATTAATTTACTTGACTGCACTGGGTCTTAGCTGAGGCATGTAGAATGTGAGATCTAATTGCCTGACCTGGGCCCCCTGCATTGAAAGGTTGGAGTCTTAGCCGTTTGACCACCAGGGAACCGCCGCCCCCCCCACCCCAGTTTACCCTTTTAATAGGAAGTAACTTCTAAGCAAAATCGATGATTGTGAAAGTTGATTTTTTTGATGCTTTAGCAAGTATTGTGAAAAGATTTACCCTGATACCATGATGCTAGATTTTTGCTAAAAGCAAAAGTAAGTGGCTTATTTTCCTTTTAAGCGATGACCTGAACTGACCTTGTGACATTTTTGTCACAAGGCCCCTAAATTTCTTTATACATTGTCCTTTCCACCTAGTGTTCAGAAGGAAGTCTGCAGCACTTTGTTTCTTTAGGATCCCATTGTTTACCCACAAAGCAGGCCCTTTTGGATGGTAGCACTATAG
The DNA here is from genome assembly GCA_022376925.1 of Tragulus kanchil. Taxonomy (NCBI): domain Eukaryota; kingdom Metazoa; phylum Chordata; class Mammalia; order Artiodactyla; family Tragulidae; genus Tragulus; species Tragulus kanchil. Next base: position 154,993,792 of record JAIOJX010000004.1, read on the forward strand.
ACTGAACTCAGGGAGCGCTCACCAAGGAAATCATTTCTCCTGGAAGAAACTCTGATCACTTGCTTGGAGAAAATCAATACTGGTATCAGCTTTCATAAGTGCCTTTCATTAGGCATCAGGAAAGCAGCCGTTCATGTCTAGCAGTGGCTGAAATATTTATAAAGCCATGAAAGTGCCTAAAAATATATTAATGATTACATAAATAAGCGTGGTACATATGGGCTTTGGAAGAGTCACCTTCCTTTTACTGAATTTGCTTCAGATAGAACAATTTCAGCTTGGCGTGATACCTGAGCCACAAAAGACTCAGGAGAAATACTTGCGAGACAGAAATGAATGGGTGGACGGAGAGAGGCCTTGATGGAGAAACAGAAAGCTTTTAAAACAGAAGTCTAGGTTTTTGAAGCAGCTTTCAGAATAGTTGTGTGTCCGTACACGTCTGCTTGTGTGTGTCTGTGTGTGTATTCGCAAGTCTTCGATTGGCAGTGAGTGAATGTTTCCCAGTAACTGAAGATACCGTTTGGGAGACTGTGTGTTCCTTGACATGAACTGTATATTCTTCTGTGAATTAATTTCTGCCTGTCTTCTCTCACATGGGATGAAAAATCAGCTGGTCCTCTGACAGACGTTTCTTTTATTTCTTCTTTGTTTTCTAACAGTGAAAAGAAACACTACTATTTCTAGTACTATTTCCTTACTATATATAAGGAATTGTAAAATTGAAGGCCCTTTCAGAAGCCCTTGGGTACCACGTACATAGTATAAATAACACTGTGTATGTGCTCAGTCCTGTCTGACTCTTTGCAACCCCATGGACTATAGCCTGTCAGGCTCCTCTGTCTATGGATTTCCCAGGCAAGAATACTGGACTGGGTTGCCATTTCCTCCTGTAAGGGATCTGCCTGATTCAGGGGTGAAACCCCTGTCTCCTGCTTGGCACCGCTGAGCCATCAGGAAAAGTGAACATTTTATTTGAAAAATTTGAAAGTGTAAATTTTATTTAGCGTGTGTGCAATTTTCCTTTACATAAGTGGTGTGTGCGTGCTAAGTCACTCCAGTTGTGTCCAACTCTTTGCAACTTATGGACTGTAGCCCACCAGCTGCCTCTGTCCAAGACATTCTCCAGGCAAGAATACTGGAGTGGGTTGCCATTCCCTACTCTAGGGGATCTTCCCAACCAAGGAATCAAACACAGATCTCCTGCACTGCAGGCAGATTCTTTACCGTCTGAACCTATATGTAACTGTAGTCACTGTCTGATGTTTCACGTGCTGATGAATTAATTTATCCATGCCAGGTGAAGGAGAGGCTGCAGAAGATGGGGCCGTTCCAGCCGATGAACATTTTCCTCAGGCAAGAGATCGACAGGATGCAGAGGGTCCTCAGCCTCGTCCGAAGCACCCTGACGGAGCTGAAACTTGCCATCGATGGCACCATCATCATGAGCGAAAATTTACGAGATGCGCTGAACTGCATGTTTGATGCCAGGATTCCTGCTCGGTGGAAAAAAGTATGTTTAAGTCAGCTCTTATCCTGCCTCATCACTTTATTGTCGTGGATGATTGTAATTGTCAGGTGAAAACCATGTAAGAATAATGTGCTTAAGAGTATTCGTTTGTTTAGGGACTAATCCTCTTAGAGCCTTGTATTTTTAGATTGTAGGGAGGGAAGAAAGTTATTTAGTGTCTTCCACATCCCAGGTTCTTAGCTAGGCAATTTATATCTACTATTTCATGTAAATCTTGCAGTTTATTACACTTATTTTATAGATGAGGGACTTGAGGTTAGATGAGGTTAAATTTTTCTCAGATCACACACCTTGGAGGTCCAAGAATCAGAATTTAAACCCAAGCTCATGGACTTCAAAATTTGTGATACTAGTTTTATAGAAGGGGATAATCCTGGATACATACAGATGTCAGAAATCTTACGTAAAAGAAGCCTTTTTCCTTGCTTTGTCTGTAAAAATGTAGGTATATATCTCTCAAGATAACAAGATAATAAATTAACAGTATACTTAATGATTACCTATTAATTGTGCTAAATAACGGATGTGGGGTTTTAAAATTTTTTATGGAAATATAGTTGATTTACACTGTTGAATTGATTTCTGCTATACAGAAACAGGCCTTAGTTTTACATGTGTATTCTGTTTTGCATTCTTTTCCATGATGGTTTGTCACCGGATATTGAATACTGTTCCCTATGCCATATGATGGATGTTATTGTTTATTCATCTTCTATAGAATAGTTTACATCTGCTCATCCCAAGCTCCCAAGTCTTCCTTCCCCCACCCCCTGCCTTGGAAACCACACATTTCTGTTCCTGTATGTCTGTGAGTCGGTTTGTCTTTCATAGATATGTTCACTTGTGTCCTGCTGTAAACTATACATATAAGTGATAGCATACGATATTTGTTTTTCTCTCTTCTGACTTCATCTAGTATGATAATCTCTAGGTCCATCCATGTTGCTGCCAGTGGCATTATTTCATTTACTTTATTTTATTATTTTTTAAGTATTTTAATTTTGTATTGGCGTACAGCTGGTTAACGATGTTGTGGTAGATTCACATGAAAAGCAGAGGGACTCAGGCATATGTATGCATGCATCCATTCTCCCCCAAACTCCCCTCCCGTCCAGGCTCTGTAATATTCCATTGTATACACACACACACACATACACACACGCACGCACACACACACACGCACATGCATACATATGCTAAGATGTGGATTTTTTTAAAAAATTCTTTTTCATAATGGTTTATCACAAGACCTTGAATATAATTCCCTATGCTCTGCAGTAGGAGCTGTTGCTTACCTATTCTATATGTCCTAGTTTGTATGATGCATAGATATGGCTTGAAGAGATGTTTCTCTACTTGGAGAGGTAGAGTGAGGACCTGAGGGTCCTTGTAGAGGAGTTGACGGATCTTGGCACAGAGGATGCTGAGGGTCCAGTGGAGGGGCTTGGGAGGCAGGAGGATGGGGGCTCTCCAGGGCAGGCAGCTTACAGAGATGAGGTTGGGTCCCAGGGTGACTGGAACTTTCACAGGCCACTCAGGTAAATGGGATGGTGGGGCAGGTTGGGGTTAGAACTGATAGTCACTCAGAAGAGACTCCCTTAGTGCTGAGACTGACATCTCACCCAGGGCTTTGGCAGTGGGTCTGAAGGTAGTATATGGCCAGTGGGGAGTGCTCATCTCCTGTCTTCTCCATCTTATCTGATGAACTGTCATCCATCCCTCTAGACACACAGCTTAGAACTCAGAATCAGCTTTGACCAGACCGCATTCTCCCCTCACCTGCAAAAAATTCATTGCTGAGAGGAGGCTGGACAGTTTTCTGTATGAATTGACTCTCCTCATTCCACCGAGAGAGAAGGAACCTACCTGGTCACTGGCCATTGCAGGCTCATGCCCCACTAGACCAGCTCACCCAGCTTGGCCAGCAGCTGCAACTCTGGAACAAGGATCCTTGCCAGGAGACACCCCCTCATTAATGGGTCCCTGTGCCCTCAGATAAAATGTTGTATAAACACACCTCTTACAGTTAACACACCAAAAAAGATAAGATAGAGTGAGTTACCTCATTTTAAACTTTATTGTTTAGTCGCCAAGTCGTGTCTGACCTTTTGCGATCCCAAGGAAGCCAGGCTTCCTTGTTCTTCACCATCTCCCAGAATTTGCTGAAACTCATGTCCATTGAGTGAGTGATGCCATGCAACTAGCTCATTCTCTGTTTTCCCCTCTCCTTCTACCCTCAACCTCTCCCAGCATCAGGCTCTTTTCCAGTGAGTCCGTTCTTCACATCAGGGGGCTGAGGAACTGGAGCTTCAGCTTCAGCATCAGTCCTTCCAGTGACTAGTCAAGGTTGATTTCCTTCAGGGCCGACTGGATTGATCTCCTGCTGTCCAAGAGACTTTAAAGAGTTTCTTTTTTTTTTTTTTTTAAAAAAAAAAATTTTGGCTGCACTGCCCTGGATGTGGGATCTTAGTTCCTTGACCAGGGATTGAACCCATGCCCCCTGCAGAGGAAGCATGGAGTCTTAACCAGTGGGCCACCAGGGGCATCCCACTTAAAATCTTTTTATACAGGTTTTTATTCTACTCAACTCATTGTCAGTCTTTGTGAATCTCTTGAAAAATAGGCATATCAATTCTCAAGCTATTAAAATTCAAGTGGTTTATCTATCCAGGTTGATCATTACATTTATTCACACATAAAATAATGCAGTTGCAGTAAAATGTTATAAAATACGATTTTGAGATACCTTCTAGTGTCGCTGCTGATAATGTTAATGACATTTCCATGCCGAGTGTGATCACTGGAGTTCCACACCTGAATTTAGGCAGAATGTTACAGACAGTGAATACAATTAATTTGTTGGTGGTAAGGAGAACTATATTTCCATTTCTACTCGTTTCATCAGAGGATATGAAAATGCATTCAAAGGGACAGAAACTTCAGAAAATAAATGTTGTTTGGCCCATAAAAAATAAGTGGAGGAAGGCTTATATGATTTATCATTCACAGAATATATTTTAAAATATTCTTAAGGCCATGAGCACATTTACATAAATAGAAATGCTGTTTTAGACCAGCTCACCCAGCTTGGCCAGCAGCTGCAACTCGGGAAAATCCTTGCCAGGAGACACCCCTCATTAATGGGTCCCTGTGCCCTCAGATAAAATGTTGTATAAACACACCTCTTACAGTTAACACACCAAAAAAGATAAGATAGAGTGAGTTACCTCATTTTAAACTTTATTGTTTAGTCGCCAAGTCGTGTCTGACCTTTTGCGATCCCAAGGAAGCCAGGCTTCCTTGTTCTTCACCATCTCCCAGAATTTGCTGAAACTCATGTCCATTGAGTGAGTGATGCCATGCAACTAGCTCATTCTCTGTTTTCCCCTCTCCTTCTACCCTCAACCTCTCCCAGCATCAGGCTCTTTTCCAGTGAGTCCGTTCTTCACATCAGGGGGCTGAGGAACTGGAGCTTCAGCTTCAGCATCAGTCCTTCCAGTGACTAGTCAAGGTTGATTTCCTTCAGGGCCGACTGGATTGATCTCCTGCTGTCCAAGAGACTTTAAAGAGTTTCTTTTTTTTTTTTTTTTTAAAAAAAAAAATTTTGGCTGCACTGCCCTGGATGTGGGATCTTAGTTCCTTGACCAGGGATTGAACCCATGCCCCCTGCAGAGGAAGCATGGAGTCTTAACCAGTGGGCCACCAGGGGCATCCCACTTAAAATCTTTTTATACAGGTTTTTATTCTACTCAACTCATTGTCAGTCTTTGTGAATCTCTTGAAAAATAGGCATATCAATTCTCAAGCTATTAAAATTCAAGTGGTTTATCTATCCAGGTTGATCATTACATTTATTCACACATAAAATAATGCAGTTGCAGTAAAATGTTATAAAATACGATTTTGAGATACCTTCTAGTGTCGCTGCTGATAATGTTAATGACATTTCCATGCCGAGTGTGATCACTGGAGTTCCACACCTGAATTTAGGCAGAATGTTACAGACAGTGAATACAATTAATTTGTTGGTGGTAAGGAGAACTATATTTCCATTTCTACTCGTTTCATCAGAGGATATGAAAATGCATTCAAAGGGACAGAAACTTCAGAAAATAAATGTTGTTTGGCCCATAAAAAATAAGTGGAGGAAGGCTTATATGATTTATCATTCACAGAATATATTTTAAAATATTCTTAAGGCCATGAGCACATTTACATAAATAGAAATGCTGTTTTATAATTCCTCTATTGAAAATATGGCCTAAGGAAAAATAGTTGAAGCTTGTTAAATTTAATTCAATTAATTGTTTTAACTGCTTTCTGGCAGAATTGGTCATACCTATATTTGTATGTGGAAGAAGATTCTGTTGACAGCAAATGTCATGAACAGCCTGCCTACCTGGAGTAGTCTGGAATTCACGTGATGATTAGCTGATTCTATCATTTTTTATATTATTAAGGAGGAAGAATAATTTGACAACTGAAATGGCATGACCCAAGGGAAATTTATGCCTTAAGGATTTTTAATCAAAGAGTGAAATTGATACGTCATTGTTGTTTTTTTTTTTCTGTGGACATAGCCAGTTATACAGTAGAATTAAGCCTGTACTAATTCATGTTTTCATGTGTGCATTTCAGGCGTCTTGGGTTTCAAGTACATTGGGTTTCTGGTTTACTGAACTTATTGAGAGAAACTGCCAATTTACCTCGTGGGTTTTCAATGACCGACCCCACTGCTTCTGGATGACAGGCTTTTTTAACCCCCAAGGATTTTTAACTGCAATGCGACAGGTAATAGCTCTGATTTTTACCTGTTGTGTTATTATCATTTTCCTCTGGAGGGCTTTCTTCTTGCATTATAATTTTCAATATATTGTTTATAATAAGACAGAATGATTGTCTCTTTTTGACACCAGCAGTTACTTTGTCCTGAACATAAATCCAGCAACTTGTTCTCAGGCTAGCTTAGATTTCAAAATATTTGTTATTTTTGTATTTGATTTGATTTTATATTTCTTTTAAACTTGTTCAGTCGCTGAGTCACCTCTGACTCTTTACAGCCCCGTATGGACTGCAGCACGCCAGGCTTCCCTGTCCTGCACTGTCTCCTGGAGTTTGCTCGAACTCATGTTCACTGAGTTGATGATGCCATCCAACCATCTTATCCTCTGTCACCCTCCTTCTCCTCCTGCGCTCAGTCTTTTCAAGCATCAGGGTCTTTTCTAATGAGTTGGGCTCTTCCCATCAGATGGCCAAAGGCTTGGAGCTTCAGCTTCAGCATCAGTCCTTCCAATAAATATTCAGAGTTGATTTCCATTGGAATACACTGAGTTGATCTCCTTGCAGTCCAAGAGACTCAAGAGTTTTCTCCAACACTACAATTTGAAAGCATCAAGTTCTTTGGCACTAAAGTATATGTGGTTAAATTAGGGCATGGGTATTGCTTGTAAGAGAATCTTTTAAAACCATTTAAATACTTTCCTACCTGTTTTGAATCTGGGGGCTTCATTATTATTACAGTCATGCTCTTTCCATTAAGACAAGCCTCTAGTTGCTGATGCCATCTTTTGGTTTTGCTCTTGCCTTGAGCAGGAGATAACTCGGGCCAACAAAGGCTGGGCCCTGGACAATATGGTGCTTTGCAATGAAGTCACCAGATGGATGAAGGATGACATTTCTGCCCCTCCCACAGAGGGTGTCTATGTCTATGGCTTGTATCTGGAAGGTGCTGGCTGGGACAAGAGGAACATGAAACTCATTGAGTCCAAACCCAAAGTGCTCTTTGAGTCAATGCCCGTCATAAGGATCTATGCGGAAAACAACAGTAAGTTGTCTTGTGCATTCACAGATGGTTGGTATTATGTGGTTGGATGATATTATAAATACAGGATTTTGTTATTTTTGTTATCATGTGATAAGGATTATACTCTGTTACCAAGTGACCTCATATTCACACACGTGTTTAATGAGTACTTACTGACTTCTGGGCTCTTCGTTGAGCATTGCTGGGAGACTACGGTTCTAGATAGTTCTCGCCTGTCTAATAAAGCAGATAAACTGTATGTGGATACTCATGAATCTTTAGCTAATGAGATCAGTAGCAAGTGTTTGGAATAGTTGCTAAGTGGTGAGTGAGGAGGGGGAGATGGGAGCAGGATGAAACGGTCAGGGCCTGGATCTTGGGAACAGTTGGATCTGGACGGGCTTAGAAGGGCTGGCTTGAAGCTTGGATGATGAAGTAGGACAGATGGTGCAAAGAAGCCTTTCCAGGTGGGACTGCACAGGGCTCTAGGAGGTTATGACTGCTACAGCTTGGAGATTTAAGCCAGGTTGTGAAACGCAGATTGAATTCAGGGACATTTGCTTAATTCAGTAGCTAATGGTAGAATGCTGGGCCCACATTTCAGCCTATGAATGTGATAACACTTTTATGAAACACACATATCGAAGCATAATACTTTGACAGAGTTATCAAAGCTCTGTTTATAAGTCTAAAAACACCTAAACCATTTGCCATTGTTGGCTTGATGTTCACTAGAAGTTTTTATTATTGTATTTCACTCAGCTAACATTTCCTCAGCATTAACTGCTGTTCACTATATGAGAATATTCGCTGTTCACTTTATTTTAAAAATTTTATTTATTTTCCTTTTTATATAAAATTGCATCTATTTAAGATGTATAACATGATGAATTACAAAGTGAGATGATCATTTTGAGCCATAAACTCATGAGGTGGCCAGGGTATTAGATCCTAACAAAGTCCTAATGTTCTGACAGAAGCACAAAGGTTTTTCTTTAAACAAGGAAGGGATAAAAACATCTCTCTTTTAAGGGTAAATTTTAATATATTTATCCCTTAGATAAATACCGCACTTGTAAACATATGTCAAGGGAAGAGAGTGTATAAACTTTGAGCATTTATATTTTAAGTAAATATTTCCTAGATGCTTAATACAAACCAGATACAACCTTACCTGCAAGAGATAAAGATAATTATGGACCAGATCATGCCCACAAGAGACTCACAGCCTCGTGAAGGAGACTGATAAGTAAACCAACAAGTTAAATAGAATTGAATACACGTTATGATAGAGATTCCTGGTGGCTCAGTGGTTAAGAATCTGCATGAAATGTGGAAGACCAGGGTTCAGTCCTCGGGTTGGGAAAATCCCCCAGAGAAGGGAGTGCCTACCCACTCCAGCATTCTTGCTTGGAGCATTCCATGGTCAGAGGAGCCTGGCGAGCTACAGTCCATGGGGTCTCTAAGAGTTGGACACAACTGAGTGTACTGACACACACGCATGGTAGAGATTCTCTCAGGATGTTCAGGGATTCTAGAAGGAGAACATAATGAAGCCTGGGAGGTTGGTGGAGACTGCTTTTGAGATGTGTTTTGGAGGCCAAGAATGAGCATGAGAGGTTGTTAGATTTTTCTTGGGAGAGGGAAAGAGCGTTAGCCCACTGCGTCATCCAGTTCATGTTTATCTGGTCCTGGCCATCTGACACACACAGCTCTATTGCTGGGATGCACCAGTGAGGAAAGTCCAGTGAGGAAAATCCCCACTTCCACAGAGCTCAGTCTCAAGGAGATAAGGGTAATTGGAAAAAGAAGCAAATAGAGACAAATGCTCGGTTATCAAGAAGTATGTATGGATGCTCTTGTGCTCTGAGATGTATTTGTGAGCTCCAAATCAATAATTGTGGCACTTCTATGGTCTTTCACAGACATGTACGAAGTAGTGGGAAACCTGAACCTCCTGACCTGTGTGTTTCCAACTTAAGTTGAACAAGTCTGTGCTCTGCCTCTTGTTTCAGCTTAGACTGTAAACAAGTGCCCTTTTCATGGTCTATTAAGTGCTGTGGTTTCCATATTTTTTTATATTTCATGGTTGCAAACAGCCCCAAGTGTTGTGTTGAAGTGATGTCTACTGTTCCTGAGCACAAGAAGGCTGCAATGTGCCTTACAGAGAAAACCCGTGTGTAAGAACCAAGGGTAAATTTTAATATATTTATCCCTTAGATAAATACCGCACTTGTAAACATATGTCAGGAGGTGTATAAACTTTGAGCATTTATATTTTAAGTAAATATTTCCTAGATGCTTAATACAAACCAGATACAACCTTACCTGCAAGAGATAAAGATAATTATGGACCAGATCATGCCCACAAGAGACTCACAGCCTCGTGAAGGAGACTGATAAGTAAACCAACAAGTTAAATAGAATTGAATACACGTTATGATAGAGATTCCTGGTGGCTCAGTGGTTAAGAATCTGCATGAAATGTGGAAGACCAGGGTTCAGTCCTCGGGTTGGGAAAATCCCCCAGAGAAGGGAGTGCCTACCCACTCCAGCATTCTTGCTTGGAGCATTCCATGGTCAGAGGAGCCTGGCGAGCTACAGTCCATGGGGTCTCTAAGAGTTGGACACAACTGAGTGTACTGACACACACGCATGGTAGAGATTCTCTCAGGATGTTCAGGGATTCTAGAAGGAGAACATAATGAAGCCTGGGAGGTTGGTGGAGACTGCTTTTGAGATGTGTTTTGGAGGCCAAGAATGAGCATGAGAGGTTGTTAGATTTTTCTTGGGAGAGGGAAAGAGCGTTAGCCCACTGCGTCATCCAGTTCATGTTTATCTGGTCCTGGCCATCTGACACACACAGCTCTATTGCTGGGATGCACCAGTGAGGAAAGTCCAGTGAGGAAAATCCCCACTTCCACAGAGCTCAGTCTCAAGGAGATAAGGGTAATTGGAAAAAGAAGCAAATAGAGACAAATGCTCGGTTATCAAGAAGTATGTATGGATGCTCTTGTGCTCTGAGATGTATTTGTGAGCTCCAAATCAATAATTGTGGCACTTCTATGGTCTTTCACAGACATGTACGAAGTAGTGGGAAACCTGAACCTCCTGACCTGTGTGTTTCCAACTTAAGTTGAACAAGTCTGTGCTCTGCCTCTTGTTTCAGCTTAGACTGTAAACAAGTGCCCTTTTCATGGTCTATTAAGTGCTGTGGTTTCCATATTTTTTTATATTTCATGGTTGCAAACAGCCCCAAGTGTTGTGTTGAAGTGATGTCTACTGTTCCTGAGCACAAGAAGGCTGCAATGTGCCTTACAGAGAAAACCCGTGTGTAAGACAAGCTTTCTTCAGGAGTGAGTCTGTGCTGTAGGCCTTGAGTTCAGTGTTAATGAATCAGCAGTGTTTATTCCAAAGGTACCTTTAAACAGAAACAAACATAAAACAGGTTATACATTGATCAGTTGATGGAAATGCTATGATCAGGGGCTCTCAGGGACCTGACTCTGAATTTCTCCTAGGAACTATCATTAATTTGGACTTCATTAAACTGTACATACGTTGTTGTTGTTCTGTAGTGGTTTCGTTGTGTCTGACTCTTTGCGATGCCATGGACTGTAGCCCACCAGGCTCCTCTGCCTGTGGGATTCTCCAGGCAAGAGAACTAGAGCAGGTGGCCATTCCCTTCTCCAGGGGATTTTCATGACCCAAGGATCAAATCTGAATTGGCAGGCGATTCTTAGTGCTGAGCCACCAGGGAAAATCGATGCATTAGTCTAATGTATAAGGGAGATTGAGTGTAAATGAACATAGTATTTCAAGTAGCTCTAGTTTCTGTAAAGAGCACACACACAGGGTTCCTCAGGGAGTGAGAGAGTTCAGGCACTGGGGGAAGGCTTTGCTGAGGAGAGAACATTAAACTAATAAGCATGGAGCAAAGGCAAAATTTCAGAGACGAGGCAGCAATGGATACACTGTGTCAGGAACAGAAAGGCTCATGGGAAGAGCTGAGCATCAACAGAGACTCATGAGGGTGCTCAGCATCCCTCTCTGTGTTGCTCTCTATGTCCCCTAGCCGCTGTGTCTGAAAGGATCCATGTGTCTGCCTGGGTTTGGGCAAACATACTGCCCATGGTTTCATGTTTTCTTTTTTTAATAATTGTATTTATTTATTTTTGGCTGTGCTGGGTTTTTGTGGCTGCAAGGGCTTTTCTCTAATTGCAGCGAGCTTGGGCTCCTCTCTAGTTGCAGAGGGCAGAATTCTTACGGCGGTGGCTCCTCTTCTTGCTGAGCATGGGCTCTAGGGCTTTAAATTGGGGTTCCCACACTCTAGAGCACAGGCTCTGTAGTTGTGGCACATGGGCTTTGTTGTTGTGCACACGTGTGGGATCTTCCAGGATCAGGGATTGAACTTGTTGTCTCCTGCATTGAAAGGAGGGTTCTTTGACTACTGACCCACCAGGGAAGCCCCGCTTCGTGTGTATTAATCCTTATGGTGAAATGAAGACCCAGGGCAGTGATTCTTTTATGGAAATAATAATGAAATGTTCTTTTAACCAAAAGTAATATTTTGGAAATTTTGTTGCATCTAGTTAACGTTTGTTGCAAAAATATTTCCCTTGTGAAGTGAAAGAAAAATCTTTCTCACTTCAGTTAGGTGTTGCTTTTTTATTTCTTGTGACTAACTTGTAAAAATCCATCCCCATGTGACATTGAACATCTCAGCATGGTAGTAATAAAGCAGTAATTTTATAATATAGGCAATCTTTTATGACTTAAGAACACATTTTTGTGGAAGAACTGTACTCACCCTGCTGGGCATTAGTCAGCGGTGATGCTCATTAGCTCCAGGTAAGAGAGGAAATAAAAATAAATAAAGGAAAAAGTGACTATGAATTTCAAAGTGCTAATAAAAAAGTAAAGAGAAACTAAAGTTCTTTCTTAATTCTTTTTTGGGTTTCAGTAGAAGTTAGCAACTTTTTGCCAAATAGCTTTGTGATTGGAGAGTTTTTTCTTAATGATGGAAAACACACATTCCGCTGTTATTTTCATGGTTGTTCAGTCGCTAAGTCATGTCGGACTTTTTGTGACCCCATGGATTGCAGCATGCAAGTCTTCCCTGTCCTTCATTATCTCCCAAAGTTAGCTCAAACTCACGTTGTAAACCTAACTTTCATTCAGTTTTGATGACTATACAAAGCTGCAATTGAGATAGAGAGGTGTAACATCATCTATGACTAGAGGACAGTCCACAAGTGTAGTGTTTTAAAATTAAAACATTTATAATGAATTTTTTTTTATGATAATGTGAAGGGCAATTCTAGTTTAAATAACTCACCACTGAATTTTATATGCAGGACTAGTTTATTTGTTTTTAAAAGGAAATCTAGGTATTTGTTGTTGTTGTTTAGTTGCTAACTTGTATCTGACTCTTTTGTGACCCCATGGATGGTAGCCCATCTGGCTATCTGTCCATGAGACTTCTCAGGCAAGACTATTGGAGTGGGTTGCCATTTCCTTCTCCAGGGGATCTTCCAGACCCAGGGACTGCACCCACATCTTCTGTATTGACAGGCACATTCTTTTACCGCTGAGCCACCATGAAGCCCAAATGTTTCAACTCTAAAAAGTGAGCAATACATCCTGCAACATTTATGTTTCTTGTCATTGAAGAGTCAACCTGAATAGTGCTAAGTACACCAAGAGAGTAGAGACACTCAGACTCATTCTAGATCCTTTGTTCTCAAATGAGATTGAAGAGAGACAGATTTAGGAAAGATACAGAGAAAGTCTCCCCATGTGACATTGAACATCTCAGCATGGTAGTAATAAAGCAGTAATTTTATAATATAGGCAATCTTTTATGACTTAAGAACACATTTTTGTGGAAGAACTGTACTCACCCTGCTGGGCATTAGTCAGCGGTGATGCTCATTAGCTCCAGGTAAGAGAGGAAATAAAAATAAATAAAGGAAAAAGTGACTATGAATTTCAAAGTGCTAATAAAAAAGTAAAGAGAAACTAAAGTTCTTTCTTAATTCTTTTTTGGGTTTCAGTAGAAGTTAGCAACTTTTTGCCAAATAGCTTTGTGATTGGAGAGTTTTTTCTTAATGATGGAAAACACACATTCCGCTGTTATTTTCATGGTTGTTCAGTCGCTAAGTCATGTCGGACTTTTTGTGACCCCATGGATTGCAGCATGCAAGTCTTCCCTGTCCTTCATTATCTCCCAAAGTTAGCTCAAACTCACGTTGTAAACCTAACTTTCATTCAGTTTTGATGACTATACAAAGCTGCAATTGAGATAGAGAGGTGTAACATCATCTATGACTAGAGGACAGTCCACAAGTGTAGTGTTTTAAAATTAAAACATTTATAATGAATTTTTTTTTATGATAATGTGAAGGGCAATTCTAGTTTAAATAACTCACCACTGAATTTTATATGCAGGACTAGTTTATTTGTTTTTAAAAGGAAATCTAGGTATTTGTTGTTGTTGTTTAGTTGCTAACTTGTATCTGACTTTTTTGTGACCCCATGGATGGTAGCCCATCTGGCTATCTGTCCATGAGACTTCTCAGGCAAGACTATTGGAGTGGGTTGCCATTTCCTTCTCCAGGGGATCTTCCAGACCCAGGGACTGCACCCACATCTTCTGTATTGACAGGCACATTCTTTTACCGCTGAGCCACCATGAAGCCCAAATGTTTCAACTCTAAAAAGTGAGCAATACATCCTGCAACATTTATGTTTCTTGTCATTGAAGAGTCAACCTGAATAGTGCTAAGTACACCAAGAGAGTAGAGACACTCAGACTCATTCTAGATCCTTTGTTCTCAAATGAGATTGAAGAGAGACAGATTTAGGAAAGATACAGAGAAAGTCTCCTATTAAAGAGGGAGTGATGCTTCTAATAACCTCGGTGCTGTACTCCATGTGATGGGTAGGTGGTGATTAGAATGTTTGGAGGAATAAAGTGAGACTTACTAAGTAGGATGAAAAGGCTCTCAGAGTCCCTACCACTCGTGTCGACGCATACCCTGTAACCCATGCGGATCCATCACTGTGCACGTGTGGGACCGGGGTGGGAATAGCCCCATGCAGTGACCCTGGAGCTGGAGCCCCCCTAATCCCCAGCCCCACGGCATTTAATCCACTTTCAGTTTGTAAACCTGAGACTCTGTCAGTCATGGGGAGCCTGAGTCTGGGGAATTTGGTTTAGTGAAAAGGTGACTGTATATGCACACGTGTGTATGTGTATAGGGGAGCAGAGAAAACACACTGTGGCTATCTGCTACATGCCAAGCATTGTGCTGTGCCAGGCATTCACACATATTCACTCAATTAGTATTTAGGACAGCTCTATAAGAGGTCTCATGACTATTTTGCAGATGAGAAAATGCAAGGTTAGAGATATAATATAATTTGTCCATGATTCCTGGCTACCAAAGCTGTTATCAGAATCATATTTGTCAGCTGTGGGATGAATACATATCTCCGGGAATTCCTGTGGTCATGTTCTACTCAAGAGGTGTGGATTTAGGGATGAAGCTGGAAAATAAAGGCTAAATTGGACATAAGGAAAACTCCCTTGCGTCCTGAAGTCTTGAGTTAATTTTTCTCAGGTACACAATGAAGTAGACACAGCAGAAGGCCTCTGTCCTATAGAAACATGAGGTCTCACTTGCTAGGCCCTCCTTGCCTCATCCTGCAGGCTAAGATAGACATCCCACGGTGGGCACATGTCCTCAGTTCAAGGACCGTAGGCCCAGGAGTCTGGATAGTTGGGGTGCTTTCTTGGCTTTCTCACCGTAGCATTCTTGTCATTGAAGAGTCAACCTGAATAGTGCTAAGTACACCAAGAGAGTAGAGACACTCAGACTCATTCTAGATCCTTTGTTCTCAAATGAGATTGAAGAGAGACAGATTTAGGAAAGATACAGAGAAAGTCTCCTATTAAAGAGGGAGTGATGCTTCTAATAACCTCGGTGCTGTACTCCATGTGATGGGTAGGTGGTGATTAGAATGTTTGGAGGAATAAAGTGAGACTTACTAAGTAGGATGAAAAGGCTCTCAGAGTCCCTACCACTCGTGTCGACGCATACCCTGTAACCCATGCGGATCCATCACTGTGCACGTGTGGGACCGGGGTGGGAATAGCCCCATGCAGTGACCCTGGAGCTGGAGCCCCCCTAATCCCCAGCCCCACGGCATTTAATCCACTTTCAGTTTGTAAACCTGAGACTCTGTCAGTCATGGGGAGCCTGAGTCTGGGGAATTTGGTTTAGTGAAAAGGTGACTGTATATGCACACGTGTGTATGTGTATAGGGGAGCAGAGAAAACACACTGTGGCTATCTGCTACATGCCAAGCATTGTGCTGTGCCAGGCATTCACACATATTCACTCAATTAGTATTTAGGACAGCTCTATAAGAGGTCTCATGACTATTTTGCAGATGAGAAAATGCAAGGTTAGAGATATAATATAATTTGTCCATGATTCCTGGCTACCAAAGCTGTTATCAGAATCATATTTGTCAGCTGTGGGATGAATACATATCTCCGGGAATTCCTGTGGTCATGTTCTACTCAAGAGGTGTGGATTTAGGGATGAAGCTGGAAAATAAAGGCTAAATTGGACATAAGGAAAACTCCCTTGCGTCCTGAAGTCTTGAGTTAATTTTTCTCAGGTACACAATGAAGTAGACACAGCAGAAGGCCTCTGTCCTATAGAAACATGAGGTCTCACTTGCTAGGCCCTCCTTGCCTCATCCTGCAGGCTAAGATAGACATCCCACGGTGGGCACATGTCCTCAGTTCAAGGACCGTAGGCCCAGGAGTCTGGATAGTTGGGGTGCTTTCTTGGCTTTCTCACCGTAGCATTCATGTCATTTAAGAAGAGTCTGAACTCTGCCACAAGTTGGAGTCAGGTATCTAGTTATTTCTGGTTTATACTTGTATCTTTCTGCAAAAACACGTGGAGGCACATACATGTGGGTGCATCACACTATTGCTGAGATTAAGAGGTTAGGCTTTGATCCATTCTGGTGAGATTGACTGTTACCATCTGCACCTCTGTAACCTTGAAAAAGTTTCCATTTTCTCATCTGTAAAATGGATTTAATCATGGTGCCCATCTCAGTGGGTTGCTAAGAGAATTAAACTGACAAACAGCACATACTTAGCCTACAGTAGATAATAATTATAATTATTATTCTCATTGATATAATACCTCATCTGTTGAAGGATTAAAAGAAATATCACATGTAAGAGTGCTCTAGTTAATAACTCAAATATTGTTAGCAAAAGAGGAGTTAAATAAAGGAATGACATAAGGAATTTCTATATAGCTTGGTTATTTTAGATATTGGAAGGAATATGTGATGTAATTATATGCTAACATTTGAATAAAAAATGTAGGATAGAGAAGTTACAGAAGAAAAAGAAATTTCCTCAAGGTGTTGTATTGAAACGTTTAGCATTCCAAAGGATATAGCTCACCAATTTAGACACCCTCTTCTCTCTGCTCCTCCTTCAGGAACCCAAGCCTCTAAACATATTTGGTGGAAATGTTCTACCTACCTTGCTTGCTTATTTTTGTCTTCAAAGTTTTTTGTTGAACCAGGGGTAATGGTTTCATTATCATCTGTTTCTGTGCTTCTTTAGCATCTGTCAGCACTTTTATTAGGAAATTATATTTTCAGTGGTTTGTAATCCTGCTGCAGAAGGTTGTTGCATGCTGTGACTTGGCGTGGATTCCTTCTCTTCTGAAGCAATTAAAAATAAATAAAATTGGATAACTATTCCAGAGAATTGCCTTTTTCAGTTGCTTATTGAAAAGAAAGTTATTTTTTTCCGACTCTTGTTTCCTTCTGGGATTAAAACCCAAGTAATCAAATACTTCCCAAGATGCAATTATTATAATTATCATTTGATTCAAATGTAAGACTTCAAGGACTTTCATCAGATTATAAAATGATTATTTGTCAAATGTGCATCAGAAAGATCAGTTAGTTAAATATCTGTTATATATTCTGACCCTATGATGAAAAGGTTTATATATATATCAGTTAGTGTAGCTTGTATTAATTGCACTTCTCAAATTCACATTCAATCAGGGATTGAATCAGAAATTTTTAATTAGGAATTTTTCAAAAATAAGAAATTTTTCTTATTTAATCAGAAATTTTTATTTGTTGTTGTTCAATTTCTAATTAGCGTTCAATTTCTAATTAGCGTCCTACTCTTCTATTAGCGTCCTACCCCATGGACTGCAGCACAACATGCTTGTCTGTCCTTCATTACCTCCCTGAGTTTCCTCAGACGCATGTTCACTGAAACAATGATTCTGTCTAACCGTCTCGTTCTGTGCTGCCTCCTTCTCCTTTTCCTGTAGTCTTTCCCAGAATTCAGGTCATTTCCAATTAGTTGGCTGTCTGTGTCTGATGGCCAAAGTATTGGAGCTTCAGCAACAGTCCTTCCAATGAATATTCAAGATTGATTTCCTTTAAGATTGACTTGTCTGATTCCTTGCTGTTGAAGAGACTCTCAAAAGTCTTATCCAGCACCACAGTTCAAAAGGATTACTTCTTCAGTGCTCGGCCTTCTTGATGGTCCAACTTTCATCTGTACATGACTACTGGAAAAACCACGACTTTGACTATATGAACCTTTGTTGTGCTTTTTAATATGCTAAGTTTGTCATAGCCTTCCTTCCAAGGAGCAAGTGTCTTAATTTCATGGCTGCAGTCACCTTCCGCAATGATTCTGGAGCCCAAGAAAAGAAAACTGTCACTGCTTCCACTTTTTCCCCTTCTATTTGCCATGAAGTGATGGGACTGGGTGCCATAAGTTTAGTTTCTGAGTGTTGAGTTTTAAGCCAGCTTTTGGACTCTCCTCTTTAGTTCCTCTTCACTTCCTGCCGTTGGACTGGTATCATCTGCATATCTGAGGTTGTTGATATTTCTTCTTTGATTCTGGGATTAAAACCCAAGTAATCAAATACTTCCCAAGATGCAATTATTATAATTATCATTTGATTCAAATGTAAGACTTCAAGGACTTTCATCAGATTATAAAATGATTATTTGTCAAATGTGCATCAGAAAGATCAGTTAGTTAAATATCTGTTATATATTCTGACCCTATGATGAAAAGGTTTATATATATATCAGTTAGTGTAGCTTGTATTAATTGCACTTCTCAAATTCACATTCAATCAGGGATTGAATCAGAAATTTTTAATTAGGAATTTTTCAAAAATAAGAAATTTTTCTTATTTAATCAGAAATTTTTATTTGTTGTTGTTCAATTTCTAATTAGCGTTCAATTTCTAATTAGCGTCCTACTCTTCTATTAGCGTCCTACCCCATGGACTGCAGCACAACATGCTTGTCTGTCCTTCATTACCTCCCTGAGTTTCCTCAGACGCATGTTCACTGAAACAATGATTCTGTCTAACCGTCTCGTTCTGTGCTGCCTCCTTCTCCTTTTCCTGTAGTCTTTCCCAGAATTCAGGTCATTTCCAATTAGTTGGCTGTCTGTGTCTGATGGCCAAAGTATTGGAGCTTCAGCAACAGTCCTTCCAATGAATATTCAAGATTGATTTCCTTTAAGATTGACTTGTCTGATTCCTTGCTGTTGAAGAGACTCTCAAAGTCTTATCCAGCACCACAGTTCAAAAGGATTACTTCTTCAGTGCTCGGCCTTCTTGATGGTCCAACTTTCATCTGTACATGACTACTGGAAAAACCACGACTTTGACTATATGAACCTTTGTTGTGCTTTTTAATATGCTAAGTTTGTCATAGCCTTCCTTCCAAGGAGCAAGTGTCTTAATTTCATGGCTGCAGTCACCTTCCGCAATGATTCTGGAGCCCAAGAAAAGAAAACTGTCACTGCTTCCACTTTTTCCCCTTCTATTTGCCATGAAGTGATGGGACTGGGTGCCATAAGTTTAGTTTCTGAGTGTTGAGTTTTAAGCCAGCTTTTGGACTCTCCTCTTTTAGTTCCTCTTCACTTCCTGCCGTTGGACTGGTATCATCTGCATATCTGAGGTTGTTGATATTTCTTCTTTGATTCTAGCTTATGATTCACCCAGTTTGATATTTCACATGATGTACACTGCATATAAGTTAATCAAGCAGGGTGATAATATGCAGCCTTGTCATACTCCTTTCCCAATGTTGAACAAGTCAAGCCGTTTTGTGTACGGGTCTAACTGTTGCTTCTTGTCCCGCATGCAAGATTCTAAGGAGGCAGGTAAGGTGGTCTGATATTCCTATTTCTATAAGAATTTTGTACAGTTCGTTGTGATCCCCACAGTCAAAGGCTTTAGCATAGTCAGTGAAGCAGAAGTAGATGTTTTTCTGGAATTCCCTTGCTTTCTCTGTGATCCACGAAATGTTGGCAAAACTTGATCTTGGGTTCCTCTGCCTTTTCTAAATTGAGTTTGTACATCTGTAAGTTCTCACATATTGCTGAAGCCTAGTTTGAAAGATTTCGAGCATAACCATATTAACTTGTGAAATAAGTAGAATTGTACAGTGACTTGAACGTTCTTTGGCATTGCCCTTCTTTGGAATTGGAATGACCTTTTCCATTCCTGTGGCCACTGCTAAGTTTTCCAAATTTGCTGGCATATTGAGAGAAGCACATTAATGGCATCGCCTTTTAAGAGTTTGAATAGCTCAGCTGGAATTTTCATATGTTTGCATAATTATTATTACTTATGATATTCTCATGGTGATTAAAAAAATAGCAACTAGACTTAAAAATTCAGTGTTACATTAACTAAGATGTTTTCTAATAATTAGTTTCATGTGAATCTAATGGACATTTCAATATGCTCTGGTCCAATCTGTACATGACTACTGGAAAACCACGACTTTGACTATATGAACCTTTGTTGTGCTTTTTAATATGCTAAGTTTGTCATAGCCTTCCTTCCAAGGAGCAAGTGTCTTAATTTCATGGCTGCAGTCACCTTCCGCAATGATTCTGGAGCCCAAGAAAAGAAAACTGTCACTGCTTCCACTTTTTCCCCTTCTATTTGCCATGAAGTGATGGGACTGGGTGCCATAAGTTTAGTTTCTGAGTGTTGAGTTTTAAGCCAGCTTTTGGACTCTCCTCTTTAGTTCCTCTTCACTTCCTGCCGTTGGACTGGTATCATCTGCATATCTGAGGTTGTTGATATTTCTTCTTTGATTCTAGCTTATGATTCACCCAGTTTGATATTTCACATGATGTACACTGCATATAAGTTAATCAAGCAGGGTGATAATATGCAGCCTTGTCATACTCCTTTCCCAATGTTGAACAAGTCAAGCCGTTTTGTGTACGGGTCTAACTGTTGCTTCTTGTCCCGCATGCAAGATTCTAAGGAGGCAGGTAAGGTGGTCTGATATTCCTATTTCTATAAGAATTTTGTACAGTTCGTTGTGATCCCCACAGTCAAAGGCTTTAGCATAGTCAGTGAAGCAGAAGTAGATGTTTTTCTGGAATTCCCTTGCTTTCTCTGTGATCCACGAAATGTTGGCAAAACTTGATCTTGGGTTCCTCTGCCTTTTCTAAATTGAGTTTGTACATCTGTAAGTTCTCACATATTGCTGAAGCCTAGTTTGAAAGATTTCGAGCATAACCATATTAACTTGTGAAATAAGTAGAATTGTACAGTGACTTGAACGTTCTTTGGCATTGCCCTTCTTTGGAATTGGAATGACCTTTTCCATTCCTGTGGCCACTGCTAAGTTTTCCAAATTTGCTGGCATATTGAGAGAAGCACATTAATGGCATCGCCTTTTAAGAGTTTGAATAGCTCAGCTGGAATTTTCATATGTTTGCATAATTATTATTACTTATGATATTCTCATGGTGATTAAAAAAATAGCAACTAGACTTAAAAATTCAGTGTTACATTAACTAAGATGTTTTCTAATAATTAGTTTCATGGAATTAATCAAATCCATCCTTTTAGAGTAATGTAAAATATCTGCGGCACTGTTTCTCAGCCTGGATATTATGGACACTTTTTGTCCAGATAAGTTTTGCTATGAGGGGCTGTCCGGTGCATTACAGGATGGTAGCAGCTTCCCTGGCCTCGACCACCTGTAGCCAGCAGCGCCTTCCCTGTTGTGATAAGCAAAAATGTCTCTAGATATTAGCAAATGTACCCTGGTAGAAAATCATAGCTGATTAAGAATTATACCTTTAACCTACTGAAACTTTAATGTACTAAAACTTTTGTAAAGTACTATTATATGCAAATATTTAACTTCTTCCAATAAAATTAACTTACATTTAAAAAGAAGTGGCTCTCCAGGTGACTCCACATTGGCAGGCGGGCAATGCAGATTCAGTCTCTGGGTTGGTACGACCCCTGGGAGGAGGAAATGGCAACCCACTGCAGTGTTCTTACCTGAAAAATCCCTTGGACTAAGGAGCCTGGTGGTCTACAGTCTATGGGGTTGCAAAGAGTTGGACATGACTGAACCCCCACACACAGAAGCATGTGGCACAGCAGGCTGAAAGTTTTTTTGGGTCCCAAAATGAGACTTTAGCTTGTAATGCTGCCATACTTTTTATGATGTGTTAGAAAAAATTAAATTATTGAGGAAATTAATTTGGGGGAAATAAATTCGGTGTCAATATATTAATATTGAATTTTGAAAGTTATGTGTTTGTAACACTAATTCACCAAAGTTTTCCTCTTTGTTAAGTGAGTTTTCACCTCAGCAGTTACATTAGGGTCATTTATAATGTTACACTGGGATCATTTATAATGTTGGCCTTTCAGAGCAGTACGCGGATGAATGGAGACACAATCTGTCCTGAAATACTTTGTCGTCTGGTAAGCAAGAGGGGATAGTATATTGATTCCCAAGATTGATATTATGAGATTTGCTAATAAACTATTACAGGCAGAGTGGATTTAACAGGAAGCTGCTGAAACTTACACTCCAAGGCTGCTCAACGGAGAGGCTTTTTCCAAAGCTGAATTTAGTATTTGGTAATTGGACCCTTTTTCTTGAAAGAAGCCCCTCTTCCAAACTGTTTAAGTTTGAAGTTGCAAAAGATATGCCCATATCCTCAACCTGGGGCTTCCAGGGCTGGAGAGAATGCCTAGGAGAGGGCCTGTGCAGGATGGACACACAGATGGTATTTTGGGGCATGTGTGATGGTGGAGACCCCATCTATTACACTCCCGAAAAGGGAGCTTGAATCTCAGAGCTGAGCTGTGCCACAGCATGGGGCTTTCCTGCCATTTGTATTTCTCTACATACATGGAGAACTCACAACACTTCGGAGGGGAGAACATCCTCTTTCCTGTGACTTCCAGCGTAGCTTGGACTATGGTACACAGGATTGAAGATGGGGCTTGTAGTAGTAATAGTGAAGTTATGGTGAACATTGGTGCTGGGTGTCTGACTAAAAGAGACAAGTGCTTTGTGCAGAAGGCAAACCATAAGTAATAGTGAAGTTAGAACAGGTGCTGGTTGGTAGCGAAATCCCACTGCAGTGTTCTTACCTGAAAAATCCCTTGGACTAAGGAGCCTGGTGGTCTACAGTCTATGGGGTTGCAAAGAGTTGGACATGACTGAACCCCCACACACAGAAGCATGTGGCACAGCAGGCTGAAAGTTTTTTTGGGTCCCAAAATGAGACTTTAGCTTGTAATGCTGCCATACTTTTTATGATGTGTTAGAAAAAATTAAATTATTGAGGAAATTAATTTGGGGGAAATAAATTCGGTGTCAATATATTAATATTGAATTTTGAAAGTTATGTGTTTGTAACACTAATTCACCAAAGTTTTCCTCTTTGTTAAGTGAGTTTTCACCTCAGCAGTTACATTAGGGTCATTTATAATGTTACACTGGGATCATTTATAATGTTGGCCTTTCAGAGCAGTACGCGGATGAATGGAGACACAATCTGTCCTGAAATACTTTGTCGTCTGGTAAGCAAGAGGATAGTATATTGATTCCCAAGATTGATATTATGAGATTTGCTAATAAACTATTACAGGCAGAGTGGATTTAACAGGAAGCTGCTGAAACTTACACTCCAAGGCTGCTCAACGGAGAGGCTTTTTCCAAAGCTGAATTTAGTATTTGGTAATTGGACCCTTTTTCTTGAAAGAAGCCCCTCTTCCAAACTGTTTAAGTTTGAAGTTGCAAAAGATATGCCCATATCCTCAACCTGGGGCTTCCAGGGCTGGAGAGAATGCCTAGGAGAGGGCCTGTGCAGGATGGACACACAGATGGTCTTTTGGGGCATGTGTGATGGTGGAGACCCCATCTATTACACTCCCGAAAGGTAGCTTGAATCTCAGAGCTGAGCTGTGCCACAGCATGGGGCTTTCCTGCCATTTGTATTTCTCTACATACATGGAGAACTCACAACACTTCGGAGGGGAGAACATCCTCTTTCCTGTGACTTCCAGCGTAGCTTGGACTATGGTACACAGGATTGAAGATGGGGCTTTGTAGTAGTAATAGTGAAGTTATGGTGAACATTGGTGCTGGGTGTCTGACTAAAAGAGACAAGTGCTTTGTGCAGAAGGCAAACCATATGGGAAAAAACAGAGAAGGTACGAGAGCACAAGGTTTGGGCGGGGAGAGTACAAGGGGGCAGTGTGGAGGTGGGACGCTGAATGGACAGGTAGAAAGGAGAGAGGAAGCAGCGGGTGGTCATGTCACGTGGACTGGGGTTAGTGTCAAGGACGTGGGGCAAGAGGTGGCTGGGGTAAACATGAGGCGTCGGGCACACCCCCTGGGAGCACGGGGTAGGATCACGCCTAGGGAGTATCTGACCCCGGGAGGAATTTCTCTTCCTCTACCAAACCCATCGTGACTCTCCAAATGGACACATTTGGTTCTGCACTCTATTAGGAGCTGCATAATTGAGAAATTAACCAGGTTTTCTTCTAATGAATTTTTTGGTAGCCTCGAGAGACCCTCGGTTGTACTCTTGTCCCGTCTACAAGAAGCCGGTCCGAACAGACGTGAACTACATCACTGCTGTGGACCTCAGAACGACGCAGGCCCCCGACCACTGGGTGCTCCGTGGAGTTGCTCTTCTCTGTGATGTCAAGTAATGTGCGGTGGGGCTTGTCTCTCGCCCCGTAGAGGCAGGATCCAGAGTATCATAAGCTCTATTCTCCCGTGTAGGTCATGTGTAAATCAGGTTGATCCTGCGGTGTGTGAACCGCTTCCGTGTTCCCTGTGCTTTCGCTGGATGCTTGAGTCTCCTTAGCCTGTGTCATCATTCATGACACATCACTGTGTTTTTTGAAAAGCTGTTTGGTGATTTAAAAGTAAAATTTACAACTTTCTAATCAAGTGTGTCCCCCAAATCTGGAGTCATACATTTTCTTCTTCCTTCAACTCCAAAGACTGGCTAGGTTAAACAGATGGTACTGGTATTTCCCTGGAAGGAATTAGTCTTCTGCTAATGTGATTCTGGTGACAGTTCCGTTCTCTAAGGTAACACGACAAGTCTGTGCCGATTCTGTTTCTGCAGCCTTTTGCATTTAGGTCAGGTAAGAGATTTATTTTCATGGCTCAAGTTGCCAAATATATCTCTTTAAAAGTGGAAAGAAAAGAAGGGTGGGTTAAGAATGTGAATAGACAAGTAGACAATTCATGTAATCCTATAGAATTAACGTATAGAACAGTGTTCAACCCCACTGATAATTCTTGATGATATACTTACATTTGTTGTAATTGAAAAATAAAGCTAAAGATGAATTATAGTGAGGTTTCTGTAAAAGAGATACACTCAAAGACTTCTTGAGCAATGGAAATCAACATATCCTTTTTGTAAAATGATTAGATAATTAAGCATAGAAAGAATCATAAAAATGTTCACATGATTAACTCTTATTTTTTCTCCTGGAAATTGATACCAAGAGAACCATTTAAAAGACCCCAAAAATGATGTATAAAATGTATTTAATAATAGAAAAATAATAAATGCCCCCAAAGTTAAAAAATAAGTCTATGTGTAAGGAAACTAGAAGATATTAGGCAGCCATGAAAAACAATAGTGAAGATTTCATAATGCAGAAATAGTGAGGACATGCTGTTAAGTGAAAGACATGGTTAACAAAATATCCAGTACATTGTGATTATAACTGTAAAGTGTATCTAGTGTGGACAAAACCTAGAAGATAACGTTGTAAAACAAAAATAGATGTGATCGAATAGTAAAGGTTTCAGATGACTTGAACAAATGTCATGATTAGAAGAAAAAATAGGGTAAGAATAAAAGTCTTGGATGGTGGATGAAAAGGATGGAAGAAAACCCCACAGGAGCTTTTATGAATTAGGAAAATACTATCTAAGGGACTTTTCATGCATTTTTACTTTAAATTATGGTTATTAATTGCACAGCATTCCATCTGTAACTTGTGGACTAGGAAACTTGGCCAGTTAGTGCTAACTTCAAACTGCAGCTTACAGTTACTTAACTTCAGATCTGGATAATTTCATGTTTCTGGTGATAAGCTTTATAGGGAGAAAGGATTACAAGGAGACCAGTGTGGGTCCCTCTTACTAGAACTTGCGCTGTGCTACGTTTCACTTCTTGTTAATTAGGTAAGAATTTGGCCTGAGTGGTTCTTGTGACACCTGCGCATCTTTGGACAGCACTCTTTACTTTTGAGGAGCTTCTTTTGGTCTGAATTAATATGTCAGTGGATTTGTGTGAGTTGTGGTAAGACAATCATTTTGTTTTAAAGAATAAATAATGAAAATGTAGAAGTAATGCAGATTAATAAATGTTGTTCATGAATGCCTGAATTGTGATTGCTGTTTATAAGAAAAGGGGTGAATTCCATTGAGTGTCCAGAAATAACCTTTAAAATTGGATTTTTAAATCAAATAACTTGAAAATGTATAATTCATATAATTTTGTGATATACTCTGTTAGTATATATGTATGACTTTTGGAGACCCAGATTAGAAAAGAACACCATGAAAAAAATAGAAATTTTTGGGAACTAATTCAGCAAGGGGGACTTCCCTGGTGGTCTGGTGGTTAATAATCCATCTTGCAATGCAGGGTTCTTGGGTTTGATCCCTGTTTGGGGACCTATGGGCTTCCCTTGTAGCTCAATTAGTAAAGAGGCCACCGTTCTGCAGGAGACCCTATTTCGATTCCTCAGTCAGGAAGTTTCCCCTGAAGAAGGGATGGGCTACCTTCTCCATTATTCTTGAGCTGCTCTGGTGGCTTCCATGGCAGAAAATCTACCTGCCATGTGGGAGACCTGGTTCTATCTCTGGGTTGGGGAGATCCCCTGGAGAAGGGAAAGGCTACCCACTCCAGTATTCTTGCCTGGAGAATTCCATGGCTCATCCGTGGCTCGGACATGACTGAGCAGCTTTCACTTTCATTTCTTGGGGAAATAAGCTCCCACTGGCCTCAGGACAGCTAAGCTCGGGTGCCACAACTACTGAAGCCCGTGTGCTCTGGAGCCCTCGCACTGTAACTAGAGCATCAGTAACAGAAGGTCCCGCGTAACACAAAGAGGATCCTGCGTGCTGACACTAAGACCGGCGAATGTGTGCTCAGTCATGTCAAGCGTTTACGGTCCCTCCAGGCTCCTCTGTCCCTGGGATTCTCCAGGCAAGAATACTGGAGTGGGTTACCATGCCCTCCTCCAGGGGATCTTCCCAACCCAGGGATGGAAGCCGCTTCTCTTGCATCTCCTGCATTGGCAGATGGATTCTTTGCCACTGGCACCACTAGCCTAGCTTCCCTTTAAAGGAATGCTGGCAAACATTAAACCCTATATTAGCCACAGCCCCATGGTAGGGGGCAGGGAGCACGAGGAGCCGTAGCCCAAGTATTCTTAAGCAGTCTGTCTACCAAGGAAGCTGGTTTCCTGCAGGGACCTGGGCTGTAAGGAAAGGGAACTCGGTAGAGGTGACATCTCCCTTCCGATCTGAAGAAGCAGGGAAACATCTCAGAGGCTCAAGTCCTGGGGACTCGCACCTTGCTGCCTAAGAGGAGGAGGTGTGTTTGGTGCCTGATGGAGGAGTGCCAGGAGACCGGCCTGGACCGGCCTGGAGGACCGGCCGAGGAGGGCTGCTCTCTGTGAAACTGCAAGCCTGGTCCGGCTGCTGCCGGCTGCTGCGCGGCGGCTGATGGACACCATGTGTTTCTAAGTCACTTGAGCAAGAAGCGCTTCTTTGTGTCCAGCAGGTGTTTGCAATGGAAAAAGCTTGTAAATGATTCAACATCAAGAGGCACGATGAGACAAACCGTGAGTGTTTCAATTACATAGCTTGCAGGATTCTCCAGTTCAGACACAATGCACCAAAACCTAGTTTTTAATATCTTTGTCAATGCATCCTGATAATGTTTTTTCAATTTATATCATAAATTATTGTTTTATATTAAATATATGGCTATTCCCTGGAGAAGGGAAAGGCTACCCACTCCAGTATTCTTGCCTGGACAATACCATGGCTCATCCGTGGCTCGGACATGACTGAGCAGCTTTCACTTTCATTTCTNGGNGAAATAAGCTCCCACTGGCCTCAGGACAGCTAAGCTCGGGTGCCACAACTACTGAAGCCCGTGTGCTCTGGAGCCCTCGCACTGTAACTAGAGCATCAGTAACAGAAGGTCCCGCGTAACACAAAGAGGATCCTGCGTGCTGACACTAAGACCGGCGAATGTGTGCTCAGTCATGTCAAGCGTTTACGGTCCCTCCAGGCTCCTCTGTCCCTGGGATTCTCCAGGCAAGAATACTGGAGTGGGTTACCATGCCCTCCTCCAGGGGATCTTCCCAACCCAGGGATGGAAGCCGCTTCTCTTGCATCTCCTGCATTGGCAGATGGATTCTTTGCCACTGGCACCACTAGCCTAGCTTCCCTTTAAAGGAATGCTGGCAAACATTAAACCCTATATTAGCCACAGCCCCATGGTAGGGGGCAGGGAGCACGAGGAGCCGTAGCCCAAGTATTCTTAAGCAGTCTGTCTACCAAGGAAGCTGGTTTCCTGCAGGGACCTGGGCTGTAAGGAAAGGGAACTCGGTAGAGGTGACATCTCCCTTCCGATCTGAAGAAGCAGGGAAACATCTCAGAGGCTCAAGTCCTGGGGACTCGCACCTTGCTGCCTAAGAGGAGGAGGTGTGTTTGGTGCCTGATGGAGGAGTGCCAGGAGACCGGCCTGGACCGGCCTGGAGGACCGGCCGAGGAGGGCTGCTCTCTGTGAAACTGCAAGCCTGGTCCGGCTGCTGCCGGCTGCTGCGCGGCGGCTGATGGACACCATGTGTTTCTAAGTCACTTGAGCAAGAAGCGCTTCTTTGTGTCCAGCAGGTGTTTGCAATGGAAAAAGCTTGTAAATGATTCAACATCAAGAGGCACGATGAGACAAACCGTGAGTGTTTCAATTACATAGCTTGCAGGATTCTCCAGTTCAGACACAAT
Organism: Tragulus kanchil; assembly: GCA_022376925.1. Classification (NCBI taxonomy): domain Eukaryota; kingdom Metazoa; phylum Chordata; class Mammalia; order Artiodactyla; family Tragulidae; genus Tragulus; species Tragulus kanchil. The sequence goes on from JAIOJX010000004.1 coordinate 155,022,564, forward strand.
GCACACCCTAGTAATATCTTTGTCAACAATATGTTTTTATTCAATGGTATGGCATTATTAAAAAAATAGATCTACTAATGCATCCTGATAATGCAATTTATACAATTTTTGCAACTGAGAAACCCTTAGTAATCATAAAAATTATTGTTTTATATTAAATATATGAGCTATTTTCTCTTAAAGACACAATTTCCCCTCACATCCAAATCTACAACACAGTTTCTTCCCACTGTGTCAGGCCCTCGTCACTTTTATATTTAAAATGCTGTGTTCTTGGAACTGTGGTGCTAGAGAAGACTCTTGAGAGTCCCTTGGACAGCAAGATCAAACCAGTCAATCCTAAAGGAAGTCAACCCTGAATACTCATTGGAAGGGCTGATGCCGAAGTTGATGCTCTAATACTTTGGCAAGCTGATGAGAAGAGGTGACTCATTGGAAAAGACCCTGATATTGGGAAAGTCTGAGGACAGGAGGGGAAGGAGGCGACAGAGGGTGAGGTGGTTGGATGGCATCATGGACTCAATGAACGTGAGTTCGAGTAAACTCTGGGGGATAGTAAAGGACAGGGAAGGCTTGTGTGCTGAAGTCCGTGGAATCACAAAGAGTCAGACACGACCTAGTGATTTAGCAATGACAATACTCTTGCAAATATTAGTGAAACAAAGCGAGATCCTACAGTCTTTATTCCCCATGTCCTCTGCCTGCCTTTTGTCTATGGAAAAACTTACTAAAGAATATGTGTAATCAGATAGTGAGAACATGCAGAAAGAAAGGAGAACAGTCAGAGGAGACAAAATAATAGCTTAGTCATTAAGTTTAGTCAGGGATGTGTAGTTCCTTCTCAAGGGCTATAGCTAATTCTCTGAGCCATATTTACTGTTGCAGAAATCGGTGGTTAACTACATAATGACCAGACCATAGACTTGGCATATGTTCTAAGTCACTTGAGCAAGAAGCGCTTCTTTGTGTCCAGCAGGTGTTTGCAATGGAAAAAGCTTGTAAATGATTCAACATCAAGAGGCACGATGAGACAAACCGTGAGTGTTTCAATTACATAGCTTGCAGGATTCTCCAGTTCAGACACAATGCACACCCTAGTAATATCTTTGTCAACAATATGTTTTTATTCAATGGTATGGCATTATTAAAAAAATAGATCTACTAATGCATCCTGATAATGCAATTTATACAATTTTTGCAACTGAGAAACCCTTAGTAATCATAAAATTATTGTTTTATATTAAATATATGAGCTATTTTCTCTTAAAGACACAATTTCCCTCACATCCAAATCTACAACACAGTTTCTTCCCACTGTGTCGGGCCCCTCGTCACTTTTATATTTAAAATGCTGTGTTCTTGGAACTGTGGTGCTAGAGAAGACTCTTGAGAGTCCCTTGGACAGCAAGATCAAACCAGTCAATCCTAAAGGAAGTCAACCCTGAATACTCATTGGAAGGGCTGATGCCGAAGTTGATGCTCTAATACTTTGGCAAGCTGATGAGAAGAGGTGACTCATTGGAAAAGACCCTGATATTGGGAAAGTCTGAGGACAGGAGGGGAAGGAGGCGACAGAGGGTGAGGTGGTTGGATGGCATCATGGACTCAATGAACGTGAGTTCGAGTAAACTCTGGGGGATAGTAAAGGACAGGGAAGGCTTGTGTGCTGAAGTCCGTGGAATCACAAAGAGTCAGACACGACCTAGTGATTTAGCAATGACAATACTCTTGCAAATATTAGTGAAACAAAGCGAGATCCTACAGTCTTTATTCCCCATGTCCTCTGCCTGCCTTTTGTCTATGGAAAAACTTACTAAAGAATATGTGTAATCAGATAGTGAGAACATGCAGAAAGAAAGGAGAACAGTCAGAGGAGACAAAATAATAGCTTAGTCATTAAGTTTAGTCAGGGATGTGTAGTTCCTTCTCAAGGGCTATAGCTAATTCTCTGAGCCATATTCTGTGAGCTGTCTTAAGGACACTGAAACCCCTACCAGGTGGAAAAGTTAACTACATAATGACCAGACCATAGACTTGGCATATGTTGCCACAATTTTAAGAACTGGCCTCAAGAAATAGAACCAAACAAACCTTGAAACTGAAGATGAACTGTACTTAAGATGATGCTGTCAGGCCACCAATGACCAATTTCAAGACGGCTGTCAGAGCGGACCGTGCTGTTTTTACACGTAGCACCCGCCGTCAGCCTGTTGAAAGCTCTAGCCTGCTGATTGTCAGTGGAGGCCATGGGGGGAGTCGATCTTTGGATATAAGTCTCCCTTGTTGCCAGCATCCACAATAAAGCGTATCTTTTCTTTTCACCAACTCTGCCTCTTTATTTTGAGCGGTGAGCAGCCAGACCCCACTTTCAGTTTACGTTAGTAATTTTTGAAAATTATATTGTGTAACTGATTACTGTTGATTAGTAGCCCCTGTCAACACAGCAAAGTGCCTCTTAAGGGAAAACCAGAGGTACCGTTATATTCACAATATGCTCCTCCAGATTGAGTGAAATCAGTAAAGAGATCAGTAGGTTATGAAAACATGAGGAAATCTAGTAGTTTGCATTTAACAGTTTTTTTTAGTGTTGAGTTCTAGTAATTTTAGAAGTTTATACATTCTGGTTAATCGACGGACATCTGCTGTATCCAGTATCTGCACATTGTGTCTACCAATAGCTCCAATGAAGGATAGGAGAGAATTCAAGGTCAGCTTTACTATCAGCTAGCTATGAGATTTGGCTAAGACACTTTGAATCCAATAACAGGTCCTTACCTGTCTTAAATGGGAGCTTTATTCTGTGAAGCGCTTTACACATATTGAACCTTATCAATGCAAGAACAGAAAGCACTGCTACCCTGAGGCTTTTTCAGCCTGGAAAACCATAAAACTGACAGCCAGATATTAATGACAGGTTGAATCCTACTCTCCTTACTTGCATGAGAAGAAATGAAAACACAGTGATTGAAGAGCTAGAAGGCTGGAAGGAGGTATTCTGGTGGGGTGGCATGAATGATCAAAAGGAGAGTCAGGTCTTTTTACTTCAGACACTGTTAGGATTCAATTATTAGCAATAATGCCAGCAGATCAGGATGATGAATGAATAATCTCCCCTGAAGTCCTCAAATGAGTCCTTAAAAAACAGCTTATCCCCTGGATTTCCAAGTTTTCACTACAAAATGCCAACAGTATTATGACCTAATAGTGTAATTTCAATGCCTGAAAGGGTTTAATCCAAGGTTTTGAGAAAGCATAATCAGCTCTTAGTATTAATATCATCATAAAATGACCACGTGGATTTGCCTCCTGTGAATTCTTCCTATGCCCCCGTTGTGCCTTTCTAGAACTGCACTGAGATTCCCAAGGCTTGGGATTTATAGGCAAGCTTCATTGTCTCCACGTTTGAGTTTATGTCGGGAGGTTTCAGTGCCCAGCTTGGGAGGCTCGCCCTCCCTTTGGTTTGCACGCCAAATGCCATTTTTCTCTGGGTCACGCTGTTGCTCCTTGCTGGGTGTCATGTGGGTACCGCCAGGACATATTTGTGGCGCGATCCTTTGCGTCTCCTCCAGGAATGTTTTATGATTATGGCCAGTACCTTTCTTGATTTATTTCTTCACTTAGGCTAATATGCATAGCGTTCACATCAACTGTGATCGTAAACACACTTGCCTGGAAAGCCAATTAAGTTTCTTCCAGTATTTTGTGCAGGAGTCAGTTTTAATAAGACCACATAGAGCGATCCTGAGGACTTGAGAAGGGAGAAAGATAAAATGTGGTGAAGGACACTGAAGAGATTAGGTAAAAAGGCATGAGCTGGGGAGGTGTGTGAAGGATTACAAAGCAGATTCCAGCCTCTAGCTCAGGCTGGTTACCCCTCTATACTGCTGTGTGCAGTTTAAATGTACTCTGTTAGCCTCACCTTGCTCCTCGCAGCCTGCTGTGAGGTAGCCATTTGTAATCTATTTATGCAAGCGCTTACAACAAATCCAGAGAGGCCTGCAGGGAAAAAGCTTATAAAATACTTTAGTGTTTCACCATTTGAAAAGTGATCATTGGCATGTGCCAATGAAACTTTTTGCTGTTCTAGCAAATAGGAAAATTGTTTTTAGTGTCTCAGGGACATTTTAACTTGCTGTTGTTCACATTTTATGACCAGTGATACAGTACACCACTGGGTGACAAAGGTTTATAAGTGACACAAATGAGGGCTTGAGAAAAGATGGATGTTGTAAGCTGAGTCATATTCTTGGAAAACAAAAATGTCGATTGTATTAGAACTGAGAAAGCATAATCAGCTCTTAGTATTAATATCATCATAAAATGACCACGTGGATTTGCCTCCTGTGAATTCTTCCTATGCCCCCGTTGTGCCTTTCTAGAACTGCACTGAGATTCCCAAGGCTTGGGATTTATAGGCAAGCTTCATTGTCTCCACGTTTGAGTTTATGTCGGGAGGTTTCAGTGCCCAGCTTGGGAGGCTCGCCCTCCCTTTGGTTTGCACGCCAAATGCCATTTTTCTCTGGGTCACGCGCTGTTGCTCCTTGCTGGGTGTCATGTGGGTACCGCCAGGACATATTTGTGGCGCGATCCTTTGCGTCTCCTCCAGGAATGTTTTATGATTATGGCCAGTACCTTTCTTGATTTATTTCTTCACTTAGGCTAATATGCATAGCGTTCACATCAACTGTGATCGTAAACACACTTGCCTGGAAAGCCAATTAAGTTTCTTCCAGTATTTTGTGCAGGAGTCAGTTTTAATAAGACCACATAGAGCGATCCTGAGGACTTGAAAAGGGGAGAAAGATAAAATGTGGTGAAGGACACTGAAGAGATTAGGTAAAAAGGCATGAGCTGGGGAGGTGTGTGAAGGATTACAAAGCAGATTCCAGCCTCTAGCTCAGGCTGGTTACCCCTCTATACTGCTGTGTGCAGTTTAAATGTACTCTGTTAGCCTCACCTTGCTCCTCGCAGCCTGCTGTGAGGTAGCCATTTGTAATCTATTTATGCAAGCGCTTACAACAAATCCAGAGAGGCCTGCAGGGAAAAAGCTTATAAAATACTTTAGTGTTTCACCATTTGAAAAGTGATCATTGGCATGTGCCAATGAAACTTTTTGCTGTTCTAGCAAATAGGAAAATTGTTTTTAGTGTCTCAGGGACATTTTAACTTGCTGTTGTTCACATTTTATGACCAGTGATACAGTACACCACTGGGTGACAAAGGTTTATAAGTGACACAAATGAGGGGCTTGAGAAAAAGATGGATGTTGTAAGCTGAGTCATATTCTTGGAAAACAAAAATGTCGATTGTATTAGAACTGAGAAAGTAAGCATTAATTAGAGAATATAGCCAATGAATGTGTCTAGTTGACATGGACTACTTTAGTTTATTTTTAGATTTCTGTTTTCCTAATCTGTTTTCCACGTGCTAAGTTTACCAAATAGTTCTCAGTGAAAAAAAGCAGACTTCATTACTTGACCTTTCTGGATACCATGTAAGAGTGAGGAATTTACTGGTAAATTTGGGTTGAATGGAAAATAGTGACACAACTTTCTTGTTTTCTTTTTTGAGGGAGAGGAGAATTTTATTGTGCAGGGGGAGGTCACACATTTTAAAATGAACTTTTTAATTTGGAACAATTTTAGGTTTACATAAAAGTTGCAAAGATAGTAAAGAGTTTCATCCAGCCTCCCTCAGTGTTCCATTGTACTTGGAATTATACTATTATACTAAGAAATTAACATTGGTGCATAACAATTAGCCAAACTGTAGACCTGATATATATTTCATCGGTTTTCCCACTAATGTTATTTTACTGTTCCAAGAGCCAATGCATGGTCCAGATGGCAGTCAGCATCACTGATTTTTAAACCAATTCTTGTAAGCTAAACTGATGTTTCCTTAAAGACTTATGTTCTACATTGTAAAGATCAGTTATGCTATGCCACAATAGAGTGATTCCTTCAGGGTTTGCTAAAATGAGTTGAACTCATTGATCTCACACTGTCTGACCCAGTCATCTATACATTTGAGTGTGTTCTCATGTTCACAGTGTTTGCACTGGTGAAACAAGCTTGCTTAGCTGATGTTAGAGATAATGGCATCATTGCATATAACTGTTTTGAACTCTGCTAATGCTAACATATTTGCACTTAGATGTAGGCTTACCACTGCATATTACCTACAACACAAGAAAGAATATGTGAAGTTCTAAAATCTTTGTCTCGAGTGTGAATAAAAATAAAATAGCTTATTTCAGAAAAATCTAAATCCCCTTTATATAATATGAGTGATCTTTAAGTGAATGTTAAAGGAGAATGAGGGCTTCCTGGTGGTCCAGTGGGTAGAGTCCGCCTTGCAGTGCAAGGGCACCGGTTCCATCCCTGGCCGGGGCGATCCCATGTGCTGCAGAGTGGCTGGACTGATATGTTCGCACTCTTTAAGTAGTGAAGAGGCCACTGCTAATCATGGACTACTTTAGTTTATTTTAGATTTCTGTTTTCCTAATCTGTTTTCCACGTGCTAAGTTTACCAAATAGTTCTCAGTGAAAAAAAGCAGACTTCATTACTTGACCTTTCTGGATACCATGTAAGAGTGAGGAATTTACTGGTAAATTTGGGTTGAATGGAAAATAGTGACACAACTTTCTTGTTTTCTTTTTTGAGGGAGAGGAGAATTTTATTGTGCAGGGGGAGGTCACACATTTTAAAATGAACTTTTTAATTTGGAACAATTTTAGGTTTACATAAAAGTTGCAAAGATAGTAAAGAGTTTCATCCAGCCTCCCTCAGTGTTCCATTGTACTTGGAATTATACTATTATACTAAGAAATTAACATTGGTGCATAACAATTAGCCAAACTGTAGACCTGATATATATTTCATCGGTTTTCCCACTAATGTTATTTTACTGTTCCAAGAGCCAATGCATGGTCCAGATGGCAGTCAGCATCACTGATTTTTAAACCAATTCTTGTAAGCTAAACTGATGTTTCCTTAAAGACTTATGTTCTACATTGTAAAGATCAGTTATGCTATGCCACAATAGAGTGATTCCTTCAGGGTTTGCTAAAATGAGTTGAACTCATTGATCTCACACTGTCTGACCCAGTCATCTATACATTTGAGTGTGTTCTCATGTTCACAGTGTTTGCACTGGTGAAACAAGCTTGCTTAGCTGATGTTAGAGATAATGGCATCATTGCATATAACTGTTTTGAACTCTGCTAATGCTAACATATTTGCACTTAGATGTAGGCTTACCACTGCATATTACCTACAACACAAGAAAGAATATGTGAAGTTCTAAAATCTTTGTCTCGAGTGTGAATAAAAATAAAATAGCTTATTTCAGAAAAATCTAAATCCCCTTTTTATATAATATGAGTGATCTTTAAGTGAATGTTAAAGGAGAATGAGGGCTTCCCTGGTGGTCCAGTGGGTAGAGTCCGCCTTGCAGTGCAAGGGGCACCGGTTCCATCCCTGGCCCGGGACGATCCCATGTGCTGCAGAGTGGCTGGACTGATATGTCCCATTAGGAGCCAGCACTCTGGAGCACATGCACCCATACCCAGTGCTCTGCAGTGAGAGAGGCCACTGCAATAGGAAGACCACGCACGCCAAAGAATAAAGACGGATTAAAACAAATAAAGAAAAAACCAATAAAAGAGGGCAAAAAAAAAATTTTTTTTTTTAAAGGAGATTGAGAAACCCTTTGGAAATTAAATAGACCTTAGCAATGTAATTTCATGGCAGCTGCTTCATAATGTGTATGGAAGGAATCTGACACCACGTGGAGCCTTGTGCTGCTGCCTGTGGTGTGGGTCCGTCTCTCGCTGCAATGATGTGCTCATGGTTCCACTGGGACAGAGCCCACAGCACACAGACCCTACCTGGAAGAGACAGCCTTGGTATTACAGGATGCAATGGAACAACCCAAACAAACTTACTGGCCAACCCAATAAATCTCAAGGTGGTTTATGGGACAATATAGATGAAAACAAGGGCTTCCCTGGTAGCTCAGCTGGTAAAGAAAACACCTGCAGTGCAGGAGACCTGGGTTTGATTCCTGAGTTGGGAAGATCCCCTGGAGGAGGACATGGCAACCCACTCTTGTATTCTTGCCTGGAGAATTCCATGGACAGAGGAACCTGACGAGCTGCAGTCCACAGGGTTGCAAAGAATCAGACATGCCTGAAGAGACATAGCACGGTCTTACTTGTAGCATGTAGGATCTTCCGTCTTTGTTGCAGCATGCAGCTTGTTTCGTTGTGGCATGGAAATTCTTAGTTGTGACATGTAGGGTTTGGTTCCATGACCAGGGATTGAACCCAAGCCTCCTGTATTGGGAGTGTGTAGTCTTAGCCACTGGATAACCAAGGAAGCCTCTCCTTGTTTTCATTTTAAAAGGCAACTGATTTTTTGTTTGTTTTTTTTTCCTTTTTTTTGTTTTTGTTTTGATGTGACTGTATTTGTAAGTCAATTCCAAACCAAAGCTTTCCAACAAATTCTCTCGGCATGGTGTGTCATAAATATCCTAAGATGACAACCTTAAATTTTTGTTTTTGTTTTGATGGGGGACCCCGTTCAGGGAGTTCTCCAGGCAGGAGCGCTGAAGTGGGTTGTTTTTAGGATCTTTCCACCCCGATGCACCCATACCCAGTGCTCTGCAGTGAGAGAGGCCACTGCAATAGGAAGACCACGCACGCCAAAGAATAAAGACGGATTAAAACAAATAAAGAAAAAACCAATAAAAGAGGGCAAAAAAAAAATTTTTTTTTTTAAAGGAGATTGAGAAACCCTTTGGAAATTAAATAGACCTTAGCAATGTAATTTCATGGCAGCTGCTTCATAATGTGTATGGAAGGAATCTGACACCACGTGGAGCCTTGTGCTGCTGCCTGTGGTGTGGGTCCGTCTCTCGCTGCAATGATGTGCTCATGGTTCCACTGGGACAGAGCCCACAGCACACAGACCCTACCTGGAAGAGACAGCCTTGGTATTACAGGATGCAATGGAACAACCCAAACAAACTTACTGGCCAACCCAATAAATCTCAAGGTGGTTTATGGGACAATATAGATGCAAACAAGGGTTTCCCCTGGTAGCTCAGCTGGTAAAGAAAACACCTGCAGTGCAGGAGACCTGGGTTTGATTCCTGAGTTGGGAAGATCCCCTGGAGGAGGACATGGCAACCCACTCTTGTATTCTTGCCTGGAGAATTCCATGGACAGAGGAACCTGACGAGCTGCAGTCCACAGGGTTGCAAAGAATCAGACATGCCTGAAGAGACATAGCACGGTCTTACTTGTAGCATGTAGGATCTTCCGTCTTTGTTGCAGCATGCAGCTTGTTTCGTTGTGGCATGGAAATTCTTAGTTGTGACATGTAGGGTTTGGTTCCATGACCAGGGATTGAACCCAAGCCTCCTGTATTGGGAGTGTGTAGTCTTAGCCACTGGATAACCAAGGAAGCCTCTCCTTGTTTTCATTTTAAAAGGCAACTGATTTTTTGTTTGTTTTTTTTTCCTTTTTTTTGTTTTTGTTTTGATGTGACTGTATTTGTAAGTCAATTCCAAACCAAAGCTTTCCAACAAATTCTCTCGGCATGGTGTGTCATAAATATCCTAAGATGACAACCTTAAATGTTAGTTGTTCAGTCGTGTCCGACTCTTTGTGACCCATGGACGGTTGCCCACCAGCTCCTCTGTTCAGGGAGTTCTCCAGGCAGGAGCGCTGAAGTGGGTTGCCATTTCCTTCTCCAGGGGATCTTTCCGACCCAGCGATCGAACCTGGATCTCTTGCATTGCAGGCAGATTCTTTACAGTCTTGAGTCACCAGGGACAGGTAAAATGAACAACAGATATGTGGTTGCAATCAAAGTTATTACTTTAATTAAAATCCTAATTTGTTACAATAATGGTTCTTATCCCTGGCTGTATTTGGAATCATTTGGGAAGCTTTTACAATATTGATGCTGAGACCTCACTGTAGTCTAGTAAGATCAGAGCATCTGTTAAAGCAGGCTAGGGTAGAGAACCATTGATTTAAAGTATGAACAAGTGTGGACTATGAAAACCACTCACCAATAAAATAATTGGGAAATGTATTTATGCTTCCTACAGCTCTGAGCAATTCTGTAACTAAAGAGGGCTTCCCATGTGGCACTGGTGATAAAGAACCCAGGTGCAAATGCCAGAGACATGAAAAACACAGGTTTGATCCTTGGGCCAGGAAGATCCCCTTTAGGAGAACATGGCAACCCCTCCAGTATTCTTGCCTTGAGAATCCCTTGGACAGAGGAGCCTGGTGGGTTGCAAAGAGTTGAATATGATTGAAGTGACAGCATAGCACAGAGAGAGCTGAGACAGTAAGAAGCACTTTTTAAAAAAGCAGTATTAGAATTGTGAGATAGAATTCATTGTTTATGGTAGGACAAGAGAAATTTAAGTGTAAAAATTCTGTGCCCTTTTGCTTCCGGCAGCCTTTGTAAGTCCCAAGAGTTAATCGTGTATCTCCGGTTCTCCAAGCTCGTCATTTACTCAACATCAGCCCTATGCGGCTCCCTCAAAACAGCAGTTCGAAATAATATTGTCTCAGATAAATTCTGTAGACTTGATAAAAGGATGAGTTAGTCAGCTGCCTCAGTGCTGGCTAGTGAAATGAATTTATTTTGCAGGAAGTAAAAAAGAAAAAAATCCAATTAGAACCAGAACACAAGTATAACCCCTACCATCTGCCTCCTGTTTTTTTACATAGATGAAAAGCCTCACAAGCAGACACGGTATCACAGGAGGGTGGAGACCTGTTTATAGTCCAGGAGAGGGTTCCAGGGGCTTTGTGGCATTTATTGTCTGCTAATAACGTCGAGTCTGCTGAGTTAAATGAATAATTTCTAAGAAGGTGCTGCTTGGTGTGATGCTTCTAGGTGACACAAATTATATCATTTTCTCGTCTTTATCTGAGCATCGAATATCAGTTTCAGTTCCAAACATGTTTCACTCTAAATTGGAGTCATGGGGACTTCTTTGTGGTCCAGGGGTTAAGTCTCTGGGTTTCCAATTCAGGGAGTGCAGTTTAGATCCCTGGTTCAGAAGCAAAGATCTCCCATGCGGCAGGGCATGGCCAAAAAATAATAATAAAATACTGTATAAATTATGATCATGAATTTTCCACATCATGTGTTTATTAACAATAAAAATACTCTTCTTGGAACAAATATTTACAAAGAATGATCAGTCCTTACTTGAAAAGAGTTTACCTTAGAGCTAGTTTATATGTTAGGGGTAACTAACAGTGGGGGAAGAAAAATCCCTATGTTTGCAAGATTAGCCTATATTTGTTTTACCCACAGTGTCTCATTTATGTGCCAGAATAGCCTTGAGAGGTAAATGGTATTGCCTTCCTCTTACATGTCAGAAAACCGAGGTGCAAAAGGTAACAGGGCCTGTGGCCAGGGCCACACAGCCAGTCAATGATGCCACCTTCCTGGCTGCTTCACTTGCATCCCTTCCCGTTCTGGTCTGGATTCAGCGCTGCATGCCTTTCCTCAAGCTCTGCCCGTGTGTATCAGCTCACCTTGAAATTCTTCTTGGAGACAAACCTGTTCTCTGTCAGTTACTCCTCGACCTGCAGGTTGACTGGAGTCGGGAGCCTCCATTGCTCATCTCTTCAGCAGGTCTTTCCCTTTGCTAAATCTATGTCACACGTTTGCCTAATGCTAGGAAAAATAACTTTTTATTACAAGGAAAAGGATGACAGTAATGTGACTCATTCTCATTCGAGAAGAATGCTGTTTTCATTGTGTTAAAGAGCAAAGGAGGACAGCTGCCATGTCTTAAAAAGAGAAAACCTTGATGGTGACATGCTTTGCAATCAAAGGAAGACTTCCTGTTAGTTCCTCTCCCTCTTCTCCTCCTTCGTATATATTCGTTTTCAGTTCACAGATTCCCTCACATCTAAGACTTACAGTATCTTTATTCAAATATGTTTACATTTTACACAAAAAGGTTTGCCTTGAGTAAAGTGAACACATGGGTTTTGAAGAGATTTGAAACGATATGAGTGTTGGCTCCCTTCTGGAATGGCTCCCTGCTGGAGTGGTTCTGAGGTTTTGATGTATTATCAAGTGAGTCATGGGGACTTCTTTGTGGTCCAGGGTTAAGTCTCTGGGTTTCCAATTCAGGAGTGCAGTTTAGATCCCTGGTTCAGAAGCAAAGATCTCCCATGCGGCAGGGCATGGCCAAAAAATAATAATAAAATACTGTATAAATTATGATCATGAATTTTCCACATCATGTGTTTATTAACAATAAAAATACTCTTCTTGGAACAAATATTTACAAAGAATGATCAGTCCTTACTTGAAAAGAGTTTACCTTAGAGCTAGTTTATATGTTAGGGGTAACTAACAGTGGGGGAAGAAAAATCCCTATGTTTGCAAGATTAGCCTATATTTGTTTTACCCACAGTGTCTCATTTATGTGCCAGAATAGCCTTGAGAGGTAAATGGTATTGCCTTCCTCTTACATGTCAGAAAACCGAGGTGCAAAAAAGGTAACAAGGCCGGTGGCCAAGGCCACACAGCCAGTCAATGATGCCACCTTCCTGGCTGCTTCACTTGCATCCCTTCCCGTTCTGGTCTGGATTCAGCGCTGCATGCCTTTCCTCAAGCTCTGCCCGTGTGTATCAGCTCACCTTGAAATTCTTCTTGGAGACAAACCTGTTCTCTGTCAGTTACTCCTCGACCTGCAGGTTGACTGGAGTCGGGAGCCTCCATTGCTCATCTCTTCAGCAGGTCTTTCCCTTTGCTAAATCTATGTCACACGTTTGCCTAATGCTAGGAAAAATAACTTTTTATTACAAGGAAAAGGATGACAGTAATGTGACTCATTCTCATTCGAGAAGAATGCTGTTTTCATTGTGTTAAAGAGCAAAGGAGGACAGCTGCCATGTCTTAAAAAGAGAAAACCTTGATGGTGACATGCTTTGCAATCAAAGGAAGACTTCCTGTTAGTTCCTCTCCCTCTTCTCCTCCTTCGTATATATTCGTTTTCAGTTCACAGATTCCCTCACATCTAAGACTTACAGTATCTTTATTCAAATATGTTTACATTTTACACAAAAAGGTTTGCCTTGAGTAAAGTGAACACATGGGTTTTGAAGAGATTTGAAACGATATGAGTGTTGGCTCCCTTCTGGAATGGCTCCCTGCTGGAGTGGTTCTGAGGTTTTGATGTATTATCAAGTGAGCCTGCAGCCAGGTAGTTTGGAATACTTACCTACTGGTGAGAAGATTCACACTGAAAGATGGAGAAATGCTCTTACAGCAGAAATCACGGTTATAGGTTCGATGTTCTCCCCATTCTCAAGGTACGTGAACCTGTAATGCGAATTATACACATCACTCTTAAAGGAAAAACACACCTATTTATCGGATGCAAGAAAAAAGCCATATGAATTCATATACTCTGCAACTCATTGTTTAGACAAATTTTGAAATCATGGGATAAGTTAAAGCAACTAAGCCCAGGTTCTTTATCCATGAAAATTTTAGTGCCATTTGGACAATAATTATATTCTCCATTTGTGTGTGTGTGTGTGTGAGAGAGAGAGAGACAGAGAGAGACAGAGAGAGCTTCTCAGTTGTGTCTGAGTCGTTGTGACCCCATGGACTGTGACCCACCAGGGTTCTCTGTCCATGGACTTCTAGATCAGAACACTGGAGGGCGTTGCCCTTTCCTTCTCCGGGGGATCTTTCCCACTCAGGGATCAGACCTGGGTCGCCTGCATTGAAAGCAGATTCTTTACTAATGGAGCCACCATGGAAGCCTCCATGTATGAATTTATAATAAAAGTTACAACCTGGCTAGTTTTTCCTTGTCTGTGAAGATTCCATTAAAACTGGTTCAAATCCCATCATTAAGTGCAGTCTTAAGAGGAAGCCCAGCATTTTGGGAAGTTTTCCAGATAATTGCTGGTTCCTTTGGCCCGTCAACGCTGGCTTTGATTTTTCAGTCTTCCTTCTACTTCAGTACTTCTGCCCAGCGAGTCCTTTTCTATGCCAGTAGTTCGTTTCCTCAATTGTCCCAATGCTCGTTGCAGATTTGGGTTATATGTTAGCAAAGTAACCAAGCACAACATGTGGTAGGAATTGAAATTGAATAGATATTGCTGCTATAAAACATGTTCTAGCCGCTTTCTTCCCCATCGACTCTCTTGCTTCAGCCTATTCTCTTGCTGCTCCTTCCAGCCCTCTAATTCCAGTACTTTTCAGCCATTATTTCTTTGAATGTTATTTTCTATTCTCCCTGTGCGACTTCATTTATGGATGTGTTGGCATGTTTAATGGTTTCTCTGAGCTTGTCATCTTTCTCCTTTGATGTATTATCAAGTCCTCAGAGGTAGTTTGGAATACTTACCTACTGGTGAGAAGATTCACACTGAAAGATGGAGAAATGCTCTTACAGCAGAAATCACGGTTATAGGTTCGATGTTCTCCCATTCTCAAGGTACGTGAACCTGTAATGAATTATACACATCACTCTTAAAGGAAAAACACACCTATTTATCGGATGCAAGAAAAAAGCCATATGAATTCATATACTCTGCAACTCATTGTTTAGACAAATTTTGAAATCATGGGATAAGTTAAAGCAACTAAGCCCAGGTTCTTTATCCATGAAAATTTTAGTGCCATTTGGACAATAATTATATTCTCCATTTGTGTGTGTGTGTGTGTGAGAGAGAGAGAGACAGAGAGAGACAGAGAGAGCTTCTCAGTTGTGTCTGAGTCGTTGTGACCCCATGGACTGTGACCCACCAGGGTTCTCTGTCCATGGACTTCTACAGATCAGAACACTGGAGGGCGTTGCCCTTTCCTTCTCCGGGGGATCTTTCCCACTCAGGGATCAGACCTGGGTCGCCTGCATTGAAAGCAGATTCTTTACTAATGGAGCCACCATGGAAGCCTCCATGTATGAATTTATAATAAAAGTTACAACCTGGCTAGTTTTTCCTTGTCTGTGAAGATTCCATTAAAACTGGTTCAAATCCCATCATTAAGTGCAGTCTTAAGAGGAAGCCCAGCATTTTGGGAAGTTTTCCAGATAATTGCTGGTTCCTTTGGCCCGTCAACGCTGGCTTTGATTTTTCAGTCTTCCTTCTACTTCAGTACTTCTGCCCAGCGAGTCCTTTTCTATGCCAGTAGTTCGTTTCCTCAATTGTCCCAATGCTCGTTGCAGATTTGGGTTATATGTTAGCAAAGTAACCAAGCACAACATGTGGTAGGAATTGAAATTGAATAGATATTGCTGCTATAAAACATGTTCTAGCCGCTTTCTTCCCCATCGACTCTCTTGCTTCAGCCTATTCTCTTGCTGCTCCTTCCAGCCCTCTAATTCCAGTACTTTTCAGCCATTATTTCTTTGAATGTTATTTTCTATTCTCCCTGTGCGACTTCATTTATGGATGTGTTGGCATGTTTAATGGTTTCTCTGAGGCTCTGTTCATTTTCCCTTTTTCCTCTCTATTCTTCAGGGTTTGCCATCTTCATGAATCTATTTTCCAGCTTGCTCATTCTTTCTCCTGTGAAATCAGATCTACATTTGCACTTCTTATGGGTTGGAATGTGTCCAGTCCTAACCCACGGAAGAGGGCATTTAAAATAGATTTGTTGCAGAGGAGATTAGTGAAGATGAGGTCATGCTAGAGTAGCATGATGCTAAGCCACTTCTGTTGTGTCCAAGTCTTTGCGACCCCATGGACTATCGCCCACCAGGCTTCCCTTTCCATAGGATTCTCCAGGCAAGAACATTGGAGTGGCTTGTCATTCCCTTCTCCAGGGGATCTTCCCAAGCCAAGTCTCTTCAGTCTCCTGCGTTAGCAGGCAGCTTTTTTTTTTTTTTTTTTTTACCACTAACGCCACCGGGGAAGCTCCTGCTGAAGAAGAATAAGCCCTTAATCCAGGAAGGGTACAGTCTTTATGAAAAGGGGGCATCTTGGGGAGGGGGTTCAAAAGAAAACATTACCCATTCAGAAAATTGTTATGTAATTTTTGCTTTGTTCCATAGATGTGATATCACAAAGAACAAAATAGACTAAAAATATCTCCCTTCATAGAATGTTCATGTAAATAAACCCCCACGATTTCAGTGAATATCCAGTTGAAAAGGGGACATTTGAACACAGATACCCATACGCACAGGGTGAAAGCCATGTGTAGATGAAGGTAGAGATTGAGTTGATGCTGAAGTCAAGGAACACTGAAGACTACCAGAATCCAGGAGAATTAGAACACATCTTCCCCTCAGAAGGGAGCCATTCTGTCAATAATTTGCTTTCAGTCTTCCTTCTACTTCAGTACTTCTGCCCAGCGATTTTTTGCCAGTAGTTCGTTTCCTCAATTGTCCCAATGCTCGTTGCAGATTTGGGTTATATGTTAGCAAAGTAACCAAGCACAACATGTGGTAGGAATTGAAATTGAATAGATATTGCTGCTATAAAACATGTTCTAGCCGCTTTCTTCCCCATCGACTCTCTTGCTTCAGCCTATTCTCTTGCTGCTCCTTCCAGCCCTCTAATTCCAGTACTTTTCAGCCATTATTTCTTTGAATGTTATTTTCTATTCTCCCTGTGCGACTTCATTTATGGATGTGTTGGCATGTTTAATGGTTTCTCTGAGGCTCTGTTCATTTTCCCTTTTTCCTCTCTATTCTTCAGGGTTTGCCATCTTCATGAATCTATTTTCCAGCTTGCTCATTCTTTCTCCTGTGAAATCAGATCTACATTTGCACTTCTTATGGGTTGGAATGTGTCCAGTCCTAACCCACGGAAGAGGGCATTTAAAATAGATTTGTTGCAGAGGAGATTAGTGAAGATGAGGTCATGCTAGAGTAGCATGATGCTAAGCCACTTCTGTTGTGTCCAAGTCTTTGCGACCCCATGGACTATCGCCCACCAGGCTTCCCTTTCCATAGGATTCTCCAGGCAAGAACATTGGAGTGGCTTGTCATTCCCTTCTCCAGGGGATCTTCCCAAGCCAAGTCTCTTCAGTCTCCTGCGTTAGCAGGCAGCTTTTTTTTTTTTTTTTTTTTTACCACTAACGCCACCGGGGAAGCTCCTGCTGAAGAAGAATAAGCCCTTAATCCAGGAAGGGTACAGTCTTTATGAAAAGGGGGCATCTTGGGGAGGGGGTTCAAAAGAAAACATTACCCATTCAGAAAATTGTTATGTAATTTTTGCTTTGTTCCATAGATGTGATATCACAAAGAACAAAATAGACTAAAAATATCTCCCTTCATAGAATGTTCATGTAAATAAACCCCCACGATTTCAGTGAATATCCAGTTGAAAAGGGGACATTTGAACACAGATACCCATACGCACAGGGTGAAAGCCATGTGTAGATGAAGGTAGAGATTGAGTTGATGCTGAAGTCAAGGAACACTGAAGACTACCAGAATCCAGGAGAATTAGAACACATCTTCCCCTCAGAAGGGACCCATTCTGTCAATAATTTGATCTCAGTTTCTGGCCTCTAGAGCTATGAGACAACAAGTTGCTGTTGTTTAAGCTCCCAAGTTTTTGGTACCTTGTTATGGAAACCCCAACAGACTAATACACACTTTTTCAGTGACTTTTTTTTTTTTTTAAGTTTAGCATTGTACTTTTCAACTCTAGAATTGCCATTTGCCTCTTTTTAAATTTATCTTTTCAGTAATAACCTCTGCTTGATGAATTCTTTTAATTCTTTAAACAGCCCTTAAAAAAACTATTTAAACATATTTATAATAACTATTTTGAAATCTTTTAAAAGTCTTAACATCTGGATTGCCTCAAAGACTGTTTCTTGCATTTGATCCCTGGCTATGGGTCAAATTTCTGTTTTTTTGCACGTCTCATATTTTTGGGTGGAACATGGGACAATATTAGATAATCAGCTGTAGTCAGTATGGATACTGATTCTACTCCTGCACCACTGAGGTTGTTTTATTTGTGTGTTTCATCACCTGTTTATTGTTTAGAGACTTGGCTGAACTAGTTCTGGGAAGTTTTATATTCCAGCAGTTGGTAGGCTCAGATGAACTTACTTAGATTTTTCTCCCTTGTTTTCATCTGCAGTCCAGCTACCTACGTGTCGGCTCCTGGAACATTGGTCAAAGTTGTGCTTTAGCTTCTTAGAATCTCCTGCTTTTTTCATTGGGCATTTGCACAGCCTTGAGACCACTTTCACACTTTAAGGACTTTGTGATTTTGTCTCACATTTGGCTTGGGACTAGTGGATTGGCAGTTTCTTCCCAAATCACCTCTGGAGTGTGCAGTTTTGAAAATAAGTGTCTTCCAGATCATAAGGGATGCGTATGATTTTATTTTAAAGTCTGACTTCCTAGGAGTTGTGTCTGGATCAGAATAGCTTACTTTTTAGACAGTGTTTGAAAACACGTGGTGGCTGAATGCATGCTACGTCGCTTCAGTTGTGTCTGACTCTTTGAGACTCTGTGAACTATAGCCATCCAGGCTCCTCTGTTCATGAAATTCTCCAGGAAGGAACACTGGAGTGAGTTGCTATGCCCTCCTCCAGGGGATCTTCCTGACTGAGAGAGCCACTCTTTGTCTCTGCAACTCCTGCATTGCAGGCAGATTCTTTACCACTGAGCCACCAGGGAAGCCCATGTGGTGCCTGCTAGGCCTCTATGGCGCAACAAGGTTTCTATCCCTTGCTGATGTGTGCCTTAGAGAATGGTTTTAGGCTTTGGGTGCCTTAGAGAATGGTTTTAGGCTTATCGCACATCTGCTCTGATTGCTTATGAGTGGAGGCAATCTGATGCTTGCTCACAGGAATTCCAGTCACCAGAGTTGACTGCAGCTCCTGAAAGGTTCTCCTGGCCATCTATTTCCTTGGTTTGCTTTGTTCAAATTCTAGTGCTCTTCATTTCATTTGTTGCTACTGACATTATGGAACTACCTGCCTGTCTTAACTGCTTACCACCAGTATCTCCACTGAGTCTGACACTCAGTGTGCTGTTTCTTCATACTCTGCTCCCAGTATAGTAGGTGCCCTCAGGCAGGGCTGGGCAGCTCTTTGTCCACAAAACTGGCCTCTCTGTCTGGGTAAAACCCAAGGGACACTCCCCACTCTGGAAGGGAGCACCAGGAGGCCTATTTGTTCTCTCATAGTAAAAAGGCAATATGAAGTAAAAAAAATTAAAAAGAGGAATTGAAAGGACATCCTATGTTGGATTCTGCAGGATGTAGTGAAAGTTTCTGTAAATAATTGCTTAACAATTGTCTGGAAAGTTGGTTACATTCCCAAGCTGACATTTACTATTCCACATCATAAAGACCATAGCTGGATACCCCCATCCCATGACTTGCTAAGAAGTAACAATGCTGGTCCTTCGAAACACTATCCGCTCATCATCTAATCTATATAAGCAGTTTCTTCCCAAATCACCTCTGGAGTGTGCAGTTTTGAAAATAAGTGTCTTCCAGATCATAAGGGATGCGTATGATTTTATTTTAAAGTCTGACTTCCTAGGAGTTGTGTCTGGATCAGAATAGCTTACTTTTTAGACAGTGTTTGAAAACACGTGGTGGCTGAATGCATGCTACGCCGCTTCAGTTGTGTCTGACTCTTTGAGACTCTGTGAACTATAGCCATCCAGGCTCCTCTGTTCATGAAATTCTCCAGGAAGGAACACTGGAGTGAGTTGCTATGCCCTCCTCCAGGGATCTTCCTGACTGAGAGAGCCACTCTTTGTCTCTGCAACTCCTGCATTGCAGGCAGATTCTTTACCACTGAGCCACCAGGGAAGCCCATGTGGTGCCTGCTAGGCCTCTATGGCGCAACAAGGTTTCTATCCCTTGCTGATGTGTGCCTTAGAGAATGGTTTTAGGCTTTGGGTGCCTTAGAGAATGGTTTTAGGCTTATCGCACATCTGCTCTGATTGCTTATGAGTGGAGGCAATCTGATGCTTGCTCACAGGAATTCCAGTCACCAGAGTTGACTGCAGCTCCTGAAAGGTTCTCCTGGCCATCTATTTCCTTGGTTTGCTTTGTTCAAATTCTAGTGCTCTTCATTTCATTTGTTGCTACTGACATTATGGAACTACCTGCCTGTCTTAACTGCTTACCACCAGTATCTCCACTGAGTCTGACACTCAGTGTGCTGTTTCTTCATACTCTGCTCCCAGTATAGTAGGTGCCCTCAGGCAGGGCTGGGCAGCTCTTTGTCCACAAAACTGGCCTCTCTGTCTGGGTAAAACCCAAGGACACTCCCCACTCTGGAAGGGAGCACCAGGAGGCCTATTTGTTCTCTCATAGTAAAAAGGCAATATGAAGTAAAAAAAATTAAAAAGAGGAATTGAAAGGACATCCTATGTTGGATTCTGCAGGATGTAGTGAAAGTTTCTGTAAATAATTGCTTAACAATTGTCTGGAAAGTTGGTTACATTCCCAAGCTGACATTTACTATTCCACATCATAAAGACCATAGCTGGATACCCCCATCCCATGACTTGCTAAGAAGTAACAATGCTGGTCCTTCGAAACACTATCCGCTCATCATCTAATCTATATAAGCAGTTGTTCTTGTTGTCCAGTTGCTAATTCAGGTCCATCTATTTTTAACTCCATGAACTGCAGCATGCCAGGCTTCTCTGTTCTTTACAATCTCCCAGAATTTGCTCAAACTCATGTCCGTTGAGTCAATGATGTCATCCAACCATCTCATCCTCTGTTGCCCCCTTCTTCCCCTACCCTCAATCTTTCCCATCATCAGGGTCTTTTCCAGTGAGTTTTCTGTTCACATCAGTTCCTGAAGGATTGGAGCTTCAGCATCAGTCCTTCCATCAAATACTCAGCGTTTATTTCCTTTAGGATTGATTGGTTTAATCTCCTTGCTGTCCAAGGGACTCTCGCGTCTTCAACACCACATTTTGAACGCGCCAGTCTGTCTTGCTCGGTGTTCTTTATGGTCCAACTCTCACATCTGTCCATGACTACTGGAAAAACCATCGTTTTGATTATATGGACCTTTGCTGACGAAGTGATGCCTCTGCTTTTAAGCCAGCTTTTCCACCCTTATCTGTCATCTTCGTGAAGAGGCTCTTTAGTTCCTCTTCACTTTCTGTCATTAGAGTGGTATCATCGGCATATCTGAGGTTGTTAATATTTTTCCCAGCATCCTTGTTTCCAGCTTGTGAGTCATCCTGCCTGGCATTTCCCATGATGTACTCTGCATATAAGTTCAATAATCAGGGTGACAATATACAGCCTTGATTTTGAACCTCCTTTCCCAATTTTGAACCAGTCATTTATCCCACATCTGGTTCTGTTACTTCTTGTCCTGCATACAGGTTTCTCAGGAATCAGGTAAGGTGGTCTGGTATTTCCATCTCTTTCAGAATTTTCCACAGTTATACCCACACAGTCAAAGGCTTTAGTGTAGTCAATGAAACAGAAATTGATGTTTTTCGGAATTCCCTTGCTTTTCCTATGATTCACCAAGTATTGGCAATTGATTTCTAGTTACTCTGACTTTTCTAAATCCAGTTCATACATCTGCAAGTTCTCAGTTTATGTACTGTTGAAGCCTAGCTTGAGGGATTTAGAGCATGCCTTTGCTAACGTATGAAATGAGCGGCTCTTATTCAAACACTGATAATGGGGACTTCCCTGGTGGTCCAGTGGCTAAGACTGCATGCTCCCCATCAGGCAACTAGATTCCACATGCCACAGCTAAGACCCAGAGCAGCCAAATTAAATAATTACAAAAGAGGTAATGAGGGAGGCAGAAAAGAGAGTTGAGAGCTTCTTTCAGTGAATGTTCTTTCACTTGGATATGTGAGGAGTGAGAGTAAGTGCCTCTAATAGTTACCTGAATGAAGTCATTCTCAGAACTGAAAATGACCAGAGAAAGATGGAGTCTTCCACAAATACTGGTAAATGGCAGAGACAAGAATATGAACAGAGCATGTATGAAGTCAGTGGTTGATTGGTCCAAAATAAAGCCATATCCTGAAACCTAGGAGTCCAGTCATCCACAAGTCAGTGACCAGGTCACCTGTAGTCATCTTCCACATGAGTGGAAAACACACAACCTTAACTTGTTTCTAAGTGTGAGCTACAGTCTCTTTTCACTTATTTATTTCACTTGATTATTTAGTTATTGCTTTCTCCCCATCCCCGTCCTCCCTCTGATTGCAATGTTATTTAATTTCCCTAAATAAATTATTCCAACAAAGGATCAAGTATAAATTAGTTGACATAACTGCACATCAATTTTGGTAAATATGGAACATGACGTTAAGTATTTTATGCTCACATAAGCTCTTGGTTTCTCTGATCATTAAAATTTTCTGAATAATAATAAATCACATCTTCTCATTATCCTTAAGGTTCCTTCAAGCCCCGTGGATTTCATAGAAGGCAATGAAGGGAAATGAAAAATGTTCTTAGTTAGACTTCTGTGGAGGATACAACCAAACAAAATCACACACGTCCTCAGCTTCCTTTGTTAATGAAAATATTTTTCACTTCCGTCAGTAGACCATTTTTCTGTCTTAATTTTAAAGGATTTCCCAAAACAGCAAGATTGAAAATGGTCATGTGAAGAAATTCAGCTGTTGGAAATTGGTAGTTCCCTCCCATTTCACAATTCAGAGTAATTTGGGTGCTCAAATACCATCCTAAGGCTAAAACAATTTATTTCAGAAACATGTTGCGGAGGGAGGATTCTCCATCTTTGACTTCTTTTCCTTTTTCTCCTTCATCTTGCATTTCCTTTCTTTTCTACTGTCTGCTTTTCCCTCTTCAACTTCTCTCCACTCCCTGTCCTTCTCACTCCTTCAGCAGATTCAGGCTTATTGAGGCCTGACTCCCCAACACCCAGAGGAGAGTCTTTCTCCAGAGAACTCCAGCAGAGCCCTTAGATAGCTTTGCCTGGCTTGATTCAGGTCACATTTGCATGAATAGTAAGTGTCCTGAAGAAGATGGCTCTGACGGGCCAGGGGTTGGTTTTGATCTGGGCCTGCAAAGTAGAGATGACGTCACAAGGACTAAGCCATGGAAAGGTATGGTTCGTGAAAGCCTCAGACATATTCTCTTATTTAAAAAGGAGGCAACAGATGCTGGCAAGACAGAACTATAGAGTGCCTCTTCAGTTGTGTGTGTGAGTGTGTATACATTTAGGTGATATGCTAGGAAAGCCCTTCCACAATACAAAAGTATAATATTTTGGACTGTTTTACAGTTATTTTCAGTACAGTAAAAACTTGATTTGGGTCTGGAATAGAGTTATTTTTTAAAATCTATTTTTAAAATAGACAATTTCCAAAACACATTGAGTAGCCTATCCTTCCTTGGCTGATTTGAGCAGACATGGATTTTAAAATCTAAACAGGCACATATAGGTGTGGGCTACACAGAGGACTGATTGCTCCACGCTCTGCTGTGATGTGCTTCTTTTCACAAAAACTCCACCTGCGGCTCCTCCCGGGAGCCTCCTGGACTGGCTCTCAGATGCTCTTGGAGTCTGTGGATCTCACTGGTCCAGAGCTCAGTGTGAGATTTCCCGTCTCTGCAGACCACTGTCATGGCAGCATTAAGATAATTAAGGAGATTCTTCTATTTATCCATTTGATTTCTTTATCTAAGGAGTATTTAACAAGCATTGTGAAGTATATGCTCATGCTTTTCAAATCACCATCTACAGCAAACAGTATCAGTTGGGAGTAAAGATATTTCCTTTAAATATTTTAAGAAACTAGGATACTAAAATATTTTAAGGAATTAAACTGATTTAAAATAAGGGCATCAAGTAGCTATTCTATGATGGAAATGGTGCTGGATATGGAGTCAGCACAATCTGATGCACTGTCTGCTTGGCCTTGGGCTAGTGGCCTAGCTTAGAAGCATGGGTTTCCTCATCTCTTGTTGCAGTTCAGCCGCTCAGTCTGACTCGTTGCAAACCCATGGCCAGCAGCACACCACGTGTTCCTGTCCTTCACCATCTTCCAGAGTTTGCTCAAATTCATGCCCATTGAGTCAGCGATGCTATCTAATCTTATTTATAAAGTAGATTATAGAAGTAAGGGTTACTTATTTTATAGATAAAGGGTAACTATGACTTGCAAGGTTATCTTGAAGATTAAAGAAGAATTATTGACTATGCATTGTTAGTTTGGTTGTATGCTAACTTGCTGCATCAGTGCTTAATTAATTGTAGCTCATTTTTAAAGTCACAAAACTGCTCTCACCTGTTGCCATGGGGACAGCTTAGTCTTGCTTATTTGTGTCAATAGGCTTCTCACGGGGCAAAGTGCTAAGGAATTCTCCTGCCAATGCAGGAGATGCAAGAGACGAGGGTTCAATTCCTGAGTCGGGATGATCCCCTGGAGTAGGAAATGGCAACCCACTCCAGATAATGCCATGGATAGAGAAGTGTGGTCCATGGGGCCCCCAAACTGTCAGAAATGATTGAGTGAATATGTATGCACACATGCACTTTCATGTCAATAATACATTCCCTACATCTGTTCTCATACTGTTTATGCTGGTGGTTTAGTCGCTAAGTCATGTAACTTCTTGACTCATAGTAAAAGTCTTTCAAACCATGTTATTTTAAAAATATAATCAAGACAATTGAAAGAGGTGTTGAAAAATGTGATATACTGTCAGCAATATGTATTTTGGTTGTACACGCTGTGGAAGAATTCAATCACCATCTAAAAGGGATTCTTCTATTTATCCATTTGATTTGTTTATCTAAGGAGTATTTAACAAGCATTGTGAAGTATATGCTCATGCTTTTCAAATCACCATCTACAGCAAACAGTATCAGTTGGGAGTAAAGATATTTCCTTTAAATATTTTAAGAAACTAGGATACTAAAATATTTTAAGGAATTAAACTGATTTAAAATAAGGGCATCAAGTAGCTATTCTATGATGGAAATGGTGCTGGATATGGAGTCAGCACAATCTGATGCACTGTCTGCTTGGCCTTGGGCTAGTGGCCTAGCTTAGAAGCATGGGTTTCCTCATCTCTTGTTGCAGTTCAGCCGCTCAGTCTGACTCGTTGCAAACCCATGGCCAGCAGCACACCACGTGTTCCTGTCCTTCACCATCTTCCAGAGTTTGCTCAAATTCATGCCCATTGAGTCAGCGATGCTATCTAATCTTATTTATAAAGTAGATTATAGAAGTAAGGGTTACTTATTTTATAGATAAAGGGTAACTATGACTTGCAAGGTTATCTTGAAGATTAAAGAAGAATTATTGACTATGCATTGTTAGTTTGGTTGTATGCTAACTTGCTGCATCAGTGCTTAATTAATTGTAGCTCATTTTTAAAGTCACAAAACTGCTCTCACCTGTTGCCATGGGGACAGCTTAGTCTTGCTTATTTGTGTCAATAGGCTTCTCACGGGGCAAAGTGCTAAGGAATTCTCCTGCCAATGCAGGAGATGCAAGAGACGAGGGTTCAATTCCTGAGTCGGGATGATCCCCTGGAGTAGGAAATGGCAACCCACTCCAGATAATGCCATGGATAGAGAAGTGTGGTCCATGGGGCCCCCAAACTGTCAGAAATGATTGAGTGAATATGTATGCACACATGCACTTTCATGTCAATAATACATTCCCTACATCTGTTCTCATACTGTTTATGCTGGTGGTTTAGTCGCTAAGTCATGTAACTTCTTGACTCATAGTAAAAGTCTTTCAAACCATGTTATTTTAAAAATATAATCAAGACAATTGAAAGAGGTGTTGAAAAATGTGATATACTGTCAGCAATATGTATTTTGGTTGTACACGCTGTGGAAGAATTAGTTTTAACACTTAAAATAGCTATGTGTTATGTAGGACTCATGCAAATGGATTTTATTTCCTTCTGTGGCTGTTTTGAGGCAAGCTTTCCTCGGTCAGAGCTACCACTGCTCCCTGAAGTGCATTCGCATTCTCCTTGGACTGACAGTCTTCCTGCAGTTCTTCATGGTGATAGGTAAGAGATTGCTTCACTCTCAGGTCTTTCCCTGGAGCTATTTCATTTGGGGAGGGGACCAGTAACACTTGAGTGCTGTTTTATATTAAATAAATATACACACATTAACACTTTCAAGACAAAATAATCTTTGTGACCACTTTTATATTTTTATTCTATTTTTTTAATTGAAGGGATGCTGTTATTATTTTCTTAATTAGTTAACCTATTTTATGCATAAGAGTGTATATAGGTCAATCCCAATCTCCAAATTTACTTCACTTCCCTTTCCCCCCTTGGTATCCATACGTTTGTTCTCTACATCTATGTCTTTATTTCTACTTTGCAAGTAAGTTCATCTCTACCATTTTTCTAGATTTCCCATGGAAGCAATATTACATGATGTTTGTTTTTCTAATTCTGACTTACTTCAGACTCTATGACAGTCTTTAGGTCTGTCCACATTTCTGCAGATGGCACAATGTTGCTCCTTTTTGTGGCTGTATAATATTCTACCACATTTTCTTTGTTCATTCCTCTGTTGATGGATATTTAGGTTGCTTCCATGTCCTGGCTATTGTAAATAGTGCTGCAATGAATATTGGGGTGCATTTATGTTTTGGAACTGTGGTTTTCTTTTGGTGTATTCTGGGAGTGAGATTGCTGGGTCATATGCTAGTTCTATTTTTAGGGTTTTTTTTTTTTTCTCCTTTTTTTTTTTTTTTTAAAGAACTTTTATACTTGTCTGCATAGTGGCTATACCAGTTGACATTCCCATAGTGGAGAAAGGTTTCCTTTTCTCTCTACACCCTCTTCAGCACTTATTGTTGGTGGATTTTTTTCTTATGATGACCGTTATTTTATAAATATAATCAAGACAATTGAAAGAGGTGTTGAAAAATGTGATATACTGTCAGCAATATGTATTTTGGTTGTACACGCTGTGGAAGAATTAGTTTTAACACTTAAAATAGCTATGTGTTATGTAGGACTCATGCAAATGGATTTTATTTCCTTCTGTGGCTGTTTTGAGGCAAGCTTTCCTCGGTCAGAGCTACCACTGCTCCCTGAAGTGCATTCGCATTCTCCTTGGACTGACAGTCTTCCTGCAGTTCTTCATGGTGATAGGTAAGAGATTGCTTCACTCTCAGGTCTTTCCCTGGAGCTATTTCATTTGGGGAGGGGACCAGTAACACTTGAGTGCTGTTTTATATTAAATAAATATACACACATTAACACTTTCAAGACAAAATAATCTTTGTGACCACTTTTATATTTTTATTCTATTTTTTTAATTGAAGGGATGCTGTTATTATTTTCTTAATTAGTTAACCTATTTTATGCATAAGAGTGTATATAGGTCAATCCCAATCTCCAAATTTACTTCACTTCCCTTTCCCCCCTTGGTATCCATACGTTTGTTCTCTACATCTATGTCTTTATTTCTACTTTGCAAGTAAGTTCATCTCTACCATTTTTCTAGATTTCCCATGGAAGCAATATTACATGATGTTTGTTTTTCTAATTCTGACTTACTTCAGACTCTATGACAGTCTTTAGGTCTGTCCACATTTCTGCAGATGGCACAATGTTGCTCCTTTTTGTGGCTGTATAATATTCTACCACATTTTCTTTGTTCATTCCTCTGTTGATGGATATTTAGGTTGCTTCCATGTCCTGGCTATTGTAAATAGTGCTGCAATGAATATTGGGGTGCATTTATGTTTTGGAACTGTGGTTTTCTTTTGGTGTATTCTGGGAGTGAGATTGCTGGGTCATATGCTAGTTCTATTTTTAGGGTTTTTTTTTTTTTCTCCTTTTTTTTTTTTTTTTAAAGAACTTTTATACTTGTCTGCATAGTGGCTATACCAGTTGACATTCCCATAGTGGAGAAAGGTTTCCTTTTCTCTCTACACCCTCTTCAGCACTTATTGTTGGTGGATTTTTTTCTTATGATGACCGTTCTGAATAGTTTCAACGCTAAACATCTTTTCATATGATTTTTGGCCATCTGCATGACTTCTTTGGAGAAATGTGTGCATTGTTTTTTGTATATTTTGGAGATTAATCTCTGGTCCATTGCTTTGTTTGCAAATATTCTCTCCCATTCTGAGGATTATTTACGGTTTCCTTTTTGTCTTGTTTATGGTTTCCTTTGTTGTGCAAAAGCTTTCAAGTTTAATGAGGTCCCATTTATTTGTTTTTGTTTTTATTTTTAGTACTCTAGAAGATAGTTCAAAAAAGATCTTGCCGCAATTTTATGTCAAAGGCCACTTAATTTTTAAATGCCAGTTAGATATGAGCCTGAGGTTAGTATTTTTGGATATTTTTTTTGTAGGGGAGGTTCTAAGGTGGTCCACAGGGTTCCTGCCTTCAGGGGTTCTCCTGAGTGTGGGCAGGACCTGTGACTTGACTCTAAGCCATAGAATGTGACACAGCTGACATAGCTTTGTGATTACAAGTACTCCATGGCTGTGGGGTGATGCTACATAAAATGGGAGCACTATCTTGTGGGAGTCTTTCTTTTCCTACTGGTTTTGAGGAAGTGGGTAGTCGTGTTGGCAGAGTTCACACAGCCCACTCAAGAAACTCCAGGAAGTGCCTAGGAGCCAAGGGCACCCTCTGTCCTACAAACAGCAAGATGAAGCCCTTGGTCCTGGAAGAAAGAAATCCTGCAAACAGCCTGAGACAGCCTGCAAGTATGTGCTCCCCCAGTTGAGCCTCTAATGAGACCACAGCCCCAGCCAATTTTTTTTTTAATATTTACTTCATTTTTTAATTTTGGCTTCATCGGATCTTAGTTGTGGCAGGCAGGATCTCTATTGCATCATGTGGGATCTTTCTCATGGCAGTGCATGGACTCTCTAGCGCAAGGGCTTAGTGGCTCCCTGGCATGTGGAATCTTAACGCCCTGTTCAGGGATTGAACCCATGTCCCTTGCATTGCAAGGCAGATTCTTAACCAATGGACTACCAGAGAATTCCCTCAACCAACATCCTGATTTGACCTTCTCAGGTTCTGAGGCAGAGGACACAGCTAAGCCAGGCTCGCAGTCCTGACCTACAGAAACTATAGATACTATTTACAGAAACTATGCATTATAAATGTGTTGTTTTATGCTGCTGTATTTGTGGTTAGGGCTTCCCTGATGGCTCAGAAGGTAAAGAATCCGCCTGCAACGCAGGAGACCTAGGTTCAGTCCCTGGCTTGGGAAGATTCCCTAGAGAAGGGAATGGCAACCCACTCTAGTATTCTGGCCTGGAGAA
Source organism: Tragulus kanchil (assembly GCA_022376925.1). Classification (NCBI taxonomy): domain Eukaryota; kingdom Metazoa; phylum Chordata; class Mammalia; order Artiodactyla; family Tragulidae; genus Tragulus; species Tragulus kanchil. Next base: position 155,051,812 of record JAIOJX010000004.1, read on the forward strand.
TCCCATGGACAGAGGAGCCTGGCAGGTTACAGTCTATGGTGTCACAAAGAGTCAGATAGGATTGAGTGACTAAGCACACACATGTTTGTGGTGATTGATTATGATAGGGACAGAGTAGAATAGGTAGGTGGTTGTAGAGTCCTAGTAGGGGATGGTAGGTAGAAGGAGAAACCCGATTTTTTTTGGGGGGCTGGTCCACAGGGTTCCTGCCTTCAGGGGTTCTCCTGAGTGTGGGCAGGACCTGTGACTTGACTCTAAGCCATAGAATGTGACACAGCTGACATAGCTTTGTGATTACAAGTACTCCATGGCTGTGGGGTGATGCTACATAAAATGGGAGCACTATCTTGTGGGAGTCTTTCTTTTCCTACTGGTTTTGAGGAAGTGGGTAGTCGTGTTGGCAGAGTTCACACAGCCCACTCAAGAAACTCCAGGAAGTGCCTAGGAGCCAAGGGCACCCTCTGTCCTACAAACAGCAAGATGAAGCCCTTGGTCCTGGAAGAAAGAAATCCTGCAAACAGCCTGAGACAGCCTGCAAGTATGTGCTCCCCCAGTTGAGCCTCTAATGAGACCACAGCCCCAGCCAATTTTTTTTTTAATATTTACTTCATTTTTTAATTTTGGCTTCATCGGATCTTAGTTGTGGCAGGCAGGATCTCTATTGCATCATGTGGGATCTTTCTCATGGCAGTGCATGGACTCTCTAGCGCAAGGGCTTAGTGGCTCCCTGGCATGTGGAATCTTAACGCCCTGTTCAGGGATTGAACCCATGTCCCTTGCATTGCAAGGCAGATTCTTAACCAATGGACTACCAGAGAATTCCCTCAACCAACATCCTGATTTGACCTTCTCAGGTTCTGAGGCAGAGGACACAGCTAAGCCAGGCTCGCAGTCCTGACCTACAGAAACTATAGATACTATTTACAGAAACTATGCATTATAAATGTGTTGTTTTATGCTGCTGTATTTGTGGTTAGGGCTTCCCTGATGGCTCAGAAGGTAAAGAATCCGCCTGCAACGCAGGAGACCTAGGTTCAGTCCCTGGCTTGGGAAGATTCCCTAGAGAAGGGAATGGCAACCCACTCTAGTATTCTGGCCTGGAGAATCCCATGGACAGAGGAGCCTGGCAGGTTACAGTCTATGGTGTCACAAAGAGTCAGATAGGATTGAGTGACTAAGCACACACATGTTTGTGGTGATTGATTATGATAGGGACAGAGTAGAATAGGTAGGTGGTTGTAGAGTCCTAGTAGGGGATGGTAGGTAGAAGGGAGAAACCCGAGAAAGGTTGGGAGGCCAGTGAGTTGACGATAACTCAGGAGAGCTGCTCCTTGTTCAGTAAAGCAGGCTTGACTGGGTATAAACAGCTGATGAAGGAGGAGCTGGTGAAGAAGCAACCAATAATATATGTCCTGCATCTGCATCTACTTGAGAGGGATGGTCTTCTACCATCCTATGTATATGCCTGCCCACTCAATTGAGGAGAGAGCAGAGCAGAGCTTTCCTGCCTGTCGGCTTGCACCTCTTACAAGTACCTTATCCTAATATATCCTCTTCTTGTCTATTACTCTGCCTCTCCGAATTCCTTCTGCGTTGAGGCACGAATAACCTGAGCCTCAGTGGGTCCAGACATTGGGTAAGTGCTGGATTAAGTCCCGGCCACGTGGGTTCGAGTCCCAGACAGGGTTTTGGCTGGAATTCAAGGTCCAGCCACATGGGTTCAAATCCCAAGCAGGGTTCGATCAGGTCTGGGTCCTCGGTTTAAGTTTCAAATCGAGGTAAAACCCTTTCAATTATGCATCAATACATAACTAATAGTTTTTTCTAGATTTGTCACTAGATTCTATGTTATGTTGTCAGCATCTGATAAACCAATGAGTGGAAGGAAGTGAAGAAGGATCTTAATCCCTTCTATAATGCAAATAGTTGACATCAAGGGATGAATCATAAGGCAATATTTAAGGGCCAGTGACACCGTAGAAACTCTATGGAGCACTCGTCTGGGTTGCTAGGCACAATTATGACATTTCTTCTACCTCTTGGCACAATTACTGCTGTATTTGTGGTTAGGGCTTCCCTGATGGCTCAGAAGGTAAAGAATCCGCCTGCAACGCAGGAGACCTAGGTTCAGTCCCTGGCTTGGGAAGATTCCCTAGAGAAGGGAATGGCAACCCACTCTAGTATTCTGGCCTGGAGAATCCCATGGACAGAGGAGCCTGGCAGGTTACAGTCTATGGTGTCACAAAGAGTCAGATAGGATTGAGTGACTAAGCACACACATGTTTGTGGTGATTGATTATGATAGGGACAGAGTAGAATAGGTAGGTGGTTGTAGAGTCCTAGTAGGGGATGGTAGGTAGAAGGGAGAAACCCGAGAAAGGTTGGGAGGCCAGTGAGTTGACGATAACTCAGGAGAGCTGCTCCTTGTTCAGTAAAGCAGGCTTGACTGGGTATAAACAGCTGATGAAGGAGGAGCTGGTGAAGAAGCAACCAATAATATATGTCCTGCATCTGCATCTACTTGAGAGGGATGGTCTTCTACCATCCTATGTATATGCCTGCCCACTCAATTGAGGAGAGAGCAGAGCAGAGCTTTCCTGCCTGTCGGCTTGCACCTCTTACAAGTACCTTATCCTAATATATCCTCTTCTTGTCTATTACTCTGCCTCTCGCCGAATTCCTTCTGCGTTGAGGCACGAATAACCTGAGCCTCAGTGGGTCCAGACATTGGGTAAGTGCTGGATTAAGTCCCGGCCACGTGGGTTCGAGTCCCAGACAGGGTTTTGGCTGGAATTCAAGGTCCAGCCACATGGGTTCAAATCCCAAGCAGGGTTCGATCAGGTCTGGGTCCTCGGTTTAAGTTTCAAATCGAGGTAAAACCCTTTCAATTATGCATCAATACATAACTAATAGTTTTTTCTAGATTTGTCACTAGATTCTATGTTATGTTGTCAGCATCTGATAAACCAATGAGTGGAAGGAAGTGAAGAAGGATCTTAATCCCTTCTATAATGCAAATAGTTGACATCAAGGGATGAATCATAAGGCAATATTTAAGGGCCAGTGACACCGTAGAAACTCTATGGAGCACTCGTCTGGGTTCAGGTTGCTAGGCACAATTATGACATTTCTTCTACCTCTTGGACCTTCCCCCTCACTCTTTGTACAATTAAAAAAACAATGTTTAAACTAAATAAATTTTAAGTTTCATCGTAGCTATATATTTATTAAGTGTTTAAGCTATGAAAGTTATAGCTTTATTATCTCTAGTTAATCATTAAATATACTTCATGTTTATTTTGGAATTGCTAATGTTCAAAAAAGCTTGGCTGGGATTAAAGGAGCTGTATTTAATCACCATAGAGAGCACATTAATTTCTTATTAGATGTCAGCTGATTAATTTACATAACTTTTTTTTTTTTGGCCACTCCTATTGGTCTTTTATTTATTTATTTTCAGCCGTCTTTGTTCTTTGGGCCTCCCATCACAGTGGCCTCCCTCATCACAGAGCGCCATCACGGCTCTGGGCGCGTGCACTCCAGAGCTCCCGCTCCGTAGGTGGACACATCGGTCCAGCCGCTTTGCGGCAGGTGGGATCCTCCCAGGTCAGGGATTGAACCGGCGCCCCTTACACTGCAAGGTGGTGTCCTTACCCACTGGACCACCAGGGAAGCCCTACATAACATTATTTTTAATTAAGCTGGGAGAACTATCAGCAGGGAATATGACAATTTAGATACAGTGTGTTAAGTATTAGTAGATTTTCTGAATTCATTACTGTATTAAAGTGATATATTTTCTTTCTGAATTGAAAAATTTGATATACTTTCTCATTACACATTCCTTGCTTACAGCCAGGGGAGAAAAAAGGAAGGAAAGAAAGAAAGAAACAAGGGGGAGAAGAGATAAAAGAAAATTAACTTGAAACACATAAGGAGTTAAAATTAATATAGTTAATTCCATTCATTTCATTTTTTAAAAAATATTTCATGCATCCCAGTTAGAATAGGGAGTCTTTATTGCTTTACTTGTTTTATATGTTTGTGTAAGAGATCCTATCCAGTAGGTGTCAGCAAAGTAATCTTAAAAATAATCATGGAGGACTTATATTAGTTGTATAACCTCTTCTAGGTAACTTATAAAAACTTTTCTTTTCACAGAGAAAGATGCTATTTCAGTATATCTACAGTTAAGAAAGAAAGAAAAAGAAACTTCCTAATTTGAAAAAGTTGCTTTCTTCCCTTTTCCCCTGTGTAACAAAAGGTCCAAAATCAATGAATAGTATCCACATCTAAGAAATTGTGAGTCATCCTTTAATCCTTCCCGTTTTTATCTCCCACATCAAACCAGCCACACCTTTTACCTCCTGAATTTCTCATATTTCTCCATCCACCATCATTTCTTGCCCCCCACCAACCCCCACTTTTTTTTTTCTTTTTAAATAGATAGAGTCTCGTAAATAGTCTTCTGGCTACAAATACTGTTCCCAACCAAACTGATTCCCTCGTAGCAACGCGAGTTCTTCTGAGGGTCAGGGACTATGTCCCAGTTCTGTTTGAAACGCTTCCATAGGTCCTATAACCTTCAGGAGAAAAAACAGCCATTTGACCTGACATGAAACCATTCGTGTCTGCCCGGGCTCACCCTCCGTCTTGCCCCTCATCCTTCTGCTCCCCATACTCTGCACAGCAATCAGACTAAGCTTCCTTCTGGTTCCCAGCCCCATTTTTCTTTCTCTTGCCCTCAGGCTTTTCTCTTCCATAAAATGCTTCTCTTCCTCCCAGTTGCCTTCACCTTGCTAACTCCTGTTTACTCAGCTCAACCTTCACCTCCTGTGAAGGATTGCTCTGCCTCCTCCCCAGCTAGTTTGAGTTAACTGATCCATCCACATATTTCCCCAGCTTCTAAACTACCTCGCTCAGTGCTACGAATTGAATTGTGTCCCCATGTCCATTCTCTACGTCTTTGTTACTATTCCTGCCCTGGAACTAGGCTCGTCAGTACCATTTTTTTTCTAGACTCCCTATACATGCTTTAATATATGATATTTGCTTTTCTCTTTCTGACTCACTTCACTCTGTATGACAGAAGCTGGATCCAGCCACTGTGGGGAAGGGGATGGTGAGATGAATTGGGAGATTAGTTTTAAGGTTATGTGCTCTACCGTGTGTAAAGACAGATAACTAGTAGGAACTTGCAGTATAGTACAATTAGCTCAGCTCAGTGGATGACCTAAAGACAGGGTACAGAGAGGGGATGGCGGGGAGGTCCAAGAGGTAGGGGATATATGCATATTTGTAGCTGATTCAGTTCTTTGTACAACAGAAATTTACATGACATTGTAAAGCAATTATACTTAAAACAGTCACGTGGGGGCTTCCCTGGTGGTCCAGTGGGTAAGGACACTGCCTTGCAGTGCAAGGGGTGCCAGTTCAATCCCTGACCTGGGAAGATCCCATCTGCCACAGAGCGGCTGAACCAATGTGTCCAACTATGGAGCCGGGCTCCGGAGCACATGCGCCCAGAGCCGGTGCTCTGCGACAAGCGAGGCCACTGTGATGGGAGGCCCACACAGGTCAAAGAACAAAGATAGATGAAAATGAATAAATGAAAGACCAATAGAAGTGCCCCCCCCATAAAAGAATACCTATTTAAAAAAATCACGTGATTACCTGTGAGAATGGGTCTCAGCTGTTGTGTCGTACTCATCATTTTCCCTTGGCATCTAGCACAGTGTAGAGAGAAAATTTAAGATTTATATTCTAAAACTGGTCAAATATCCATACAAACTTAAAAAAAAATCTGAGACCTTCCCAAGTTGTTCAGTTGTAAAGAATCTGCCTGCCAATGCAGGAGACACAGGTTCGATCACCAGATTGGGAAGATCCGATGGAGTAGGAAGCGATATTCCAGGCTTTTGATAGAACCCAGGCAGATAGATTCAAAAGCCTGGAATCACCCCCATATTCCTGCCTGAGGAATTCCACGGACAGAGAAGACCGGTGGGCTACAATGAGAACCCATTCTTTTGAGTGGGATCAAAGAGTCGGACACGACTGAGCTCACAAGCACTCAAGCATTCCTTAGCCCGGGGAACATATTTCTCTATATTGCTGTCTGGGGACATGACTGCTTTCTGGCTACCGTGATTATGTGCCTTTAGGTTCCCTCTTTAAACTCTTTCTTCTTCAACTTCCCCATAATTAGAGAAGCATTTGATAAATTATAGAACAAACACGCAAATCAATATGCTTTTCTATCCTCTGCCAGGAGCGAAATTGGAGACAATATTCTCCATCTTCATGATTTCACACGAGGGTGTGAGAGTGCCAGCAGCGGGCAGAGTCCTGGCTGCATTTTATCTCTTTTATTTTTGGAGATTTGGAGGCTCTTGGGCTTTTCCGCTGAGAAATGTCATTTTCAGAAAGAACAAGATACCAAAAATGTCACAGGATTTGGTCTCCTGTGGTTACATCAAAGATGGCTTAGTGGATAAATTCTGCCTGTGAGTGTGTGTGTGTGTGTGCACGTGCGTGCCATCACGTAACTGCATAATTGCAATTCATATAAGCATTCAAGAAGTCAATCGTAAATATTTAGGAATATAGTTAAAATTTATAACTTGAACTTCCGTCTAATTGCTTGCTGTAAGTGTTAATAACTTTTACCCAGATCAGAATTTCCCCCAAATTTTTTAATATGGAAACTGGTCCTTTAAGATGCACATCTCGATGAAATTCCTGTATTCAAAACACTTGAGGGCTGCAGGTTCTCTTTACTCTTGGAGAATCACAATAGTCATCAGCCTATTGCAGATTTGCCATGTATATGATCACTTGTTTAGTTCAGAATTTCCTACACATATATAACCACAGAACTCTTTTTCTTTAAATTTATTGATTTGCTCCAGAATGTAGCTTATTCTTTAAATTTATTTATTTGCTCCAGAATTCAGTTTGTAAAACACTTATTTGACTCCTGTGGGTTTTTTCTTTCTGCTTTGTATCAGCCCTTATACTAACCAGATTCTTATATTTATTATATTATATAAGAGAATAATAATGGATAATGCTTACCGCATGTTTTTTCCATCAACCCTATGAACTAGATGTTATTGTCACTCACATCATATATCAAGAAAAACTAAGAAAGATATGTTGTCTAAGGTCATACACTTTGTGGTTAGTGGAACTGAGATTTGAATCCAAGCAGATAGATTCAAAAGCCTGGAATTAATGCCATTGTTGGTGGCTTCCTTACTTTATTATATTTTGCTAAATCTTTCGAGTTTGGCCCATGAACATGGCCTGGCCAAAGGCAGGCTTTTATATATGTTTGATGCTGCACGAATCATCTGGAGTTCTGTCTTTGATAAATAAGCCAGCTTTCATCCCATCTACATCATTCCTAACAATGCAGTTGCCTAGAATGGCTGAAACATGAGTGTCTCCTTTCCCTTCCCTCTCCCAAGGCCAATTATACTGGGTACTTAAGGAGGCAGAGCAAAAAAAGGAATTAAAATTGTAAAATAAGGAAAAAATCCCTGTCACAGGATTTGGTCTCCTGTGGTTACATCAAAGATGGCTTAGTGGATAAATTCTGCCTGTGAGTGTGTGTGTGTGTGTGCACGTGCGTGCCATCACGTAACTGCATAATTGCAATTCATATAAGCATTCAAGAAGTCAATCGTAAATATTTAGGAATATAGTTAAAATTTATAACTTGAACTTCCGTCTAATTGCTTGCTGTAAGTGTTAATAACTTTTACCCAGATCAGAATTTCCCCCAAATTTTTTAATATGGAAACTGGTCCTTTAAGATGCACATCTCGATGAAATTCCTGTATTCAAAACACTTGAGGGCTGCAGGTTCTCTTTACTCTTGGAGAATCACAATAGTCATCAGCCTATTGCAGATTTGCCATGTATATGATCACTTGTTTAGTTCAGAATTTCCTACACATATATAACCACAGAACTCTTTTTCTTTAAATTTATTGATTTGCTCCAGAATGTAGCTTATTCTTTAAATTTATTTATTTGCTCCAGAATTCAGTTTGTAAAACACTTATTTGACTCCTGTGGGTTTTTTATTTCTGCTTTGTATCAGCCCTTATACTAACCAGATTCTTATATTTATTATATTATATAAGAGAATAATAATGGATAATGCTTACCGCATGTTTTTTCCATCAACCCTATGAACTAGATGTTATTGTCACTCACATCATATATCAAGAAAAACTAAGAAAGATATGTTGTCTAAGGTCATACACTTTGTGGTTAGTGGAACTGAGATTTGAATCCAAGCAGATAGATTCAAAAGCCTGGAATTAATGCCATTGTTGGTGGCTTCCTTACTTTATTATATTTTGCTAAATCTTTCGAGTTTGGCCCATGAACATGGCCTGGCCAAAGGCAGGCTTTTATATATGTTTGATGCTGCACGAATCATCTGGAGTTCTGTCTTTGATAAATAAGCCAGCTTTCATCCCATCTACATCATTCCTAACAATGCAGTTGCCTAGAATGGCTGAAACATGAGTGTCTCCTTTCCCTTCCCTCTCCCAAGGCCAATTATACTGGGTACTTAAGGAGGCAGAGCAGGAATTATATTGTAGTAAGAAGTCAGCACACGGTGGGCATCTTCAAATGACGTGTCATAACACAGCCTGGAAAACATGCTATAGTCATGGGTCACAAAACCAACACAGACATCACAAAACAGGCTGCCAGAGGATGACAAACATTTGAATATAAATTAAAAGAAGCTTTGCAGACACAGCATAACAAAAAGCCCAATTAACAAAACTAACCATATGTTACCGCCAGAATGGTTGGACACAGAGTAAAACACACATGCACATTAGATGCAAAGAAATCTCAGATGAAGCAGCTTCATCCGATAAATGGGAGTCAGTGCCAAACTGCGAGGCTTCGATGATGAAAGCAGTTCTCCAGAGAGTCACTCTAAATGTCCCCAATAAAATAGCTATTAAAGGTGTATGCACCCTGAAGCTCTGAACAAATAGCCATAGAAACTAGAGCAAAACAATAAGTTTTTAGTTCTGTTTTATCTTTTCTTCCACATTGGCTTATCACAGACTTTATTTTGAAAGGTATTATAAACGAGTTGTGAAGTGCGTGAACTTTAGAATCAGATAGGCTGAGTTTAAATTCTAAAATGTGCGATTTCTGCAAGATGGCCTGAGTATTTGTTAGTACATTTGCAAACGGGGATAGTAATACCTACTTCTTCATACCTTTGTTTGGATTAAAATTAATATATGGAAATGGAAGAGCAGGGTGTTTGGCACAGGGTCAACTTAGACTCCAGAAATAAATGCCATTTCACTTATTTAAAGTTAGTATGTTTCAGGATGTAAATTGGAATCTATGTTTTTATGTTGTTTATTGCTTGGTTTAACCAAACTGGAGAACATTCCGTCTTGAAGAATTTTGTCCTTGGCATTATGTTATTGAAGTAATAGTGACCGTGATAGGTCATGAAACATTGCTTATTCACTTTTTCATCTGTTCATCCTCATACACTTTGTGGTTAGTGGAACTGAGATTTGAATCCAAGCAGATAGATTCAAAAGCCTGGAATTAATGCCATTGTTGGTGGCTTCCTTACTTTATTATATTTTGCTAAATCTTTCGAGTTTGGCCCATGAACATGGCCTGGCCAAAGGCAGGCTTTTATATATGTTTGATGCTGCACGAATCATCTGGAGTTCTGTCTTTGATAAATAAGCCAGCTTTCATCCCATCTACATCATTCCTAACAATGCAGTTGCCTAGAATGGCTGAAACATGAGTGTCTCCTTTCCCTTCCCTCTCCCAAGGCCAATTATACTGGGTACTTAAGGAGGCAGAGCAGGAATTATATTGTAGTAAGAAGTCAGCACACGGTGGGCATCTTCAAATGACGTGTCATAACACAGCCTGGAAAACATGCTATAGTCATGGGTCACAAAACCAACACAGACATCACAAAACAGGCTGCCAGAGGATGACAAACATTTGAATATAAATTAAAAGAAGCTTTGCAGACACAGCATAACAAAAAGCCCAATTAACAAAACTAACCATATGTTACCGCCAGAATGGTTGGACACAGAGTAAAACACACATGCACATTAGATGCAAAGAAATCTCAGATGAAGCAGCTTCATCCGATAAATGGGAGTCAGTGCCAAACTGCGAGGCTTCGATGATGAAAGCAGTTCTCCAGAGAGTCACTCTAAATGTCCCCAATAAAATAGCTATTAAAGGTGTATGCACCCTGAAGCTCTGAACAAATAGCCATAGAAACTAGAGCAAAACAATAAGTTTTTAGTTCTGTTTTATCTTTTCTTCCACATTGGCTTATCACAGACTTTATTTTGAAAGGTATTATAAACGAGTTGTGAAGTGCGTGAACTTTAGAATCAGATAGGCTGAGTTTAAATTCTAAAATGTGCGATTTCTGCAAGATGGCCTGAGTATTTGTTAGTACATTTGCAAACGGGGATAGTAATACCTACTTCTTCATACCTTTGTTTGGATTAAAATTAATATATGGAAATGGAAGAGCAGGGTGTTTGGCACAGGGTCAACTTAGACTCCAGAAATAAATGCCATTTCACTTATTTAAAGTTAGTATGTTTCAGGATGTAAATTGGAATCTATGTTTTTATGTTGTTTATTGCTTGGTTTAACCAAACTGGAGAACATTCCGTCTTGAAGAATTTTGTCCTTGGCATTATGTTATTGAAGTAATAGTGACCGTGATAGGTCATGAAACATTGCTTATTCACTTTTTCATCTGTTCATCCTCTCAATCATCCATTCAACAGTTCTTGAGGTTCAGGTGGACTGTCCTAGGTGCAGAAGATATAAAGGTTCTTGAGAGACAGCATCCACCTTCAAGATGCTCCTAGACGAGTGTGGGAGACAGCCAGAAAAGGGTCTGCTTGTAGTAAAGATGCATGCTAAGGGAAGTGCTAAGCTAGATGCATGTCTTGAACCTTATGAGAGGGCTATTAATTTTGTCTGGGGTTTACTAAAGATTCATTTGAATTCAGATATTGAAGAATCAATAGTGATTTCTGGAGGAAATGGAAATTTGGAGATGGATTAATCTATTTATTCTACTTATGGAAGCTATAGTAAAAGAATGATAGATAATTGTTTTCTAAGATTATTCAGATAACTTCTAATTACTCCATGCATGAAGCAAGTACTACCTAATTGTTTAAACTTATTTCCCCTCCCCATCTCCATAACTCCCCTGTACCCTAGCCTCCACAGAGCACGGTTTTAAAATTTTAATTAAACTTTTAAGAAAGAATGTGTGCCTTTGGGTTTTTCTAGACTCGAGCATGAATTTCCTGATCCTGTCTGGATGTGGGACATAGGGGTGTCATTTAACTTTTCTGAGCTTCAATTTTCTTTTGTAGGATTGAAAATTATATATGCCTGATTAGGTGGACCTCAAGAAAATTTAAAATAAGGTGATAAATTTTTGGGTTTTTCTTGGAGAGTTATAAAATAAGCAAGTGCGTGAACTTTAGAATCAGATAGGCTGAGTTTAAATTCTAAAATGTGCGATTTCTGCAAGATGGCCTGAGTATTTGTTAGTACATTTGCAAACGGGGATAGTAATACCTACTTCTTCATACCTTTGTTTGGATTAAAATTAATATATGGAAATGGAAGAGCAGGGTGTTTGGCACAGGGTCAACTTAGACTCCAGAAATAAATGCCATTTCACTTATTTAAAGTTAGTATGTTTCAGGATGTAAATTGGAATCTATGTTTTTATGTTGTTTATTGCTTGGTTTAACCAAACTGGAGAACATTCCGTCTTGAAGAATTTTGTCCTTGGCATTATGTTATTGAAGTAATAGTGACCGTGATAGGTCATGAAACATTGCTTATTCACTTTTTCATCTGTTCATCCTCTCAATCATCCATTCAACAGTTCTTGAGGTTCAGGTGGACTGTCCTAGGTGCAGAAGATATAAAGGTTCTTGAGAGACAGCATCCACCTTCAAGATGCTCCTAGACGAGTGTGGGAGACAGCCAGAAAAGGGTCTGCTTGTAGTAAAGATGCATGCTAAGGGAAGTGCTAAGCTAGATGCATGTCTTGAACCTTATGAGAGGGCTATTAATTTTGTCTGGGGTTTACTAAAGATTCATTTGAATTCAGATATTGAAGAATCAATAGTGATTTCTGGAGGAAATGGAAATTTGGAGATGGATTAATCTATTTATTCTACTTATGGAAGCTATAGTAAAAGAATGATAGATAATTGTTTTCTAAGATTATTCAGATAACTTCTAATTACTCCATGCATGAAGCAAGTACTACCTAATTGTTTAAACTTATTTCCCCTCCCCATCTCCATAACTCCCCTGTACCCTAGCCTCCACAGAGCACGGTTTTAAAATTTTAATTAAACTTTTAAGAAAGAATGTGTGCCTTTGGGTTTTTCTAGACTCGAGCATGAATTTCCCTGATCCTGTCTGGATGTGGGACATAGGGGTGTCATTTAACTTTTCTGAGCTTCAATTTTCTTTTGTAGGATTGAAAATTATATATGCCTGATTAGGTGGACCTCAAGAAAATTTAAAATAAGGTGATAAATTGTTCTTGGAGAGTTATAAAATTAACATACAATGTTGAAGAGCAGCATCCTATTAAAAAGCTAAGCAGCGATTCTTAAGAGAGAGCTGTCCCACTCTGGACACATTTCAGAATGATATGTGATAGTGGAAAGTTTTTTCCAACCTTCCTATACTTTCAATCCTTCTATTAAGAAACCTCTCCATCCTTTTAGAAATTATCATTATAATAAGTCACTGCTTCTTAGGAAAGTCATAATTCATGAGTGGTTGGAAAGAAGCAAAGAAAAGGGGAACATTTCTGAGTTAAGGAAAGAATATGTCCATTGGTAGGGAATGTGGTCAGTGATGGGCTGTCATAATGGAACACTCCTTCAGTGAGCATTGTCCACCCAGACCTGTGTAGGGAAAATGCTCACTATAGCTATGTGGATATCCAGTCTGCTTTACCGTCACATTTGCTGCAGTGAATTGACGTGTTCTTGTTAATGTTTTATGAGTGAGTAGAATCTGCCTGGTCAACTGTGGAACACTGATCCAATTCCATTTTAGAACTACCAGGATGAATGGCCAGAAATCTGCAGTGTGGATAATTCACCCAGGCAGGTACCGCACGTCAGTTTCTGCCTGGACAGTCACACAGTCTCCCACATCACCTGCAATTTGCACATATCTGCTTTGACATCTCCATTGGGATGTCATATAAACACCTTAAATACAGCATGCCTGAAACCAGTCTCTTGCTTTTCCGCTCCCATGTAAGACCTTTTACCCAGTCTTCTGTATGTTAGTAAATGGAAGCTTCATTCTTACAGTTTCTTGGATGAAAGACCAGCAAACTATCAGGGCCCTTCTTTTTCTCTTGCACTTCCTGGGGAACCCCTTGAGGTGTGACCACTGAGAAGTATAAGAGAAATGAAGGGGCCTGATTCCTGTTCTACTGTATCCACTGTTGTTCAGTCACTAAGTCATGTCCCACTCTTTGCCTCCCCACGGGCTGTAGCACATCAGGCTTCCCTGTCCTTCACTGTCTTCCAGAGTTTGCTCAAATTCATGTCCATTGAGTTGGTGATGCGTACAACCATCTCATCCTCTGTCTCCCTCTTTTCCTCCTGCCTTCAGTCTTTCCCAACATCAGGATCTTTCCCAGTGAGTCAGCTCTTTGCATCAGATGGCTAAAATATTAGAGCTTCAGCTTCAGCATCAGTCCTTCCAATGAACATTCAGGGTTGGTTTCCTCTGGGATTGACTGGTTTGATCTCCTTGCAGTCCAAGAGACTCTCATGAGTCTTCTCCAGCCAAGGGTAAATGTTGTGAAAACCTTTACCCTTGAGTGTGAGTGGGAAATAACTAGCCATGGTTGCTGAGACCAATGATGTGCTTCTATGCTATAGAATATGGCGTGCATAGTGCATGGGATAGAATTCCTGTAGTTATATTACCCACTAAAAGTTGAGAGATAAGATCCCAAAGAATTTGACTGAGTTAATCAGGGGGGAGATTATCCTGAGTGACCCTGACATGGTCAGGTGAGCCTATTATTAGAGGACCTGGAAATTCTGTGAAGACAGAATTCCAATAGCAGGATTCTGTTTCTCTCTCTGGCTTTCAGAAGCAAGATGCCATGAGTTCTGCATCTGCAAGGAAAGTAATTCTGCCTATATCCTGAGGAGGTTGTAAAGTGGATGTTTCCTTTCTTGAACTTCCAGATGGGGATACAGGCCTAGATTAACATTTTTATTTATTTATTTATTTATCTTTCGGAGGGTGGGGTGGGGAGGGAGGGGGATGGGTGGGCCACTTCCACTGGTCTTTCATTTCTCCATTTTCATCTGTCTTTGTTCTTTTGGCTCCTGTGGGCCTCCCATCACGGTGGCCTCTGTCGTCGCAGAGCGCCGGCTCTGGGTGCATGCGCTCCAGAGCTCCGGCTCGGTAATTGGACACATCGGTCCAGCCGCTCCGCGACACATAGGATCTTCCCAGGCCAGGGATCAAACCGGCGCCCCCTGCACTGCAAGGCGGTGTCTTTACCCACTGGACCACCAGGGGAAGCCCTAGATTAACATTTGATTTCACCTCCTGAGACCCTGAAATCAGAACTGAGATGAGCTATGTCAGGGGTTCTGATGCACAGAAAGCGTGAGATAGCAAATGTCTGTTACTTTCAGCTGCTGTGAGGTCATTTTCTGTGCACCAATAGGAACCTCATGCACACGTCACATCCAGACCATGATCACCTCCTCAACACAGCCAGAACCTCATCACTTCATTACCTGCTCACCTCTTCTTCTCTAATCAAAGCCACCAATGTGTATTCATTCATTTTATTAGAGTGCAATTGCTTTACAATGTTGTATTAGTTTCTGCTGTACAAACAAGTGAATCGGCTCCTTGTATGCAGATATCGCCTTCCTCCTGGACCTCCCTCCAATGCCCCACTGGCCCCATCCCACCCGTTTAGGTCATCACAGAGTACAGAGCTGAGCATACAGCAGGATTCCATGACACACGGCAGTGCACATGTCAGTCCCAAATACCCAATTCATCCTCCACCGTGTTCGCAGAATGTTCTCAACTGCAGAGGAATGGTAAAGGAGATATGGTGCATTTATACAGTGGACTCTTAATGATTCATAGAAGAAGCAAAACTGAGTCACTTGTAGAGACACGGATGAACCTAGAGACTGTCGTATGGAGTGAAGCAAGTCAGAAAGAGAAAATTAAATATTGTGCATTAGTGTGTATACGTGGAATCTAGGAAAATAGTACAGGTGAACCTATCTGCAGGGCAGAAACAGAGATGCCACCAATCTTTACAGCCTGGGTAATTGTACAGATCACTAGCTGAGCTTCTGTCTTTTATGCTCATATGTCAGCTGTTTCCTTCCCTCCAAGTAGCAACCAGAGTTATCCTTTTAAAACACAAATTGTGTTATGCACAACCTACTTTTGGGCAAAATCTGCAGATGATTGCCAACCAGATCCCCACACATCCTGCAAGGTTTTATATGATCTTGCCTCCAGCTACCACTCTGACCTCACCTCCTATTGCTCTGGCCTTGTTTCTGTTTGTAATGCCACCGTGGGCCCCTGGTTCTTAGCTACATCAAGGCAGAGTGTATTGGACTTATATGTGATTTACCCACTGGACCACCAGGGGAAGCCCTAGATTAACATTTGATTTCACCTCCTGAGACCCTGAAATCAGAACTGAGATGAGCTATGTCAGGGGTTCTGATGCACAGAAAGCGTGAGATAGCAAATGTCTGTTACTTTCAGCTGCTGTGAGGTCATTTTCTGTGCACCAATAGGAACCTCATGCACACGTCACATCCAGACCATGATCACCTCCTCAACACAGCCAGAACCTCATCACTTCATTACCTGCTCACCTCTTCTTCTCTAATCAAAGCCACCAATGTGTATTCATTCATTTTATTAGAGTGCAATTGCTTTACAATGTTGTATTAGTTTCTGCTGTACAAACAAGTGAATCGGCTCCTTGTATGCAGATATCGCCTTCCTCCTGGACCTCCCTCCAATGCCCCACTGGCCCCATCCCACCCGTTTAGGTCATCACAGAGTACAGAGCTGAGCATACAGCAGGATTCCATGACACACGGCAGTGCACATGTCAGTCCCAAATACCCAATTCATCCTCCACCGTGTTCGCAGAATGTTCTCAACTGCAGAGGAATGGTAAAGGAGATATGGTGCATTTATACAGTGGACTCTTAATGATTCATAGAAGAAGCAAAACTGAGTCACTTGTAGAGACACGGATGAACCTAGAGACTGTCGTATGGAGTGAAGCAAGTCAGAAAGAGAAAATTAAATATTGTGCATTAGTGTGTATACGTGGAATCTAGGAAAATAGTACAGGTGAACCTATCTGCAGGGCAGAAACAGAGATGCCACCAATCTTTACAGCCTGGGTAATTGTACAGATCACTAGCTGAGCTTCTGTCTTTTATGCTCATATGTCAGCTGTTTCCTTCCCTCCAAGTAGCAACCAGAGTTATCCTTTTAAAACACAAATTGTGTTATGCACAACCTACTTTTGGGCAAAATCTGCAGATGATTGCCAACCAGATCCCCACACATCCTGCAAGGTTTTATATGATCTTGCCTCCAGCTACCACTCTGACCTCACCTCCTATTGCTCTGGCCTTGTTTCTGTTTGTAATGCCACCGTGGGCCCCTGGTTCTTAGCTACATCAAGGCAGAGTGTATTGGACTTATATGTGATTCTTAATGATTCTGCCCCAATAAGTAATCCCTTTGTATTGACTCAGACTTTCAGAGAAAAAATATTTTAGGACACATACATAGAAAATATATTAAAGAATTTTAGTTAAGATTTTCTCTTTTTAAAGCTTCAAGAAACCATTACACGTATATGTTCAACAGGCTATTGGGACTTATCGTAATGAGATAGTGAGAAGCAGATAAAACAGGAACAGCCATACTTCTGAACTTTAGGGGAAATGATTTTGAATTAATTCCTTACAATTGCTGCCCTATAGTTTCTTCATCTATAAGATGGAGATAATGACTATACTAAATGACTGAATTGTTGTGGGGATTAAATGCTTGAATGCACGTAGCATACTCAGACCAGTGTCTGGTGTAAGTAAACACTCAAAAAAAAAAAAAAAAAAAAAAAACACACAACAAAAACAACCCATTAGCTCTTTAAATTATTATTATTCAATCTATTGAATTTTTATTTGAATTACATATGTCTATAGATTGAATAATAATGTATACAGTTATAACACGATCCTAGATCCCATAGCACAGTGACTTCTTTACATATTAAAGTCATCTCTTGTTGTAGTCAAGTTTGTAACTGTCTCCATCTGATTTTCACCTGTATGTTTCAACTAATTCAGAGGTATTGCAGATCACCCTGGAGGTCCAGTGGTTAAGACTCTGTGTCTCTAAGGAAAACACTAAATTATTATTAATTAGGGTAGGAATAGTATTAGTCAGGAAAACAGAGTAATGGAAATCTGAGAATGAGGTGCTCCCTATAGTATTTAGCACCCACACAAATGTAGGAAGATGAGAGAGGCGAAGGTCTGGATGAAACAATCAGAGAACCAGAGGAAGTATGTACACGGGGCTGATCTGAACCAGAATTTTCCAGGTCGTTTCTGAGACCTGAAAAAAACAGCTTTTCCTTCTGATGCTGCCCAAATCCACATGGACATTTAGGTAGATAGCCACCCAGTCACCTTTCTTTCCAGCTAGATCCATCCTGCCTGGGCACGAGAGGCAGAGAGGGTATTTCTGAGAGCATGCTGCCCAAATAGCTCAGAAACCAGGTCCACCAGGCCGGGCACCAGGGGGAGACATTTCTAGGCAGTCCAAATGGAACCGTCCAGCCCAGAAGGGCTATACTATAGGATTCTTAATGATTCTGCCCCAATAGTATTTGAAAGAAAAATATTTTAGGACACATACATAGAAAATATATTAAAGAATTTTAGTTAAGATTTTCTCTTTTTAAAGCTTCAAGAAACCATTACACGTATATGTTCAACAGGCTATTGGGACTTATCGTAATGAGATAGTGAGAAGCAGATAAAACAGGAACAGCCATACTTCTGAACTTTAGGGGAAATGATTTTGAATTAATTCCTTACAATTGCTGCCCTATAGTTTCTTCATCTATAAGATGGAGATAATGACTATACTAAATGACTGAATTGTTGTGGGGATTAAATGCTTGAATGCACGTAGCATACTCAGACCAGTGTCTGGTGTAAGTAAACACTCAAAAAAAAAAAAAAAAAACACACACAACAAAAACAACCCATTAGCTCTTTAAATTATTATTATTCAATCTATTGAATTTTTATTTGAATTACATATGTCTATAGATTGAATAATAATGTATACAGTTATAACACGATCCTAGATCCCATAGCACAGTGACTTCTTTACATATTAAAGTCATCTCTTGTTGTAGTCAAGTTTGTAACTGTCTCCATCTGATTTTCACCTGTATGTTTCAACTAATTCAGAGGTATTGCAGATCACCCTGGAGGTCCAGTGGTTAAGACTCTGTGTCTCTAAGGAAAACACTAAATTATTATTAATTAGGGTAGGAATAGTATTAGTCAGGAAAACAGAGTAATGGAAATCTGAGAATGAGGTGCTCCCTATAGTATTTAGCACCCACACAAATGTAGGAAGATGAGAGAGGCGAAGGTCTGGATGAAACAATCAGAGAACCAGAGGAAGTATGTACACGGGGCTGATCTGAACCAGAATTTTCCAGGTCGTTTCTGAGACCTGAAAAAAACAGCTTTTCCTTCTGATGCTGCCCAAATCCACATGGACATTTAGGTAGATAGCCACCCAGTCACCTTTCTTTCCAGCTAGATCCATCCTGCCTGGGCACCGGAGAGGGCAGAGAGGGTATTTCTGAGAGCATGCTGCCCAAATAGCTCAGAAACCAGGTCCACCAGGCCACAGGGCACCAGGGCTGTGAGCATCCATTTCTTAGGCTCCAGGGTTTCCATACAATGGACACCGGGGTGTTTTGTAATCTCCTCTAAAAGTGTCTATTTTCTCCTGCTCTGTCCTCACTCTACTGACTCAGGTTCTCCCCATCTTGTCCTTTCCTGCGAGTTCTATCACTACAGGCTGATGTCTCCTTGCCTCATGCTTTTGATAGGGACAGAGTAGCATAGTTAGGTAGTTATGGAGTCCTAGTAGGGGACTGTAGGTGAAAAGGTAAAACCTGGAAAAAGCTGGGAGGCCAGTAAGCTAATGATAACTCAAGAATGCTGCTTCTTATTCAATAATGCAGGAAGAGCTGGGGAAGAAGGAGCTAGTGATGTATGCTTTGTGTCTGCATCTGCGTCTACTTAAGGAAGGCAGTCTTCTACCCTCCTATATATATGTTGCTGCCCACCCAAAGAGGAGGAGCAGAGCTTTCCTGCCTGCCTGCTTGCATCTCTTGCAAGTGCCCTAACCTAATAAGTCCTCTTCTTGCCTATAACTCTGCCTCTCGCTGAATTCCTTCTGCGTTGACCTGAGCCTCAGTGGGTCTAGACGTTGGGTGAGTGCTTTATTAAGTCCCGGCTGTGTGGGTTCGAGTCCCAGACAGGGTTTTGGCCAGGACTGAGTCCTGACTATGTGGGTTCAAGTACCAAACAGGGTTTTGGCTGGGTTCAAGTACCAAACAGGGTTTTGGCTGGGTTCAAGTTCCAGCCATGTGGGTTGAAGTCTCAAACAGGATTTGATCAGGTCTGGGCCCTGTGTTTAAGTCTCAAATCGAGGTAGAACCCTTTCACTTCTATTATTGATACATTCTGTTGCCTCCTGTCTTCTATTTCCTGCCTTTCTCATATATGATTCATTTATCTTCTATCCAAGTCACCATTGGATTCTGCTGCCATGTCTCATTTGTTTTGCCCAAGATGATTTTTCTCTTGGTTGAGTTAATTACAGTCATGCCTTTAGAGCAAAGCTTTTGCATTTGGCTATCTCATGGGTCTCTCATCAGTCTATAGATTACCTGTCCTTGAACCAGACTCCCTTCCACGGTGAAAGCCACTCTGGCCTGGCTCCAAGTCATGGTATTCAGGAACAAATGAGCCTTCAGAAGAGCCTTGGGGTTCCCACAGGACAAATGGTGTGGTGGGCTATTTCTGTACCATACATATTTTAGAAAACATGGGAAATGCTAAGTATTGCAAAAAATACCTTATATATGCATTATTTAATGTGATACTTAAACCAACCTGTGATGTAAATTTTCTTGAAACGTTCATTTTTCTTTGGAGGGAGAATAGAGCCTTCCAAAGGTTAGGGTCACATATCTGATATGGGTGGAACTAGGATTGTATCAACCCCAGGAGACAGTGGAGGACAGAGGAGTCTGCCGTGCTGCATTCCAGGGGGGCTGCAAAGAGTTGGACGCGACTTAGGGACAGAACAGCAACCACGAGGATTTTCACGCCAGAAACTGACTTCTGTAATACACTAGTAATCTGAGCATGCCTCGTGGAAGCATGATTTTGACTGTCTTTTAAATCTGAGGTCTTAAATGTCTAAGCTGGTTATGCTGTTTTGGAGCAGCTGAAAGCAGACTGGGACAAATCACACCTTTAATAAGGTGTGAAGCATTGGGGGCTGTCAGTAAATTATTCTAGTGTGCGACTCACAAACTCAAAAAAAAAAAGACCCAAACTGAAATTGAACCACAACTCCCCTTGGGTAACTCAGTAAATATCTTTCCTTCTCATTCTTAATTCTAATCTGAAATTTTGCTAAAAAAGTCATGTAAACTTTCAGAAGCCTCTTGCCTTAAGTAATTTAAAAAACAACTCAATTTCTTCTTTCTGAAGAAATGACTATCACATTATGTTTATATGTCATATCTGAATTGAAATTTTATTTGCTGGCCCTCTGCACATATAATACATAAAGAGGGCAACACAGCATGACAAATGTGTTAAGGAAAAAAGGACAATGCTGTGCTGCTTAGCATATACCCTAATCCCATTTGTTTTCTTTTCCTTAATCATTTTTTTCCTTGTCTTTCTTCCATTAGCTTCCAGTGCTCCAGTCTGTTATTTCTTACATGTGACTTGAGTTATTGTACTGACAAGGGAATGCTTTGCCACTTTAAGAAAACCCAATGCTAGAAAAGACCTTCTTTTATTTCCATTTGGATGTACTTATCATTCAATAATTAGCCACCCCTCCAGACAAGGACTTCAAAATGGGAGTTATGATTTGCCAGGACATTTCACAGAGCCAGCCATTAGTGTTCACCCAGCTGAAAACGACAAGACTAAAAATAATCCAATTAAGTAACAACAGTATATCTTGATTCAGTGCTGAACAGATGGCAAAGGATCCTCCACTCATCATTAATTAATGTTCATTTAGCGCCCACAGAGAACGACTCTGGGTTATTGTTTCCTGAAGACAGAGACGGAACTTCCCTTGCATGGCAAGATTGCATGATGTTATTGGTGAAAGCCACCTGATAGGATCTAGAATACTTTTATGGAATAAATCACCCTTGGAGATGGGATCAGAAAGGGCTTCAACAGACTTTATGACCTTGAGAGAGGATTTCAAAACTCAAGAGTCTAGGAACTACGAGTTCTCTTATTTTAGAAGAACTTAAAATTGTAGAAGGATCTCCCTCCTGTCTCTACAACATGCCAGCAAATCTATTGGGTGTTTATCTCTTCTGGGTATTTTTTCCTTTTCAGTTTTTATTTATTTCTGGCTGTTGCTGCACAGGCTTTTCTCTAGTTGTGATGCACACACTTCACATTGTGCAGACCACACAATGTGTGGCTTCTCTTGTTATGCAGTGTGAGCTGTAGGTGTAGTTGCGGCTGGTGGGCTCTAGGGCACAGGCTCAATAGTCGTGGTGCATGGGCTTAGTTGCTCTGAGGCATGTGAAATCTTTCCAGACCAGGTCAAACCCATGTCTCCTGCATCGACAGGCAGATTCTCATCCACTGAACCACCAGGGAAGCCCTTCTCGTTATTCCAGTTTTCCTTTTGGTCATGTGCTTTGCACAATAGTAAAATAGATTGGGAGTTGGATACTTGGGCATGTGTCTCGCTGGCCCTCTGCACATATAATACATAAAGAGGGCAACACAGCATGACAAATGTGTTAAGGAAAAAAGGACAATGCTGTGCTGCTTAGCATATACCCTAATCCCATTTGTTTTCTTTTCCTTAATCATTTTTTTCCTTGTCTTTCTTCCATTAGCTTCCAGTGCTCCAGTCTGTTATTTCTTACATGTGACTTGAGTTATTGTACTGACAAGGGAATGCTTTGCCACTTTAAGAAAACCCAATGCTAGAAAAGACCTTCTTTTATTTCCATTTGGATGTACTTATCATTCAATAATTAGCCACCCCTCCAGACAAGGACTTCAAAATGGGAGTTATGATTTGCCAGGACATTTCACAGAGCCAGCCATTAGTGTTCACCCAGCTGAAAACGACAAGACTAAAAATAATCCAATTAAGTAACAACAGTATATCTTGATTCAGTGCTGAACAGATGGCAAAGGATCCTCCACTCATCATTAATTAATGTTCATTTAGCGCCCACAGAGAACGACTCTGGGTTATTGTTTCCTGAAGACAGAGACGGAACTTCCCTTGCATGGCAAGATTGCATGATGTTATTGGTGAAAGCCACCTGATAGGATCTAGAATACTTTTATGGAATAAATCACCCTTGGAGATGGGATCAGAAAGGGCTTCAACAGACTTTATGACCTTGAGAGAGGATTTCAAAACTCAAGAGTCTAGGAACTACGAGTTCTCTTATTTTAGAAGAACTTAAAATTGTAGAAGGATCTCCCTCCTGTCTCTACAACATGCCAGCAAATCTATTGGGTGTTTATCTCTTCTGGGTATTTTTTCCTTTTCAGTTTTTATTTATTTCTGGCTGTTGCTGCACAGGCTTTTCTCTAGTTGTGATGCACACACTTCACATTGTGCAGACCACACAATGTGTGGCTTCTCTTGTTATGCAGTGTGAGCTGTAGGTGTAGTTGCGGCTGGTGGGCTCTAGGGCACAGGCTCAATAGTCGTGGTGCATGGGCTTAGTTGCTCTGAGGCATGTGAAATCTTTCCAGACCAGGTCAAACCCATGTCTCCTGCATCGACAGGCAGATTCTCATCCACTGAACCACCAGGGAAGCCCTTCTCGTTATTCCAGTTTTCCTTTTTGGTCATGTGCTTTGCACAATAGTAAAATAGATTGGGAGTTGGATACTTGGGCTTTGGAGTCCGTCATGTGAGATTAAATGCTGGTTCCAGCACTCTGTGGCTGTGTGACCCTGACGAGCAAGGCGCTTGACCTCTCCTCAGGTCACCTCACTTGTGAGAATGGTTTGATGTGAGTGTCTGCCACGCAGCGCGCAGTGAGGATTGGTGAGAAGGTGTCAAGGATCTAAATAGAATCTTGCATAGGAAGCAATTGTATTGGTCACCATGGCAATGGCTGATCTTCCCTGGTGGCTGCATGGTAAAACATCTGCCTGCCAGTGCCGAAGAGGCGGGTTCAGTCCTTGGGTTGAGAAGATCCCCTGGAGAAGGAAATGGCAACCTACTCCAATATTCTTGCCTGGGAAATCCCATGGACAGAGGAGCCTGGTGGGCTACAGTCCGTGGGGTCACAAAAGAGTCAGACAGGACTGAGGGACTAAACAGTAACAGCAACAACCGTGGTGTTGGTGATGGCTTTTGTTCAATAACTCCATGGAGCTACCAAGGAGAAAATAAACGACATCTCTAAAATACGACACAAGGATCAAGAACTAAAAAATTCTGAAATTCATGGCTGAGGGTTTCACGGATATCAAACTATTTACAAGTTTGAAAAAGGGGTCAGTGAAAATGATCTTGCTTCACATTGCCACAGAACAATTCTAACATTGATTTGTTTTGTGATTTTCATTAATATCCTTATAACTAACTAGGTATCAAACATTTTTATGTCTGTGAATGTTATCCTATGGTATTTTGTGTAAGTCTGGTTCATCTCTGCTGCATTTACAAGTAAATGAAGAAAGGCAATAGGAAATACCTTTCAAAGTATTGAAAAGGGATAGTAATAAATGTGTTTGCTATGTTTCTTTCTGATAGAATAATCCTAAATTCAGCATGGAGCAATTACTTTCAGTCACGCAGCATTTCAAATGAGTTAAAAAAAAAAATTTCGGAATTCCTCAGGAAATGACAGACAGTACGAGATGTGATTTGTATCAACTGAAAATATAAAGGAGTTTATAATAAATGATCTTGGGTCAAACCATGTCTCCTGCATCGACAGGCAGATTCTCATCCACTGAACCACCAGGAAGCCCTTCTCGTTATTCCAGTTTTCCTTTTTGGTCATGTGCTTTGCACAATAGTAAAATAGATTGGGAGTTGGATACTTGGGCTTTGGAGTCCGTCATGTGAGATTAAATGCTGGTTCCAGCACTCTGTGGCTGTGTGACCCTGACGAGCAAGGCGCTTGACCTCTCCTCAGGTCACCTCACTTGTGAGAATGGTTTGATGTGAGTGTCTGCCACGCAGCGCGCAGTGAGGATTGGTGAGAAGGTGTCAAGGATCTAAATAGAATCTTGCATAGGAAGCAATTGTATTGGTCACCATGGCAATGGCTGATCTTCCCTGGTGGCTGCATGGTAAAACATCTGCCTGCCAGTGCCGAAGAGGCGGGTTCAGTCCTTGGGTTGAGAAGATCCCCTGGAGAAGGAAATGGCAACCTACTCCAATATTCTTGCCTGGAGAATCCCATGGACAGAGGAGCCTGGTGGGCTACAGTCCGTGGGGTCACAAAAGAGTCAGACAGGACTGAGGGACTAAACAGTAACAGCAACAACCGTGGTGTTGGTGATGGCTTTTGTTCAATAACTCCATGGAGCTACCAAGGAGAAAATAAACGACATCTCTAAAATACGACACAAGGATCAAGAACTAAAAAATTCTGAAATTCATGGCTGAGGGTTTCACGGATATCAAACTATTTACAAGTTTGAAAAGAGTGTCAGTGAAAATGATCTTGCTTCACATTGCCACAGAACAATTCTAACATTGATTTGTTTTGTGATTTTCATTAATATCCTTATAACTAACTAGGTATCAAACATTTTTATGTCTGTGAATGTTATCCTATGGTATTTTGTGTAAGTCTGGTTCATCTCTGCTGCATTTACAAGTAAATGAAGAAAGGCAATAGGAAATACCTTTCAAAGTATTGAAAAGGGATAGTAATAAATGTGTTTGCTATGTTTCTTTCTGATAGAATAATCCTAAATTCAGCATGGAGCAATTACTTTCAGTCACGCAGCATTTCAAATGAGTTAAAAAAAAAAATTTCGGAATTCCTCAGGAAATGACAGACAGTACACGAGATGTGATTTGTATCAACTGAAAATATAAAGGGAGTTTAAATAAAAATGTTATAGCCTGATCCAAGATGACCTCACTCACAAAAGTAAGATAATTTTCACTGTGATTTAATCAGATGCCAATATTTAAGGCTTGATATGCTTATATAGGGCAGTGAGTGCAGCGTGGGGGTCAATGATACAGATGACAGCTCTCACGTCTTCACATTCAGACCTTCCCTTGGATGACGGAAAGGCACGGAAGACTCTCATTTGACCCCCTAATTATGTCAAATCTCTTATCAGATGCTCTCATATCTGTACTTACTTTAAAATTTTACTTTTTAATATAATTATTTGCTTAATACCTGATTGTGTCCTTGGATGACAGCAGAAATAATGACCATTTTTACTCAGGACTGTGACTCACATATGAATCAGAACAAGGGAAGAAAAGAAAAGAAAAAAAAAGGAAGGCAAGCAGAAAGAAAAGAACAAGAAAACTCCAGTCTACTGCTAAAGCTTCAAAGGCTGTTAGTCCCCTTAGCTGTATCATTTGATGTTTCTTTGTAGGCTGCACTAATATTTCCAAACAAAATTGCTTTTAAAATTTAACACCAAGAGCAATTTCCATCTCAAAATTGTGCCAGTTATTGAAAATGTCTTTGGTGGTGTTACAAATAGTCTTGAAGCTCCCCAAAATGTGCCAGGCATTAGTAATGGGTGTCTGTGACTGTCTCCTAAAATTGTTTATCTAGTTATCTCTAAACAAAGACAAAGAAAAAAAAGCCTGGAGAAGTAATCATCATGCTGTGTGCAAAATAAGTGCAGCAAATAGCTCAATAAAATAATATTTTTTAAAAGAGTCTTTTTTTGTTTTGTTTTGTTTAATGTCCCAGAACCTTCCAACTGAAAATTAAAGTTGGTTAAAATTACTTCAGGACCAAACCAAGATGCACAAAAAAGAAAATAGGGTGCCTTTACATTCTAAACTATAAAGTGTGCTTAGGAATGAAAATCTCCTTCTGGTCGAGGGTGAAACGGGATCCTCCCAAGGGTGATCTCAAGTGGAAGGCTTACCCAGGTCTGTTGCAAACAAATCTACTTGCCAGTGCACAGCGTATCCAAAAGGCATCTCCTGTGGAAGTTTTCTTCTAAATCTTGGGATCTCTGATATCTGGCCAATTTCCCCACTTCTCTTAAAAATGTACCCCTCTGCTCCTGGACGCCAGGAGGTCAGCCCGTTGTACTGCTGTCTGTCCTGCTTCCAAGGTCCTACGGGTACCTCCTTCAGCTGGGGCTCTCACACTCTGAGTGGAGAGCTCTTTACAAATCAGAGTCCATGTATTTACCCACTAGGGAGTTTATTTTGGTAATTCTTGAGCGTGGGGTGTGGGATAGGGGGTCAGGGTCCAGGAATTTGTCCTCGTTTTAACAGATGACTTTCTCCAGGAGAACTTAACATGGAAAACACAGCATCTAGGCCCATAGCTGTTGAGAGAAGTTATCTATACAAAGAATTTGTTTGTCCTATTTGTCAGTAGAGACTTACACTATTCAGTATACTGTTTCTCTTCAATTTAAAACATTCCTATTTCACCTGTATTTTCTTTCCTTCTCTCTTGTATTTGCTAGAATCCTGTCTCCCTTCCCCCTCTAAATCTCTGATATTTTAACTTAACTAAGCAAACTGATCACCATGGTTCTTCTGATTCTGTTCAGCACATTTTTATATGTGTTCCATCTTGACATCGCTTCTCTTTCTAGTAGCTCTTGACCATCAGTGTATTTCCCTTTTTCTTCAACTAATTTATCTCTAGGACCACTGTTCCTCATTGTCTGAAAGCCCTAATTCTACAGTGTTTCTATTCTTCAGGATGTTGTTTTACCTTGTATCTGTATCTTCTTGCTTTAAACATGTTTTAACTTTCTGGTTAAGAAGAGCATTGTTGGGCTTCCCTGGTGGCTCAGTGGGTAAGAACACTGCCTTGCACTGCAAGGGGCGCCGGTTCAATCCCTGGCCTGGAAGGATCTCACGTACCGCGGCGCAGCTGGACTGATATGTCCAACTACCGAGCTGGAGCTCTGGAGCATGTGTGCCCAGAGCCAGTGCTCTGCAGTGACAGAGGCCACTGTTATGGAAGGCCAGCAGAGGCCAAAGAACAAAGATGGATGAAAATGAATCAATGAAAGACAAAAAAAAGTGGCAAAAAAAAAAAAAAAAGAGCATTGTTAACTGCGTATCACTTTTGGTTGAGGGTTGGCTAAGGAAGTATGATTATTAAGTCTGATATAGATGCATATTTCATTGTTTTTGCTAATAGTCCTTCTAGAATTGTGCTTCTTAGATCTGGATATGATGTTTTATCTGTTATGCTTCAGTCAGAAGACAGAAACCTCAGGGTCTTTCAACAGAGGAAGTTTAATGTCAGGGAACTTGTTTCTGGGTAATGGAAGATCTGAGGAGTTAAAGAAGGGTGGCTGGTACACTCTAAAGGTTAGCAGCAGCAGGAATATGTGCTCACTCATGAGGCAGGAGAGAATGGGAGGCAGAAACATTACCCGAACCTAGAAACCAGGATCGCACAGGGAAGGAGAGCCGTTGCAGGCTCAGGGTGGAGTCACAGGGAAGACCCAGCATGCTCTTCTGCATGAGGCAGCGCCAGACAGGAAGGGCTACCCTGGCTCCCACTGCCCTGACATCTTTCCTCTTGTCCTCTGGTCCCTTGACAGTGCCTCTCACTGGATGAACCTTTGTGAAATCCAGGTGATAAGGGAGACCTGGAAATGCAGTTTTGAGAAAAAGAGGGAAGTGGATCTGAAAGCAGAGAAGACATGGTGGGCACAGTTTCTGTACAAAAATAGTCTCATAATGCATGAAGTCACTCCTTCCTGTGCAAGCAATAGTTACTCTCTAAATCAAGGTACCTGATGATATGCCATTATGTGGGAAAGGAGAGACTAGAGAATAATAAAATGGAAAGGGGACTGAGAAGAAGCTAGAGGATAAAAATCTATATGTAAATTATGACTCACTCCTTTGTTCTACCCAACAAAGATCTATATATCCCTCTTCTCTGTCTTATAGCTGCTATTTCTTCTTGTCTGTGCCCTCTTAGCATCCTGCAGTAAGAGGAATAGGATTAGGAGTTGTGAGAAGGGAAAGCA
This sequence comes from Tragulus kanchil, assembly GCA_022376925.1. Lineage (NCBI taxonomy): Eukaryota > Metazoa > Chordata > Mammalia > Artiodactyla > Tragulidae > Tragulus > Tragulus kanchil. The sequence continues at coordinate 155,080,494 of JAIOJX010000004.1, forward strand.
TGGCAATGGCTAGAGTTTTTAACTTCTGGAGGTGAATGTGCGGCAAAGCAGGAAATAGCACACGCCTCTCATGGGAAACTGAGGCAGAAAGTGAGTGCTCGTGTCTTTTTCTCCCACCCAGTTTCCTTGCCACAAGACCATAAAAAGGGAGCTAAGTGTCTGAATCCCAGTGACTCACAGAAGCCTGAATGGTTCCCTAAAGACGTTTATGTTGGAACCTACAAATAGCATCAAAGGGCACATGGGACCAGATACATTTGGATAATGCAGACCCCAGAAAGGGTTTTGACAAGCTGTCATGCATACAGCAATTGTGTTTTACGCGGTTCACTCTTTTGGGCCTAACGTAATGAGGCAGGACCGGTGTTGAATGCCGGTGTCTCATCATCTTTTCTACTGTCTTTCTATCTTCAGCTCATTTCAATTTGGCATTGGTCAGTCGCATCCCCAAAATCCCTCTCAGCCTGACCTGCTGTCTAATCCAATGGCAACTTTTCTCTTTGAAATTTCCTAACACTTAATGCAAGATAATGTTTGACTTTTTCTCCTAATTTTGGACCACTTTTTCTTGTTTCTTTTCCATAGTATCCTTTTCATCCTAAATAGCCGTGGTCCCCAACACCACAAAACTGGGCTTCATGTCTCCTTATAATCTAGCTCCCTCTTTTCCTGATAGTTGCTCCCTGGACCTCCCCATGCCTGCATTTACCTGCCACTCACGTCTTCTTCAGACTGGATAGGTCTTTTCAACTTTGGGCTTAATTTTCCATCTGTGTACAGATCATCTCCACCTGAATATTTTTACCTCAAATTCATCAAGTCCCAAACCAAACCAATTACTTTCCCTTCTGAAACCAATTCCTATCTCAGTGCAGAGCAACTTGTTAACTAGAAAGTCTACTGGTACCTTTGACCTCCTTCAAGTCAACTTAGCAACTGTCATCTATGCTTCTGAAACATGAAACAGACTACTCTCATGATGCTTTCTTCAGTGAATTCTTGTTTGTCTCTTCATTGATTGTGACTGTGAGTTCACCCCAAACAGAATATTTTATTCATCTCTGAACCCTCAGGGTTCAACTGACTCCTGATTTTAATCATATTTTTCCTTCTCAAGTGAATTTTCCCTTTCAAGAGCTACTTTTGCTTGTTTTATTGATTCTTTAGAGAGTTTTTAACTTCTGGAGGTGAATGTGCGGCAAAGCAGGAAATAGCACACGCCTCTCATGGGAAACTGAGGCAGAAAGTGAGTGCTCGTGTCTTTTTCTCCCACCCAGTTTCCTTGCCACAAGACCATAAAAAGGGAGCTAAGTGTCTGAATCCCAGTGACTCACAGAAGCCTGAATGGTTCCCTAAAGACGTTTATGTTGGAACCTACAAATAGCATCAAAGGGCACATGGGACCAGATACATTTGGATAATGCAGACCCCAGAAAGGGTTTTGACAAGCTGTCATGCATACAGCAGTTGTGTTTTACGCGGTTCACTCTTTTGGGCCTAACGTAATGAGGCAGGACCGGTGTTGAATGCCGGTGTCTCATCATCTTTTCTACTGTCTTTCTATCTTCAGCTCATTTCAATTTGGCATTGGTCAGTCGCATCCCCAAAATCCCTCTCAGCCTGACCTGCTGTCTAATCCAATGGCAACTTTTCTCTTTGAAATTTCCTAACACTTAATGCAAGATAATGTTTGACTTTTTCTCCTAATTTTGGACCACTTTTTCTTGTTTCTTTTCCATAGTATCCTTTTCATCCTAAATAGCCGTGGTCCCCAACACCACAAAACTGGGCTTCATGTCTCCTTATAATCTAGCTCCCTCTTTTCCTGATAGTTGCTCCCTGGACCTCCCCATGCCTGCATTTACCTGCCACTCACGTCTTCTTCAGACTGGATAGGTCTTTTCAACTTTGGGCTTAATTTTCCATCTGTGTACAGATCATCTCCACCTGAATATTTTTACCTCAAATTCATCAAGTCCCAAACCAAACCAATTACTTTCCCTTCTGAAACCAATTCCTATCTCAGTGCAGAGCAACTTGTTAACTAGAAAGTCTACTGGTACCTTTGACCTCCTTCAAGTCAACTTAGCAACTGTCATCTATGCTTCTGAAACATGAAACAGACTACTCTCATGATGCTTTCTTCAGTGAATTCTTGTTTGTCTCTTCATTGATTGTGACTGTGAGTTCACCCCAAACAGAATATTTTATTCATCTCTGAACCCTCAGGGTTCAACTGACTCCTGATTTTAATCATATTTTTCCTTCTCAAGTATCCTGATCACCCTCCAAAAGGAATTGTTCAAACTGTACAAAGAGCTACTTGCTTGGAGAATTCGTGTTATCTTTCATTTTTTAGCTGTGTTTAGAGGACATGTTTATATTTGCTAATTCATTTTAGAGAGTTTGGACATAGTTATTTTGTTTCTAGCTGCCTGAGGATATGAGTTCCAGCCACTTGAGAAATGTGCAGGTTTTGAGCCACAAGAAATCAATTTGTCTAGACCACGAAGCTCATTGTAATGGGAATTTTACTTGTCACCTATTATTTATTTTTATAATGCGGTTGAAGAGGATAAGTAATAAGCATTGACAAATATTTGGATAGTCATCCTAGAGTTTCATAGGCTTTGATTTTAGCCGTATCACATTTTTTTCTAGAATAACATTTTTGTTATCACTATTTGGAAGGCTTGAAGGAGGGTAGCTCATTATAAAAAAAGTGAAGGATATTTCCTTAATTTAAGATATATGAGCTTGTATACATCTCAGTATTTCCTAAGGACCTAACACACTTAATTTGAACTTGCTCTTACTTATATTTTAAATCTAGGTCATGGATGAATGAAATAATTGAAAAATCAAGTTTAGATGAAGCTTCTTCCATTCAGCCTTAACCTTGGTGTCTAAAAAACAGAATCTGAGGCAAAGATTTAAAGGGCTAGTGTATTACTTGGGAGATGCCCCTCTATAGCAGTAAGAGTGAGGAAAGTGTAGGCAAAAGCATGCAAGGGTGCTTCATGAAACCAGTCAGTCCATTGCAAAGAGCTGGGAAAAGACCCACTACTGGGCCCCCCAGGTGCATCCTCCTTGCACAGGGAAAGACACAGAAGTCTGTGTTAGCAGAGAAGCCCATGGCAGGCTGGGGCTTTGACTCCTTCCTGTTTCCTGTTGACCATCACTTAAAGTTCACTCCACAATGAGCTAACTTCCCTATGTTTTGTTCTCTGTTGTTTAGTTGATTGTGACTGTGAGTTCACCCCAAACAGAATATTTTATTCATCTCTGAACCCTCAGGGTTCAACTGACTCCTGATTTTAATCATATTTTTCCTTCTCAAGTATCCTGATCACCCTCCAAAAGGAATTGTTCAAACTGTACAAAGAGCTACTTGCTTGGAGAATTCGTGTTATCTTTCATTTTTTAGCTGTGTTTAGAGGACATGTTTATATTTGCTAATTCATTTTAGAGAGTTTGGACATAGTTATTTTGTTTCTAGCTGCCTGAGGATATGAGTTCCAGCCACTTGAGAAATGTGCAGGTTTTGAGCCACAAGAAATCAATTTGTCTAGACCACGAAGCTCATTGTAATGGGAATTTTACTTGTCACCTATTATTTATTTTTATAATGCGGTTGAAGAGGATAAGTAATAAGCATTGACAAATATTTGGATAGTCATCCTAGAGTTTCATAGGCTTTGATTTTAGCCGTATCACATTTTTTTCTAGAATAACATTTTTGTTATCACTATTTGGAAGGCTTGAAGGAGGGTAGCTCATTATAAAAAAAGTGAAGGATATTTCCTTAATTTAAGATATATGAGCTTGTATACATCTCAGTATTTCCTAAGGACCTAACACACTTAATTTGAACTTGCTCTTACTTATATTTTAAATCTAGGTCATGGATGAATGAAATAATTGAAAAATCAAGTTTAGATGAAGCTTCTTCCATTCAGCCTTAACCTTGGTGTCTAAAAAACAGAATCTGAGGCAAAGATTTAAAGGGCTAGTGTATTACTTGGGAGATGCCCCTCTATAGCAGTAAGAGTGAGGAAAGTGTAGGCAAAAGCATGCAAGGGTGCTTCATGAAACCAGTCAGTCCATTGCAAAGAGCTGGGAAAAGACCCACTACTGGGCCCCCCAGGTGCATCCTCCTTGCACAGGGAAAGACACAGAAGTCTGTGTTAGCAGAGAAGCCCATGGCAGGCTGGGGCTTTGACTCCTTCCTGTTTCCTGTTGACCATCACTTAAAGTTCACTCCACAATGAGCTAACTTCCCTATGTTTTGTTCTCTGTTGTTTAGTTGCTGAGTCGTGTCCAACTCTTTGTGATCCCACGGATTACAGCTATGCCAGGCTTCCCTGTCCTTCACTGTCTTCTGAAGTTTGCTTAAACTCATGTTCATTGACTCAGTGGTGCTTTCCAGCCATCTCATCCTCTGTCGCTGCCTTCTTCTGCCCTCAATCTTTCCCAGCATCAGGGTCTCTTCCAATGAGTCAGCTCCTTGTATATATCAGGTGGCCAGAGGATTGGAGCCTCAGCCTTAGCTTCAGTCCTTCCAATGAATATTCAGTGTTGATTTCCTTGTACTTTGTGTGTGTTAGTCACTCAGTCAATCATGTCTGACTCTTTGCAACCCCATGGACTGTAGTCCACCAGACTCTTATCTTTACAGAATTTTCCAGGCAAGAGTACTGGAATGGATAGCCATTCCCTTCTCTAGGGGATCTTCCTGACCCAGGGATTGAACCTGGGTCTCTCTGTGCTTTGGGGTTTCATTATTCAGCTCTGTCTATGTTCACTAAGAATGTCAAATTCCATCATCTGGGGTGGCATTGTTTTTGTTTCCCTGGTTCGTACAACCTACATGTCACTCAGCTTTGTTATCTGAATTTTGAAAGCAGAGGCAGGAGCTACCCACTTTCACCACAGCTGGTGGCCAGGCTGGTGGTGGTAACAAAACAGAAAGTACTAGTTGGCTTCAAGAAGGGTCCAGGAGGCAGGAGATGTACACATAACTTGAGAAAGTGCATAATATTTGTGTCTAATAGAGGTGCTGACTCAAAGCTCTCCCTTTCTAAGTTGAGAGAGAAAATGGGAGAAGGCTCCCACATAGAAGTTACATCAATCATGAGCAAGTTGCTGTAAGTCATCAGAGATTTTTAAAAAATTGAGCTGTAATTGACACATAATGTGTTTTCATTGTGCAACATAACTTGCTATGTGTAAATATTGTGATGTAATCATCACTGTAAGTCTAGTTAACATCCACCACCACCTCTGAGGACCTCTGTTAGTTACTTTCAAATATATTGTTTATTAGCTATAAGCACCAATTGCATAGGCTTGACCTGGAAAAAAGCACTGAGAGGTAAAATGGTGTGGATGAATCTATTTGTGGGGCAGGAATAGAGATGCAGATGCAGAGAACAGACTTGTGGGCACAGAGGGGACGGTGGAACAAACTGGGGGAGCAGCGCTGACATGCATGCTACTGATATGCTATGGATATTCTACCACATATGAAATAGAGAGCTAGTGGGAAAATAGGGCACAGGGAGCTCAGCTCTGCTCTGTGATGATGTAGAGGGGTGTGTTGGGGTGGGAAGGAGGGACTCTCAAGAGAGAGGAGATATATGTATATTTATAGCTGATTCATTTTGTTGTACAGCAGAAATGATCACAACATTGCCAAGCAATTATACTCCAATTTTAAAAAAGAGAAAGTGTCCACAATTAAAAAAAATTGGACATTAGACTTGGAGGAGGATAGCTAACCTGGGGTATCCTTTGGCATGAAATGACTCCATGAAACACTCTGTGACTCTTCTGATGAAATTTTCTGGTCTGCTTTCCCTTAGGTACCTTGTTACAGGCTTCTACTATAATAGAAGGAAACTGGCAAAGTTAGGGACCTAACTACAGTTTTCCAGTGATAAAAGTTACGCATGGAGGAGCATTTTTCTAAGAATGTTGACTCTGCTGCTTAGCTGCGATGAAGAGAAATGTGTGTCCTGACCTCAGTTGCATATCTGATATGCTGCTTTTCTTTGATTGGAGAACAGAGTAGAGAGGATGTTTTTTTTTTTTTCAGTGGTTGTATTTGGAATACCATAGCGTCAATACCTCTCGACGTAGTCACATGTAGTCAGCTTCCCATGGTGCGCTCAGGAGCAGGGACTCAGAGCTTTGGCTAGAACCCCTTGTCTAGCTCAGTTCTGCATGTGTGAACATTGAACACTGACCCCAGGTGTGGCTAAGCTGAGTCAAGGAGTTGGCATGGCATGCTTCTGCTGGGGTTACTATCGGATGATCTGAATATAATTTTGAGAGTCTTACCACAGTGCCCAGGTGGATCCACCACCACCTCTGAGGACCTCTGTTAGTTACTTTCAAATATATTGTTTATTAGCTATAAGCACCAATTGCATAGGCTTGACCTAAAAAGATGGTAAAATGGTGTGGATGAATCTATTTGTGGGGCAGGAATAGAGATGCAGATGCAGAGAACAGACTTGTGGGCACAGAGGGGACGGTGGAACAAACTGGGGGAGCAGCGCTGACATGCATGCTACTGATATGCTATGGATATTCTACCACATATGAAATAGAGAGCTAGTGGGAAAATAGGGCACAGGGAGCTCAGCTCTGCTCTGTGATGATGTAGAGGGGTGTGTTGGGGTGGGAAGGAGGGACTCTCAAGAGAGAGGAGATATATGTATATTTATAGCTGATTCATTTTGTTGTACAGCAGAAATGATCACAACATTGCCAAGCAATTATACCCCAAATTTTTAAAAAAGAGAAAGTGTCCACAATTAAAAAAAATTGGACATTAGACTTGGAGGAGGATAGCTAACCTGGGGTATCCTTTGGCATGAAATGACTCCATGAAACACTCTGTGACTCTTCTGATGAAATTTTCTGGTCTGCTTTCCCTTAGGTACCTTGTTACAGGCTTCTACTATAATAGAAGGAAACTGGCAAAGTTAGGGACCTAACTACAGTTTTCCAGTGATAAAAGTTACGCATGGAGGAGCATTTTTCTAAGAATGTTGACTCTGCTGCTTAGCTGCGATGAAGAGAAATGTGTGTCCTGACCTCAGTTGCATATCTGATATGCTGCTTTTCTTTGATTGGAGAACAGAGTAGAGAGGATGTTTTTTTTTTTTTCAGTGGTTGTATTTGGAATACCATAGCGTCAATACCTCTCGACGTAGTCACATGTAGTCAGCTTCCCATGGTGCGCTCAGGAGCAGGGACTCAGAGCTTTGGCTAGAACCCCTTGTCTAGCTCAGTTCTGCATGTGTGAACATTGAACACTGACCCCAGGTGTGGCTAAGCTGAGTCAAGGAGTTGGCATGGCATGCTTCTGCTGGGGTTACTATCGGATGATCTGAATATAATTTTGAGAGTCTTACCACAGTGCCCAGGTGGATTTTCCCTCTTAACTTCATTCATTAAATCCCCAAAGTGGATTTCCTGGTAGCTCAACCGGTAAAAAATCTGCCTGCCAATGCAGGAGACCTGATTTCAATCCTTAGGTCAGGAAGATTCCCTAGAGAAGAGAATGGCAACCAACTCCAGTATTCTTGCCTGGGAAAGCCTATAGACAGAGGAATCTAGAGGGCTACAGTCCATGGGGTTGCAAAGAGTCAGACATGTTTTAGTGACTAAAAACAACAATAACACTATAATAATCCTCTTCTAATAGCGTTTCTCTTCAAGTTTTCCTCTCTGAATTGTACTTCTGTTTTTTGACTGGCAGAAGTGGTACTCAGTCCTGAGTCTACCATTAGGCTGGAGACCTTCATTTTGCCAGGTAGCATACTTCCTTCAGCTGGCTACTCTTGGTTAGTTCTGCACTATAGCTGCCTATCAACAGTTGCTTTTGGAAATGTCCTGTGTGAAATTCCAGTAGATCATTTGTGGACCAGAGTGATTGTCTGGAGTTGGTAGACGACATCCTCTGGCATTTCAGAATACTTAGAAGCAGTCAATAAATGAGAGCTCTTTTTACTTCCCTGCTTTGTAAAAGCCTCCTCACTTGTGGGCTAACCATATATTTTGAAATCTGAGATGTACATCTTATCATTTTTGGAAGTCAATAGAGAGTAATATCCTCCCAATATCTGGCTGATAAAGGAGACAACTTGATACAACAGCTTTCTTACATTTCTTCCTGAAACACTAGACTAACTCTATAAATTTTTATCCAGCTTGAGAGAAATCAATGAACCCTACCACCAGAAATTCACATTTCACCCAACAATGTGAAGAGACAGATATTAATAAATAAAAGTCTATTCAATTCTGCAAGTGATTGACAAGCTCTTCTTGAAATAAACATAAAGATAGGATAACTTTGATGATTTAAAGCTCGTTAGAATGCTCAGTCCAGGTTAGCTCATTCTTATATTATGGAGATTTCAGTTTGCTCTCTAGTGAATAGCTGATGTTTTACCATACCTTTAACTTTTGAAAAAGACTAAGTGGTTCCATTATATTGGACATTTCCCTAATATTAGTCTACCTTTTGTCAAATTCTTTGCAAAGTTGTACGAGGGAAATGAAGATTTTCTATCTGCCTTATAGGGGTTATATGCCAGTGTGGGAGAGAAGCAAGTGGATGATATAAAGAAGACTTGTGTCATTATTTGATCATGTTAGTTGGCGTCTTTTTAGGTTCCATATATAAATGATATCATGCAGTATGTGTTTTTCTTGATCTGACTCATTTCACTTCTCATAATGCCCTCAAGTTTCACCCACGTCGCAAATAACAGATACCCTTCTTTGCAATGGCTGAAGGATCGTCTTTTGTCTATCTCAGATCTTTATTCATTCATCTTTTTGGACCCAGCCTGTTTCTGTATCCTGGTTATTGTGAATAATGCTGCAATACGCATGTAGTGGGGATATCTATTTGAGATCCTGCTTTCATTTCTTTTCCATATACAGGCAGAAGTGGGATTGATAAAACATGCATTGCTCTATGTTTAGATATAAAAAGATTTTCCACTGATTGTTACTCAACCGGGCTAATGTCACTCAGTAAGACAATGTCTTCATGGAGGCTGAATACTCTCAGAACTATATCATAAGATAATGCCAGTACATAATTCATCATTTTCTATTGAAACCATGCATTCTAAAGTTTATCTAGATTCTCTATGTAGGAAGCCCCCTTTTAGTTCAATTTCTTTCCCTAGTCATGTAAAATACCCTCATGCTTTCACAAGCAGACTTCACTATGGAGTTTTGTTATCTGTTCCGTTTTACTTGCTTTGCTTATCCCTATGGAAATAAACTGTCCATGGGGGATTACTCAGGATCTTCTGTCTGAACACTGTATTCAAAGCTTAGTTTGGCTTACATTGGTGGTTTCCAGTTCACCTTTTTTATGGTTCCTTTGTGTCTATTTTTGGTTTTATTGTCAGTTCCCCACATCTGCATTTCTTGCTTTTTTTGGGGGGTGGGGTGGGGTTCTTGAATGCATGGTAACATGCCTGCTGTTCATTTCTACTACAAAAACAAGTCCTGAGGATTTCCTCTCCTCCCCCAAAAGTTATTTTTATTAGGTACTACACTGAAATTCATAAAGGGTAAAAATAACTAATGAAGCAAAACTGTAAATTTTTCCAAAGATAAAGGATTTGTAGCAGCATCCTTGAGCTGGTTCATGAACTGGTACTGCCCAGCAAGGAGTGGTTAAATCCACGGACGACTGTATGCGTTATGAAGCCAGGCTCCCAGATGGGAATCAAAACCAGTTAGTACTTTCAGGGATAACATGAAATTATAATTGGAAAAGGACAACAATATAATGAGTTTTTAATTCCTAAAATGGTTGCTGGAAATCACTGAACACAAATGGCTAGGGGCTGTGATCTTTTCAGATATTTTTTGTGTGGAAATAATTATTGGGAGATTAAGACACTTTTGAGTGTTGATGGTGGTGCCTCTGAGTGCCTAGGGCTATGGATGTTCTTTGCTTTCTTCTTGTTGATCTAGATAGTCTGTGATGAGAATGCATTACTTTTATGGTAAGAGAAAGTAACATTTTAAGTTACAAAATAAAACCAGTTGGAAAGTTTAGTTTAAAATATAACCTTTGGGCTTCTCTGGTGGCTCAGTCATGAAGATTCCGCCTGCCAGTGCAGAAGACAGGGGTTTAATCCGTGGTCTGCGAAGATCCCGCACGCTGCTGAGAAACTTAGCTTGTCCGCCACAGCTATTGAGCCTGTGCTCTAGAGCCTGGGAGCCTCAACTACTGAAGCCTGAGCACCCTAGAGCCCAAGCTCCACAAGAAGAGAAGTTGCTGCAGTGAGAAGCCCATGCACCGCAATGAACAGTAGCCCCCACTCGCTGCAAACTGGAGGAAAATTTCTTTTCCTAAAACATTTGTTTATACTAATACATTTATCTGTCCTTTCATGTGGCTTATTATAATGATAATTATGGTGTTTCTCATACAAATGTTACAGAGAAGGAATAAAAAATGATTAGAGTAGTAAATACTGTTCTGAAAATGGCATGAAGCATTAGAGAACTTCTCTGTGATGCCCTAAAAATGTACCAATATATGTAAAACAAGTTTTGAATATACATAAAGCCATCATTTTGAACTATTCACTTGACCTATTTAATTTTTTATAGCTCCTTTTTATCAAATTAAATGCTATAAGTAGAGCTTGTTTTAATTTTTCTTGGTTCCAGGTACTAGAAGCCCATTTTTAAATCTTTTATTAAAGGAAAAAACAAGCTCTATTAACCACTGGGAATCTCTTTTAATCATGGGTCTTGTGGTTGTGCAGGGTCCTTTCTCTGGTAGAACTTCCTCCAAGTTCTACTTCCTACTTTATGCCTCCCCACCTTCTGGGCGGTCCCCGCCTCTCCCTTTCCCTTTCCTCTTCTCCAGACTCCATGGCTCTGTTTCCACCTTTCCTGTCCTCCTTCCCTTCCCCTTATTTCGTCTTAAAACACATACACACACACACACACACACACACATACACGTGATTTATTTATTTAATCAATTAATTTTGTTTTACTCCTTGGCCCCACCCTACTGCATGCAGGAAGCTTAGTTCCCTGACCAGAGATCAAACCGTTATTGGGAGCATGGAGTATTAATCACTGGCTCACAGAACTCCCTCATCTCTCTTTACTTCTCTCTTTCCACCCTCCCTTTCTCTGCCTGCCTCTGTTGCCTTAACTTTTATTCTCTTCTCCTTTCATTAACAAAAATTAAGTTGGAATTTAAAAACAAAGCAAATGAAAAGAAACTGGTACTAATCAGAGACTTTTCCTGTTCCCCAGGGATTAGAGGAAAGATTGATTCAGTGACATCTTAGGGGAAATTCTTAACCATTTGCCTCCCTGTAAAGAGACTAACTACTCCCGAATAGGCTCGTTTTTACGTTTTGTCTTATTTCATCAAATTGTGAGCTAATTGAACCATTATGTCAAAAAGTCAATATATGGCTTTAATTGTACTTAATTATGTGTTAAGGATGAATGAACTTTCCTGTCCTATAAGTGAAAAATGTTGTGGCTTTATAGTTTACATAACATAATGAGATAAATGCCAGGGTGATAGGTTAATACAGGTTCATTATTATCGGTGAGGCTTGCTCAATGGCATGAAGCATTAGAGAACTTCTCTGTGATGCCCTAAAAATGTACCAATATATGTAAAACAAGTTTTGAATATACATAAAGCCATCATTTTGAACTATTCACTTGACCTATTTAATTTTTTATAGCTCCTTTTTATCAAATTAAATGCTATAAGTAGAGCTTGTTTTAATTTTTCTTGGTTCCAGGTACTAGAAGCCCATTTTTAAATCTTTTATTAAAGGAAAAAACAAGCTCTATTAACCACTGGGAATCTCTTTTAATCATGGGTCTTGTGGTTGTGCAGGGTCCTTTCTCTGGTAGAACTTCCTCCAAGTTCTACTTCCTACTTTATGCCTCCCCACCTTCTGGGCGGTCCCCGCCTCTCCCTTTCCCTTTCCTCTTCTCCAGACTCCATGGCTCTGTTTCCACCTTTCCTGTCCTCCTTCCCTTCCCCTTATTTCGTCTTAAAACACATACACACACACACACACACACACACATACACGTGATTTATTTATTTAATCAATTAATTTTGTTTTACTCCTTGGCCCCACCCTACTGCATGCAGGAAGCTTAGTTCCCTGACCAGAGATCAAACCGTTATTGGGAGCATGGAGTATTAATCACTGGCTCACAGAACTCCCTCATCTCTCTTTACTTCTCTCTTTCCACCCTCCCTTTCTCTGCCTGCCTCTGTTGCCTTAACTTTTATTCTCTTCTCCTTTCATTAACAAAAATTAAGTTGGAATTTAAAAACAAAGCAAATGAAAAGAAACTGGTACTAATCAGAGACTTTTCCTGTTCCCCAGGGATTAGAGGAAAGATTGATTCAGTGACATCTTAGGGGAAATTCTTAACCATTTGCCTCCCTGTAAAGAGACTAACTACTCCCGAATAGGCTCGTTTTTACGTTTTGTCTTATTTCATCAAATTGTGAGCTAATTGAACCATTATGTCAAAAAGTCAATATATGGCTTTAATTGTACTTAATTATGTGTTAAGGATGAATGAACTTTCCTGTCCTATAAGTGAAAAATGTTGTGGCTTTATAGTTTACATAACATAATGAGATAAATGCCAGGGTGATAGGTTAATACAGGTTCATTATTATCGGTGAGGCTTGCTCTGGTTTATTTGATTTAATCCAGAAAGAAGCTTAAAACAATGGAATTTTCATGATATTTCTTATTTTTTGGTTTCATCAGATTTGTTTTGGAGAGCGAAAACCTTGCAAATATAGTTAAAGACTCCTTTGTACCTTTTCACAATTCCATTCTTCTTTCTACCCCCAGATTGACTGCACTAAAGAAATTCTGTCTCATTTCTTTCATCAAAGAGTGCCTTCAATTAGTCTAGGTTAACCGTGGGCCAGGGCCCCAAGAAAAGGGAACTAAATTGGTTAGGTATAGGGGAAAGTGCGGGACACTGTTCTGCCTCTGTTAATTTTCCCAGAACTACAGAGGATGCCTACAAATTACTAAGGAGGAAACTGTTCCTGTATTTCGCCCATTATGCCTCATAGCCCTGAGCATTTTGTCACCATTATAAGTTTACACCTTCTGCACCATCTGTCAGGGTAAGAAGTCTTTTTCCTAACTGCTCTGCACACCCTTTAATCTGGCCCTAGCTCATGTCCCTCCGGCACATTTCCCAAACTCTTCCATTGTGATCTCTTGCACAGCCTCTTTCTGAAATGCTTCCTTCATCCTTTTCCTCCTTACTGGAAGCTGCCTCTCCTCCAAGCATAGGCTCTGAAGAGAAGGCTGTGCTTTCTCTGGGCATCTTAGGCCCCTCAGGACCTGGTAGAGGGACCACTGTCCTCCTTGCTTCCCCCTGTGTGAAACACGCATATTTTGACCCACCTGTATGTTTTGGTCTAGCTCTCAGGTGTTTGCTCATCAGAAAATACCAATGTAAATGAGGCAAATATTTCAAAGATTGGAAACATGTAAATGAAGTCTAAAATATGAAAATCTTCTATCAAGTATTATTTTTCACTAAGCACAGTGCACCATGGGTGTGTCATGTTGAGCATAAATGACACTTTGGATCCATTTTTCAGTGCACCTAGGGAAATTATCTTTACAGTAGAATGCATAGTTTGGGATTCTTTGGAATAAAAATGGAAAGATGACATATAGATGGAATCTAACAAGCATCACCTCTGCTCTTTTTCTATACTCAGGTCTTAAGAAAGTAGTATAGTATTAATAATGCAAAACTCAATGGAAATGTAGATAACATTTTAGAATTTCATTGAGTCTCATTACTGAAAATGTAATTTCCCAAAACGTTATCTACTATCACTTGGTTTTTTTTTAAAATTTCTGGGAAATCATGCCAGATGTCAAGTGAAAGAGATGAAGACATGGAATAAATATCCTGAGCTGTGAATGTTAGTTCCGGATCTCTTCTATGCTAGTTGGATTTGTCATTCACTTCTGCTGGATTGATGGTCTCTAAGGGATATTCCAATCCTTTTAATTCATGAAATGACACAACCAGAGTTATTGAACTCCTGTGGGCCAGCCAACTGAGTGTTGTATTTGATGAGGCTGTGCTTGGTATCTTCACTACTGAGAATGTTGGTAGTTTATGGTTATGAGGGTCTTCCCTTTGACTAATCAGCCCCCTACCACTCAATTTTAGTAAATGTCCACCTTACTTTGGCCTTTGCATCTAAAACACATTGAATCTTTGTCCATCTCTATAGAGGCTTACACTGGCACATTTTGTGACAGTAACAGGGAGTCCTCATGGTCCAGTTGATGGCAGCAGTTGTTTGCAGAATCAGAATGGTCCCACAGAGGACAAGTTTGGAGTCCTCAGGCATGTGTTTCAATCCTGGTTTCAGTCTTTTGCCCATGCCACAGAAGGTTTCTTGTAACTGTTAACTGAGAGATCTTTAAAGATGTTAGATAAAGAGTTCCAAAGAAAACTTTCAGATGGAGATGAAAATGTTTAAAAGACTTTCACGGGTCTTTCCTAGAGAAGGAAATGGCAACCACTTCAGTAGCCTCACTGGGGAAGCCCCATGAACAGAGAATCCCTGTGGGCTATGGTCCATGGGGTTGCAAAAGAGTCAGACATGATTTTGTGAGGACACACAAAAAACTGAAACTCCATCCCTGTTAACTACTAATTCCCCACTCCCCACCCCCTGCAATGCATCTACCAATGTATTTCCTGACTATGAATTTGATATTCTAGGTGTCTCATATAGGTGGATTCAAATAGTATTTGTCTGTACCTAATATAAAGTCTGGGCTTACCTGGTAGCTCAAATGGTAAAGAACCTGCCTGCAATACAGGAGATCTGGATTTGAGCCCTGGGTTGGGAAGATCCCCTGGAGAAGGGAATGGCTACCCACTCCAGTATTCTTGAGAATCCCTCAGACAGAGAAGCCCGATAGGCTAATATTCATGTGGTTGCAAAGAGTCAGACATGACTGAGCGATTACCACTTCACTTCACAACAATATAAAGCCTATTTTATAATAAAATGTTGACTATCTCACATAATTGATCAACTGCTGTGTATACACAGGATGTGCGTAAGTGTCCTGATCATTGACCCTTGTGATCACAGGCTGACTGGGAGCTGGAGCTTGCTGTAGTTGCCAGCATCTTGAGGATGTCCTAGTACACATCACTAGTCTGAGAAAAGACCAGAATTCAAAATTTGAGGTATAGTTTCTACTGAATGTGTGTGACTTTCACACCATGGTAAAGTTGAAAAATCTAAGTCAACCATCCTTAAGGCCAGGACCATTCTGGGAAGTTGCATTCCAGATAAGTCAAGGGTGAGATGGTCCCATGGCCCCATTACTCTTAGATGGCAGCACTGAAAACAATTTAGTCACCCATCTGATCCCACGTCCTTATCCCTAAGTTAGGGATAAAGGCACTGTCTCTGAGAAGGATAAGAGTGATGATTACAAAGAGCTTCATTCTTAATATGAGTCTGAGCGATGTTATCTTCCTTCAAATCTTCCTGCTTAATTTCAAATTACTTCATAAAATAATATTTGGATTCAATTACAACCTTCTACAAAGAGGGAGAAATTTAGAATAAAAAGCTTGTTGAGATGCTTCACTTTCATTCTGACGAGAGGGTTTCTTCCCTCATCTTCACGGCCGCCTTGCCTTTCAGTCTCCAACAATGGCAGGCCGGTCCCGTGCCCGTTTTCCCTTTTGTTCTGACAGCCAGCCAGCAAGCGAGGCTGGGGATTTCCATCTCTCCTAAGAGATGGGACTGTGGAACACAGCTCATCTCCTGTGAGAGCCCTTGACAAAACAATGCCTATTTTTAATAGCCACAGAGGCTGTACATTTTCTCAGAGAATTTTCAAGAGCAAGGGAGAGAGAAATTCTGCTCTGGCAGAGTCTCAGAGCCTGTCGCTTTCTCTTCTGCTAGCTGGGGGGTGACAACACACAGTGACAGGAAACAGAGCACCCAAGAGCTATGATTAGATGCCACTCCAGTCCCCATTCTATACCGCGCCTCCAGCCTTTCATGGGGCTCGGACCACAGTAGCTCAAGTGAATATTATTCTTCTGTTAGAGCCTCCTTCATGTTGTTTTCCTTCTTTCTGCTCTTGCTGTGAAAAAGAGGCATGTATGTAGCTCTCTTCTGAGACGACATCTGTGTTGGGTGCAGACATCTGAACAATCGCCACATCAGAATTTTCAGAGGTTACAGAACCATGGTCCATTCTAGTGGGCAGAGGAGACCTCCACCAGTCCTCCGCAGTGATGGAAGGGAATTCTGCCTAAGATGAAATAGGGAATTCAGCTGGTGTTTCTGCCATTGTCACGCTGTACTGTACAAAGTCCTGTCACCTTGGGTCAAAATGAAAATGACACAGAGGCCCATTTGTATCAGTATCTGGAATAACAGGCGAACAAACAGGAAAGTCACCAATCAGCTTGACTCGCCCGGGTCCATAGAGCTTCAAATTGGACTTTTAGTACCTCAGTCTTACTTAAAAAAATAGACAGCTCAAGACACCAAACAAGTGAGGAAATATTGCAACATTTCCAGTGGCAGAAAAACCTCTGCTTTAGTTCTCCGCAGGGACTAATTTCAGTACTACAAAATGGTCAGGAACTCGGGCGTGGAGGTCAGGTCCACATATGTCAATGGTTTCTGGATGGTTTTAGGCCGGTACTAAAAACTGACTTGCTTCAGAAACTTGGGAGAATTGGTGAAAAGCACATTTTGGGCGATAACAAACATAGAAAATTTATCTGTCCCCACTTTTAAATCTGTGAGATGCTTCACTTTCATTCTGACGAGAGGGTTTCTTCCTCATCTTCACGGCCTTGCCTTTCAGTCTCCAACAATGGCAGGCCGGTCCCGTGCCGTTTTCCCTTTGTTCTGACAGCCAGCCAGCAAGCGAGGCTGGGGATTTCCATCTCTCCTAAGAGATGGGACTGTGGAACACAGCTCATCTCCTGTGAGAGCCCTTGACAAAACAATGCCTATTTTTAATAGCCACAGAGGCTGTACATTTTCTCAGAGAATTTTCAAGAGCAAGGGAGAGAGAAATTCTGCTCTGGCAGAGTCTCAGAGCCTGTCGCTTTCTCTTCTGCTAGCTGGGGGGTGACAACACACAGTGACAGGAAACAGAGCACCCAAGAGCTATGATTAGATGCCACTCCAGTCCCCATTCTATACCGCGCCTCCAGCCTTTCATGGGGCTCGGACCACAGTAGCTCAAGTGAATATTATTCTTCTGTTAGAGCCTCCTTCATGTTGTTTTCCTTCTTTCTGCTCTTGCTGTGAAAAAGAGGCATGTATGTAGCTCTCTTCTGAGACGACATCTGTGTTGGGTGCAGACATCTGAACAATCGCCACATCAGAATTTTCAGAGGTTACAGAACCATGGTCCATTCTAGTGGGCAGAGGAGACCTCCACCAGTCCTCCGCAGTGATGGAAGGGAATTCTGCCTAAGATGAAATAGGGAATTCAGCTGGTGTTTCTGCCATTGTCACGCTGTACTGTACAAAGTCCTGTCACCTTGGGTCAAAATGAAAATGACACAGAGGCCCATTTGTATCAGTATCTGGAATAACAGGCGAACAAACAGGAAAGTCACCAATCAGCTTGACTCGCCCGGGTCCATAGAGCTTCAAATTGGACTTTTAGTACCTCAGTCTTACTTAAAAAAATAGACAGCTCAAGACACCAAACAAGTGAGGAAATATTGCAACATTTCCAGTGGCAGAAAAACCTCTGCTTTAGTTCTCCGCAGGGACTAATTTCAGTACTACAAAATGGTCAGGAACTCGGGCGTGGAGGTCAGGTCCACATATGTCAATGGTTTCTGGATGGTTTTAGGCCGGTACTAAAAACTGACTTGCTTCAGAAACTTGGGAGAATTGGTGAAAAGCACATTTTGGGCGATAACAAACATAGAAAATTTATCTGTCCCCACTTTTTAAATCAAAAAGTCTGTTGATATAATATGGGTATAAAGATGGATAAATCAAGTCTAACTGGAGGAGATTTCGTGACAAGAAGCTATCCTCTGTCCTCCTCTTTCTCACCTCTGAGTTCCACTCCAAAGAGAAAATTATTCCTAAATCAATCCTGCTTTATTCCCCCGTATATATTTTTTATTTGATTGAGGTATCATTGTTTACAATGTTGCGTTCGTTTCTGCTGTATAACATGAATCAGCCTTATGTATTCATATATCGCCTCCCTCCCTCCCGAGACCCCCTCCCACCCCCCATCCCGCCCCTCTGGGTCATCACAGAGCACAGCTGAGCTCCCTGGGCTTTAGAGCATCTTCCTACTAGCTGCCTATTTTCCAGGTGATGGTGCTTCTCTCGCAATTTACCCTGTTCTCCTTGCCCTCCCCCGTGCCCACATGCCCATCCTCTATGTTGGTGTCTCTGTTCCTGCCCTGCAAATAGATTCATTTGCACCATTTTTCTCGATTCTCTCTATATACATTAATATGTATTTGTTTTTCTCTTTCCAACTTTATATGACAGACTCTAAATCCACTCACATCTCTACAAGTGACTCAATTGTGCTCCTTTTTATGGCTGACTAATAGTCCATTGTATATATGTACCGTGACTTCCTTATCCGTTCATTTGTTGATGGACATCTGAGTGGCCTGGCTATTGTAAATACTACTGCAATGAACATTGGGGTACCTGGGTCTTTTTCAATTATGGTTTCAATTACAGTTTCTGCATTTCTAAAGAAGCTACATACACTTGCTCTTCCTCTCTTTATCCAGGTTAGACACTATCTATCATCTTACTATCATAGACGATAAAAATTTTCAGACTTTTCAGTGACAGTGCTCAGCTGGCTGCCATCTCTGGGAGCCAAGAAAGCAAAGGGCCAAGAGACCTCCCTTTTTACTGCTTCCTTAATTTATGCTTCTGTTTTCAGTAAGGCTCTTCTTTCTTGCTGTTTTTTCTCTGTCTAAAGCCTATTCTGGTACAGTATCTCCACAGAATAGTTTTATGTCTCCTGTTAGGCAGAGGGAAGGCTCAAACAGACTTTCTTATCATTGGCTTCCTCCTCTGCAGTCTCTTTCTGAGCTTCTCTGTGGCTCAGATGGTAAAAAATCTGCTGCAATGAGGTTCGGTTGCTAAGTTGAGAAGATCCCTGGAGAAGGGCATGGCAACCCATGCCAGAATACTTGCCCGGAGAATCTCAAGGACAGAGTAGTCTGGTGGGCTACAGTCCAAGGGGTAGCAAGGACTTGGAGTTGGACTTGACTGAGCGACTGACACTTTTTACTTTTTATGCAGTCTCTAAAAAGTCAGCTTTTACACATCTACCAGACCCAGGGTCACTTTGTGTCCCCAAATAGGTTGACCTTGTTCTCTCTCTGCCTTTCCTTCTTGAGTTTCTGTAGATATGCATACATTTTAAACCTTCTTTATTTAATTTTTCTTTTTGTTTTAGGGGCATGGGAAAGCAATAATGATGAAAAGCGTTTTTAGTTGCCCAAGTTTTGCCTCCTTTTATCTACGATTCATGACCTGTTAGTTGGGAAAGCAAGGCCAGGCTTTACACAAGCACTGATCACGGCAGTGGGCTCTTGTTTACAGTTTGTGAACATTTCCATTTTCTTGAGTTCTTTATTGGTTATTCCTTTACTCCTAGTTGAATATTATGAATAATAATGTTATTTAATGAAACTTAAATTTTACTCCTTTTTGTTTTTTTGGCCGGAGTCAATGCTCCTGGCAGAGGAATCTGGTATCAGACTTGATAGATATTTCAGGATGAAGGCAGGCAGTCATTTTATCCTAGTTTTAATCATAACCACAAAATCCTCAAAAAAGATTTGTACAGCGCACCTAAAGGATGATAATTTAGGGTTTAGACAGTCATTGGGATCCAGACTTTAGACCTATGTATCAGTGCCTCCTCTGTGATTTCATCAATATCTGGACCCATAATGCTGAAAAAGATATGTCTCTTATTCTCAGAAAGCTGGTACTCCAAAGGTGGGGACTAAGCATTAAACAAGTGGGGAGTGAGCCTAGGTCTTTATCAGAGATCTGCATCTTCTCCCATGGTGTGCAGTTGCTGCTGGAAAGTGGGTTCCTGGCTGGACACTTCATTGCCCAGTGCACCGTGCATGAACCCTAAGGTTTAGTCATTGATGGAATATGATTGCTTGGGATGTATTTTTCTTCCTGGCCAATGTGGTTTCTCTGTTGTCTCTCCTCCCTTGTTTCCTGTCTTATTCATAGTTCTAGACTAACTCTGGGCACTTCATATTTGCAATGGCCAAGTCTGTCTGTCTGAATCATAAAGGACTTTTGGAGCATAGATCTCCCACTTCCCACTTAACAATACACCAACAATGATATTTTAAAATTTTATTCTAGGGGCAGATTAAGATAATTCCATTGGCAATTTGGGATCACATAGGGATAGCCCTAGGCTTGGAAGATTTGGAAAGACTTCTAAGATTGGAATGATGTTGAGTGATGCTGCGTTGCAGTCTAACTTGAGAGTCTGGAACTAAAGAACTGCTCTGGGATAGAGGTGAAGGCTTGATGGCTCTTCAGAGTTTTCAGCTTCTTAATTCCTGAGAGTGGAATGAGTTGTTTTTTTTTTTTTTTCAGCAACATGCATATCATTTCATTTGGTAGATATTTTGTTCCTAATGTGGGAGTCCTTGGAATTTTAGAGTCACTCAGCACTTTCAAACTATGCACAGTTAATATTCTTTTAGGTGAAACATCCAAAGCAATAACTTGTAGTTAATGTTCACCGTAATGAAAGCTTTAAGCCTATGTAGCTGACAGAATTTTTATTGCTGTAAATGCCATCTATGTGCTGATGACTTGTGCATTCATATCTCCAGCCCTGGCCTCTCCATTGACTTCAGACTGCTCCATCCGGTTGCCTGCCTCTTTATCCTTTCCATTGGAATGCCTGATAGGCATTTTGAACGTGCAATGGCCAATCAGAAATTTTAGATTTCGTCACCAACCAAAATCTTTATTTCCCATGTCAGGGAAGCCACATGAACATCTATCCAGTTGCTCAGCCACAGATCTAGCCCTCTCCTTGTTTATCCTTCCATTCAGTCTCTTCACAAGGACTCTAAGTTCTATTTCCAAAATAAATCCCTCTTCTGTCCATTCCTTTCCTATCCATTTTATCACCTGGTTCAGGACTCTCCAGGTGGCCCTCGTGGTAAAGAACCCACCTGCCAATGCAGGAGATGCACGAGCCTAGAGGGCTACAGTCCAGAGGGTTGCAGAGAGTCAGCCACAACTGAAGCCAATAGCAGCATGTAGCACATTGGTTCAGGCTACTCTCGTCACTTTCCTGGACCATCACAGTTGTCTGCATCTCTCTCCCTGAACTCTCTCTTCTCTTCTACCCTTCATTTTCACACCACAGGAGCATAGTCTTTTACAGGTTGAGGCAGACCACTTTGAACTCTCCCCTGGTCTACACGGCCTAGCATTTTTGGGCTCTATCATTGGCTCACAAGGACCCAACTGCTCTGTTTCTCAGTGTACCAGGCCCCTCACCACCTTGGAGCTCTGCACTTCACTTAATCTGAAGTGCTTCTTCTCAAATGTTTTCACCCCTGTTGAAGTAAATTTGGGGCTGCGTTGCAGTCTAACTTGAGAGTCTGGAACTAAAGAACTGCTCTGGGATAGAGGTGAAGGCTTGATGGCTCTTCAGAGTTTTCAGCTTCTTAATTCCTGAGAGTGGAATGAGTTGTTTTTTTTTTTTTTTCAGCAACATGCATATCATTTCATTTGGTAGATATTTTGTTCCTAATGTGGGAGTCCTTGGAATTTTAGAGTCACTCAGCACTTTCAAACTATGCACAGTTAATATTCTTTTAGGTGAAACATCCAAAGCAATAACTTGTAGTTAATGTTCACCGTAATGAAAGCTTTAAGCCTATGTAGCTGACAGAATTTTTATTGCTGTAAATGCCATCTATGTGCTGATGACTTGTGCATTCATATCTCCAGCCCTGGCCTCTCCATTGACTTTAGACTGCTCCATCCGGTTGCCTGCCTCTTTATCCTTTCCATTGGAATGCCTGATAGGCATTTTGAACGTGCAATGGCCAATCAGAAATTTTAGATTTCGTCACCAACCAAAATCTTTATTTCCCATGTCAGGGAAGCCACATGAACATCTATCCAGTTGCTCAGCCACAGATCTAGCCCTCTCCTTGTTTATCCTTCCATTCAGTCTCTTCACAAGGACTCTAAGTTCTATTTCCAAAATAAATCCCTCTTCTGTCCATTCCTTTCCTATCCATTTTATCACCTGGTTCAGGACTCTCCAGGTGGCCCTCGTGGTAAAGAACCCACCTGCCAATGCAGGAGATGCACGAGCCTAGAGGGCTACAGTCCAGAGGGTTGCAGAGAGTCAGCCACAACTGAAGCCAATAGCAGCATGTAGCACATTGGTTCAGGCTACTCTCGTCACTTTCCTGGACCATCACAGTTGTCTGCATCTCTCTCCCTGAACTCTCTCTTCTCTTCTACCCTTCATTTTCACACCACAGGAGCATAGTCTTTTACAGGTTGAGGCAGACCACTTTGAACTCTCCCCTGGTCTACACGGCCTAGCATTTTTGGGCTCTATCATTGGCTCACAAGGACCCAACTGCTCTGTTTCTCAGTGTACCAGGCCCCTCACCACCTTGGAGCTCTGCACTTCACTTAATCTGAAGTGCTTCTTCTCCAAATGTTTTCACCCTGGCTCCTCTGTTCAGATCCCAGCTCAAAAGCCCTCTCTGTCTCATTGGTGACACCTTCTTTATCACGTATTTAGAGGAGCCCTCCCACAGACACAGTCTGTGACCTGATGCCCATACAGCTTTTAGGTCTATTTGAAAGATCTTGGTTTTTGATTTCCTTGCTTGCATTTATTTCACTGAGGGCTTCTCAATATCAGCACTATTAACATTGTGGGACAGATGATTCTTTGTTGGGGAGAGCGCTTCTCCTGTGAATTATAGGAGGTTTAGTGGCACTCACCCCACTGAATGTCATCCACAATCCTCCCACCTCCCACTCCAGTTATGACAACCAAAAATAAATTCTCCAGTCCTTGGCAAATGTCCCCTTGGAAAATTCCACTCTCCCTTCCTCATGAGAACTCATCTAACCCATGTTAAAACTAGCTTTGGGCTTCCCTAATGGTTCATTGGGTAAAGAGTCTGCCTTGCAGTGCAAGAGACGCTGGTTTGATCCCTTGCAGGGGAAGATCCCACTTGCCACAGAGCAGCTGGACTGGTGTGTCTGATTAGGAGCCAGCGCTCTGGGCGCATGCGCCCAAAGCAGGTGCTCTGCAGTGAGAGAGGGTGCTGCAATGGGAGGCCCACACAAGCCAAAGAATTAAAATGGATGAAAAGTAAAATAAACGTAAGGCTCCTCTGCCCATTGTTCAGGCAAGAACAAGTAGGTTGAATGAAAAGGGAAGGTTAAAATAAACGTAACACGAGCCTAGAGGGCTACAGTCCAGAGGGTTGCAGAGAGTCAGCCACAACTGAAGCCAATAGCAGCATGTAGCACATTGGTTCAGGCTACTCGTCACTTTCCTGGACCATCACAGTTGTCTGCATCTCTCTCCCTGAACTCTCTCTTCTCTTCTACCCTTCATTTTCACACCACAGGAGCATAGTCTTTTACAGGTTGAGGCAGACCACTTTGAACTCTCCCCTGGTCTACACGGCCTAGCATTTTTGGGCTCTATCATTGGCTCACAAGGACCCAACTGCTCTGTTTCTCAGTGTACCAGGCCCCTCACCACCTTGGAGCTCTGCACTTCACTTAATCTGAAGTGCTTCTTCTCCAAATGTTTTCACCCTGGCTCCTCTGTTCAGATCCCAGCTCAAAAGCCCTCTCTGTCTCATTGGTGACACCTTCTTTATCACGTATTTAGAGGAGCCCTCCCACAGACACAGTCTGTGACCTGATGCCCATACAGCTTTTAGGTCTATTTGAAAGATCTTGGTTTTTGATTTCCTTGCTTGCATTTATTTCACTGAGGGCTTCTCAATATCAGCACTATTAACATTGTGGGACAGATGATTCTTTGTTGGGGAGAGCGCTTCTCCTGTGAATTATAGGAGGTTTAGTGGCACTCACCCCACTGAATGTCATCCACAATCCTCCCACCTCCCACTCCAGTTATGACAACCAAAAATAAATTTTCCAGTCCTTGGCAAATGTCCCCTTGGAAAATTCCACTCTCCCTTCCTCATGAGAACTCATCTAACCCATGTTAAAACTAGCTTTGGGCTTCCCTAATGGTTCATTGGGTAAAGAGTCTGCCTTGCAGTGCAAGAGACGCTGGTTTGATCCCTTGCAGGGGAAGATCCCACTTGCCACAGAGCAGCTGGACTGGTGTGTCTGATTAGGAGCCAGCGCTCTGGAGCGCATGCGCCCAAAGCAGGTGCTCTGCAGTGAGAGAGGGTGCTGCAATGGGAGGCCCACACAAGCCAAAGAATTAAAATGGATGAAAAGTAAAATAAACGTAAGGCTCCTCTGCCCATTGTTCAGGCAAGAACAAGTAGGTTGAATAAGAATAACCCAGTGGGTTGTCATTTCCTTCTCCAGGGGATCTTGCCAACCCAGGAATGGAACCTGCATCTTGGTGTCTCCTGAATTGGAAGATGGAGCATCACCTAATCTTTCTTCATTTCCACACTAGGTGAGTTGTGTTAAAATGACCATAAGTATGTTTGAGATTTAGGTACATTGATATAGTTGAGCTTAGAGGGGTGTGTGGATGTGATGTGTAGAGACTTTCTTGAATAGTGAAGCTTTCGCTAGTTGTTCTGGTAAAGGAGAGAGGCTCTGTACCTGGAGTGGTTCCCCAGCCCATTGCTCTGGCTCACCGGACATATGAAAGTCAAGGCCAGAGGTCATATCCTGATATGAACGTGTCCTGTGGAACCTAGTAGGTGAATCAACATGTTTGGTAAGAGATGTCTGTGGAAAATTCTAGTTATTAAAATTGAAAAAAATGGACAAAGGAAGATTTGTTTAACAGTTTTCAAAATGAGAATTATCTCCTGTCAAGAAGATGGCTAGTGCTATACATATATTTTCTTCTTCCTTTTGATGGGAATCACACAATATAGAAAATTTTATAGTTTTGCTATCCATAGGGCACACATCTGCAGCAGAATTATATCTAGCAGCTCAGATATGAAAGAAATTCAATAAAGGCTTTCCCAAATTGACAAAAAAATACTAAAAATGTCACTCTCAATAACAAATCCTGAAGCTGAACTAAACTTTGGTTAAAATATCAATAACAAGAACAGTTTGTATCAACCACACTTCAGGAAAGACTAGATTATCTTCCTATTGTCTGGAGAAAAAGATATTCAAGAATCTTCATGTGAAGAGTGATCAAAGTGTATGCAATCAAAAATGTAGGGAAAAATACTATGAGTATGTATTAAACAGGTAACTAACTAAAACGTCACATTATGTTTCAAAACTGTTGCGTGTTTTTGTACATTTGTGTGATTAGTGTGTGTGTACTTAGTCGTGTCTGACTCTTTTGAAAGTATGAACTCTAACCCTGAGGTTCCTCTGACTGTGGATGGGGTTCTCCAGACAAACATACTGGTGTGGGTTGCCATTTCCTTCTCCAGGGGATCTTCCCAATCCAGGAATTGAACCTGTGTCTCACTGTGCTATTTTCTAGGATTTAAAAGTTATTTAGTGCAATTTAAAAATTTCCAATTAAGATTCACCTTTGTACCTAATTTTATTTTAATGACTTTTGATATTCTTATTTTAAGGCAGACTAGATTGCCTAGAACTTCAGCTGAAAGGGTAAAAGGCAGTACTAGCTTAGAGGGGTGTGTGGATGTGATGTGTAGAGACTTTCTTGAATAGTGAAGCTTTCGCTAGTTGTTCTGGTAAAGGAGAGAGGCTCTGTACCTGGAGTGGTTCCCCAGCCCATTGCTCTGGCTCACCGGACATATGAAAGTCAAGGCCAGAGGTCATATCCTGATATGAACGTGTCCTGTGGAACCTAGTAGGTGAATCAACATGTTTGGTAAGAGATGTCTGTGGAAAATTCTAGTTATTAAAATTGAAAAAAATGGACAAAGGAAGATTTGTTTAACAGTTTTCAAAATGAGAATTATCTCCTGTCAAGAAGATGGCTAGTGCTATACATATATTTTCTTCTTCCTTTTGATGGGAATCACACAATATAGAAAATTTTATAGTTTTGCTATCCATAGGGCACACATCTGCAGCAGAATTATATCTAGCAGCTCAGATATGAAAGAAATTCAATAAAGGCTTTCCCAAATTGACAAAAAAATACTAAAAATGTCACTCTCAATAACAAATCCTGAAGCTGAACTAAACTTTGGTTAAAATATCAATAACAAGAACAGTTTGTATCAACCACACTTCAGGAAAGACTAGATTATCTTCCTATTGTCTGGAGAAAAAGATATTCAAGAATCTTCATGTGAAGAGTGATCAAAGTGTATGCAATCAAAAATGTAGGGAAAAATACTATGAGTATGTATTAAACAGGTAACTAACTAAAACGTCACATTATGTTTCAAAACTGTTGCGTGTTTTTGTACATTTGTGTGATTAGTGTGTGTGTACTTAGTCGTGTCTGACTCTTTTGAAAGTATGAACTCTAACCCTGAGGTTCCTCTGACTGTGGATGGGGTTCTCCAGACAAACATACTGGTGTGGGTTGCCATTTCCTTCTCCAGGGGATCTTCCCAATCCAGGAATTGAACCTGTGTCTCACTGTGCTATTTTCTAGGATTTAAAAGTTATTTAGTGCAATTTAAAAATTTCCAATTAAGATTCACCTTTGTACCTAATTTTATTTTAATGACTTTTGATATTCTTATTTTAAGGCAGACTAGATTGCCTAGAACTTCAGCTGAAAGGGTAAAAGGCAGTCACTTTCAGGATGGTCACCTTGAGGCAAATAATTAATAAATGGTCACTAATAGGACTGGAAAAGAGTTTTATTTGAGCTCCACTAAAGACTACAGCTTTGGAGATGCAAATTCAAGAAGCACTTGAATTGTGTTCCACTGGGCTACAAAATGTGTGCGTGTGTGCTCGGTCGTGCCTGATTCTCTGGAATCCCGTGGACTGTCCTGCCAGGCTCCTCTGTCATAGGATTTTCCAGGCAAGAATACTGGAGTGGGTTGCCATTTCCTGTTCTAGGGAGTCTTCCCGACCCAGGGATTGAACCCACATTTCCTGTGTCTCCTGCATTGGCAGGGGGATTCCTTACCCGTGAGCCACTTGGGAACCCCAGACTGTAAGATGGGGAAGGCTTATATAGGCAAAAACTGCTAAGTTGCATAAGGTGTTTGCAAGGATTCAAACTGAAGTTGGTGAGAGGGAAGGGTACTTGTTAAGTAAGGGTTAGTCATAGTTCAAAATGGTTGCGTGATTATAAGGGAAGGCACCTTGAGACCACGAGGTTACAGCCGAAAACTCCTAACAGACGTTGTTTAGAAATTGGCTGGTGGTGCCCTTGAGTTTGATACAGTTCATAAAATTCAAGTACTCAGTGATACAGGAAAAGTGTCTGAAACCAAATCCACAACACTCACCTGGCTTCATTTTAAATGCCTGAACCACAGATATTTCAGTTTGTTTTTTAGATGCATTCTTTTCTTTCGTAAATGGTTAAAACGGACGTACAATGCATGCTTGACACAAGACAGGCTGTTCTAGCTAGCGTAACATTCAAGCCAAATCATGTATAAGACAAAATGACTTTCCCAATATCTCAACATGTGAAAACTTCTTTCATTTGTCAAAAGTACATACTGGGAACACCCATTCTACATTCTTCCTTCTCCTTTTTCTCCTCTTCATTTTTTCCCCTCAGATACAGAACCTTTCAAAATATAAGATTTCCTCATTTACATTTTTGTGTTTGTCAACTGGCTTATCATATTCAATTGAAAAAAAAAGGTCATTTATACAGAACCCAGTCCTGCTAAGTCATATGTAAAGTATGGGCTGAAAGGTATTTATTGTATGAGATTCTTTGGCCTGCTGGGCCTTACTTGTGGAAGGTGGGCTTCTCTAGTGTGGCATAGAGGCTAGAGAACAAAGTCACTCTGTTGCATGTGGGATCTTAGTTCCCCAACCGGTACTGAACTCCTTGAAAGACTACAGCTTTGGAGATGCAAATTCAAGAAGCACTTGAATTGTGTTCCACTGGGCTACAAAATGTGTGCGTGTGTGCTCGGTCGTGCCTGATTCTCTGGAATCCCGTGGACTGTCCTGCCAGGCTCCTCTGTCATAGGATTTTCCAGGCAAGAATACTGGAGTGGGTTGCCATTTCCTGTTCTAGGGAGTCTTCCCGACCCAGGGATTGAACCCACATTTCCTGTGTCTCCTGCATTGGCAGGGGGATTCCTTACCCGTGAGCCACTTGGGAACCCCAGACTGTAAGATGGGGAAGGCTTATATAGGCAAAAACTGCTAAGTTGCATAAGGTGTTTGCAAGGATTCAAACTGAAGTTGGTGAGAGGGAAGGGTACTTGTTAAGTAAGGGTTAGTCATAGTTCAAAATGGTTGCGTGATTAAAAGGGGAAGGCACCTTGAGACCACGAGGTTACAGCCGAAAACTCCTAACAGACGTTGTTTAGAAATTGGCTGGTGGTGCCCTTGAGTTTGATACAGTTCATAAAATTCAAGTACTCAGTGATACAGGAAAAGTGTCTGAAACCAAATCCACAACACTCACCTGGCTTCATTTTAAATGCCTGAACCACAGATATTTCAGTTTGTTTTTTAGATGCATTCTTTTCTTTCGTAAATGGTTAAAACGGACGTACAATGCATGCTTGACACAAGACAGGCTGTTCTAGCTAGCGTAACATTCAAGCCAAATCATGTATAAGACAAAATGACTTTCCCAATATCTCAACATGTGAAAACTTCTTTCATTTGTCAAAAGTACATACTGGGAACACCCATTCTACATTCTTCCTTCTCCTTTTTCTCCTCTTCATTTTTTCCCCTCAGATACAGAACCTTTCAAAATATAAGATTTCCTCATTTACATTTTTGTGTTTGTCAACTGGCTTATCATATTCAATTGAAAAAAAAAGGTCATTTATACAGAACCCAGTCCTGCTAAGTCATATGTAAAGTATGGGCTGAAAGGTATTTATTGTATGAGATTCTTTGGCCTGCTGGGCCTTACTTGTGGAAGGTGGGCTTCTCTAGTGTGGCATAGAGGCTAGAGAACAAAGTCACTCTGTTGCATGTGGGATCTTAGTTCCCCAACCGGTACTGAACTCCTTGTATTCAAATACCCTGCATTGCAAGGTGGGTTCTTAATCACTGGACCACCAGGTAAGTCCCTGTATGGGATTTCTGAGAGAATTAAATGGGATACAGTATGTGAAACCCTCAATACAGTGGCTGGAATATAGTGAGTGACAATGGAATCTTAGTTATTATTATTGTTTGACCTTATTCACGGAGCCCTTGTGTCTGTAAAATCATAGATATTGATAGTATTGGTGCAAAGTGGGTTTTAAAAATATTTTTACGGGCTCATCAAAGGCTTAATATAAAGTCAGTCACAGTGGTGAGGGATTCATGGTCAAGTTCCATAGACATGGAAGGACACAATCACATGCTTCCATGGGATGTCTTCAAACTAGAATGAAAGCCTCTCTGTGTGAGTCTTCTGAAGCAGACATACGGACAGGTGACTCATTAGTGTCTCTAAAAGCAGTGCTTAAAACTCTGAAGTAGCTAGGGTTTCATGATATATATTCAAATAAATTGTAGTGCTTGAAAATCAATTAACTTACTGTCTAGACCTCTTTTTACTTGGACTCCATTTCTGTGGAATATATTGTGTTGGGAAACAACAGAAGTGAAGACAATGAAATTCTTAAAAAGCAAAACAAAACAATAAAAACTGTTTCTTGAGTCCAAAACCCCAGGGCACCATCCTCCTCAAATTCCTATAACTTAGAATGACAAAACCTACATGGAGACAGAAACACTACAATCAACTTTTGGTGTTTCCTTGTATTAAAAGCAAACTCTCCCCCAATTTCCTTTTAGGTTGAAATGTTTGAGAATTGACCTTTAAAAGTACAGCATACAATTTAAATTAGATCAACGTGGCCATGGAAACAAGGTAATGAACACTCAGTGATTTGTTAGAAATTAAGGAGCTAAAGCTTTGATGTTACAACTTTGATTTTTTTTTTAGAACAAGATATTGAACATCAAACAATGTATCATTCCCAAGCATCAGGTTCTTACCTTTTTCTTGGTGGAAGTTTGAGTCTTCTGACTCGAAAGCGGAAAGACTATGTGGCAGAAAGTTGACTTTTCTGCATTTTGCTCTCCAGGTAAGTTACAGAGGATTTAATCTTGTATTGCTGCTGAGGCCCTGAAGCAAGGAGATATTTTGCAATCTAATATGAAATTTATTAAATAACTCCTCAAATATTTATTGTACACCTAAGCAATGCTTGATATTGTGACAAGTGCTAGTTATTCCATTTTAAAAACCTGCTCACCCTTTGAGGAGCTTACAGTCTAGAAGAGGCTGGCGTGTACCAGCAGGTCTATGCGGAGCTGTAAATTGGAATAGCAGTATTGCTGGGTGTAAATGAAGGAGTGGTTAGAAAAGGCGTGGAAGGAAGATGTTTCAGAAGATTTGGGGGACTTTCCTGGTGGTCCACTGGCTCAGGCTCCGCACTTCAGTGGAGTGGTGTGGGTTTTGATCCCTGTTTGGGGAACTACGAACCCACGTGGCCGGCAATGCCGTCAAAATAAGCTGACAGAAGATTTGGTATTTCAGGTGCCTGGAAATGAGATGGAGAAAAGGAAGTTCTCAGTGAAGCAGGAGTTAAGAGGCAAAGCAAGAGTTTTGGCTCTGTCTGTCTGTTATCCAACATAGTCCCCCGAGCGTTGAGAAGGCACTGATAGGTTTGTCAAGTACCAGACACATAATGACATCTGTAATAAAGAAAGATCATCTGGCTGAAGGGTGAAAGCAAGAAAGTACAGTAAGCACAAACCAAGCTAGAGAGTCTCAGCTCCAGCTCCCCCATCGACTCAGTGCTGGTCCAAGCATTTATCGTCTGAAGACGAGAACACATAAGCCAGGGATGAAAAATAAACTTCTGTAAATTAAGACTGAGTGATTATTTACATTTCAAAGATATCATGCCCTTGATTTATTTAATTCAGGAAGTACTTTCCAGTAGCTGAAAGAGAATTTAATAGCTTCATGCACATTAAAAAACTTTTTATAGTTTTATATCATTTTAATTTTGTTATTTAAATTAATTTTTATTGGTGTGTAGTTGATGCACAATGCATATTCATTTCTGCTACACAGCAAAGTAAATCAATAATACACACACACATAACACTTTTTTAAAGATTCTATGCCCGTATAGGTCATTACTGAGTATAACGTTCCCTGTGCTCTACAGGAGGTCCTTGTTAGTTACCTATTTTACATATAATAGGGTGTCTCTGTTAATTCTAATCTTCCAGGTAATCTCTCCACACTTTCCCCCTTGGGCTTCCCAGGTGGCAGTAGAATCCACCTGGATTCTTTACCACAATGCAGGAAACAGAAGAGACCTGGGTTCAATCCCTGGGTCAGAAAAATTCTGAAGCAGGAAAGGGCAGCTTGCTCCAGTATTTTGCCTGGAACACTGCATGGACAAAGGAGCATGGTGGGACACAGACCAGGGGTCTATGCGGAGCTGTAAATTGGAATAGCAGTATTGCTGGGTGTAAATGAAGGAGTGGTTAGAAAAGGCGTGGAAGGAAGATGTTTCAGAAGATTTGGGGGACTTTCCTGGTGGTCCACTGGCTCAGGCTCCGCACTTCAGTGGAGTGGTGTGGGTTTTGATCCCTGTTTGGGGAACTACGAACCCACGTGGCCGGCAATGCCGTCAAAATAAGCTGACAGAAGATTTGGTATTTCAGGTGCCTGGAAATGAGATGGAGAAAAGGAAGTTCTCAGTGAAGCAGGAGTTAAGAGGCAAAGCAAGAGTTTTGGCTCTGTCTGTCTGTTATCCAACATAGTCCCCTGAGCGTTGAGAAGGCACTGATAGGTTTGTCAAGTACCAGACACATAATGACATCTGTAATAAAGAAAGATCATCTGGCTGAAGGGTGAAAGCAAGAAAGTACAGTAAGCACAAACCAAGCTAGAGAGTCTCAGCTCCAGCTCCCCCATCGACTCAGTGCTGGTCCAAGCATTTATCGTCTGAAGACGAGAACACATAAGCCAGGGATGAAAAATAAACTTCTGTAAATTAAGACTGAGTGATTATTTACATTTCAAAGATATCATGCCCTTGATTTATTTAATTCAGGAAGTACTTTCCAGTAGCTGAAAGAGAATTTAATAGCTTCATGCACATTAAAAAAACTTTTTATAGTTTTATATCATTTTAATTTTGTTATTTAAATTAATTTTTATTGGTGTGTAGTTGATGCACAATGCATATTCATTTCTGCTACACAGCAAAGTAAATCAATAATACACACACACATAACACTTTTTTAAAGATTCTATGCCCGTATAGGTCATTACTGAGTATAACGTTCCCTGTGCTCTACAGGAGGTCCTTGTTAGTTACCTATTTTACATATAATAGGGTGTCTCTGTTAATTCTAATCTTCCAGGTAATCTCTCCACACTTTCCCCCTTGGGCTTCCCAGGTGGCAGTAGAATCCACCTGGATTCTTTACCACAATGCAGGAAACAGAAGAGACCTGGGTTCAATCCCTGGGTCAGAAAAATTCCCTGAAGCAGGAAAGGGCAGCTTGCTCCAGTATTTTTGCCTGGAACACTGCATGGACAAAGGAGCATGGTGGGACACAGACCAGGGGTGGAAAGAAGCGGATGTGACTAAGCATGTACACACACTTTCCGTCTTGGTAACGCTAAGCTTATTTTCTGCATCTGTGACCGTATTTCTGTTTTGTAAATAGGTTCATATATACCAACTTTAGATTCCATATATAAGATATATCACATGATATTTGTCTTTCATTCACATTGTAAAAACACATTTCTCTTCTTTCCTCCCTCTGTCTCTCTTTTCTTAAAGTTAGATAATCTACTGTAATGAACGCTAAGTAAAGATTTTGGAAGGAACCCTGAGAGAATGATCTCGGAAGGGGGTCTATGGAATGATTACATTAAGTTATTTCTGTTATTCTACCCCTATTCTACTTTAAATAAAACACCCATCAGGGCAATCCTTTAATGCTTTCCTTATTAAGAAATCCCCCTGCTCAGACTCTTGTGGAATGATGCCCAACTCAGAGACCCTTTCCTTTAGTTATGTATTGCACTTTCCTTAGGTTTTCCATTTCTCTTGTCCCTTGATCTCTCTGACATAATCTTAATACAATAAGTCCCCTAGATACGAACCTTCAAGTTGCGAATGTTCAAAGAGGCAAACCTGTGTTCACATGTCCAGTCATCCTTAGTTCAGGGGTATCCTCTACATAGCTTCATGCACATTAAAAACTTTTTATAGTTATTCATTTTTTTTGTTATTTAAATTAATTTTTATTGGTGTGTAGTTGATGCACAATGCATATTCATTTCTGCTACACAGCAAAGTAAATCAATAATACACACACATAACACTTTTTTAAAGATTCTATGCCCGTATAGGTCATTACTGAGTATAACGTTCCCTGTGCTCTACAGGAGGTCCTTGTTAGTTACCTATTTTACATATAATAGGGTGTCTCTGTTAATTCTAATCTTCCAGGTAATCTCTCCACACTTTCCCCCTTGGGCTTCCCAGGTGGCAGTAGAATCCACCTGGATTCTTTACCACAATGCAGGAAACAGAAGAGACCTGGGTTCAATCCCTGGGTCAGAAAAATTCCCTGAAGCAGGAAAGGGCAGCTTGCTCCAGTATTTTTGCCTGGAACACTGCATGGACAAAGGAGCATGGTGGGACACAGACCAGGGGTGGAAAGAAGCGGATGTGACTAAGCATGTACACACACTTTCCGTCTTGGTAACGCTAAGCTTATTTTCTGCATCTGTGACCGTATTTCTGTTTTGTAAATAGGTTCATATATACCAACTTTAGATTCCATATATAAGATATATCACATGATATTTGTCTTTCATTCACATTGTAAAAACACATTTCTCTTCTTTCCTCCCTCTGTCTCTCTTTTTCTTAAAGTTAGATAATCTACTGTAATGAACGCTAAGTAAAGATTTTGGAAGGAACCCTGAGAGAATGATCTCGGAAGGGGGTCTATGGAATGATTACATTAAGTTATTTCTGTTATTCTACCCCTATTCTACTTTAAATAAAACACCCATCAGGGCAATCCTTTAATGCTTTCCTTATTAAGAAATCCCCCTGCTCAGACTCTTGTGGAATGATGCCCAACTCAGAGACCCTTTCCTTTAGTTATGTATTGCACTTTCCTTAGGTTTTCCATTTCTCTTGTCCCTTGATCTCTCTGACATAATCTTAATACAATAAGTCCCCTAGATACGAACCTTCAAGTTGCGAATGTTCAAAGAGGCAAACCTGTGTTCACATGTCCAGTCATCTAAGTTAGTTTATGTGTCTGGTGTACGTTGTCACAGGTGTGTATCCTCTACAACTGGTTCTGCCTTTGTGTACTTTACTGTAACAGGTACTGTATTCTGGATCTCCTGCATTGTGGGCAGATTCTTTACCATCTCACCCACCAGGGAATCCCCACGATAGTGTATGCAGTACAGTAATATGGTATCTTTTTTTAATTAAACTTTTAACTTTGTATCGGAATATAGGTGATTAACAGTGCTGTGATAACTTCAGGTTAGTGAAGGGACTCAGCAGTACATATACACGTTTCCATTCTCCTCCCAAACTCCCCTCCCATCCAGGCTTCCACACAGCATTGAGCAGAGTCTTCTGTGCTATACAGTAGGTCCTTGTTGGTTATCCATTTTAAATATAGCAGTGTGTACATGTGCATCCCAAACTCTCTAACTATTACTTTCCTACCCTCATCCTTACCCCCAGCAACCATACGTTCATTCTCTAAGTCTGTGAGTCTGTTTCTGGTTTGTATGTAGAGTTATCATGTCTTTTTAAGATTCCACATACAAGGGATGCCATACAATGTTTCTGCGACTCTGACTTGCTTCACTCAGTATGCCAATCTCGAGGTTTGGTATATATATTTCAGGCACAGGATGTCTGGTAGCAAGCATAAAAGGAACAGGACATAGTCAATTGTGTTAGTTGGGTACTTAGGCTTATTTTGTTGGACTTACACATTGGACTTTGGCTTGCATTAGGGCCGAAATTACTGTAAGGGAAACACAAGAGACAAGGAAGTTGAAAACCACCAGGAACATCATCACTGGTCTGCACCATGCATGTGCTCTCCCCTAGGTCCATGTGTCTTGGGCCAGGAGAGAGAGGAAGTTATTCAGGCTTATAGCGAATACGGATTTGAATGACAAGTGAAACAAACCTACTCTCTGAGCAGTAATTACACTCCCAGAGGGGTCAGTAGTTCATCAAAAAAGAGTCTATCAGCGAGGTGAAGGCCAGTAGGCGATTTCTTGGGAGATGGTACTAGAGTCTGGGAGAAACCCTTTGGATGCAGTAGAAGCCAAAAGTCGTGGGCTTGTAACTGAATTGGCAAAGATGCTCAATCACATGGCTGTGGCTCCCTGCCTGCTGCGCCTGGCAGGGTTTGCACGGCCTGTTGTTACCTTCTATGGCTGAACACATTCTCAGGCTGGCCGTGCTATTTTATGCGACATGTCTTTCTTTGGGATCACTTCTGGAGAGGGAAGCTGGCAGAATTCACTGCTCTGTTCCTCTTTTCTTCTCTTTTGTCTTCCAGGTTAACTCAGCACCTTGCTATCATTCTCTGCCTAAAGACCTGTGGATAGTCTCTAACTAGTTATCTGTTCCAGTCCATGGACACACCTGGCTATTCTTCTTCCTTCAGATATATTGTGCGGTGCCTTAAGTCAGGGTTCCTAGAAGCCGAGCAGAGTTTCAGAGGCATGTGATGTACCGGGGGAGGGTCTGGGGAGAAGGTGGGGGAAGGGAATAGGCTGAAGAACGTGGTCTTGTCAAGGATGCTTCAGAGCATGACCTTGCCTGTAGGGTCACTTCCCCTTGAGGTGTGGGAGTCCCCATTTCTACCATGTATCAGTCACTGATTATCTGCCGCAGGTAGGGATGGCGAAGTCTGCCTAAGCTCCCAGGGAAGGCTGCTGTCATTAGACTGAGGATGACTGCAGAAGGTGCACCTGCAAGCCGTTAGCAGCCAACACCCAAGGCTCTGGAGGGTAGGTTATCCTGGAGGATAGATTAGCCCGGGTGTGCTATCTGCAGAGGATTCCCAGGTGGCGCTAGTAGTAAAGAACTTGCCTGCCAATGCAGGTAGACTTAAGAAATGCAGATTCGATACCTGGATTGGGAAGATTCCCCAGAGAAGGCAATGGCAACCCACTCCAGTGTTTTTCCCTGAGGAATCCCATGGTCAGGGGAGCCTAGCAGGACAGAGTGTTGCAAAGAGTTGGACAAAACTGAAGTGACTTATCACACATGCATTCTCCGCAAAGGGGTCAGGGCGAGGAACCAAATGCATCTACTACCTGTGCTCTCTGTTTTATGCCACAATTTTGTACTAACATTTAAGAAATGCAAAATGTCTACCCTGTTTCCTGTTCCAGGAGTGTTTGTGATGTGTTCGAGACAGGAGGAAAGAGCAGGATGGGGGAGCTGCAGGCACTGTGCAGGGCTGTTGTGTTGGGAGCATCCTGGTGTCTGGTTTGTCATAGTCACACAATATAACTGAGGTTACCGGCAATGGATCTGGTGACTTGTTCAACTAAAAATAGCTCCTGGTAAACATCAGGGCACTTTTTT
This sequence comes from Tragulus kanchil, assembly GCA_022376925.1. NCBI lineage: Eukaryota > Metazoa > Chordata > Mammalia > Artiodactyla > Tragulidae > Tragulus > Tragulus kanchil. The sequence continues at coordinate 155,117,553 of JAIOJX010000004.1, forward strand.
TTTGGCAGCTTCTATTGGTCTTTCATTTATTTCCATCTTTATTCTTTGGCCTCTCATCGCAGTGGCCTCTCTCGCTGCAGAGCACCAGCTCTGGGCGCATGCGCTCCAGAACTCCGGCTCGGTAGTTGGGCACATTGGTCTAGCTGCTCCTCAGCACATGGAATCTTCCCAGGCCAGGAATTGAACCAGCGCCCCTTGCACTGCAAGGCGGTGTCCTTACCCACTGGTCCACCAGGGAAGCCCAGGGTACTTTCTTTAGTTGGCTCAGAATCTGCCTGCCAATGCAGGGTTCACTTCCTTAGATGGGAAGACTCCCTGGAGAAGGAAATGGCAACCCACTCCAGTATTCTTTCCTAGGAAATGCTATGGATAGAGGAACCTGGTGGGCTACTGTCCATGGGGTTACAAACAATCAGACATGACTTGGCAACTAAACAGCAACAATAAGACACCAGGGCTGTGTGATCTGATTCGTGCTTTGTATATATCTATAGAGAGCTGCTTCTCTACCCCGCCACCATGAACACATCCATTCCAGACACCGAACATGGGTTCCCTGCATTTTGTCTCTGGGATCCTACACTAGAGTTAGGTGCCAGATTCATGTAGCTCCTTCCACAGGTCCTGGATGTGCAGGTGTGATTTTTTACTTCCACAATTGGGGCAAATAGTACCAAAGTGGCAGAACTTAGTGAAGTCTTACACTGAGTTTTGTTAAACTCAAAAATGTTGATGTAATGCAAGTTGAAACATGATCAAGACCTGGTCAGGTTTGTTAAGGATGCTGAAAACAACTCTGGCACTGTAAGGTAGTTCAGAGAATACAGAAGAGAGTACTAATAACCTCTGATATAAATGCTCCAGGAAATGGCAATTCATTGTCTAGACATGATACCTCCAGTTGCACATCTATCATTCTTTTACAGTTTTAGAACATTTGCAAGTTTGCTTCAAAGCTTTAAGAGATTACACTGTATGATGCAATTCCTATTTGTTCTCTCTCCCATAGGGAGATACTGACTGAATGAAGTCTTAGAATACTGATGTTAACTTTCTCCAACAGCGACAAGGATTCTTCATCATTTGGATTGAGTTGCTTGGCCTGGTTTGTTTACCAAGATAAAAGGGAAACATTTTAATTACACATTTATGGTCTTTAAGGCCTCATCGCTGCCCCCCAGAGCACCAGCTCTGGGCGCATGCGCTCCAGAACTCCGGCTCGGTAGTTGGGCACATTGGTCTAGCTGCTCCTCAGCACATGGAATCTTCCCAGGCCAGGAATTGAACCAGCGCCCCTTGCACTGCAAGGCGGTGTCCTTACCCACTGGTCCACCAGGGAAGCCCAGGGTACTTTCTTTAGTTGGCTCAGAATCTGCCTGCCAATGCAGGGTTCACTTCCTTAGATGGGAAGACTCCCTGGAGAAGGAAATGGCAACCCACTCCAGTATTCTTTCCTAGGAAATGCTATGGATAGAGGAACCTGGTGGGCTACTGTCCATGGGGTTACAAACAATCAGACATGACTTGGCAACTAAACAGCAACAATAAGACACCAGGGCTGTGTGATCTGATTCGTGCTTTGTATATATCTATAGAGAGCTGCTTCTCTACCCCGCCACCATGAACACATCCATTCCAGACACCGAACATGGGTTCCCTGCATTTTGTCTCTGGGATCCTACACTAGAGTTAGGTGCCAGATTCATGTAGCTCCTTCCACAGGTCCTGGATGTGCAGGTGTGATTTTTTACTTCCACAATTGGGGCAAATAGTACCAAAGTGGCAGAACTTAGTGAAGTCTTACACTGAGTTTTTGTTAAACTCAAAAATGTTGATGTAATGCAAGTTGAAACATGATCAAGACCTGGTCAGGTTTGTTAAGGATGCTGAAAACAACTCTGGCACTGTAAGGTAGTTCAGAGAATACAGAAGAGAGTACTAATAACCTCTGATATAAATGCTCCAGGAAATGGCAATTCATTGTCTAGACATGATACCTCCAGTTGCACATCTATCATTCTTTTACAGTTTTAGAACATTTGCAAGTTTGCTTCAAAGCTTTAAGAGATTACACTGTATGATGCAATTCCTATTTGTTCTCTCTCCCATAGGGAGATACTGACTGAATGAAGTCTTAGAATACTGATGTTAACTTTCTCCAACAGCGACAAGGATTCTTCATCATTTGGATTGAGTTGCTTGGCCTGGTTTGTTTACCAAGATAAAAGGGAAACATTTTAATTACACATTTGAGAAAGTACATCATAACTTCATATTATCACTAGAACAATTATTATTCCCACTGTGCCTTCTTCAAATCATCAGAGAGGAAATAGGCCTCCTGAATTAAAATCCATTTCAAACTCACCACTGAAGGCAACTATTAGAGATGATACGCAGACAGGAAGTGGTGTTAACAACATTCCGCAAAGACAGGGTCAGGTCAAACGTGTCAGGAAAGCAGTTAGTATGGCTCTTCTTTCTTTGGGCAGTTGAATCAAGGTCAAGAAGAAAGATCACTTCTTTTGAAATTCTCACATCTTTCTTGTGTCTCAAGCTTTGGACTCTGAGTGTTCACTTGCAGAGCTTTCTCCTTTAACAACAGAAAGGGAGTAGATATTCACAAAGTACTTCAGGAAAACAGAAGCTAAAAGTTATTTTTCCATTTTTATTGGTTCAAAAACTGCCAATGAAGTTTGATTGCTCTTTGGAAACAATTCACGTGAAACACAGATAACATGGTAAGATTGGGTGTTCTCCTTCATTCTCTAAATACCTTGGCATTCACCAGGGTGATCACTAAAAGCAGTTCAGTGTATATGCATCTAGGTATAGAATACATAATGTTCTACATATTATGTGGAACATATATGCCATAAACCATCTGTTACGACAGACAACAGTTTAGTGATGACCTTAGCCCAAGGTCACACAGCAAAGGAGAAACAGAGAAAGAGAGAGCGGCAGAGAGAAAAGACATTTGGGAAACGTGGGTTTTGGTCTTTATTGGAGTCCAGGGTGGGGGCCCAGGGTTGGTTAGGCTAACTTTTTATTGGTGGTTTTAAAATACAGGAGCAGGAGTTTCAAGTGTGGTAAGAGAAATAGCAAGCAGCCCAAATGGTCAGTTATGAGAATCAACCAAGATCCTTGAAGACGAAAGAGACTGTGACTTTATTGGGGTGGTGGTGGGGGTAGAGGCACTCTGGTTTTTGATCTAGTCTGTAGCTTGCTTTCTGTTTATTGGATAGAATCATCTTTGAAATAGATGCCTTGGCAGTCAACACTTAAGTCAAGCACCCGTATTAGAAAACAAGACAAGACAAAAATCTAGCCAACTGTTAGAGCTTACACTATAATAATGTGTGCTGTATAGTGTATTATTGGTTGTGACTGTTTAGTCACTGAGCTGCATCTGACTCTTTGCAACCCTATGGACTGTTAACAGAATCCTCTGTCCATGGGATTTTCCATGCAAGTATAATGGGTTCTTCTTGACTCAGGGATCAAGCCTAGATCTTGTGATTGGAAGGTGGATTCTTTAGCACTGTACCATCTGGGAAGCCTGTAATACATTATATATAATATATAAATTATAAAAGTGGTAAAGAATCCATCTGCCAATGCAGGAGATGCAAGACATGCAGGTTTCATCCCTTGGTTGGGGCAATCCCCTGAAGGAAGAAATGGCAACCCACTCCAGTATTCTTACCTGAAAAATTCAATGGGAAGAGGAGCCTGGTGGGCTACAGTCCTTGGGGCTACAAAGAAATGAACATGACTGAGTGCGCACAGACATGGTACTAAGCATACAATTAATGACAGCACTGAGTCTCCATGAATATTGCCTTCCAGATAAAACTCAGAACTGTGCCATTTGAACCAGATATAATTTCAAAACTCATATCTATATGCACAAACTTTTATAAAGGCTAATAATATATTTTACATATTATTATACCATTTTCCTTTTTCCTTTTAAGGATGCCTTGGGTAAAGACAAACTGGAAAACTGTTCATGGTTTAATTACAGAAAATGTGTTAATATTCCTAATATATATCATCATTTTAAAACTTGGGAATAAAAGTGGTCAACCACTATTTAGAAAAGTGAGCAAGAAATTAAACAGACATGCTATAGAAAAAGAAGTAAAAATGACCTTTAAATAGGAAAGTGAGCTCAAAGTCACTTATTATAAAGGGGATAGATACATAAGCCTACAGCGTGACACCATTTCTCACTTATCAGATTGACAAGATACCTATAAGTTTGGTACATCATCTGTTTGCAGGCAGAAACAGGTAGGTTCACTCATACTGTGGGAATGAAACAAGAGACAATCTTGTGAGAGCAATTTGGCAATATCTAGTAAAAGTACATATGCATTCACTCTTTGATCTAGCAATTTCATACTCATGAAAAATTTCACCTCAGTCTTTGAAGAAAAAGAGGAACAAATGCAAATTTACTTCTGAACAAAGATGTTAGCTACAGTAGCTTTCATGAGCAAAATACCACGTGTCTTTTCAACAAGGGGCTGTTGGATTAAACATGCAATGCAACAGCAAAAAATCAGTGGTAACTTATTGCACTGGTATGTATGGTCTACAGGGCACATAAGTTACTGACAAAATGAGACTATAGCAAAGAGTGTAGAATGTATTGCTTATTTCAGGAAAGGTGACATACACACTCAGAGACCAGAATCCATACTGATGGTGGCCACTTTGTTTCTATTTATTTTTTATCGGAGTATAATTGCTTTATACTGTTGTATGTTTCTGCCCTACAAGGAAATGTATCAGCTCTATGTATACATGTATCCCCTCCCTCATGGGCTCCCTCCCGCCTCCCCATCACATACCTTTAGGTCATCCCAGAGCACTGAGCTGAGTTCCCTGTGCTGTTAGCAGTTTCCTGCTGACTATGTCACACATGCTAGTGTATCAATGGGGCTTCCTTGGTGGCTTGGCAGTAAGAATCCCCCTGCAGGAGATGTGGGTTCCATCCCTGGCCGGGAAGATCCCCTGGCGAAGGAAATGGCAACCCACTCTCTAGCATCTAGACCTGGTTTCTAAATACCCTATCACAGTGAGCTAACTGGGGCTCCTTGAGAGGGGGATGGATCACTGATGGTCTGTCACAGAAAATGCACAAGGTATGCCTAGAAGGTTTTTGACTTTACCTGACCTACTTAGGGTGAGTGGAAGCCACAAGTCCTGCCCTCCCATCCCCTCTATCTCTCCTGCCCACATTTCAGCTTCATGCACCATAGGACAGAGCTTTGTGGACTCTCCTCACTCCACCTCACTCCACAGAAAGCAGGTACCAGCAGGATGTACTCTGTCCCCCTTGGCATGGTGAACTTGGAAGGATGGAGCCCATGATCCTCGCCATCTGTACCAGCGACCCCCTCACTTCAGGCCTCACACATATTCTCTTCAATACTAAGTATGTATTAAACTTTATTCATGTAAAACATGGAAATGGCTCAAAGTCAGAGGTACATAAAATTGTACACTCAGTGTGACTCCACTCTTTTACCCCATTTCCTTTACTCCATTTTTTCCATATCTTGCCTCTCTTTAAATACCTTTTGGTCTCTCTTTAAGCACCTTTGCTGTAAGCAGTTCCCCACATATCGAATGGCCAGAAGGCAATTTGTCATAAAAGATAACATGACTGGCTGTCAATTTGGTTTGACAGTTTCGTTTCAACTGGTTGGCAGCTTTGTTTCATTTCTTCATTGAGGCTGTACTTCCTTCTTTATATTATATAAATCATAGGCCTCATCATGGTCTTCTCAGTGAATAGAAAATGTGGTGTTCTTAAAATAGTGGATGCTAGCAAGTATGTATATCAACTTGATAGAAAATGCAGTGATAAGAAAACTTACTGGAAGTGCGAAGTAAGAGAGTACAAAGCCAGACTGCATATGCTACTAGAAAATGGTAACACACCAGGTTTTGCAAATCCTTCTTGAGCAGTCAACTCTCCCACTCATCCAAACCGGAAGTTACTGAGCTACGACAAATACAAAAGGTGGCTAGTAATTCAGGTCTTTGAGATCAATAACATCCATTCTTCAGCTAATTTAAATACAAGAGCATGTTCTCACAAGGCATCTTTACCAAGTTCATCACACAACATTAGACGTTGGAAGCAAAAGAGGAATCAAGCTCCTCCTGTGCCTCCCCGAGAAATGTTTATGTGATACTTGTTGAGTGTGAGCTTCATGAAAATGGTAAACATTTTTTGCTCTTCGACAGTGGACAGGATTTTAATGCCTGGAGTAGAATCTGGCTTAGACAATGTGGTGAAATGCAAGGAATGGACAATTGATGGAACATTTAAATGTAGTCTACATATGTAATATCAAGTTATAGATGCTACATGTATCAATATGAAATAGCAACATGTCTCATCTGTTGATCCCCTGGCAATCTACAGGCTCTGCTGCAAATGAGATTATGAATTTAGGTGTCTTTTCTTGAGTAATAAGACATTTAAAGTTATGGCTTTTTGCTTATTTTTAGCTTATTTGTTTAGATTTTGATATTTGGCATTCTTATTTCAGGCTTTTCAGGTAATGCAATGGTAAAGAATTCACTTACTAACACAAGAGATGCAGGTTTGATCCCTGGGTTGAGAAGATCCCACGAAGAAGGAAATAGCAACCCTTCCAGTATTCCTGCCTGGAAAATTCCAGGGAAAGAGGAGCCTGGTTGGCTACAGTCCATGGGGTCACAAGCAGTCAGGTATGACTGAGCATGCACCCATACACATACTTTCTTATTTTTGTTGAGTTCTGAATACTTGAGCACTTCCCATAAGCCAGACATTCTGCTAAGCACCTAAGATCCATTATCACCTGTAATCACATGTAATCCTCATGTTAGTTCTTAAACTAAATACTATTCTCATTCTCATGCTTCAGTTGAGGACATTGAACCAGAAGGAAGGGGTGGGGTCTGGACCACCTTGAATTCAGGAGTTCTGAATTTAGAGTCTTCCCCTACTCTGTGTCCTGGGGATTATTTGCAGATTCTCTTTGGCAGTGTCTTTCATCTTAGTTCAACTGTATGGCTGCATTTTGAGTTCTCTGTGTTGAGTGTTATTATTTGTTTGACTTCATCAGCTTTAAAGTTTTGAGGAATTTTTCTTTGTTTTGGTTTGGTGAAGCCCTTCTCTGAAAAGGGAAGTGAAAGTGATAGTTGCTCAGTCGTGTCCAAGCCTTTGTGACCCCATGGACTGTAGCCCATCAAGATCCTCCATCCATAGGATTTTCCAGGCAAGAATACTGGAGAGGGTAACCATGTTCTCCTCCAGGGAATCTTTCCAACCCAGGGATCCAACTCAGGTCTCTGGCCTTGGCAGGCAGATTCTTTATTGTCTGAGCCACCAGGGAAGACTGAAGCCCTTCCCTAGCTCACCTTTAACTTACCTGATGTTGTATTTTACTTCAGTCACATCAGGGGTTCTTTATTTTTGTTCCCTATGGATTGAATTTAGTGTCTTTTACTATGTAGTAATAATGACATATTAGCAACATGTCTCATCTGTTGATCCCTGGCAATCTACAGGCTCTGCTGCAAATGAGATTATGAATTTAGGTGTCTTTTCTTGAGTAATAAGACATTTAAAGTTATGGCTTTTGCTTATTTTTAGCTTATTTGTTTAGATTTTGATATTTGGCATTCTTATTTCAGGCTTTTCAGGTAATGCAATGGTAAAGAATTCACTTACTAACACAAGAGATGCAGGTTTGATCCCTGGGTTGAGAAGATCCCACGAAGAAGGAAATAGCAACCCTTCCAGTATTCCTGCCTGGAAAATTCCAGGGAAAGAGGAGCCTGGTTGGCTACAGTCCATGGGGTCACAAGCAGTCAGGTATGACTGAGCATGCACCCATACACATACTTTCTTATTTTTGTTGAGTTCTGAATACTTGAGCACTTCCCATAAGCCAGACATTCTGCTAAGCACCTAAGATCCATTATCACCTGTAATCACATGTAATCCTCATGTTAGTTCTTAAACTAAATACTATTCTCATTCTCATGCTTCAGTTGAGGACATTGAACCAGAAGGAAGGGGTGGGGTCTGGACCACCTTGAATTCAGGAGTTCTGAATTTAGAGTCTTCCCCTACTCTGTGTCCTGGGGATTATTTGCAGATTCTCTTTGGCAGTGTCTTTCATCTTAGTTCAACTGTATGGCTGCATTTTGAGTTCTCTGTGTTGAGTGTTATTATTTGTTTGACTTCATCAGCTTTAAAGTTTTGAGGAATTTTTCTTTGTTTTGGTTTGGTGAAGCCCTTCTCTGAAAAGGGAAGTGAAAGTGATAGTTGCTCAGTCGTGTCCAAGCCTTTGTGACCCCATGGACTGTAGCCCATCAAGATCCTCCATCCATAGGATTTTCCAGGCAAGAATACTGGAGAGGGTAACCATGTTCTCCTCCAGGGAATCTTTCCAACCCAGGGATCCAACTCAGGTCTCTGGCCTTGGCAGGCAGATTCTTTATTGTCTGAGCCACCAGGGAAGACTGAAGCCCTTCCCTAGCTCACCTTTAACTTACCTGATGTTGTATTTTACTTCAGTCACATCAGTTGGACCCTGGTTTCAAAAAAGGGTAAATGTGTATAATCTGTTTGCTCTTTTGAACTGAAAGTTCTCTTATTTTTTTCTTCCCATATATCTGACTCAGATACTCCCTTTAGTTTCTGACCTCCCAAGAATTTGATTCAAATACTCCCATTAGTGCTACCAAATGTGTAGAAGGCTTTCTCCTTGTGTGTTGTTTTGATGCTTACTTCCACCAAATTTTTGATTAAATTCCACAAGAACTTACATTTAATTTCTAATTTCTTATTATTGCTTGCAAATCTCAAAAGCTGGACGTGGTTGGTAACCTACAAAACGCCTTTATGCTCTGATAGAAAACAAACATTATGGAAAGTGGAAAATCCTTTTTCATCGTGAAGAACTAACCCTTAGTCTGATTGTTTGGTACATCAATTCATCATCGAGATTACCCTTGTTTTTTTAATTTATTTTTAAGCAATGTACATTTTTTTGGTACTAAGATGATGATTCCTACATACAAGATCCAAGCCAGATACAACACGGAAATGGATAACTTGCTTGGCCTATATCTGTACTTTTCCACTTTGACAGATTTTCTCTGGTCACTAACTGGATGCCCACTTTTTAAAATAATCTCTAACATTGTTAAGGAATTCTCATCGCCATGCTTCCTCAAAAATATTGTTACAAGTTTATATCTTTTTCCATGGGGCAGTTTTTGTGTGAAACATGACAGCCTTGTGTTCATTATGCTCTATTTCTCTAAGGTAAGGAAATAAATATTTTAGTAAATAAAGAGAATTTCTCTTGAATGTATAAGCTCTTAAATGATCGAGAGAATTTTTTTGCTTATCTCCCCACCAAGTAAATTTATTCTTGCTGTAAAAACCTGGTGAAAATGATCTAAACCAAGACTAATATTTACCCAAGACAATCAGAATATGGGGATACCACTATGGCTGAAGAATTCTTAACTTTTTTATAGTCTGACTTGAGTGTGTTTGACTGAAGATTGCTTCTCCTGTAGGTTTTCCTCCTGCAATATTAATAGCTACAACAGATTGCAGTCTTCCCACTGCAGGGAGTTTGGCACCGAAAGAGCTAGGATGGCAGATGTATGCTTACCTCTCCCACATGAAGAATCATTCTACTTTTTTTCAGGAAAAAAGTTCTAGGATTCAAAATTTAAGAAGTAACAGGTTTTGAAGAATAAACCTCATCCAGATACTAAGCAACAACTTACCATTGCTGATAGAACTAATGAAGAAGGATGAACTATCCCTGTAATACAGCAGTTGGTAAGTAACCATGTTGCTTTCTTTTTGGATAGGATGTTTTAGAGAAGGCTAACGTGGGAAGAACACCATTGCCACAGCATTCTTTGGTATTGGGGTCCTCCAGACAGTTGTTGTCACTGGTGCTTTATAAACCAGATATATCAGATGGAATTCTGTCCTGGGACAGAATTCAGATTGTCAACTAGAGAAGCCTTAATGAGACATGGTAGATTTGTGGCAAAGTAAAGAAAACCCAAAGAAGATGTTAGGGGACCTAGGGGTTAGTAGAGCAGGAAATGTGAAGGCCAAAGGGAAGAAAGGGGGCTTCTCTGGTGGTCCAGCGGGTAAAGAGTCCACCTTGCAGTGCAAGGGGCACTGGTTCCATCCCTGGCCTGGGACGATCCCACATGCTGGATCAGTGTGTCCAATTACGAGCCAGTGCTCTGGAGTGCAAGCACCCAGAGCCAGTGCTCTACAACGGAAGAGGCCACTGCAATGGGAGGCCCACACAGGCTGAAGAATAAAGAGGGCTGAAAATAAATAAAAAACCAATAAAAGAGGCAAAAAAAGGAGTAAAGCTAGCATAAGTTGAAAACAAAAATGGAAGAAAAGATGTTCCTGGGACTCCATGAGGACTGGAGCCATGGAGATGTCTTGGGGTTGGAAGGATCCATCTGTTGTCGGGACCACAGCATCAAAGCAAGGAGCGAGTGGAAAGGAGAAACTCACCAGCGTTTCTGTCTCCCTACTCCCCTTCTCCTGCTGGTGCCTCTTCCTGGCTAAGCAGCAGACAACAAGGGGACTCAGGCCATTCAGTCTTTCAGGGTTGGGCTTCTAGGGTATAGTGCAGGCATGCTAAGTCACTTCAGCAGTGTCTGACTCTTTGCAACCCTACGGACTGTAGCTTGCCAAGCTCCTCTGCCCATGGGGATTCTCCAGGCAAGAATACTGAGATGGGTTACCATGCCCTCCTCCAGGGGATCTACCTGACCAAGGGATTGAACCTGTGTCTCTTGAATTGGCAGGTAGGTTCTTCATCACTGGTGCCAACTGGGAAGCCACTCTAGGGCATATAGCAGGCAGCAAAGGCTAGAGGATGGATGGGGGACAAGAGAGCAGGAGAAAGGCAGAGAATAAGTAGAACAGAATGTAACAAATGTTTTAAATAAGTTCCCTCTGCCATCTGTCCCCCAATAACCTGACAGGTTTTGTTCCTATTTGTAAATGGACAGAGGAGACTTTGGATAACTTTCATGCGTCCAAGGCCACACAGGTAAGCAAGCGTGGAGATGGAATGCACACCTGGATATGTATGTCCTCAGACAAGGTGTTTGTATACTCTGTATAGCACTAACTTTAATATATTTTAACACAAGAATGTGCTAATTTTCTGCTGTAAATTATTCGGTAATTCTCTCCTATCTTTGAGACAAAATCATAATTGTTACCTTGGTACAAAAGCCCTCTCATTATCTGGCCTTTATCTGGCGACTTACTTCTTTCTCAACCTCACCTTTCCCCTTGTGCCCACAGATACTCCCAGTTGCCAATATCTGACTTAATTTTTCAAGATATTTGTAGATATTTCATTTTTTTCCAACACATCCTCTTGCAATTCTATTTTCATGTCTGGCTACCTCATTTTGATCTTTCAAAACTCACCCTATACTGGGTGTCCCTTTGACCTAGAAAGCTTGCAGGACTCCCTCCATCCAATCTGGTTGAGGTATCTTCCTCCCAACTGCCATAAAATGATATGCTGGTCACAGTCATGGTTCTGGTCACACGGTTCTGTATGCATCCCTCACGGGACTGTGATTAGAGACAGGAAGTATGTTTTATTTATCTTTATATCCCCCATGCCTAGCTTTACAACTAGCATGTGGAAGGTTCCATAACTGTCATTGTTGAACAGTGAATGAATGCTTTGAATTATCATGCCTTAATTGTCTTTGCACATAGTAACCATTTTTAAAAGGGAGAAGGGGATGCTGAATCTTTCACAGTGGCCCAAGTATAGGTAATATACATAAGTACTTATGTGGCTTTATATTAGGGAAAATGCTGCCAAGTCAAGATTGCACATATCATTCAACTTCTCCAAATTAAAATTACTCCTGTGATTTAGAACAAAGACAAGAGAAAATGGTTAAAATACATCTTACCTTGAAGTGGGTGAATGGGTAACCATTATCTAAAGCACTCCTGGTTTACCAGGGTAGATGAATCTTCTAGAGAATGAGTGAAGGGTGACCCTCAGTGGTAGAAAAAGATGATTCATTAGATTCATGAGAAAGAGAGTGAGGGGGAATAAAAGCAACCCAAACAACAAAAGTCAATGAAACTTCAGACAACAGCCCTAGGACAGCAAGCGTGGAGATGGAATGCACACCTGGATATGTATGTCCTCAGACAAGGTGTTTGTATACTCTGTATAGCACTAACTTTAATATATTTTAACACAAGAATGTGCTAATTTTCTGCTGTAAATTATTCGGTAATTCTCTCCTATCTTTGAGACAAAATCATAATTGTTACCTTGGTACAAAAGCCCTCTCATTATCTGGCCTTTATCTGGCGACTTACTTCTTTCTCAACCTCACCTTTCCCCTTGTGCCCACAGATACTCCCAGTTGCCAATATCTGACTTAATTTTTCAAGATATTTGTAGATATTTCATTTTTTTCCAACACATCCTCTTGCAATTCTATTTTCATGTCTGGCTACCTCATTTTGATCTTTCAAAACTCACCCTATACTGGGTGTCCCTTTGACCTAGAAAGCTTGCAGGACTCCCTCCATCCAATCTGGTTGAGGTATCTTCCTCCCAACTGCCATAAAATGATATGCTGGTCACAGTCATGGTTCTGGTCACACGGTTCTGTATGCATCCCTCACGGGACTGTGATTAGAGACAGGAAGTATGTTTTATTTATCTTTATATCCCCCATGCCTAGCTTTACAACTAGCATGTGGAAGGTTCCATAACTGTCATTGTTGAACAGTGAATGAATGCTTTGAATTATCATGCCTTAATTGTCTTTGCACATAGTAACCATTTTTAAAAGGGAGAAGGGGATGCTGAATCTTTCACAGTGGCCCAAGTATAGGTAATATACATAAGTACTTATGTGGCTTTATATTAGGGAAAATGCTGCCAAGTCAAGATTGCACATATCATTCAACTTCTCCAAATTAAAATTACTCCTGTGATTTAGAACAAAGACAAGAGAAAATGGTTAAAATACATCTTACCTTGAAGTGGGTGAATGGGTAACCATTATCTAAAGCACTCCTGGTTTACCAGGGTAGATGAATCTTCTAGAGAATGAGTGAAGGGTGACCCTCAGTGGTAGAAAAAGATGATTCATTAGATTCATGAGAAAGAGAGTGAGGGGGAATAAAAGCAACCCAAACAACAAAAAGTCAATGAAACTTCAGACAACAGCCCTAGGACAGACATTTTACTTTCCTTCGGTTCTAGGAAAGGTAAAATAGGCCCATGAGTTAGGAAGACAGAAACGGACAAATGAGAAGATCAAAACTGAGTGCCCCAAAGAAAGGTGACAGTCATAAACAGTATTCTAGGGCTTCCATGTTGGTCCAGTGGGTAAAGACTCCACCTTGCAGTGCAAGGGGTGCTGGTTTGATCCCTGGTCCAGAAGGATCCCACTTGCCATGGAGCGGCTGGACTGGTGTGTCCAGTTACGAGCCAGCTCTTGAGCGCATGTGCCCAGAGACGGTGCTCTGCACTGAGAGAGGCCACTGCAGTGGGAGGCCCACACAGGCTGAAGAATGAAAAGATGGATGAAAATAAATATGAATAAAAGAGGCATGATGGGGAAAAGAATAAACAAAGTAAAAGAAGTATTCAAAATGGCAGAAAAGGGTGTGCAAAGCAGTGTTACTTTGGAGGATAGAAGGGGAGAAAAGGGAGGGTATCTGAAGACTTTTCCTATTTTTATATCTTTCCTTACTTAACTTAACCATGAATACTTTAAAATTTATTTGCACACTGGAGTCTCAATGATTGGAATATAAGCTATCAAATATTGTACAGATGAGGCCAGCAGGCAAAAAAGCCCAATGAGAAGGCAAAACATTTCTTGGAATACAAGTTGATGAAGCAATAAAACAAAAGGTTTAATGAAAATAGTCTATTTGGACTATGATTAAAAGCCCATGAATCTTTCACAGAAAAAGGGAGAAGGGGATGCTGAATCTTTCACAGTGGCCCAAGTATAGGTAATATACATAAGTACTTATGTGGCTTTATATTAGGGAAAATGCTGCCAAGTCAAGATTGCACATATCATTCAACTTCTCCAAATTAAAATTACTCCTGTGATTTAGAACAAAGACAAGAGAAAATGGTTAAAATACATCTTACCTTGAAGTGGGTGAATGGGTAACCATTATCTAAAGCACTCCTGGTTTACCAGGGTAGATGAATCTTCTAGAGAATGAGTGAAGGGTGACCCTCAGTGGTAGAAAAAGATGATTCATTAGATTCATGAGAAAGAGAGTGAGGGGGAATAAAAGCAACCCAAACAACAAAAAGTCAATGAAACTTCAGACAACAGCCCTAGGACAGACATTTTACTTTCCTTCGGTTCTAGGAAAGGTAAAATAGGCCCATGAGTTAGGAAGACAGAAACGGACAAATGAGAAGATCAAAACTGAGTGCCCCAAAGAAAGGTGACAGTCATAAACAGTATTCTAGGGCTTCCATGTTGGTCCAGTGGGTAAAGACTCCACCTTGCAGTGCAAGGGGTGCTGGTTTGATCCCTGGTCCAGAAGGATCCCACTTGCCATGGAGCGGCTGGACTGGTGTGTCCAGTTACGAGCCAGCGCTCTTGAGCGCATGTGCCCAGAGACGGTGCTCTGCACTGAGAGAGGCCACTGCAGTGGGAGGCCCACACAGGCTGAAGAATGAAAAGATGGATGAAAATAAATATGAATAAAAGAGGCATGATGGGGAAAAGAATAAACAAAGTAAAAGAAGTATTCAAAATGGCAGAAAAGGGTGTGCAAAGCAGTGTTACTTTGGAGGATAGAAGGGGAGAAAAGGGAGGGTATCTGAAGACTTTTCCTATTTTTATATCTTTCCTTACTTAACTTAACCATGAATACTTTAAAATTTATTTGCACACTGGAGTCTCAATGATTGGAATATAAGCTATCAAATATTGTACAGATGAGGCCAGCAGGCAAAAAAGCCCAATGAGAAGGCAAAACATTTCTTGGAATACAAGTTGATGAAGCAATAAAACAAAAGGTTTAATGAAAATAGTCTATTTGGACTATGATTAAAAAGCCTAATGGCTCTAATGAAGCTTTGTTGCTTAAATCTGCTTTTGGTTTTCCACTTTCCTCAAGGAATTCAAAAATTAATGTTCTAAGCTTCGGGGTAAAAATTAATTCAAAAATATGATAATTTGCAAGTGTCTTCAAGTGTTGGGAACATTTTGTTATGTAGAATTAGTGAACAACTTTACTTGACTAATAATGTGAGAACAGTAACAGTGCATTTAGCATATGTGGGTTTAAAAATGTTATTCATAGGTAGCATATGTCATGGGGGCATTTGGAGTATGAGATAAACAGATTTTTTTAAATTGTGGTAGGATTTGGAGGAATTAAGAATTTCATTTAAACATGTAAACACCCCCATTCTTTTCCCCTAGTTATAGCATAAGGAGATTTTGTGTAATTATAGTCTGATGCTACTTTGGAAAAAAGAAAACATGAGCAGACCACTTTTTTCCCATAAGGTGAAGGAAACATCTAGAAAGCTTCTGAGCTACTTTCTGTGCCAGACAGTAATAACATGTGTAACTTTAAATAAAGTATTGAAAGCAACTTTTGCCCTCTGGTGATAGAGGAGTATGCCATGCATTTCAATAAGGTATTTAACTTTTCATTTGGCAGTAAATAGAAAATCTCTCGTTTCCAATGTGTGTGAAGCTTTGACGATTGTTCCTCAGAAGCTGCACTGTAGATTAGGAATTAGAGTCTAGGGAGTCTGGAGGAGGCCGTATGCCAAGGATTTAAACCACCCCCCCACGCCAGGTTTTTGTATATGTTAACAGTAGATGTGGGGTTAGCACTTAAACACGGAGAGTGGTGAAAACCAGACACCTGTGCAACGCTAGCTGTGCCCTTATCTGCGGAAATGGATACTAGAACACTGTCTCTGCTCTTTTTCCTACTACGTGAAAACAGAAAAAATAAGTGACGACAAAGCTGTATTCTTTTAAGATTTGTACGATATTATGTTTGCCTATTTATTAAGGTTTGCCTGTATCCTAGGCAAATAATTTCGAGAAGGAAATGGCAACCCACTCCAGTTTTCCTGCCTGGAAAATCCCACGGAGAGAGGAGCCTGGTGCACCACAGTCCATGGGATTGCAGAGTCAGACACGACTTAGCAACAAAACAACAAGGAAATGCTATTCCTATTTTAACTATGGCATTTTGAAAAGACAGAAAAAAAATGCTAGCATAAACATATACATGTGAAATGCTACCATAAAAAATATAAATGTGATATACATTCTACATTTAGAAACAGTAAACTGTGTAAATTTGTACTTATCCGAATCTAGAACATGTAGCTGCAGGAACTGTAGAAAACATAAATAGAAAGCTATTCTGTATCTTGGATAGAAAAACTGAATATAATAATGATGTCAATTTTAAAAAATCTAAAAAGACACTGATATAGAAAGAAAGTCCAAAGAAATTTGTCTGGAATATGAAAACAAATGCTAAAGTTGCAAACAGTAACCAAGAAAATTTGAAAATTTGGAAAAAAATTGCATGATAGAAGGGACAGTGCTTTAAGAGATTACAGTTAAAATCAACATAGATTTGTTTTTGGAAAGCAATGTATAGTCACACAGATCTATGAAACAAAACAAAGTATGAAAATATGTGTGTGTGTGAGCACTCCTGTGTGTGTGTGCTTGGAATAAGAGAATTTTGTACATGATATAATTGATATTTCAAGTTGAGCGACGAAAATTCAGATTGTTTGCTAGATGGTGCTAGATAGGTAGGCGTTTATTGAGGAAAAATAAAAATACATCATGGTATATTTCAATATTAATTACATATGTATTAAATATATAAAATCTTAAAAATTAAAACTATAAATATTCTAAAAGAAAATATAGAAAAACAAATTTATAATCAGAATGTGGAAGTCTTTCCTAAACATGACTGTACATTGAATAGATAAAATTAAAAGTGCTGAAAAATTTAGTTATATAAAATTAAAAACTTGCTGATAAAAAGACACTAAAAAAAGTTAAAAGATTATTAAATAATATATATATATATATATAATATACTCCACAAAGAGTAGCATTCTTAATAAAAATAAAATATTTCTACATATAGAAAAATAATAGCAGAATGCAACCAATGCACAGTAAAAGAGAATTACAAATTGCTAGAAAATAAATGAAAAGAAGATCCAACTTATTGTTAATTGGATATTAATCATTCCAAATTAGGCCTTCCCAGGTGGCTCAGTGGTAAAGAATCTACCTGTCAAGCAGGAGATATGGATTTGATTGTGGGCTTGGGAAGATACCCTGGAGGAGGAAATGACAACCCATTCTAGTATTCTTGCCTGGGAAATTTCCTGGACAGATGAGCCTGGAGGGGGCTCCCCTGGTAGCTCTGTGGTAAAGAGTTCACCTGCCAATGAAGGAGACATGGGTTCGATCCCTGATCTGGGAAGATCCCACATGCTATGGAGCAACTAAGCCTGTGAGTCACAACTGTTGAGTCTGTGCTCTAGAACCTCGGAGCCGCAACTATTGAGCCCATGTGCTCCAACTACTGAAGTTCGTGTGCCCTAGAACCTGAGTTCCACAAGAGAAGTCACTGCAACAAGAAACCTGCTCACTTCAACTAGAGAGTAGCCCCCACTACCTGCAACTAGGGAAGAGTCTGTGGCAGCAGTAAAAACCCAGAATAGCCAAAAATAAATAAATAAAAATTCTTAAAAAAAAGAGAAGAGTCTGGAGGGCTACAGTCCATAGTGTCACAAGAGTTGGACATGACTCAGCAACTGAGCACACACACACAAACTAATGGAATCACTTTGCTGTGCATCTGAAAATACCACAATTTTGTAAATCACTATACTTCAATAAAAGTAAAATGGAGCTTGTTGTCATTGTTCAGTTGCTAAGTCATATCTGACTCTTTGGGACCTCATGGCCTGCAGCATAGCAGGCTTCCCTGTCCCAAAGTTTGCTCAAATTCATGTCCATTGAGTTGGAAATGCTATCTCACAATCTCACCTTCTGCCTCCTTTGTCTCATTTTGCCTGCAATCTTTCCCAGCACCAGGGTCTTTTCCAGTGAGTTGGCTCTTCACGTCCTGTGGCCAAAGTATTGGAGCTTCAACTTCAGCAACAGTCCTTCCAATGAACATTCAGGGTTGTTTTCCTTTAAGTTTGACTGCTTTGATCGCCTTTGTTTCCAAGGAACTCTCATGAGTCTTTCCAGCACCACATTATATTTCTGTATAAGCTCAGATATACGTTCTCTGGGACACAAATTAAGGTATTATTTGTACTATGTAAAGAAATCCTGGTGCACTAGCATCATGGAATGCTATGAAGTAATGAAAAGTGTATACTGGCGTAAGTCTATGAACTCTGATGTAGGAAGATGTCTGTGATATGTGATAAGTAAATAAATAAATATAATTCTCTTTATGCAAAAATAAAATAATCACCTTTTAAATGTGATTTTAAAATATAACTTATATCAAATCTGGACAGATGAGCCTACATGGGTTCACCTGCCAATGAAGGAGACATGGGTTCGATCCCTGATCTGGGAAGATCCCACATGCTATGGAGCAACTAAGCCTGTGAGTCACAACTGTTGAGTCTGTGCTCTAGAACCTCGGAGCCGCAACTATTGAGCCCATGTGCTCCAACTACTGAAGTTCGTGTGCCCTAGAACCTGAGTTCCACAAGAGAAGTCACTGCAACAAGAAACCTGCTCACTTCAACTAGAGAGTAGCCCCCACTACCTGCAACTAGGGAAGAGTCTGTGGCAGCAGTAAAAACCCAGAATAGCCAAAAATAAATAAATAAAAATTCTTAAAAAAAAGAGAAGAGTCTGGAGGGCTACAGTCCATAGTGTCACAAGAGTTGGACATGACTCAGCAACTGAGCACACACACACAAACTAATGGAATCACTTTGCTGTGCATCTGAAAATACCACAATTTTGTAAATCACTATACTTCAATAAAAGTAAAATGGAGCTTGTTGTCATTGTTCAGTTGCTAAGTCATATCTGACTCTTTGGGACCTCATGGCCTGCAGCATAGCAGGCTTCCCTGTCCCAAAGTTTGCTCAAATTCATGTCCATTGAGTTGGAAATGCTATCTCACAATCTCACCTTCTGCCTCCTTTGTCTCATTTTGCCTGCAATCTTTCCCAGCACCAGGGTCTTTTCCAGTGAGTTGGCTCTTCACGTCCTGTGGCCAAAGTATTGGAGCTTCAACTTCAGCAACAGTCCTTCCAATGAACATTCAGGGTTGTTTTCCTTTAAGTTTGACTGCTTTGATCGCCTTTGTTTCCAAGGAACTCTCATGAGTCTTTCCAGCACCACATTATATTTCTGTATAAGCTCAGATATACGTTCTCTGGGACACAAATTAAGGTATTATTTGTACTATGTAAAGAAATCCTGGTGCACTAGCATCATGGAATGCTATGAAGTAATGAAAAGTGTATACTGGCGTAAGTCTATGAACTCTGATGTAGGAAGATGTCTGTGATATGTGATAAGTAAATAAATAAATATAATTCTCTTTATGCAAAAATAAAATAATCACCTTTTAAATGTGATTTTTAAAATATAACTTATATCAAATCAGGACTACTTGGAGGCTTATTTAGGGTTGGTGTCATTTCACGAAAAAAAAATTCATCGTACAAAATAAATATCTTTACGATCATGGTTGGAGGAAATAAGTGAAACAAAACACAAGAGTTAAGTGGAGAGAGACGAGGTAAGCCAGGTGCATTCATAGAGTTCAGTAAATAATAGAGCAGAATTTGGGAAATTTTTGTAATTCTTTACCTACCCAGTCCTCTCCTGCCATTCAGTAAGTGTCTAATTGAGACTCCTCACTCTTCACGCTCCTCCAGGCTTCCCTCCTGCACAGTGAAGTTAGCTTGACAGTCCTGTGTCTGTACGGGAGTTTTCTCTTTCCTTCCTCCCATCAGATGCTCGCTTCTCTTCCCCGTGTGAAGTCTCTGACATGGAGACCTCTCTCCCTCACCCGGGACTCCCACCCCAGATATGACTGCCATGCACTTTTTTTTTTTTTTTGCAGTTTTTAACAAGATATATTTTTTAAAAGTTTATAAATACATAGAATATATAATAGAATATATAGATATTTGTGAGTTTGGGATCTGGTTTCCATTTCGTTTTCTGATTTGACGTTATAGTCCTTGCTTATTAAAGTCTTCCATGCAGTAAAATAGCTGTCTTAGTATATTACCATAACCTTATGGCAACTATCATCAGATGAAAAGGTTTAATAAGGCAGAGCTTAGTTAACTTGCATGAAGTCAGGGAGTTAGCGTGGAGAAGATACAACTGACGTGCAGTTTGCCTTAAGTTACTGCTTTGATCGCCTTTGTTTCCAAGGAACTCTCATGAGTCTTTCCAGCACCACATTATATTTCTGTATAAGCTCAGATATACGTTCTCTGGGACACAAATTAAGGTATTATTTGTACTATGTAAAGAAATCCTGGTGCACTAGCATCATGGAATGCTATGAAGTAATGAAAAGTGTATACTGGCGTAAGTCTATGAACTCTGATGTAGGAAGATGTCTGTGATATGTGATAAGTAAATAAATAAATATAATTCTCTTTATGCAAAAATAAAATAATCACCTTTTAAATGTGATTTTTAAAATATAACTTATATCAAATCAGGACTACTTGGAGGCTTATTTAGGGTTGGTGTCATTTCACGAAAAAAAAATTCATCGTACAAAATAAATATCTTTACGATCATGGTTGGAGGAAATAAGTGAAACAAAACACAAGAGTTAAGTGGAGAGAGACGAGGTAAGCCAGGTGCATTCATAGAGTTCAGTAAATAATAGAGCAGAATTTGGGAAATTTTTGTAATTCTTTACCTACCCAGTCCTCTCCTGCCATTCAGTAAGTGTCTAATTGAGACTCCTCACTCTTCACGCTCCTCCAGGCTTCCCTCCTGCACAGTGAAGTTAGCTTGACAGTCCTGTGTCTGTACGGGAGTTTTCTCTTTCCTTCCTCCCATCAGATGCTCGCTTCTCTTCCCCGTGTGAAGTCTCTGACATGGAGACCTCTCTCCCTCACCCGGGACTCCCACCCCAGATATGACTGCCATGCACTTTTTTTTTTTTTTTGCAGTTTTTAACAAGATATATTTTTTAAAAGTTTATAAATACATAGAATATATAATAGAATATATAGATATTTGTGAGTTTGGGATCTGGTTTCCATTTCGTTTTCTGATTTGACGTTATAGTCCTTGCTTATTAAAGTCTTCCATGCAGTAAAATAGCTGTCTTAGTATATTACCATAACCTTATGGCAACTATCATCAGATGAAAAGGTTTAATAAGGCAGAGCTTAGTTAACTTGCATGAAGTCAGGGAGTTAGCGTGGAGAAGATACAACTGACGCCGTGCAGTTTGCCTTTAGGGCAAGCCCCATGCTCTGCTTCTCCCTGCGGGCAAACTCTTATTGAGACAATGCTCCTGCATGGTTTGGGAATTATCTTAGAGATTTTAGAGGGTGCTAAGAGATGTTGCCGAGTTACTCACGGCACTTCTCAGTTATAATTGCAACTTTTCCACAAGGCCCGGCTTGGCTGTGACCTGTAGCCAATCTCTTTTGGCTATTACAGTCTGCCCAACCATATGCAAGACTCTGGAATCAGTATGGAAAATTTTCCTCGGGCTATGAACAAGAAATCAAAATTTAGGTTGCTATTGAGAAATAGGAGACTTAATCCCAGGTATGACTCTTTCTAAGGGAGATTTGTCTTAATTGTTCTTATTATTCTGTCTTTGTGTTACATATAATGAACTATCCTACCATTATCAACAGCCACAGGTCGTTATTTGGGAAACAATAAATGCTGTCTAATGCTTGCACCACCTTATTGCTTTCCTTTCTTCGGTATGTATTTAATGAGCTATACTCATGGCATAGCATTTACTTTCGCGTTATATATGCCTATATAGATGAAACAAAGGAGTTCTTTGTAAAGGCTGATATTTGCACATATAGACGTAGTTTTTTGTTCTCCAAATTGCCTGACAAAATGCACAGATAATTCTTATAACTGTTGTATAATATAGTACATTTGTAGCTAATAACTTCAAATTATACCATTATTTTTCTGAGGGTATAACTGAGTTGTCAAATTTCCCTCCAAGTCTGAAATGAAACTTTTCATACAAGCTACTGAGCCCAGGAGTAAGTTTTAGGAAAAAATATTTTGGCCATTTTTTTATGCTTAATGGGGGAAAATAAGAAGGCTTTTTTTTTTTTTTGGCTGTTCCTTTACAACTTAAAAGAATGGCTTTGTTGCATTGTATGATTTATACATTCAGGTAGAGAACAAAAACAAGAAGTACTTCCTTAACAAACAACTTTGTCTTTTCGAAAATAAAACATTATGGAAGAAATTCGTCCATCGTTGATAGCTAAATCTTTCAGCTGACTGCAGCTAGAAACCACTGATTTCATTCTAGGATCAAACAATTCCTGTGATACAGAGAGTTCGAGGAGAAACTAATACTCATTTACTGAAGTGAAGTGTTATTGCTCAGTCTTGCCTCACTCTTTATGACCCCATGGACTGTAGCCCACTAGGGTCCTCTGTTTATGGAATTTTCCAAACAAGAATACTGGAGTGGTAGTCATTCTCTTCTTCAGGGGATCTTCCTGACCCAGGGATTGAACCTGGGTCTCCTGCATTGCTAGCAGATTCTTTACCATCTGAACCACCAGGGAATGTATTTATTATTGGCTATTAATTATCATTGTATACATCCACTGGAAGATCTCTTATATCTAGGACTGAATGTGGCTAAGAAAATAACAATTCACATCCCAATACACTTTTGTTTATGTTATTTCACTAACTTCCTTTTATAATGTTAACTTCTGGCAGAAATTGCTTAGGTGAAATGGGCTCAAAACTCCATTCTCGTCTCAAGCTTGACATGAGGATCATTTAGGGACTGCTTACCACCTTGTGGGCTTCATTTAATTCTGTCCATCAAATACTATCCTTAAGCTAAATTAATCCAAAAATTCTTTGAAGACTATAACTCATAAACATAAAAGTCTAGGTAGTGAATATTCACTTCCTATATAGATGAAACAAAGGAGTTCTTTGTAAAGGCAAATTGCCTGACAAAATGCACAGATAATTCTTATAACTGTTGTATAATATAGTACATTTGTAGCTAATAACTTCAAATTATACCATTATTTTTCTGAGGGTATAACTGAGTTGTCAAATTTCCCTCCAAGTCTGAAATGAAACTTTTCATACAAGCTACTGAGCCCAGGAGTAAGTTTTAGGAAAAAATATTTTGGCCATTTTTTTATGCTTAATGGGGGAAAATAAGAAGGCTTTTTTTTTTTGGCTGTTCCTTTACAACTTAAAAGAATGGCTTTGTTGCATTGTATGATTTATACATTCAGGTAGAGAACAAAAACAAGAAGTACTTCCTTAACAAACAACTTTGTCTTTTCGAAAATAAAACATTATGGAAGAAATTCGTCCATCGTTGATAGCTAAATCTTTCAGCTGACTGCAGCTAGAAACCACTGATTTCATTCTAGGATCAAACAATTCCTGTGATACAGAGAGTTCGAGGAGAAACTAATACTCATTTACTGAAGTGAAGTGTTATTGCTCAGTCTTGCCTCACTCTTTATGACCCCATGGACTGTAGCCCACTAGGGTCCTCTGTTTATGGAATTTTCCAAACAAGAATACTGGAGTGGTAGTCATTCTCTTCTTCAGGGGATCTTCCTGACCCAGGGATTGAACCTGGGTCTCCTGCATTGCTAGCAGATTCTTTACCATCTGAACCACCAGGGAATGTATTTATTATTGGCTATTAATTATCATTGTATACATCCACTGGAAGATCTCTTATATCTAGGACTGAATGTGGCTAAGAAAATAACAATTCACATCCCAATACACTTTTGTTTATGTTATTTCACTAACTTCCTTTTATAATGTTAACTTCTGGCAGAAATTGCTTAGGTGAAATGGGCTCAAAACTCCATTCTCGTCTCAAGCTTGACATGAGGATCATTTAGGGACTGCTTACCACCTTGTGGGCTTCATTTAATTCTGTCCATCAAATACTATCCTTAAGCTAAATTAATCCAAAAATTCTTTGAAGACTATAACTCATAAACATAAAAGTCTAGGTAGTGAATATTCACTTCCCCCGCTTAATCAATGTCATGAAGTAGTAGCTTCTAAACTCAGCTTCTAAACAACTCAGGATTGTTTCAGTGTGAACATGGTGAGATTTCCTTATTTGTTTATCCCACATGGGCAAATAAGTAATATTTAAGAAACAACGTAAGAAAAGAAGAATGTGTCTGTTCCAATCTAAACACTCTAAATTCAAAACTTCCAACTTATTTCTCATTTGCCTTTTGATGTTCAATCACTCAGTCATGTCTGACTATTTGTGATCCCATAGATTGCTGCATGCCAGGCTTCTCTGCTTTTCACTATCTCCCAGTTTGCTTAAACTCATATACATTGAGTCAATGATGCCATCCAGCCATCTCATACTCTTTCACCCCCATCTCTGCCTGTCCTCAATCTTTCCCAGCATCAGGGTCTTTTCCAATGAGTCGGCTCTTCACATCACTGGGTCTTAGTAGTGGAGTTTCAGCTCCAGCATCAGTCCTTTCAATGAATATTCAGGTTTGATTTCCTTTAGGGTTGATTGGTTTGATCTCCTTGCTGCCCAAGGGACTCTCAAGGGTCTTTCAAAATCACAGTTCAAAAACATCAATTTTTCAGCACTCTGCCTTCTTTATGGTCCAACTCTCACATCTGTACATGACTAGGGGAAAACTGTAGCTTTGACTAGATGGACCTTTGTTGGCAAAGTGATGTCCTTTTTCTCCTAAGAAAATTCTTTGCTATTTATTTCTTATCTGCGTTAGTTGAACCACCAGGAATGTATTTATTATTGGCTATTAATTATCATTGTATACATCCACTGGAAGATCTCTTATATCTAGGACTGAATGTGGCTAAGAAAATAACAATTCACATCCCAATACACTTTTGTTTATGTTATTTCACTAACTTCCTTTTATAATGTTAACTTCTGGCAGAAATTGCTTAGGTGAAATGGGCTCAAAACTCCATTCTCGTCTCAAGCTTGACATGAGGATCATTTAGGGACTGCTTACCACCTTGTGGGCTTCATTTAATTCTGTCCATCAAATACTATCCTTAAGCTAAATTAATCCAAAAATTCTTTGAAGACTATAACTCATAAACATAAAAGTCTAGGTAGTGAATATTCACTTCCCTCGCTTAATCAATGTCATGAAGTAGTAGCTTCTAAACTCAGCTTCTAAACAACTCAGGATTGTTTCAGTGTGAACATGGTGAGATTTCCTTATTTGTTTATCCCACATGGGCAAATAAGTAATATTTAAGAAACAACGTAAGAAAAGAAGAATGTGTCTGTTCCAATCTAAACACTCTAAATTCAAAACTTCCAACTTATTTCTCATTTGCCTTTTGATGTTCAATCACTCAGTCATGTCTGACTATTTGTGATCCCATAGATTGCTGCATGCCAGGCTTCTCTGCTTTTCACTATCTCCCAGTTTGCTTAAACTCATATACATTGAGTCAATGATGCCATCCAGCCATCTCATACTCTTTCACCCCCATCTCTGCCTGTCCTCAATCTTTCCCAGCATCAGGGTCTTTTCCAATGAGTCGGCTCTTCACATCACTGGGTCTTAGTAGTGGAGTTTCAGCTCCAGCATCAGTCCTTTCAATGAATATTCAGGTTTGATTTCCTTTAGGGTTGATTGGTTTGATCTCCTTGCTGCCCAAGGGACTCTCAAGGGTCTTTCAAAATCACAGTTCAAAAACATCAATTTTTCAGCACTCTGCCTTCTTTATGGTCCAACTCTCACATCTGTACATGACTAGGGGAAAACTGTAGCTTTGACTAGATGGACCTTTGTTGGCAAAGTGATGTCCTTTTTCTCCTAAGAAAATTCTTTGCTATTTATTTCTTATCTGCGTTAGTGTACCACCTTGACTTGACTTTCAGAGCCCCTGGGGAACAAAGAGGCAGTCTGAGAGGAGTAGGGTTTTGAGGGTCAAAGGGACATGTCTCTGCTTCTGGGGTGAGAAGTCTCCATGAAAAGGCTGTTGTACAGTTTCCCTGCTCTGTGAGTCAAATGCTCTCGGAGAAAGAGGGTGAAAAAGATATACAAGTGCTAAAGGGACAGGGACTCAAGGGAAACATGAGATCCTTCGGCCTTACTTCTTCCCTTCCTGTTTCTTTCCCCTCCTTCCCTCTTTCTCTCTCTTCCTTACTTTCTTTCATGTTTTCTTCCCAGCAGCACTCCACCTTTTACTACTGGAAAAAGCAGGGGACATCTTTTGGACATTTAATGATAGAAGTGGAGTGGATCAGACTTTGTTCTGGGGTTCATTTTTATTACTTGTATCTTTGCTTAGGGGCTTCCCTGGTAGTTCGGTGGTAAAGAATTTACCAGTCAATGCAGGACACTCAAGAGCCTTGGGTTTGATCTTTGGGTTGGGAAGATACCTTTAAGAAGGAAATGGCAACCCACTCCAGTATTCTTCTTTCTTTCTTTCTTTCTTTCTTTTTTTTTATTCTTTATTTTAAAGATTTTACAGAGTTTGTTGTTCACCAACATGTATGTTCCCAGATCATTCATATGCATATCCCTGGGCCCTCACCCCACGTAGTTCCCCCCCTCCCACCCCTCCAGACCATCGCCCCAAGTGATTGTAGGTACTCGTATTCCCTTAGCACAATGACAATAGCTATCTTTTCCACACATGACAGTATAGGTTTCCATGTTACTGTCTCCATGCCTCCCCCTCCCTATTTCTTCCCCACAATGTCCATATGTCTATGCTCTGTCTGTTTTTCCATGAGTACACTGCGTGTGTTATCAAGACCGTCCTACTAGATTCCATATATATGTATTAGTATACTGTATTTGTCTTTCTCTTTCTGACTGACTTCACTTTTTATGATAGGTTCTAGAGCCAGCCCCCATACTGTTTATTCTTTTAACAACTGCTTAGTGACTAGATGGACCTTTGTTGGCAAAGTGATGCCCTTTTTTAAGAAAATTCTTTGCTATTTATTTCTTATCTGCGTTAGTGTACCACCTTGACTTGACTTTCAGAGCCCCTGGGGAACAAAGAGGCAGTCTGAGAGGAGTAGGGTTTTGAGGGTCAAAGGGACATGTCTCTGCTTCTGGGGTGAGAAGTCTCCATGAAAAGGCTGTTGTACAGTTTCCCTGCTCTGTGAGTCAAATGCTCTCGGAGAAAGAGGGTGAAAAAGATATACAAGTGCTAAAGGGACAGGGACTCAAGGGAAACATGAGATCCTTCGGCCTTACTTCTTCCCTTCCTGTTTCTTTCCCCTCCTTCCCTCTTTCTCTCTCTTCCTTACTTTCTTTCATGTTTTCTTCCCAGCAGCACTCCACCTTTTACTACTGGAAAAAGCAGGGGACATCTTTTGGACATTTAATGATAGAAGTGGAGTGGATCAGACTTTGTTCTGGGGTTCATTTTTATTACTTGTATCTTTGCTTAGGGGCTTCCCTGGTAGTTCGGTGGTAAAGAATTTACCAGTCAATGCAGGACACTCAAGAGCCTTGGGTTTGATCTTTGGGTTGGGAAGATACCTTTAAGAAGGAAATGGCAACCCACTCCAGTATTCTTCTTTCTTTCTTTCTTTCTTTCTTTTTTTTTATTCTTTATTTTAAAGATTTTACAGAGTTTGTTGTTCACCAACATGTATGTTCCCAGATCATTCATATGCATATCCCTGGGCCCTCACCCCACGTAGTTCCCCCCCTCCCACCCCTCCAGACCATCGCCCCAAGTGATTGTAGGTACTCGTATTCCCTTAGCACAATGACAATAGCTATCTTTTCCACACATGACAGTATAGGTTTCCATGTTACTGTCTCCATGCCTCCCCCTCCCTATTTCTTCCCCACAATGTCCATATGTCTATGCTCTGTCTGTTTTTCCATGAGTACACTGCGTGTGTTATCAAGACCGTCCTACTAGATTCCATATATATGTATTAGTATACTGTATTTGTCTTTCTCTTTCTGACTGACTTCACTTTTTATGATAGGTTCTAGAGCCAGCCACCTCATTAGGACTGAGTCTTCTGCATTTCTTTTAACAACTGAGTAGTATTCCATTGTGTATATGTACCAGAGCTTCTGTATCCATTCATTTGTCGATGGACATCTAGGTTGCTTCCATGTTCTGGCTATTGTATAGAGAGCTGCAATGAACATTGGGGTACAGGTGCTTCTTTCAGTTTTGATTTCATCAGGATATAGGCCTAAGAGTGGGATTGCTGGGTCATAGGGTGCTTCTATTTTTAGTTTTTTAAGAAATCTCCAGGCTGTCTTCCATAGAGGTTGTATCAGTTTACATTCCCACCAGCAGTGCAAGAGGGTTCCCTTTTCTCTGCACCCTCTCCAGCATTTATTGTCTGTCGATTTGTTGATGATGGCCATTCTGACGGGTATGAGATGGTATCTCATTGTGGTTTTAATTTGCATTTCTCTAATGATAAGTGAGGTTGAGCATCATTTCATGTGCTTTGGGGCCATCTGTATGTCCTCTTTGGAGAGGCGTCTCTTTAGATCATCTTCCCATTTTTTGATTGGGTTGTTCGTTTTTCCTGTGCTGAATTGTCTGAGTTGCTTGTAGATTTTGGAGATGAATTCTTCCACTCCAGTATTCTTGCCTCATAAATTCCCTGGATAGAAGACCCCGAAGGGCTACAGTCTGTGGAGTCTCAAAGAGTCAAACATAACTTAGCGACTAACCACCAGCAGCAACAATCTTTACTTTTGCCTAAAAATATTAAACTGATTTATTAAGGTTTCACTCTGTCTCTGAAGGTACCTTATTAGTAGAAACTGTGCTATTAAATGATATGTCTATAATTTTTAAAGATTCTTTTTTTTGGTACAGATGTTGGCTTGAGAAGAGAGGAAATTTTTTAAAGGAGTGTCGTTATTTCTTATTTCTTTCACTCAGTCATTAATTCATTTCTGAAACAAACGCTGAGTGCTTACTGTTTATCGGTCACTGCTCTGGGCCCTGGAGAATCAACAGTGATACTGCATAATGTGTTCATTGTCTCCTCATTTCCAAGTGGCATGGAATTCGTTAATTTGTCTTTCTCTTTCTGATGACACTGACCTTCACTTTTTATGATAGGTTCTAGAGCTAGCCACCTCATTAGGACTGAGTCTTCTGCATTTCTTTTAACAACTGAGTAGTATTCCATTGTGTATATGTACCAGAGCTTCTGTATCCATTCATTTGTCGATGGACATCTAGGTTGCTTCCATGTTCTGGCTATTGTATAGAGAGCTGCAATGAACATTGGGGTACAGGTGCTTCTTTCAGTTTTGATTTCATCAGGATATAGGCCTAAGAGTGGGATTGCTGGGTCATAGGGTGCTTCTATTTTTAGTTTTTTAAGAAATCTCCAGGCTGTCTTCCATAGAGGTTGTATCAGTTTACATTCCCACCAGCAGTGCAAGAGGGTTCCCTTTTCTCTGCACCCTCTCCAGCATTTATTGTCTGTCGATTTGTTGATGATGGCCATTCTGACGGGTATGAGATGGTATCTCATTGTGGTTTTAATTTGCATTTCTCTAATGATAAGTGAGGTTGAGCATCATTTCATGTGCTTTGGGGCCATCTGTATGTCCTCTTTGGAGAGGCGTCTCTTTAGATCATCTTCCCATTTTTTGATTGGGTTGTTCGTTTTTCCTGTGCTGAATTGTCTGAGTTGCTTGTAGATTTTGGAGATGAATTCTTCCACTCCAGTATTCTTGCCTCATAAATTCCCTGGATAGAAGACCCCGAAGGGCTACAGTCTGTGGAGTCTCAAAGAGTCAAACATAACTTAGCGACTAACCACCAGCAGCAACAATCTTTACTTTTGCCTAAAAATATTAAACTGATTTATTAAGGTTTCACTCTGTCTCTGAAGGTACCTTATTAGTAGAAACTGTGCTATTAAATGATATGTCTATAATTTTTAAAGATTCTTTTTTTTGGTACAGATGTTGGCTTGAGAAGAGAGGAAATTTTTTAAAGGAGTGTCGTTATTTCTTATTTCTTTCACTCAGTCATTAATTCATTTCTGAAACAAACGCTGAGTGCTTACTGTTTATCGGTCACTGCTCTGGGCCCTGGAGAATCAACAGTGATACTGCATAATGTGTTCATTGTCTCCTCATTTCCAAGGGCAAAAGATTGGTTGTCATGGGGAATATTTCCGTTAGGCATCTTTTGTGTCAAAGAAGAGACTTGGGCATTCCTGCTCAGTGAACTGGGGAGCACCAAGCTGTGTTTATGGTGAATTACCATTTGGTATTAAGGGAATCTGGGGTCTTTCAGATTTCAAGTATGGGAACCTTGTATCTGAGCCTAATTGCATCTGAGGTTGTTGCAGGGATTTAAGCAGCTAGACAGACTTCTCTCTGGATGAATGGTCCACCATTAATGGACTCCTTTGGTCTTTGCTGTTTTGCACATTGTTCATCATCCTACTGATACTATTTGACATCGGCGTCTTCTCTGTTGCCATCCCCTGACTCCCTGCAATACCATGGGAGTTTGCAGACTGTTTATTGCTTTGCTTGCCCAGTTATTTTCAGCTTTCAATTTCATGCTACTCAATATTTGGTTCTTTCTTTAGTTCTCAGCTTATTTCCAAGAGGGAACATCTGGTTAGCTCAGCTCAGTCCAGGTTTACTCTGCGTAGGGAGGGCTGTATGGAGAGGGCTGTACCACAGACTCTCTGAGCAACTGACTGCCTTTGTATCTCTCACCTGTGGCCCAATCGTGTCTGACTCTGGGGCAAGGAAATGAGGGCTCCTTCCATGAGATAGAATGGGAGGGTCTGAGGTCATTCCTTAGGAGGGAGACCTAGGAAAGGCCTGGGGCTAGCTAGTCACTGTAATAGTGGAATAGATTCTCTTGCCTCATAAATTCCCTGGATAGAAGACCCCGAAGGGCTACAGTCTGTGGAGTCTCAAAGAGTCAAACATAACTTAGCGACTAACCACCAGCAGCAACAATCTTTACTTTTGCCTAAAAATATTAAACTGATTTATTAAGGTTTCACTCTGTCTCTGAAGGTACCTTATTAGTAGAAACTGTGCTATTAAATGATATGTCTATAATTTTTAAAGATTCTTTTTTTTGGTACAGATGTTGGCTTGAGAAGAGAGGAAATTTTTTAAAGGAGTGTCGTTATTTCTTATTTCTTTCACTCAGTCATTAATTCATTTCTGAAACAAACGCTGAGTGCTTACTGTTTATCGGTCACTGCTCTGGGCCCTGGAGAATCAACAGTGATACTGCATAATGTGTTCATTGTCTCCTCATTTCCAAGGGCAAAAGATTGGTTGTCATGGGGAATATTTCCGTTAGGCATCTTTTGTGTCAAAGAAGAGACTTGGGCATTCCTGCTCAGTGAACTGGGGAGCACCAAGCTGTGTTTATGGTGAATTACCATTTGGTATTAAGGGAATCTGGGGTCTTTCAGATTTCAAGTATGGGAACCTTGTATCTGAGCCTAATTGCATCTGAGGTTGTTGCAGGGATTTAAGCAGCTAGACAGACTTCTCTCTGGATGAATGGTCCACCATTAATGGACTCCTTTGGTCTTTGCTGTTTTGCACATTGTTCATCATCCTACTGATACTATTTGACATCGGCGTCTTCTCTGTTGCCATCCCCTGACTCCCTGCAATACCATGGGAGTTTGCAGACTGTTTATTGCTTTGCTTGCCCAGTTATTTTCAGCTTTCAATTTCATGCTACTCAATATTTGGTTCTTTCTTTAGTTCTCAGCTTATTTCCAAGAGGGAACATCTGGTTAGCTCAGCTCAGTCCAGGTTTACTCTGCGTAGGGAGGGCTGTATGGAGAGGGCTGTACCACAGACTCTCTGAGCAACTGACTGCCTTTGTATCTCTCACCTGTGGCCCAATCGTGTCTGACTCTGGGGCAAGGAAATGAGGGCTCCTTCCATGAGATAGAATGGGAGGGTCTGAGGTCATTCCTTAGGAGGGAGACCTAGGAAAGGCCTGGGGCTAGCTAGTCACTGTAATAGTGGAATAGATGGTATAAGAAAAATTTTTTGTCTATATTGGAGTGGAAAATAAATATATAATATTTTAGACAAAAATATGTTCCCTTCGGTGAAAAATTAAACTGTTATGGGCTATAATATAGAGATCACTGAGACGTGTGTTTTTTCATAATCAATTGGTAATATACTGAGCATCTATGTTTCTGTGTATGTTCATATGAATATGACTGAAAATGTCTACAAAATTGGCTTGTGGTATTATTTTGGTGATTCTGGGAAGGTAGTTAAATATCTTTCCAGAGTACAACCCAAGTCTTTGATGTCTTAATATTAGAGATGGTGCACTGAAGAATTCCTGATCTCTTTGCTTGCACAAATAGGTAAGGAAAGATAAGGTCCAAGCTTGGGGACACCAGTATCTCCTTGGAATGTTCCTTGCTAGCCTCACTTCATGGCTTGTTCATTTTTCGAATTCAGACCACAGGGCAGTCATTTCTGATCACCCTGTGTAACTAGGTTCCCATCTTTTTTTAAATCTATTTTGGGAATATTCTTCCTAGAACTCACCACAGTTTGCATTTACCTTTTTCTTTATCATGTTAACTGTATCATTAGGATGTGATAACATGGGAATATGAGAACATGTGCTTGGCACAAAATAGCATGAATGAATCGTAGAGTCAAAGACTGAACACAAAGATGATTGACTCCGATATGTTTTTCCAGAGATCTGGGAGCACCTGGGGATAGAGACACTCAACCAAGAAGTACAGGAATAAAATTGTCTCTTCTCATCCTCAGTCTCCCCAGAGTGCCCTCAACATTTTTCACATTTCTTCTATGTTTTTTTAAAAGTACCTCTCAGGGCCTAGGTGCCAAAATTGTCAGCCATCTTTTAAAGTGGCTTAAGTTACTTAAGTTAGATTTCCTGAGAATGACTACAAAACCTGACATGGTCATTATACTTGGTTATATTCCCCCTGTGCATGCGTGATCAGTCATGTCTGATTTTTTTGGACCCTATGAACTGTAGCCCGCCAACCTACAAGTCCATGGGATTTTCCAGGCAAGAATAGTGGAATGGGTTTCCACTTCCTCTTCCAGTGGTTATCTTCTTGACCCAGGGATCCAACACACATCATTTGTGTCTCTTGCATTGGCAGGCAGATTCTGTCACTGTGCCACCTGGAAAATCCCAATGCCCCCCTAGGAACATGGAAGAATACTTGCCTTACCTTTCATATGTTATAAGAATATATGAATATTTTCTAAGGATATGCTTTTGTATAAGGTAGTTTCAATATGCATGGGAAGAGTATCATGCCATGCTGTGCTCAGGCATGCAATAGAGTTAATAATTATTTTAAGTAAAATTTTTGCAGAGAATTTAAATCTCATATAAATGTATTTTATTATGTATTAAATGCCTTGTATATGCTGAGACTTGTACAGGCAAGTTTAAAACCTTGCCATTTCTTTTTTTTTTTTTAAATGATCAAACAATTATACTTATTATTTAGGAGAATCTAGAACTCAACATCAAAATGAGTATATACATAATATGTGGATTGTCATAGGGCAAAAGAATCAATATAGATTGGAATTATTACAGTAGAATATAAAGACTAAATCTTGACTGTTCTTTAAAAAAAAGAGAATAGAAAAAGCAGGGGTAATGATCTTCTTTGAAATATACATTCCTAACTCCAGAAACCTATTCTTAGAAAAACCTGAGGGACTCACTGTCTTATTTCACCTGTGATGTCAGGTTGCCTAAATTCATGACTCTCTATATTAATTCCCTCTTTATTTCCTCCTCAGACCCTAATAAAACCTTTGGTGTACCAGTCTTGTCTCAGCTAGAATAAAGGAAAGGTAAGGGTCATGTCCATTTAGGATGATATAAAATAGGAAGAGCCACACTTATAAATTCAATACAAAGAAACAACTCTGATCTGTGAGAGTCTAAGGGAAATGTGATTCTTAACTTCAATCTTGGGACTCTCTCGCTGTCCTTCCCCACTTGGAGTGATGTGTTTTATTCCTAGTAGAGAAGTCAGTGATGTTTCTAGACTCTGCCTATTATCAGCTCTGGTCCTTTGCTTCCTCTTCTGGAGATTTAATTCAACAAACATTCTTTTGTCTTATGATATTAATATATATTTCATACCATATTTCCTGTATGGTTTCTACCTGTCTCTGTTTGAGGTTTGGCTCACAACCCCATGACTCTCCTGATTGGAGGTATCAAGACCTGGCATTCTGTCCCAGGAAAGTTGGCAAGATGGTCCACCTGCCTATCTGGAGCCTTGGATTTTGAGGCCATATGGATGGTAGAGAAGCTAGTCTCAACTTGTGTGGCAAACTTAGTGATCCTCTACTGAAAAATGGTTACTAGGCCACCCATGTACAGGGAGAAGGTTGGTATTTGTGAGAAGGTTGCTTGTATCAGGTACTGTAGTATTTTGCTTGGTTATTAATAGTATTTTTGTGTTATTGCTATTTTATATTGCTTATATATTCTATAATTTGATAATATGCTAGAATACATTTGATAAATTAATTGAACTTTGCTTAAGAAATTTGTAGCAACAGAGTGTGTACCCTGATTCAGGGGAATGTGTATAACTGAGCATGTGTGTCTGTCTGCACAACAAAGACGTACACATATATTTTTCCGTTCTTTGAATAAGAGTCCAAGTATTTCAATACTGTGATAAACAGTTAAAAAGTAACCTTTTAGGGTTTTTATGCTTTGTTTTTTACAGGGTAATGATCTTCTTTGAAATATACATTCCTAACTCCAGAAACCTATTCTTAGAAAAACCTGAGGGACTCACTGTCTTATTTCACCTGTGATGTCAGGTTGCCTAAATTCATGACTCTCTATATTAATTCCCTCTTTATTTCCTCCTCAGACCCTAATAAAACCTTTGGTGTACCAGTCTTGTCTCAGCTAGAATAAAGGAAAGGTAAGGGTCATGTCCATTTAGGATGATATAAAATAGGAAGAGCCACACTTATAAATTCAATACAAAGAAACAACTCTGATCTGTGAGAGTCTAAGGGAAATGTGATTCTTAACTTCAATCTTGGGACTCTCTCGCTGTCCTTCCCCACTTGGAGTGATGTGTTTTATTCCTAGTAGAGAAGTCAGTGATGTTTCTAGACTCTGCCTATTATCAGCTCTGGTCCTTTGCTTCCTCTTCTGGAGATTTAATTCAACAAACATTCTTTTGTCTTATGATATTAATATATATTTCATACCATATTTCCTGTATGGTTTCTACCTGTCTCTGTTTGAGGTTTGGCTCACAACCCCATGACTCTCCTGATTGGAGGTATCAAGACCTGGCATTCTGTCCCAGGAAAGTTGGCAAGATGGTCCACCTGCCTATCTGGAGCCTTGGATTTTGAGGCCATATGGATGGTAGAGAAGCTAGTCTCAACTTGTGTGGCAAACTTAGTGATCCTCTACTGAAAAATGGTTACTAGGCCACCCATGTACAGGGAGAAGGTTGGTATTTGTGAGAAGGTTGCTTGTATCAGGTACTGTAGTATTTTGCTTGGTTATTAATAGTATTTTTGTGTTATTGCTATTTTATATTGCTTATATATTCTATAATTTGATAATATGCTAGAATACATTTGATAAATTAATTGAACTTTGCTTAAGAAATTTGTAGCAACAGAGTGTGTACCCTGATTCAGGGGAATGTGTATAACTGAGCATGTGTGTCTGTCTGCACAACAAAGACGTACACATATATTTTTTCCCGTTCTTTGAATAAGAGTCCAAGTATTTCAATACTGTGATAAACAGTTAAAAAGTAACCTATATGGTTTTAGAAGAGTTTAATGTTCTTGAATTCTTTAACCACAAAATATTTTCTGATGTTTTCATCTATAGGCTTTTTGAAAATGATTTGATTCCTTTAAAATTTCACTGGCCTAATTTTGTATCAGTTTGACATTAAGAAGATGGATTTCATTATAATCATAAACAAGTTTGAAACACTGTATGAGCAATGACAAGTTGTAAGAAAGCACACTACTCATTTTTCATTCTCTTTAAGATGAGATTGATCAATAAATTTCACACTATTGATTGACGTGGGGTGCTATTTTAAAGCTCCATGTGTATATGAATGTGTGACCATGTATATGCACTTGCCATCAGAGTATTGAAGGAGAGTGGCAGTTTAATATTTGTGATCTAAAGACAGAAAAATATGAAATATTGCTCTAATTCATAAAGAATAAAATAACTTTTTTTTTTTAACTGAGTCTGTAAGAGAACATATGGGCTTCTCCAGTGGCACAGTAGCAAAGAATCCATCTTGTCAGTGCAGGAGATGCGGGTCTGATCCTTGGGTTGGGAAGATCTCTGGAGTAAGAAATGATCACTCACTCCAGTATTCTTGCCTGAAAAATTCCATGGACAGAGTAGTCTGGAAGGCTATGGTCCATGGAGTCATAAACCCAATGGAATGACAGAGCAAGAGGACATATTCTTTAAGAAAGAACATCTTTAAATGATTAAAATATTTAGTTAACTAGTTACTCAAATCAATTTTATTAACATAGACACAGTTTATGTAATGATTTATCAAATATTTGATTGTTTGCAAGTTGCAGTTTTAACTGCTTGATAGCTTCTTACATTTGCTTTAATGATAAATTTGAATCAACCAAATTTATTTGGTGGTTATTTGGCCATTATAATGGTCAAACTATAGGTTCAGAAAACGTTTAAATCTACTGATAACAAGACTTAGTTTCATATGGAATTCCAATTTCTTTTCGAGTATGCCTCATCTTCATAAATCTCGGGGTGCCTTCCTTGCTGGCAACCTTTTTTTGCCTTTGTAAATCATCCAAAGCCTGGATTGTAAAACTCTGTCTGGCTCTATCTGCAACATGACAGAGCAAATTTGTAAAGGAAACACATCTGTCAAATTGCTGACTTAATACCTCAAAAACTAATATGCATGTTTTGCTGAATTCTGTTCATGATTCCAAATTTAGCAAAACCACTTTGTATCTGAACAAAGTTTAAATTTAAATTTACTCTGTTATTTCTTATTTTCTTCTTTGGCTTGTTTAGGCTCATTGACTAAAGCAAAATTCATGCATTCTTGCACTAGAATAGAGGCTTTTATTTGTCTTTGCCAAAGCCAATAGGTAAACACACTCTCTTATTTTATATTTTGCTATATTTCAAAAAATGATCAGACATGTTTTTGAAAATATACCTTTTAAAATACATGGAAAGAGCCACTGAGGGTGGCTCAGTGGTAAAGAATCTGCCTACCAATGCAGGAGACATGGATTTGATCCCTAGTCAGGGAAGATCCCACATGCTGCAGAGCATCTAAGCACATACACCATAAGTGTTGAGCCTGTGCTCTAAAATTTGGGAACTGCAACTACTGAGCCCACAGCCACAACTGCTGAAACCTGAGCCCTGGAGCCAGTGCTCTGCAGCAGGAGAAACCACCATGATGAGAAGCCCGAGCACTGCAACTGGGGAGTGACCCCGAACTCGAGTTCTGATCCTTTTGGATCTAACATAGACGACGGGGTTCTATGGTAGATCATAAACCCAATGGAATGACAGAGCAAGAGGACATATTCTTTAAGAAAGAACATCTTTAAATGATTAAAATATTTAGTTAACTAGTTACTCAAATCAATTTTATTAACATAGACACAGTTTATGTAATGATTTATCAAATATTTGATTGTTTGCAAGTTGCAGTTTTAACTGCTTGATAGCTTCTTACATTTGCTTTAATGATAAATTTGAATCAACCAAATTTATTTGGTGGTTATTTGGCCATTATAATGGTCAAACTATAGGTTCAGAAAACGTTTAAATCTACTGATAACAAGACTTAGTTTCATATGGAATTCCAATTTCTTTTCGAGTATGCCTCATCTTCATAAATCTCGGGGTGCCTTCCTTGCTGGCAACCTTTTTTTGCCTTTGTAAATCATCCAAAGCCTGGATTGTAAAACTCTGTCTGGCTCTATCTGCAACATGACAGAGCAAATTTGTAAAGGAAACACATCTGTCAAATTGCTGACTTAATACCTCAAAAACTAATATGCATGTTTTGCTGAATTCTGTTCATGATTCCAAATTTAGCAAAACCACTTTGTATCTGAACAAAGTTTAAATTTAAATTTACTCTGTTATTTCTTATTTTCTTCTTTGGCTTGTTTAGGCTCATTGACTAAAGCAAAATTCATGCATTCTTGCACTAGAATAGAGGCTT
Organism: Tragulus kanchil; assembly: GCA_022376925.1. Classification (NCBI taxonomy): domain Eukaryota; kingdom Metazoa; phylum Chordata; class Mammalia; order Artiodactyla; family Tragulidae; genus Tragulus; species Tragulus kanchil. The sequence goes on from JAIOJX010000004.1 coordinate 155,156,179, forward strand.
TTATTTGTCTTTGCCAAAGCCAATAGGTAAACACACTCTCTTATTTTATATTTTGCTATATTTCAAAAAATGATCAGACATGTTTTTGAAAATATACCTTTTAAAATACATGGAAAGAGCCACTGAGGGTGGCTCAGTGGTAAAGAATCTGCCTACCAATGCAGGAGACATGGATTTGATCCCTAGTCAGGGAAGATCCCACATGCTGCAGAGCATCTAAGCACATACACCATAAGTGTTGAGCCTGTGCTCTAAAATTTGGGAACTGCAACTACTGAGCCCACAGCCACAACTGCTGAAACCTGAGCCCTGGAGCCAGTGCTCTGCAGCAGGAGAAACCACCATGATGAGAAGCCCGAGCACTGCAACTGGGGAGTGACCCCCGCTCTCCACAGCTCGAGAATAGCCCACGCATCAACGAAGACTCAGCACAGCCAAACATATATAAATAAATAAAATTATAAAAATTATGTGGAAATAGGAATTTTATGAGCTGATTTTCATTGAGGAACACTATTCTACGAAAGCCATCAAATGATGCAATAGATAATTGACACAGAATACATTAAATTTTGAGAAACTTTTTTTAAATTAGTTTATTTTATTTTACTTTTACAGAGTTTTGCTTGTTTACTGTCACACATCAACCTGAATCAGCCACAGGGATACACATGTTCCCTCCCAGCTGAACTTCCCTCCCATCTCCCTGCCTCCTCCACCCCTCTAGGCTGCCACAGAGCCCCTGTGTAAATTCCCTTAGTCTTAGAGGACATTCACATAGGTAATCTATTTTACATATGGTAATGTAAGTTTCCATGTCACTCTTTCCATACATCTCGCCCATTCCTCCCTCCCCCAGTGTCTCTAAGACTGTTCTCGATGTCTGTTCCTCCACTGCTGCCCTGCATATACATTTATCAGTACCATCCTTCTAGATTCCATACACATGTGTTAGTATACAATATTTCTCTTTCTCTTTTTGACTTACTTCACTCTGTATAATAAGTTCTAGGTTCATCCACCTTGTGAGGACTGACTCAAATGCATTTCTTCTTATGGCTGAGAAATATTCAATTGTATGTATGTACCACAGCTCCTTTATCCACTCATCCATTGATGGCCATCTAGGTTGTTTCCATGTTCCGGCTATTGTAAATAGTGCTGCAATGAGCAATGGCGTACTTGTGTCTGTTTCAATTTTGATTTCCTCAGGGTATAAGCCTAGTAGTGGGATTGCTGGGTCATATGGTGGCTCTATCCCTAGTTTTTTTTTTTTTAATATTTATTTATTTATTTATTTTTTTACATGTATGTTCCCAGATCATTCATATGCATATCCTTGGACCCTCCCCCCACCCAGTTCCCCCCCTCCCATCCCTCCAAACCATCGCCCCAAGTGGTTGTAGGTACTCCTATTCCCCTAGCACAATGACAATAGCTATCTTTTCCACACATGACAGTATAGGCTTCCATGTTACTCCCTCCATGCCTCCCTACCACTGTTCGGTCTCCACAATGTCTTTATGTCTATTCTCTGTTTTTTCAAAAGTTCGCTACGTATGTTATCATGACCATCTTACTAGATCCCATATATATGAGTTAGTATACTATACAATCTCCATAGTGTCTTCCATAGTGCCCATATCAACTTACATTCCCACCAACAGTGCAAGAGTGTTCCCTTTGTTCCACACCCTCTCCAGCATTTACTGTCTGTAGATTTTTTGATGATGACCATTCTGACTGGTGTGAGGTGAGATCTCATCATAGTTTTGATCTGCATTTCTCTAATGATGAGCGATAATGAGCATCTTTTCATGTGCTTTTTGGTCATGCATATGTCTTCTTTGGAGAGGTGTCTGTTTAGGTCTTTTCCCCATTTTTTGATTAGCGATTACTTTCCATTTAAAGTTATTACAAAATATTTGCTGTAATTCCCTATGTTGTGCAATACTTCCTCCAGCCAATCTTATATCCAGTAATGAAAGCTACAATTTTAGTAATCACCTTTACTTCCCTGGTGGTTCAGAGAGTAAAGAATCTGCCTGCAGTGCGGTAGACCCATGTTTGATCCCTGGGTAGGGAAAATACCCTGGAAAAAATATTGGCTACTAACTCCAATATTCTTGCCTGGAGAACTACATGGACAGAGGAGCTTGACAGGTTAAGTAATCCATGTGATCATAAAGGGTTGGAAATGGCTGAGTATCGAACATTTTCCACTTGTTAGAAGTATGATAAAGGGCTTCCCTGGTGGTCCAGTGGGTTAAGAGTCCACCTTGCAGTGTAAGGGGCACCGGTGCTATCCCTGGCCCAGAAAGATCCCACATGCCATAGTGGCTGGACCAGTGTCCAACTACGAGCCAGTGCTCTGGAGCGCATGTGCCCAGAGAAAGTGCTCTGCAACGAGAGAGACCACTGCAATGGGAGGCCCACAAAGGTCGAAGAATAAAGGTGGATTAAAAATAAATAAACAAAAAATCAACGGAAAAAAGAGTCCAAAATTTTTAAAAAAAAAAAGAAAAAGAAGAACAAGGATTTTTTTTTTTTTTTTTAAAGTATGGTAAAGCCAATGTGTCATGCCTCATTCTCAGGGTTCTCATTGGTGAGGCAGATATATCAGCTGACCTTGCAGCTTAGCTAAGCAAGTTTTCAATATTACAAACTTCAGACAGGCATTCTTTACACCATGCAGAATTAAAGGTTAAATAGTTCCGAATGGAAGGTGCCAACTTTTGAGGTTTGTCAACCTGGCAGAGATGGATTCAAGACCAAGGAGACTCATTAAAATGGAGCTTTGGTCTTCAATCAGCTGTCAGTTCTCCAGCATGCTTGGCAAAACCCAAAACGTCTCCTGGGCTTGGCTGGATTTCTGATGAATTGGGTTGCCCCAAAGCGGAGCCAAGGTACATCATTTTCCCACAGCACCAGAAGACATTGATCATTCCAAATGAATGCAGTATAGAATAATCAACAACATTTGGATTAGAATCATCCCAGGAAAGATAGGGCCAATTATGCTTATTGAGGGACATAATCTAATAAAGACTTCAGTCACCATGAGGTTGAACAATTTTGTTGTTATAAGCCGCAGACATTTTGAAATGAGTGCTCCATTCATTGCACTTCAGATTGACTAATAAGCACATTCAGTCATGCAGTAACAGCATTTATTAGATCTAGATTTTAAATACAGTTCATTCCATAAATGGAAAGTAATTGTGTAGATTTTTCTGAAGACTATTCAACTATTATAGTTACAGCAGCTGTTCTGGGAACATCTGTGTATCATCCATCTGTTAAATCTCTTTTCTCTGTGTTATATTATTTTATCATTGCTTTCGTGTCTAAAGTTATACCTATAATACTGTGTTTAAGGAACTCTGAAAAAAATAAAAAAGCTCTGTGTCTACTCTGGAGCGCATGTGCCCAGAGAAAGTGCTCTGCAACGAGAGAGACCACTGCAATGGGAGGCCCACAAAGGTCGAAGAATAAAGGTGGATTAAAAATAAATAAACAAAAAATCAACGGAAAAAAGAGTCCAAAATTTTTAAAAAAAAAAAGAAAAAGAAGAACAAGGATTTTTTTTTTTTTTTTTAAAGTATGGTAAAGCCAATGTGTCATGCCTCATTCTCAGGGTTCTCATTGGTGAGGCAGATATATCAGCTGACCTTGCAGCTTAGCTAAGCAAGTTTTCAATATTACAAACTTCAGACAGGCATTCTTTACACCATGCAGAATTAAAGGTTAAATAGTTCCGAATGGAAGGTGCCAACTTTTGAGGTTTGTCAACCTGGCAGAGATGGATTCAAGACCAAGGAGACTCATTAAAATGGAGCTTTGGTCTTCAATCAGCTGTCAGTTCTCCAGCATGCTTGGCAAAACCCAAAACGTCTCCTGGGCTTGGCTGGATTTCTGATGAATTGGGTTGCCCCAAAGCGGAGCCAAGGTACATCATTTTCCCACAGCACCAGAAGACATTGATCATTCCAAATGAATGCAGTATAGAATAATCAACAACATTTGGATTAGAATCATCCCAGGAAAGATAGGGCCAATTATGCTTATTGAGGGACATAATCTAATAAAGACTTCAGTCACCATGAGGTTGAACAATTTTGTTGTTATAAGCGCAGACATTTTGAAATGAGTGCTCCATTCATTGCACTTCAGATTGACTAATAAGCACATTCAGTCATGCAGTAACAGCATTTATTAGATCTAGATTTTAAATACAGTTCATTCCATAAATGGAAAGTAATTGTGTAGATTTTTCTGAAGACTATTCAACTATTATAGTTACAGCAGCTGTTCTGGGAACATCTGTGTATCATCCATCTGTTAAATCTCTTTTCTCTGTGTTATATTATTTTATCATTGCTTTCGTGTCTAAAGTTATACCTATAATACTGTGTTTAAGGAACTCTGAAAAAAATAAAAAAGCTCTGTGTCTACTCTGGAGCTGTTAATGAAAGAAAGATGATATGTTCACACTCTTTAATATGCAATTTTATTTTCTCCTATTTCCATTTATTTCATTGTTTATTTTCCTATTGCATATGCCAACAGGAAAGATTACTAGGAGGTATATATAGCTTTATTGCATAGATTTCAAAGTTGGTGGCTTACAGAAAATATAAAGCAGAATGCCTCTAATATTTATTGGGGACATTATTCCCTAAGGAAAAAAAGAAAATGACACAGAATAGCAGTGAGGATATCAAATAAAATAATGTCTTTAGAAAGACTCTATATTTCCATTAAATCTCAGTTAGCACTACATTTTATTTGTTTACTGTATGCTATTAGGGAAAGACTTACTCAGTTAACCAAAATCTAAATTCTAACTTTTGCCTGGGCTCACTCATTTTGTGTTATACAAGTCAGCAAACTTGAACAATATAAAATGTATTAGGTGGAAATTTAGAAATTTTCTTTTACCTTTGATACCACAGTGATTTCAACATGACTAGAGAATATATTGGTTCAATAAGCTCAATTAAAGAATATTTTATCAAAAGTTTTCTACACCCAAAACAGCAGCAAAACCAATTAAGGGTGAAAGATTAATTTATGGATGTTCAGTGACATATGCTGAGTATAATTGTTTTTGTTTCTCAAGGTCTCTTTTAGGTTCTTGAAATTTAGAGCTTAAATAGAATTTAATATAGTTTTAGTATCTAAATATTCTGTGTATGTGTCTCCCTCATATCTGAGGTGATCACTATTAGTATAGTAGTACTAGTGTAGCGCTAACCATCTCACAAAAGATATTTAAGATAGTGTACAGTGCAATCATTTGCTTCATATTGTTTGTTTAGTGTGTTCTTTGTGAATCTCTTAGTGTTCCATTCAAGCACATTTTGTTCTTTGTCCTTGAGTGCAAACGCACAAGGGTAGGGAAGAGAATAGTATTTCTCTATGTCAAAGTAATGTGTGAGATTTGTAATACTATATGTGAGAGAACAGCCTTTTAATGCAATGGCCATGATCTGTTGTCATTTAGTTTAATTTTTACCTTTTAAGTGGAAAAAAATCGGTGCACGTTTTTCCCTCTTTGGAAGTGCATTAGTTACTATGGCAACTGTTTCATTGGCAGACACAGATTTCAAAGACTCATGCATATAATATAAACTTAATTTAAGCTCTGGATAGGAATTTACACCTTTGTAGTTAGAAATAAAGACAACTATGTAAAACTCGTGTCCTTACGTGGAACTGGGGCAAATGGCTAGCGTGACCTTTGCATATTTATAAATTCATGCTTCCAAAGCACAGGCATAAGAGAAATCTACACAAGGGAATTAGACTTTAAATTTCTTCAGCCTACTCTATTTTTTTAGTGTTCAAACTTCAATATTTTATTTTGATCTTTAAAAATGAAACCATTTTTAATTCTTTGTACATTTTTTTTCTCCAGAACAGTCTGGAATTAGTATTTTATTCCACTGGCAGGCTTTCCTTAGCTAGCAGAATTGGGTCCAACTACTCTTCAGAGCTGGGTTAGACATTTTGCACTGCCTGGAATGGATAGACATTCATTAGGGAAACAAACAGTCATGGCTTCCAGACTAAGCTTGTGACATCCATGACTTAGGCATGGGAAGAAATGAGGTTTCTTTATAGATTCAGTTTATATCTAAAATACACCAGAAGCACTTCAGACACTAGGATGTTTCAGTAAGCTCTTCATGTTTCAGAAGCTTCAATAAAGAAATTCTCTTCTTTCTCCTTCCTCACGAGTGGGAAGTGGAGGGTAAAATGATGGATAGCAACCAAGGTGAAGGATATGGCTTAGTGAGAACCAAATGGACCAGAGCCCCAGGACAGGTTACGATTACTTGCCTGGTCTCAGAAGATGCTTGAGGTCAGCTGAGCTCCATCCATGGAAGAGCAGCAAAGACAGTGCTTTTCTAATGGGGAGCGAGCACCACTAAGGGAGGGGATAGAAGCTGATGTAAACACTCTCAATTTTTTCTTCCCAATTCAGCAGTCAGGAAAGTGACACCGCCTCTGGCAGGGAGAAGAGCATATACATATACAGGGAGACCGCCTAGAAGAAAATATTAGGAGTTGGACAAAATACGAATAGTATTTCTATGTCAAAGTAATGTGTGAGATTTGTAATACTATATGTGAGAGAACAGCCTTTTAATGCAATGGCCATGATCTGTTGTCATTTAGTTTAATTTTTACCTTTAAGTGGAAAAATCGGTGCACGTTTTTCCCTCTTTGGAAGTGCATTAGTTACTATGGCAACTGTTTCATTGGCAGACACAGATTTCAAAGACTCATGCATATAATATAAACTTAATTTAAGCTCTGGATAGGAATTTACACCTTTGTAGTTAGAAATAAAGACAACTATGTAAAACTCGTGTCCTTACGTGGAACTGGGGCAAATGGCTAGCGTGACCTTTGCATATTTATAAATTCATGCTTCCAAAGCACAGGCATAAGAGAAATCTACACAAGGGAATTAGACTTTAAATTTCTTCAGCCTACTCTATTTTTTTAGTGTTCAAACTTCAATATTTTATTTTGATCTTTAAAAATGAAACCATTTTTAATTCTTTGTACATTTTTTTTCTCCAGAACAGTCTGGAATTAGTATTTTATTCCACTGGCAGGCTTTCCTTAGCTAGCAGAATTGGGTCCAACTACTCTTCAGAGCTGGGTTAGACATTTTGCACTGCCTGGAATGGATAGACATTCATTAGGGAAACAAACAGTCATGGCTTCCAGACTAAGCTTGTGACATCCATGACTTAGGCATGGGAAGAAATGAGGTTTCTTTATAGATTCAGTTTATATCTAAAATACACCAGAAGCACTTCAGACACTAGGATGTTTCAGTAAGCTCTTCATGTTTCAGAAGCTTCAATAAAGAAATTCTCTTCTTTCTCCTTCCTCACGAGTGGGAAGTGGAGGGTAAAATGATGGATAGCAACCAAGGTGAAGGATATGGCTTAGTGAGAACCAAATGGACCAGAGCCCCAGGACAGGTTACGATTACTTGCCTGGTCTCAGAAGATGCTTGAGGTCAGCTGAGCTCCATCCATGGAAGAGCAGCAAAGACAGTGCTTTTCTAATGGGGAGCGAGCACCACTAAGGGAGGGGATAGAAGCTGATGTAAACACTCTCAATTTTTTCTTCCCAATTCAGCAGTCAGGAAAGTGACACCGCCTCTGGCAGGGAGAAGAGCATATACATATACAGGGAGACCGCCTAGAAGAAAATATTAGGAGTTGGACAAAATACTAGGAGTTTGGCAAGAGCGTCCTCTTGACAACAGCTCCAAATTAAGCGGTTTTTTTTGGCGGGGGTGGGGAGGCGGGTTGGGTAGGGGGCGGCGGGCGGGCCACTTTTATTGGTCTTTCATTTCTCTATTTTCATCCATCTTTGTTCTTTGGCCCGTGTGGGCCTCCCATCGCGGTGGCCTCTGTCATCGCAGAGCACCGGCTCTGGGCACATGCGCTCCAGAGCTCCGGCTCGGTAATTGGACACATCGGTCCAGCGGCTCCACGGCACGTGGGATCTTCCCAGGCCAGGGATGGAACCGGCGCCCCTTGCACTGCAAGGCGGTGTCCTTACCCACTGGACCACTAGGGGTAGCCCAAATTCAGTGTTTTTGATCAATGTCTCAGTTTGCTTTGCATCTCTGTATTCCACAAATGTGAGGAGCCTTGACACCTTCCTTCAGGACTCCGCTCTCTGGGTCTTACCTGTTAACCCTTTCACTTCCATCCAGCATGTTTATGAACTTCACCACTCCTTCTGCCTCAGGGCTTCTTATTGTCTGCTTGCATCACCAGCCGAGGCACTTAAAGATCCCCGGTCTCCACCCTGGATGTTCTCTTCTCCCTGACCCTACATCCACAACTACATTTCCAAGTGCTTGCACAGGGTAATGCTCTGTCTGCTTTTTCTGCTCTTTTTCAATTTTAATTGAAGTATAGTTGATTTACAATGTTATGTTAGTTGAGGTGTAAGGAGGTAGCTCTGAGAGACTGCTCTGAAGAGGTGGGCTGGGGAAGGTCCATATATATTGACTTTGGTGAAGGGGGAATTCACGCATTGAAGCAGATTTTTTTTTTTTTTTTAATTTTGGCCTCTTGTATTGGTTTTTCGTTTATTTATTTTCATCCATCTTTACTCTTCAGCCTGTGTGGGACTCTCGTTGTAGAACACTGGCTCTGGGCACATGCACTCCAGAGTGCTGGCTCATAATTGGACACACCGGTCCAGCCACTCCATGGCACATGAGGTCCTCCTGGGCCAGGGATTGAACCGGGGCCCCTTGCACTGCAAGGCAGACTCTCTAACCACTGGACCACCAGGGAAGCCCTCAAGCAAATATTTTTAAGGAATGTTTCACTAGTCATGAGGAGGAGTCATTACCATGAAGGAATTTAGTACTTTTCTAGATATGAAGAGGCACACAATTGGGCTCATAAAATAAGCTCTTAAAAAAAATATCTAAATAGTAATATCTGAAGACCTGTCCTGCCAGCTTTCCAGGGGACAAAGCTCTCATTCCTGCTCTCCTCTCAGGGTGTGTTGAAGATCAGCAGCCATAGCAGCACACGATCTGATCTAATCCTTGGAGAGGTAGATCGCAAGTGTCCGTTTTAGTTGACACCCCTCTGCCTATAAACATGTCTACATTTTAAAGTATCTCCTAGATCCCTTCTGTGTTCTCGAGACCTTTCCTTGTTCATTGACAACTTCCCCAAGGTGATCCTGTGCTGTTGCCTCCACTTCCTAATAGTTCCCTTGGTCTCTGACCTGTGGAATTCGGGCTCGGTTTCAACAAGCCTATGGGGGAAAAAGTCCCTGAGGATGGACTGTTTCCTGAGGCTATATTCAGTAGTTCCTTTCTAATCTTAAGTTTTTGGTTTTAATGACTACCCCTCATTAAAGCCCTGCCTCTTCCTGGGTTTCCACTTTTTTGGAGTGTTTTTTCTCTCTCTAGGGGAAGATTTTCTTCCTTTCCTCGGTCATTTTCTATTACATTATAATGTTTTTCTTTTTTTTCTTAAATTCTTCTAATGTGGCTTTCATAGTTTACTTTGTTAGTTGAGGTGTAAGGAGGTAGCTCTGAGAGACTGCTCTGAAGAGGTGGGCTGGGGAAGGTCCATATATATTGACTTTGGTGAAGGGGGAATTCACGCATTGAAGCAGATTTTTTTTTTTTTTTTAATTTTGGCCTCTTGTATTGGTTTTTCGTTTATTTATTTTCATCCATCTTTACTCTTCATCCTGGTTTGGACTCTCGTTGTAGAACACTGGCTCTGGGCACATGCACTCCAGAGTGCTGGCTCATAATTGGACACACCGGTCCAGCCACTCCATGGCACATGAGGTCCTCCTGGGCCAGGGATTGAACCGGGGCCCCTTGCACTGCAAGGCAGACTCTCTAACCACTGGACCACCAGGGAAGCCCTCAAGCAAATATTTTTAAGGAATGTTTCACTAGTCATGAGGAGGAGTCATTACCATGAAGGAATTTAGTACTTTTCTAGATATGAAGAGGCACACAATTGGGCTCATAAAATAAGCTCTTAAAAAAAATATCTAAATAGTAATATCTGAAGACCTGTCCTGCCAGCTTTCCAGGGGACAAAGCTCTCATTCCTGCTCTCCTCTCAGGGTGTGTTGAAGATCAGCAGCCATAGCAGCACACGATCTGATCTAATCCTTGGAGAGGTAGATCGCAAGTGTCCGTTTTAGTTGACACCCCTCTGCCTATAAACATGTCTACATTTTAAAGTATCTCCTAGATCCCTTCTGTGTTCTCGAGACCTTTCCTTGTTCATTGACAACTTCCCCAAGGTGATCCTGTGCTGTTGCCTCCACTTCCTAATAGTTCCCTTGGTCTCTGACCTGTGGAATTCGGGCTCGGTTTCAACAAGCCTATGGGGGAAAAAGTCCCTGAGGATGGACTGTTTCCTGAGGCTATATTCAGTAGTTCCTTTCTAATCTTAAGTTTTTGGTTTTAATGACTACCCCTCATTAAAGCCCTGCCTCTTCCTGGGTTTCCACTTTTTTGGAGTGTTTTTTCTCTCTCTAGGGGAAGATTTTCTTCCTTTCCTCGGTCATTTTCTATTACATTATAATGTTAGTCTTTTTTAAAAAAATTATTTTTTTTGGCTGAACTGATTCTTTGCTGCTGCACATGGGCTGTCTCTAATTGTGGTGAGCAGAGGCTACTCTCTAGTTGCAATGAGCGAGTTTCTCATTGCAGTGGCTTCTCTTGTTGCAGAGCAAAGGCTCCAGGGCACACAGGCCCCCTAGTTGTGATACATGGGCTTACTTGCTGTGTGACATGTGGAATCTTCCCAGACCAGAGACGGAACCTGTGTCTCCTGCATTGGCAGGTAGATTCTTAACCACTGAACCACCAGGGAAGTCCTTTATTGTCAGTATTATGGCTACTATGATTTCAATCATTATCTCTGTGCATATGATGCTTAACTTCCATTATAAATTCTGAGGCATGCTTTCTAACTTCCTGATACTTGTCTCTACTTATTATTGCTGCAGGGTCTGAAGAGTCCTATGCTTTGACCATCCTGTTTCCTCTTCAGATGCACTCCTGAATTCTGTTACTGGCTGGAATTTTCTTCCAATTCTCAAGTCTTTTCTGCTATTCAGATTCACTCAGTTCCGCTTGATCTACCCCTGCCATGACTCTTGAGACAATCTTCCTAATTTTATTCCCACTACAGAAGCCCTAGTTTGGATCTCGCTTGTCTGTAGCTTAGATCATTTAGTAACTCTTCCTCAAGTCTCTCCTGCAGTGCCTTGAGACTTCAGTCTCACCTGCAAACACTAGATGAACCTCCCAAAGACAAACTGTGTATGCTGATACACGATGTTAAAATGAAGCCTCTGCAAAATGTTAGTTGACAAGCAGATTTTATCCCTCCCTTTGAAGGTACTCTCTAATTCCTCTGAGTTCATGTAGCATGCTGTCCCGTGTGTTTTACTCATCACTTCTTTATATTTATAGGAAACGTGTTCATTAAATAAAGGCATTCTGAGATACACAAGGATATAGAGATGGATGGGTTTTTTTTTTTTTTTTCTGTCCCCAAGAACAGCTACCACCATGTTTAGCTCCCGGGGAACTGATTGCCTTAGGCAGAGCGTGAGTTTGGTTGGATGACAGAGGTGGCCTTTTCCCATTGTTTAGCAAAAATGGAAGAGTGAAAATTTAGCATTCACAATAGTACAGCATGAATAAGAGAAAACTAACTCTGTCTGGCGAAGCTGAGGATGACGGTGTGGTCGAAAGGACGTAGAAGCTGGAGTGGTAAAGTGACAGGAGACTTTAAGTCAGAGAAGGAAGCAAAGGAGATTCTGGGTCTCAGAGAGTAACCAGTCTGTGTGTCTCCATTTTCTCTGCCACACGGGATGACAGTGGTTGCAAGCTACAGGCTATGGGCCAAATCCCCCTTGAGGTACCGGATGCTTGTATGTAAATAGCTTTATTGGAAAGCCCCACCCCCATTCATTTACATATTTTCTATGCCTGCTTTCAAGCTATGACAACAGAGTTGAGTAAATGCGACGGATTCTTTAAGGCTCACAGAGTCTGAACCATTTGCTCTGTGGCCCTTTGTAGGAGTGTACGGACTCTTACCCTCTGATACTTGCAAGGTACAGAAGAAAATGCTCAGAGGCTTGCTAACCTAAATGGTTGAATAACCAGCAGCTGGCTGAAATTCCTCTGTCTATGACTAAGTAATGAATGAATCCAAATTCAGTCAGTGGCTTAGATGATTCCTTATCAGTAATTCTTGACACATGTTCTAACTGATATGTGGTAGTCCATAATAATGAGAGAGACTTTTGAAGCAAGAAATAAACTGCAACTGTGTTGTCCTCTAGATTTGAAAGAAAATGATGTCATTTTTCTAGGTTAGACTATGTAATTTAAATAGATTTTTAATAAATATCTTTTCTTACAAAAAATAGGCAGAACAAATCAAAGATGGTACATGATAAATACGACAACAGGAGTCTTGTAGAGGAAGGATAAGTCCAGTAATATCATTAAAAACACCCTGGATAATTCTACAGAATCTGTTGTCCTGAGCAGAGGCCAGGAAACATTTTTGATGTAATTTACAATTGTATACAAGAAACTCAAACTTTCAACCACAAACCTGGCATTGTGACTTACACAGTTTTTGTAGCATTCCATATATTACTATTAATAAACATGAAATAATACCACGGCACATCAACTTTAAAGAAGTACAAGAAATTTCAGATATTAACATGAACTAGATATTGGAAGTCTGTTAAAACATTTCTTTATAAAACATTGGGTATCTAGCAAATTTACCTACTGTGTCATAAACATTTGTATTGTATCAAAACTGATAATTAAAATTTTAGCTTTTTTTCCAGTCCCTTAAAATGAAATACAGGTGTAAAGAATGCACTAGGTTGTTTCAGAAAAATAAATTTCTCTGCTCTGTACTGACTTGAATCATACTTCTGTGATCTCTCCTGGTGGTGCAATAGTAAAGAATCTGCCTGCCAATGCTTGAGGCACAAGAGACACAGGTTCGATTCCCCTGTCAAGAAGGTCCCCTAGAGTCATGGAAACCCACTCCTGTATTCTTGCTTAGAAAATTCCATGGACAGAAGAGCCTGACTGGCTACAATCCATGGGGTCACAAAGAGTTGGACTTGACTGAGGGAATGAGCTCACATGGACACGTATTTCTGGATCTTCCAGCTTAATTTGTAGTGTTCAATGGCTAGAAATTCATGACATATTGATCCAGCTGGTTGAGCTAATGGTCCAATTGGTTGAAAATAGAACTCATTCATAGATGTTCTGGAAAAATGATCCTTCATGCATATCAAAGACAAATGTAAAGATGAATGTTGGCATTTGATGGCCCTGAGGGCAGGAGGAAGTATAAAATCCCTGAGTCTGAACTAATTGAGAAAGATTAGGATAAAATTAAGAGTAAATTAGATTTTTATCAATTTTAATGTTAGTATTAAAAAATAAATTTTTATTATAGAAAAGTTTTGACTTTACAGGAAAGTTCAAAGAGACTATGGAGAGGTTCCATCTCTCCAGGCTGTTTCTTCTATTATTAACATTTTACATTAGAATGTCAGTACTTTAACAAATCCACACTGTTACATTATTATCAACCAAAGTCCTTGTTTTGTTTGTATTTTTTTACCTTTTAGCATACTATCCATTTCCCACTACAGCATCACATCCAAGATACATCACAAAATTTAGCTGTCATGTCTCTCTATGGTTCTCTTCACTGTGGCAGTTCCTCAAACTTCACTTGACCTTGATAACCTTGACTATTTTGAGAATGACTGATTAGTTCTGTTATTGGGATTTGCCTGATTTTCGTTAAATGATTAGACTGGGGTTATATATTTTCTTGGAGAAAAGCACAGAGATGAAGAATCATTTTCATCACATTCTGAGTAAGTACTCTCAACATCACTTGTCACTGTTGCTGTTGACTGATCATCTGACTGAGGTAGGATTTTTAGGTTTCTCCACTGTAAATTCACTTTTTCTTCCATTTTCATAAAGAACTTTTTGGAAAAAAGTCATCATTTAAAGACCACCCTGACAAAGTGGAGGGGTTATTTTCTGCTTCTTTGAGAGTGGAGGAGCTTCATAAATTATTTAAAATCATTCTTTATGGGAATGTCTATGCTCTTCCTTTTGTGTATTTATTTAATCATTTATCTAAATCAGCATGTACTCATAGGTATTTATTTTAGTTGGGAAATTATAAATATTTATTTATATTTGTTAAGATTTAATTGACATGTAACTTTTCTTTTCCAGGATGGCCATTCTAATAGGTGTGAAATAATACCTCTCATTTTGGTTTTAGTTTTCATTTTCCTGACTATTAGTGGGACTGAGCATCTTTTTGTGTGTCTGTTGGTTATTTGGCAGTTCAGTGTACAATGTGTCTATAAGAAAGTGTGACTATCAGATTTGGCATTTGATGGCCCTGAGGGCAGGAGGAAGTATAAAATCCCTGAGTCGGAACTGATTGAGAAAGATTAGGATAAAATCCAGAGTAAGTTAGATTTTTATCAATTTTAATGTTAGTATTAAAAAATAAATTTTTATTATAGAAAAGTTTTGACTTTACAGGAAAGTTCAAAGAGACTATGGAGAGGTTCCATCTCTCCAGGCTGTTTCTTCTATTATTAACATTTTACATTAGAATGTCAGTACTTTAACAAATCCACACTGTTACATTATTATCAACCAAAGTCCTTGTTTTGTTTGTATTTTTTTACCTTTTAGCATACTATCCATTTCCCACTACAGCATCACATCCAAGATACATCACAAAATTTAGCTGTCATGTCTCTCTATGGTTCTCTTCACTGTGGCAGTTCCTCAAACTTCACTTGACCTTGATAACCTTGACTATTTTGAGAATGACTGATTAGTTCTGTTATTGGGATTTGCCTGATTTTCGTTAAATGATTAGACTGGGGTTATATATTTTCTTGGAGAAAAGCACAGAGATGAAGAATCATTTTCATCACATTCTGAGTAAGTACTCTCAACATCACTTGTCACTGTTGCTGTTGACTGATCATCTGACTGAGGTAGGATTTTTAGGTTTCTCCACTGTAAATTCACTTTTTCTTCCATTTTCATAAAGAACTTTTTGGAAAAAAGTCATCATTTAAAGACCACCCTGACAAAGTGGAGGGGTTATTTTCTGCTTCTTTGAGAGTGGAGGAGCTTCATAAATTATTTAAAATCATTCTTTATGGGAATGTCTATGCTCTTCCTTTTGTGTATTTATTTAATCATTTATCTAAATCAGCATGTACTCATAGGTATTTATTTTAGTTGGGAAATTATAAATATTTATTTATATTTGTTAAGATTTAATTGACATGTAACTTTTCTTTTCCAGGATGGCCATTCTAATAGGTGTGAAATAATACCTCTCATTTTGGTTTTAGTTTTCATTTTCCTGACTATTAGTGGGACTGAGCATCTTTTTGTGTGTCTGTTGGTTATTTGGCAGTTCAGTGTACAATGTGTCTATAAGAAAGTGTGACTATCAGAATATATTCAAAAGTTTGCTGCCAGGCTAGATGAGTTCATAATATGAAGGGAGGGGCAGAGGTGCTGCTCTTGTCCAAGAGGTGAAAGAATCTGTTAAAGAATCTGTGAAAGAATCTGTTAAAGTAGCAGAATTATATATATATATATTTTTTTTTTTTAAATTTTGGCCTCTTTTATTGGTCCTTCACCTATTCATCTTCATCCATCTTTGTTCTCTGTCCCACATGGGCCTCCCACTGCAGTGGCCTCTCTCATTGCAGAGCACCAGCTCTGGGTGCATCTACGCCAGAGCACTGGCCCACATCCGGACACACTGGTCCACATGTTCCATGGCATGTGGGATCTTCCCAGGTCAGGGATTGAACCGGCGCCCCTGCACTGCAAGGTGGACTCCCCAGCCACCGGGCCACCAGGGAAGCCCCATGTATTTTTTTAAATAAATCAATGGTAGCTCAATAAATGTTGTAGATATAAGCTGAAGCTCCAATACTTCGTCCGCCTGATGTGAAAAGACAGCTCACTGGAATAGATATGATACTTGGAAAGTGTAAAGGCAGGTGAAGAAGGTGACAGAGGATGAGATAGTTGGATAGTGTCATCGACTCAATGGACAAGAATTTGAGTGAACTCCAGGAGAGAGTGAAAGACAGGAAAGTCTGGGGTGCTGCAGTCCATGGGGTCACAAGGAGTTGGACACAACTTAGTGTCTGAACAACAGCAGGACTATTGGCAGATAGAATCAGTTATGAAGAGCTAAGAAAGCCAGGGGTAAGGGAGGAGCAGTGGGAATGCAGGGAGAGAATGACTTTGGACACAGTTGCAGAAATAGAAGTGACAATGTGGTTCACTCTTTGGCTACCCACAGGAGAGAGGTACAGGTCTATCGTAGGAGGTCAAGTTTTGGAATTCAATGAGTAAGTTTCATTATCTAAAAAAGAGTGAGACATTATTTGTTAATGCCTGGCATTCACTTGCTTGATTTTGGTAGCAGCTCTGACTTTTATCTGTAGTTTTGTTTCTCTTTCCCTGACTCTCAGTTCATGGGAGGACCTTATGAGCCCTACTAAAGAGTGAGACCAAGAGCCAGAGCAGACCGTAGCGTCTCTCTGATGTGTTTGGTTTACTGTTGGGCATGCTCAGTCTAGTGCCAGTTCAATCTAAGTGCCTCTCAGAACATTGGTGGGAACACTGGAAAAAGATTGAAAGCAGCAGTTGCACAGTTCTGCTTAGTTTTTTTCTCCCTGATTAGAACCTGGAAACCTATAGACTGGAGAGTGGTGCCGGCCATCTGGTGGTCACAAATAGCTATCAACTTGAAGGTGAATTAAAAAACAAGCAAATTTTGGTTTATTGGTCCTTCACCTATTCATCTTCATCCATCTTTGTTCTCTGTCCCACATGGGCCTCCCACTGCAGTGGCCTCTCTCATTGCAGAGCACCAGCTCTGGGTGCATCTACGCCAGAGCACTGGCCCACATCCGGACACACTGGTCCACATGTTCCATGGCATGTGGGATCTTCCCAGGTCAGGGATTAAACCCGGGCGCCCTGCACTGCAAGGTGGACTCCCCAGCCACCGGGCCACCAGGGAAGCCCCATGTATTTTTTTAAATAAATCAATGGTAGCTCAATAAATGTTGTAGATATAAGCTGAAGCTCCAATACTTCGTCCGCCTGATGTGAAAAGACAGCTCACTGGAATAGATATGATACTTGGAAAGTGTAAAGGCAGGTGAAGAAGGTGACAGAGGATGAGATAGTTGGATAGTGTCATCGACTCAATGGACAAGAATTTGAGTGAACTCCAGGAGAGAGTGAAAGACAGGAAAGTCTGGGGTGCTGCAGTCCATGGGGTCACAAGGAGTTGGACACAACTTAGTGTCTGAACAACAGCAGGACTATTGGCAGATAGAATCAGTTATGAAGAGCTAAGAAAGCCAGGGGTAAGGGAGGAGCAGTGGGAATGCAGGGAGAGAATGACTTTGGACACAGTTGCAGAAATAGAAGTGACAATGTGGTTCACTCTTTGGCTACCCACAGGAGAGAGGTACAGGTCTATCGTAGGAGGTCAAGTTTTGGAATTCAATGAGTAAGTTTCATTATCTAAAAAAGAGTGAGACATTATTTGTTAATGCCTGGCATTCACTTGCTTGATTTTGGTAGCAGCTCTGACTTTTATCTGTAGTTTTGTTTCTCTTTCCCTGACTCTCAGTTCATGGGAGGACCTTATGAGCCCTACTAAAGAGTGAGACCAAGAGCCAGAGCAGACCGTAGCGTCTCTCTGATGTGTTTGGTTTACTGTTGGGCATGCTCAGTCTAGTGCCAGTTCAATCTAAGTGCCTCTCAGAACATTGGTGGGAACACTGGAAAAAGATTGAAAGCAGCAGTTGCACAGTTCTGCTTAGTTTTTTTCTCCCTGATTAGAACCTGGAAACCTATAGACTGGAGAGTGGTGCCGGCCATCTGGTGGTCACAAATAGCTATCAACTTGAAGGTGAATTAAAAAACAAGCAAATTTCTTTTGCTGTACAAAAGCTTTTAAGTTTCATTAGGTCCCACATGTTAATTTTTGTTTTTAGTTCCCCTATTCTAGTAGGTGGGTCATGGAAGATCTTGCTTTAGTTTATGTCCTCGAATGTTGAATGAATGGATATAAAAAACTGGTGCATATATACAATGGAGCACTTCTCAGCTAAAAAGAAATGCAGAAGAGTCAGCCCTAATGAGGTGAATGGATCTAGAACCTATTATAAAAAGTGAAGTAAGTCAAAAAGAGAAAGACAAGTACAGTATACTAACACATATATATAGAATCTAGTAAGAGGGTAATGGTAACACACGCAGTGAAGTGATGGAAAAACAGACATACAGAACAGACATAGGGACATTGTGGGGAATGAACAGTGGGTGGGAGGCATAGAGGGAGTAACATGAAAACGTATACTATCATATATGAAAAAGATAGCTATTGTCATTGTGCTTCGGGAATAGGAGGTCCTGGAGGGGCGCAGTGCGATGGCCTGGAGGGGTGGGATGAGGGGCCGGGAGGGAGGAGGGGGCCGGGGATATGCATATGACTGATCTGGGAACATCCATGTCTGTGAACAACAAAATTCTGTAAAAATTTAAAAAAATAAATTATATATATATATATATATATATATATATATATATATATAAATATATATAATAGATCACATTGGTTTATTGATAGACCAATGTAAAAAAAAAACAAAAAAAAAAAACAAGGAAAGAAACTAGCAGAACAGAGATGGAGCATGATCAGACAGACTTGATATCAGGGCTAGAGTTTCTATATTCAGCCAGTTCTATCCTGGAACCAATAAATTATTAGTGTTTTTGTTATAAAAGAAGGACAGTATTTATTTGTCTGTGAAAGTGCTGATCAAGAGAGCAATGAATAGAAACTGTTGCTGTCTATTTAGTCATCAGCATTTTAAGTCAGACTCCTGTGTGCTAAAATGATAACGTGTTTGGCATATAAGAAATCTATCATGTCAATAGTTTTTTTAAAAATTTTTCTTCTGTTTAGTGGAAACAATTTAGTAACTGCTTAATACAATACACCTTTATATATAGGTATATTTCTTTTTATCTCAAAAATTTAAAAATTTATTTATTTTAATTGAAGGATAATTGCTTTACAGTATTGTGTTGGTTTCTGCCAAATATCAATATGAATCAGCCCTAGGTATGCCTATGGCTCTTCTATCTTGAATGTCCCTCCCACCTTCCTACCCATCCCACCCCTCTAGGTGGTTACAGACCCCAGTTAAAGTGTTTGTTACTCAGTTGTGTCCAACTCTTTGTGACCTCATGAACTGTAGCCCGTCAGGCTCCTCTGTTCATGGGATTCTCCAGAAAAAAAATATTGGAATGGGTAGTCATTTCCTTCTCTAGGGTGTCTCTCTGACCCAGAGATTGAACCCAGGCCTCCTGCAATGCAAGCAGGTTTTTACTCTCTGAGCCGCCAGTGAAGCCCACAGTTGTTGTTGTTGTTTTTTAATAATTAGCGGGAGTTCTTGTTGTTTTTTAAATTTTGCCCTCTTTTACTGATTTTTAATTTATTTGTTTTTAATCCATCTTTATTCTTTGGCCTGTGTGGGCCTCCAATTGCAGTGGCCTTTCTCCTTGCAGAGTTCCAGCTCTGGGCGAACGCCTCCATAGTGCTGTCTCATAATTGGACATACCGACCCAGGTGTTCAGCGACATGTGGGATCTTCCCGGGCCAGGGATAGAACCAGTGTCCCTTGCACAGACTCTTACCCACTGGACCACCAGGAAAGCCCACCCATAGCTTTTTTATTGGCATATAATTGCTTTACAATATTGTGCTAGTTTCTGCTGGACAACAAAGTGAAGCAGCTATGTGTGCACATATATTCATTCCCTCTTGAGCCTCCCTCCCAGCCCCCATTACGCTCCTCTAGATACAGAACATCTAGCTGAGCGCCCTGTGCTACATAGCGGCTTCCCACTAGCTATCTGGATAAGGTATTTCTAGTTTTGCTTTCATTTACGCAAGTTTGACTTTGGATTTCTTTTACTTGAAACTAAAGTAATCTTAAGAAGCAGAGAAAGGACAGGCTTAGATATTTAATTTTAAAGACATTAGGGTGGAGTTATCCAGTAAGGAAATGGGACATGGATTTAATCACCAGAAAGTTGTATAAGTGGAAGATCTTTGTTTGGGATTTATCCCCTTATACATGGGATAAAACCAGGCACATTGATTATATTAAGCAGCAGGTGAGAGCAGAAGAGAGTTAAGGTCAGAAATTAAAAAATATCAATGTTTAACAGACAGGTATAATAAGGGAAAATAGCTAAAGACAGTGAAAAACCATAGCCAGAGAATACATTTTGAGTTTGCTAACTTCGAAAAATATAAAGATTAAAACAAGAAGAAAATACTCTAAAGGAATTAAGAGTGAAATCAAGGCTGGGTGTTTTTGAGCAATGAAAATATGAATGGTTCTTTTATCCTTCTATTTCCTACTTTTCCCTAATATTCTATATATTACTTCTGAAATTTAAACAATACAGTTATTTTAAAAGAAATTAAATTTAATAATATATTTTTTCATGGAATTTTTTTCCCCTTTAGAAGAATAACTGATCCAGACTTTCCAAAGTCATTGGAATAAAAAGGCACAAACATAAAACCTGGAAATAGGGCACATTCTGAAAAATCTTTAAGGCTCTAGAATCCAGAGATTTTCCTTTCATGAGTCAAAGGAAAGTTTCTCTTTATAAAGTTTAGTGTTCAAATAGACTAATAGGCTGTTGCTTTAGGGTGGTGTGATTGTGTTGTTTTTTTTTCTTGGCTTTTCTTCTTTTTAAACAGTAAACTTTCAGTACCCACTGGACCACCAGGAAAGCCCACCCATAGCTTTTTTATTGGCATATAATTGCTTTACAATATTGTGCTAGTTTCTGCTGGACAACAAAGTGAAGCAGCTATGTGTGCACATATATTCATTCCCTCTTGAGCCTCCCTCCCAGCCCCCATTACGCTCCTCTAGATACAGAACATCTAGCTGAGCGCCCTGTGCTACATAGCGGCTTCCCACTAGCTATCTGGATAAGGTATTTCTAGTTTTGCTTTCATTTACGCAAGTTTGACTTTGGATTTCTTTTACTTGAAACTAAAGTAATCTTAAGAAGCAGAGAAAGGACAGGCTTAGATATTTAATTTTAAAGACATTAGGGTGGAGTTATCCAGTAAGGAAATGGGACATGGATTTAATCACCAGAAAGTTGTATAAGTGGAAGATCTTTGTTTGGGATTTATCCCCTTATACATGGGATAAAACCAGGCACATTGATTATATTAAGCAGCAGGTGAGAGCAGAAGAGAGTTAAGGTCAGAAATTAAAAAATATCAATGTTTAACAGACAGGTATAATAAGGGAAAATAGCTAAAGACAGTGAAAAACCATAGCCAGAGAATACATTTTGAGTTTGCTAACTTCGAAAAATATAAAGATTAAAACAAGAAGAAAATACTCTAAAGGAATTAAGAGTGAAATCAAGGCTGGGTGTTTTTGAGCAATGAAAATATGAATGGTTCTTTTATCCTTCTATTTCCTACTTTTCCCTAATATTCTATATATTACTTCTGAAATTTAAACAATACAGTTATTTTAAAAGAAATTAAATTTAATAATATATTTTTTCATGGAATTTTTTCCCCTTGAGAAGAATAACTGATCCAGACTTTCCAAAGTCATTGGAATAAAAAGGCACAAACATAAAACCTGGAAATAGGGCACATTCTGAAAAATCTTTAAGGCTCTAGAATCCAGAGATTTTCCTTTCATGAGTCAAAGGAAAGTTTCTCTTTATAAAGTTTAGTGTTCAAATAGACTAATAGGCTGTTGCTTTAGTGGTGTGATTGTGTTGTCTTCTCTTTTCTTCTTTTTTAAACAGTAAACTTAAAAAATCAGTGAAACAGTGTTCATGTTCCTAATCTATGAGTATGGTAGTCTCACTGAGTAGGCTTTTGAAGAAGTTCAAGTAGTCGTTGGTGAAAACTACTTTGTTCTTTGGGAGAAACTCTTTAAGTGCTTCTGTGGAGTATGAGTTGGAAAAACATTGATCTTATGTTTCAAATGACTAGTCATTTTTTCCTAGTTTCACTGTAGTTTATAACTGTGTACAATCCTTCTTTGTATGGCAAAGGAAATTCTATGAAAATAACTACCCTCGAGAATATAGAAGCAATGCTATACAGAGATCAAAAGACAGCTTTGTCTAGGAGAGATTTTCATAATAAATTGTTTTCTTAAAGTGATGGAACTTGATTTAAATGTATCTCAGGAGATCAACTCCTTCATCCCTCTGTCTCTAGACAGGTGTTTTTGTATCATTTTTTGATATTAAACGAGATGACTCAGCTACTTTAAAAAAAGATGGGCAGAAATTAGTATGTTGAGGCTTCCTAGGGACCCCTCCAACTGCTCTCTAATGGGGTCCTTGTGGCATTGCAGTAACTGAATTACCTGGGACCAAACTTAAGAAGAAGTATATATTGTTTTTCATCATAGTGGACAATTCATGATGAACTTTGTAGATTCATTCTCATAGTTGGGGTTTGATCCTTTCTGAGGAATTAAAGTAATAAACTGATCTCCCAGTGAACTTTTGTTTGCAAATATTCAGGCCTTGGGATTTCCAATATAGGTTTTACCATTGTAGACTCAAATAAAATGACAAAGTGACAGGCATGTGGATTGGGGTTCTGGGACCTTAGGTGAGTCCATTGGACTTCACTTCCCAGACCAAGTTGTGGTGGTTGTCCTGACCCAGGAATTGAACCCACATGCCTCTTGCATTGGCAGGTGGCTTCTTTACCACTAGGGCCACCTGGGAAGCCCTTGTGGCATAGTAGTGCCTGCTTACAAGAAGGCACTAAGAGATTTTCCAGCTTTCTTACTCCTTTCCGATCCAATACTTAGAGATATTATAAGGGTCAAATTATTATTAAATTGTGCCCAGTCAGTTATCAAAATGACACCTCCCTTGTTAAGGAGTTCCATTTAACTTTTTAAAATCTTCAATTATGGCCAGACTTTATTAGTTTTACCAAAATAAGTCTTCTAGTAATACTGCTCATTTTGTAATAGAAACAATTAGCTGAAGGCAAGAGATCTGAATGACCTTTACTTGTTTCTGTATTGATAGTTAAGCAAAACTGAATGAGTTTCATTGGAGTTTAGTTTTAAGGTAGCTTAATGAAAAGTAATTTCTGTGATTGTAGTTAGCTACTTGTAACATGGACAGTTGTATTTCTCCTGTGGGAAATTTGGTTCCTTTTTACATGTGAAATCTACTCCGTCTTTTGAAGTCTTATTGGGATGTTTTCGAGTGACAAGTGGAGAAAAAGCTTGGAGAGATTTTCATAATAAATTGTTTTCTTAAAGTGATGGAACTTGATTTAAATGTATCTCAGGAGATCAACTCCTTCATCCCTCTGTCTCTAGACAGGTGTTTTTGTATCATTTTTTGATATTAAACGAGATGACTCAGCTACTTTAAAAAAAGATGGGCAGAAATTAGTATGTTGAGGCTTCCTAGGGACCCCTCCAACTGCTCTCTAATGGGGTCCTTGTGGCATTGCAGTAACTGAATTACCTGGGACCAAACTTAAGAAGAAGTATATATTGTTTTTCATCATAGTGGACAATTCATGATGAACTTTGTAGATTCATTCTCATAGTTGGGGTTTGATCCTTTCTGAGGAATTAAAGTAATAAACTGATCTCCCAGTGAACTTTTGTTTGCAAATATTCAGGCCTTGGGATTTCCAATATAGGTTTTACCATTGTAGACTCAAATAAAATGACAAAGTGACAGGCATGTGGATTGGGGTTCTGGGACCTTAGGTGAGTCCATTGGACTTCACTTCCCAGACCAAGTTGTGGTGGTTGTCCTGACCAGGAATTGAACCCACATGCCTCTTGCATTGGCAGGTGGCTTCTTTACCACTAGGGCCACCTGGGAAGCCCTTGTGGCATAGTAGTGCCTGCTTACAAGAAGGCACTAAGAGATTTTCCAGCTTTCTTACTCCTTTCCGATCCAATACTTAGAGATATTATAAGGGTCAAATTATTATTAAATTGTGCCCAGTCAGTTATCAAAATGACACCTCCCTTGTTAAGGAGTTCCATTTAACTTTTTAAAATCTTCAATTATGGCCAGACTTTATTAGTTTTACCAAAATAAGTCTTCTAGTAATACTGCTCATTTTGTAATAGAAACAATTAGCTGAAGGCAAGAGATCTGAATGACCTTTACTTGTTTCTGTATTGATAGTTAAGCAAAACTGAATGAGTTTCATTGGAGTTTAGTTTTAAGGTAGCTTAATGAAAAGTAATTTCTGTGATTGTAGTTAGCTACTTGTAACATGGACAGTTGTATTTCTCCTGTGGGAAATTTGGTTCCTTTTTACATGTGAAATCTACTCCGTCTTTTGAAGTCTTATTGGGATGTTTTCGAGTGACAAGTGGAGTAATGGAAACATTTATCATAGCCAGTGACTGGCACTCTCACTGAGCCTAACCACTGCTCACTGTATGGCTTGTTTGACTATTTCAGTGAATTAGAAGCAATCATTTGGAATCCTATAATGTAGCCACGGCAACTTTAATCCCTGAACTACAACTTCATGGAGACACAATTAGTGAGATGTCACACGTCCAAATCCCAGTTATGTTCTTCCTGACCCACCCTGCATTTACTGCTGTTGTTCAGTTGCTCAGTTATCTCTGGCACTCTTTGCGATCTCATGGACTACACAGCATGCCAGGCTTCCCTGTCCTTCAGTATCTTCTGGAGTTTTCTCAGACTCATGTCCACTGAATTGGTGATGCCACCTAACCATCTTATCTTCTGCTGCCCTCTTCTCCTTTTGCCTTCAATCTTTCCCAGCATCAGGGTCTTTTCCAGTGAGTTGATTCTTTGTACCAGGAGGCCAAAGTATTGGAGCTTTAGCTTCAGCATCAGTCTATCCAATGACTATTCTGGGTTGATTACCTTTAGGCCTAACTGGTTTGATCTCCTTGCCATCCAAGGGACTCTCAAGAATCTTCTCCAGCACCACAGTTTGAAAGTATCAATCCTTCATGGCTCAGCCTTCAAAGCAGAGTAGAAGAAGGTGAACCTCATGTATTGATTAGAATTTCACTTTTTTTCCCTCCATGATCTTTTCCTTCTAGTATGTTCTTTATTGTTTTTGCCTTCAGTCAGCATTCGCTGACACCTCCTTGTTAAGGAGTTCCATTTAACTTTTTAAAATCTTCAATTATGGCCAGACTTTATTAGTTTTACCAAAATAAGTCTTCTAGTAATACTGCTCATTTTGTAATAGAAACAATTAGCTGAAGGCAAGAGATCTGAATGACCTTTACTTGTTTCTGTATTGATAGTTAAGCAAAACTGAATGAGTTTCATTGGAGTTTAGTTTTAAGGTAGCTTAATGAAAAGTAATTTCTGTGATTGTAGTTAGCTACTTGTAACATGGACAGTTGTATTTCTCCTGTGGGAAATTTGGTTCCTTTTTACATGTGAAATCTACTCCGTCTTTTGAAGTCTTATTGGGATGTTTTCGAGTGACAAGTGGAGTAATGGAAACATTTATCATAGCCAGTGACTGGCACTCTCACTGAGCCTAACCACTGCTCACTGTATGGCTTGTTTGACTATTTCAGTGAATTAGAAGCAATCATTTGGAATCCTATAATGTAGCCACAGCAACTTTAATCACTGAAAAAAAACTTCATGGAGACAAAAGTAGTGAGATGTCACACGTCCAAATCCCAGTTATGTTCTTCCTGACCCACCCTGCATTTACTGCTGTTGTTCAGTTGCTCAGTTATCTCTGGCACTCTTTGCGATCTCATGGACTACACAGCATGCCAGGCTTCCCTGTCCTTCAGTATCTTCTGGAGTTTTCTCAGACTCATGTCCACTGAATTGGTGATGCCACCTAACCATCTTATCTTCTGCTGCCCTCTTCTCCTTTTGCCTTCAATCTTTCCCAGCATCAGGGTCTTTTCCAGTGAGTTGATTCTTTGTACCAGGAGGCCAAAGTATTGGAGCTTTAGCTTCAGCATCAGTCTATCCAATGACTATTCTGGGTTGATTACCTTTAGGCCTAACTGGTTTGATCTCCTTGCCATCCAAGGGACTCTCAAGAATCTTCTCCAGCACCACAGTTTGAAAGTATCAATCCTTCATGGCTCAGCCTTCAAAGCAGAGTAGAAGAAGGTGAACCTCATGTATTGATTAGAATTTCACTTTTTTTCCCTCCATGATCTTTTCCTTCTAGTATGTTCTTTATTGTTTTTGCCCATGATTGCATTAATAAAACCATAATTTGAGGGGCTTCAAACAGCAGCCATTTGCTATCTCAGTTTCTAGGGGTTAGGAGGGCAGATGAAGATTAACTGAGTTTTCAGTACAGGGTCTACCAGGCTGAAATCAAGGTGTCATTGAGTGTTCACTCTCATCTGAGGTTCAAGGTCCTTCTCTGAGTTCCTAGTTTGTTGACAGAATTCATTTCCTTGCAGTTTCAGGACTTTGGCCTCCCTCTTCTCTCTGGCTGTGAGCTGAGATACACTCTGAGCACCTAGAGACTGCCCACCACTCCTTTCAACTTGACATTTTCACAGGCTAACTTTCCAACATAGCAGTTTCTCATTCAAGGCTGCTAGAAGAATCTCTCTTATTCTTCCAACATATGACTTTAGGAAGGGACTAGTCCCTTTTAAGGGCTCGCCTTTTTAGGTCTGGCCACTTAAGGCTATCTCACTCTTGATGGACTGACAGTCAACTGATTAGGGGTCTTCACTGCATCTACGAAAGGCTTTTCATCTTTGCTATGTCTGGTAACCTAGTCATGGAGGTGACATGCTGTTACATGGATTCTGTCCACCCTCACGGAGAAGGAATTACAAAAGGAGTGCCCACCGGTCCTGTCATTCTCAGAATTCTGCCTTCCATTCTTTCCCATCCCTTCCATCTCATACTTTTTGATTCTTCTTTGCAGCTTGAGTGCACCTGAGTGTGTGCCTGTGCCTCTGTAGTGACAATGATAACAAAACACGCACATACCAATAATAGAATTTCTGAACACGTCTAGAAGAAATGATTCATGGTTTTTTTTATTTTTCTGACAATTTCTTATGAAAGCCATGAGTATTTTGGGTTGAGCTTACCTTCTAGGGGCCTTTAACTGGTTTGATCTCCTTGCCATCCAAGGGACTCTCAAGAATCTTCTCCAGCACCACAGTTTGAAAGTATCAATCCTTCATGGCTCAGCCTTCAAAGCAGAGTAGAAGAAGGTGAACCTCATGTATTGATTAGAATTTCACTTTTTTTCCCTCCATGATCTTTTCCTTCTAGTATGTTCTTTATTGTTTTTGCCCATGATTGCATTAATAAAACCATAATTTGAGGGGCTTCAAACAGCAGCCATTTGCTATCTCAGTTTCTAGGGGTTAGGAGGGCAGATGAAGATTAACTGAGTTTTCAGTACAGGGTCTACCAGGCTGAAATCAAGGTGTCATTGAGTGTTCACTCTCATCTGAGGTTCAAGGTCCTTCTCTGAGTTCCTAGTTTGTTGACAGAATTCATTTCCTTGCAGTTTCAGGACTTTGGCCTCCCTCTTCTCTCTGGCTGTGAGCTGAGATACACTCTGAGCACCTAGAGACTGCCCACCACTCCTTTCAACTTGACATTTTCACAGGCTAACTTTCCAACATAGCAGTTTCTCATTCAAGGCTGCTAGAAGAATCTCTCTTATTCTTCCAACATATGACTTTAGGAAGGGACTAGTCCCTTTTAAGGGCTCGCCTTTTTAGGTCTGGCCACTTAAGGCTATCTCACTCTTGATGGACTGACAGTCAACTGATTAGGGGTCTTCACTGCATCTACGAAAGGCTTTTCATCTTTGCTATGTCTGGTAACCTAGTCATGGAGGTGACATGCTGTTACATGGATTCTGTCCACCCTCACGGAGAAGGAATTACAAAAGGAGTGCCCACCGGTCCTGTCATTCTCAGAATTCTGCCTTCCATTCTTTCCCATCCCTTCCATCTCATACTTTTTGATTCTTCTTTGCAGCTTGAGTGCACCTGAGTGTGTGCCTGTGCCTCTGTAGTGACAATGATAACAAAACACGCACATACCAATAATAGAATTTCTGAACACGTCTAGAAGAAATGATTCATGGTTTTTTTTATTTTTCTGACAATTTCCTTATGGAAAAGCTAAGTTAAATGCAGCTCTGAAGGATGTAAGTTCATACAGGATGAAGGATCACACAGCACCTTTTAGAAAATAGCACATCATAAAGGACCATCTTGTCTAGAGTTTAACAGGCTTAACTGACACAGATTAGTGGAGCTGTATTACGTTCAAGATTTTAGGCAGAACATGCAACATGGGCAGACTGTAATTCATTGCTCCAAGCTGAAATGTATTCTCAGGGTCCCATAGAGCAAGGATTTCAGGACTCTGCCAGACTCTGGTGTTCCTGTTCTGGGCCAGACTCTAATGGGGCCTTCTGCTGGGCTATGCGCTTCCCTGTTGGTTCAGACAGTAGAGAATCTGTCTGTAATGCAGGAGACTCAGGTCGATCCCTCGGTCAGGAAGATTCCCTGGAGGAGGAAATGGCAGCCTACTTCTCTAGTACTCTTGTCTGGAGAATACCACGGACAGAGGAACTGGGCTGGCTACAATCCATGGTCCACAGGATCGCAAAGAGTAATACGACTGAGTGCCGTCACTTTTTAGCTGGTCTGTAAGCTTAGAGAGTAATGATGGATGTTGTTTATGGCTTGTTGAACACCAATGCAACTGACTGTCCTATGTCAGTATTGTGTGTCCTTAAACCAAAGTCAAAATTCCCTTTTAGAATAATGCTATTCACCCAGATCTATAAGTAGAAGTAAAACTGCTTGGCAGTTCACTTCTTTGTGTTAGAGAAGCAATTGCTATGGTAAAGACAGCAGAAAGACCTTGACTTTTCAGAAAATTCATGCAGGAACTGCTGACAACTTGCCCATGAAAAAAAAAAATCCAACTTGCTGTCTAAAAGAAAACTTTTATGATAGGTTGTACATGTTCTTCTTTGAGTTAATAACTTGTCAACAAACTTGTCCTCTAGGTCACGGGTCCCCAAGTCTTGGGTCATGGACTGGTACTGGTCTGTGGTCTGTCAGGAACCGGGCCTCACAGCGAGCGGTGAGTGAACAAAGTATCATTGGTATTTACAGCCAGTTTCCATTGCTAGCGTTACCACCTGAGCTCCACCTGCTGTCAGATCAGCAGCAGCATAGCCGTGTAATGTATTCGAATCATCTCAAACCCTTCTTTGCCATCCTGGTCCATGGAAAACTTGTTTCCCATGAAACTTGTCCCTGGTGCCAAAAAGTTTGGGAACTTCGGCTTTAGGTGATGTAACTAACAAGTAAAAGTTAGCATAAAGCTTCTTAGGTTATTGTCCCAAAAGCTCCTTTGGGGGCTTGCAGTTTGGGTTATTAGCTAACCTGATACAGCGAATGTGCTAGCTCTATCATATGCTTTAAAATGGGTATTGAGATGCCATGGATTTTCAATTCATTCCTCTGTGTTTCTTTCTTTCTTTCTTTATTTTTGTGGTGGAGTGGGGTGGGGAGGGAGGGGGGCAGGTGGGCTGCTTCTATTGGTCTTTCATTTGTCTGTTTTTCATCCATCTTTGTTCTTTGGCCCATGTGGGCCTCCCATCACGGTGGCCTCTGTTGTCGCAGAGCACTGGCTCTGGGCGCATGCACTCCAGAGCTCCGGCTTGGTAATTGGACACATCAGTCCAGCTGCTCCGCGGCAAGTGGGATCTTCCCAGGCCAGGGATGGAACCGGCGCCTCTTGCACTGCAAGGCAGTGTCCTTACTCACTGGACCACCAGGGAAGCCCCCCTGTGTTTCTTTACTGATATTTTTTTTACTGATTCTCCAAGTGAGAATGGTTGAATCCCAGTACCTGTGATTATGACTTATTTAGAAATAGGGTCTTTATAGATAATCAAGTTAGGGTGAAGTCATAAGAGTGAGCCTTAATTCAATATGACTGTGCCCTTCTAAAAAAGGAGGTGAGTTGGACACAAAAACACACACGCCTGGAGAGAAGGCAATGTGAAGATTGGAAAATACCATCTACAAGCCAAGGTGTTACACCTTTAGCTACCAGCAATTGGGGGAAAGGCTTGGAAGAAATTTCTTCCCCACAGAGTTTGGAAGGAACCATCTCTGACAGCATATTGATTTCAGATT